>CAOKZL010000608.1:0-1200000 GCA_948472985.1 Iguana delicatissima | reverse complement strand
ATTCTCCATCTTGGAGGGCTCATCTCTCAGCAAAAGGAAAGGACTGTGTAAAGATCTTTAGCTCAGCTGGTAGACCACCAGCTTGCTACAATATCCAAGGATTTAATTAGCTTCCTTCTTCTGTTCTAGTCATTGTGAGTCCAGGACTCACCCTCTGCTCTGCCCTGCATCCACCTTCTGACCAGAGGCCTATCTGCACTACACTGTTATTGCACTATTATTTCACTTTCAACCTCCTGTGGAATTCTGGGGTTTGTCGTTTCCTGAGACCAAAGAGCTCTCTGACTGAGAATTCTAAATGTCCTTCCCTAAAATGCAAACCTCAGGATTCGATAGGAGGTTGAAAGTGGAATAATAGCACTATAGCAGTGTAGGGCGGAAAGGCCCTACGAGCAGGTAGCCTGGATTAAAGGTTGCCTATTCCATCTAAGCAGATGAGAAAAAATAATCTCCTCATTTCTCCTAAATCTGGGGATAGCTCCTTTACCTAAGATTTCTGTCTTAATTTCCAAGCAGGAAAATACACTCTCTCTCTCTCTCTCTCTCAGTCTCCCTATGGGTGTTTGAACAAAAAACTGTAGTTGGTGCTTAATGCCTAATGATATCATAGGAACCATCCCTAAATCTCATGTTTTTTGTCCTGGAAGCTTCAGAATTTGGGATGGTCTTCACCTGGCCACCTAATCTGCAACAAGCAGCCCTTGGGCCAAATGTGCCCCCCAGGGCTGTTCTTGTAGCCTTCGGCCCCTCGCAGCTCCTTGAACTGCTTTTTTTCCTGGAAAGAGAGAGATTGAGGGGGAGGTGACGAATTCTCTCTCCTGGGAAACTCAATTGCCCATTTAAACGGGCTGCAGTCCTCCCCCCCAACGTTGTTAAACATCAAACCCATTTTCGAAAACAGAAGTGGAATTCTGGACACCTCTGTTTTTCTTTCTTTCTCTTTTTAATTATTTACTTATTTTGGCATCCTGAAGGTCCCAATGGAAGAAAGGTGTCCTCTGGATGAACCGCAGTTAACCATCCCTGTACTTTATCGTTGCGTGCCTTCAAGTAGTTTCCAGCTTATAGCAACCCCAAGGCAAACCTATCACAGGGTTTTTCTGGGGCCGAGAGTGTGTGACATGCCCAAGGTCAGCGGGGAATCAAACCCTGCTCTCCAGCGGTCCAACCACTATAGCACGCTGACTCCCACCCCTGTACTGGGGGGTCATTAGTCCTCTTGGGCCTATTCTCAGCACCTGGGTCCCATGCTAAAACTTTTTAAAAAAATGATACCACTATTTAACAGAACTATTGTTCGAAAGAGGCTCTTTAACATCTTATTTTCGTACCCTGGGGTCCAAGTGGACTACCCCAAAACTTGCCAGACCGAAAAAGGGGGCGTCTCTAGTTTGCATGGCTTTTCCCCCTCATGCCAAAACTCCTTTAAGTGAGAATGAGATTAAAAACAGACCACTTCTGCAGAGCTCCTGACGGGAGGCCTGGCACCGGTCCAGAATATAATGAAATCCCCGCCACTTAATCCATTTTTAATGGGCTCCTTAAACTCCCATTTCAATTTTTGTGGATCACGCCATGTGTCCGCCCTCCTGCATCTGTTCCTCCCTGAGGCCTCAGATAAACAGCTTGGAATTTTAAGAAATAAAAACAAATCAAATCAACATTATCAGCATGTGGAGCAATAGGAGAAAAGTCCAGGGTGGGTTTTGGGAGTGTGGGGAGACCAATTCCCTTCCCCCTGAAGCCCTAGGGTTGCCAGGGCTCCCCCGCCATCGTGGGGAGGATTCAATCATAGAGCTGGAAGAGACCCCAGGGGCCCCTGAGTGCAACCCCATTCTGCCATCGAAGCATTCCCGACACATGGTCATCCAGCCTCTGTTTAAAAACCTCCAAAGAAGGAGACTGCACCACCACGCTCCCAGGCAGTGTATTCCACTGTCAAACTGCTCTTACTGTCAGTTCTTCCTCATATTCAGGTGGAATCTATTTTCCTGAAGTTTGAAGCCATTGCTCCGTGTCCTAGTCTCTGGAGAAGCAGAAAACAAGCTTGCTCCCTCCTCCGTATGACATCCCTTCAAATATTTAAATGTAGCTATCACGTCCCCTCTCAATCTTCTCTTCTCTAGGCTAAACACCCCCTAAGCCTCTCCTCATAGGACTTTATGGTTTCCAGGCCTTCTACCATTTTGGTTGCCCTCCTCTGGACACGTTCCAGCTTGTCCATTTTCTTCCTGAACTGTGGTTTGCAATAAAAGGCGGGTGGATGCAACTGTGCAATTGTGCAGTAACACTGTTAGGGAAACAACCCCACTCCACTGATAAAATGGACTCTACTCCCACCATTTTTTCCTATGCTTCTCCCCCTGAATCAACACTTGCCTGCTTCTGCTTTTGTACAGAGGCACGCCTCATTTTTAAAAGCCTCTGACAAAGAAGATCCTTTTTACAAGGTCTTTTTGTACCCACCCATCTCTCCTTTTCCTTGTAGTCCTCTGTCTAGTTGGAAGTTTTTTTAGCAGCACAACATCACCAGGTGTTTCAATACACTTGGACACTTTTTCTTAGCCTGCGTGAGAAGAATTCT
Organism: Iguana delicatissima; assembly: GCA_948472985.1. Lineage (NCBI taxonomy): Eukaryota > Metazoa > Chordata > Lepidosauria > Squamata > Iguanidae > Iguana > Iguana delicatissima. Next base: position 1,197,416 of record CAOKZL010000608.1, on the reverse strand, counting down.
GTGTGACTCAAAAGTCTGCACCAAGGAGTCTGTATACTGGGCAGCCCAGATGAACTCATTGCCTCGCTGGCTTTGAATTTCTCCATGCATGGGACCCACGCGGAGACTACAGCTTGGATCTAGAATGCACCAACTGGTTTGTATCCACTTAGAGTAGAAAACTTTCAAACAGCAAACCTTGCATTGTGGTTTTCTGTTCTCTCAAACAGGAAGGCTGATCTCGCTCATGCAAAGAGGGAGGGAGAGCAAGCCCATTATGGAAATGTTTATTTCTCCATGGCAACCCCACTTAACAAAGGCTCTTCTTGTGGCTTTTGGAAAGAGAGGTGGGATGCCGTTGCCAAGGAAAAGAGGAACAAAACTCACACTGCTGGATGTATGGTGGAGCATACATGCGTGCGTTTTGTTTTTCACTGCTCACACGAACTTGGAAGATGCGCCCTGCTGGATCAGACTGGAGGCCCCCAGTCACCATCCTGTTTCCCACAGTTTTCCCATAACCAGATGCCTCTGAGAACCCCACCCCACACCCGAGGGCAGCAGCCCCCTTGGCTCACCCCAGCAACTGGGATCCTGGAGGATAAGGCCTCCAGTATGGGAGGGAAAACATAAACCAAGAGCCTGCTCACTAGTTGTTGTTGTTGCAGTTGTGTGACTTGAAGACACTTCCAACTTATGGAGACCCCAAGGTAAATCTCTCACAGGGTTCTCTTGGCAAGATTTGTTCAGCGGGAGTTTGCCTTGGTCTCCCTCTGAGGCAGAGAGAGTGTGACTTGCCAAGGTCACCCAGGGGGTTTCTACGACTGAGTGGGGGTCAGAGTCCTCGCCCCGTGCTCAAATCACTACAGCATGTAAATAAACACTACCTCGTCATCATAACCACACCACTGCCACCATCATCGGCTCCCCTCATTCCAGATCCACCTACACATTTGTTTCAAGCACGGTGAGCAAGTGTGAAGGACCCTGGAGCCATTTTCACCTCCCCGACAAACTTCGGCAGGTTGCATTTCCCCGTTGCTTAAAACACAAAGTAACCAGAAGGCCATTTCTGGGTTTTTTTCTGAAAGCTAGACAGGGCCTGCAATAGGCTGGGGGAATAGAAATGGCCGGTTGTGCCCTGACCCAAGACTTCTGAGACTGTAACTGCCATGCAGAATCCTTTTTTCTTTCTTGCCCGTGTGGGGGTCTGGGGGCCCCATCACAGGGGCCACAGACGGCCCACAAGCTGTCCTTTGCCCACCCTTGGTCTATCATACATCAAGCAGCAATGCCCCAGGATTTGGAAACTCCATTACGCCTGAGTTCAGGGGATTTCTCATTATGACTTCCCTGCCCGTGGGAATCCTCCCTCTTCCTCATTCAGCTGCAATCCCACGAGCAGCTGGGAGCCTTTGGGGACAAAGTTCCCACTGGTGCCACGGGAGCCCCTTCCCCTTGGAGGGCCCTTGCCAGGCGGGGAAGAGGCTGCTGCTGTTGAGAGCGCGGCTGGACAAGGAAGAGACAGCTCTCCCCATGCCTTCCATCTGTCCCAGTTTGGCCGGGACAGGCCAGATTAATCACCTGCCATCTCCCTTTTCCCTCTGTGCATGGGGTGGTCTCCCTAAAAATCTCTCTCTCTCTCTCTCTCTCTCACACACACACACACACACACACACACACACACACACAGAGTCTGCAGTTAATTAAGAGAAATGCAGAGACACAGCGGGAGGTCACACATTAAGCCTTATTTGCAGTTAAGCACCAAGTTTAAATAGATGACCCAGGGGGGTCGGGGGGATCACGCAGCCTGTCCGACAATGGCAACTGCTGCCTCCAGTATCAGCAAAGCAGTGAATCTGCTCCTGGTTTTAGTCTGAACTTTAGTCTGAGCCCCAAACCTTTGGGAATGGATTCACCATCCTGGATTTTTACCCTAAAGTTCAGATTAAAATCTAGAGTTGATTTACTGCCCCCCGCAGTGTGGAATCCATAGACAACAGTGCATACAGATGTTGTTGGGGTGCTTTGATTATGGATTCCTGCATGGCAGAATGGGGATGGATGCGATGGCCCTTGGGCTCTCTTCCAACTATTATACTGGCATGAGGTAGTGGCTTGACCATTGGGCTACAACCCGCCAACAACCAGTGCCAGCTGGTGGCACCGATCTTAGTCTGTGTGCCCACTCTGACTGTTAGTCTTTAAAGGAGCTCTCAGTTGTGCTGAACCTTCTAAAGAAAAGTATTTTCTGCATCTTGAATAGCTTGCTCAAGTTCAGACTAAACCCCGAGTGGATTTGCCGCCACCAAGACATGGGAGGTCCCTGCTGTCAACAGCAAACGTGCTTCTCCTTCCTTACCGGTTCCACCGTCCGTTCCATCGCCGTCTGAGGGCTCAGCATCTGTAACCTGAATGTCCGGCAAGGTCGTGGGCTTTATGACAGACCTAAGCATCGAAAGAGACAAAACACAGGAATTCATGGCTCAGAACCCAAGAACCAGCAAGGCTTCTTCCACATCTCCTAAAAATGTTGATGGACATGATTATTAATAGGAATGCCAGCCAATTAAATTAGTTTCATTGACCAATTGTTTGTTGTTGCATGTCTTCGAGTCGTTTCTGACCTATGGCGACGCTAAGGCAAACCTGCCACGGAGTTTTCTTGGCAAGATTTGTTCAGGGGGGGATTGCCTTTGCTGTCCCTCTGAGGCTGAGAGAGTATGATCTGCCCACCCAGTGGGTTTCCAGGGCTGCTCCTCCAGGATCCTAGTCCTAGACTCGAACCTTGCTGGGACCCATAGTACATGCCAGAATTCTCCCACCACAGTCCGTGTCATCTGTAGAATACGTGTGTGCCACATTTGCAGGAGTCTAAATACCCTAAAAGCATCGTCTCCGGTCTGATTTTAGGAGCTAAGGAGGGTCAGCCCTGGATAGTATTTGGATGGGAGACCGCCAACAAATCCCAAGTGTTCTAGGCTATATTTCAGAGGAACTGGCAAAAACACCTCTAAGTAATCATTTTCTAAGAAAACCCTTTGAAATGCATGAGGCCACCATAAATCAAGAGGCGACCTGAAGGCACACAAGCACACACTTTAGCGGCAAGAGGCAAGAGATGAAGCCGCTCAGTAACCCCCAAATCTTTTCTTTCTTCTCATGGGAAACTCTAATGCTATCCTGACCATAATTCCCCCTGGAAAACACTTACTTATCCTGCAACCTGTGATCATGTAGAATTACAATGTTCCACAAGCAGCAGGCATGAAGACTTATTGCCTCCTGATGTTTATATACTCTCAGCGACCTGTTCTGTGATTCCAAAGCAGACGGTGTGATCAGAGAAGTTTCAGATCATAGGCACTTCTCCTTCTACCCGTGTTTCTTTTTTTTCTACTCAAGGGGTAGAGAGAGAGAGAAGAGAAGAGTAGAAGTCAGACAGAACCTGCCTCTCTCCACTCTTTACTGGCCCAAAGTTGGCCAAGTGAGTCGTAGAGGCAGAACCTGAATCCGGCACCAGCCCTTCCAGAATCAAGTCAAATTCTAATTCTAATGAAATATTGTAAAATCAATCATCTCTTCTTCCCCATTTTCCATTTTCTTTTTGCTCAGTGCTGGTCCTCATCCACCCCTATTCCACATTCTTTTCTTAAACCTTTCCTCCTTCACACTTGTTTCCCCTAAGCATCTTGGATAGCTTCCTTAAAGTTCAGACTAAAACCCAAAGCAGGTTCACTGACACCAGAGCTGCGACCTGCCTTCCAGGGTGTGAGCTGTGAGAAAGGCGTTGCTTTTTGTACCCACCCGTGTGCTCCCAGGTTGCAGCCAGAGTGCCAGGAAGAAGAGGACGGTGGGGGCCGGATGCGCTGGTTGTCATCCTGCATCTGCAGGCGGATGGCCGGCGCAGCCCCCAGGAGATGTTGAGCAAGCCCTCCACAATGAATTCGCCTTCTTCCTGCAGAGCAGAGAGGGAGAGACAGAGAGAAATCCTTACGAATGGCCCTATCAGAGGGTTTTCTCTGCAAGATTTGTTCCAAGGAGATTGGAGGCAGAGAGAGTTTGCCTTGCCCAAGGTCACCCAATAGATTTCCATGGCTGAGTGACGATTTGAATCCTGCTCTCCAGAGTCCTAGCCCAGATATATTTTTTTTCTAGCCACCTCCAGCCTTTTCTGTTTTTTTAATTTTAGGCAGGCCCTGTGACCCCTTAGAAAGTCTTAAAGGCAGAGCCCAAGATGAAAGGCAGTTGCCCATCACCCTGATCACATCGCCCTCTCTTCCATTTGACTCCAGAGAGTTCCCCCTTACCTCTCTATGTCGTAGCTGCAAGTTCTGGCCTTCATAGTACAGGTTGTAGGTCTTCAAGTGCAACAGCAGTTCATTCCTGAAAGGGTTCAAGAGGAAGGGCAGTCAGAAAGGAGCGGACTGAGAATGGGTGACCACCAGACGCCCACTCAAGAGCTTGACCCAGCCTGTCTCCTGGGGATCCAACGCTGCTCCCGTCCCCCATGCAGACTCCTTCCTCCGGCTACACCCAAGGCCAGTTCACACCGTCAGACGGCAGGAGGAGGGTGGGGGTAGGAACAGGGCCCTTGGGACTCTGCAGACCCCTGGAGCAGCAAAAGGGCCCCAGAGAGCCCCCGAAGCCAAGTGCAATAGGGAGATTCTACTGTTGGAGAAGATACTTCATCTCACTCACAATATATTAGAAGCCACACTTTAGTTACTTACTTGGAGATGTACTTGTCTTGGCCACACGGGACCAAGGAGGCATCGCCAATGTAGTCCATCCTTTGGCAACGTTATTCATGGGGACACGAGGCCGGCACTGGAAGAAAGAAAAAGCAGTTTTAAAGAACAACCTTTCTTCAGTAAGTGAAAAAGAGAATGTGGTTAGAGCAACCGATTAAGACATGGGTGATCTGGAAGACATGAAAACTCAGGGGGCACCCTTGGGTGAATCACGCTCTCTCTCTCTCTCTCTCTGACCTACCCCATAGGGTTGTTGTGCTGGGAAAGAGGACAGCCCTGGATGCCACCATGAGTTTATTGCAGGAAATGTGGGATATGAATTCCACCAATTGAGAAAGAAAGCAAAAAGAGCATCCCAAGCCAGAGGTCATATGGTTCTACAGCACTTTGCAGACTTCAAAGATGCTTTGGAGAGAAGGGTCACAACAAAAGAATTAAACAGCGGGTCCTGGAGATGGAGACCCCAGTTTCTTCCCACTCAACAATTTTACAGTTCTTATTCTATGTTTTTTTTACAAAAGTGAAATGGAAAAACAAGGTTTTCAAATGTTGAATTCTATCGTCACGGCCGTTACCGCATTTCACAAGTTCTCCACGCCCTCGTGGGACTGCAAGCTCCAGCTCTGATCTCCTGCAGCTGAAGGCTGGCTTGGCTTTCGCAACTCTGCAGGTGTCCCCAAAGCAGAGGCTGTTATTCTGAGAGACACACAGCCGGAAGCGCAGAAGCTCACAGGCTGCCTCGCATCCGCCTTGCATTGTTCTCCAAAAGCGGGCTGGGGGAGAGCACACGAGAGGCACTAAGAATATCTCAAGCGACCAACAGAATAGCTGCCCGGCTCCACGGCCGCAGTGGGGTGCATTTCCTCCTACCTGAGTCTTCAGCCGCGATGGCGGCCTGTGGGGACTCGGGGCCGAGCCAGGCAGTTGGAGGCCGGAGGCAAAGGACGAGATGCCTGCCCCGTCCGGCTGTCTCCAGGAGCCGACAAGAGGAGCAATGCGTGGAACCACAGAGCGGGTGAAAGGCTGGGGAAACCTGAAGGCCGGGATTTAAAATCTGGCTGGCATGCCGAGCTTTGGTACGATAAAGTCAAGGCACATGCTGGTTTCAAAAATCATGGTAAAAATCATCCACATCTGTCGAGATACTAGCGGCAAACTGTGCAGTTAAACTGTTCTAAATTGATATATTTTCAAGTACTGTTTGTTATCAGTTAGTCACGAGAGTTTCTTCCCCTTTCTTTTCTCTTTCTTCTTTCTTTTTGTAGGTCTCTCTCTGTGTGCTACTCTTGTATATATACCTTTGTACATAGTTTGTTGTATACATCTCTGCCTTTCACTTATTTACATAAAAATAAATTAAAAGAAAAGCTCTTCTGTGAGTTTGGTCAAAATATAACTGTATTTCTAACATGTCAAGCATGTTCATTTTATCCCAAACCAAGATATGCATTAGCCATTTTATGTTACTAAAATAATAAAGTGGTTTACAGTTCGTAATGGGTACTAATATTTCCATTTTTTTTTAAAAAAAAAAATTTGGACAAAATGGTAAAAATAGCTTTTCCTCATGGCTTCAAGATTTCTGGAAATTTTACACCTCTAGACAAGACTGTCCAACTGCTTTCACTGGAGAATTTGCAGGCATGCAAGATGTTTGCAAGAAAGGTGTTGTTTTGCTTGCTTTCCTTTGTTTTTCATTTTGTTCTACTTATTCCACTGCCTTTTTTTTCTCCAGCTTTCAACCTCCTGTGGAATTCTGGGGCTTGCGGTTTCCTGAGGCCCAAGAGCTCTCTGGCTGAGAATCCCTAAATGCCCCTCCCTAAACTGCAAACCCTGGGATTCCACCGGAGGTCGAAAGTGGAATAATGGCCCTGCAACTGCGTACGGCAGAAATGGCCAAATACAAGAAGACCTCGTGTTGCGCGTGCTGCCCTGAACTCCTCCGAGGAAGCAGAAAATAGAAATGTGGCACAGAAAATAATAAATGCCGAAGAGCCGAGGGGTCTCTACGTGCTGCGAACAGCAACACGCAGTGTGGATGCAAAGCTTTCAAGCACCCAAGATAACAGGACACCTGCCTTTTGTGGCGTAATATCAGGTTGGCAAGTCCACAGCTCCGTCTCCCTCCTCCCCTTGCAGGGTCACAGCGCCTGCCTTCGCCCTCCCTGCCAGGTTCTCCTCCCGCTCCTCAGTTTGCTCCATCTTTCTTTCTCATGGGGGCGCTTCCTGTTTCTCCTTGCCAAACCCCCCCCTTCCATTCATCATCGGCTCCCTGTCAGCTGGGAGACTGGGCCATCCGTCTCCCGAACGGGAACAGACTTGGTTGCACAGGAACAAGGGGGTAAAGAAATGAGCAGAAGGGGAAAAGAGGAAGAAGAGAAGGAGGAGGAGAGCTGGGAGTGACACTGGACATGAAGCAACAAAGTACTCACAAAACACATAAGAATAAAGCAGGGCTGGCACCCATGAGGGTTCTGGAGTTCATTCACACTACGCAACGGTAGACTATGGGCCTTTCCATACTACACTGTTACAGTGCTATCAGTCCACTTTCAACATCCTATGGAATAATCTTAGAGTTTGCAGTTTAGGGAGGGGCATTTAGGGATTCGCAGCCAGAGAGCTCTTGGGCCTCAGGAAACTACAAACCCCAGAATTCCACAGGATGTTGAAAGTGGACGAATAGCACTACAACAGTATCGCGTGGAAAGGCCCTGTGATTCCACTTGAATTACCATGAGTGCATCCTACGGAAACCTGGGATTTGCACTTGGGTGAGGCCCTAGAGCTCTCTGGCTGAGAACTCTAAACATCCCTGCTGAGACAGAGAACCCCAGGATTCCATGATACGTTGCCATGGCAGTTCAAGGGGAACCACTGCGCTATCACAAGTCTAGTGTGAATGGGCCCCAGATTAAGACAAGTCATGAAACACAGGGAAGCAACAGGTCCAAGGAACCAGACCGTACTTTCCAGTGTTCCACAAACCCATCCACACACACTCTTGTAACATCCTCTGCTTTTTACAAGGGTCACTGTCCTTCGCTGCCTAGGGTTCTCTTGGGCAGACTTATTCAGAAGAGGTTTGCTACCACCGCCTCCGACCTCAGCCACTGAGAGAGCACCATCTGCTTGAGGTCACTCCACTGGGTTTCCAGGGCTGAGGGGGGATTTGACTTCCAGTCTCCCAGAATCCTAGCCCAGTGCTCAAACCACTGCATCATGCTGGGTCCTGCCCTTGAACCCTCCCCAGAAAAAAAATATTCCCAAGAATCTAATCCGCACGCTGTACTTTGTTACTAAGTGAGAGCTTCTCCCAGTTCCTTACGATGCAAGAGAGCACTTCATGGCAGAGGACAGAGGGTTAATGTCATAATCAGAAACCCTGTCTGCCCTACAGCGTTACCCAAAATCCAAAATGCACCAGGGCAGCTGCAGTATGCAAAACACTGTGCAGAACGCAGTCACCTTGGCGAAATAACATTTGCATGGGTTAGCCTTGCAGCTCTACACAACTCAGAGCTGGACTGAACAATATGTCTAACATCTGCTTAGAAGACATGTCCCTCCCTTAAATAGTAAAAAAAAAAAAAAAAGTCTTTTTATCATAGCATGTGACTGTTGCCACATCCCTGTCTTTCATCTGGCAAGCTTTGTTTTGTGACTGGCTGCCAGAAGCTGAGTGCAAGCTCAGCTAGCAAGCCTGCCAGCCAAAGCACATATCTCTGAGGAAAACCCACTGCGAGAGGGGAAACGGTTAATCCTGCTGTTTGCAGGGACTATGCATCCACCTTCATGTCCAGCTTGACCTTCCAACTGATAGAGAAGTCTACAGCAGGCAGATTGAGCAGCTCAACCTTTTCACACAGCAGCTTCAAAAGAAGGCGGGTGGATGGTTAACAAACCAAACAGGGACAATGAGGCCAGAAAATTAATGCATTCCAAGGACAGCTGGAACGCTTGCAAGACTGCTGGAGCAAAGAGAGCCCTTGGCCTCATCCACAATAGTTCAGGCTTCTCCTTTGTCTCCAGCCCAGGTGGACAAACCATGACCCTCACACAATTCTCGGAGGCCTTTTGTATTGTGCGATGCAGGTGCCCAACCTCCCCCTCATCCTTCCTCCCCCTGAAAGGACCCCCCCATATACATCAGGCTGGGGAGGAACAGCAACTATGGTCAGGAAGAGGCGCATTGAAAATTATACCACTTATGTGCATCATGCTCACCTCAACTCCCCAAAAGAACTGTGGGGAAGAGCATGACTGTGAAGGAGGGACACCATTTGGGAATGACAGCCTTTAAAAAGAGCAGGGATACAGGTAAAATGTAAATAATTGAGAGCAGAGGGTGCGTGCCTGCTGAAAGGAGTGTTTCCTTGTCCTTCTTTTTGCTTCCATGGCATGCACTCCTGTCCATCTGTCTAGGGCAACATAATCTCCTACATTTCAGAGATGAAAATCAAGATGTGTTTGGCCACCCAACTTCAGGGTGTGACCAAGATGGCAAAAGTTATTAATGAGGAAAAAGGGGCAAGCTAAGAGAGGCTGCAGCAGTTTGCTTTTGCCTAAACCTACAGGGAAGGAAAAGAATGTACCCTTCTCTCCTTACTGCAGAGTTAATGGAGTACAAACTTCTTTTGCCCTTTGAACTCAGTTGGCAGGAACTGAAGTAAGCTGAGGACGAAGGTGGGAGGAGGAGAAGGAAACTGGGACTTATCAAAAGCAGCTGAAAAAGTGGGGCGGCAGAGGATTAGTCAGAACTGTCCCTGACAAATGAAGACAGGTAAAGAGTATGTGAGGATGCACATACAGTTTTGCAACACTGCCATGCAACACAAGGGCTCAACAACACAACCAAGACATAACTTCCACATATTTCGGCTACTCGGTCCCCACATTAAGATCTCCTCACCTCATCAGATGGAGAGAAATGCAGAAGAGACACGGAAGATCACTACACTATATGACCACAGCAGCAAGATTAACGTACACACAGAAATGGAAAAAATATCAAAATTCCAATGAATGAGGACTGGTTGCTGAAACTGACTGAACTTGCTGAAATGGATCAATTACCAACATTGATTAGAGAGAAATCATCGGTGTCATTTTTGAAAGTTTGGGAAACTTTGCCTTTTGGCAGAAAAGTGAGAATAACGTACAACCTGAAGGTTCAGATAATTAATAGGTCTGATTAAGCTGAAGAAGTGCATGAACAGCATGTAGTTGGAGAAGTTATCTTATATAGTAAAATGCATAACCATGACTAGGAAGGTCAGAAGACAATGTTAAAACATTTTCTCTTTGTTCTTTTTTTGTGTTCTTTTCTGGTAGTATTGAAAAGTTTCCCATTCATATACATATATAATGGATCTATAGATGCATGGAGATTTATAGATCTGTAGATGCATTTACCTATGGAAATTTGTACGCAAGATGCTCTACAGAGTTAGAAAATGATTGTTCTTGAGTGTTTTGTAATGTCTGGTGTTTCTGATTTTATTTTAGAGTTCAACTTGTTATCTAAATAAACTGCTAGTCTTCCCTCTTGCGGCTGAGACTGTTTATGTCTACCTGTCTAAATAATACCCCTCTGTTTTCTACAAAATCTATGGTTTCCAACTTTATTTTTCCCCTCTGCTTCTCAGGTGATAGTAAATAAGATATACGTGGTCAGGCAGCAAAGGTTGCAGTCCTCTCTCTCTCTGCTCTTTCATACAGCTCCGTTGTTCTTGTTTTTGTGGTTGGTAACTGCAGGTCTCATCAGCTTTGATTTACGGTGACTCTACAAAAGAGAGGCTTCCAAGCCATCCTGTCACCAGCATCCTCGCTCAGGTCTTGCAGGCTCAGGGCTGTGGCTTCCTTGAATGAGCACAGCTCAGACATAAGAAATAGATGCTTTAAAAAAAAAAAAAGATCTCTGAATACTACATAAGAAACAGAAACGGCAGGATGTCAAGGCAGCCACAACCAAAACACATCTTGCTTTCATTTCACATAATCATTCTCAGGGGACCACTGACACCCCCCCCCCAAAAATACCCCATAATCCAAACTAAAAATAACTTTAAACCATTTTCCTGATCCTGACAAGCCCATCTGCTCTGCAGAACTAGCAGCTGCTACCCAGATGAAAACAGCCACACACGGTCGGCCTAATCGAGACCCGGCCTCAGGGGTCTCGTGCGCTGAGCAATCCCGGCCAGGAGGGGGGCAAGAAACTGGGGCCGTCGCTTGAGAAACGGCACGTGTGCTTCCAAGAATCATTTTGTTGGTGATTGGTCTGTGAAATGGGACATTTCAGGAAGGAGACAGAAGCGCCCTCTTAGTTTGATACGTGAGCATGTGTTCACCCTGTGCACAGTTTCAGCAGGTTGATCCCACTGTAACTGCACACCCTCCAACATTTCACAGATGAAAACTGGGACAGGTGTGGCAAAACAACATCAGACCGTGGAAGGAGGAGAGACAAGCTGGGAGAGGCTACAAGAGTTTGCTTTAGCCTGAGCCCACAGGGGGGAACATCCTGCCCCCTTGCCCCGCTTGAATTAACTGAGTACGAACTACTCTTGCACTCTGAGCTCAGTTTCCAGAAACTGAAGCAAGCCAAGGAAAGCGGGAGGAGGAGAGAGAAGCTGGGACACTTTAAAAGCAGCTGGAAAAGTGGGACAGCTCCCAATTTATCCTGAGCACAGATGTGAACCAAACCTCTCTTTGTTTCACGCATAGCAGGTTTTCATTTGCACGTCCCTCTGCTCAATATCCTCAGGGCCTTGGTGGGCCAGCACTGCCAGGGGCCCAGGGCAGATAAAACAGTGACTTCCTTTCTCCTTCCTTCCTCATCTGATGGACCACCACAAACAGAACTTTTGTTATCTGCGCTCCCAGAAGATAGAAAGGTTCCCTTTGTCGAGTTCAATCAACAAGTAAGTTACTGTTTCACCCAAACTGGCTCCTCATTTCCCAGTGCTTATTTTGCAAGACGCTGTCCCTCATTGTTAACCTCAGACACAGAAGGCTTCTTTCCGATAAGGACGGCCTTGAGGCTGGCTAGATCTGACTGAAAACTTTACGGCTATCTTGAAAGATTGTTTGCTTTCTCCTAAAAGAAGCAAACAGCTTAGCTCAGAGATTCCCGCTCCTTTTATTCAGAACAATTCTCCCCTGCCTCCCTGGCCCTGGTTTTGCAACTTTGGGTTGCAAGTCCTGGGATACGTGTCACCAAGCACCAGGTATCCCAGTGTGTCCAAGATGGCAAAGAATGAATAGACAAGCTAGGAGAGGCTATGGCAGTTTCCTTTTGCCTGAGTCTACCAGGAGTTAATAAATAAATAAATAGCCAAAGGGGTATCACCACCAATTTCACCAAAGTCAAAGACATGTACATCAGCCAAGAATGCACACCGTAGAATCATAGAATCAGAGAGCTGGAACAGACCACAAGGAACACTGAGTCCAACCCCCTTCCGCCACGCAGGAAGATACCATCAAAGCATTCCTGGCAGATGGCCATCCAGCCTCTATTTAAAAACCTCCAAAGAAGGAGACTCCACCACACTCCACTGAGGTAGCAGTGGATTCCACTGTCAAACGGCTCCTATGGTCAAGAAGTTCTTCCTAATGTTTAGATGGAATCTCTTTTCCTGACGTTTGAAGCCATTGCTCCACCTCCTAGTCTCTGGAGCAGTAGCAAACAAGCTTGCACCAACCCCCATGTGAAATACCTTCAAATGCTTCAACATGTCACCTCTTAACCTTCTCTTCTCCAGGCTAAACCTACTCAGCTTCCTAAGCTGCTCCTCAGAGGGCTTCATGGTTTCCAGGCCTTCTACCATTTTGGTTGTCCTCCCCTGGACACGTTCCAGCTTGTCCGTACCCTTCCTGAACTGTGGTGCCCAGAACTGGACACAGGAATAGTCCAGGCGAGGTCTGACCAAAGCAGAACAGAGTGATAACCTGATATCTGCAAAGCTATCTCTTGCGCTTTTCTCCTTCTGCAACCTTGACTTGAATGTGCATTGGACAGAAGTGTCCAAGCCTCACACGTGTAAAGGCAGTGAGAGCAATCTGGCAGACGGCTCCTCAAATCCCACAGCCAATGTGCATTTCAGCAGGTGTTGCTTGCATTCCTTCAAGCCTGTCTTCAACTCAGAGGGGCCAGAAAGCCAGATTCTGACTTAGTGCCACATCTGGTGCAACCACGGGAGCAGTTAAGCCCTGACGAGGGAGGTCTTCTCACCCTGGCCTTCAGAAGGAAGCATTCAGCCCATTATAAACTCCATCTAGCTACTCTATAGCAGAATCCTGGCATCTTTACCATGCATGTAGTCATTCCTATGTTCAATAGCATGTAGTCACTCCTGTGTTTCATGGCCTTTTACACACCATTGCTTTTATCTACTAATACCCCCTTACAGAAATTTGAAAACACTTTTAATCATATTATTTGCTCAGTCCTGCAATTACAACGAGAGCCAGTAGTTTCCTGAATGCTGGGCTAGCTCTCTGGAAAACCAGAGTTCAAATCCCTGCCTGGCCATAGAAACCCACTCTGTGGCCTTAGGCAAGTCCTTCTGTCTTCCTCCAAGGAAGCGAATGATGGCAAATCTGCACAAATCTTAGCAATGAGACCAAGGAGAGGGTCACAATATTTTTAGAGCCAATGGGGAGTAGCGGTTTGGACGTTGGCGTGGGAGTTCAGGAAACCAGGGTTCAAATCCCCATTGGGCCACAGAAACCCCCGGGTGACTGTGGCCAAGCTACACTGTCTCAGCCTCAGATGAAGGCAACGGCAAACCTCCTTCAAACAAATCACACTGAGAAAACCCCATGAGAGGTTCACAGTGTGGCCATAACTCAGAAATGGCTTCAAGGCACACAAAAACAAAACAGATAAAGACCCTTGCCTACCCACACACTTGCAGCCCACCAAAGTTACAACTGTCTTGCTTGGCCAGATATGTAGACGGTGGTCATTTGGCCCCATCAACAAATCCTGTGGGAAATGGGGCTGGGCTCCACTCACCATAGGGGAACAAATGACTACGTACGGGCCTGAAGACGCTCGTCGGAGCCCTCTAATGAAAGTGCTGATTAAATTAATGAAATCGCCTGAGCCCTTGTTTTATATTTCCCCCTCTCAAAGGCTAGGGAAGTGCGCCCAGTTTGGAACAATAACGCTTCTCTCTGCTCAATGGACCGTGTTCACTTAAGCATCATTAGGGCTGCGTGGCCATTGTTGAGCTATTCCTCCAATGAAAAGAGGAGTAACTATTTCTCTGTCTTTCGTGGGTCCAGCACTTAGCCACAATTAGTTTTATGGCACAATTTAGACAGCAGCTTAACAGCCATTCCTTGTTTATTTCATGACCTTCCTTGCTCACCTTTTGCCCACCGGAGAACCTGGGGAGGGGGGTGTCTGCAGGAGAGGAGGCCAAATTGAGGGCATGGCCCCAACGAATACGAATCCTTCTTATGAAATTGCCTCTCAGTTCCCAAATTTCGGATATTGTAGTCATTTACAACATCAGCTGAGCATTGAGAAACAGAGCTTGGACATGCAAAGAAAAGGAGCGGGCAAAGGGAGCGAGAAAAGGAAAACACAACGTATATAAGAGCTCTCAGTGCGAGTTATTTTCAAGTCTCACTCTCTGCAATGCCAGAAATTTGGGGGCCGAAGGAAAATTTCATTTTGCAGGCAAAATTCTTACTGGAGGACAATAACCTCATTTTTGCCCTGCCCGCTTGAAGCTACTTCTTTGCAAAGAACACAGCATAGATCACGCGGCAATAAATAAACAAATGCTTTCAATGATTAAATAAATAAAAAAAGCGGGCTGAGACGGCAAAGAGATGGGAAGCTCCAGATGTTATCAGAGTGAACGTAGGGTCTGAGGGCAAGGAGAGATTAAGCGGATGGCGAAGAACAGCCGCAGAAGAACCGGCAGCAAAGCTACCATTTCCAGAAGGAGGTCAAGGTCCCAGTTGTTGCAGAGGAAAAAAGAAAATGAGTTATCACGCCATCTTTAAAAGCTAACAAATAGTAACAAAACACTTCCACTTCCTGTGTGGCTTCAAGGGAACTTGAATGCTAGAGACAAACAGATGATACAAAAAGAAATAATGAAAACCACTCTGAAAGCTAAGCCTGGCTGGGGCCTCCGGAGACACATGGACTACAACTGCCATCGTCCCCAGACAACACAGTCCCATGCCTGTGGGGGACCTGCCAGGCTGGGGACAAGTGATCTAGCTGGCTGGGGAAGATAGCACCTGCAGTCTCTGGAGGGCCAGTGAAGTTGGGGAGGGGTGATCTAGCTGGCTGGGGATGATAGAAGTTGCAGTCCTATCTCCTGGAGGGACAGCCACACGGAGGAAGGGTGGCCTAGTGGCAGCAGACCTGGCAGGGGACGATGGTAGTTGTAGGCTACTGCCTCTGGAGCTTCTCTAGATTTGAGAAAAGTGAACTAGTTAGCTGGGGATGATAGCATCTGTAGTCCAGCGCCTCTGGAGGGCCTGGACAGGTTGGGCGGGGAAGCATGACCTACTGCCAGCGTGGCTGGCTAGGGGTGATGGGAGTTAGTCCAACACCTCTGGAAGACCGGCTGAATTGAGGAAGGGTGATCCATTTTATTTTATTTATGGGGAGAGGAAATACATACGATTTATTTACTTATTTATTTGATTAATTGATCGATCGCTAGCCCCTCTTTCTCCCAATATGAGATCCAAAGCAGCTTGCAGCATAAAGCTACCCAGGGATGTTCTTGGTGCTAAAATATGCAGCCACCCTCCAAAGTTCCCGTGAAACCATGGATGCTTCTTGTCCCCCCCAAAAGCCACAGGGCTGGCCCCCAAGCTCCAGCCCCCCACCGGAAACGATGCAGCCTCTCTCCCTGTCCCCACTTTGGGGGCCTCCGGCGTCCAGAGTCCTCCTTTTCCTTCCTCTTTTGGAGCGTCCCGGCCCCACTTCCTCATCCTCCCCAGAGCAGAGAAGCCAGCTGCAAGGGGGCGGGTGTGTGGGTGGGTGTGGGGAGGCATGTGGCCCCCTGCGCCGCACGTGGCCCCTGGAAACACGGCGCCTGCATGCACCCCTCGAGGTCTCTGCAATCGCCCTCCCCAAACGACCCAGAGCAAAGCCACAAAGCGGCAAGAGATTGCCAGGGGTGGCCAGGGAGGGGGCGCTGGACCAGCCGGCCGCAAAGCCCGGTGAGGGCAGGAGCCAGGCCCAGGGGGCGACTCCGAGGGAGGGGAGGGGAGGGGAGGGGAGGGGAGGGGAGCGGGCCAGGCGTCCCACAGGGACAGAGGCGACCCCGCCCCGTCTGCCACCCTTTAATGACCCCCTTTTCTTTGAACTCAAAGCAAAGCCCCTCGCCCTGGATCGGAACCAGTCTGCGTTCCCCGCCGGGCTCCCCCCCAAAGGCAAGAAAGGGACCCCCGGAAAATAACGCCTCCGGCTCCAACCACTAGTCCGTTCAGCCAGCTGAAGGCTTCAGGCAGCGAGAATCCCCGCCGGGGGCTCACACGAACCCCACGCACCAGAGAGGCCCAGACGTCCCCTCGGTCCTGCTCAAGAGGAGAAACTTCTCCAGCGATCGGGGCCCTTCCGGTCATCTCTCCCCCTCCACCTTCACGGGGCAGGTTTACTCGGGAGTAATAAAGCCCACCTCCCCCGAAACAAGGTCAAGGGATGCGGAGGTCAGGGAGGTGCCTCTGGACCCGATCCTCGACTTACCCGAGAGTAAGGCGCTCCATCCACGCCGACCCAGCTCCAGAGAGAAGTTCCTCCTCCGAGGATCGGGCGCGTGGACGTCAGAATCTAAGTCCGGAGAGTGACTTCCATCGAGACGCCCCCGCTTTCTTAGCAAGACCCTCCCCCCTAGGAAAATATTAATGCATCAAGAACCCTCCTTCGGTTAAAAAGGTTGGGCTTTCCCTTCTTTGCCAAAGCCGGGGGGAGGACGCACCCCCCCAAAAAAGCCCTCCAAAAGGGGGGCGAAGGAGGGAAGGGGAGAGAAGAAGCGCCCCACCCTGCAGACGCCCCCCAGAAGCCCTCCCACCCGCACCCCGCCGAAAGAGGAACTCCGATCCCCGCCCCCTTTGTTGTGCAAACTCTGCAGGGCGTGGAGGGGACCGGCAGCCTCCCCGCGGAACCCACAGAAAGGCAGACGGGAGCTGGGGATCGGGCGCAACGGGTTACCTGGGCGGCGCGGAGGGCGCGGGGGGCGAGCAAGGCCGGCGGTGGCGGCGCGACTCCCGGGGCCCCGATCCGGCTGGGGGCGCCGCAGACGGGAGACCCCCGGCGTCCCATCCAGAGGAGGGAGGGAGGGAGGGAGGGAGGGAGGGGAGGAGCGGCGCCGGGCGCAACAGCCCCCGCCCTCCCCCCGCCCTCCCCTCCTCGGAGGGCTGCGCCGGGCTGCGCCAATGGCTGCGCGCCTGCCTCCCCCCCCCGGTGTCCTGCGCGCCCATTGGAGGAGCTGCGGGCGGGCGGGCGCGCGGGAGGAGGAGGAGACGGGAAAGTCCGGGGGGACAGTGCGGCCGGGGTTGGGGGCGGCGGGCCGGGAGGAGGGGGCGGGGGCGCCGCAGTCCTTCCGCCACCCCAGCGACAGCCAGCTGGGACAGCAGGAAAGGCGGGCGCGGATTCGGGGGGGAAATGACTGCAGCTCCCAGCATCCGCGCTGCAGCGGGCTTTGCTTCGCGTCGTTTCAGGGTCTTCAGCGCCCGTGGAGCTAGAATCTCGCTTCCGACCGCAGCTCCCAGCATCCGCGCTGCAGCCGGCCTTGCCTTGCGTCCCTTCACGGCCAGGGTCTCCCGCTCACCAGGAGCGCGAAACTTGATTTTGCTCAAGTAAAGAGCGCGGTACGAGAGCGAGGTGGCGTCGCGCCCCTGCGTGAGAATGAGGCCGAGCGGCGCAACCCTGGCGAGTGGGGAGGGGGCTCGGGGCTGCCCTTCCCCACGTGCCCCTCCAAGCACGCATTTCCGAGGCGTTGCCTCGCTGCCCTCCAAAATGCAGCTCACAAGGGCTAGAAACTTGCTGGTATTACTCCTCCTTCCTCTTTTAAAACGTTCGGTGCTGCGCCCTGGCGCAAACTTACCCAAACTTCCCTGGCAAATTGGGAAGGTTGTTTGCAGAGGTTTTAGGAGTTGCTTTTGGGGATTTGTTGCTGCTATGTGCCTTCAAATAGCTTCTGACTTATGGCGACCCTATCACCCGGCCTTTCTGGGGCTGAGAGAGTGTGACGCTCCCACGGGCACCCAGCAGGTTTCCGTGGCTGAGCTGGGAATCAAACCCTGCTCTCCAGGGCCCGGGGCATTGCAGCCAGTGCCCAAACCACTGCACTCCACTGGTCCTCCTTTTGGGGGCCACGGCCCCCCAACTCCCCCAGCCAAGATGGTCACTGGGACCTTAAAATAGTAACTTTCCCAAGCTCTCCTTGTTTGTATTACTAATGACTGGAAAGGTGCAGGAAGTGAGAGAAGTCCACAGAGTTAAACAGGCCTCTTCCAGCTTTTAGCGCTTGACAAATAGGTTGGTCAGGATTTTGCTTTGGTTACCAAAATCTGCTCACCCAAAACAGTCCAAATGGGCGAGGAAGGAAAGACAAGGTGTGTAGGGCCAGAAATATCACTAAGGCTGCTGAGGAATGTGGTGGTTTTAATAGTTACATTGTCTTCACTCTCTTAATATGCTTTTAATTTGCTTTAAGTATCCTTTTTATTTGTGTTGAATCTCTTTCTAATGAAATTGTTAGATGCCTCAAGCAGTGGTTTTTGTTTGTTTGAGCGAAAAGGCAGGGGAGAAATGTCATAAATAAAAGAAATTCCACAGCAGTCCACAGAATAATACAGTGGCAGTAAAAATTATGCAAGACGCATTTAAAGGAAAACAATGGAAAGGCGAGAGAGCAACGAAAGGGCAGAAGTACGGGAAATCAGAAGCAGGGGATTTGGGCCCTCCCTGCTAGATGTTGCTGGACTACAACTTCCACTCACACTAACCAGCACTATCAGCAACAGCAAAGAATACTGCAGAGTTGTGGTGCAAAAGCAACAACAACAACGGGCCACAAACTACCACAGGGATGTGGCTTGGTGGGGGGCATGGTTGCATCAGGGAGCATTAAGAGCCACATTTGGCCAACAGAGTGAAGCTCTGCTGCTGTTTTTTTAACCTATTTAGAATCATGGAATCATAAAGCTGAAAGAAATCCCAAGGGCCATCCAGTCCAACCCCATTCTGCCATGCAAGAATACACCATCAAAGCACTCCCTTTCACAGATGGCCATCCAACCTCTCTTTAAAAACCTCCAAAGGAGGAGAAGGCTCCACCACACTCCCAGGCAGCAGCATATTCCACTGTCCAACTGCTCTTACTGTCAGGGATTTCTTCTTTACTTGGAATCTCTTTTCCTGAAGTTTGAAGCCATTGCTCCATGTCCTAGTCTCTGGAGCAGCAGAAAACAGGCTTCCTCCATCCTCCATATGACATCCCTTCAAATATTTAAACATGGCTGTCATGTCCTCGCTTCACCTTCTCTTCTCCAGGCTAAGCACTCCCAGCCCCCTAATGGGCTCCCCTGAGGGCTTGATTATTTCCAGGCCTTCCACCATTTTGGTGGCCCTCCTCTGGACACGTTCCAGCTTGTCAGTGTCCTTCCTGAACTGTGGTGCCCAGAACTGGACACAGGATTCCAGGTCTGACCAAAGCAGAACAGAATGGTGTTTGTTACATTTGCATCCAGGGGTGTAGCTACAGGATGGGCGCAAAAGGATGACTTTGCCCTTCCAAATAAGAATTCTGCTCCCCTCCTGAAATTTTCCTTCATTTCCCAAATTTCTAGCATTGCAGATTGAAAATTGTTCACACCTGTGCTCCCATTCCCTGGGTTGCTTTGTTTGCCCCTTTTCTTTGGGTGCCTAAAATTCTATTTCTAAATGCTCACCTGATGCCTGAATTGTATCTCTAAATGCTCAGCTAAACTTTTAAGCCCCTGCAGTGCTAGAAATTTGGAGACTGTAGAAACATTTCATGAGGAGGAACAGAATTTTTGTTGGAGGAGGCAATACTCTCAACCCCCAACCCAATAGCTGCTTCTGTCCCACTTCTCCACCCTAGCTGGGGTGCAACGTAAATGCTAAGTTAATTCGTCTATCACCACTGTAAAGATTCTGCTGGGTGGTCTCCAGTATTTGCTGACCCCCTCCCCATCCTCCTCCTCCTCTTTCAACAAAACAGCCACAGAGCGAGGAGGACCCCATTCTCAGGAGCCAACAGTGCGTGCTCTGGACTGGAGCCAGGCAAACACGCTCTGAGAAACGGAAGGGAGAGGAGATTTTAGCTGCATGCAAGGCGCCCCCATGGGGCTGACCTGATAAGGAGCCCGTCCCTGAGAACAATAAAGAGGAAAACCACAAAGACAGTCATAGAATTGTCGAATTGTAGAGTCGGAAGGGCCCCCGTGGGCGACCATTGAGTCCACCCCCCCCAGTTCAGTGCAGCGTCTCCAGCTAAAACGTCCCCAGCAGATAGCCATCAGACCTCCGGAGAAAGAGGCCCCAACACCTTTCTAGGCAATCGGTTCTATTGCCGAACTGCTCTCACTGTCAAGAAGTTCCTTCTAATATTCAATTGAAACTGACCCTCCTGTAACTTCAGGCATTTGACCTGGTCCTTCCCACTGGGGCAGCAGAGGACAGGCCTGCCCACTCCCCTCTGTGGCAGCCCTTCAGGTGTTCAAAGAGGGTCATCACGCCACCCCCCCCGTCTTCTCCTCACCAAACTGAATATCCCCTTTACCTCATATGTCTCGTGGCCTGTATCTTGTACCGCCCTTGCTGCACTCCTCTAAACCTGTTCCAGCTTGTCAATATCCTTCTTAAAATGAGGCACCCAGAACGCATCACAGTACTCCAGGCAAGGCCTGACCTGGGCAGAATATGCAGTTACCGTTGCGTGCCTTCGAGTCATTTCCGACTCACAGTGACCCCAAGGGGAACCTATCACTGGGTTTTCTCGGCAAGATTTGTTCAGAGGGGGTTTGCCTTTGCCTTCTTCTGAGGCTGAGAGAGTGCGCTGCAAGACGGTCACCCAGTGAGTTTCCAGGCTGAGTGGCGATTCAGCCAACGCGAGGGTGTGACAATCCTAGGAAGGGAAACATTGACATGAATTTCATTCCCGAAGCACAGGTTTCCCATTCAGACTTGGCTGTATTCTAATTTATCTGATGTACGCCCTGCCTTTCTCTCAATACGAGACAGAAAAAGGCTTACAGTTAAAACAAAATGTACTTAGCACTGGAACCCCTGTTGTGGAATAACCTCCCCTCGGATAGGTGCCAATTCTGCTCATGCTACTGTCCAAGGTACCGCAGCCGACTGGTATTGGAAAGGGGAAAAATAAAACCCTGCTCCCTTGGAGTGAGAAGGGGCGCTTCCACAGATGCGGCAAACAGGCCTGGTGACTGCGATATTTCTTGCTGCAGTTTTCAGAGTTCTTCTTATAAGTACCTGAATGGCGCTATTGTTGTCCCTGCTTGTTTTCTGGAAATCCCCAGCACCGCCTGCAATACTGTCAGGATGCGTGGCTCCTAAGTATTTTCTGGATATGTAGTAGAATAGATCGGCCACCTTAAGAAATTGCTGTAGTCTGCTAAAGCACTACCAAGTATCAATTGCCAATTGATGATTGCTGTAATGTATCTGGTTGACTCTCACTAAGGTATTCCAGGGCACCAAACGGTAATAATTGCTTTATTGTTCGTTGCTACAACATATCTGGGCAAGGGAGAGAAGACTAGAACGGGAATGCAAAAGTATCAGAAGAGTGTTATGGGACCTGGCAAAGTTCAAGATAAGAAACAGAAATTCATTCCTGCTTCAGGAAGAAAAGATATGTAAACTTTGGAGGGTTTGGGAAAATGCCTAAACGGGTGGGAGATGTCAGATTTATGACTTTCACCAATCACTGTATGCCTAAATCTGTATGACAAGGTATGAAATCTGTAGCCACCTGGTATTGTGACAGTCTCAGCCACTTCCAAGGAATGCTGCTGCGTTGCTTGCTTTGCTCCAAACGAACATTTTGGCTTTGATTGTGAGTGGAATTTGCGAAGGGCAGGTTATCCAGGACATGTCAAATGCTTTATTCCTACCCTCCAGTGGGTTTCTTTTTAGTTCAAAGACGTACCTTAACAACGGTCCCTTCTCTTTTTCTTTCTCTTTAAAAATCTGTAAAAGAGTTTTAGGGCTAAAGCGCATCCATGAAATCAAGTGCGGGCACTATAATTCTGATCATCTTATAAAAAATTCAGAGGAGAAAACCTGCCCTTAAAACCATAGCACAACCCCAGAAAACAATAACAAATTTGGAAAAATACCAGGGCAGATCCAAGACACTGCTACGTACCCACACAGCACACCCGATTCTCACCATCCACGGTCTGATGCCCACAGCTGTGGTTCCCTGGCACAGAACAGGTGGACGCAGCCGCGACGAAACCCCTGCCATCCCAAGGAACTTATACTGTGAAAGCTCATCTTTCTTAGATCAACCCAGAAGAGCCCACAGCAGGCCAGAATCACTCAGCGCCTCATGTGTTGTTTTACGATCATAAGCCTCTGAGAACCCAGTTGGGAATCAAGGTTTTAATACAGGTTCTTAAGCATCTGGGGGGGGGGAAACCACCACCACTATGATCCAGTTGCAAAGTTGCATCTATGTCACTTTTTATTTATACTGAACAGCTTTTAAAAATACAGAATAAAATAGCTTTTATCTACTATTATTCACAACATCTGGTCCAAATATTACATATTTTTTAAATATTTCAACGTTTAATAAAGCAATTGTTAGAAAAAAAAACCCCAACAAAACACAACAAAATGCATAAAAATCTCAATAAAAGAATTACACATCTCGAAAAAGAAAAGAAAAAAAGCAACCCAACCTGAACTTGGTATGTAACATGAGATTGCGTTGCGTTGACGAAAACCTCATGAAAATAATAACAAAATAAAAAGAATTCTTTATCCCCACTGTCTAAAAAAAACAGTCAAGAGTTTGTTACATATAAAGTTATGAAGAGGACACCCTCCCACACCTCAAAAAGGAAAAGAAGAATGCACTATTAGTTTGGATCGGCAGCGAGATGGTTTACTCGGAAAGATGCCAGACAATACACAACGTAATTTTCTGCTATCAAATATGTACGGATGACTAATCACAGCCACAATTAAAATCGTAACCAGACAGGAATGTTTTGGACGTCGCTGAAGATGAATTCTCAATACTTAAAAGCAGCCCAGCACTATTGCGTGGTATAGAAACTCATGGGCAGAAGCTAAACACCAGCTAATACGTGGCCTCCTTACACAGCAAAGGATTTGCGCTATGAAATATGAAGCCTCCAACATGGAACTGCCATCCTCCATCCAAGCAAGTCAAGAAACTGCAGAGTGAGAACCTCTAGATATGCAACATGCACCATGCAAAGAAGAAAAAACGGTTGAGTATATATCTTTTTTTCTGCAGGGACTTTGCCCCCAGCATCTCCTCCTTAGTTGCTTAACAGTGGGTTATTCTGGTTCAAGAAGGCCACCGAAGAACAAAACCTGGGCGGGGGTAGGTGGGGAAGAAACAAAAGGAGGTGGTCATTCTGTGCTGGCCTGTCATGCATATTGAGATGTGAGTTGCGTCACTCTGGAATGTGGGCATTCGTCCAACGGCAAAGGGCTGCTTCCCGACATCGTGGCTTAAAGTGGCTCTTCTCCTCTGGGTGCCCTCCAGATGTGTTCACTACCACTCCCATTATCTCCAGCACAACCACAACCATGCCAGCTGGGGCTGATGGGAGCTGTAGCTCAAGGCATCTGGAATGGACGAAGGCCCTCAGATGTAAAAGGCTGGCTGGAAGAGAATAAGAACCCCTTTTGGGCAAGAGGCCCTATAGTGTCCGAACATCCCCCAACACTGATCAACCCCAAGAGCGTTTGGCAATGCTGAACACCTTTTGGCCCACTTAAAGTTGGGCACATGGCTCCAAGAGAGATGGGGACCAATTGTGAGACTCTACCTCTGTCCATAAATGGGAACAGAGGGACAAACTCTGGTGAGCTGTTTACTATTTCTGAAGAAAAGGGAGACCCAAACTGAAAACTAGTTGGTGGGACCATCAAGAATTGCCACGTTCTTCTACAACTTTTCACACTCTCGTGGGTGACCTTCCTCAGCAGGCTGGGCCATCCTTTTCCTAGAGCCGTAAAAGCAACTCAGCTAGGAAGAAGGGACTTTACAGCAGTGCTGCCCCTGCCCTTTGATAGGAACCCCCTCCCACATACTTCAGGAGGTGAGGTGGGCTCAGCTTCAGCCATCATCTCTAAACCAGCCGCTTCCAGCCACTGTGCTCCTTCCCCTGCCTCACCCCATCAACATTTTGTGCCTTGCTGAGGAACTCCATCCATAGCTGAAGGATGCCCAGGACCGGAGTGAAAGCAAGGCGGAGTGAAGGGGAAACAAGGCGGGGGCCAGTGGCTTTTGGGCCTGAGGTTGCCAACCACTTTAATCCACAATGTGGGAAGCCGCCTGTTGTGACACCATTATAGTTTGGCACTTGGTTGATGGGGAGAAGCTTTGCATCAGGTCAGTGCCCTCAGTGACAAGATGGCATGTTTGTTTTGGTCTGACTGCTCAAACGGTGACGTCCAGCTGGCCAATCTTACTAATCCTCAACCAGAGTTGGCCCTGGACAGGATGGCGCTTGAGGCTAAAAAAAAATATTGAGAAGACAGTAGGGGCCCCTTTACACCCACACTCAGTGAGACAGGGCTCAGTAGATGGGGAATTTCTCTTCACAAGTCACACACGTACACGCACAAATCAACAGGGGCTTTGCAAGAGTACAGTTACGTTCGCTTCGTTCCAGAGGTGGCTTGCACCAGAGAACCTCCCCATGAACCGCACCCTCTGGATCAAGGTCCAAATGTCTCCCCTGCTGCCCCTCAGCTGTAGCCAGAACCAAAACCTCAAGGGGTGACCTGAGATGGCTCTGCCCGGGCCTTGGGCTGGACCACAGCCGGGCTCCACACCTTCTGTCGCCAGTGCCAATGGTTCCAAGAGAGGGGTGACCAAGAACCTCCCTCCCCCCCTCTCTCTTTTCCACTTAAGAACATAAGCATGGGTAAATAAAGTATACACAATCGCTAGCAATTCGTTAATGAAGAAATTCTATCACATGACATTGTCATGACAATCATCTCACTCCCACCCAGGAAGCCTATGATACTTATTTATCCTGGGAAGAAATGTTACTTGTTGGGTGCTGTTATTATTATTTTTTTTCATTTTTATGCCTATGGAAATAAAATACTGAAATTTTCATGTACAAAGTTGCCGTATTGAAAGTTTGTATTAAACGGTGTAAAACAAATTGACTGTGTAAATTTAAAAACTCCTTCCCTGATGCAGCTTATTCTGATTAATACATTTTTACCAATCACAGATAAAATTAACAATTAAATATAAATTCAAGAGGCATCATTTCATAAGACACATTCAAACATCTTTGCCAGAGTACTTAATTTAAACAAAAAAAAAGCATAATTTTAATTTTAAATACAAAAGCTCTCAGATTATTTTGCTTTGACTACATTTATATATCTTTGACAGGACACAGTGACCTCTGTCACGCGTTTAACTTCTTCTAATTGAAAGTTGTCAGTGCTTTCTCCCTGCCCTTCCACTAGTGTGTTCTCTCCAGACCGCATTGTTTCATTCAGGGTAAAGACACAGTTCAAAGCTTCACAGCCTTGTTTTTGTTCTCTTCCAGCTAGGATGCAAATATATATCTAGCAGCACCATCCTATGTATCTGTGTAGAAAAGCAAGCTTCACTCATTTCAGGCTTTCACTCACAAGCAACAGAGTATTAGAGGGCAACCTTTCTGCCCTCGTCCAAGATGCTGTGTTCATTCTGGGACACAGCACAGAAACATCTGAAGCCCTTCCATCAGCAGCTGATGTTCACACCCTCCACAAGAGAGACCTCAGTCCTTCAGCCAAGAGCCATTACTAAGATTTACAGGGTTAGGATGATCACTGGAGAAAGGAGTTTGCTAAACTCTCTTTCACAAACAACAAGCACCAGGGCTAGTTTTAAGACATTCTGGTGCCTGGGGTGGCAAGTAAAATTAGATCCTTCCCTCAAATGAATACAGGGCATTGTTTACCAGAAATTCACCTGTTCAAGACGTCAAAATGAATGGAAGCTACGCAAGAGGCATACTGTGCTCCTTTGTTTCCACAGTGCTTGAGCAGGAGGACACTTGTCTCTGCCACTCTAAAAATGGTAACCAAATTTTGCTTTACTACAGGGGATGGGCTGTTTCTGACAGCCACACAGTTTGTTATCTTTGCCAAAAAAGAAAAAGAGGAGGGGGTGAAAAGAAGCATTTCCTTGTCTCAAGACAAAGAAGCACCTTTCCTTATATTTGCACCACAACTGCAGAAACAGCTAATGTTCCAGGTACCTATAACCAGGCATGCAGGCCAGTGAAACCACTCCCTAAGAAGCAGGATGGCAGAGCCCTCTTGCGGCGGCTTCTGCAAAATCCAAGGCCTTGCCATTAACTGCTGGGAAAGGTAAAGTTAACTTATTTTCTTCAGGATTTTTGCGCCAGAAGCATTTGGTAAACGAGACTGTTTTGTAAACACTGAAATCCTTCAGCAAACACTTCATCCAAAAGGTCTCAGCTATCCAGGATTAGCTTGGCACAGCTAACCCAGGAGAAGAACTTCTAAGCTAGCCAAGATCTTAGGAATCCATTTTTCACATCTTAACGTTTACAGCCATTTTATGTTCTGGAATGAAGGTCCTTATGAAAACAAGACTTTTCACCTGGGCACACGTTCCAGCAGAAGTGAGACTAGATAAGCATATCGAATGAACACTGTCTTTCCCTGCTTCTGTGTGATTTATAAACCACCTCTTAGGTTCACTCTACTTGGACAAAAGTTGTGTAATAAAAGAGAGTCAAGTGTTTCATGTTTTCACAGATGTCACCACTAACAGTAAGGTGCTCAAGACACATGTGTCTTTCAAGCAGCGTGGCTGGCAGCCACATTTGTTGGTTACTCTGCTGGGCACAATCCACTGCGGACTCACTCCTGTTTAAGCCTACTGAAGTATTCTGGAGGGCGAAGAGTGCAGTGCATTGCGCTCACTGACATTTTGTTTCTGCTTTAACAAGCAACGGCACTTTAGAAAATAAAAGAGGAAAAAAATGAAGAGGTTGACCATAACCAAAGCAAGAATGCAGTAACCTCTGTCAATATTATATGAACACAACAACTCCTGCCTATCTAAGGTATGCAAAACAAGTGGGCTTTGGCATTTCTTATCATTACAGGTGCCACTCATATATGGGTGTATTACTTACCACCTACCTTTTCTTTGGTTGCACGAAAATACTTGGTGGAGAACACGCATGCAGCCCCATCCTTTGCAAGCCAAATCAGAGGTTAATCCTGCTGTGCTCAGGGGAGGTTAGTCCCAGTGAAGAGCACCTACGACTGCAGCTTTGAAGCACAGTTCTTTGCCTGTTTGCGCAGAAGTGTGTCCCACTGAGTTCAAGGGGGCTTACTTCCAAAGAAATGCTGCAGAAATGCAGCTTTAGTGTCCTACATTCCTCAAGAACACAGGATTTTTCATATCCTGAAGTGACTATCAGTCCTGATGTAATCCTTTAAAAGAAAGGAAGGAAGGAAGGAAGGAAGGAAGGAAGGAAGGAAGGAAGGAAGGAAGGAAGGAAGGAGAGAGAGACTGTTCTGCGTGGTTTCCATGCTACCTAGTTTGATTCTAAGGCAGCAAACCAGCAAAAGCTCTCCAGAGAGTGGGAATTATCTTGCAGGGGACAAGCTGTACAAGGAAAAGGCTGTAGAAATGGCAGGAAGATCCACCACCTGCTAATCTGTTTGTCTTCTGCACTGTTCAATACTGATCCATCGCCCTTACCCGCTCCACCCCACAATAGCTTCAGGGACAAACAAGGGCCGTTTTGTGCCTCTCTCTAGTAGCCAGACTTGAGAAACTGACCAACAATTTACAATATCTGCTTTTTACAAAGTGACGTACAAAACACAAAGCAGCACCTTAGAGAGCATACTGGCCTTGAGAGAACACTTACCCTAATGCCTCTCTGACAAAGCTTTCTGCTGCTTTAAAAAGAAAAGAAAAGAAAAGAAAAGAAAAGAAAAGAAAAGAAAAGAAAAGAAAAGAAAAGAAAAGAAAAGAAAAGAAAAAGCCTTTCAGGCAACATTAGGGAAGAGGGGAGACAAGGGAAGAAAGGGAGAGGGGAAACGGCCATATCTAAAAAGTAACTTGCAACAGTGAGAACATTAAACAGGAATAAGGTCTTGTAATTATGAATGTGTGATGAGTTCCAACAGCCACATAATGCCAGAGCCAAGACTTGTAGAGGAGGAAAAAAAAGAAAGGAGTCTGAATGGCCCCCGCAGGGGCCCCCCAATACCCGTTAAACCATCTGGCGGAGGGGGATGCCATACATAGAGTCTCTCTCCCATTTTTAAAACATCCAGCTGAGGGGGGAAAAAAAGATGAAAACAAGGAGGCCACAACCAAAGCTAGGCCACTTTGGGGACTGGGATAAATGTCTGAAGACAGACTGGCACAAGTATGGAGGCAAGGTGACCATTTTATTTAAATAATCCACTACCGCTCAATAAAGGTTGTATGAGTGTGTGTGCAGACTGATTTGCTGGTACAGCAAGATGATGGATGGCTTGGGCATTCTTAGTTTTGATTCCGATGCCCATCCTTGCTCTGCTCCACCTCTAAGGGCTCCAGACACTCACACCACTACTCGTGCAAAGGAGAAACCCTTGTCACAACAGCCGCTCCAAGTTCGATACTGGAGCATTCTGAAAGTTCTGGCTAGTTCTGGAAGTTCTCCTCTAATCTGCCAGACTCACATCAACAAGCAACATCAAGTTTATAAGAGATTAACCTCAAAGAGACAGATGGACAAACAAACCTGGAATGTTTCAAGCTGGAAGAGGGGAACCCGGAAGCTACAGCCTGTCTGAATGCTGCACCTCCGCACACAGGCAGTGACCTGGATCCCCTCTCAACGGAGCAGCAGCAGTGGCACAAATCAGGATAAGCAACTGCTAACTGTTTTGTATAAAAAACCAAAACCAAAACATCATGTAACTACAGAGAGACATTATAGACAGCAATCACCATCCACAATAGGAAAGCTTTTTTTTTTTAAATAATTTGTCTTGGCTCTGGTTCCAGAATAAAAAATGCGGATATACAAAACAAAATAAAATAAGATAGCGAGGAACTGCAAATGTGTCTGTTAACGAAGAGCTACTAGGTGCACGTTTCGGCCGGGGCTATACGGTAGCTGCCGAGTCCTCGTCTGAACTCCGGCAGTTGCTGCTTTTGCTGAAGCCCTTCCAGGTGTAACCCACAAAGGTGGGGCTGATGGGTAAGAAGGTGAAACACTTGTACTTCTTCACAACCTCCATGCCGAAGGGCAAGTCGTAGGTTTCCGTGCCGTCGATGGCCTTGCTGCCTTTGCCCACACCTCTCTTCCATTTTCGGATCCCTCTTTCCTCCGGGGTACCTGGGTTTTAAAGGGAAGGAGGAAAGGACTGTCATAAGAGAGGAACGTGAGAGACAGAAGCCCTCTTTGGGGTCTTCTCCACAGCTTCACTAGGCAGACAGGGTGTCGGGCGAGATGGGAGCAACCGGCCCTGCTTCCTCACCTGCGCGTGGAACTGGACGTTTGAATAGTGGCACCAATGGGGGCGTATACACGCGTGGAATGATGCAGCGGTCGAAGCACAGAATGTCTACCTAAGCACAATTATATTTTACACGATCAGCTCAATGTGTGGCAGGAGGGCGCAGTCCGACCCTTTGACGCATGTGCGGAAAACACACAAAAGGGGCACAGAAGGGAACACTTTTCTCCGCATAGCAAAAGCATCTGTAAACAGACAAGACTGGCTAGATGCTCTCTGTAAAACATTGGGATCTGGTTATGAAACTCTCCTTCATTTTATGAGCTAACAGGAGATGCTCTGCCATGGTTGCTTCGGAAACAGCGTTCAAAAAAATACCTTGAAATTTGGGGGCTCAACCTTCAAGAGAGGGTTGTTTCCTTTTTTTTCTTTCAGAAGGAATCCTCATAAAATTTTGCAGGAGGAGAGCAAGTCCCACAAAAGGACTGTGTTGCAAGAATTAGCTGAAACTAATTCTACAAGGGTACCAGAGACAGTTAGAAGGAAACTAGATTTATCTCTTTAAGGTTATCTGCTAAGAATATAAAACTGTTCTGGATATTTATTATTACTTATGGAAATGATGTAACGCTCAAACCTTTAAAGAGATCACTGAAAGTTGGTCTCTGGTTAAATTATGCAGAGATTCAATTAATTTATCCTATGCAAGTCCTTTCCAATCAGACCAGACAGCAGAATTTGGGGTCTGCTAAAGGAAGCCGAGCGAGCCAGAGTGGTGTAGTGGTTGGAGCACTGGACTACAAATCTGGGAGACCAGGGTTCAAATCCCCTCTCGGCCATGAATATCCAGTCTCAGAGGAAGGCAAAGCAAACCCCTTTGCCAAGAAATCCCCATGATAGGTTCACCTTGGGGTTGCCATAAATCAGAAACAAAGTGAAAGGACAGAACAAGAGCAACAAGCGAAACAGATGGAAATCAATGCAGAGAGGACCAAGCCATGGACCACCATCAACCAGATTCTACCAGAAGCTACGACTGGAGGAATTCCACTAATAAAATGGATGGAAACTCCAAGGGCAGAAGAGAGCACCCTTCCCCTGCAATGAGGCATGCTCCTTTCCATGCCAGCCCTCTATTTCACGCTCCCTTCCACTTCAACGAAGCACACTTCTAGAGGGACCATGCCCCTCTGTTAACTCACGGTCATGTTGGAAGTTCTGCTTCAAGCATTTCATTGTCTTTGGAAAGAAGAGGGCGGGTCAAGAGGTGGGGAAGGGCAGCGTGTGGTGTGACCAACCTGGAATTGTGTTATCTAAGATGAATGCTACGCAGCCCCCAACAAACATGGCCGTAGTGAGAAGAACGTTGAGCACTTGATCGATGCTGGCTATTCCTACAAGAACAGGAGAAAGGTGACAGAGAGTCAGACTAAAAACAAAAGAGTTGTCATGCTGATGCATTGCACCTGACACGTTTCCACTCCACCTCACCTGGATATACTGTAGGCAAATGGTGCACTCAAGTTCCTGTTCTATTTCTCCCCAACTGACTTACAGGGTTGTTCCCCACAGCTTTGGTGGCAGGTCCCATACAACTGAAGGGCCATAGTTTATTGCTACAGCACATGGCTTTGGATGCAGAATGAATTTATTGACTGATTTTGATTCATATCCCACCATTTTCCCAAAAGGAATTCAAAGATTCAGGCTCATTTCTCTGCATCTCTCATTAAAGGGATGTGCCAGCAAGGAAAAACCGCTATCCATCATACAGCACTAGGGCAACAACGTTGCATCTCAGGATAAAACAACACATGACTTCTAGTTCTAACTTGCTCTCTATCCTGTAGCACTTACAACTACCACCACAGGGTGTTTTTTTACCAACCTCTGGTGCACTCTATCCTGAGAAATCTTGAAAATGCATCAGGATTGGCAAAATGATTGGTTAGCCAATTATTTTATTCTGCTTGCTGTGACTTTTAACAGGGTGGTTCAATAATTTGTTTCATTACAGTTTTCAAAACACTTACGTAGGTGTCTTGAGAAGATCCTGATGGTGGCCACTTGCCACTGGGCTGAGTAACTAGGAACAGGTCAAATGAAAGTTCTTTGCCAAGTCCAAAACATTAGACCATGGAAGGTCCATATTCTGGAATGGGACTGTTCATTAAATACACTTTGATGGAGAGAAAGAGTTTCTATTACTTACAGGGTGCCCTATCAAGCCCCTGAGAGCTCCAGGCACTAGTAAGCCCAGCCTCAGTCTGCAGCTAAAGCTTAACTGATTAATAACACCAGCTGACCAATTAACCATCTCGGGCCTTGTTTACTGAATTTAGACTGATATATTCGCAAGACTCATTCCCAAATGGATAAATAGATGTTTCAGAGTACATATTTTATTCCAAATAAATTGTTGCAGCATAAACATATTTAACAAATATAGCAGCTGAAGGGGAAAAAAAGCATACCTGTAACCAGGGGGTTTTGTCGGAGATAACTTGGAAGGACTAATCCAAAGAAAATGGAAAATCCCAGAACAAAAAGATTGCGGGAAGAATTTAAATCTATGAATTGTAGGTTAGAAAGTCCAACTGCAGTAATCATCCCTAAAAAAAAAAATTACAGAGACTTTCACTTTGTGAAATTGTGAAATACTATACAGAAGATCATTATTTTCCAAAGACATCTATGAAAAGGCCAATGAAATTCTCTGAAGACATTAAGATACAATTGTCCATTGAATGATACTCAAATAAATATTGTGATAGTCCAAAGGCTAATGTTTTACATAAGGTTTTCCAGTCTGAATAGCTCCGAAATCACAGCATGACCTACTTCACCATATGGGCACTTGAAAAACATGGGATGATGTTGCACTTACATTTACACTGGAGCACTGGAAACTTTATATAGCACATCTGAAAGTTCAAGAAGCTATTCTAATCTTTGTAATTGCTACAAAGAGATCAGAAAATATTCTGTGCATTAAGCAGTGCCTTTTCAAGTTTTCAGTGCTCTGATAAAAACAACTTCAAACCATGTTTCACATGTGTCCACATGTCCTTTCATACTCACATGTTTGGTATGAAATCCATTACTTTTCTATGTCACCTGAGACTTCAGAAACCCGCTTCAGAGACAACTGCTTTATCAACACTGATCCTAAGAGCCGGTCAATCAAGCTTTCGAAGGATGGTGTGTGTACCAATTTCCAGTTACTACTTTTCTCCCAGGAAAAACTCAAATGAAACTGACGCATGAAAGTCACAATGCCCTGGAAACTGATTTTAGTTTCTCGAGTCTGGTCAACAAAACCCTGCTAGTTTCACTTTTCTAAAGGCCCAAACCTCCCTCTCTCACTGCTAGCAGCCTGCTTGATGGTATATATCTGTGCATTTGATTTCTTTAAAATCCCCAAAGCCCTTTTTCCTCTAGGAGGCATGCAAAGAGTCCTTATATCTGTTTAGAATTTAATAAACTGCAAGATACACATGGAGGAAAATCACATACCAAAAAGAGTACAGAAAAGAG
This sequence comes from Iguana delicatissima, assembly GCA_948472985.1. Lineage (NCBI taxonomy): Eukaryota > Metazoa > Chordata > Lepidosauria > Squamata > Iguanidae > Iguana > Iguana delicatissima. The sequence goes on along the minus strand of CAOKZL010000608.1, from coordinate 1,164,377 downwards.
CTCCAAGCACCGGATCAGGGAGGGATGCAAACAGAGCACTGAACTTGCCAACCATTCCCAGCAACAGCATGAGAGCCGCTCCGTACTGAATCACCCGTCGACTCCCAACCTACAAAGCACACAAGCGAGAACAAATTAAAATTCTTTAAAGACGTTTCAGTGGGCTTTCTGCTGATGGTAACGATTTCAAACTCTGTTACAATGCTCTAAGAAGATAGTAATCTATACAAAGGCTCTTTGGAAAAGCAAGTCTGCTGCTGGCTATAATTTTTTTTAATGCAATAATCTAGTTCTCCATTTGCTGCCTGCATGTTGGTTTCCTAGAAATGGGATGTGAAAGCCACCCTGTCCCATAGGTTCAACACATATGCAGGCATTCATAAGGGTTTGAGCCAAAGCATCCGCTTGTCTGTTCTCAGTTACTAACTGCTTAGAGCACCAAGAGGTACCACAGTCTTAAAGACAATACAAGCCCAAGACCACCACAACTAATGTCTGTCTAAAGTAAGGAGAGTCCCCTTCCTCAACTATGTGTGTGTCCTTCCTGAGTTGATTTTAATCTCCTGGTACCTTAGAGAACAGGTAGGTAAATCTTTTCCAAACCCTCCTACCAAAATCAGCCTCTTCCAAATGGCCAGTGCTGTTGCCGACATTGAACTAATTCCAATGAGGTTCCTGGTAACAGTTAAATGGTTTTGGCATCTAGGCTGCTTGATCCATTCCTCCAGCAGAGAAGCAAAGAGAGGTGCTACTCCTTTCAGGGGGATCTTCCGTCTCTTTGTTAAGGGGGCCCAGAACACCTTCAGCTGTCTCCATGAACCCCCTTCTCCTCCCCAAGAGCTAAAGGTGTCCAGATGGGTCTTTCTGTGGTTGGAGAGGTCTTGGGGAGAAAGAATCCCACGGGAATCGGGCAGCAACACCTGCCTGCTTCAGTCTGCAGTCTTTCCACTGCCTCCTTCTTCTGTTCTTGCTTCTTCTTCTAGCAGCTCTCTTCCCACCTCCATAGCCACCTTGCCTCCCCCCACCACTTCCTTTCTGTTTCACCTTCCTGCTCTATGCAGGACTAACCTTTCTCTTCTATTTTTCACCCCTCCTTCTTTATTCAACCACAGCAACGGCTGACCACAAAATCTGGGCCAACTGGTGCATATGGTGGCCTTCTGTGAGGTCAGGATTTATTCATTTGCCATCCTCCTGGCTTGTTTTCATCCACCAAGTGGAAAGTATGGCTTAAGGCGGCAGTTAAATTCCCTCCTGCTATCCTACTAAAAAAACATTGCTCTCTGTCAGATAAATTTAAAAATAAGGGACAATGTAGAGAGAGCAAACAGCAGCACCTTCCATGGTGATGAGACAAGCGTCTCAAGATGCTCACAAGCCCTCTTGAATCCACCCACGGCTACACTCCCAGCAAGACCAAGACTGTCATGCCCCAATACAATCTTCTCCCACAGTCAATGCAACTCAGTGGTAAAAGCCAGGGAGAATGGAGTAAGAGTGGCTGAAATGACAGGTGGAGATAAAATAGCTAGTAGGGGGACATGGAGAACTAAAGATATGGATAAGCACCTTGATTAATAATGAGAACATAAAGTACTACCTCCTATTCATTTGGCAGGAACAGACTTACTTCATGACACACAGGGACCCGCCCAAGCATGTTATCCTAAAAGTAATCTCTCTGGGCCGAATTCAGAAGGCCACATTTATCATACGATCACAGGAGCTACAATTTATAGGGATTACAGACAGAGTTCTGTTATCATGTGGTCCCAGGCCTCAATTGAGGCAAACTGACTAAAATCAAACCACTTAATGCCCACCACCTCAGCTGAACGTGAGATGTGCCATTTAAATTCTCGCTTGAGGCAGTTCTAGTTCAAAAATGTGTTGTTATAGCATTATATAACAGAACGTAACAATTCCAGAACGAAGCACAGTAATTTACATTGCTCGAGGCTACCCTCTTTGAAGAGCATAATTGAACAACAGGACACTTTAACTCTAACAAAGGTTCTAAGGAGAGGCACCAATCAAGTTCTCAAAAAGGTTTTGTGCTGGCAGTTTCATGCACAAACATCAGAATTCATGTGACCCTACTCATGTTCCATCTGAGGTGAATCACACTCTATCACGTGGGCCAAGGTCTCTTTCACAATACTCTTCCTTGCTTTATTGTTTTAGCATTCCTCTATCAGCTGGGAAAGATCAAGTACAAAGGAAGGCTGCGCTGGCAGGCTGAGGGGAGCTTTCAAGACAGAAGAGTATGTTCTTGAAAACACTTGTGCTACTATTTCATTAAATGCAATATGATGAACAGGCATTTTACTCCAAAAAATTTTACCAAGTTCTGGATAATGTTTGTCTCCCCCACAATCAAAACGCTTAAGATTTAACATTGTTATCCTCTGGCTCAAACATCACTGAAACTATTACTTGAAGTCTAGTGAACAGAATCATTTTCCTAGCTTTGTTTATACTTGCACAGCAAACTGCAGACAACCGGTGAAGGAAGACAACAGGCATGAAGCTAGCACCCCTTACCGCTGATTTAGGCATGTGCCATTAACAGGTAAGGAAGAGCCAGCAGGGAGTGCTGGACTCTAAAAGATCGGGATTCAAATCCCCACTTGGCCACTGGGAGTCCCACTCTCTCAGCCTCAGAGGAAGGCAATGACAAACCCCCTCTGAGCAAACCGTGCTGAGAAAACCCGTAATACATTCACCTAAGGGTTGCCATAAGCCAAAAACAACATGAAGACACAGAATGACATTCATGTGTCAAGTGACAGTGCTGGCAGACCACTGCTTAGGGATACAGAAAATAAGTTTATTGCCTAAAACTTGCACCATTTCAGCTGGCTAAGAAATGCCTTATATACAGAGAACACGTCACAGTACTAATCCAACAACAGCCTATTCGTCTCCCTTCCCTTCTGTCACTGGTTTTCAACAAACAAATGAATGCTCTAACACCCTTTTTTTGTAGCAACTGATTGTTAGTCTCTAGTCTCTGCCCACTATTTAGCTGGGCAAAAAATGGGATTTCAGTTCTGATGTATTTTGGACGGCTTCCTCCTCTTTTCTCTCTCTCCATCTCTCTTTACTTTTAGATGCCCTGCTGCATGTAACCACTCCTCAGCCTTCAGGATTTGAGGGGTACGCATATATATTTCTACTGCTTAATTAAATGTAAAATTAGGCCATAAAAAATAGTGGCCAACAGCACACTAGTTTTCATACTCTTTAAATAGCTGTCCTCTTAAAGCCAAACAGATGCATCCAATAGGTGGCAATGTTTGCATCCAGAGTTTCAAACAATTGAGAATAACAAGTGATTCAGCACCAAAATTTGTTTATTTGTGCAGACCCATGTCTTTAAATGGATGCCTGTCCCCCTCACACACAAAGTGTACTGGGGGAACGCTCACAATTTAAAGCACAAACTGGGCATGTGGGCTGCGTGTCTGTGTCTGCGCATGCGTGCCTGAGAGAAACCTCTCCTCCGTTTTCACCCCACAGTCCATTCTCTGGGTATATCTTTTCCACTGGGTTAAAAGACTGAAAATTAGACAGTGATAGCTTACTTACTGGAAGAACAGCAGCTCATGGGAAAGACAGGTAAGTTTCTCCCACATTCAATGAAATGTTGTGCTTTTACGCACATTTAAAGATCCTGGTCTGACACTATCAGATGAGAAGAAAGGCTTGTTCAAGAGCAGAGTTTGATTAAAGTTGCAATAGTACTTGGAGAGGAAACAGCCAACCAATGGCAGGTATTGTAGGCTACATTTCAGAGGAAAGAACTGGCAAAAGCACCTCTGAGTATTCCTTGCCTAAGAAGACCCTGTGAAAATCCAGGGCCTCCATGAGTTGGTAGAACATTTGAAGGAACCCAGACACAGGGAGATGGCATAGTCTAGCTGCTGGGAAAATGTTAAAAAGCATTTGAATTGAGGTTAGCTTTTAGGCCTATTACTTAAGAATCTTTTGTGCTGACTAGTTCTCATTTATCTGGCCTGAAGATGTTTCTGGATGTTCCATGCCAAAAGGAGCAGGATGGTGCTTTCACAACTATCTTCTCAACTGTGTACATCTCCCACACACAGCAGAAGTAAGCACCCATTGCAATCTCCACTTGACTCAAAATTGTGCTGTGAATGAATGACACAGTTTTATTCTGACCAGAAGTACGAGTGGTTCATCAAAGCTGCCTGAAAGAGGAATGCCCTTGAGCATTTTCCCAGCAAGGAGACTGTGCTCCCACTGTACTGCTGCATTAATCCTGCTCTGCTCTTGAGCTCCTTTCTTCAGAACGCAGTGGTGTGGGAACCTCCCACTGCGATTAATCCCAAGGGCGCTGCTAAAGGCACAGAACTCCCTTGTCTGCATCAATCTGGTACCTTTGTAATTCCCAAGACTCCAATGTTAGGACTAGAAGAAGTGGATCCATTCCCAGTACCAAATACTCCGTCCAAGACACAGGAAAGGCCTTCTATGAAAATACCTCTGCAATTGAAAGAAAAAAACAAAAACAATGAACTTGTGTTACCTGGTAGAATGCTAGAAGGGCCAGCTCAGCCAAAGAGAGCTATTACTTTATGATACTATTCAAGCCTGGCAGTGACTGTAGTGAGTGCGGTGCACGTGTTCCTATCTTTAAGCATCATTTTTAGTGACTGCTTCGAAGGATTGGTGCCAGCTTCTCATGATGCATCTTTGTCATGTTTAGTTAATAATGGTTATACTGACAACTACTGAACCAATAGTTATTTATGAAGTATTCTTGGAGTATTGACGCTGTGATGTTCTGTCTATATGTGTTTGTTGATTGGGATGCAGGAGGATGAGATTGTGTCTGTAAACTTATCCCAGTTATTCCACTGTTTTGAATAATCTGATCCCACAACTTTATGTACTCATATTCCAACACCCATTTTTTTCCTGAGTCCGCAGCAAAATGAAGAAATACAGACCATAACCAAAAATCGTCTTTTTCAGGAGGCTCACCTGTTTATTGCGTGGATGGGTGGTGGAGGAGCACAAGATAATCTTGCGCAGGCATAATAATCGCCAATTGATTCAATGATGCTAGCAACCACCGCGCTGAGCATTCCAATTACACCAGCAGCTGAAATGGTGGGCAATCCCCACTGAACTGCAAAGGTAAAAAATAATGAATCTCTCTTTCTTTCATTTAAAACAAAATGGCTTCCAAGACATAAAATACTCTCTTAGACAAAGGGGCGCTTTGTTTCTGCATTCTTGGGAAAGGGTGGGGAGGTATTTTATTGTATACATCATGGGTGGGCAAAGCATGCCCCAGGGAAGTGTGAACCCTGCTGGTTGTTTTTGCTGCACCCTCTGGGACCACCTATTTTGAGGGTAAGCGGGGGGCGGGGAATAACATGAACTATTTCTCTGGAAAGCCTCCAGGAGATGCTATTCACCTTGTAAATAGGTCACAGAAAGCCCCACACTGTTGAGCCTACTGAAAGTACCAATTTTACAAAACCAGATGTAGCCCTTGGGGGCTTCCTGGCATTTTTGGCAGCCCATGGCCAGAACAGTGATGGCAGTGGACCCCAGGTCTTCAAAGCTACCTGGAGGGTGTGAAAGGTAGATATTGTGCAAGGAAGATTACTTCCTTTGCAACATCCAGAAGAAGGACACACACACACACACACACACACACATATATCACTTAAGAATTATGTGCCTGTATGTCATCAAAGGGATTCCACCTATTAAAACACTTGGCACTTGCTTATTAAAAAATGCAGACCCAATCACAGTGTTGGAAAAGACCCCAAGGGCCGTCCAGTCCAATCCCCTTCTGCCATGTAGGACTACATAACCAAAGCACTCCCAAAAAATGGCCATTCAGCCTCTGCTTAAAAACCTACGAAGAAGGAAGAGACTCCACCACACTCCGAGACAGTGTATCCCACTGCCAAACAGCTTTGACCATCAGGAAGTTCTTCCTGAGGTTCAGGTGGAATCTCCTTTCCTGCAGCTTGAATCCATTGCTCCTTGTCCTAGTCTCTGGAGCGGCAGAGAACAAGTCCGCTCCCCCTCAACATGACATCCCTTCAAATATTTAAACGCAGCCGTCATGTCCCCTCTTAAACTTCTCTTCTGCAGACTGAACATCTCCAGCTCCCTAAGCCACACCTCACAGGGCTTCATAGCTTCCAGACTCTTCACCATTTTGGTTGCCCTCCTCTGGACACACTCCAGCTTGTTGACATCCTTCTTGAACTGAGGTGCCCAGAACTGGACAATCATCTAAGCTTACACTACTTTCTTGAAGAAGCTGAATAATATTTGGCTTCATTTCACCGGAAACCACACGAAGCCTAATGTTTTATTATCATGCCAGGGAGGGAGCGGCTTTGTCTAACTCATGCGAGGTGCAGTCAGAAGGATACTAATGTCTGACTAAAGTAATCACTCCATAACACAAAGCTTAAGGGGAAATCACTTCAAAACGCAGAGCTTAATCACCACCACGGCTCCTTGCTAACTGTACTTACATGGATAAGGGACTTTGAACCACGGTGCTACCAAAAGTACTCCCTGCCGAGCATCAGTGCGTGCATAGAATCCATACTTGGTGTTATCAGGTGGAAAGACATCTGTTACCGTGAAGATGAAGCACAGCAACCATGAAACCAAAATGGCAAGAATGATCTGCAGTAAGGCAGAGAAAAATACTTAAGAGTATGGCAGCAGAAATACCTGTGCCCCAAAAGGATTTCATTACCAACTCTGCACAATTCGCAAATTAAAAACAGAATGGGTCAGCTTCCTTTCAAAAGAAAAACAACTTTAGCAATCTCCGTCATTTTAAATGGAATCTTTCATACAGTTTCCCAAACCAGGAACGTCTCCAAAGAAGCACTTAAAGAGATTGCTATTGATCTCTTTGGTACACTAAAGAGTATGCACTCTTTGTGCATACTGATTAACTCGCAAAAAGCAAGTCAGTACATCCCAAGGGACAAACTGAAGAATAGATGCTGTAGCAAAATGTGCAGAGCACCCGCAGCAATGGGTGACTATTACAGATACCACGGTGGTGGATGAGGCCAACTGGTACACTAAACTCCACCAGGGGTCCATCCAGAGTGACACTGCATGCATCTGGGGAGAGACAGATGTGCCAAAAAGCAGCTCACAAGCAGGGTTCTGTCAAGGTGCTCATTATCCCCCGTTAGTTCCCTGCATCCAATAATCAAAGATATACCACTACAGAACACAGGGATTCTATTCAGTTATCAGAGCTAATAGTGGTGCACAGAACCCCGCTAGCTAAATTGTTTAAGCTTTTTTTAAAGCTGCTTATGTGGTATGTCATCCTGCCCATCCTCATAAACAGCCCATTTTCTAATAATCCCTGACACTAATTTTGGTTTTCCACAGGAAGCACGAGGTTCACCAACATTGCCTCAGATCTCTAAGAAAGTACACAGCCTGAAAAGATTGCAATTCTTCAGGCCAGAGCCATGTAGCAAGAAAGATTTAGTGATATTCCGTAACTTTGGCCTTAGCAACAGTTCTGTGATACAGTTGAAGAAAAATCAATTACACCATCTTACAAATTCAGAGCTAAAGCAAACTGAGAACTCAGATGATTACTTACAGGAAACATTTTAAAGAGCTGCAACCGGTACGCAGTCCATCCTTTTTTGGATTTGTAGATGGGCAAAGGGAATTTGACATTCCGGGCATACTGAGAAAACAACAGCACTAGAAAAATAGTTCTGGCAGGGGAGGGGCAGAAAACAGGTTTGTCAGTTAACTACTGGATAATATAACAGGTAAATGTGAGTCAAAAGAAACACTTGTGATTTCCAGCAAATATTACAAAATTACAAAACCAGAAGTTACCTTACAGGTAACGCAGTCCACCTGCTGCCCACCTCCAGGAATGTGACCACAGCATCCCTGACAGAGGACCATCCAGCCTCTGTATAAATATCTCCAGTGAAGGAAACCCCACGCGGACAGTTCTATTGCTGCACAACTCTCACTGGTACATCATTTCTGCTTTTCTACTGGTGTTCACCTGAAATCCACTCTTACACCATTTCCACCTGTAATTCTAGTCCTGCTTTTTTGCTGCAACAGAGAACAGTTTTGCTCCATCTTCTGCTGCATGACAGCCTTTCTTCTTCAGAGTTAACAGGCATGCAAAACATCAGCACCCAATTGGGAATCATTAATTCTGACAGACTTTCTAAATGCTTTAAATAAACATGTTAAAACACACACAATGTCTTTTTAGAGCTAGGCTGTCTCCTTCATCATCCTCAAGTCCAAGGACCCAAAGGGTAAGGCCAAAGATCCCTTTTCAGCAAAGGTGCTTGTGGGGGCTCAATGACACTGCCCAACAATCGCTCTTCCACACAAACCTGACAAGAGGTGATCAATGATTGTCAATTATAGCCAATTAAATGCCAGCTAGATCAACTAACCCAACTACTCACCCATGGGCTTATTAGAGCCAACTAAGGCAGTATATGTGAAAAGGATCTAGAAGTCTCAGCAGACTATAAACATGGGTCAACACTATGACATGGCAGCCAAAAACACCAAGGCAATTGTAGGTCAGCGTAGTCTACTGGTTTGAGCATTGGACTACAACCTGCAGACATGGATTCAACTCCCCCCTTGGCCATGGAAGCCCACTGGGTTACCTTGGGCACGTCACACACACACAGCCCCCAGAAAACCCTGTCCTGGGCTCGCCTTAGAGTTTGACCACAAGTCAAAAATGACTTGAAGACACACAACAACAAATTGTAGGGTGTATCAGTAGGAGCAGTGTGTCTAGATCAAGGGAATTAGCATTGCCATTTTATTCTGCTTTGCTCAGAGCTCAGCTGGAATCATGTGTCCAGTTCTGGGTTCCACAATCCAAGAAGCATCGTGACAAGCTAGAAATTAATGTCCAAAAAAGGGCAACCAAGATGATCAAAGATCTGGATGCTAAACATTGTAAGGAATGACTAAGGGAACTGGCTATGTCTAATGTGGAGAAAAAAAGATTGAGAAGTGATATGACAGCCATTTTTAAATATCACAAGGGAAGCCACGTAGAAGATGGCACAAGCTTGTTTCTGATGCTCCAGAGACTAGAATACAAACCAATGGATTCAAATTACAAGAAAAGAGATTCAACCCTAAAAAACAGGAAGAACTTCCTTACAGTAAATACTCTTGGACAGTAGAAAAAACTCCTTTCTTCTTTGGAGGTCTTTAAACAGAGGTGGGACAGTCATCTTCCAGGAATGCTCTAACTGTACATTCCTGCATGGCAGGGAGTTGGACTAGACAGCTCGGGCAGCCACTTCCAACTCAACACTTCTGTGATTCTGTGCTTCTAAACCTATGCACTTAAAGCACTACCCAAAGCCAACTGATGGCCCATAGATACCATGGAGTCAGTAAAGGGTAGTAGAACATGAAGAAGCAAAATCCCTATCTGGCTGCTGAAGGAGGCCAGCTGAAACCTCTGCACATGGTGGGTGGGACAAGCAATGATGAAAGAGGAGGAAGGGGTGGAGCACACCTTTATACCACTTGCTCTGTCTGCTCTTGAGTCATGATGCTTAACATAATGACACTTCCTATCTTCTCGCCCTCCTACTGGAAGGGTAACTGGCAGCCCTCACCACTATGGGCAAAGCAGAATTTTAAGGGGGCAGAATCTCTCCAGAGCATCCAGGCTGAGCTTACCAGATCTCAATTTGGTCTTTCGTATGGAAGAAAATGGACACAATCAAAAATCAGAACTCTGAGTCCTTCTCTGGTACTACAGAAAAGTGAATCCAACAATGTACTGCATAATTTTTTAACCGCTTTTTTCTTAACAGGAGCTAGGTTGAAAAATGCTAAATGGTGGAAAGAAGCTGCTAAATTTTCAACAGATGGTTAATATAAGTGTGTTTGGGACATGACATTTGCACAAAAACTAACTCAAACACTCTGTATAGTAAAGGTCAATCAAGCATATATAGATTCAACATAGTTTGATATAATACAGTTGCATGTGCTAGAAACAACACCAACCAAGACAAATGGCTTTCAGTATGGCAGAAAGATTTATAATTAAATCAACTGAACAGTACACTGTCAGCTTTGTTTTCTTGGAACAGTTTTTGGATTTATTATAAACAGAACCTTTCTTCTTCTATTCATATCTATATTTTAAGAAGTCCCTCCTAAGTTTTTTTTTTCCTGTCAGGAGCATTTTTTTTAAAAAAACAAGTGAAATAAATAAATACAAAAATGAATGACATGCAATAATCTTGAGAAAAACCAACACAGGCAAAAACGGACACAGATTTGCTCTCTTTGGTCATAGTGATGGGGAGGCATTCTTCCAAAGTTACTTTATCGGAAGATGTCTGGCTACACCCCTATCTCTTGACTTGGGAATTGTGCAAAGCAGAATGTTTTGTCCATTTCTCATTCTTTCAGTTCGTACTCTTACTGACATTCTTAGCTCTCTTAAGCATCTGAAAATACAGCATACACTTTTTTTTTTAAAGAGACAATTTAAAATCTCTGGAGGAGCCCTGCAACATCACGTTGTGGCTCACCACTTCATAGCTTTTGGCTCGTTTTAGGATACCAGATGAAGGGGAGCAGAGGACACGCTCTACAGTGCCTGGCACTGGCAGTATATCCCGTGAGAACTACAAGACATTGAAGCAGAAAGTGAGCAAGAATACTTACAGCATGGCTATGCCCCAGTGTTTCCCTGCTCTCTCCCCTGCAGCCTGGAAGCCGGAGAGCCCAATGAGAGCCACAGTTGGTGTAATCGTCAGAGGCCCAATATATCTCAGGAGTGCTCCTGGCAGGCCCAAGAACCCAATCACCACTTCTATCAAAGATGACATGATAATGGCACCTTGGATCTGAGCACAGAGAAAAAGAAATAGCGCAATTAGGTCTTTTTTTTCTTAAAAAAGGCTTTACGTTTCTGTGAGGGGTTTGGAATGGGTCATGAACTGCAAGTCAAAGAATTCCTTGACCAAGCAGAACTGGGCAATGACATGTGTTATTCAACTGAATGCTTATGCAGTAAGTTTTCCAGGTGAAAGAATATCTGAAGTTCAGAGGTACATTCCATAAGATACTGACAAAAACCAGTTCAACAGCAAGGTTAGAAATGTCATCCTCTTGCTCTTACTGCTTAAGCACACCGCTCACGTTTAAACACACAGCAGGGTCGTTAGACCGGCCTGGCCGTTGTGTCAATAGCACATCACACGGTCATACAGGAAGACCTGGGTTCCAAGCTAACCTTTAAAGTTCTCAGATCGAACCGGCGGGGGCGGGTGGTGCCACGGAGGTGATGCTCTTAGCTCCTAGGGGCAGAGTGTATGATGCATTTGGTCACACGTGCTCTTTAGAAGCTGGCATAGAGCAGCGCAGTGGTCTCAGGAGACTGCCAGCCCCCCCTTGGCTGCAGGCCTCTTGGCAGGATGGAGCTATGGTTTGAAGATGGGGAAGAGAGAGGGGATGTTTTAAATTGAGGAACAACCAGCAGCCCAAAACAATGGGATGGGAGAAAAGTTCCATGACACACGTGTGAACTGGGGGTTTATCCTGACTTTTTTTTCCCCCTGTAGTGAAACAACTGTCCTGAATTCTTAAGGACAAGGGACATTTGCATCTAAAGACTAAGTTATTAGAGGGGAACGAGAAACTGAGCAGGAGAAACAAATCATTTGGGGAAACCTAAGCAGTGCTTCCAATTGTACCTGGCATTCTGAAACAAAAATACAATGACAAAGTGCCGAATATTCTCTTGCAAAGCAGCTGGATGCACTGTTGAGCAAGATAATCCAGTGGTTTGAAGTTTTTGTTTTGTTTTTTTTGGAAGTTAATTAGTTCTTTTAGTTATTAGTGTTGAGAAGCACCTGCATGTCACAAGACGGAGAAAGTCAACTCCCTGCTATGACAGCATGCCCCTCGCCAACAGCGTAAGGCTCTCCCCTGGGTTTTTGCAGCTTTGCAGTCACAAAGGAACACACAAAAAGTTAAAGTCTGCATGGTGTGAATATGTAGACAAAGCCACTTTCAAAGAGAAGACAAGTAAGATGGCAACCCTTTTAACAACTCAGATGTGGGGAGCCATCCAGATGAGAAGCCTCCCCTGAAGGGAAGAAATGGCAGTGAATCCACTATGGGAGTTACCTCTCGTATCCTTGGGTACCAGATATGTTCCGTGTGCAGCAGCTCCGTTGTTCCATTTGTAACCATTATGGCTTGGAAGGGGAAAAGAAACATTTTGCATTACGGCAAAATAAAATGAAATAATTAGTCACTGAAGAGTATAGCCTCTCCCAGATGATGTTTCACTCCACACCTCTAAATTCCATATAGAACAGGATAGGGACAAAAGAATCACCAAGTCCAAAATTGTGACACTGGACAAGTTAGCTAAAAAGCAGGGATGGAGAAAGTGCACCCCAAGGTTGTTTCTGTGGCCTCAAGGGCACATCCCAAGCAGTCTCAAAAGCCCACTGGGGAGTTCAGGGGTAATTTTATGTTTTAGAAAGTGACCTGGAAGTTGGGTGAAGTGGTAGGGAAAAGGTAGCACGGGGATGTAGCCCTCCAAGGTCTCCTGGGCGGGGCGGGGGGGCAATGTAACCCCTTAATCTCCAAGAATTGACCTAAGCCAACCCTAGCCTGTGACGTCTTTCACTGAAATTCCCAGCGAAAGCACACAAAAAAACTGCATACAGTTGCTGGAAAGAAAGACCAGAAGACAACCCCCAACCTCACCCCTGGTGTGTATGCCCTGCTTGGCATTGGCCAAAGGCTGTGGCTGGCTGCTGTTGGAAATGCTGGCCCAAGCAATGGGCATGCTCCCATGGGCTACTCTTGTAGCCAGGACTGTTTTCCCAAGTATTTAATCTTATTGTTTACTCCTGCTGGTTCAATATAGTTCAATAGTTCAATATAATTACCCAGCCACCCCATTTTCAATGGGCAGAGCTTACCACTCCCCCCACTCCCCTGCCTTCTTTTGATGTGTTATAACTTCATCTTTTACATTCAACTCCCCTTTTCCCCATAGGTCCCACTCTTCCCCTTTCACACATAACTTAGAAGCAAACTTTGTTTTTCTGTTAATGAAACAGTCTGTATTTACTGTACACATACATTAATTCCTAAAGGGCTCAGCAGTGATGCCACACAATATACTAGAGTGGGTAACGCCAAGCAGCACAAAGAGGCATACATCTACTCAAGACTGGTATGTGCATGACTTCATAGCACAGATAATGTGACTTTTGCATATTATGTCTCCAAATATGTCGCCTATTAATTTGCCCAGCTAGACAGCAGCAGCGATTCCTGTCTGATGCCACAGGAAGGTTAGAAGTGGTCAAGAAAGACAGAACAAGAGTTCTTTCAGGAAACAAAAACAGCCTATATTTATGATTTCCACCTATCAAGATGCAGCAGCCAAGGCGTGAAGGAATGTAATCTGCCTGATCTATTAAGAGCCGTAGTCAGACTACATGACCTAAAGCACAGCAGTTCACACACAATAGTACATGCTCAATGTAATCTATGACTGGGAGAGCCTAAACTTCTATACAAAAGGAATAAAATGGATTATACAACCAGTTATTAAAAGCAGATGATTTTTAATGTGACTCATTCTGGCTCTGTAAGAACTTTTTGCTCCCCTGTCATTAAACCACTGGAGCAAAAGATGTGGAGCACTGTGAAGCAACTAGGTAAAATATCATCAGCGGTTAGACATAAAATTTCAGGTCGGCAGCTAGTCAAGGCAAGTCAATTAGGGAAATACTTGTAAAATGCTCTCCACATATTTAGTATTTCTGAATTGGAAATTTGCTCAATAGAAAAATCCCTGTCCCACATAGCTGCTGCTATGTAAGGATGTTTGTCTGGAAATCTTCAGTTTTTTTAACTGAGTGTTTTCTGTCCAGCTGCATTTACTTAGTAAGAAAATCAGTCTCACTAAATTAGATAAAAACTGTTGGTGAATATATTATTGCAAAGGTTTTGCATTTTAAAATAAGGTTTCTAGCTCTTAAGATGCCACCAAACTACTTCATCAATCTAAGAAGGGCAGGATGACTAAGTGAATATGACTGGACAGATACAAGAGTTCACATCTCAGTTTAACCATAGGCTTATGGAGCTGGAATTGGCTCTGTCATTATCTGTTAGCCATTATCCTTCATTATCTCTCCCATTGCAAAATGGGAAGAATAACAGCTTCCCTCTGAGAGCGGTTGCTGGGAGGAGGAGGTAAGAACTCTAATGCACTTTGCATCTAATGATAAGCCATCAGTTCAGAATGGTTTCCACACCATCTTCTTTGAAATCTTTCAAATCTTTCCTGGGAATTAGAGGCAAGATCAGGGCTTGATCCATCTGCTGACTTAGGCAAAAGACTGGGTCTTCCTCTCTGGTCATTCACATACACCAATTATTATCAAAAGTGCTTTTGCAATATTTTACTGCTGTTTGATCCAACAGCTATCCTGTACGCCATCACAATTATCTACCTGATTATCTATAAAGTTACACTAACCTAAATGTGGGCACATATATTTAAGATGTACTTAAATATTGGCATGTTGGCATGTTGGCAAACAACAACAGAAGTCTTTGCCTCGCTGCAAAACACTATGTGAACAACACAGAACAATGGAAGACTGGCTTTCAGAAAAGAAACTGGGATTCCAGGACATTCATGGATGCATTTAAATCTAACACTAAACCATGGTGACACAGCACATCTCAGGTTTATTTATTCTCCACTCCTCTTCTAGAATTCTTTGCATTCAGAAGCTTTCGCTTCCATTTTAGTCCATGTGTGACGTATCGTGGTATCTGAAACATGGTAAATTGCAAACAGTCTTCACAACAAATAGTGAAAACAAGCCAGTGCAAGTCCATGGTTTATGTAATTGGCGTGTCTTGATTAATCATTACGAAGATTATCCACAGATTTAAGCTTTGAACATAATTCTAACCTGTGGTTAATCTAAAATAGAGCTTCCTGGTAGCCTTCCCATGATCACACCAGAGGGCGAGAGCCCCAGACTTGCCATGGCTTGTCCGGTAACATCAAACCACAGTTGAGTCAGGCCACTGCAATTTATTCTAATACACCTGTTAAAACAAATATGGTCTTCTGAAACAACTAAGCAAAGATAACCGAAACAAGAATCCTGCTGGACCGGACCAAAGGTTCACCATCCTGTTTCTTGCAGTGGGCAACCTGATGCTTTTGGGAAACAAACAGAAATCTGAGCATGAAAAGACAGTCCTCTTCCACCAGGGCTCCTCCCCCACTGCCTCTAAACCAAAGGATTCCATGTGACCATCTTATAGCCACTGGTAGATGTACTCTTTTTATTTTGCAAAATTAGAAGAACTTGTGATACACTAGTTAAAAACAAAAACATCAAAATCTGGGGTTAAAATGCATGGGCCAGTCCTCATATACTGAACCATCACTTCTTAAAAGCAGCATGAGGCCTGGCTCCTCCTTCAATCACTCACTTGCCAGAGCCAAATTTTGCTAGAGTCCAGAACGAGACACATATCAGACAGGCTTTAAAACCCTCTGCCCCGGAGTTCTCAAGAAACCAGGTCAGATTCTCAGATTTTGAGCATTTTCAAAATTCAACACAATCACTAATTATTTTTTAAAACAGAATTAGGACAACTTTCATCTGTCTGATGGAAAGGACCTTCACTTACCTGTGTTATTGCATTTCCATTTATCCAAGGAGAGAATAGCTCTGGCTGGAGCCAAGAATGCAAATGCACTGGCCTGGAACAAAGGTAACCTGGGGGAAGAAAAGGCAAGGGGGGAGTCAACAGCTGAAACTTTTCCAACAAAGCTCACAGTTTGTCTGAAAGTCTTTCTAAGAGTCCCAAGAAAAGGAGCCCTTTGGGTGCGTTTGCATTTGAACAAATTACAAGAAAGTCCAGGTGAAAAGAAAGAGCAAGGAATGGATACACATTTCAGATTATCTACAAATTAATGAGGTAACTCTGGACAAACCATCCTCACAATTATACTAATCCATCAATAAAATAAGCCAGGGCGGTGTAATGGTTTGTGTGTTGAACTAGGACTCTAAGATGCCAAGGTCTGAATCTCCACTCAACCACAGAGGCCCACTGGGTGATTTCAGGCAAATAACACTCTCTCATCCTCAGAGGAAGGCAAAGGCAAACCTCCGCTAGCAAGAAATCTTGCCAAGGAAACCCTGTGACAGGTCCGGCCTTAGGCTCGTCATATGTCAGATGTGACCTGAAGGCACGGCAATGGCAACGACCAACATCAGTAGAACAGAAATATTCTACTGGCCCACTGTTCTAAGATCAACAAATCAATTATTCAAATAAATAAATAAATAAATAAATAAATAAATAAATAAATAATATTAATCAGACAGACAAGTAATGTTACTTTTAAATATGAACTGCTCTAAGAGCACCTTTTTTTCCCAGGAAAACTCAGCTAGGGTCATATTTACACACTATAGTACCCTGCTCTGCATAACGTACTTAAGGTATTTATATAGTGCTTTCCCAGGCAGAAAGCCTCAAGATGGCCAAATTCACAATTAGAACTGAATAAAATACAGGGCTAACTAGTATATTTGGCTTTTCATGTGAAACATTCTTAAATGAAGTAGACTTAATGAAGCTCCAAGCAGAAAAATCTGGAGATAGTAACAGAGAAAACAAAAAGTGAAGTTTCAAGTATACAACTTATCCTTTATCAACTTTCTCATGTTCTGCTAATGCACTGCTGCACATGATGAATTCATCAGGCTAGCAAACGCAATAATTAAAATTTCAACACTTATTTTAACTAGCTGGAATGCGAATTATTATGCTTACACAGATGTACCATGCAAGAACATTAAGTTCCTACAATTATGATGGCATTTATTTCAAAGAGTTAGTAGCAGTGACTTCAAAGTTATATTTTGGACCTTCACACTGTTTGAGTTCATCCTCTGGATCTTTAACACGCTGATGCAAATAGATTCAACCCTAGAATCCAAATGGATTCCAGGCTGCAAGGACCACTCCAGGTAACCAAAGTTATTTTCGTGACGATAAAATTTGAGCTTTCAAAGAACTGTGAGATCACTCTGAAGACAAAGCAGAGGAAAGAATATTCCCGTGGAGAGGCTCGGACGCAATATTCCAATCTCTGGCTCATGGTCAGTTGATCAGGTACAGAGAGGACTCCTACAGTCCTTACTCTTCTCATTCCTGGCTTGCTTCTGCTTATCACATTAACAAAACTAACACTGATTAGAATGGCAAAGTCTGAAAGGTGGGCTGAAAGTGAATTAGACAGCCTTAGCTGCTGGGCACTTCTAGTGAACCGTAACCACACTTAGGGCTCATTTTTTTTGCAAGAAGAAACACAGAAGTCAGCACAATCTCTTCTAGCTTTCTTTTTCCCCTTGCGTTTCTTTTTTTTAAATGGTGGCTTTAATGTGTGCATCTGGCACACCGTGATGTACTCCCAATCAAAGAAGAATCACTTTTAGGGTTTGGTTCATTTTTCTGGGAAGGCAGGGCAGAAGAACAAGGCCATAGCCAATCTGCAAGGAATAATAAACATCCTCTTCTTTCTAGAAAACCAAGGCGAGTGGCTACATCACTGTATTTCATGAAAGAAAATGAAAAAATATTCTTGGCAAGTAAAGAGAGAGCAAAGGACAAAAGTGCATCTTCTAGAAGAGGTACAAAGATGAGAGCTGGTTGCTCTTGGCAGATCTCTTGAAATAGATCACATCTGCTTTAATTCGGAAAACATGAGAAATTATTGCACAAGGTCTGGGGGTGCTCTTTGGGAGGATACTCTTCAACTGCCTTCACTATCCTATTTAAGCTGGCTTGACTCCTTTATCCTACTGAGCTACTGTCCTCCACCCAATATTCTGTTTCATGGGCAAATATACGCTACTTTTGAGGAAAACATTCCAAGATTTAAAATTAATGGAAGAATTGGAACTATGGAAGCAGATAATCATTAACCAATCAGAAAACACAGGAGAAAAAGGGAGAATGCTTCTCAGAATGCCCCCAAAACAGGCATTTATAATTAAAATATCCAACATGCTCTAGAATTGTCCTTGGTGGGGAAGGAGGGTCTGCAAAAATTTCCAAACAGGATTCTAAATGGATCACTGTCCACTGGTTGAATAATTATAAATACATTCTTTTTCCTTCTCCCTCACTTCTCTGGTGGACATTTGCCTGCTTGTCTTTACCCTTTAGACTACAGCAATGCCATCCTCAACCCAGCATCCCTGAGAAGCAAGAATCTATAACTACCAATGGCCATGCTGACTGAAGATTTGAGGAATACTTGTACAATATACATAGAAGGCATCAGGAAAGAAAAACAGATAAAACAAGCAGCTTGGGGGAATATACAGCTCTAAACTGTAGGCATATCATCAGGCACTCTTCTCAAACTCACCTGCACCCAAACGTTGTTTGTAACAAAGTTGTGATTCCAACACAGAAGAATATAGTCCCAATCAGCTGGCTGGTAGCCCACTGGTCAAATCCAACACACATGGCATCTGCTAGCAAGAAGGGCACTGCTATAGTGCCACTGAAACAGGTCAAGTAGTGCTGCAAATACAAAGACTTATTCTATTAACAGCCAGTTTATTATTACTTTAAATTTGTTTATGACATTATAATTAGCCCAAGAGAACACTTTCTAGTGCAAAGCGTTTGAAGTTTCAGCAATCTCAATTTACTCATGTTAAACTACCCCTATATAACTACTAATTAACTTTGATTTAGGGAGTAAATGCATTTCCATACCACCAGAGCTTTTCCTAAAACCTTGTACAGCTTTAAATTTAAATGATAAAAAAGAACAAGGCCTGAAAACACATATCAAAGGAAAAGTCATTTGGACCATTTTTAACAGTACAATTTACGTATGTCATCCAGCAAGATAGACAGAGAACTGGTGCTGGAATTAGCCACAGTTAGAGGCCCACATACTGAGACAAAAAAATCACTGCTTGTGCCATAGGCAACTATCCAAAGCTTTAATTGAGAGATGCACTCTGACAGACTCCGACTGAGGATTAGGAAAAGCCAAGACAAAATCAGATCGACAGATATATATTCTATTATAAAGAATCCTGGTGTGTGTGTGTGTGTGGATGTGCCTTCAAGTTCCAAGTCAACTTTCAAGCTGTGTACTTAGATTACAGACTTTAGCGCTGGCCTGACTAGCCTTTATAAATATGAATCAAAAGGCAGCTATGTGTGCCATCACCACTTTATTGCCAGGGGCAATGCAAGTAGCCATTGGCAAACTGACAGGCTAGGGGGACATGTGCTTTCCTGTCCCTCTTGACTTTTTTCCTCCCAGTGCAATTATCTCCTTGGATAACATGGGTGTGCCTTGAAGTCACCTGTCGGCTTATGGAGCCCCCAGGAATTTCATCAGGGTTTTCTTAGGCAAGGGATCCTCAGAGGTGGTTTTGCTAGTTCCTTCCTCTGAAACATAGACTCCAGCACCCAGTATTCATCGGCCATCTCCCATCCACATACAAACCAGGGCTGATTCTCTTTAGCTTCCAAGATCAGGTGGGATCTGGTGCTTTTAGAGTATTTAGGCAGTTTAAGCTTCTTGTAAGTAAAATTTAGTTCTTGTTGGGAAGACGGTGAACATTAAGGAGGCTGCCATGCTCAACTAGCGTAGGGTTCTGCATGCAGAGAGATCAATTTCTCATATCTCCAATTAAAAACATCTCAGGTGGCAGCACTGAAAGGCACCTGCCTGAGACCCCAAAGGATGGCTGCCTGCCTGCCTGGGTTCGCAATTCTGGGTTAAAAGGAAACAGAGGTGCTACTCCTTGGATGAGGCAGTTTTGAAGACTTCTAGGCTGCCCTTCACGGTTTTCAAGATGTTGTGTTCTTCTATTCATTTAAGTAGCGACTCTGTGAGGAAAGACCCTTGAGATTAACATCCATGAGTAAGACCTCTATATCTCTTAATTCCACTGCTCTTAATAGAATCTCAGATTTATTGCTTGATTCAGCCACTTTATTTCACCTCAAATTGGAGTGAGTCTTAGAAAACATTTGGATGCACAATTTTGCAGACTTCCAAATCTCAGTAACATGAACTGGAAAAACCACTGCGTGAGAGAACTGGTTATATTTGTGAAACCCAAATTAAGACATTCAGCAGCACACTTAGCAATGTAAAATATCAGCTTTGTGGACTTTTTGGTAACCTAGAATTGCTTCATAAGTCATGCAAAAACTGCTCATTCAAACTGCAGGTACAAATCCTTCCCTATGTCCAGATGTACCCTGTTCTAACCAGGCAAGTCAACATTTTGCCACAGTACACTTTTACTGTACCTGTAACCCCAAGAATATGCAGAGGTACCATGGGGAACATCTTCAATTGTGTATATCATGTCTGTTCTTTGTGCGTCTGAGCTTCCACTGCTGTCTAATGTCTCTGCCAGAGAACTCTGTCAAAAACAAATTGAAGTAAATTAAATCAAGACTCATCCAAAACAATATGCACAGATGCACTCAATTCAGTATGGTACACTCCGTGTTTTTACCTGAGCACCTTCCATGACAGCTGTGTCCTGTTTCAAGCAGTGCCAGAAAAGAAAGGCAAGAAAGAAAATCCTTCCCCTTTCAGCTCTACTACCTGTGCTAGAAAACATTCACAGTCTCCTTCTCTCATATAAGCAACCTCTGGCCTTTTCAGATAAGTGGGACATTATTCCCTTCTTGTGATATAACCACTGCACATCTTGCCAAAAAGAAGATTAGGACGACATATTCCCTTGCACAAACAAAGTGAGAAGGATCACCAAACCACCCCCAGTCTGTAAGGGGCATTTAAAAAAAATAGCTAAACTTGTATAAGAGACCCAGATTTCATAATTCACTATTATGCTCCTATGCTCTAAGATGAGGATGTTTCTTTCAACATATACAACTGAATCAAATCCAAATCAGGGCTACATTAGAATTCAGAATTCTAAGACACAATGAGATGCAAAGTCTGACTATGCACACTATAGCAAAAATGAATATGATAGCAGCTTCTAGACCTCATTGACATTAGGTAAATGAAAGGTGTGAAAGGGGCCTCAGTGGAACAATGCATCCTTTGAACACAGATTCAGTCCCATCTATATCCAAGTAGAATGGAGAAATATTCCCGTATGAATCCCTGGAGAGCAGCTGCCAGTTAATAGCACAGGCTTAAACGAAGAGGACAGGCAGAATTCTATCCCCCCTCTGCCTCCCCCAGTGTGCCAGGGCCTGGCACCACCTTTGGAAATGTGCCATGAGCTGATTTAGCCAATGGCTCATGGTCCAACACCGGACTGAGGACCACCAATCTGAGTAGCACTGGTGTAGACAAGACTGAACTAGCTGGCTGATTCTTTATATGGCACAGTAGCAGTTTACAAAGTCAAACACTGTATTTAGCCCATTGCAGTTTGGGCAACTACAAGATTTACATGAATAATAAGCAACTGTGAACGATCAGCAAGTATGCCTCTATCTTTGTATCTGCCACAACATGAGGCATTTCTGATTCATTCTTTTCAGTGCTGACACTGCTTTTCTTATTCTAATGGACGCCAGATTGGGAAGAGTAAGTAAAAGAGTAGGTAATCACTACATCTACGCCTGTTTACTGTGAGCGATGTGGACAGCGGCACAACCACCTGCTGGAGAGGGAGAGAGAAAGAGGCAAAAGGCAGTGCAAACCAGGCAGGTGACAAAAAAAGTTGTTATTCTGCCAACAAGCCAGCTTCACCTTATGGCGACCCTGTGAATGGGAGGGCACCGATCCTCCAGCCGTCCAAAACGAGGGCAGCCGTGGCTTCCCTGAAGGAATCTATTCACCTGTAACGTTCTTTGCCTCTTCTCCTACTGCCCTCCACCTTAAAAGGTATTATTGTCTTTTTGACTAAATCATGGCATCTTGTAATGCGGTCAAAGTCTCAGTATGGTCCAGGGAGCGTTCTGGCTCAATTTGCTAGGACCCATTTATTGGTAATTCTGGCTGTCCATAGTATTCACTGAATTTTTATACCCATATAGAGAGCATCAGAATGTCAACCTCCCTGCAGGTTGGAATAAAGAGAGCTAAAATGGCTGTTCAGCCTAGATACATCTCCTCTGAGGCTCCTTTAAATCATTGTTAATAAGCAGCCAACTCGAAAAATCATTTAAGCATTAAAGCTGTATGAAAGCAAAAACACCACTTAACACTTTTTATTGGCAGCAGCCCTTAAGAATAAGGACACGTTCAATTTACCAGTTTCAAATCGTGTAGAAAGAAGGGCTTATATAACTTCCATTCTGATTAATCCATACTTGGCTTCAGAGTGAATGCCCTGGTCTTGAACATGATGATTTCTTGAGATCCAAAAGCATACATCTGATCCATTTTCAAACTTAATGTTCTCTAAAGCACCAATGCTGTGCTTCACATCGAAGAGAATAATGAAAGGTAGAACAAAGTAGTTATTTCCTAACCTGCACTGCTTTAACAGCAGTGTACACCCTGGACTCATTACACTGTAAAAGGGAGTGCAGAAAGGGAAATTGCTGCACATTTATATTTGCCTTAATAGGAATACTTCTGTAAGTTCTCTGTATAGTCGTGGTGCTTTCAGCCACAGCAACTCACAACTTAACCCTGTGCACAGCATGGCTCCAACATGAGTTGTTTGGGGCCTAAGGCCTTTTTCTCAGTCACCTTCCTACGCACAATTGGGAGCTCTGGAGCTCCTTCACAGGGAAGCTAGGATAGCTCATTTCTTGCTGGTCCTTCCTTTGGAGATTGAAAACTTTTCTGTTCTGAAGGGCTTTTAGGACTGCAGTAAGCCTTTAATGCTGTGCCATTTTGCTGATTTTTTATCTTCTTTTAATGAAGCTTCAAATTATTTTAATTTTTGTTGTTGTTACATATTTCCAAACTGATGTCAACTCCAACTTGTGGCGACCCTCCTTTCCTAAAGTTTCCTTGGTGAGACTTGTTCCAAGGAAACTGGCGTTTACCTTCCTCTGGGGCTGAGACAGTGTGACTTGCCCAGGGTCACCCAATGGGTTTCCAAGGCTGAATGCAACCATTATATACCATCTGGCTACAGCTGTTAATCCCACAGATCAATTGCCTTTTAAAAGTAACTTTGTAACTTTTATGGATAACTTTGTGTGTGTTTTAATCTGTATTTGTTGTAATCTTTCTAATCTGCTTTCAGTCCCATGCTGGGAAAAAGGCAAGATATTAATGGTAACCCACCACAAACAACAACACCACGAAACTTGCCTGCAGACAGACTCTTCTAATGTCAGAGTTGACTAAGTATTAAGTGGGATGCAAGCAGGCATCATGACTCTGTAGAAGACAGCTCACAGGGATTATCAGGAAAATAAAAGTTACAAGAAGCTCTGTTCTCCCTTTTATATGAAAGCAGGCACCAGAAAGCTAGCTCCTAAGAGTTCCTCTCAGCTAGCGTACCCTCTCTGCTCTTGAGCCTGAAGATGCACAGAGGTGTGGTTGAATGGGGACCTCCTTGAGTGGGAAGCCACAGTTCTGCTGGAAGCTGTTCCAACTTGCTGAGGAGCAAAGAAGCAAAGCAGAACTGAGGGCTGGGTGATGGTTAAAAGGCCACGGCTACTCAACTACTTCATTCAAGAGATGATCTTAAAAACCTCCAGTAAACTCAGAGGCATGCAGAATACGTTTCAGGGCTACACGGTTTCAGGTGTGGGCTGGGAGGGGAGAGAAGACAGAATGTACAAAGTTAAGTAAGACAGGAGTGCCATGCTAGTAAAGATTCTTTCTTTGAATGTTTAGCTTGGCCCATCCCAAAGCCTCAGGACATAAATGGACCAAGGCTGCCAAATTCAGATTACAAAGTAAAATAATCCCTCAAGAACACAGCCCCCATAATTCTGATTACACCATATAGGTGATAAAAGGAGTGTAAATAAAATGTCTTAAGAAGCCCTTCCAAGATATATTCTAGTTCAGGAGGTGATTATTGGCACTTCAGGGCTCAAGACTCTTAAAGGGGAGAAACAAGACATTTAAAACAGGCAAGTAGCCCACAGGCCCAACTTGAACACACACAGAGGAGGAACTCAAAAGAAGCAAAAGGTCACGACAAAAATGCCATCAGCACTATTAGCCTTTTCAATCTCCAGCCTAAAGGCCCACTCAGGACTGCCCAGGCTGGAACAAGGCAGGCCAAAAGATTCAAGGAGACAGCTTGAATCCTTAGGGATCTTTGACTCTCCCTATATGAGGACCACAGTCATATCAGGAATCCACTGGGGGTGAAGCCATGAGCAGTGACAGATTTTCTGAAATACGTAAGTTTCCTACCACTCTACATCAGTAGAAGGTATCCAGTCTAGTGTGCTTAAACTAAACTAGCAAACCAAACTAAACTGAAAGTATATCACATCAATTTTGTATAAAGAATGGGAAGTAACAGGAACTATGTATCTGATCAGGAAAAAAAAAAGTAAAGTGCATTTTGAAAAGTACATTTGAATTAATTCAACATTTATCACGGAAATTATTCTACTGGAATACTTGTGGCAATCAATATTGTTCAAATTCTCCGTACAGTAGGTACACAGTACGAAGTATGAAGACACAGAAAATGATCACCACATTAATTTCTGCCTTAAAAATACTTGGGTGACCAATCGAGTGGAAAATCAAAGTTGCCGTTAACTCCTTCCAGCAGAGCCTCCTTAGAAAGCACATAGTCATCATAAAATAATTTCCACGATAAATGGTCTATGTACTTCCTAAGGAGACTCTCCTGGAAGGAGTTAATGGCAACTTTGATTTTCCACTCGATTAGTATGGCATCTATCCCCAGATGCCCTGTCTAAACTGTACTGTAATCATTCGCTATGCTACCAACAAAGTTTATGAAAACAACTCGTTTCCAAAACAGGGGGAAAAATCATTTAAAAAATGCAGCAGTGGAAGATCTCCCACGTCACATAACCCAGGGCAAGGAGCCCCACTGACAGTAAGTGGAGGTGACAGAGTGCTGGAAGGTAGAAGATCACTAGTGAAAAGAAAAGTGACACCAGCCACAATGATCCTATGGAGAAGAGGGTGGAAGCACTTGTCTTCACTCTCAGAAGCAGCAGCCGTAACTCTGGCCATTTCCACACTACACTGTTATAGTGCCGTTATTCCACTTTCACCACCCTGTGGAATTCTGGGGTTTGTAGTTTCCCAGGGCCAAAGAGCTCCCTGGCTGAGAATTCTCAGTGCCCTTCTCTAAACTGATCCCAGGATTCCAAAGGAGGTTGAAAGTGGAATAATAGTACTATAACAGCGTAGTGCCATAAACGAGACAGTGAAGACCAGGAGAAAAAATAGTGCATTAGATGGATTATAAAGTCAAAATATGCCTTTCAGTCCAGAGCCCAGTGACCCAGTTGTATAACTTTATCCTATTAGTTAAGCATGCTGCAGCACTAAATCCCCTTATGATTGCTACCACCTACAATCTAGGAGGTAATCTAGGTGGCCCAGGGCTGGCAGTGGCTCCCTTGCAACTCCCTGGCTGCTAAAATTAATCTCTGAAACAAAGGTGGCATTAGAAACAGAAATGCTCAGGCGTTTCACCACCATGAATAAGCTTAGTGTTTACAGCTGGACTCTGGAAAAAAAAGGGGGGGGATTTAGTGCAACAAGACAACTGCTGATACTGTGAAGCTGAGTATCAAAAGGTTTACTTCAGCTCATTCAATTGTGTAAAATGCAGTATAATCCTGAAATCCACTGGCCATAATAATTTACCAAACACATAAATAACGTTTTCTTTTTTAAAGAACTGGGGGCTGGTGATTCATTTCACAACAAAAAATCTATGAAATAACATGCAGTTCACTTCATCTAAACTATAACTATACAGAAAATAAGTGAAATTTAATTTCTCATACTGATGCTCTTCTGAATAGTGCAGATCATAAAGGAATCCTTCAGAGATCATCATAGTTCTCACTTTAAGCACTGGGTGATTCTTCTTTCCAAGGGGAAGTTTGAAAACGTGATAGCAAAAGGAAATGCTTTAAAGCTTCATTCAAAAAAATAAAGAGTTCTGTGAAACTTGCTACCCTCAGCAAGACTACAATCTTACTCAAATACTTGGCAACATGGCAAGGGAAATTCAGCACATTTAAGGCAAGACTACACAAGCAGTGCAGTTCATTCTATCAGCAAAACATAGGGGAGAAGTACTGCTGGCTTTTACCATAATATAGACACGCAAGCTTAGAACCTTAATAAAAGGCAGGAATGTCAGGAGGCAAAGAGGGGGAAAAACCAAGCCAAGACAGTGGAAATACCAAAATGGAGGGAGGAGAGGACAGGAGAGGAGGGAGAGACCACAGTTTTGTTGGCATTTTTGAGGTCTGTATCTCTCAAGGCAGCGATTATTGAACTGCAGAGGGTATTGCTTGGTAAGTCTTGCCTCTCAACTGATCAATGTTGGTGAAGTGACAAGAAAGCCTTACTCCTGGATGCTTAATGGCAGCATTATACAGCCCACCTATCACAGAGCAGCAACAGACAAGAGCCAAGGCTGTACTAGTTTTTGTGCTCATCATGATCAATCAGCAGCACTCAACAACGCTGTTCTATATGTTCGCTTTTCAAGTGGTTGCATGTTAGCAGTCCCCCGGCAGCTTCCGTCATCCCAATAACTATTTTATTTGCCTTAAACCAGAAAATAAAGGAAAGAATAAAGAACTACATTTTCATTTCTCTTAGAGCTCTCCGTTAGTATCTTTCACTTCTCCACATCTCAAGTTCCTCCGTCTTGCCCCATCCTCTCCACACTACAAATATTCATCCAGCCTTCTTGGCATTCTTAGCATCACCTCCTCCAGCAAAAGTCAACTTGTCACTTGAGAACTGCCTTACAGCCTCACTGGTATCCAACTCTGGCAACGAAGCACTCATTTTGAATTCACTTCAGAATGTTACAGTACCTTTTCTGCAATTCCATTTTCTGTAGTATAGATTGCCATAAGCTCTGTGTCTTCTGTGTCTTGATCGCCAGTTGATGTTGCTCCACCATTTATTACAACCTAAGAAAACAAAAAAGGAATATGTACAGTTTCTAGAGTATTAAACTAATAAATGCTTGGACAAGTACATAAATTATACTCTCTGCAAGGATCACAGCAAAATCATTAGGTCTTAAATTATTTTATGAGAAACAAATATAATTAGTGAATAGCTGGCAAACTGCAAGGTATACAAAATATAATGCTGATATTGAAACCAGGTCTTGTTGATAAGCAAAGGCCTATGTGAGCATTCAAAACCACATATGTTGATGCACTCAAAAAGGAAGGATACACAAGGAGACTTCCCCTCTGCAGATGTCTGCACCACAAAACATGCAAATATGGGAGAGGGGGGAGATGCCATCCCAGCAAGATTGGAGGGGAGAGGTTAAGGTTAGGAGCTGTCTAGTACACCCCTATATACACATAAGAGGCAGTATAGATGTCTGAATAAGGCTCAGATTTGCAAAACATGGTAGCAACTGTTTGAAAGAACATAATCTCTGGAGAGCACAGAGAAGAATATGCATGAAAGGGTCTGGAGGCTACAATAAATCACTTCTGAAACACAGAATAAGTTTTTTAAAAGCAGTTTTCATGCTAATTGCAGGTATGCAGCTGTGAATTTATCACCTGCAATAAAGCAGCATCATGGGAAAGTGGTGTCTTGCCCAGAGAAGCTCAGAAACAATTGAAGAGGGTTAAGGAAAATGTGAGAAGTAAACCATTAACATGCTAACCCAAAACTGGTAGTTAGAAATAGGCTAATGTGAGCATTGTGGTTGCTGTTTAGAAACAGGTTGTTATCAAGACATCTTATTCAGCACATATCAAGAGTTCCTTTTCCATCAAATCAAAACCTATCTCGACTAGGACTGTTTTCCCGCAGGAGCCACCGAGCCACTTCTGGGAAGTCAGCAAGGAGGAAACCGATGGAACGGCAGCTTACTATTCATGTTTCCCAGAAGCTAGTATAGTGAGGCATACTGCCTCTGATACCAGAGATAATAGACAGCCATCATGATTTGTAGCCAATGACTAGAAGTCATTGTCTTAGCCTCTGTGAATTTGTCTAACCCTCCCTTTAAGGATGTCCAATCCAATCTCTACTTCTTGTGGTAGCAAATTCCAGTTTAACTCTGTGCTGTGTAAAGTAATGCATCTCTTTGTCTCTCCTAAGAGACAAAAAGTCATTCAGAGTCACTGGACTAAAGCTAAAGCATTATGAGAAAGGAATAAAAAAAATCTCTCTATCCATTTTCTTAACATTATGCATAATTTCCTATCTCTCTATCATAGTGATTTTTACTGGCCCTTTTTTTACCAAGATAAACTACTGCTAAACATTATAACTCTTCCTCCCAGGGAATTGTTCCAGTCCTTTGATCACTTTGGTTGCATTTTTTCCTTACCTTTCTTGACTCTACAATATTTTTCATGAGATGCAGTGACCAAAACTCAACTGATGTACAGTACTTTAAAGTCATCTTATATCAGCAGGTAATAGTTTAAAGCCACCACTTTATCTAGTACTGGCACTCAGTGAGATAAGAAGCTGGTCACTTAAGCAATTCAATCTCTTCTCTGAAAAAAAGAAGTCATTCAGAAGAGGAGCTCTGAGAATCATTTCTCTTGAACTCCTCTCCATACTGAAAATGCATCAAGCACTTCCTTGCCATAGATTTAATTTAAAAAGACAGTTTTTACAATAAACCTCTTCCCCAGAACTGAATAGCTGCAAAGCCTGCAGATGAAGGAAGGTCCAGATAGTGTTTGGAACATGAGGGGAGGCATATGACAGGGCACCATCAATACATGCCGTTTCAAAGTCCCACCATATTAAAATGCACGTATTCAACAATGACAGTGCTTACTGGCCCTCAGTTTTTTCTACAGGTGACTTCTTAGAGAACTGGTGCCTGGATATACCTGGCTAAGTCATGATGCCATGTAGAGGAAGGAGAGGGCTTGTTTTCTGCTGCTCCAGAGACCAGGACAAGGAGCAATGGATTCAAGCTGCAGGAAAGGAGATTCCACCTGAACCTCAGGAAGAACTTCCTGACAGTCAGGGCTGTCCGGCAGTGGAACATGCTGCCTCGGAGTGTAGTGGAATCTCCTTCCTTGGAGGTTTTTAAGCAGAGGCTGGATGGCCATCTGTCGGGAGTGATTTGAGGGTGTTCCTGCACAGCAGGGGGGGTTGGACTGGATGGCCCGTGTGGTCTCTTCCAACTCTACATTTCTATGATTCTAAGTCATGCAATACCACTTGAAAGTGCAATTAGTAAAGCTGGAGTAGACATTCTTAGGTCACCAAAACAGCCCCCACAAATAATCCAGAAAAATAATTTAACTTTTTAACATTTCACTGACTGGTGAGAGCCAGAGTAGTGTAGTGGTTTGAGAGCTGGGCTATGACTCTGGAGACCAGAGCTCAAATCTCCCCTTAGGCAAGGAAACCCCTTGGACAGGTCACATTCTCTCAGCCTCAGCGAAAGACAAAGGCAACCCCCCTCTGAACAAACTTTCCAAGAAAACCCTAGGATAAGTTTGCCTTGCGGTCACCATAAGTCAGAAGACAACAATGACAGCTTACTGGTAACGTAAAGAAAGTAGGATGCTTGGATTCATCCTCGTATTTTCCCTCTGTTGGACTTCCAGTTTCTACTGATTTAGAAGTGGTGTTCTTTCCAATCCCCATTGTTTCCAGAATGTTGAGGAAATTCACGTGGCTGTTAACTTATAACTGCAGGAGATCAGTTTTCAGTCAAAATGACAGCACCTCAGGCAGAAGAGCTCTATAGGCGTTCACAGCGGAGCATAAGGTCCAATACATAACGCCTCTACGGTGTCTAAAAACGGAGAAATGAAAATCAGTGAAATACAGTCTGCAATACAATCCCACAAAATATCCCTAAAGTATTTTATTAATTTCATTGAGAGCGAAGGTTATGGAAAGTTCATTACATCAAGAATTTCATCCAGTGGTCCACATTTCCCAACAGAATACACCCTTAACAGCATAGCCAGAAACTCCCCCAAACCTATTTTGATACTAGTCACAGGAATCTGATTTTTTTTTAATTCAGCTGTATTCCACCCATTTTTCCCACAAGAACTTTGACATTACTGTTTAATCTTAACTTCCTTCTGAAAACAAACTTAAGTACTGAAATGAATGGATTCTTCTCTATTTGGACTCGCTTCCATCTTCTTTCCCCCCTTCTACTGCTTTCTCCTGTGGAATTTTACAGTTTGAGCTTCATTCTGTAAGAGGCCTATCTTTTTTGGTTTATTACTCTGAAGTACCATGCCCACATAACACCAATTAGAAGGAAAAAAGGAAACCTACCAGTCACATTGGTGAAGTCAAAGACATAAAGCAATTATGTCAACTTAGAATTATGTTGATTCGTACCATGGAACAAACCAAATACAGAGAGGCAGACATGGACAATATTTCAGCTAAAAATGCAGGTGAATAAAAAATAGAGCTGTATAGACCTGACCTGCTGAAAAATTAACAAGGTTGACTCAGTTCCCATACAAAATAGCCAAGCAAGCCTAGGTCTGAACAGCTATAATATGCCAACTAGTCCCTGAGGCTAAACAGCATTCCATCATCTGTTTTATGAGCAGTTGGTATACACTTTACATAGTCATTTTGATCCAGATTACTTCAGTCCTGTAATTATAACATGCCCTTTGCAGAGCTACCACTTGCAAAATGCACAGAGCTGCTGGCTTCTCTTGACAGGGTACCTTACATCTTGTTCCTACTTGACTAGTTAGATCTTTATGCTTCAGTACCCACAAAGGTTAACGTGTCAGTGCAACGCTGGCCCACTGTCAAAAAACTGAAGATGGGGTCAATATTGCATTTCCATGGTACATTATTAAGATACGAAAAATTATTCCTCAAGAGGGGGTACTGCAAGGGGGATGGAGGCCACTAAACCCCGACCCCCCGTGCTCCCTGCATCAGCTTCTTTTCTGGGAATCAGGCAAAACGCAACTATTTACGTGGCAGAGGTGGAAATCAGAAGGTTTGGTGGTAGTGGTGGACAAGAAGAGCAACGTTATGGGAGGGGGAGTTGTTGGTCCCCTCCCTTTTGGCCATTTTTAAAAAATCTATTTTGTGCCTGGGCACTTCACCAATCTCTAGGGAGCTGGGGAAGTCCCATGCAGCCTATGGCCTGCATTTTCCCCTTCCTTGCTCTAAAGCCATGAAAGGATGGACTGTGCATAAAAATAAATGCAAAACCACGTTTGAGGAAGCACTGGAGAAATGAACATGGGTGTTGCACTTGAGGTTATTTTTCCTGAATATGTACAGACATGAAACGTCATGTGGAACATTTTCTCCCTGTTGCACACAATAAGGTTGTCTGAAAGCATATGGATGCCAATGGACTGGAAGCAAGGGATAGAGAGAGAAGGAGACTGCCATTCCAACACAGCGGATTCCAGTGAGCAGCTACATTTTAAAAGTGGCCATCTTTTGCCTGAGCTAGAGCTAAAAAATACTGGCCATGGGCACTGATTCACTTCCATAGAAGAGACAGGTAAGTGGCTTTCTTCCCCAGGAGGAGGGGCAGTAATTTCCAGGGAAGCTGGACGTACAAAAAGGGATCCTGCGCGCACACTGGGACGGTGAGTTAAAAGAACACTTTGCCTGGAATCTCTGTGAACAGCTCTGGTACACAGCAGTCTTGAGCATTAGGATCTGGAGGCAACACTGTGGGGCAGGCATGAAATCACTAAGGGCTGGATTGAGCCACTGAAGTGCTGGTTCCTTGGCTTACCGATATTATTTATCCTCCACAGTCAGTAGGAATACGACCAATTATCTCTTTGTCCTTCTTTTATGCTACATAGGTTTTTGCTACGCCTTGAGGCGGAGCACACCAAACCAGTCCCATGCCAGCCTCTTTTGCCTTCACAGAGTGGCGAACAACCAACATCCCACCTCGGCTGCTTACCCCTGGAATTCCATCAACAGACACCTGCAGGTTGAAGGCAGCTAACAAAAGCAGGGCTAGAGCCCAGGGAAAAGGCATATGATAAATCACGAAGCCAGAAATAGCAATAACAAAATGCTTTATTCTGAAGGCACAATAAAGAGGATTTATTATAAAAGGCAATCAAGAGTATAAAACCTATGTTCATTGGCATAAACTCAAAAGCTAGCCTGTGGCATTTTCAGCTAAATTCCTGAGGTAAGAGGCAGTGAATGGCCATTGAGAACCCACCATGAGAAATAAATCCCCGGATAATCTCATGAAAAAACCTAACAAAATAAGGAGTGTTTTCTCTGTTCTTTCAAAGGCTTGCCTAGGAAGAATGATTAAAAGCCATTTAAAAGTAGAAACAGCCAAGGAGACAATGGCCAAGAAATGTTCTTTCAACAATACAGAGGAAGCCTAGACAGTCTCACCCAACAAGCAGAGATGTAAAATTCCCACAAAATTGGGAGTGTTCTTCCCCATTTCTTTCTGAAGAAATGGCAGGTTTGCTAAAACTTAATGCACTGTTCTTCTTTTTTGTTCAGTAAGAACCTATCTCTATTTTTTCCCATGTTATTTCTGCCTCTGGTACCAAAGTTTCAGTTAAAGAAGGAATGCCCAAGAACACATCTCCTTCATTAACTGAGGTATACCTGCACTTTTCAAGAGTCTGCCTGGCCACTAAGAGCTGATCTAGGCAGCTTAGAGGCTGGGAAAGCCTGTGGCAGAGGGACAGGAAATTATCCCAGCACGCTTAACAGGATCCTAACACAATGGATGCTCACAAGATTACAGCTTCCTTCTTTTGCTTCTATTTTTCATGGCAGCAGAAGATCCAGTTTACCCACGTACACTTCCAGCTAACCATGGAAGCTTCATAACTATATTCCAGTTATCTGAAGAAGCGATGCTGATAAGGAAGGTAGAGTCCTTGCAACATTCTTAGAGAGAGCAAACCGAGAAAGGGAGCGGCCTGGGACTGAACTGGTCACCCACACAGGGGCTGGGGGTTGGACTTGAGGGCCCCTGTGGTCCATGAAATCAGAGAAAGGCAGGAAGAAACTGGCACTAACAATCGAGAGAGGCTTAGACTGCCCAACGGGCAAGGAACATTTGGAAAGACATTCACAGACTGTCCCGATTAGCAAAACAAGAATGCTGTTGAGCATTCTGAACAAGTGAAGCAGATAATTACCGAACTTTGGCAAAAGCTTGATTAGCCAGGATAGTTAGATGGCAGAGCTACTGCTTTCCAGAGCCACAAATCTGCACAAAAGACAATGCCCGGTTCATTACAGAAAGCTAGCTTTTGAGTACCTTTTTTGGCACCAGCCAGGTCAGAACACCAAAAGAGTCTCTGGTTCTCTTGTAATAGAAAGGAATCACACAGAGATGCTTCCATGAAACCTAGGAGCATCACTGATGAAACACAATTGTTGGCCATACAGCCCTAGTCTTCTTAACTGGAAAATTCCACACAGAGAAGACTGGAGTCAAAACTCACAGAAGCTGAAAGTACTTTTTGTATAATAGACTGCCAATGAAACCAGCTTAGTCAAGTCAAACATTATTCTCATAACAAGGAAATGCATTTGGGCAATAGGAAGAACTGCACTAGCTTAAGGGGCTGGGAGGTCAGGCCAAATGAAAGGGGCTGTGAATTGCTCATTTATAAAAAGCTTTTTGGATGCTTCCCTATTTAAAAGAAGGGGACACAGAACAGAAAAAGCGCAATAGATCCCACTGCGTTTGGATGTATTAGGAGTGATGCCAATTTTCTCTTTTTCAGAACAGAACAAAGCCAGACCAAAGGTTATGAAGCTTCACTGGAGAAGCAACACCAGCTTTCATTTCCTTTGGACTGATGCCACCTATCGAGAGAGGTAATGTGAGGCAGGTGATGTTAAGATTCAAAACTTGCAGGGAAGCATCTCCAGTTCAACTCAGTTCATCTGTCAACCCATCAAGAAAGGGAATGCCAGTGACAAGGAAACAAAGGAATGGGACTCCTACTGAAAGTGTGTGCTCTCTCGAGGTCTTTATCAGTTTCGCCCTTCCCAACTCTTGATAAGAAGCACCTGCGCATCTCTGGAGGCTTGCAAACATAATGAGCAGCTCCCCACTATCAATTTTACATACAGACATTACAATACAGTCTTGCCAGATTGTGTGTGATTACACACGCTCCCTTGCTGAGGACAATGTGAGATGTAAGGCTATCTTGGCCCAAGTTGTAGGACTAAGGAAACTTGAGACAGATCAATCCCTAAATGAGATCCAAGAACCATCTTCAAGAGTAACTTGGAACCAACCAGAACAAACCATTGTCTTCTCTGTTTGTTTTAAAAACTACTGTTTCCATAATTTCAGTGGGGTTAGTTTTCTTTTCTTTTTTTTAAGATTTTATATCACACTATTCCATGATCCTTTTGATAAATGTCCATGATAAAATTAGAGTAGTAAGCGGACTAACTACACACAGAGTCAAAGTATTAAATCTATCCTGTGTTGCCTATTAAATATATCTATTATAAATTCACTTATATATTGGGACTCTGAATATCCCACTTTTCTAATTCAAAAACAGAGCAACTGAAAGCAACTTAAAATACAACAGAAGAAATTACTAAAATACAAAACTGTAAGATAATCTCTATGATTTCTTGTGGCTCTATTAAAAAGGAGAGAAACAAGAAGTAGAAGGAAAAAAAATCTGACCAAAAGACCAAAAATTAAACCAACACCCTGTCAGCATGCTATGAAAAATTGTGAATATCCTGGCAGAGTGGATATCCTGAATCCTGAGCTTTACACAGTCTGTGCTAAAACTGGGCGGGGGGGGGCCCTTCTCATGTTGTTCCCATTGACCACGTGTCTGGATTGGAGGCAGGTGCGTAAATGGGCCCCTCCTGATTAGCCAGTGCCCACATGAGATAATAAAAAGGCTACCCCAAAATATTTGGCTGATAGAGTGCTATAAAGCCAATAGCTGTATAGCAGTCAAATGCCTCTCAGATAGCTCATAGAGGAGATGTCTCCTGTCCCAATCATATCAAACATCTACCTTTTCCAGTCATGCAAAAATAGTTATTTCCAGTATATCACAATGCAGTGTGCACACACAGTGAACAGGTTTAATTCATGGTTCCAAAGCTTTAAACATCCTGCTACCAAATTTTAAAAAAAAAAAAAAAAACTGCACTTGTGTAACTTCCTACTTTTCTTTGTAAACTTACAGTATTCTTGGAGTTGGCAAAAAGGTGCCTGCTCATCATCAGTTTGCATCCTTCCTCTTTAAATTTGTTTTCTTGGGTCACAAAAAGTTAATTGGCAATAATGAAGCTAAGGTTATTTTTTTAAAAAAATAAAAGACAGATAGTATTCTTGATCATAAGCAATTAGCCACACACATTTGGAAACTGAGATATAAAATATAGACTTGGTTTTATAACTGGTGCCATCTCAAGAAACTTAAGGAGCTTATTAATCTTTTTCTATACTGCAATCAAGGCTATGACCAAAGCAAGCTATTTTAAAAATCCTGTTTATTGTACTTTTATTGTTGATATTTCCCCCACATATTCAAAATGACAGTTTTTCTTCCAGATCATATTTAGCATCAAATAGTGATATCCTGCACTCTTAATTTAGCAACACCAACTGAGTATCTTACAAAGGCCATTCGCTTTATATACCTTATCCCTTTCTAAGCCTCAATCAGTATTGTTATATCTATTGAGATAGGAACAGTGAGAGACTGCAGTCTGCCTAACAAGACACAGCAAATTCATGATCAAGGCAAGTTTCAAGCAGGGAGTGCTTGAGCAGTAATTCCAATCAATCAATCAATCAATCAATCAATCAAGTCTAGTATGAATAAGTAAATGAAGTCTTCACTACTTTAGCTCTCACAGAAACAGCTGTACATGACAATTCTATACTGGTACAGATTTATCTCTGAATATTCAAATACAGTGATATCTTTCTCAACAAGAGGGAGGAAAAACTTTTTAAGTCATACAAATCCAGGCATGGGAGTGACAATTATTTTCAAGATCAAAAATGTTCAACCTAGCATGTTGCCTAAGATGAAAAATCCTAATCTTAGTTTAGCATGTAACCTGCATATAAAATACAGTCAGTATGTCAGTAGCTCAATTTTTCATTCAGTTACTCATTCCAGCCAGTTAACTACCTTACCTCAAGAAACCGGCACAAATACCAGCGCCTACGCAAAACTATTTCATCTGTTTCCTACTAGCCATCGGTAGCCGTAGTGCTCATTCTAT
Source organism: Iguana delicatissima (assembly GCA_948472985.1). NCBI lineage: Eukaryota > Metazoa > Chordata > Lepidosauria > Squamata > Iguanidae > Iguana > Iguana delicatissima. The sequence continues at coordinate 1,127,899 of CAOKZL010000608.1, read as the reverse complement.
GGCAACAGAGTCATAGTGAAGGATTTTATATTCGAGATATTGTATAACTGTACTTTGTCCAATCAGAGTAAGTGTTTTCATATTACACAACTACTAAAAATACCAAGGCAAACCACATGGTCACAAGGTGCCTCTGACATAACTACAATGCCTCTGACATAACTATAAACCCCAAGTAAAATATTACAGTAACAATAAGACACTAGATGCTTTACAAACAAATGCTGGTGGTTTACTAACTTCAATGGACTGTTTCAGATATCCTGTAAATCTTACATACTACAGAAAACTTAGGAAGAATTAAACCAAGTCCTTAAAAATGCAGGTTTTGCCCAAATCTGGAGAACTATCATCACACTGGAAAATATCTCTGTTCCTCCACTCCTAGCATCAATTAGACATGCAGTTCAATTGATCAGGTCAGTGTTGAAACCACAATTTACAACAACAGAAAAATGCTTGAGATCAACTGGTGGGTCTTTGGGGACTTTCTGCCGACAAGCATGGATTCCCAACTCCCAAACATTTAACAAGGAACATTAAGATGAGTCCTGATAACCTAAATTATATTGCTGAAAAAGCAGGGATGGGTGTGTAAAGAGAAGGGGAAAGTAGAAGGACTGAGAGTTCTTTATGCCTTGAGTGTGTCCAGAAGGAGGGCCACTTGGGCAAATATTCTGTATTTCCTTCTTTTGCTAACAAGTGGAGAAACACATAATGGTTACAAATTGAAGGCAGTATCAGGTAGAACCCACGAAATTCTGTGAATGAGGCAGGGCAACTATACTGTGCAACGAAAGCCTTGTTTGGAAGGGCTCTAAGATTTTGAGTGGAGCATCCCAACTGGTCATGAAAACCCCTAGGGTGAGCTTGGGCAAGTTGCACTCTCTCAGCCTCAATGGAAGGCAAAGCAAACCCCTCTGAGCAAGTGTTGCCAAGAACACCCAACGCTAGGTTCACCCTAGGGTCATCACAAGTCAGAAGCAACTTGAAAGGCATGCAGCAGCAACTATCTTAAGTGAGAAACAGAACAGCTCTTGCAAGCCTTGAAACTGACCATCTCTGCAGAAGGCTACAGTAATGGAAAGGGAGCACTGACCTTTTGCAAGCCACTTGGCATTCATCTCGTCACAGTTAGAGGATGAGGCAGCAGAATTTTATTTGCACGACCACAGATTTTAACTGAGGGCTTTTTTTGCAATCCTGTCTGAACCCAGACTTTGAAAGGCCAAAATGTCCAAACCCACAGTGCCACCTAGCTTCCAGCTATGCTCCTCGCTACACTATCTATCCACCAGACAAAATAAAGAACAAAGTGACCATTGGAGCAAAGTGTGTTCGCACGCATTTGATCATGGAAAGACATATTCATATTCATCAACTTTAGGAAACAAACTTTGAAAAAGCTGGTGCAAGAAGTCCTGTTGATGTGGAGACAAATGAGAAACTTGAATTCACCCACTCAAAAGACACAAGGGGAAGTGGCTCTCTTTTTGGGGCAAGTTTGGCAACACAGACAAAATAAAACATATTCTGATTAGTTCACTTTTTTTTAAGGACAAGAAAGACATGGGAGGAAAAATAATTTGGTTTCATTTTAACTGTTGGGTTATGGGCATTAGCCTCCTACCCAAGACGGACCATTGTCACAAACCATACTGGACAAAGCTTTCAGATATATTAACTCTGGAAAAGGAAGCTGAGAAAAACCACTTTTATGTGTATGTGACGCTTTACTTTCTCATGACAGACACATTTTAAAAATGCAAGGATAATGAGCCCAGTACAAAACATACCAAAAGAGCTCAAGAAACAATCTGAACACACACAGCCCTCAATTTGTTTACTTCCGTCCCAAAGTAAACAACTTGAGAAATGAAGTCATAGTGTAAATATATTTTAGTCATGCACACAGACTTGTGTCCAAATTTCATTTTAATGGAAAAATACAACAAGACAATCAGATGCTCACATCTTCCCCTATCAACATCACAAAAAGAATTTAATTCACTGTGGATTCCCTATTCCCTCTGAGGGTGCAATTACACAGGGCCTACACCATAATTAATGCAAATTACAACCCATGCAGATTTAATTGACAATTTTAGGAGAATGGTATTGTGATGAAAGATTTTCATTCTGCCACTAGAAAAACCAAGCGTGCACAAGCCTTGGCCCTTCTGCTCTGCCCTACCCCATCACACACACAAAAATCTGCCCACTACAACTTTGAAGATACATGCACACAAAATTTGCAATCGGATTAAGCATAGCATAAAACATAAAACCCACAAAGATATGTTCGTCAGCTGCTTATAGGAACAGTTCCTATAAGTAAGTTCACCAAGGCCTTTTAGGAACCTTGAGACCTAACCTAGCCTTGACATAGCAAAAGCAAGGAATGGTTAGAGCTTGGGCAAGTCACTATTAAAACTTAAGAGATTTTCTTTTTTAAAAAAATATTTTATTAAGTTCATACCCCATTTTTCTTACAAGGAATTCCAGGTTCCTCTCCACACCTTGCCCCATGTTTTTCTGACAAGAACTCCATGGGACGGTTTGCAAAGGCACTGAGAGCTAGTGCTGGGCTCCCATATTGCTAATCCTCAGCCAACACTAACCAGTACAGAATAGAGACTGTTGGTACTGGCTCTCTTCCTTGACAAATAAATATTTAACACAGTACTCATGTAGGGATTTGATAATCAACAAGACAAACAATGGTTCTAAGTAACCATAAAAACAACATTATTTACATAACATATCAGCTCAGTTGTGGAGTTCTCCTTCACTGAACAAAGAAGTTACCTTTTCATTATTCATGAATTCAAGAATTTCTAAAATTCCTCTTTGGGTGTAGTGGTTTGAACGCTGGACTATGACTTTGGAGACCAGAGTCTGAAACCCCACTTGGTTCTTGTAATCCACTGGGTGACCTTGGACAAGCTGTACTCTCTCAGCCTCAGAAGAAGGCAAAAAGGCAAACCATCTCTGAACAAATATTGCCAAGAAACCCCGCAACAGGTTTGCCTTAGCACACTCACAAGTCAGAAAACATCTGAAGACACACAATACCAGCCTTGTAACTTCGCTCAATTGGCCATGCTGGGTTGGATTAATGGGAGCTGTAGGTCAAAACACTCTCTGTCTCTAGTATCAAATTGTCTGTTCAAGAAGGAATGCTCAGGAACACATCTACTTCATTAACTCAGGTATACCTACTGAGAGGTCACCTGTGAGGCAATTTAGACTATTTTCCCTTTTAACAGCCTAAACCCCTCCCTCTGCCCTGTCCTGTCAATGGTTATATCTGGTTCCCCAAAACATACATACCCTCCCTCCCACACTGCCCCAACTTCTAAAGAGCCTGTTAAGACCCCCATGCCCATTTTCCATACTCCCATCAAAACCTTCTAGCCCTGATCTCATGAAACTCTTCTGGCTTGAAATTAGTGAGAGGCTGGGGCTGATAACTGTTTCTCTTGGTGCTACAGCTGGTACCTGGTTATACCTTCTCCATGCTGGAAAGAGCCACAGATATCAGTTGCCTTACTCAAAGAGAAGAGGTATACATCAAACTCTTGGGAATTCGCACATCAGTTCCCCCCTGCCTCTTCCAGGAGGCTAGACTGAATGGAACTTTGCTCAGATTATGTACAGTCCTTCTTACGCTAAATGCAAGGTGGAGTATCATAGCAACCTGCCGGCCAGCCACTTCTGTGCGCAGAGGTTAAGCTAAAAGGAAAGCTCAATTTAATGAAGGGTGATAAGGAAAGCGAGTGCTACAGGTCTCAGTGAAGAGAATACAGGATTATTACAGATACAGGTACATCTGACAACTAGCCTGGGGACAAGGATTGTGGAAGCCCGGGCAAGAACTGCACAAGGATAGGTTGTGAAGATATTTGCCACCGACAAGCAGGTACAGCAACCTACCTCTTGTAGCCTATAAAGGCTATTATTCATGCTGAACACAGACAACTGGGGACCAGCTGGCAGGTGATTAGTTAACAATGAAATGTGGCAACAAGTGAAGTTGTGCTGCACAATTATCTGTTTCTTTCCTAGTTTACATTAATGTGTACAGCTAAAGAAAAAAGAATGGGGATTGCCTAAGATCATGAAAGGACAGTACCTCCTGCACAGTGAGATTTCCCTGTCTCTCACTGCCTCCCCCGTGTTCATTGTGCACCCTCCCCATCTGCTCTGGCAGGGGTCTCCCAACCCTCCAGCACAGAAGTGAGAAGTGCAAAGGGAGCTTCAGCAGGGAAGGAGAATCAGTCCCACTGGTGAACATGCATGCCTGGATTTCATCTTAGGAGCGTGAAGCAAGCTTCGGGATGAGCTTGATACTCAGCAGTAAACAAGATCCCCAATTCCATGTTTGCTTCAGACATGTAGGGCGTTCAGAGATGAAGGGTCAGAGGGCTTATGCCACGGTGGCCACCCAATCCTTCCTCTGAAATACTGTCCTCTCTGCGTAAGAAGGAAAAAGAGACAGACAGGATTCCAGACACAAGCTTCTCAGAACCATGCCCCAATTGACTGTTGAGAAATACAGACCTGCTCAGGTTACTGCAGGATCAGAGCCTACAGGCAACTGGCAAAGGCAGTCAAAAACCACAAAACTGGACATTTTTAGGAGCAGTCAAATTCTGCCATCCAGTTTCACTGCAGACGAAGGTGAGAAAGGTGTAAAAGGTAAAAAAGACACAATATAAAAAGACAAAGCTAATATGTTCTCAATAGTGGTAAAGCTGCTGTTCTCCGGACATATCTCTTACTATCGCTAGCAATAAATGTTTTATTTATCCTAGCTCCATCACTGTGAGTGGCACTTTGCAAAGTATATCTGAATAGGCCTCTGCCCCACAGGGCTTACACTCTATGATTCAACAGAAGAGATGCGACCAGGGAAGGAGAGGAAAATAGATGCAAAAGTGAACACAAGGTAAGAAAATTAGTGTCCACCACCTGTACTTTCAGGCTAACTGATCATTTCTTCTGATTAAAGCCCTCGCAAAAACTGTCTGCTACGCGTATCCCTCACCCTCTGGACTGAACAGGAATGCTCAAAGAAGAAAACTGACACTGTTTTATATGAATCATGTGTTTGGAACAAAAGTATAACAAACACCTTCTGACTACCCAAGGGGTTATGACACTTCCTACCACATATGTGAGCAGATAGGACAAATTGTTAAGCTTGCAGAGGGAAAAGTCAACAACAGAAGAACAAGATAAAAGCCGAAAACTTATCTCCAAGCAAGTTCAAAAGAGTAGTGTCTTGCAAGTGCTTATCAGAAGGAGTTAAAGAAGAAGACAAAACTTAGAATTCTTCAAAGCTGCCTACCAAAATTATCAATATTATTATCATTCCAGTTGTGCTAGATATTGTGAGCCTTGCCTCAGCCGTCTTGTCATTATCTGGATGGCTTTACTAACCTGAAGAATAAGTATTAAATGCCTTATCTTTTCTTTCATGTTGTGCCATGATTAACAGGCAGTTTCAAGATCCAAGTCTCTATTCAGTACTGCAGTACTGGCATAACCAACAAGCAAACACAGCTCAATCAATATGACACAAATTCATGTTCCTGTTACTGGATCAAAATTTCTTGGACCCTTTTGGAAAACTGCAAATCAAAATCTTTGCACCAGATCACCTACTTACATGACCAGCTGTTTCAGTATATTAATCTATAATAAAGAAAACCAGACATAAGCAAAACCATTAAATCTGGGTGATATGAAGTATGTGTGATTTAAAACGAAACCAAAGAGTATCTACCCAAGCAACTTTCCCTATTCGTACAGCATCACTTTTGTGGTTACAAAGACTATGCATACAAAGACCTAAACAGCTCTGGGCCCAGGTGCCTAACAGGCCATCTGATTCACCGAGGACTTAAGATCACTTGGGGAAGCTTTGCTTGCGACGTCCCCAAATAGTATGATCAGCAGGGCTACTACCTGAGGCAAGGCTTTCTAGGGCAGTGACACCACGGTTCGGGAACAACCTTCTAGAGACAACCAGTTTTCCCACCCGCCTTTGCCTTTGCTCTAGTTAAATACATCAACTGTACAAACATTCGGGGAATAAGCAAGTGGGTATTTTTTTCTCTTTGTTTGTATTGCTCTCACTGTATTTCAGCAGATACTTGTAAATTGTGGTTTTAGATATCCATAATCTTAGATATGTGTATCTCATGATTGTAGATATTTTTAATTTGTGGTTTTAACTGTGTGTATTTTAATGTAGACTTTTTTTAGCCACCCTGAGCTCTTACGAGGAATAGTAGGATATAAACTGAGATAATAAATACATTATTCAAACAAACGAGCAATCCACTAGGTAAGAAGCTCCTTAACTATCAAACAAATTTTATTACCGTGAAAGCACTCTTTGAGTGAAGACAAAAGCACTAATGGTAGCACAACTATCTCATGTCAGTTGCTCAGTGAAGAATAACAGCAGTTTCACCTGAGATTTTTTTTAACAAACCACTGCCCTGCCTCATGAATGCCACAGGAGAGCTTCAGATAGCATCATCTTCTACCAGTAACCCTCCCTTATATTTATAACATGTGCTAATTCCTTGTCTCCTTACCAGATTTTACATGAGGTTGTGGAGAGAGACACTATCTAGTCTGAGCTGTATTAATTTGTAGATTGGGGAGAATATAGATAACAAATTCTTCCATTAGATACTTCTGTGTGTCATTTAATTTGTTTTGGTTAACACCAGCATAATGGTGAGGCAGAACTGGTTGTGTCTGCTGACAAAGATGCGATGACTAGAGGGCTACTTCTGAGTAGATATATGCAGGAGTAACACCATGACTAGAATAATATTGGCTACCTAAGCTGGCATAACCCCAACTTACGTATTTTTTGGAGGCGTTGTGGAAGAAAGTATCTAATACTCCCTTCTACAACATCTTGTGCACTGTGTGTGCAGCAGCAGCTGCTGAGGGGATTCCCAGGCGAACTCCATCCTCTGGCTGCTGATCTGATGGGGGGCATGCACCCAGATCATGCTTGGATATCCCCCTAACAGCTGATAAGTGACTGGGAGAATGGGAGCCCCTGCCCCACGGACACTGTTGTATATCCAAGGAGGAAGCAGGGAAGAGAGAGAAATCTCCACTCCTAGACAAGGGCGTAAATATGCTAGCAGAAATGTATGTTCTGCCAGCAGGCTTAGCGTATCTAGGGCTATCTACCGGTATTGAATAACAGCTACACTCATCCTAGAAAACACTTCATACTTGCTACACTCATTTCAGCAAAATACGCAGTCTGTTCACACGCACACACCAGTGCAAGACAGTTAATCCTCTTATGCCGAAAACCTTAGCACTGCAAGAAATATAACACTTTACTGAATTAAAGGTAGAAAGCACAGAACGAAGTAACAGCATGCCACAATTATGATTTAATGAACTACTATTATTCAACAGCCATCTCTCTCAACCCTTTTCAAAACAAGCACTGCATTAATCTTTGCAAATCACAACAGGTATCTTTTGCTTACATATTTTATTCATAGTGCCCCTCAGGTATGGGAGAAAATAAGAATCCACACTCTTTTCTTTAAAAAAACAAACAATAAATAAACAATAAACATGTTATATCTTCCATGGGAACACACAGCTTTCAACTGAGGAAAAAAATTCCAGTTGTATTTAGAAATGGACTGCCCAAGGTTCAAAAAAGTATTGAATTATTTGTGGAAAGCAAGAATGAGCCAATATGGAAGATGCAAATAAGATACTATTTTTAAAAATTGAAGTATGGTGGTGGCAAAATACAGGCTATTTGAATTTACATCAAAAATTCTGCGACTGGTAGAAAAGCCTCCCAACAGAGGTTGTAGCAGAAGAAGGACCGCTATAACTATGATGCATGATGCTAACTGCAAGGTGAGGCTTAGATGAATGGGTAAAACTAGGATATCGAAAAGCCCCAACTGTTAACAAGGTGTTCAGAACCAGGACAGCCAATGCTTGCAGAAATGTCCCCTAAATCAAGCCATCTGAGACGCAGCTCCCCCCTCTGTGTCTGTGCTGTACATTTCAGCAGAGCTGAACTCTTTTGAAACAAGGCTTCTGGCTCTCATCGCTTTCACACCTCTGGTCCCACTCTCCCCTTCTCAATGACGTTCCCTGAGTGCCAACCTCCTCCCATGGTGCTTCTTAAGCTATCTGATGCAGGGTCTTTCCTGCCACCCCCAGTGTGTCAGGCACCAGCAATATTTTTGCACCCACTGATTCCAGCCATTTTTGCTTTTCCTAGACTGACAGCCAAGGGCTCACAGATCAGCACTGGCCCTGGACCTGCCCTACCACTCTCCATGATCTCCACCTTGACCATCAACTGTAAGCTGAAAGCCTCTCTGGGCATGAGGTTTGGTCAGCATCTGCACGAACTGAGAGCACAACATAGAACGTGTCCCTGAATGTGGCGGGAATCAACTGACAGGCTGAGTCAGAGAAAGCACCAAAGGTTTCTCAGAATTTGCCAGATCCCCCCGAAGCCTCTGTTAAACATCCTCCAACACGTGTGACGTGGTGGTGCTCTTGCACAATCTTTGTTCATTTTTAGCAGCAGCCAAAGCAACAGCTCCAAGCAGAATCCATTCATTATCTTTTCCAAGGTCAAATATGGCTTCTGATATAAGCATTTATACGCTGCCTGGCTTTCTGCCTTGGGTTCTTTCTAGATGCCATCAATGATCAGAAGCAATGAAGGATGCATCCAATCTGATATTTGGGAGGGCAGGGTGAACCGTACAGTCCTGATTCTCTTGTATGGAGGGCTAACAACAAACATCAGACCTTTTCAAACTGATGTCAGAGCACTGACCCATTAAAGAAAGATTATGCAACCTCCCCATCCTTGAATGAAGGGTAGGCATCTTGCTTAACAAAAGCAAGACAAAGTCTCACACACACACACATTGTGAGACTCGTGTGTCCTTATACAACTCAGACAGAGATTAACCATCTCTTAGTCAAGATAGTCAAAAAACAGCTTGCATAACACATCTTTCCTCATTTGATCAACTGCAGCAAGTCTGAACTGTAACGAGGGCAGTCCTGAGCCATGAGAGAAAACAAGATATCTCCTTCAGGCAGCAGACTTTGGCTATCACTGGAGGCAGTTGTGTGTGGGTGACACAGATCTGACATGTGCAGCACGATACTAGGAAGTCTCCCTGGGCAAACTTCGCAGAAATAAATGTGATGCGGGAGTTCTATCAGAGCCAGCGTCATGTAGTCGTTTGAGTGTTGGATGACAGCTCTGGAGACGAGGGTCCACTTCCCCACTTGGGTCATGGAAACCCACTGGCTGACCTTGGGCGCATCAACTTCTTAGCCCCAGGAGATCTCAAGATAGGTTTGCCTTGGGGTCGCCACAAACTGGAAATGGCCAGAAGGCATACAATAAAAAGTTCTATCACACCCTTGCACAGCACCTGTTCTTTCACCGAGGCCCATCCACACATTCTAAAGTGTCTAGCCGTATTCATAAATACTGCCAGATTCATGTATGTGCTTCTGAATACATTTAAGATTCAAAGTGGAGAGCAGTGATGAATGGAGCTAAGTAAGAACAGAAGATCAGTACAAATCTCTCTTTGGCAGAATCCAGCAAGTGTAATTTAGAGCTATCCTTTCCTGAGTCAAGCTGCTCTCTAAGCCTACCCCCACAACTGCTGATTTTAGTTTCATTCTACTGCTATTAAGAAGCTTGGAGCCATCATACAGATTATTTTAATGAGAGGGTGACCCACTACTACTAAGACCATTCCATGAGTACAGTACTCGAATTCTAGCAGCATGGCCGTTCTACATATACAGTGCATGCATGTGTGTATCTGTGTGTCTTCTTCCACAGATTCTAACTGCATACACTAGAATAGCTGGCCACACCAATTCAGAAGCAGACAGACTGCATATCTGACGTGAAGAAAGCTGTCTTTCCTTTTAGGTTACCTATTCCTTGGATTTATAAGGTTCTAATGCAACATATTTCAGTTTCCTGGAAAAATGAGTATGTTAATCCCTCCTCTCAATGCTTATTTGCATTCCTCTTAAGACAAGACCAGTTTTAGCAATGTTAAATTACTTTATTTCGGAGTCTTCATTGGCTAGGAATGAATTTGTCCAATTTCTCATGTTCACTTGGCAAGTCAAAGTTCAGTAGCTACTGGTATTAACCAGAAGAAAAGTAACAGCTTTCATTTAGCATGTTATATCTTTTCATATATGATAATCATGCGGTTGGCAAAAAGGCTTAGGGGGCGGGGGAGGATGTCAGATCACTGTTAGAAGCAGTAATCTGAGGAAAGAAGGCAGACAAGCCAAATGGATTACGAACCTTTCAGACAGGTACTGGAGGAGACCAGAACCCAGTGTCAGTTTGAAGACTGGTTGGTTGGTTGGTTGGTTTAGCTAGTAAACTTCTACATTTCTTTTTTCACAAAGCTGGCACATATCGTTTTACACACAGACACACGTAATTCATCCCAAAAGCTGGGTGAGACACAGAAAAAGTGACAGGCCAAGGTCACGCAAGGCAATCATGAAAGAATTAAAGTCTTATTTCTGGGCATATATGAACAACTTCAACCTGAATACAAATATAATTTAGGTATTAAAACTAACTTAGCATCTAACATGCTCAGACTTAAGATATTTCTCTTGCTATATAAATCATATAGTAAATTAATCAACAAAACAAACTTGATTAAACGACCAGTCTTTGAACATATACGTAGACTGAAAGCTCAGAGTTCACCTCCTCTGAACAACAGGAGAAATTCTCCCCTACAGATAAGCATGCATCATCTATACAAGGGAAGCCACAATTCAATTCTTTTCATGGAAAAGCAGCCCTGAATGTCTTAACATCAATAATCAGAGTGCAGCCACATACAGGCCATACCAGGAGTTGATTCACACGTGGAGCTCAGAAAGCAGAAGTTATACCAAAATTACAAGTTCTCCCATTATTTAATGGAATCCATTTTGAAAGGGAGAAGAAACACTAAACATGATTTATGTCAGTTTCTGCCCACTACAGAACGCTGTTGCCTTTTCCCTTCTCCCATCACTCATCTTCAGTGGGTGGTCCCTGACTTTAGCATCATGTGGCAGGAATAAGTGTTTCTTTCTCTCCATTTTCTCCGCCTCAGGCGTAATTTTATATACTTCTCTCATGTTTCCCCTCACTTGCCCATTTTCTAAGATAAACAGGCTCAAACACTGTGACCTTTCAATAGCAGGAAATTGCTTCACTTCCCAGATCAGCCCGATTTATTTTTCTTCACCTTTTCTAGTTCAAACATGATTAAAATAAATTATTTTATATTATATTATATTATATTATATTATATTATATATTATAAATATATTATATTAAAGGTGCTGATACATTCCTTCTTTTTTCTTCTCCTTTATGGAAAGTTCTGGGTACTAACTCATAATTCAGTAGTTCTCACCCTGTACTGGATTTTGTAACTCTTGTCTTCAAGTCAGCAAGATACTTCCTTGTGAAGAAAGTCAAATAGAAAACTGTTAATTTCACAGTTACATCCCTCCTCTCCAAGTACATCACTGTGTAGCACAAAAAGCAAATGGCTACAGGACCAGAGACACCTGGATATGCACTTAGATGGAATAAAGCACTCCATGGTTGCAAATCAGAATGTTGTAATTGTTACAGCAATCACTTAGCATGCATTCCTGTTGAGAAAATGCCTGAATTATAAAACAGGAAAGCTGATTTAACTATAGTTAAATTAGTTCCTTTACGAGGCAATTATATATTGTTTTGACTCAAAATTAAGCCTATCCTGCAGGAAAAGTTTTCCTTTATTTTGTACTGTGTTTTTCTCTTATTATTCAATGTATAAATGAATTATAACATTTTCAAATAAATTGTAATATATATGAAGCTTCATTCTAATTTACAATAAAAACTATTTAAACCTGATGAGAAGTGTATCAAATTTTATTTCCCGCCCATCTGATATAATGCTGTACAAAGTGCTTGCCAAGAGTAAGATTTTAACTTGCATTCATTTTAATCCAGTTTAAAAGAGACTTGTGTTGCCACTCGAACAGCAGATTATTTGTCTAACTGGAGCAAAGCTGGGGCTGCAGTCATTCCAACTAGGTTTGGACCAGTTAACTTGTTGAACTTTGAAGAGTAATAACTGCACATCAGATTTTAATAAAATAATTTACAGTGTTTTTATGCAAAAAGCAGTTCAAAGCATCACTAGAGGATGAGATCAACAGTGTCTGAAATGTCCAAAACTACTTAAGAATCCAAGGAACTTAATTTTGAGACTGTACATTTCAACTAAGACAACCTTGTCAGCAACTGCATATTTCAAAAGGCAATACCAATTTCAGTATTTGACTCATACTCAATTAGTGAAATTACAGGTACATTAGAGATCACTGTGATTAAATTCAATAGAGTCTGCAAATCCAACTTTTAGTTAAGCAGGAAAAAGCTGATGAAGATACTCAGAGAAAGGAGGGGTATAAAGCTAATAAACAAACATATGCCAAAGATTATCTGAGAATTCAGTTGACTGCATTCAGGCCAAGATCCTATACACTAAAAATACACAAATATAGTTATGAGGGACCCCACAGTTATGCAACCAGCTGCACAAGAGGCTTAAGCCTTGGGCTCATCGTTGTGCAACTCTCAATTTGTACCACATTCACTAAGTCAACAGCATGAGAGGGGACTGTGTGTGTACTTGCAAAATGATTCCCTGAACTAAGGACCACTCTTATGTAACCTCAGAGAAAGCGCAGGGACCTGGAAGACTATTTTTTTAAGCTACCATAGTGGCCCAACACATTCAGGCCTATGGTGCCCCAACAAGCCAGAATCATCCCTTCTGCTTGCCTCACAACTATGGGTTTTGTGGGCAGAGACAAGGCAGAATACTGCATTCAGACAACATTATGGAAAAGGCAAGTTTTATAGATCAAAATCTACCATCCCAGTTTAAAGATTAGACTTAAAGTCTGAGAGTTGACTTTGATAACTCTTTCTGAACAGCAAAAATATTCTGAATCAGCCTCAACCGTATCTACTACTGTTTTGTGAAGAACAGCCAAGAATCGCTTGAAGGAGCACTGGTGTGGACTGAAGCATTTGTGGGATTAAATTAAAAATTGAGCAAATAAATGAGATGATGTTCTATTTTATCAACAGGTTGTTGAGCTCAGTTTTAAGAAATTGTATACTTCCACTGAGTTCACATTTCATGTTAATCATTTTGAAAAAACAAACAGGCCAGGGCTTGAATCCCGGGTCAGCCACGGAAACCCATTGGATGACCGCAAGCAAGTCAACATCAGCAACAATTCTTTATCACACTCCACAGACCCACAAGTTCAAGTTAAAAACATGTAAGGCAAATTAAAAGCACAAAGAGCAACTGGGTCAAATCACACAAGCAGCACTCAACTTCAGAAGTTTTCCCTTGATACAGAAGTAAACTGTTCTCTGATCGTGACCACCTCAAACAAAAACTTGGCAATGAACAAGGTCACACCAGGGTATCTTCTAATGGGAATTTGCTATAGAATCGGGCCAACTGTCTTGGAAGATTTACCAATAATGGATTAATCATAAATTGTCAAGCCTACTTGTAGAATTCACAGGACAAAAGATTGTGCTTTACCGCAGGGACAAAACCTTGCGGTGCAAGAGACACCAGCAAATCTACCTTGGAGCATTTCAGAGAGGAAAATATTATATATGACCTTTGTAAAAAGTCTAGATAATTAATGGCAGACAAATTATTTAAATACTCAGCATGGAGAATGAACCCAAAGGTCCAAGAAAGCAATATACCAAAGACTTTGTTTTATTGATTGGAGGGCAGTGCCATAGCCCAGATGGAAAAGGAGAGATGATAACCCAGCCCAAGTGAAACAGGTTTTCAAGTGACAGCCAACTGTTTATGTAGCCATCCTGAGACAGATAAAGAAACAAACCTGTGCCCAGTTTTAAACTATTAGCCCTAAGTTTTAAAGCTGCCAGCCTTGGGTAAGTCACACTCTCTCAGCCTCAGAGAAAGGCAATGGCAAGCATCCTCTGAAGAAAGCTGGTCAAAAAAACTCTGTGATAAGTTTGCCTGAGGACTGCCATAAGTTGAGAATGACCCAACAATAACACAATACAGAGTAACAACAACAACGTCATAGTAGCTTAACTTGGTATTTTAAGTAGCGAAAGAAGATTGCTCCGTTTCCATCACAGCACATGACCATTATCCAGGCATAAAGCAAGATTCATCAAAAACAGGGTAAACATACAGAAGTATTCTGTACTCCCAATTCTCTACAATACCGTAGGAGATCTAAGAAAATGATGGTGTGTTCTCCAAAGGCTTGTTGAAATGTGCCACATTTTGCAGATCAGCATCAATATACTTGGAATTCAGAGGTTTTTTGCCTCAAGAAAAGTTTCAGTGCATGAAATTGTGACAAGAAAAATGTGGTCAACAAACATTTGAACCTGTGTAAAAGAAAACAAACCTTCAGAAGTGAAATCTGAACTGGTTGAATCTCCACTGAAATGGACAGGGATTGTAGTCAAGTAAAGACATGAAAGTCCAAACTAGAAACTTCAGATCTATTTGGAATGGTGCTCCCACATTAACATACTCAGGGGAATTTTTAACCTAACAAGCTTCCATTGATCGATTGTATAAACTGCACATTTTCACAGAGCAATGCCAGAATAATCTGCAATTAGCTGAACTTTACTACTATAAATGTCCTTGCACCTTTGCAGTCTCACCACAAAATAAATGGACTGAGCTTACTTAAAAAAATATTTTACCAAAATCAGATAGATTTTCTGACCCAAATGCACTGCATTGCAACCACATCCCACCTTGGCTTTAAAGACTGTTAGTAGCCCATGGTGGTCAAAATTTTATCTCATTCCCACCTTTCAGTGCATCATGATGAACATTTTCATACTTAGTCTCACTATTAATATCATCTTCCCACAGATTCTGAGGAAAGCAGAAAGCATGTTTCAACTTGCTGAACATTTTCTCCATCAGAGTCTTTCAGACAGAAGACTGGTTTTGGCTAAAAAGAAGATGTAGACACCTTTCAATGGTTTTGTGGTGTTCCTGGAATTCTGCTTTATAATGACAGACACTGTTTACTTGAAGTTTCTTAATCAGGGGAAATTTTCAATAGGGGAAAGTTGCTCATGATGCAACTGCCTGAACAGCTGGCATAGTTGCTTCTTCTACGCAGCTGCTAACAGTACAGGACCTTTTCTTCTGGTCAGACTTTACTCGCCTAGAGAAAGCAACTGTCGTATTTCACCTGTGACATAGCTGGGATAATGGTATCATGAAAACTTCAATAATAAGCTCAAATTCTGTCAATCCTCTTCCTCATCTCTGAGCTGCAATCACTGTATGTGTGTATGTTCACAAAGGCAAAACTGTGTACGTGCCTTCAAGTTGTTTGTTGACTTATGACAAAACCACTGCACCACAAATGCATATCATTTTGTATAGTTAATTGTTTCACCCCATTAGTATTTCCAGTGTACTCGACCACCAATGAATACCAGCTGCACTAGGCTCTGTTTGAGAGGAAGGAACTAGCAAAACCACGTCTGCGTATTCCTTGCCGTAAAAATACCCTACGAAATTTGTGGGGTGGCTGTAAGTTGACAGGCGACTTGACTTTTTTAGCTGTATTCGTTTAGCCAATCTGTACCTCATTTGCCACACCTCAACTGGTATTTCAGAGCTGCGAATAATCTCTCAAAGAAGTTATAGTAACAGTTTACAATTACACTGGTGGAATGTGACCATACACATGAGGCTTAGGCTACCCAATTATCACAGCCGAGCTACAATTTCCTGAAATGTTATGTGGAAATCAAAAACCGAGCTTCTATAAAGCTAGAGGCAAGTGGCTTAAAAATCTGAGGAGTGGGGAAGTGGGCATTTCCAGTTAATCTGTTTCAATTTCAGATATGGTTATTTTGAAAAAAGTTTAATAAAATTCAATGAGACCTACTCTGAAGATTTATTGGCAGAGTGAACCTAGAAGAAAATTTATTTTTTTTAAAAAAGAGCACTGCTAGTCAAAAGAAAAGAACAAACTGGGACAAGGAGCTTTCAGTATTTGATATCAAACTCTGGTAAATACTGTCCAATTTCCACAGCCATTTTTGTGGTTGTCATGTGTGCTTTCAGGTTGTTTCTTGGTGTTTCAAGCTATTTCTGACTCATGGCAACCCTACAGCAGGGTCTTTCTCGGGTCATGTGTGCACGATGCACCCAAGGTCAGCCATTGGGTTTCCCTGGCCAAGTGGGAAAATTGAACCCTGGTCTCCGAGGTTGTAGTCAGTGCTCAAACCACCACACCATATTAGAACATTGCCCAACGCTGCACAAATGGAGAACCATGCAGCATTTCTTATAGCGCAACAGATGCTCTCACTGCGCAATGGGACACCATAAAAAGTGGGGACATTTTTCCATCGGGATGCTGGGCACCAGGGTTTCCCCTGACCCTGGATTACCAGTGCCCTGTGGCTCTATGGGGACGACTGCGCCTCCTCCTCCTTGTGCTCTCGTTGCACAAGGGAAGCCTGAGCTGCCAAGTGCCATATTGTTGCGCATTGTGACCACTAGTGCAGTGGGCATGCTGCTTGCTCCGTTTTTTAATAGTCTAATGCTCAGCCCTTTACACTATAGTGAACCTCATACAAAAGGACACAAGCAAAGGTGAGAACCTCCTTCTGTCATCAAGGAGGTGTCTCTATATACTTTTAAGCTGGAGAAGAAAACACAAATGCACGCATCACCTATCTTTGCCTTATGATTTATTTTGTTGGGAAAGCTCTTTGTTTACAGACAGTTAAACCAAATGGCAACAACTGCTTCAGGACAGCTTCGATGGTTGTCATTAGAACATGTATGCCAAAACATACTCTGTAACAGGAAGACACAAAATGTTTCTTCAACAACTACAAGACTGGAATTTTTTTTAAGGATTACTGGAAGTCATCTAAGGGGATTCTGGCTCTAGTGGGCTTCCAGCCCACTAGGGCCTGAATCCTATTGTTAATCCTGACTATAAGTAGACCTATTAAATCAATAGGATTTACCCACGTGTTAATTCAAGACTCAATGGGTCTACTATAATCAGAATTAACCAACAGGATTCAGGTCACTGCCAGTCCTAACAAGGCCAAAATTCTTTTTTTCTGCATAACCTTTTTCTGCTGCTAGAAATGATCAGCCAAGAACAATCAGTCAAAAGCAGTGCTATCAACAAAAAACTGGCTGGGTTTCATGGTGCGTCTAATGAGCTCTTTTTAATTCCCAATCACTAGTTGGTTGCTTAAACTATACCATGACTTGCTCTGCTGCCTCTAAATACACTAAAGGCACCAGTTCTTGTCTGATCTTGGAAGCTAAGCAGGGTCAGCCCTGGTTAGTATTTGGAAGGGAGATCGCCAATAAATCCCAAGTGCTGCAGGCCGTATTTCAGAGGAAGGAAGTGGCGAAACCTCCTCTGAGTATTCCTTGCCTAAGAAAAAGCTGTGAAATTCATGGGGTCACTATAAGTCGACAGGCAACTTGAAGGTACACACACATACTCTTCCCAATCATCTTGTGCTGTCACATTATTTCTAAATACTCAAGTCTTGATGGGGCGCCACATTTATGTAGGACGTGTTTCATTTTGAGTGTCTGATCTCTCCAGTGCAGTGCTCCCAGTCCTGAGAAGCCCCCAGATAAACAGTTCGAGCTGAGCACTGAAACTTCTCTAACCAGAGAAGATGCAGCTCCCTTAGAAGACGATGCAATTGTTTCTGACAAGGGAAGGAATAATTGCAGTCATCCAAGGCAAATTCAAACCCAGATTATTGTTCCTTCTTTTGCTTTTCTAGAGGAAACTGAACATTCAACAAAGGTAGAACAAGCACTGGAGCAAAAGAGTTGCTCAAGATCCACTGTGTGCAAGAAATGAAACAGCCATTCAGGAATTTAAGAACATAGGTTAACCCAGCCCTGAAAGATATACACAAACATGCTTGAAGAACATCGACCACTATTCTTTACAAAGCAATTTAAAAGGTGGAATGGGAACCTTTGCTACAGACTTTCTTTCCTCGGAAGCTAATAGTCTAATCCATTTTACATTAGCCTCAGGATTTTGCTCCTATCCAAAGACCTTGCACAGGGTCTTCTTACAACCCCTATATCAGTTACTTGCCTCACAAGTAGTGTACAATGATACCATAAAAGAAAAGGCCTCAGGAGCAGATCAAAGCTGTGTTAAGCGCTTATCTTTGAAGAGCAAGGGAATTACTCTGTCTGTTGCAAAATGAAGGGATGACGAATGAACGAGTATATATTCCTGTCTGTGAATATGTTACTTTTTGAGAGTAAGTGCATTAATGAAGTGACAATAACAGATTTAAACTATTCCATTCAGTTTTTAGAAAACACATTCAAGCTCCAAACTGTGTAGAGACTTCAATTATGCTGATTTCTGAATAAGATCCAACTTAGTTCCATGTCTTACAATAAGAATATTTTAGTATACAGGAGATGCATGCTGGGATGAGGGGAAGAAAAACTGCATGCATTTCAAGTCAGACTCAACCTTGACATCAGAAAGTAATCAGACAGAGAAATAACCCTATGCCTGCAAGTGAAATAACTGAAATTCTTCACTTCATTTACAAACCTCACACGTCTGTCACCCATTTTGTTTCCAAGAAAGATGAACACACAAATGAAGAGGAGACGTTACACCCACCAAGATCTGCATCATGTGCAGGGAAACATTTTTAAAAAAATCAGACAGAAGGTTCTCACTCTACTAGCCCATTTCAATCCCTTTAACCTTTTTAACAACCAAGCTGAAAGTAAAAACCCTGATATTACGAGCTAGATGTTTGCGTCTGCATCATCTAGGGAGCAGAGAACATTTATCAGAGAGTCAAAGTAACATATATGTATATGCACACACTTATACACGCACATATACACACACACACATACATATACATACCCAAGAGAAACTGGGGTATGGACGGAGTGGAATAAATCCATACGAATCATTTTAAAGAATGACCGTTTTTGCAAAAAATGAATTGCAGCTAATTAAAGCACACTGAGTTAATGTGAATAATAAACGGAATAGACCCAATGTGCCTGTAGGTGTAGGAAATGAGTTGCTAAAAGTAGAAACCCAGAATTATACATTGCCGGGAGTGGAGAGAGGAGAAAGAAAAATCTAGGATCTGTTCATTTGAGAAAATATTGTTAGAAAGGGCATGATATGGCACAGAGGAAAAAATATGTCTATATTTATATCTATGTGGGTATCTAGGCTGCCCTGATCACGGCACAAGGAGCAGAGGAGGGATGGCGTAATAATATCTGGTGGGGAGAAGAGAAGAAAAAGGCAAGCGGAGGGAAGGAGGATATTTCCATGTGCGGAAATCACTGACCCCAAGACACACCGGGAAGAAGGTTTCCAGGGGGGTGTGACAGCTGTGCACGATGCAGCCGCATTATTGCCCCCTAATTGTTTTCAGAGGCCCTCCCTTTTAAAAAAAAGCTAGAAAATCCCCCTTTTCAATACATGGCATTCTTAATTAGGGAGATGGAAAAGAACAGCAACCAGAGGAAGTACACTATTTGGTCCAGGTATGGGAGAAAAAGCAGCAGACCTACATTTAGAAGGGTGGGCAGAAAAGAACGGTGCTTGTCCTTACCCCTGCCAAAAAGGGGGGGCAAGAAAAAAGATGGGGGGAAATGGTAGGTAGAGAGAAGAGTGGAAATCCTGGAAAGAGACAGCAAAAAAGGATGCAAAAGGAAGGCGTTCCCCCCTCCACTCACGCACCCTAAATATTCGGGAATAAATAAAGAGAGAGAGCGAGCGCGCGCGCGCGCGGGCGATGCTCAGGAGCGAGAAGAACGGCTATAGCAGGGAGCAGGGGGAGCGCGGGCACGGCACCCGCGCTCCCTCCCCGCCTCCTGCCAGTTCCCCCTCCCCTTCCCCCAGTTCTGCTGGAACAGGCCAACGCAGCCCCCTTCTCTGGAAGCCCGGGGGGCGAAAGACATACGGGGCGGGGGGCGGCGTGGCCCCGGGGCCCGGAGGCACGGCGGGGGCAGGGCAGCGCGCGTCTTCATGATCCCTCTCACGGGGAGGGGGGAGGGAGGCGAAGGGGCCCCCCTTTCCCGGGCAGGTGTGTGGATCTGGGGGCGGAGGGGCCCCCTGGTCGTCGTCCTTATTATTGTCATTATTATACTTCTTCTTCTTCCTCCTCCCCCTCCTGCCCTCAGGATCGTGGCAGCCGCCAGCCCCGCCTCCGTCCCTCCCTCCCTCCCTGCGCTTCCCCTCACCTGCCATAGCTAGAAGCGCCTGGAAATGGCGGCGGCGGCCGTGGCGGCGTCTGAGGGAGCCGGAGCCGGAGCCGGAGCCGGCGGAGGGAGGCGAGTGAGCAGCCCTGGCCACGGCCGCGGCGGCATGGAGGAGGAGGAGGGAGGCGGGAGGCGGGCTGACGGCACGGGCGCCCAGGAGGAGGAGGAGGAAGGGGAGGCCGGCGGGCCAGGCAGCACCGCCCCTCACAAAATGGCGGCCCTCGCCAGCGCTCCCTCTGGCCCGGCGGGGGACGGGCCTTCGGGCTCTCAGGCGACGTGAGGGCCGGGCCGGGCGGTGCGGTGCTTCGGCCTGGAGCGTCCCTGTTCCTCCTCCTCGGCCTCCCGTCGCGCCGGAGAACGTCTGCCTTCTCCGAGGAGGAGGGAGCCGCGGATACGGGCAGGCGTCCCCGGGGGCACGCAGACAGACCCCTCGGCTGCCAGAGGGAAAGCTGGGGGGCCGCCGCCGCCGCTGTTCCTGTTATTGCACGGCTGGCTGCCGCGTATATCCGTATATGTCGATAAATAGATGAGCTGCGAGAGTGAAAGCTGGAGGGCTACCATCATCTTCATCATCATCATCATCATCATTATTATTGCTATTATTATTACACGACTGACTGGGGTGTACGCGTATACGTGTGTATATAGACAAACAGATGCAAGAGTGAAAGCTGGAGGGCTGCCATTATTATTGTTATTGTTATTATTATTATCACAAGACTAAGGGGGTACATACCTATATTTGTGGCAATAAAGACAAATAGATAAGTTGCAAGAGTGAAAGCTGGAGGACTATGATTATTACACAACTAACTGGCGCGTATACCTATATGTGTGTATGTAGTGAAACAGATAAGTTGCAAGAGTGAAACCTGGGGGCTTACTGTGGTTATTACGACTATTCTTATTACACGACTAACCGGCCTGTGTACATACATGTGTGCCTATAGATAAAGGCGTAAGTTGCAAGAGCGAAAGCCAAAGGGCATTTGTTTATTTATCAATTACCATTTTGGTCCCTTAAAGGGCTGTGTGATTTCCAAGCCATTTCCCTCTTACGGCAACCCTGTCAAGAGGCTTCCTTGTCAGTATTTGCTTAGAGAGGGGTCTGCCATTGCCTTTCTCTGAGGCTGAGAGAGTGAGACTTTGCCCGAGCCCCCTCCCTGTGAGTTTCCACAGCCAAGCAGGGATTTGAACCCTACTGTCACAGTGTCTTAGTCTTGGAAGACCTGGGTTCAAATCCCTACTCGGCTAGGGGAGCCCATGGGGTGACCCAGGGAAAGTCACTCTCTCTCAGCCCCAGAGGGAGGCAGAGGCAACCCATGCCCCCTAACTGTCTTATTTGGTGGGACAGTCCCAATTATTTCTCTGTCCTCCTCTCATTTCACTGTTGTGTGCCTTCAGGTCCTTTCTAACTTACAGCAGCTCTAAGGCAAATCTATCATTGGGTTTTCTTGGCAGAATTTCATCAGAAGGGGTTGCCTTGTTCTAAGCTTGAAGGCACTTTATTGTATTTGCCCAAATATTGCCACACTGCAGCCTCACCTTCAAATAACTTGGATGACAAAGCAAGTTATGCAAAGCAAATCAATCTGTTTATATAAACGACTCTGCTCTTTTTTTTTGGACTGCCCCTTCATGCTTTGAAATAACTTGCAGAAAATTCCCCTGTCACTGCCTCTCTTGCTTCCTTCAAAGACCACCTTTCATTTATTTATTTGGCTTTTACCTGTCTGGAGAGCTATGTCACAGGATGGATGCATTATATAGCAAGATGCACATCAAGTTATACCTCTTGAAGTGTGGGAAGTCAATTTTAATTCAATATGTAGTTTTCAGCATAACAATAAGCCCTGAGTTGCTGTTCTTTTTCTTCAGAGAGTTTTCCCCTTTCAAAAAAAAAACAAAAAACAAAAAATGATTGGATTTCCTGCAGTCTGAAAAAATGATGGAAGCAGTATGGAGAAAACACAGGAAGATAATTTGATATGTACAGGTGTTCAGGGAACATGTGGCACAGAAGGGTACAGGGCTTCTGTTCTGGCCCTCTCCCACCTCAAATTTCACCATCCCCAGGCCTCCAGACATAGACGTTCTGAAGAGAGAACCTTTCCACACTCAGTCGAACAGAAACCCTTGTGCCTAGCCATAAACATTCCTGGTAATTTTTAGTAAGTCATAACTTTTGATAAATTATACAAAGCAGTCTCTTGCCAACACATTTGCTTGGCTTTGCAGAAGAAATTATACAATGAAGCTGGTTAAAAGATTGCACTACTGCTTTTGGCATGAAAAATTATTTGCCAGCATCTTTGCACTGGCTTTGAAAAAGCACAGGTGCTAGTGCACCGAGTCTTTTGCTAATACAGTGACAAAATAGGGAACAGGCACAGGTTTCTCCCTTTTGCTGTTCTCATAGAGTGCTTTGTTATCATTCTCTGCTGAATGGGGAAGCTGCTTCAGGTATTAAAGGTATTTCCAAAGGGTGAGTATGCTTGGTATCTTTTGAAAAGTTTCCAGTGTTCTCTTTGGTGCAAGTGATCAGACTAGACGTTCGAGAGGTCCTGCCCATCTTGGCTGTTCAGTGGAGTGTCAAATTTAAACCATGCTCATTTTCCTGCTCCAAGGCTAGTCTCTGGAAAGACTCTAGGTTGCCCTCATTAAAAGAGCAGCGTTTCTCTAGGCCTGTGACACCACTTTCAGTCTGATCCCACATTCCAGTTTTTGCCTTAAAATCCTTTCTTGCTAATTCAGTCGGTGCTAATTATATGTTTTTAGTGAGTTCAGCGCTTCCACAGTATTACTGTCCTGTCATCATAGACCAAGAGCCAGTGTGATGTAGTGTTCTGAGCCATGAAAACGCTGAGCAGGAAAAACTGAGGCTGGGAGAATCACACTCTCTCAGCCGCAGAGGAAGGCAAAGGCAAATCCTCTCTGAATAAATCTTGCAAAGAAAACCCTGTGATAGGGTTGCCGTAAGTTGGAAACTACATGAAGGTACACAACAACATAATAGAACAGGGATGAACAATTTTCAGCATGGGGGGGACTTTGCTGGCCCCCGCAGGGGCAAGGGGGCCACATCCTCCATTGGCACCCCTTTTGCCCTCCTCCCACATTTGGGAGCAGTTTTCTTTTTCAAATTGCCAGACCTGTAGGTTCAAAAGTATTGAAATGACTCCCACAAATATTTCCCTAAATACCCTGAGACGAGTCACCAGGACTTGTCTGATCTTGGAATCTAAGCATGGTCAGTTTGTTTAGTACATGGAAGAGGGGCCATCAAGGAATATCGGGGGCTATGGGCTATATTCAGAGGAAGGCTTGACTACTCCTTCCCTAAGGCAACCCTGTGAAATTCGTCGGGCTGCCGTCAGCCCCCAAATGACTTGAAGGCACATACTTTTATAGGGTGGAAAAGCAGGAAAGATGGTTGAGTTTCTGCTGAGATAAATAGACAAGCTTTAGGCATACCTATGGGATTGTGCCTTTGGCACTTTCAGTAGTAGATTTCATGCTGCCTTTGGATGTTCACGGAGACTTGAACGCCAGCCCACATCAAAGGGATGGGGAGACTGCTGTTGGAGAAGCCCAGAACAATTAAGTTCATAGTCCAATTGCTGCCATGCCCTTCCATGTCGCCAGGCTGGGTCTAACCCGGCATCTTTCACCTCCGGACCAACAAGGACAGCCAGTTCATTTGCTGTAGTGCTCAGCTGCTACAAGGGCTGGTTCATTCAAAGTGATAACAGAGCTAGGAAATCTTTCAACAGTGTTTTAACATTACCTTTTCGCAATCTACACAGTCTGGCTGTTTGTTTCTACTTAAATGACCACAAAGGGGGTTTGTTTTCCATTGCTCAGGAACTCTTCTGGTTATACTTCTGCGTTGTTTTATAGGAAGTGTTATTTTGAACACACATACCACACATTTATGCAAATAACACCTCTCACATGCCGTGCAGTTTACTGGTAAGATTAGCGTGTGGGTAGCATACTGGGGTGAACTTGCAGAAATCCCATTTAATTGGGACTACATGGTGGCAAAGCAAAAGGAATTAACTACTGGACTGAAAACTGATGTGATTACTTAGTGAAAAGGTTGCTGGTAAAATGTACTGGTTACCTTTTTCACATTTTCAAAACCTTCTGGCTCACAGTTTACCAGGTTAGTCTGAATCAATACATAAGGCTGCTCGAATCAGGGCTACTGATACCTCTGTGTAATTGCTGCATCCTGCTTTTCGAGTACGTGTTCTGTTTTCATTTGCATTCTTTTCTCATCAAGGAAAAGGGTTGGTTTATGAGAAAGAAAGTTAGGTATTTTTGTGAAGCCCTAGTTCCATACTTCAAGTATAACCATCTGCAACGGTTACATCTTTTTCTGGCCACCATCTTTATCCAAAAGAAATTTATATGAAGAGGTATTTTGCTTTGATTTGAGAAACTATTTTAAATACTATAATAAGAAAAATAAAGTTTGAAAACATCCTCTGGTATCTGAAATATTACTGGTTCTGTCTTAAATGTTATTCTCCGGTATCATTTAGTTGTCAATTTGCTGTCATTCTGGCTTTTTAAAACCCTCTCAAAATGGTTTAGCTGTTTCCATAGGGAGGAAGAATTAGACAATATTGCTAGGGATAAGTGAGAATGTAGCTGGATTTATGGACAGAAAGAAACAGATGTTTCTCTCCACTATAAATACAAGCCAGAAATGGATTAGATAAGTGGGCATAATGATAGGTCTGTTCAGAGAGTATTGTGTATCCATACTTGATTAATTTCTACCAAATGATACTTCTCTATCTATATATGTTTACTTGGTTGTAAATGCCACTGATTTCGGTCGGAACTGCTGTAAGCCAGAGTGCTGATGATTGCATAACCGGAGATGTATAATTAAAGTTACAAAACCACATCTACATTTCTTTCTGAACATCATGGACGTCATGACAGAGCAAGTAGCTTTCTGTTAGCATTTGTACAACAGCTGTCGCATCAATTTGACTTTCCAGTCATTTTGCCGTTTTATGTCACTGTGAGATGTCAGCATTTCTGAGGACGTCTTTACCCCAAACAAGTCCAATTCGTGTTCCTGTGTGTGTCAGCTACACCCACAGACAGCATTCCTTCCAACATTTCACAGAGAAAAACCGGGACACATCAGAGTGTGGTCAAGGTGGCAAAAGTTATGAGCAAGGAAAGACAAACAAGCTGGGAGAGGCCGAGGCAGTTTGCTTTTGCCTGAGCCAACTGGGAAGGGCAAAATTCCACTCCTCTCCTCTCCACCGTGCTGAGTTAATGGAACATGATCTCAAAACATTAAAAATAGTCAAGTATCAAAACAGAAACAAGGATGCGAGAAATTAACATAGCAAAGAGACGTACAGGCGGAACAGATAAAGCATCAGAATACCACCACCTCCGGGGACGCTAACGATATACAGCCGGCTAAGCCCAAAGAGCAGAGTTTTCAATTCATATCTTACAGTGTTCGAATGTGGCTGGTAGGGTTCCCAGATCTCAGGGCTGTCTTCTCTGGTCCTCTGGGAGTCTGCTCAAATCGGGGGAGCCCCCCTCCTGGGCAAACACAGCCTTCCAAGTATGGCCAGTGAGCTACCTGTCCCCCTCCAAACTTGCCGGTTTTGCTGCGTGTCAAGCAAGTCTTAAGACTCCCGTGCCCGGCAGGTGGCTTGCATTTAGCTTGGTGAGTCATAAACTGTATAGGCCTGGTGTTGCATCAGGTCTTGCTCAACCCCTTTTTGTCCTTCGCTTCTCTGCTGATAATTTAAAATCGTAAATGGTAACACCATGACTACAAAGGGTCAGGGCTGTGATGTGGCAGACAGCGCCAGCAATATAAATTCATACAAAGGACTTTTTTTTTTTTTGACTAGCATTTGCATAACCTCCAACATTTTGCAGATCGAAACCAGGACACATGTGGCCATGCAACATGTAATGAAGATGCCAAACATGGTTAATGAGGAAAAACAGGTAACTGCAAAGAGGCAGCAGCAGTTTGCTTTTGCCTGAGCCTGCTGGGAAACAACATTCCATCTTCTCCTTACTTTTTTTCACTGCTGAATGCAAATTACCTTTGTGTTTTGAACCCAGTTGGCAGCAGTTGAACTAAGCTGACGACAAAGGGGGAAAGCAGGAGGAAGAGAAATTGGGACATTTTTAAAGCCGGCGAAACAGTGGATTGACCAAAGGACTGCTTTGGAATGTCCCAGCCAAATTGGAACAGTTGGAAAATACACATTTGTGTCGTATATTCGGTGTTTCCGGTTTAAATGGAAGCCTAGCCAAAAGGTAGCTTGAGGCCTATTTCCCATAGACACAGTTTGAAACAAGCAAGCACGAAAACCAGAAAGACCAGTGCTAGCTGGGAGAAAAATGATTAAGAATTGGCACCGCCATTTTCAAGCATTCGAAGAGTGTGACATCAAGTCCTGGGTAAGCAGGAAGAGAAAGGCGTTCTTGTTGGCAGGTGAGGCTATGCTGGTGGACGGGTCTTTGATGACTGGTATGATTTAAGTCCTTTAATGGCGGCGTAGGCTTAGCAGATAAGTTGGCACAGACAAGACGCTCACGGCTGGCCCGATGTCAAACTGCTGATTCACACTGAGAGACGTGCCGTAGCTCAACGTGCACGGGATCTCCTTCCCAACCAAGTCTAGTCCTCAGTGTTTCCAGAAAGGGCTTGGAGAGCCTCTCGACAGATTCCAATAGATTCCTCTTGCTGTGTAATCAGCGTGGTGTGCTGGAGTAAGCTGCTTCCTGTGTCTTGTCCAGAAGAAGCACCGTGCCTGGTATTCCAGCGCTTCAAGAGAACACCTTTGTTTAGCGTTGCTAGATTTTCAAAACAGAAACAAGCAAAAGGAAAAGCTTTCTAGCTCTGAAACAGGGAAGAACCCTTAAGAGAAGGATCACCCAGCAAGCCTATCTGTAGAAGGAGCAAGCTGTCATGCTACACAGTTACTTGCTGGCCTGAAATTAGGTATAGAGTCGTGGAGCTGGAAGAGACCCCCAAGGGCCACTGAGTGCAACCCCCTTCTGCCATGCAGGAATACCCCACGAGAGCATTCCTGACAGATGGCCACCCAGCCTTTGCTTAAAAACCTCCAAAGAAGGAGACTCCACTGCACCCTGAGGCAGCAGCATGTTCCACCAGTGACCTGCTCTTACCATCAGGAAGTTCTTCCTAATGTTTAGACGGAAGGTTGAAGCCATGCTCCATGGTGTCCTAGTCTCTGGAGCACCAGAAAACAGGCTTGCTTCAGCCTCCATATGACATCCCTTCAAATATTTAAACATAGCTATCATGTTGCCTTCTCTAAACCTTCTCCAGGCTAAACCTCCCCAGCTCCCTAAGCCGCTCTTCACAGGGCTTCATGGCTTCCAGACCTTTCACCATTTTGGTTGCCCTCCTCTGGACACCTTATGAATTCTCCTGCCCAGGTCTTGCAAGCTCGGAGCTGCCGTGGTTTCCTTCATGGACTCAATCCACCTGCTGTGCAGTCTTCCTCTTTTCCTGCTGCTTTCTGCTTTACTGAGCATTATTGCCTTTTCTCATGAGTCACGCTGTCTCATGATCTATCCAGAGTATGATGGCTGGTCCTCAGGCTAGTCATCTTGACCCCAAGTGAGTTAAGGCTTGAATTTGCTCTCAGATCCCTTTGTCTTTTTATCAGTCCATGGTATCTGTAGAATTTTTCCTCCAGCACCATAGTTTCAAATTAGGTTTTTTCCTCCCCTTTCTTCACTATCCAGCTTTCACATGCATATAAAGAAACCAGAAATACTCGAACAAGGTGCTGGTTTAAAATTAGGCCTCTTGCTCTTAAAGCACGGAAGCCAAGTTATAGGGAGGAAGATTAATAATAAAATAATAAATATAAATATATATAGATAATAATAAAGAAATGATATGGGTAAGCCTACCAGTGTAAAAGCACAGTTATTCATTAAAGCTTTTGGGACCTAATTAGTTTTACGCAAACCCTTGGATATAGCAGAGTTTTTAATCATCTTAAAATATTTTAACTGCTTTTAATCTCTGCTTGCAACTTGTTAAATTCTTTAGTGTGTTCTCAGCTTTTAAAATTATTTTTATTGTTTATATTTGTTAAAATTGAGTGCACTGCCCAGAGATCTTTAGACAGAGTGTGATATAAATACTTTTTATACACAATAAATAAAATTAATGGCCAATTCTGAAGCCTCATTAGCGCAGTCTGGCATTCTGACAGGTGCCTTCCCAACACGGGTGAAATCATTCCGTCACTAATGAGCGTCCCTGAACCCTTCCTAACCGGAGACAATGGAAGAGACTTTCTAGCAAAGGAAGCTCTAAAAGGCTGTGGGAAGACCTAGGGAGCTGCAAAAAACCCCTAAGAATTCTTCCAACAGGTGAGATCACACATTCTTGGCCTTGGTCTTGAATTCCTTGGTGTTCTGCATGGGATCATAAGCACTATTTCTCACATTTTGATCTTTCAGTGCTACTGGGTAGAACTTCTGCCCATTTAGATATACCTGCTATGCAAAAGCGTAGGTGATAACCCACACACGCTTATGCTGTGCTACCATGTTTAATCTAAGATATTTACTGTTCCTTTTTTTTCCCCTCTTAAAAAAACATGGAAATTTGTATCAAAGCCTAATAACAAGCCACAACAAATCCTTTGGATTTGGGGATGGGAAAATCTTTAAAAAAACCTCCTTGTTTCTGTGACCGTTGTATATCCTCCAGCATCTCACAGACGAAAACCAGGACACATCCAACTAAGCAACATCAGAGTATGATGCAGGTGACAAAAGTTGTGAATGAGAGAGAGTGCACAAGCTAGGACAGGCTGCAGCAGTTTGCTTTTGCCTGAGCCTACTGGGAAGAGGAAAATTCAGCCCTCTTTCTCTCCTGTCCTGCTGAGTGCAGACCACTTCTCAGTACGTTGCAATTGAAATAAGCTGATGAGACAGAGGGAAAGTGGAGAAGGAGAAGAGAGAAACTGGGATATTTTAAAAGCAGCTGAAAAAGTGGGATAACAGAGGATTAACTGGGACTATCCCTGCCAAATAGAGACAGTTGGAAGGTATGTTGTCATTATTTTCTTCTTATTTATTTTTATAGCATCATCAATGGACACAGCACTTTACCAATTAGCTTGAACAAAAAATATAAATACAATATAAATAAATGAATGGATCAATCTTCCTGAGAGAGAGGGAGCAGAGGATGGGAAAGGGAGAAAGAGAAAGAATCAGATTATGTGTACTCCCATGTTCACAGGAGGCGAAATTTTCCATATTGGAAATTTAAAATTCTTTTTCAGAGGCTTTTAAATAGCGTGGCACAACCAGCCGGCGAACATAACTTCCTGGTGATATATTGTGGATGACAAAGGCTTTGTAGGGTTCAGCAAAGTGCTGATGGAAGAGCAGCTTCAATTACATTACAGCAAAATAACTCACCACGGAAGGGACATAAACGCTCTTTGCTGTGAGCATACTCCATTTACTAAATGCTTGATCTTATGAAGTTAGCCTCAGACTGTAGGTCTCCGCTTGGTTTGTCTGGAACATCCAGCGCCGGCTTCCGCAGGTCGCAGGTGGGCAGCTCGGGACTCAACACGCCAATTGCTGTGAGCAAGCTTTTTAAAAATTGCATTTAATGGCTGAAATAAAGTTCCTTCCAGTGAAGAACACCTAGTGGAGTTGTTCAAAAGAAAAGAAAAGGCCTGTCCCTGGCTATAATTCACTAAGTGGGGAGAGGGATCTCTGGTCCTCCGGATGGAGATAGACTCCAACTCTGATCAGTTTTA
This sequence comes from Iguana delicatissima, assembly GCA_948472985.1. Classification (NCBI taxonomy): domain Eukaryota; kingdom Metazoa; phylum Chordata; class Lepidosauria; order Squamata; family Iguanidae; genus Iguana; species Iguana delicatissima. Next base: position 1,097,595 of record CAOKZL010000608.1, on the reverse strand, counting down.
GTTAGTAAAGCAATTTCTCATCTGATGAGATCAGTTAACAACCACCTCGCTTAAAACACACAAAACCCAGTAAGCCAAGTTATTAGCATTTCTTTGTCAAATCCAAGACCCTAGTCAGTCGTTCCATTCAGACGACTTTCAGGAATCTTCCTATCTGTGGACACCTGATAGGAAAATTCATTACAATATTCTCCCTATAAAGTATCATTAGGTCTGTCACCTTGGTTTGTTGGTCTGCAACATTATTATGCTTTATTTCTTTGTTGACTTCCTCCCCGTGTGGGATGCAAAATGGCACATAACAGAGAGTAAAAGAAAACCCAGCTAATATCAATAATAAATCTTGCAAAACAACAGGAAACAAAGAAATGCTCATATTAAAACAGCATCCAATTAGAAGCCATCTAAAATCATTTTGAAATACAGAAAATAAAAGAGTATGTTTAAAAATGTCTGTTGCCACCAGTTAATAGCCAAAAGCCTGTTGAGAGAAGGTCGGTGGTGCCTACAGCCGAAGGGGCACAAAGAGGGGGGTGACCAGCCTTCCCTGGGAGGGAGTTCCACAGCTTGGGAGCAGCCACCAAAAAGGCCCCCTCCTTTACCATCACCAAAACTTTCCCTTGAAGATCTAATATTCAACTCTGTATGCCTAGCATTCCTCTTCTTCATCCATCCCAGCGAATACGGCAGTCTCATCCCAAAGTTTTGGAGAGGTAGGCAAGAAAAATGAAACATGCCATTAGAACAGAGTTAAAATTAAATTCTGATTTTTCTAATCAGATTCTAAGTAATTCAGTTGAGCTGCGTACTCAGTTTACAGCCCGTGGCACTGGCCTGATTAGCCTTTATCAATATGAGTCGAGAGAAGGCTATGTGTGCCATTGCCAGTTTATAGCCTGGGAGAATGCGGGGCCCGCTGTGAATGGAGAGGTTACAGGGACGCACGCCTTCTTGTCCCCCTTGCTTTTCTCCCCCAATGCAATTAGCTCTTTGGACAACACTCTGCTGCAAAAAAACAAAACAAAACAAAACAAAACACCCACAGCAGCTCTTGCACGCACCATTTTCTGGAGCGCATCAGAGGTTCAGACTGACGCGGTCAGCTCCGTTTATAAAAATGACTCACTGGTATAATTCCATCAGTTCAGTAGCTGACTCCGCTCATGACGACACTGCCTTGACCCTACGGAGCAAGCAGGTCGGATGAAAAGGCCGTCCTGTAAACAGGACAAGCGCAGAGCACTGAAGCATTTGCAATATATAATTGGATTAGAGGATTTGGAGCGGTAACGTGACTTTTTTTTTCAGACAGAGGGACCCATTAGCCTGTTGCAACAGCAATGTAAAAACTTCTCAGGAGAAGCAGATCTATTGAAGCTTCTGCTGCTGTGGGTTACAAATCCATAAAATCTTCTACTGAAATCATCTTTTAAACACATCAGAAGAAAAGATTCTTTGTTGAGTTGATTCCCCCCCCCCATTTTTATTTTGTAGTGCTGACATGTGGATTGTCTGTGCAGCTTTCAAGGTTGGGCTCCTTTAGTGGGAGATCCTCCTTTCTAGAAACCTTTTCAGGATTCACTTAGAAGAGACCTTTCCAAGAGCCCCTGCACTCATTCCTCGGGCTTGGCCAGGGTGTGAATTCAGAGGGCAATGTGAATGCTTTCTTTGGCCCCCATGGCAGTCTCCCTTCCCAGCTAAAGAAGAGACCCAGCATGGCTTAATGGGTAAGGTTACCCGTAAGTCGAAGTTGACCTGAAGGTACATACAACAACAAAATCCTAAGGATGGAATGGCTCAGGGGTGGATAGGCTTAGAGCAGTGGTTCTCAACCTGTGGGTCCCCAGATGTTCGTGGACTTCAGCTCCCAGAAGCCCTGAGCATTGACCATAGTGGTTGGGGTTTCTGGGAGCTGAAGTCCACGAACATCTGGGGATCCACAGGTTGAGAACCACTGGCTTAGAGGGTCAGTTTGGGATCTCGGTCTGAGCCACAGCTGTGGCATTTCGACAAACGCAGATGTCACTATCTCAGACCTTTGTGGGTTCTCTGTGGTCCAAGCCAGTGATAATTACGTGACTTAGAGAGCTGTGGAGTATTTTGACTTTTCTTTTGGTTGTTTGAGGCCATTTCCGCACTAACCTGTTATAGTGCGATGATTCCACTTTCAACATCCTCTGGAATCCTGGGCTTTGCAGTTTCGGGAGGGGCCGGCTGGGCTGCAAACCCCAGGATTTCAGAGGATGTTGAAAGTGGAATCATCGCGCTAGAACAGGCTAGTGCGGAAATGGCCTGAGTGTGTTGGGAGAGTCCCCAAAGACTGTGCCAAAGTGACACACACACACACACACACACACACCAGTTGCATGTGGCCCATAGGTTTCCAAGCCTCTTTTAGGCTTGGAAAGAGAAGATTTCTAGAAAAGAAGGGGAAGAGAAAGAAACCAAGGAGGAAAAGAGGGGCAAGCGGGGGGAGGAATGTAGCAGCACCTTTAAAAGTAATTGGTTTTTATTCTGCATGAGTTTGCATGGATATAAAACCCAGCTGTCTGGATGCAGTACAGAGTAAAGGCTCGAACAGCACATTCCTGTGCAGGTATACTCAGAGGTAAATCCTACTGCATAGAACTATAGCTGCAATTAAGCCTAAAAATCTAAAAGATGCTGGCTGAACCATGGGTCCTTTTTGCAGCTACCTAACAGTCCATTTTAAACATTTTATTCATGTGTCGTTTTGCTCCTTGTCACAAAAAAAGCACAGGAAACTACATTGGTCTTTGAGAAAAACGCCAAAATCCACGGCTGAGCAACACTTTCATTAAGGCCAACCCAAACATTACAAAACAGTGAGCAGAGATCCAAGTCCTGATGGTATTTGCCTTGTTTCTTGCCCTGGGATGTCTTGAGGAGTTAAAAGGGGTAGACTTGTATGTTTCTCAAGCAAAGAAAGACACCCAGAGGCAAGCTGCCAATGGATCTACTGTTTTGTCAGTCAGGCTGGGTGAAATGTAGTACAGTCTGGTGCAAAAAGTCCTTCCAGACCGGGTGATGCAGGGGAGCGGAGCTGCCACATCCCATCTGATGGGCTGGCGAAGGGAGGGAAACCATCAACCGCTCAGAGGCAGCCTTGAGTTGTAAAGGCTTCCTAGGCATGCCTGTGGTCCACATAAAGCTTTGGAGGTGTTCAAATATAATATTATAAACCCAATGTGCCAAACCAGATAACATTATTTAGGGCATTGGAAATTTTTCCACAACCTTTTCCAGGTCTCCTTTTCCCAGAAAAACTTCACCCTTGAATGCAGGACCATAACTTTCCCATCTCAGACCAAGAATCGGGGGACAGCTCTCTCCACCTCCTTCCTTTGACACCCCCAAGAACGAGGCCAGCCAGTAGACAAGCCGGCCTGCAGTTTTGGGAGGGCCAAATGCTGTTTCTTCAAGTGCGTGAATTTTTAAGACTTCCCTTGGTAGCTGACAGATTCAAACTGGCATAGGTGCAATAAATTAGCACGCCACGAAAGATTAAAACCTACGCTCGCATTAGGCCTGAGCCTGGGTCTCTCATTAACGCTCTTCCTCGGCAGGCAGGCAGCTGCAGGAGCTCTGGCTAACGTTTCCCATCTGATGCCCTCGGAAGGACCGCAGGAAGGAGAGAGGGAAAGAGGCCAGCGGCGTGGCTTGAAATCAAATGAGGAGAGACGTGCCAAGTCACCGCTGCCTCTCCGCCAGGTTTTTATGTCTGCATATATGCAAAGCAAAAAACAAAAAACCAGACTAGCTATAAAAATAGCAGTGAGGCTCTCAGCCGCTCAATGACAAGCAGAGATTAGAATGACTAATCGCCAGTCACACAAGGACCAAAATCGGGCCTCCACGGCTTGTGTTCTTTGCTCAAACCAACTCGAAGGTACGTGGAGGCCAAGTGCAGCCTCCTTACCTCTTGGCATGGCCAAAGAGGAGCAAAACTGAGTGCATTTTAATCCTGCCTAGATGCTACACCCGGCCCATCCCTCCCATCTTCAGTGCTTCACCTTCAAGGACGACATCCCCCAAAGTCGTTCCTCTACTGAAGCGAAAGTTATGCGTTCCGGCACAAAATGCTGATGGGACAACTGACTCATCTGTCCGCGGTCAGCTGCCTGCTTTCCTTGCCAGCTCCAGCTCTGGAAGTGGTTTTTGCCCAGTGAATTTTACAGCCCTCTCGCCAATGATGCAGAGATGTCTGGGAACTGGCCCTCGATTAGATAGGGAAAGACGACAGCAGCTGGAACGGGTGGGGGGGAAATAGGTCAGCGTGATGCAGCAAAGTGTGTGACTTGTGTCACTTTTCATTTCCTGAACTGTGGACTGAAGCCACAGAAAGCGGGAACAAGGATGAGGCACGGCTTTATGGACTCAACGAGGTGGCGGTTGTGCTGGTAGAGGAATTTGGGACCAATAATCCATCCCATCCAACTCAGCTGAAGAAACCCCCAGTTGCCGTATATTCCAGAACAGAAGTTCCCTTTGTCAAACACATCTGCCTTAAGGTTTCAAAGACATCCGAGGAACTGAAATGGATGCCGTGAGCACCCTGCCCTCCACTTCATCCTCTTCTGTCCCTGCACGATTCTTGCCCAATTTTGTTTTGGTGTTAAGTGCCTTCAAATCAATTCTGACCTATGGCAACCCTATGAGAGGGTATTCTTGGCAAGATTTCGTCAGAGGAGATTTGCCACTGCTTCCCTCTGAGGCTGAGAGAGTGGTACCTCACCCAAGGTCACCCTGTGATTTCCTTGGTGGATCTGGATTCAAACTCTGGTCTCCAAGTGTCTTAATTCAACATGTAAGCCATTACATTGCAGTTTTCTCTATAAGATTTATTTGGAGGAGGTTTGCCATTCCTTTCCTTTAAGGCTGAGAGGGTGTGACTTGGTCAAAGTCACCCCAGAGGTTTTACACAGCTGACTCCCAGTGTCTTAGTCCAATACTCAAAACTATTACACCAGCCCAGCCTTGCCTTCAAGTCAGTTTGGAGTGACAACCCTCTCCTTGCCTTTTCTTGGCAAGATCTCTTCTGAGGTTTACCATTGCCTTCATCTTAGGCTGAGAGATGAGGTCTGACCAAAGCAGACTAGAGTGGCAACACTACTTCCCTTGATCTGAATACTAATGCTTCTACTGCTGCAGCCCAGAATTGCATTGGCTTTTTTGGCTGCTGCATCACGCTGTTTACTCATGCTTAGCTTGTGGTCCACTAAGACAACCCCCTCACCACAACTTTTTCATATGTACTGCTTTCAAGCCGTACATCCTATATTTCTGCACTTAATTTTTTTTCTTGCCCAGATATATTACCTTATAATTCTCCCTTTTCTTAATTTTGGTCCTGTTCTTCAATCTGTCATTTTGAATTCTGACCCCGTCCTTTGGGGCATTTGCTGCCCTCACTAATTTGGTGTCATCTGCAAATCTGGCAAGCATACCTTCTACTCTATCATCTATGTCACTTATAAAGATATCGAACGACTCCAGGCCCAGGAGGGAACCCTGAGACACTGAATGAAATGAAAAGGATGAAAAGCAGCCATTGGTGAGCATTCTTTCAGGCTCATCAGTAGCAATCCACTTAACTAGTACTGTGTTCCCCACAGTTCATCAGCTTCCCTGCAAGAATATCATGGGTGACCTTTTCAAAAGCCATACTGAAATCATCTACATCTACAGCATTCTCTGGTCTACCAAGCTTGTAACTCTGAGAAAAAAGGAGATAAGTTCAGCATGACTTGTTTTTGAAAAACTAATGCTTGCTTTTAGGAATCAAAGCATTCCTTTTTATGTCCCTTGTGTGTCTTTTTTGCTTGTTTTGACACTGATTATTGGCGGGGGGTCGGAGTCGATGGCCATTGTAGTCTCTTCCAACTCTCTGTTTCTGTGATTACTTTTAGGTCTCTTCTCATTTAATTTATGTTGCAAGCTGCCTTGGATCTTGAATTGGGAGAAAGGCAATTCTACAGTCACCACCCTCTTTGAACTCTGCTTCAACTGCCATGTGAACAGACCTCGCCCACCACTGGCCACGGCACTCAATGGATTTTCTCTCTTAATCACCAGCTCTTCATAATAAAACCCACAGTCCTCCACCCTTCCTTTATTATACTGTGACAGCCAAGGCCACTTCAGTGTGAAAAAAGGTATGTTCAATGGAGATAAAATATTGTTATGTGCTTTATTCATATGAATACATATTTCTGCAAATTACTTTCTCATGGCATGTTTATAACTTCTTGGACGCTCTGCAAACTGTGAATCTAGCCAGTGATCCAGAGAGATGAATATACACTGGAAACAGAAGATCAGCCCCTATGAATAGCTCAGATGTACGCACGTATACAGTGCAGTAACATTGCATAGCATTTAGACAGTGGACGGAACACATGAGAGCGGGGAAGAGAGGGGAAAACCTTTGCCATGGCAGCTGCGGATGCAAGCTCACAAGCCAAACCAGACTGCAGTCTCACCTTGCACAAAAGAAGACTTCACAACAAAGACTCTTGCTGACGTGTCCTGTTCTGGGCTCAGCCAGAAGGTTCCCTGCCCACTTTGTTGGACTCTGGCAACCCAAAGGGCGGTATCAGCTGTCATGGCAGCACACATGCACAAACCTCTGTGCTTGCAGACTAGCTTATGCTATCACGTTGTTGGTCGCACGCTGAAAACCAATGGGGTGTGTTGCTTTTTCTTTCTCGTGTCAGTGGGGACAGTGATCTGGCAAAGGTCTTTCCTCTTCTTTGAGAGGCAGGGAACAGAGACTGGCTGGCATCCTCTATAGCACAGCGTAGCATAATAGTTCTAGGGCAGAACCACACTACATCTCTCCACTCAGAGCTCCCCTGGACGCCCCATTTAGTCACTGCAGCCCCCCACCAGACATTCAGTGGAGTGAGGAGGGGGGCTGGAGAAGCATCTGGCTATCTCCCCATAGCCAGATGCAGACCAAGGCATCTGAGATCCGTCGGGGCCCTCTGGAGGTCCAAGTGAATGACACAATCACCTTGCATCTGCTATATGGATACAGCCAGACACCTTTTTGATCCTCCACTTTTCACCAGCCACAGATGGCCACGGGGGCCTTGCAGTGGCCAAACGGTGAGTCAGGGAGCTTTGAGCACTGCAGAGGAAGGAAGGGAATACCAACCTTCACAACAACACAAGGGTGGGGTGAACTTAACATCTAGGGTGGTAGATGAAGGGTGTAGTGTGAACTTGCATCTGATGAGATGTCAGCCATTAGCAGTACCAACTAGAGGAGAGTGTTGAGTCACTGTTCAACAACTAATTCAATAGCTCTGCTCTAGATGAGACTACCAAGAGAATTCAAGCCCGTATGCACTCTGTATGCACTCATGGAGAATGGATCTTTTTCAAAAACACACACACCCCGGGATTTAGTTTTCTGGGTGTTTCAGCATTTTGCCTTTTTCCTGTGTAATTGTTTAATTTTGATATCTGCTCCAAGCCAACTCACACAATAGGATAAACAGTAAGCTGTTTTCTCTTCTAATGCACCCTGATCAGGCATGGTACATTAGGCTGAAGCCTGGGCATGAACCTGCACCCCACATGGGCTTACAGACTTGCATGGAACTCCATGCAAACAAAAGTTCTAACACCTCACTTTTGGAATGAACGCATTCTGCAAAGATTTAGGCAGCACCCATTAACAGTAGATTAAAGTCTTAACAGGGAGAAACATCAGCAGGCTTACTTGGAAAATATTACATTGCAGGTAGTGCTGTTTCAAACTGCTGTCACTTTTCTTAAATTTCAACCAGTTGCCCAGTATGCATTTGCAATCCTTTCCCATTTGCTTAGACATATTTTTGCTACTGTGCAATTGTTAAGTTGCTCATTCCAGGCCTGAGCTTTACAGGTGTCCTGCTCTCAACATAAAAAGAAAGGTCAAAGAAGAAAATGTCTGCTATTTAAAAACCTGAGTTTCTTTTTCTCATTCATACTGGCCCACCCTCACACAGCTGCATGTCAGCGGCCCCTGAAGGACTTCCCTTCTGAAAGGAGAAAGGTTTCTCCCGACAGCTGCTCACAAGACCTATTTCACATGATTCTCTGGTTCATCGAAGAAAGGAAGCCTGCAGAAACCTCCAGATGTGACAAGAGCGGCAAAGTTTTGTTGTACAGCGACAGGGCTATGCAACTATCTTCAATGCTCTTGTTCTCCTGGAGCTGGTTGGTGATAAAAGCCGCACTGCACCTCTCAAGAAAGATCCAAGTTCTTCTTCCCTTTCCTAGTCATCAAAATCGGGTATGTCATCGTAGGAATAGCCCCTGTAGCCTTTGGACGCAAAATAAGCAATGCGCAAATGATAGAAGCCAGGCAGGAAGACTAGGATCCCAATGATCAAGACAGGGATTGCTCGATCCGTTCCCTGGAAGAGAGAAGAGAAAGAGGTGTACAGTGTACGCGTGTGTACAGTTGCTAGACGTCTCTATACCCAACGGGTGGCAGCTGAATGTGTGAACCAACCACACTGCCTTTGAAGTGAGGTGACAAGAGGGTCAAAATTCTCCCTCCGGTGCTCTGCAATAGCCTGCTTGAACAATGGAAAGGGCAGCCACAGGGCAATGACTGAACATGGTGGAGCCAACCCTAGAAGTGAAGAAACCAGAAGGGACTGGAGGTCCTCTTACTCACGGTGGGCGTCACTCATACATGCCCACCTCTTCCTGTATAATCCCAGCTGAAAAGCAGGGGTACAGAGGTATATTACTCTCAATTGTTGTGGAGCAGAACATCCCTTGAACTGAGCACACTCTCCCTCTTTCCCCGTAAACTGGGAGTCAAGCGATTGGTTAGGTTCCCTCAGTCCTATATCTGTTAATGACAGCGAACATGAGACAGAAGCCACCCACTAACCTCTTCTCTTCCTTCTCCACAATAATCATCATTGTTGTTGTTTTATTCATTTATATCCTGCCTTTCTCCCAATAATGGGACTCAAGGCAGCTGTTTTCTCTAATTTAATGTGATCCCCATCCCTCAGGCAGGAGTCATATGTAATCCTGACAAATGGATTTGGACGTTCTAAAAAAAGAGGCTGACACAGGAAAGAGACCTCTCAGCAGCTGCTCTTAGGCTAGGGACCTCCTTTCCAAGAGAGGATTTCCCGGTCCCTTCTCCGCTCTCCTTTTGGTGGCAGGCAAAGATCTTCCTCTTTAAACAGGCTTTCAGCCTTTAACTGGCCGGAGTAAAAAGATCGGCAATGGCTGTGCTGTTTCTAATTATGTGAGATGTGTTTTTAACCATTTTAAATTAATATTTTAATTGGATTGTTTGTTTAATGGTTGAAAGTTTAATGGTGTAGTAAAGTGGCATCCCTTGTATAAAATGGCAAACAACTCAAAAGGTTTGCTTTCTGGATTGTTCTAAAAAAATATTTTCAAGTTGTGGTCAGTTGAATCTGTGGATACAGAATCCATGGATACAGAGGGTTGGCTGTGACACAGAATACACAGATGGGTGGAGGGCCACGAGCGAACCCCAACAAAGCCAACAAGAGAAAATGGAGGCACCTTGGTAAGTCCCAAATTACCACACCCCTAAAGCCTCCTCCAAGTTCCCAAATGAAGCCCTCTCGCATACGCAGACTGCCTGTAAGCATGCTTTTGCTCTGGAATCTGCCGAGCCCCCTCTCCGTGCGGGCTTGCTTTCTGAGAGAGACCCAGGAGAGAGGCACCCCTTCCAGGAGAGCGGGACCACTTACTCCTTGGCTGATGTATCCCGTGAGGAGGAGGGCACCAATGATAATGAGGAGAGTGCCAATCAGGAAGAGGACAGTCGCCAGCGCAATGGCCTTGTAGGGGATCTTGGGAGGGCTCTTCTTGAACTGGAAGAGAGGAGGAAGAGGAGGAGGAGGAGAAGAGAGGGGTCAAGTCGTAGCAAGATCTCATGGTTCTCTCCACAGGGCGCTTTTGCCCAGGAGGAGAGCTCAGCCACTTGGGAACCCCTTCCCTGGGACTGAACTCTAAGAAGTATGAGATTTGGGGTGAGAAACTTGTGGTTCTCCAAGGGGTGCTGGGTGGCAAATTCCATAGCACCAGCCAGCATCCCAAGGGTGAGGAACACTGAGAATTGCCTCCCATTCAGATACATTCCTGTGGTATGTACAGGAGTTCCCTCGTTCCTGCTGGGTGATTCCTTCCACTAGCCATTCAAGAAAAAAACAAATTGTGAAATATGGGCCCTTAAGACAGAGCTGAGGAAGCTACAGCCCTTCGGGTGTTGTCAGACTGCAACATCTGCCACCTCAGCCAGAAGACCCTGACAGAGGATAGATACTGCAGTCCAGCAATATCGGGGGGGGGGGTGCGCAAAAGTTGTCCACTCCCAGGATGAGCACCTATGCTTATTGTTGAATATCTCTTTTGGGACAGGATGTGTGTGGGAGGGTGAAGAAACTGGGCATGGCCAACATCTTCATATCCCTGCCACAAGTTTCCAAAGGGACTGCTGCTCTCAGACCAGGGGCCAGATGCAACGAGGCTGTTAAGGAGTGTATTTGTTCCCTCTCAGTGGATGCTGTGGGTATTCACTGCAGGGAAACCAGTTTGGAGGCAAGAGCAAGCAAGTGAAATTCATGTTCAAATCCTACTTTTTCGGGTAAATATAGCAGAGCTCTCCAGAAGGAGGAATGAGGGAAATGGGGTCTTAAATAAGCTACACAGATTAACTCTGCACTTTGCTTTGGAATAGCCTACATAGCTCCAATTAACCATGCACACATAAACACACACTTTTATGAGAACCAAAGGAGTAACAAGAGGCTCTTCTCTTCAAGAGCAAAAATGAGTGGCCAGAGCATCCTTCTGGATTGCCCCCAGGGACCATAATACTGTGACAAGGGCCACAGAGAAGATGAGGGAATAAAAGAAAACCCAGAAGAGAGTTTAGAAGCACAGAGAACCTTCTCTGCCTACCTGCCCCTCCTTCCCTGCCAGCCATCCCTGTAACTACTTCTGATTTTTCACTCCAACCATTAACAACAGCAATCAGTCATTGTGTGTCCTATTTTCATCTGCAGCTTGAAATTATTGCCCATATCAGTCAACCTCCTACTTGGATCTGCCTTTTTGCCTTGATGTAGAACAGATAAGAGGAGAAAGAAGAATCACTGGAAATAAATCCACAGCATCCAGTTATTGCAGGGGTATCAAACAATCTCTTTTATTTGTTCCCTGCTCTTCACACACACACACCCGCCCATCTGGGGCTCAAGGCAACTGAGAGAGAAAGAAAAATACAAATAAAACCACCTGTTGTTAAAAACATACCAAAAATAAGATCAAAATAGCATTAAATTGTCCATGAAATTGAAAAGCATTTAAAATATTAAAAAGACAGAATAAAAGCAGAATGGCATGCTAAAACTGAAAGACCTTTTTCCACATACAGTCAGCCCTCCACATCTGCTAGGGTTAGAAATCCAGGACCTCCGCAGAAGTGGAAGAATTGCAAATAACAAACTGAGTGCATGTGAGAAGGGGCTGAGGCATGGTGGAAAGAATGGGCACCTAGGGTCCTAACCAAGTCAGGGAAAGGAGAGAGAAAGGGGGTGGGTCAGCTTGGTGGCCCTACTTCCAGGAGAGGGTAGTGGAGTCACCCGTCGATCAGTTAATCAACTTCATAACGATCATAAGAACAGAAACAGAAAATCAAGATTTAAAAAGGACTCTCAGGTACAAGAATTCCTGTATTCATGCATAAGTGCCAGTTCTACAGCCAGCTTCTAAACCAGTACCACCAAGCATTTACTAGGATTACAGTGAGCTGTGATGGGAATTAATGCTCCTAAGCAAAGCATGCTAACAGCTAAAACTTTGCAACTTTAAAAACTCATTCTTTAGAAGCATCTGTGGAAAGAAGAAACATTTAAGTTATCCGATCTGCCTGGGAACTTTTCCAAAACTGGATATGGGAAAAATATCATTAAGATACAGGAGGTACAGCATAACACGATCGACTCTTTCAACCACACCTGACTGAGGGGCAGATACGCTGTGCGTAAGGAATTCCTAAGCAGTTCTCTTCCAGTAAGGCTAAGGGCAAAATGCTGAAATGGGCAAAGTAAAATCTCTGCAGAACTTAGGAACTTCCAGAGAGTAAAGATAATCAGCTGGAACAAAGTTTAAACTATGGTTTCCTGATGCAGTGTCTTATTCAGATGTGTTGCTTATTTCCTTGGTCCTAGAGAATCCAAGCATAGCAGTCCTGAAATATCCCACATTCTTGTAATCTCTGCTTAACAGCCCTCAAACAGGTAGAGGAAAAACTGCCAGAGAGTGACCAGCCCTCCACAGTTGCTACTGATAAGACAACCCTGAAGTTTATTAAATTCCCTCAAAACACCGTAGAGGAAGAGAATGCACATGGGAACCAGCCTCTGGTGAGTGGAATGTGCAGTTCCACGGAAGCAGGCTGAAGCAAGGCAGACAGCAAGTTGGCAACCTCAGTGATCTAACCCTCGAAAAACCACCTCTGGATGCCAAGCAGGAAAACTGAGCTCTCGATTCCATGCAAGCCCCTTGATTCCATGGAATTCCTCAACTGCCAGTCCTTGCAGATGGCTTTGTGCAACAGCGCAAAGCTACAGGAAAGCCCCACACCATGGATCTGAAAGCAAGGAAGGATCAAAGCACACGGTTTGCAGGGTGAGGATCTTTCCAACCTGGTGCAAAGCTGGCTCCAAGGCCCCTGCTCCCTGAGCTTTTACCTGCAGGTCAATGTAGCCTTCATCTGTGCAAGCAAGCTTGGAATATTTCACTTTGCTGCTCGGGATGGAAGCTGCGAGATTTGTTCGGGACGGCATCTTCACCAGCAGGCGGTGCAGTCACCTACAGCTTGGGAAAAAGATACACAAAACTCTTGAGGGGACGGAAAGAGTGTGGAGGGGAATCAAGCCAAGGAAAGGAAAGGGTCTCACATTACAAACCAAGGTGCGTCATTTTATAACGGGGTGGACAAAGTGTAGCCCGTGGTCTACCTGTGCCTCTGAAGTCTCCTGCTAGTTTTTAAAAATGCAGCATGATTTTCAGTCAATTTTTGCCTCAAAATCATGCAAAAAGCCTCCCCGCAGATGTGTGAAAATGCATGAAAAATACTGCTACTCCCTTCCCCAAGCACACTAGAACACCATGGTATCTCCAAATACCTGTTTCCTCTGCAGTCCCTTTCAAGGGGGCAACAGAAAGTGATGCACCATTTTAGAGAGCGACTGGAGAGGAAAACAGCGGTACCATTGGCCCTCCGTATCCACAGATTCAACCAACCTCGGCTTGAAAATACAGTGGCCTCTGCATTTCCCTGAGGTTTTGGGGCCCAGAAGCCGCACGAAAGTTGAAAAACCATGAATAACTCTCCCTCCCTACCTGAGTGAGCACGGGAGGGAACACATGTGCACGCCTTCCTTCTCCATGCTCCCCCCGTGGAAGATACTTTTTCAGGTGGCAGATGCTACGTCTTTGGAGGTCTCTGCACAGAGTTTGGATGGGCCATATTTTGGGAGTTTATTTTTATTACTGCACAGCAGTGAGTGGCATTAGATGCCCTTGCAGTGCCTTCCAACACTATGATTCTCTGAGTCTTTAGAAGTCAGCAGGGGGTGGGTGGGGTGTTGAACAAATCCCCTGTGCAGAATAAGGTTAAAGAAGGTCAGGGAAACTAGGGATGTGGAGGAAGGATGAGAAGGAAATCAAAACCCTCTGGGTTCTGCAGTCATAATGCTGCAACCCACTTCGATCCCAGCCTCTTTGGAGCCGTGTCTCACTTGCAAGCCCTACAATTTCATCCTGTGGTGAATTGAAACCCCGTGGTTTTCATGCCATCAGCAGATGACACTGGAAATTGCACCCACAGAGGTCGGATCAACAGCCTTTTGTTCTGCTGGATATGCCTATCCTGTGCTTTTCCAGAAACAAAAACTCACGCTGGATTCTGCCACCCCATGCCTTCAGCTTGGCAACACGCTGGTAGCGCCTGAGGGTGACTCTTTGTGATAAGCCATTTCTCCCCCACCCACCCATTTTCTGCCACTGTTCCGCCTGATGAATCATCATCCTTTATTTAATTCTAGAAAGAGCAAAGTAAACCAGGGCAAAGAGGCAGATACCCACTAAGAGCTGGGATCACAAAATGTCTGCAAAAAGCCCCCTATTTCAGCTCCCTCCTCAGCCAAAATCTCTAAAAGCAGGGCCCTCCACCCCTAAAACCTGAGCAGGAAAACACAGGCCCACCCATCCACGTAGAGTTGCTGTCAGGCAGGGTGGAGAAATGGCAGCCTGTAAGCACCGGAGGGTCTAGACCTGTTTTCTGGACCCCCAAAACACCACCCAAGCTCCCTAAAGGGTGTGGGAAGCAATTCTGGCACATGCACACAGAGTCATTTGAGGTCCCTTTTTCCAACAGGAAGGGACCCATAAATAGAATTCCAGGTCTGGTCCTGATGAAAAAGCTCTCTCCTAGGCCTATAGCTTCCCACAGAGGGTCAAAACAATGGCCTGAAATTATCCTGCCATGCCCATTGCATTTTTTGAATTAAATCCCCCCCCATTTTTTTCAGTAGTATGGCCCCACAAAAATCCCCATGAGGGGCATTATTATTATCAATGTCCTCCTCCTATTTCTCCTTTCCTCAAGCCCCAAGACTCAAAGTGGCTGAGAAGCATGGAAACCAATACAGATAAAAAGGAGGAAGGTGGGAAAATAGCAGCACCTTTAAGACTAACTGGTTTTTATTTTAGCATGAGCTTTTGTGGGTATAAACCCACTTCTTCAGGTGCAGTACTGAGTGGTATTAAGGCTTCAAGGACAAAGCATATTCATATAGTATATTTATATTGTATCATAAGTATATTAACTAATCTATATCAATTAATGTATTGTATTATATTTATACTGCATTTGTTTCTAGGTTTATACAGTTGTGGGAGTGAGATAGAATGTAATAGGATCCACGTCCCTTGCCCTAAATTGTCAAAGGACTGGGCAAGTCTGTACAATGGTCAGTTAGCGGTGATGTGTGGAAAGCAATAAATCTGCTTACCAAAAGTCAGTTTCCTTGGGTTCAAAACTCTCTCTGAGGGTATTGCTTCTATGTGCAGCAGCATACCCCTTGGATTAACTTCTTGCACTAATATACGTAGTGGACCATGAAGCCTCTGTCTTTCTTCATACCTCTCCTTCAAGTTCCCATCACCAAAGCCATGTAAAAGTTCAGTTAGCCCTTCCGCAAAGGTTCCTGACAAGTGTTAGGACCTGAATGCTGTGGTTTAGACATAGCTTGTAAGAATGCGTAGCTCCTGGCATAAGATGTCTCTTCTAACAGATCTGGTAGCTAGCATAGACATTGCTAGAGTCAGCTAGATCGCCACAAATTGTCAAATGCCGGTTGTTCATTGCAACGTGTTATCTGCTTGAAGGTAGTTTGTGTATTCCACTGTATCAAATGGCTAATTGCTTTATTGCCAGTGCCACAATGTATCCGGGAGAGGGGGAGAAAATCAGAGCGGAGGAAACAAAAGTACCAAATGGTGAACTGGAAATGCTCAGAGATAAGGAGGCAAGCAAGATGCGCCAGCTTCAAGGATGAAAGACAGGTAAACAACTGTGAGTCTGGGAAATGTCTAGAATGGTGGGATGACACTGGATTTATGATCCTCTCTAATCATGGGCCATTTCCACACTAGATTGTTACAGCACTATTATTCCACTTTCAACCTCCTATGGAATCCTGGGGTTTGCAGTTTCGGGAGGGGCACAAAATTGCAAACCCCAGGATTCCATAGGAGGTTGAAAGTGGAATAATAGCGCTGTGACAGTCTAGTGCAGAAACGGCCATAGTTTCACATGCCCAAATTTGTGTGGAAAGGTATAAAACCTGTAACTGTGTCTGCTTTAGTCTCAGGAACTTTGGACCAAGTGTGCTGCGTTGCTTGCTTTGCCACACAGACAAACACTCTGAGTGAAGTTTGTGGAGTACAAGTTATTCATGGTATGATGGAACTAGAGTAATCCCAACAAATCAGTTCAGTGGGTGCAGACCTAAGCATCATTTTGGCAACAGTCACATAAAAGCCCACTTCTGCTGCGTTTACGGGGGCGGCCATAGTCCCACAGAAGGGAAAGCAGCCTTTGCCTCTTGCAGACAACCAGTCCCAGAGAAATCCCACCTCCGTGGCAGTCCCTGAACCAAGCTCACCCCTGCAAGAGCCTCTCATGGGCAGCTTCAGGCTTTTGAAACACTCACCAATCCCCGCTGCACCAAGCTCTTAGCTAACAGGACAGAAAGTTCACCTTGCTACCTGTTTAGGTTGCTCTGAGACCAAAAAGGGAGAAGAACAGGGTCCCGATAATGGCCATTTCCGCACTAGACTGTTACAGCGCTATTATTCCACTTTCAACATCCTACGGAATCCCGGGGTTTGCCGTTTAGGGAGGGGCCTGGAAACCCCAGGATTCCATAGGATGCTGAAAGTGGAATAATAGCGCTGTAACAGTCTAGTGCGGAAATGGCCAATGCCAGAGAAAGCACAAGCTTTTTTTCTGCTTTTTTTCAAAGCAGCTCTATCTAAACTGCAAACTCTCTAGCCCAGGGCTTCCCAACGGTGTGCCGCCTGAAGTGTGCGGGTGTGCCGCCTACCATCTTGGAAATGTACGTTATTATTTACAAATCATACAGTTTTAAAAACATATGAAAGGTTTCCATGAGACACGTTGCGTCCCCAAACATTTCGTAATTACAACTCGCGTCGGCGCCTGCATCTCTTACAAGGGGTTACTTTAGCCTCTGGTCCGCTGGTAAAACCGCAAATGATGCGCGTCCAGAAAGCAGCCCCGCGGCGCGAGAAGGCAGCGAGGCAGGCGCGCCGCGGCTTCCCGCAGAGGGAGCGGCGCGGCGGGGCGGGGCGGGGCGGGGCGCCTCCCTGGGCCCGGGGGCAGGGAGGGAGGGAGGGGCGCCCCAGCCGTGGGCATCCCGGGGGCCGCGCTGCACAGGCGCCGCCCGCCGGGGCTTCGCGGAGAAGGCCCCGCTTGGGGAAAGGGGGCGCTGCTTGGACTCCGGCTCCCGAAGCCCCCCGGCGGGCCAGCCTGGGTCCTTCTGCGGGGGATTCTGGGGCTTGTCGTCCAAAGAGGCACTCTTTTTCCCAGCCCCAGTTTGAGGGAAACGCCCGGCACAGAGCGTGTTCGTTCAGATATCCTCTTGCCCCGCTCCAGGAAAAATCCTGTCATCGTCATCATCATTATTAACTGTTATCATCACTACCATCAATCGTCATCATCATCATCATTATTGCCCCCTCCCGGTCCCAAGCCAGGCGAGCCCTTCTCCTCCGGCCCAGATGCGAAGACGGCTCCCCCGACCCAGGTCAGGCTTTTTACACGTGTACGGCGCCCATTCACACGAGCGGCGCCGCTCCTCCTACCTGCCCCGCGGCCCCGCGCCCATCCCTTCCTTCCCGAAAGAGGCCGAGCGCCCCCTCCTCCGGCCGCGGGACGCGGACGACCCAGGAAGTTGACCGCCCTCGCCCACGGCCGCTTCCGGGTCACGGCGCCGGCAGACTCCCCGCCCACCCGGGGGTGCCGTTACGCGCAGGCGCCCGCTAGGGGGCGCTCCGGGCCACCCCCCCTTCAATGAAATTCTTCCGCTTCAAAGGCCTGGAAAGTCAGCGCCGCCCCTGCGAACCGCTTGCCGGACGGGGGGCGCGCGGCGGGGGGCCCCATCCAGCCTTTAAGCCCCCCACAAGTGGCGGCTTTCCCGAGGGCTGCCCCGTGCTCCTCTGGCTCGCATTTCGAAACGCCGACGCTTAGTACTTGGAAGGCCCTTCCTCCGTGGAGCAAGGCTTAAGCTCTCCCCTGAGGAAAGGCGGAAGGCCAGCTCGCGGGGCGGCCCAGGGCAAGCCGACGGGAGGGGGCTTGGCCTGGCCTGGCCTTGCCCTTAGGCCGAGAGAGCGTGGCTTGCCCAAGGGCACCCATCGAGTTCCCGGCGTCGCTTCTGGAGCTGCACACCTCTTTTAACCCCATTCCGGCCTGCGGAGAAACAAACCCCACTGAGCTCAACTGGACACGCTCCCGGAGATGCAAAATTGCATCCTCCATTGCTCCGTTGGCTTTCGATGGCGGAAGCCAACGCTTCCGCCTGGACAGCAAATTCCGCTACCAGGTTCAGACTTATGAAAGGAAGAGCCAGGCTGGACAAGGCAACCAACCTAGAGCCTGCGGGAGCCGTTTCAAGCGTCTTAAAATGCTGACTATCTTTTTACACAATATCAACTCTGAATAACCCTGCAGCCCAGTCAGGGCTTTCAGTAATTTAAAATGTTTTCTTTAGAACGTGGGGGCCTGGAGGATTGCCCAGAATTAGCTTTAAGGTTACCTGTGTTGCCAGTAGCCATGCAGGCTCACATTTGAACGTTACACCTTCAAAAAACAGCCACCACGACAGGGCTCCAGCAATCACCCACCAGCCTAGCTTCCCCCTCACTCCGGCTTCATTGTAATTATCAGAACTACTCCCACTTGAAATTCTTCCAATTCACATCAGCAAGTTAATTCAGCTCACAAGAGTACATGCAGCTCTTTTACATGGACCTCTGTTTTATCAGACCTTTGCAATTAATTCACACAAGGGAAGAAAACTCAGCAATTCTTTATTGACAAGTGTTCATCTTCTGAAGGCTTCCACTTTAAGATAAATCATTAAAAGTAGATTTCTTCAGACATTATTTACTTTTAGAAGTCAATGGCAACTTCACTGCAAAAGGATTACCATGGAAGTCAGACTCATTTTTCTTTAAATATTGCACTCCCTTTTCTACAAAATGGAGTAAACATTCAGTAATAAAAACAGGATCTAAAAGTTAAAGGCAGTAGGGGGGGGAGGACTATTTTAGAAAAGATATTTGCATAACAAATGGAAAAGGTATTTACACAGAAGTATCTACAACAAATGTCCCTAAGTGCAGATGTGATCGGTCCACGCACCAAGACAGAAAAACTGAACGGGGCTCTGGCTTTCAGCCTAGGTTGATCTTTCACAAAACCAAATTTTTCTCCCCCTAAAATTCTTAAGATTCTTCTTGATCCTCAATCTTTGGAGCCAAGTAGTATTTCAAGTGTCCCATATCTGCTATCTTGTATTCCACAACTGCAAGAAACAAACAAAAAAAGGTAAATTAATCACATCAAGTCAACATTTTTTAAAAAAATCAGTGAGTTAAAGTTTCCTGCTAGAATTTTAAATAATATGTATACCTAGTGGGACATCTGCAGACATGCTGAGCGTAACTGTTGGAGACAGCGGGGTGGCTTTGGTGAAGAAGTTCAAGTACCTCAGAGCAAACGTCAGCTGCACAGGCTCATTCATCTCTATTGTAACCTGTAACAGCAACCAAAAAAGCATGCATTGTATTGCATACTGTTTCAAAAATTCCACAAAATATGCAAGTGAATTAGTCACAGTTCAATTATGATTCCTTGCTGTGAGAGAACTAAATTAGCTATTCCACAGGAGGAAGACTGTGGAGAGACGGAAGTGGTAAAGAACAAGGAATCCAAGTCTTCCTTTAATCCTCAGTTAAACTCCATGACTTACCGCTTCTTCCTCTTTATCCACATCACTGGTTTGGGACAGTTTGATGTTTCCACTTCCAAGCTCCCCAGTAGCAGAAAACTTCACACCATCTTTTGCGCAAGAGATTACAACGGCATCCCCAATGTGGCTAAGATCACGGCAGATGCGAGCAAATTCAGCAGAGGGCATTTTTACAACACAGCTGTATTCTTGCTCCTGAAAGGGCAAAAGAGAACCTTAGAATTCCTAAGTTCAAGCACTGTCATATACGATGTCCAGTCTGAAAAATGGGTTACAAGAAGCTTAGAATCATAGAACTGTAGAGTTGGAAGAGACCCCAGGGACCATCCAGTCCAACCCCCTGCCATGCAGGAACACCCTCAAAGCACTCCCAACAGATGGCCATCCAGCCTCTGCTTAGAAACCTCCAAGGAAGGAGACTCCACTACACTCCATGGAGGCAGCATGTTCCACTGCTGGACAGCCCTGACTATCAGGAAGTTCTTCCTGAGGTTCAAGTGGAATCTCCCCTCCTGCAGCTTGAATCCATTGCTCCTTGTCTCGGTCTCTGAAGCAGCAGAAAACAAGCCCTCTCCTTCCTCTACATGGCATCCCTTCAAATATTTAAACATGGCTATCATGTCCCCTCTTAACCTTCTCTTCGGCAGACTAAACATACCCAGCTCTCTAAGTCTATCCTCATAGGGCATGGCTTCCAGGCCTCTCACCATTTTGGTTGCCCTCCTCTGGACTTGCTCCAGCTTGACCATGTCCTTCTTGAATTGGGGTGCCCAGAACTGGACACTGTATTCAAGATGAGGTCTAACCAAAGCAGAGTAGAGTGGTACCAGTACCTCCCTCGATCTAGACACCATACTCCTATTGATGCAGCCGAGAATTGCATTGGCTTTCTTGGCTGCTGCATCACACTGTGGACTCATGTTCAGCTTGTGGTCTATGAAGACTCCTAGATCCCTTCATTTTGCTCTCACGTTAACTATGAAACATGACCTTCTTCAAGAGACAGGGGAACTAGTACAGAATATAAAACAGATTTTGTTCCATTCAGTAGTTTCACAACTCCTTTCCAAATATTTTTTTTAACAACATCTTAAGCTACAACCTTAATTCTATTTACAGGAACAAGGGTATTTTGTGAGGGCTGAATTATCAGTCACACATGCTTGGTTAGGAAAAGCATTGCAACTACAAGGAATAGTATCAGAGAAAGGCTAACAACTTTTTTTTTAAAATGCAGCAACCTCTTACATTACAGGACCTTTGACACCCAAGCACACTTACTGGAATTCCAAGCTGTTCTACATCCAGATCCATTAATTTCATTTCATAGTCAGAGACCTTCTCCTGATCTAAGGGAAAAAGAGAATGGCATAAGGTTTATCACTGAGTTTCCCCTCTCTCAGGGTATCTCTGCACAGCTAAGCCAGCAAAGGGGAGCTTCCAGCCTGCACAGGGCATGGAGAAAATGCCTCTCCCCAAAGTTTCCACCTCAATGGGAAGACCAGCTGCAGGGACAGAATCATTAATCTCAGACGCAATGCTGCTCACACTGCCAAGGGAAACCGCAGGGTGGGTGAGAGAATCTCTCATGCTGGATCTGAAATACGTGTGGTTTTCTTTCTCCTGACCTGCTCCATTCAGAATATGAATGGGCTGAATGTCTGCTGAAAAGGGAAAGGTATTTTCCATGTAGAGGAGATTTTCTCTGGAAGAATGGAAAACTGAAGCTGGGGAAATGCACTCCACAGGACAAATCTACTTCCCAGCACTACAGTAAGCACTCAGCAATCATCACCTTCTCCTGCCTCATTCCTCAAACACCCCCGGTATAGGTGACAACATTAAATAAAACAAAACCTAATCCTCATAAAGCAGAATTACAGTTGGAATCTATGTAGATTCATCTCATGGTGCTTCTTCTTAAAATGGTGTGGATGAGAATATTCCAAGCATTTACAACTGACAAACCGCTAGTTTTATAACAGCGATAACACCAGATATCTGCTACCGAGAAAATTTCATCAGTACTTCAAAACAACTTTAGCAGGCAGGCAGGCAGGCAGGCAGGCAGGCAGTTATAGCAATAGCAATATAGCAAAATAGCATTTATTTCTATACCGCCTATCAACTAGTGTTATCTAAGCGGTATTTTAGCTAATTGCCCCCAACAAGCTGGGTACTCATTTTACTGACCTGCGAAAGGATGGAAGGCTGAGTCAACCTTGGAGCCTGGCAGGATTGAACTCACAACCTTGTGGTTGCAGTACTGGCATTTAACCACTGCGCCACCAGGGCTATCATATTGTAGGAACTTCTGGGCCTAAACTACTGGACCTAAAAGCACCAGACCCTTTTTGATCTAGGAAGCTAAGCAAAATCAGCCTTGGTTAGTACTTGGATGGAGACTGGCAAGGAATACAAGGCGCTGTAGGCTGTATTTCAGAGGAAGGAACTGGCAAAACCATCTTTCAGTACCTAAGAAAACCAATTGTGCAAAGGAGATTAATTATAATCTGTAACTCATCGCTGCATTTACAAAGCCAATCTGGGAAAACAAGGTTGTATTCAGCTCCCAGAATCCCTCACTAATGACTGGGGACTTCTGGGAGTTGAAGCCCAAAGCACCTGGGGGCAAAGGCTTGAGAAGCAACGCACCCTCCGCTGTTCTGCTCCTATAAATACCGGAGTGCCCAAATAGGATTCCAGTCACTCACTTGGCGTTTCAAAGACGAGAACGAGTGTGTCTGCGTTGTCTTCTGCCCGCAGAGTGATGATGTCGTCATTACCTGCGCACTTGAGTACTTTGGACATACTGGGGAAAGAAGGAAAAGGCCAGGATAAGCCTCACTTTGATATGCTGCTCGATACAAAATCCCCACCTGTGCAAAATAGCCCCCTAAATAACCTGCGATGTAGACTCCAGACAACGGACCCGGACTCAAGTCAGGCTTCAGTGACTTGGCAAAAATTACACACTGACTTGACTCGACCTGAGACGTGGTTATTTTTAGCGACCGAGTTGCTGCCCTTGGTTCGGTAACATCACCCATTCATCCAGAAACCTTACAACTAACTGGCCGCCCGACGATCTGTCTCAAGCCCAAAGCGTGGACACGTTTCTCAGAGGGAACAGCAAACGGGCCAGGCAGTGGGCTTCGGGTGGCGCTGGGGTCTGCTCAGCAGCCTGTCCCTCCCCCCCAGAGGAGCCTTCCAAAACTCTTCCCAAGAGCAGAAGGCAGGACTGGTGCCCAGAGAGCAAGGCGCGTACCTCAGCCGGGCACAGGGGACGCGACGGGCAGCGGGCTTGAGGGGGAAGGGCCTCTCCCTCTAAAGCTCTTGGCGGCGCCCCAGGCGCGGGGAATAAAAAGGGCGCCACCCCACTCCTGGAAACGCCTCCAGCTTCGCAACCGGGAAGCAGTGAGGACCCCATTCCCCACCTCCCCAGCTGCAGACGCCAAACGGCGAGCGCGGAGGGCCAGCTCTGCTTAAACGTCACAGCCGATCCTCCGAAGATGCCGGCCACGGAAGCGGGCGACAGGCCAGGAGGCAGCGCCGGTCCCCCAGCCACAAGGGCGAGCGGCACCCCCGGCTTATTCCGAGAGAACCCGCCCAGCAAGCCGCGCCCGCTAGGGAAAGGGCGGCCAATCGGGTGGAAGCAGAGAGGGGGGCGGCGGCCACGGCTCGGCCAATCCGCCGTCACGAAGCCGGGGAGGGAGGAGGAGAGCGCGCCGCGCAGGGAGAAGCCACGCCCCCACTTGACAAGCGCCTCTTTTCCCGCCAAAGGAAGGGCCCGAAATGGCGGGACGCCTCGCCCGTGACGTCATCCGCGGGGCGACGGCGGCCGAGCGAACGGCGCGGGGTCCGCCGCTGCCTGCCCCGGGGCCCCGCGGGGAGCTCGCGTTCCTTCCCCACCGTTACCCTCCCGCCCCCGCTCCCCCATTAACACCGGTTAATTAACGGCGGCCTATCTGTGCCTCCTCCGCCGGGAAGGGGCCTCACCTGACGAGGTTGACGCCCATGGCGATGTTGCGGTCGCAGCGGTAGGTGTCGAAGCCCTCGGAGCGCATGGTTAGCTGCACCAGCGAGACGTGCGAGGAGTCCATGCTCTGGAGGCTGATGCCGCCCGAGCCCAGGTCCCAGCAGGCCTCGGTGATCAGGTCCTTCAGGGCCTCCAGCACCTTCTTCAGCAGCGAGCCCTGGATCAGCCGCGCCTCGAACATCTTCCCACGCACGAAGAAGCAGAAGAGAGAGAAAGCTCGGCGGCCCTCGCTGGCCCTCCGACGGACAAAGGAGGCTTTGGCGCCGCGCGCGCCCGACGACCCCTTTTATACATCCCTCACGCGAGGCCCCGCCTCCCACCGCGAGCGTGGCTCCGCCCACTAGTCGTGGGCCAATGGCTAGGTCCAGTGCGAGACAGAGCGCTCAATACAGCCTTACTGCGCATGCGCGAGGTACCACACTCGCAGCCATTTTCCCGCGAAGGCGTCTGAGACCCGAGTCCCGCGGGGTATCTGATATACGGATGAGCCAATCACACGCTAGCGTCCTCCCTCCGCCCCCGGAACTGGCCAATCACATTCACGAGGAGGTTGTACTCTCCTTGGCTCGAATTCTGAGCCCGGAAGCCCGGGCGGCAGCCTTGCCTGGGCTTGTTCCGCCGCAGCCCGAGGCCGCCCGGCTCGGCTTAGCCCAGACTTTGGAAAAGTTACTTTTTTGGATCACAAATCTCAGCTTCTGGGAGTTGGAGTCTAAAAATCGTTCCCTCCTCCTAGTTTTATTTTAGTCCCAAGAAAGTGCTAAGAACTGCACAACTGCTGTTGCTGCCTTATTGTGCTCTCCTTGCTGCATTTTTATTTATTTATAAAGTTACATTTTTAATACTTTCTCTCCTGCAGTGAGCTCGAGGTGGTACACGTGGTTTTCTGCATTTTTATCTTCACAACAACCCCGCGAGGTAGGTCAACGTCGAAGATTTTCATCTCCAATGGACCCCAGAACTTGGATCTCCCAACTCTGTTCCACTTTTGTCCTTAAACGTTGGGCAGAAGCACTATAAATCGCTGTCTAGAATGAAAATTAATTTATACCAGTAATCTAATCAAACAGAATAACTTCCCCATTGCCATCGCACTGTGTCTCCACATAGATTATAACTTGTGTTTAAATAGATTGTAATTGCAGCTGTGATTTTGTCCCCAGAGCTAGGGTACACACATTATGAACTGTAAACGCATATTAAATTATAAATGAACCAACCCAATGCCCTGCAAATGCATTCCCCTGTTGCTTCAACCACAGTGGACAACCGGTTGGGAAGGATGCCTTAGATCTACTGAAGTACCTACGGGCCCAAGCTCAGGGCGGATGAGAAAAAAGGGAACTCCGTGCCTGATTTGCTCAGAAAAGAACGAAAAACAATACTTGCAGTGTCATAATGTTGTTAGGCGAACCTGTTCTGTATGATGAGTCTTGGCATACTGGCTGAATACACAGTTATACATTCGGAGAAGCATGGGGCCTTTCCACACTGCACAAACTAATGCAGTTTAATTCCACTTTAGCTGCCAAGGCTCTGTTCTATGGAATCACGGGATTTGCAGTTTAGGGGAGGATGTTTAGGGTCTCAGCCAGAAAGCTCCAGCACCTCCTGAGACAACAAACCTCAGGATTCCATAGCAGTTAAAGTGGAATTGTAGTGCAAAAATTGTGCAGTGCAGAAGGGCCCCTATCAGAGCCTTTCTGCACTACACTGTTGTAGTGCTACGATTCCACTGTCAACCTCCTGTGGAATCCTGGGATTTGCAGTTTAGGGAGGGGCCCTTAGACTTCTCAGCCAGAGAGCTCTTGGGCCTCAGGAAACTACAAACCCCAGAATTCCAGAGGAGGTTGAAAGTGGAATCGTGGCACTATAACAGTGCAGTGCAGAAAGGCCCCGAGTCTTTGAAGGGGAGTCTAGAAGGCTGGCGGTTTGGAAGGCCAGGAGGGTTAGCCAGAGACAAGGCAGACTCAGGCCTCCTAGGACTGGCCAGCTAAACATAAAACAATATAACATGAGCAGTAACGGCACCAACCCTGACCCTTCCGCACGACACTCTTATAGCGCGATGATTCCACTTTCAACCCTCTATGGAATCCTGGGTTTTGCAGGCCGGCCCCTCCCGAAACTGCAAACCCCAGGATTCCATAGGAGGTCGAAAGTGCAACCATCGCGCTATAGGAGCGTCGTGCGGAAACGTCCCCGCAAAACACGCTCCCCGAGGCCACTGCGGCCAGCAGAAGTCCGCCCACATACGGGTATTTAGCCGAGAGGGCGGAGGGGGCGGAGCTTCGCAAGCCCTATAGAAAGCCCTCCGAACACGGACTCTGTAGACAGAATTATGCATAGCACACTTCTGAGTCGCCTCTGTGGATTCCTCCCCGGAAGAGAAGAAAAGCTTTCAGCACGAAAGGATGGAGACGATGGTAGCTGAGATCTGTGCTCTCGGAAACTTTCCAAGCGGATAAAGTAATCTATCTGTTTAATTGTAATTTCTGTATCTTTAGAGACATAAAGCACGTGGTAAAGGCAGATTGGGATTTCAGCATGCGGGCAAGCTCTGAACCAGAATCGACCAGAGGTTGCACTTTGATGACACTGAACTGCCGCGTGGTTTTCCTTCTTTCTTTCCGGGAACGAATGACCTACAACTCTCAGGATCCTCCAGCTAGACCTGCCCACTGGACTACAACTCCCAGGAAGCATACCAGTTGAGAGGTTCTCGAGTTGCAGCTGTTTAAAAATATTTTTCTGCAAAGGCACTTCTGCAAACCCTGTTCCTAACCTGCTTTCGTTCCTTGGGTTGATGCATATTATTAACGTTATACTTCATTTCTGTCGCCTAGATAATGGGAAGAGCCCCTTATCACGCTTATTTATATCCCGCCTTTACCCCAAAATCAGTATTCAAGGCGCTTTACAATTTCAAAAAAGAACTATGCAGCTAAAAACATAACCAAAGTGAACCGGTATGTACTATCTCCGCCGCCAGTCCTGGGGGGAAAATAAACCAGGAAGCTGTGTCTCGTTTTTCTCTATCAGATTTGTCTCTATGTGTCGTCGAGGGGGGGGAAGCCGGCTGGCCCCGCCCACGGGCGCCCTCGGCCTCCTATTGGCCCGCTCGCCCAGGCCCCGCCTCAATCCCCGGGCCTGGCCAGCTCGCTGGGCGTCTCGCGCTGCTGCCGCTTTGCTGCGCCGCCGCCGCCGCCTTTGCAAGCCGTGCATCGCCCTCGCGGGAGCAGGAGCGCCCCTCGCAGCCCAAAATGAGCGAACTGAGGCAGAGAGGTGGCCGAGAGGCCGACGGGCAGCAGGACTCGGAGGGGAAGGTAAGCCTCTTGCTCCGTGCAGCGGCCGAAGGGCTGCCCAGGACGGTGCTGGGAGAGGGCGGCTCGCGTCGATGCACGTCTGCATGTAGCCGGTGATGCGTGTTTCGAGGGAGAGGCGCTGAAGCAGCCTTGAGGATTGCTTCCTGGGCGGAGGCTTCCTCTTGGTCTTGCAGGGAGGAGCTAGCCTGCTCGTTCTTCGTTGCTTTCCCTTGCAAGTGGGCTTCTTCCCTGGATCGGGGGAGGCTCGTTGGAATAGATGCTTTCTTTGACCTTCGACGGGCTTCCGAAAGAGCTGCTTCCTTGGAGGAGGCTGGGTGTCAAGCAGGGGCGTCTGGGCTTTAAGGGAGCCGGGAGCTATCTGTCAAACGCCAAGCCCATCTTTCCAAACCTCGGCGCCCATGGAGGAAGCTTGGAAGTGACTTAATTAAAAACGGAGAGATGGATAGCGCGTGCTTGCTTGTGTGCTTGTGGATTCATGCATGCGTTTAAAAACATATTGTTGATTTTCCCTTATTTTTACTTCTGTAACAGCGCAGCCTTGTATGCGTCCATTCAGGAATAAGTCCAAGGAAATTCAGTGGGACTTGCAGCCAGATAAGCAGGTGTAAGACTGCAGCCTAAAACGGGTATATCAGCACTGCACGGTTGTTATACCTTTATTGAACTGCTGTGGTTGAGTCTGTGGAATTTTGGGATCTCTCGTTTGTTGAGGTACTTAGAATTCTCTTGTGCACACCTTTGAACACAGCTGTTAGCGCATTCTAAAAGAGAATTTGAAGT
This sequence comes from Iguana delicatissima, assembly GCA_948472985.1. Classification (NCBI taxonomy): domain Eukaryota; kingdom Metazoa; phylum Chordata; class Lepidosauria; order Squamata; family Iguanidae; genus Iguana; species Iguana delicatissima. Next base: position 1,069,810 of record CAOKZL010000608.1, on the reverse strand, counting down.
CCTTCACCAAAGTACAAATCACAGGATTGAAGCCATGACAGCTCAAATGGTATCAAAATGCTGTAATCATTTGGTGTGGATGTATTCTAAGAGTCATACATTCCACTCTTAGTTTAGCTCAGGAGGACTAGAAACCTGGAGAGTGCTTTCTGTTCCCCTGCAAGTTGAAGTTGTCGTGCCTAAGAGGGACATAAGGGGGGGGCACAAGAACATTGTCCACCCAAATAAGAATTCAGCCACCCCTCGAAATTTCTTTCAGTGCCCAAATTTCTAGCATTACAGAAGCTGAGACACCTAGAACTCTTGTGTTTGCTGTGTTTGTGTTCTCTGGGTTGCTTTGTCTGGCTTTTTCCTTCGGATAGATTGACTGTTTTTCTAAATGCACAACTGAAGTTTTAAGTTACTGCAATGTGAGCAATACGGGGAATGAAAGATTTCAGTAAGAAAGCAGAGTTCTTATTTGAGACCGGAAGTTCTCTCACTTTGTCCCCCCCCTGCAGTTGTGCCCACCCCGTGCCTAACATCGCAGCGTGTTGGTTCTTGAGACAGTGCCACGGGTTGAGAAATCAAGGTGTTCAAACAGTGCGTGGTTGTCTGTAGAAGTTTTTGCTCAATGTGTGCTGTATTTGTAGTTCCCTTTTCTAGTTTATCCTTGCTTTAGATACATTTTGAAATGCAAGGGCAGATGGGAAGTGTTCTTAAGACCACCAGGCCATCTGCACCAGCAGTTTTTAACCTTTTCTTTACCAGGGTCCCTCTGGAACCTCTCCGAACCTCTCTGAAAGGAAGTATTTTTCTAAAGATATTTGAAAACAAATATCTTGTGTTGCCATGGGCCACCAAAACATAACTCAAGATTTAAAACCCAAAAGTGCATCAAATATTTTTAAAAAACTTTTGAATGGCTTGAGATATTGTTATGAAATTTGTACAAATGATGTCCATCACTGGCAAAAGACTCTTGCATTTTGAGATCAACTTATGACCATCTGTCTGTCTGTTTTTCTTTATTTTTAACTGTAAAAGTCATAGCATTTCTTCAAGCCTTTGCAGACCCCTATAAGGACATTGCAGCCCCCCAGAGATCTGCGGACCCCAGGTTAAGAACTGCTTATCTAGACTACTTTCTGTTTGTTTTTTGTTTTTCTTTGTCCTGAAGGCTTAGACTAGGAATTTTGATTTTCAGATCCTCACCAACATTGTCCTTTATTGCACCTTCCAAGATGTGTTATGGAGTGAAGCACACCTTTGCCTCTGAGATTTGCACCTTTGCAAGGCTTGTGATGCATTTTGCATACACAAAATTGCACATGCTTTTTGAAGTGTGTATGGTTAAAAATATGTATAGTAGAAGAATATGCAAACAGTTGGGAAATGCAAAAAATAGTGGGAAAATGCAAAAAAAGTATATGTTGAGGGAAATTGTGTAAACAAATGGTTATGTAACAGCAAACGGAAGGGCGAAAAAACAAGTCTTGCAATCTGATAGGCAAGAAAGATGGGACAGCAGTGGAGCTGGGACCTAGAAAAATATAACAAAATAGCTCACCTCCTTTGCTCTGATCTGTCACTGGATTGCATGCTCCAGAAAAGCTGTTCTGACAGCAACATGAATACCATGACAATATTCCTGAAAAATGCGAAGAGGCTTCCAAAGGAATATATGGGACCCAGGTGGGATCCTGGGTTTAGGCAGGGCAAAGACTTAAGGCCTGACCAGCAGGAGCTCTCCTGGGTTCAAGACAGGATTCTTCCCTTTTCCTGCCTTGAGATGGCAAGGATAACAGTGCCCGGCTTGCACTGTTTCACATCCTTCTCCTGCCCTGCATGAAGCCCCAGGAGGGGCTGCTACTTACCAGAGGGCTGGGAGGGAGGGGACAGGTGATATTGAGGAAGAAGTACCTGCTGGATGCAGCTGGGGAGGGGCAGGGTGGGCTCCTGGATGGAGAGTGCCTCCCTTTTCCTTCCCCCAGGAGCCCAGAGCAGCAGCATCTTCGTCATCTGACTTGTGTCCCCTGCCGTTCCTAGAACCACCAAGGTGTTGTGGTTTGAGCTCTGGACGATGACCCTAGAGGCCAAAGTTCAGTTCCCTGCTGGAACATCAAAGCCCATTGGGTGGCCTTAGTCAGGTCACACATTCTCAGCCCTGGAAAGCGCTATGATAGGGTTGCCATAAATCAGAAACAGCTTGAAGGCACACAATAATAACAATAACGACTACCCTTCCTTCCCCACCAGCAAGAAGCAGCCGTAGCAGCCCCTTCAGCTACCTGGAGGGAAGGTTTTGGGGCAGAGGGCAAGAGAATAGCCCCTTGTACCCTGTCCAAAAGGGGACATGTGCACACGCAAGCCCCCTTGAAGGGTGCACATGTCACTAGCAGGGTGCCAGCCTGCCCGTGAAGCGTGTGCCCTGCTTTGCTGAAATCTTCTTCCTTTGCTGAACTCCTGTTCATGCTGACATGAGAGTAAAATACCACTGGATGTGGTAGAATTTGCTTCTAGTCCAGCATGCATTTGAGTGGGATTCATGTTTTGATCTGTGCTTAATTCAACCAAGGGTGGTAATCCTGTGCTCCAGTATCAGAGCCAGTAACGCCTCTCAGCACCGGTGGTTGGGGAAAATGAGCACGTGGGGTACAGTTGCTCTTGCAGCCTGCTTTGTAGTCTTTCCAGAAGGGTCTCGCTGTCCACCCAGGGAACAGAAGACTGGATTAAATAGGCCTTTAAGGTGACTCTGCACAACTCTGTAGTTTGGCTGTTATTTGTGAAACCATGCATTTCTAGGAGCACACATAGCACAGTACAAAAACTCTGGCTGCTCTTTTGACACCGGCTGCTCTTATGCAATGGAGCAGAAGGCACAGAGCTGACCAACCTTCTCTGCCGGGATGTTGCCAACCTGAGCCAAAACGTCTGCTGAGATTTCCCATCCTGGTTTTATCAGGGCTGGTGTGACTGCATCAACAGGCCAGGTCATCAGAGGGGTGCCCGGGAGCCTTTGGGGTGCTGCTGAGGTTTAGTCTTGGAACCCGAAGCTGCTTCAGAGTGAGGTTGGGTGCTCTTGCCTGGGATACTCTGCTGATTGCAGTGTTAGCAGAAATGTGATTGAATTTCCCTTTTAGCACTTACACTTTGGCTGCTGAGCTGATGATTGAATCCAACGCCCTAATGAAAGAAATTGTCATTTGGTTAATGGGTTGGGTAATGAAATCAGAAAGTCAGGATAACCCGTTGCTGGTGGTTATGTCTGGTTTGATAGACATTTCCCAGCATGCTTCTGACATTGCAAGGGCACTATCAGATTTGAACATCCCCGATCATAGAGTTGGAAGGGTCCCCAAGGACTAAGCAGTCCAACCCCTTGCTCTGTGCAGGATCTCTGTCTAAAGCACCCCCTGCAGGTAGCTGTCCAGCCTCTTTTGAAAGTGTCCAGAGAAGGAGACTCTACTACATCTGCAGGCAGTTGGTTCCATTGCTAAACCACTTTTATTGTCGAGAAGTTCCTTCTGATGTTCAGTCAAAATCTACACTTCTGTAACTCTCCTGTAAAGGCCCCTCCCTAAACTGCAAACCCCAGGATTCCATAGGATGTTGAAAGTGGAATAATAGCACTATAACAGTCTAATGCAGAAATGGCCTAAGTGTATATGCTTGTCCTTAGATGCGGAAGAGAACCAGTTAGTCCTCTCTCAGGGCCAAGTGAATTTCTACTGCTGACAAAGCTTGTGAATTGGTGGGCTACACAACCACAATATAAATGCTGGTTCCAAGGTCCATCAGGGGCTGGAAAAATGTAATGTAAATTCCTGTTCAAGGATGGATGGGAACTAGATTATGTCAGACTACACTTCCCAGCATTCCTCACCACTGGCTAAGACTGCTGGGACCTGTAGTTCAGCAACATCCAGAGGACTGCATGATTTCTTCCCCACACTTAAAGCTCAGTCCTGTGAATGTTTCCTTTGAATGGGGCCCACTGGGTTCAGGAAATTTACTCCATACAGTTAATCACGCCTATGCAGCTTGGCTGTTGCAAAATCACATGGCAGTCCAGCAATTAATGCAGGACGAGTGACATCTTTTTGGAATGGACTTGCTAAAACCGGCTTTGGGGTTGGGCTGTTCTTTTCAAGCCAAATGGTGCCTTGCTGTTTGCTGACTTGAACACCCCATTGTTCCAGCATCGCTATTATTTCAGCAAAAAAAAAAGGTTCACTTGGTGATGGAGTTTGAAGTAGTGCCTTGCAGAAGCACGTCGATAGGGCATAAAACTCTTCAGGGAACGGGTGGTGTTGCAACAGCCCAGGCCAGCTTTCTGTAGCTACCTCCGGTGTTTTAAAGGAAAATAATTTTTGTGGAAAGAAAAATGCTTTATTTCTCCAGCTATCCATGCTTGCCTTTATTGCAGAGAGACCTCTGTGAATTAGGCTGGAGTCTCAGCCATGACCTTCTGCCCTCCTGTTTGAGAAGTCAGGCCTTTAAAGGGCACAGCTTCCCCCAAAATAACTTAAAGCAAACAGTGCGTCAGCCAAGAAATATCTTTGCTTATCACTGTAAACTCTTCCAGATAGTTCCCGCTGGTGCTGTAGTGGTTTGAACAGTAGGCTACAATTCTGGAGACCAGGTTTCGAATTCCCACTCGGCCATGGAAACCCACTTGGGCGGGTCACACATTCTCAGCCTCAGTGGAAAGCAAAGGCAAACAACTGTGATAGGGTTGCCTTATGTTGGAAACAACTTGGAGGCACGCAACAACAACAGTTCACTCCTGTGCCACTGCACACTTCCCACTACCAGTACATCTTCTCTTTAGGCTCTGCCAGATTGGTCTAAAGAACCATGATCCAGTGCCTTTTGTTCTGCTCATTTTTCTTACTTCTGTGTCCACTCCTTCCAGTTTTTTTGAGGGAGGCCTGGGGGTTGCTTGTAGTAATATCTTGGAATTGTGGTAGGTTCTTCCATTTTTATTTTTATTTTAATGGGACTCGGTTTGATGAGGTTGTCCTATGGTGTGAAGGGCATATTTTGTCCTTTTTAAAGTTCCCCTTAGAGTTGCATTGTTATAGTGCAAAGTGACATTTCACCAATGCACTACAACTCTAAAAGAAGGAGAAGAAGAGAAAGAAAGCAAAAAGGAGGTTGTTTCGGTCCGATATGGCTTAGAATTAAAAAGGAACTCACTTGAGGGTGGGAATGAATTCTTGCTGGCAATTGCAAGAAAGTAGTCTGGGGAGAAACATTATATGATGTTTAGAAAACAATAACTGAGAACTACAACAACCCAACACCACAACCTCTTGAAACTTTTGGTCTATCAGGGAGAGCCTTATATTGCTGTATATGATGTGGAAAGTTCTCTGCAACTGACCCAGCATGATATTCAAGCATGGGGTGGCAATCATGAAGTTGTTGGATTGCAGCTCCTGGCATTCCTTCCCATTGGCTGCTCTGTCTGAGGCTGCTGAGTTTTGCAGTCCAGCAACATCTGGAGGGCCCCAGCCTGATCTCGGCTGTGCATTCGGTTCGTGCATGCTCCTCTTCCGAGCTGTCGCGTCTCACTGTCATCCCGCTTGAACTGAATGGCCATGTGTCCCAGAATGCAGCTGGCGCTCCGTTGGAGCTCAGCACGAAACGTGAAAGCTAGCAGTGGTGGGTGAAGCATCATTGGGGCTGCTTGTCTGGCCTCTTCATGGCGAGTGACGTCTGTGAGTGTCTGAAAAAAATCTGATTTTCCTAGAGTAGAGTCTGAAAATGGAGTCTGTGCTATGCTGCAAAACAATGCATCGTTAGTTTTTTCTGTTCATTTACTCCAACTGTCTTAGACTCATCTTGAGCATCAAGTTTTAAATTAGCAGCATGTCCACCATGGATTTTGAATGCCCGAGCTTCAGGTGGGATGTGGCTCTTCAAGATGCAAATGTGTCCAAAAAGAGGAGCTGTATTTGGAAGGAAAGCTGTCTGTCTGTCTGTCTTTCTGAGCATGCAGTTTGCACGGGATTTAATAGTCTTGTTTTGCTTTAAAATTGGCTTACTAGGGTTTGGCCTTTCTAATCTGCTTTGTGATCAACTAAAATTAGCTGGGTTTAAATTGAAATAAGGCTAGCCCTTCATGAAAACGGGCAGCCCTAGGGCGGGCTGGTGGCTCTGTACTGTCTAGGTAGGCAGGGAATGTTTGGGGTGGGACACATCCTGCGCGCTGCTTCTCTGCAGAGACCCCCCAGGGCAGTTTAAACCAACACAGCCCCGTACAGATTAGGCAACTCAACATCTCAGAATCTCAGCTTGCTCTATAATTATTTTGGTGGCGGGAGCATGAATCATACAGTCATTTCTTTCTTTCTTTACAAGTTTTATTATGAAACAGCATAGGACACAGAAAAAATGGGGTAATAGTATAAGAATAAACATAAAAAATTACATACATGTCTTTGAAATTCAAATTGATTTTCAGTGCAGTAAAATAAATGTTATGCCAAACTTTGTCTGTATATATTTTAGTATACATTTTTTGAGGTACCATAATCGGATTCCACCCTGGCAGAAGGTAGAATTATGCCTTGTAAATGAAATAAACTTTGCTCGCCCTTTTTTCCTCAAAATTGCACAAATGTTTCTAGTCTTCAGCATCTTTCATCAATTTACCTGCAAAAATATATGTGCATTAAATGTTTCTGGCATAGGAATAATCAGAAAAAAAGAAAATGAATCACCCTGTTCGTTCTAAAAATCAGAGAATCAATAAATGCTTCCCTGCCTAGTCGCTTCAACAGGCAGCATAGGTTTCCCCTGTGTTTTGGCAATCTGCTATTTTGACCCTTTTCAGTGATAACCAGAACCCATACATTCAACTTGTGCTGTTCTTTTAACCTATTTTGTTATGTTTCCATGACCTACTTTTTCACCCAACCGATGGTGTTATTTAGCTTTTGTATACCTTCACAAGTGATACGTGGTGCATTATTTGCATTTTTTGGTGGCCAAAGTACATTTGCAGGCTAAAAGAAGGTGGGATTCTGCATTTTGGTGATTTCTGGTTTTCAACAGTACTCTGGTCCCTAACCTGTCAAATAAGTAGGGGAAGCCAGTACTATTTTCTATGCACAGAAGAGCCTTTGTGTGTGTGCACGCGCGTGCGCACACATGCAGATGTGTGCATATGTTTCCTGCTTCTGTTCCAGTCAGGGGTGAAATATGCATAAGCAGAAATTTCACTTAACGCTCTCTGTAGCACTTTTGGGATTTCCTGAGATGCTTCCTTTACCCTTTTAGGTCATTATCTGAGGACTAGAAGCCTTTTCTGCCTTAGTGGTAAGAAAATGGATTAAGTTTTACCCAGTATTTTAGCGCGTGGGTGCAGTTGTGAAGTATGCACGGCCATAAAAAGGGTGGAGAGATGAGCATGCTTGTAGAAATAAAAAGATTAGTTGTGCATGCATACACAATCTTTTTATTTCTGCAAATATTTGAGGCCACCGTTGGACTACACTGCCCTGCCAGTTGTTCTCCCTTGGTCACAGCTGTGATCAAACCTGTGCAAGATACAGGTGCTTCTGCCCAGTGCCTGCTTCTTGTGTGGGGCATAACTATAGGGAGAAGAATTAGAGACTGGCTGTAGGGTACCGCTTGCTGCCTCCTTTGAGGGCAGATGTGGGGAAACTGTGCTTGTTACCTGGCTGTATAAGAGGCAACACGTGCTGAAATTACCTCTTCTGCACAACTATTAAAAGCACAGGAGCCATCTCCTGGCTTCACTCTGGCAACCTTATTTTTTTTAATATTAAAAAGCTATGTTATTTTATCCAGATGTTTCTTTATCATGATGACATCATCTTGGAACTTGTTTGCTACAACACCCATGCTGGCTTGGAGTTTTTGGAAGTTGTACTTCCAAAATGTAACTTTCTAAAACTCTGCCATTTGCAAACATTTGTACAACCCTTCTTAAAAATGTTTAAGGTGTTGTCTGCTGCCTTTCTTCTCAGATGTGTATGCTTCCAGCGTAAAATTTCCGATAGGAACCCAACACGTTATACATATTGAAATACGAGCTAGATGAATTATCCTATTAAAACAGCAATTAAAGCTATTTTAATAAATAAAAAAAGAATAAAAAGTAATAAAATGTTCAGGAAGTCCACCATGTCCCTTTTGAAAACCTCTCATGGCAACACCCAGCCAGCTTCTGCCTGTGTTTGTCTCTTGCTCAGGATGTCACTGTTTGCAGCCAAAGTCACGTTGGATCCCAGTTCTTTATTCCGAGGGACGCTTTTCCTTTTAGGGTGCTGTGTTTCTGTATAAATAAAACAAAGCCAGACCTTGGTCTCTCTCCTCCCTCCCCGCTGCCTGCCCTGTGTAGGCTTAGAAACATCATGACTGTCCACTCACACAATGGAAGGATGCTAGCCAGACATGAGGCAGCAAAAATAAAAGTCCTGAAACAGCCCCCCCCCCACTTTCTTCTTTTGCTAGAAAATGCCCCACTAGGCCACGGAGAAGAATGGGAATGAATGTGTTCATCGAAACCAGGGGACTGCAGTGGGGGCTTGGAGCGGATTTGGTGCATCAGCTGCTTTCTTTGTAATGGCTTGTCCGAAGTGAGCTTCCCGTGGGTTATCGTATCTTTGTTTGCAATTTGGTACACCGAAGATTTGAAGCCCTGCTGGATTTAGAGTGGGGGTGGGAGGGAAAAATCCATCCTTTTGCAAGGCTGGATGGTGATGACGATGATGATCATTTATTTATATAACACCATCACTGTACATTGTGCTTAATAAGAAAAAGAACAAGGAAAAACAGATTCCAGTTGCCCACCTAAGCAAGCAGAGGACACACCTTCCAGCCACATCAAATCTCCAAGATTCCAGTTTCTCCCTCCCCTTCATGCCCCCCTGAGGATGCAGAGGGTATCTCTTTCTCCAGCTTCTTGCTCCCCTTTCAAAGAAGGCAAAGGAAATCCTTTCATAGAATCATAGAGTTGGAAGAGACCCTAGGGGCCACCCAGTCCAACCCCCTTCTGCCATACAGGAACCCACATCAAAGCATTCCCAACAGATGCCCATCCAGCCTCTGCCTAAAAGCCTCCAAAGAAGGAGATTCCACCACACTCCATTGAAGCAGCAGCAGATTCCACTGCCAGACAGCTCTGACTGTCAAGAAGTTTTTCCTGAGGTTCAGGTGGAATCTCCTTTCCTGCAGCTTGAATCCATTGTCCTAGTCCCTGGAACAGCAGAAAACGAGCCCACTCCCTCCTCGACATGACATCCCTTAAAATATTTAAGCATGGCTATCATGTCCTCTCTTCACCTTCTCTTCTGCAGGCTAAACATCCCCAGCTCCCTAAGTTACTCCTCATAGGGCTTCATGGCTTCCAGACCTTCCACCACTTGTGGTCGCCCTCCTCTGGACACACTCCAGCTTGTTGATATCCTTCTTAAAATGACATGCACAGAACTGGGCACAGTATTATTCCAGATGAGGTCTAACCAAAGCAGAATAGAGTGGTACCGTTACCTCCCTCGATCTGGGCACCATGCTCCTATTGATGCAACCAAGAAGTCACACAGTGGCAAGATATGAGATTCTTCCTTCTCCCCCTCATTCTTACTCCCCTAGCCTAGACAGTTAAGACAAAACCAGTCTGGTCCCCACTCAAAACTCCACAGCAAAACTCCAGCCTTTCTCACCTTGCCCTCCCCACTCTTCCAGGTAACACTGGGAGAGCTATGAATTGTGGGAGAGGCTGGCATTGATATATTTATTTCTGGAGAAGCGCATTCTAACTGGCGGTGGCGGTGGCGGCGGCGGTCTGTGGTGTTTGAAAAGAAGTCCTGCTTATGAAAGATGGAACAGGAGTCACCTTTTTAGGTAACATTGGGTCTCTCTGTGTGTTTTGTTCTCCGTAATCAGTTTCCAACGTGTCCACGCTTGTGCAAGACTTGCCAAAGGTCTACAGAGTTGGCTCTTGGATTGTTATACACACCAGCTCAGATAAGATAAGGAACTGCCCTGCGTTTTGGGCAGCCTCTTTTGTTTTCTTTGGCTGATATCGCCAAGTATATATGCCGAGGGTTGCTTAATTTGGGGACTTTGTTTTGGAAATGAAAATGATAACTTTAAACAGGGTTATCAGCCAACAAAAGAGTGTGAGGTGACCCTGTTTTACTATATAATCATGACCTGTTTCCACTCCATCCCCGTTCCAGGATCCTTTGCTAGAGAACCGGTAATCTTTCATGGGTCTGAACTATGGGACTGGGTCTCTTTCAGGGGTTCTCCTCTGATTCTTCACCTCACATGTATGATTTAGCCCATTTCTGAACCATTTCCCCAGAGGTAGCTGGTGGCTCCCAGGTCACTTTTTAATCCGGGCTTTAAAGGACTTCTTGGAGGTGCTGAACTCTTATTTCCAAACAGATTCAGCACCTAGCTCCTTTACAGAAATCCAAAATCTGCAGTGGATGCTCTGCGTCACCAACATGGGAGCCACCAGCTGCCAGTGATTCAAACCCTTCTTTACAGCTTTCTGTTCTTTGCTTCTGCATTCATTTCCATCGGCCGCTAAAGACCAAGCCTATTAAAATCTACACAGACAGTAGTTTTCTACATCCGCAAGCTGAAATGCTGTTGGTGCTCTGTGAATGAACGGAGTGCTGCAGCAGCCCAAAAAGCCAGTGTGACTCTGGCCCAGTCGGAGAGTAGTGTCCTGATTAAGTGAAATATTAATGCCACTCTGGTCAGCTGGAATACCCTCTCCAGGAGATTGGCAAACTGGGATATATCCGGAGAAGGGCAACTGATATGGTAAAAGGTGTGGAAACCAAGCCTTATGAGGAGTGCCTGAGGGAGGTGGGCGTATTTAGCTTGGAGAAGGGAAGAGCGAGAGGCGACATGATAGCCGCCTTTAAATATCTGAAGGGATATCATGCAGAAAAAGGTGCAAACTCTTCAGCAGTGGAGGAGGCAGAGGTTTGAGACTGGGTGAGATGGCTGTTGTGGTTCCTTCCAAAATTATGATTCATGGTCGCCTGATGTGGTGTTCTGTCAGAGGTTTTGGGTGAGGGGGGTGCAGGATTCAAAGCACGGCCATGTTTCTGCCTTAACCCAGTTGAGTAAGAATTGCCAGGAGTGACGAAAGCTTTGTTGCATCCCTGCCTCTGTGTGTGTGTATGTGTGTGAGAGAGAGAGAGAAAAGAGAGAGACAGAGAGAGCGAGAGCAGGAGGCGGTTGCCGTGGCAACCTCTCCCCCACTGGACTAGGGTACCACACATCGCTAATGCTAGGAGCCAGCCTTTCAGAGCAGCTGCCCAAACCAGCAATTTGCAAAGGAGGGGGGCTGGGATTTGCCTACGGACGAGGACGGTGCCAGTTTGCCAGCCCTTCCCCTTCCTTTTTCCTCCATTAAGGACACATCCCATGCAATTAACAAAAAATGTTCTTCTTCATCATCATCATCATTGTTTATTGATTAGTCAACTGACCATATCAACAATAAAAATATAATACATAATACAAAAATACAGATATAAAAATTACATACAAATAGACTCAGCAAAAAAAAAATGTTCTTGGAAGTCAAGCAATCTGCCCCAGAGAGACCATGAGCCTTGCGTGTCTGTCTGGCTTTGTCTTCTTTATTTATGCTGCACCATTTTATCCACCCCTGGCCCAGCCAATCATGATCAGTGCTTTAAAATTTTATTTTAGAGATTCATACATTGTCAAATTTCCAGGGTTTAGTAACTTACCTACAAGCAGTTTTCTTTAATTGCTGAATTTACAGTGCAGGCCAGATTATCTTACATCTGCTTGACAGAGGTTGGAATATGGTGGAGGCTTTTTATATTAAAACCGTTATCATTGTCCTCCTCCTCCTCCTTCTCTTCCTCTGCTTTAATTATGTACCCCCTTTCCCCCAAACTGGGACTCAAGGCAGCTTACAAATTGAAACATCCAAAAGATCAACGTTTAAAATGGAGTTAAACTAACAATAACATGGAAAGCAATTAAAAACATACAATTTAAAATAATAAGAAGGAGTTAAAAACAGTGCAATTAAAAAAGATTGCATCATATTGCGTTGGTTTATGCACAGTGGGGCTCCACTTTTGCTGGGCCCTTGCAGAAGTGGAAAAATTGCAAATATCAAAATGTGGGGGTGTGTCTGTGGGAACGGGGGCGAGGCACGGTGGGGAGAGTGGTTATCCAGGGTCCAAACCAGTGACATTTCCGCACAAGACTGTTACAGCGCTCTGATTCCACTTTCAGCATCCTGTGGAATCCTGGGGTTTGTCGTTTCGGGAGGGGCTGGCCACAAATTTCTGGCCATCAGTTTGGCCGAGTTTTGCCTCCCCTTTTTTGAGGGCTGTTTGGAAGTTTTGTAGAGATTCTGGTGGTGCAAGAAGTAAATTGCTGGGTTTGTGGCTGCTTTGGGACAGCTTTTTGCAGAGCAAATCACCCCAAAACTGCGTCTTTTTAAAAAAGGAATTGGGAGTTTTGGGGGCTTGGGGAAAATTCATGGAGGCTTCAGGGGCCACACTTTGGGTGGGGTCCCATAAGTCCTGGGGAAGCACATTAAACCCACCTTTTCCTTTACTGTTACTTTTTAAAATGGTCTCCCACTGATTTTAAATAGCTGCTTTTTAATATGATACTTTGTTTAATTGTATTAAAGCCTTTGTATCATTGGACTTTCAGCATTATCTTCTTTTTAGCTCACATCAGGAAAGCCAGGATACAAAATAAATAAGTGAGCCAAGACTCCCCTGACGCTTTCCGTCTCCATAGAACACCCTTTCTGTAACCAAAAATAAAAAAGCTGAATTTTCCCAAAGGCCTCCAGGAGAGGCCCCCACACCACAAAAAGAATTTCTTGAGGGCCTGCTTTGGAGAGAAGGAAGGTTGTTAGTTATTACAATACAATGCATTTTTTCCCCAAAGGAGAATTCAACCCCCCCCCATGTTTAGGCAACCTGTGTGGTCCTCAGAGGGTCCCGTGGGCAGAAATTTGGCCCCTGCTGCAGGTGCTTATCTCTAATATATTTCCAGATTAGCATGATGCTGACTGGGGCTGATGGGAACTAGAGTTCAGCTTACACTGGAGAGTCCTTGTCTTTGTTTTACTGGGAGACAGACCTGGTTGTGGGTAAAGCTAAGTGGCTGCTGCTGTTTGTGTTTTTGTGTGTGTGAGAGAGAGAGATGTAAAGGCTTTTACTGCTGCTTTTAGATTATAATTCAAGATTGCAATTATCTTAATGAGTTTGGTTTTTAACCCTTTGTGACTGAAGAAAGTGTTGTGGAATATATTTTCAATTGTTGCCTTCTGTGTAATATGGCGCTGTGTTGTTCTTGCTTGCTGTCAGTTTGGCCTTGACTTGTTGCTGTTGTTGGGTTGCCTTCCAAGTTGCTTCTGTCTTACGGTGACCATCCAGTGAACCTATCACAGGGTTTAATTTTTCAGAGAGGGTTTGCCGTTGCCTTCCTCTGAGGCTGAGAGAGTGTGACTTTCCCAGGGTCACCCAGTGGGTTTCCATGGCTGAGCAGGGATTCCAACTCTGGTCTCCAAAAGCCATGGCCCAGCGCTCAGACCACTGCAGACCACTGCCCTCTTGGCCTTGACTTGGGCTGCTGTGCTGTAAATGAGAGCCCTGCCATGACTTGCCCCACTCAGAGCAGCCGTGGCTTCCTCAGTGGAATCATAGAATCCTAGAGTTGGAAGAGACCCCTGGGGCCATCGAATCCAACCCCCTGCTGTGCAGGAACACCCATCAAAGCACTCCCAACAGACGGCCATCCAGCCTCTGCTTAAAAGCCTCCAAGGAAGGAGACTCCACCACACCCTGAGGCAGCACATTCCACTGCCGGACAGCCCTGACCGTCAGGAAGTTCCTCTGAGGTTCAAGTGGAATCTCCTTTCCTGCAGCTTGAATCCATTGCTCCTTGTCCTAGTCCTTGGAGCAGGAGAGAACAAGCCTGCTCCCTCCTGAACATGACATCCCTTCAGATAATTAAACATGGCTATCATGTCCCCTCTTAACCTTCTCTTCTGCAGACTAAACATCCCCAGCTCCCTAAGCCGCTCCTCATAGGGCTTCGTGGCTTCCAGACCCTCCACCATTTTGGCCACCCTCTTCTGGACACGGTTCCAGCTTGTCGACATCCTTCTTGCATTGAGGTGCCCAGAACTGGACACAGTATTCCAAATGAGGCCTAACCAATGCAGAATAGAGTGGTACCATTACCTCCCTCAATCTAGACACCATGCTCCTATTGATGCAACCAGGAATCGCGTTGGCTTTCAATCAATCCGTCTGTCATGTGCTCTTCCTCTCTCCCTCATGCTTTCTGGTTTACTGACCATTATTGCCTTTCCTAATGAGTCATGCTCTCCCCATGATGTTTCCAAAGTACCAGGATAGCCTCGGTTTTGTCATCTTGGTTTCCAGGGAGAGTTGAGGTTTGATTTGCTCTCAGACCCATTCGTTGGCCTCTTTGGCCGCCCACCTTACCTACAGAACTCTCCGCCAGGGCCACATTTAAAATGAGTTGATTTTCTTAATAGCTTCAATGAGGAGAACGTGTGCCAGGCCAAATGCAAGGGAATGGGAGGAAGGCATGTGCACCCCCAACTCAATTCCTTTGCCTTTTGCCTGTGCATGGAGAAGGAAGGCTCATGTACCAGGGCAAAAGGCAAGGGAATGGGAAGGAAAAGAATGAGCAGAGGGGCAGAGGAGAGAGTTATTCGTGTTTTTCCTACTTTTGCGAAGGTTCTGTGCTCCCAACCCTCGCAAAAGTGGAGGGGCCACTGTATACTAACTATTTCTGTTTCTGCATTTTGTAACTGCCCATTGCAGGGTGAGTGTGCACGCATGCGCCGTTGCATGTCTGTGGTCATGCGCGTTCACTTGCACTCTAGCCCAGCACCTTTTATTTGGACAGCTGGCTTCCCTCAGGAAATGATTTCTTTTTTTGGTCACAGAAACAATAGAAGCTGCTATAAATACTGTCCTAGGAACTTGGCATTCCTTCGGCTAGCGAGATCTGCTGGCTACTTGCCACCAGAGCCACCCAGTGGCCTGAGGATGCCTTCGGGCCCGTGCACTGGGGTGGGATTGGTGTGTTCATTCTTCCTTGATCAGTACATCCATGCTCAACTAATTTTTGAAGGAAGAAAGCTGGCATTTCCCCCCAACGGATCTGGTGAGCCTCTGACTTGGACCCATGCTGTAATGTCAATACGCTGAGGTCACAGAGTTTGGAAATTCAGAAGCCTTGCCAAAAGGGAGGTGCTGCTGATTTTCTCTTCTTTGGTTATTGGCCACATGAGGAGAGAAGATCCCTGCCACTCCAACCCCATTGAGGACTGTACTGTGGGCTGGCCTGGTGTTTTCTGTCCCTCTTCTGCCCCCGGCCCCATGACTCCCTTCCTCCTTGGGTGGCTTCCTTTAGCCCAGGCCAAGAACGCCTTTTGCATTTGTGCAAATGAGCTGGGATTGGCCTTGTCAAAACTGGAATCTGAAGGCAAGGTTTGAAATGGATATATGCAAACGTGGCTCAGGAGAAGCACTAGTTAGTGTGTTTTGGATGCAGGCATTAAAAAGCAAACCATAGAACGGCAAGGGGTGGGGTGGGAGAAGTTTGTAGAGCAAAGGAAGAGAAAGATGCAGGAAAGATGCACATGCTTTAAACTGAAGCCGTGTTCTCATTGATACATTTGTTGTTGGGTGCCTTCAAGTAATTTCTGACTTATGGCAACCCTAAGGTGACTCTATCACAGGGTTTTCTGGGGCTGAGAGTGTGTGACAGCCCAAGGTCACCCAGTGGCTGAGCTGGAATCGAACCCTGGCCTCCAGGGCCATAGTCTGATGCTCGAACAACTATACCTCACTGGCTCCATTTATACGCATACACACCCTTGGGTATCTGTATTCCTGTGCTGTATTTTATAGGTTATACTAGGGTGCATTCTGTACTTTTATACTCCCAGGCCTCAAACGTGGTAACCAAAATGCCTGGCCTGTAACTTCTGACCTGGTTAGGAGACCAGGGCTGAGATCCTGCCTAGCAACTGCAGAGTGTCCAGAGCAAGGGGAATGATAGTCCTACTCTGTTGTGCTTTGGTCAGAGCTCATCTGGAATCCTGTGTCCAGTTCTGGGCACCACAGTTCAGGAAGGATATGGACAAGCTGGAACGTGTCCAGAGAAGAATAACCGAGATAATCAAAGGTCTGGAAGCCAAACGTGTAAGAATTCCTCCCCAAACAGTAAATCTCCATATTCTGTGGGATGGAACCATGGGAGTTAATGGGGATTCAAATTTCATAATTGTGCAGTTGTACCTTGTAAGTACAGCAGGGGCTGTAACATGATGGCTTTAGAATTTAACTAATGCAGCCTTAAAGAGCCCTCTGATTTTACGACATCCCAGCGTGCAGCAGATGTAGTTTCAGTCCTGAAGCCTACGTCCTCCATCCCTCCTTTTTCCTTTTTTACAGTAAAACCTTATCTCTTGTTGTACAGGATTCTGAGCTGGAGAACAAGATGGACGGCGAAACCGCTTCGGACAGCGAGTGCAAGTCAGAGGTTGCCCCGGCTGCCCCGGTGGATGACACCCCGGAGGTCCTGAACCGGGCCCTGTCCAACCTCTCCTCAAGGTAGCGTAGACACCAGTTGAAACCCGCTTCCACATTTTGCATTTTTTCCTTCCTGTTGAAGCATTTTCTACCTACCCATCATTTTATCATTTAGCAGAGAAACTGAAACCAGAAGTGGTTGGGAATCTACTTTGGTTTTCTAGAAAGCTTTCCACTTCCACAAGGTTGTGGGGTAGAGAAGTGTAATTTGCTTGACAGGAGAGCTGTGCTTCTGGAATCTTTGCAGAAGCACAGCATTTTTTTAGCAAAAATCTGGGATTGCAGTGGCTTTTAGGGGTACTGGGGTGACAAAATTTGTTGGGGGGCCCGCATACCACCCCAGGCTGTTTCTTACCAACTGCTGAGGTAGAACTACCTGCAAATAAATACACCTTGGAAGAAACCCAGCCCTTCTCAGTCTCTACATTGCTGGAGAGGTTGCACAAATATGGCTCAGATCTGTGTAAGTCTATGCTCTGGCAGATCACTCACTGATCTACCAGTAGAGATCTCCTTCTGTTTGCTCACGCCCCCAAAACAGATTTTTTTTCAGCTGGATTTTTTGCTTGGGAGGGTCTGGGAGGACAAACACAGTACATAGTCCCCCATGGGCCCAAGGGCCACTTGGTTCCCAGACCTGGGCCAGAAGCTTGGAATAACCTTAGTTTTGATCTTCCTTCCAGCCCTTCTGTTCCCACGACGCCATTTCCATCCACTGCGTCAGTGCTATATCTGCTGCCACTGTCCCCAAAGGGTTTGCAGTCTTCTTCTTCTCCAGTCCTTCATTTTTCCTGCAGACTTTGGAGCGTGACCTTCCTCCAGAACAGGCCCCCTTAGGGATGTGAGCTGTGTTCTTTTTTGAGAAGTAGCCAGGGCTAGAAATAGCAGCGGTGTCTCACCCTTGCGAAAAAATATGGCAAACCTGTGAGAGCTTAGAGGAAGCTGATCTTTGAAGAAAAGCGTTCTTGGAGTTTAAATTCTCACTAGGGAAGCTCGTGCTCCTCTCTGCTAATTCTCAGGATTGTTAGGAACGAGTCAGAGCCTAAAAGAGAGGGGGGCCGGTCATTAGATTTTATGAATCTGCCTGCCGGATCCGGCAGCGTCAAGGGGCAGGGGAGGCAGCAGCGCAACTGCCTCTTCTCTTGGCCCCTTTCTTTCCGCTCTGCCCCAGTCACCACCGCTACTGGACCCAGATAAGAAGGGCCTTCTCGGTGGCTGCCCCTAGACTTAAAAACTCCCTCCCTAGGAAGGCTAACCTGTCCCACTCCTTGCTGTCCCTCCATTGGCGAGTGGAAATGTTTCTGTTCTGACAGCTGGTTGGAAACTGCCGGGGTGTTGTTTTGCTGGCGTTTTTTAGCTTTCATCTGCTAATGGATTTGCTTTCAATGGGTTTAAGTGGTTAACTAATTAATCAGTCAATCGATCAATTGAGTGGTTTATTGCTTGTCCTACCTTTCTCCTTGTACAGGACAGTTTAGTTGCATTTTGACAGTACCTTTTCTGCATGCTTCTACTGGATTCTTTGTGAGTGCTTTCAACTATATTGAATGAGAGGTCTGATATTGGTGGTGGTGATGGTGATGATGGGAGGTGGGTGACAGAAGAAGGGCTTGGGGGGCAGGGCCTGACCCAAGTTCTTCTGTCTTAAGCATCTACCTTCTCCTCTCCACCCTGTTTGGTGATAGTGAGCATAATACAGGCCAGTAACAATATTGTGTATAAAATGTGATTTTTTGGCCTGAAAAGAATGAAACTACAGTTCCTTTGAAAATTAAAAAAAAAGAAAGACTTTCAATGTTATATAATTCGGGGGCATTTTCTTACTGGTCGGTCCTCCTCTTTCTCTTCTTATTTCTTCTTCTCCTGCCCTTTCTTCTTATTCTTCCTATTCTTTTTCTCTTCCTCCTCTCTTCTTTTTTTCTTTACTTCTCCTTGTTCTCCCTCCTCTTCTTCTATTTACCTATATTCTGTCCTTTCCCTAGTTTGGGAGTTACAAAAATTAAAGCAAATGTAGCTAAAATTTGATGTCACAGAAACATTTTTGAAAATATAAACTATCAATAAAATTAAAACCAGTTAAAAACATAACCGTTGAAAACCAATAGACAATACAGCATGTTATAGAAGTCCCTTTCCCCTTGAGTAGTTGGTCTTCAAACAAAGAAGTCTTCAGCTGCTGGTGGAAGGCGAACAGGGGATCAGGGCAGTCTGTCTCTGCTAGCAGGGGAGTTGCATAGCTTAGGAGCAGCTACTGGGAGGGCCCTGCCTGCCGTGTTCCCATCAGATGTACCTGCAAGGGTGTTGGGGCAGGGAGAAGGGTCTCCCCCTGAGATCGCAAGAGGCTCTAATAATTCACCCAGTAGGTGAATTGGCTGCGGCACGGATGTCCAGAGTTACCAGCCCAGTGAGCATGCCAACATCGTATTCTTGCATCACAGAAGAGACTGAACGTTTCTGACTTCCAGGGAGGGAAAAGCAAGAGGAAAGAGCAGGGGTTGCCGTTGGGATGGGAGAAGAGGCACTCTTTTGTTTTCAGGCTCCTAACTTTTCACCCTCTCCTCCTTGTGGCGCAGGTGGAAGAACTGGTGGGTGAGGGGCATCCTGACGCTGGCAATGATTGTCTTTTTCTTCATCATCATCTACTTGGGACCCATGGTGCTGATGATGATCGTAAGTGCCTGCTGCCTCTCTCTTGCAAGTGGTCTGTTGGAAGAGAGCTTTCTCTCTCTTTCTTTCCCTTCCCCTCTCCCCTTCTCTCTCTCTGAATGGCCTCCCTGTTTGTCCTTGAAAACAAGGTCAGTCTTTGTTTTGGGGGAAATTCTACCTTCTGGGCTGAAGCCAAGAACTACTTTCGGAGATCATTTAGCAGGTGAGCATCTGTGCACCCCCTCCAGCAAGGTCTACAGTACAAGAAGTAGAAATTTTCAGGGTGTCTTCTCTGAGCTCTCTTTCTTCCTCTCCTCCCCTTTCCCTGCCTCCTCCCTTCCCTGCTTCTCCTAACTAATCCTGGGTGCATTCAAGGGGGCTCAGGAAAGGAGAAAGGAGATAGAGGCCCATCGTTTCCTCCTTGGCTGGGGCCTAGCTGTAGATCTCCATGCAGGCACACAGTGATGGAGATCCTACATAGCCCGGCGCAGTCTGGAGGGTTCCACAGGAAGAGCTTTGCTGTGGCTCATTGCTCACTGTCCCCACCAGGACTCACAGTTTTGCTGCAGTTGCCCCCCGAGTGGCTATTATGGGACTGGTGGGGAACTGGGAGGCAAGGGGAGGAATTGGAGAAGTATTTGTCTGTGCTCCTATGATGGACCCCCTTGTCAGGCTGGTCCCACAGTTCCAACCGTGTCACTCACTTGCCCTTTCCCCTCTTCCTTAATCCCTGGTTTAGTATTGGGTACTTGGACCTCCAGGTGACACCCCCCCCATTGTGGACAGTGGCTGTGGTCTTTTGGTGGGTTCTCTGTAGTAAGCATGATCAGGCCCTCCACCAAACTTAATACGAGGAGACATGAAAAACGTAGACTCATGCCTGGAAATGTCACTAATAGGAAGCTGGCTGACATATGTCATCTTCCCTCATCTCCTCTCCTTCCTAGATGACAGGAAGGAGGAATGCACTCTTATCCTAGGATGAGGGGGAAAAAGATGAATCTCTCCTTTGAAGCTGCCAGGGAGTCATCTTTTAAATAAGTTGCACAATCCCCCTGCACTCTTCAACAGTGAAAACAAACTGTTTTTCAAAACAAGAAGTGGACTTGGAACCATTTCCAGGTTTTCTTCTGGCAGTTTTGATAGCTTCTGCAGCACCGAAGGGTCCCAGGGACAGAAAATTGCCCCGCGACGGTTGGCTACTCTAGTATAGAGATGGCAGGTTGGATAGTTTGCAAAGAGATGGCAGGATGAATAGTTTGTGAACTCAGCTGAGACAAACTGCTGTCCTTCGTCCAAATAACAGCCTGTGTGATAACTGGTCCTATCCAGGGGTGAGCAGCCGTGTGGGGACCAATGACCAGTTCGCCTCTCCACCACTCCCCTGGGCCCCAGCCCCAGAACAAGCCCAAATGCCTCCTTTTTTGTCTGTAGTTCCTCTCAAAATGGCATCAGGAGGTGATGTCATATTACTTCCTGTTTCCATTTTGAGAAGGACTGCAGAGGAAAACAGAGGTATTTGGGGTTAGCAGGGGGTTCTGGGGTGCTTGCAAAGGTGGGGCTGGGGATATTTCTGCATGTTTTCATGCGTGGGGGGAAGGCCACAAAAGGGCAAATCACAGGCCACGCTGTGTGCACCTAGCCTTCATCGTATCTATTGTTGTTGTTGAGAGGATAACAGCAAAGATAAAGGAGAGTGTATGAACACCATGAACCACGGAAAGCACTCCCCAGATGCTTGTGATGAAGTGGGTGAGAAGTTGTGTCCTAAGGAACGTCTTTGCCTTGCAGGTGATGTGTGTCCAAATCAAGTGTTTCCATGAGATCATCACCATCGGCTACAACGTTTACCACTCTTATGAGCTGCCCTGGTTCAGGACGCTCAGCTGGTGAGTGGGAGCAGATTTTGGGCTCTTTCAGATAACGCCAAGGGTGGAGTGTGCATGCACACGTGTGTGGTTGTAGCATTTCTGTTTTCCTTGAGAACCTCGCTGGGGAGTTGTTTGCAGAAACCAGCTAAGTTTGCTCTTCTGGGCTGTGTTCCTCAAGCCCTGGAAAACTGGACAATTTTTTTTTTAATCTTCTGCCAGAACCCTAAAGCTACAGCCTTTGTGTGCCTGTCGTTGCTTGCCATAGTAGATTTAGCAAAACCAAAAACAATATTATCTCAATATTCCTTAGGGTTTTAATCCTTTCCACTTTTCTGCTCTACAGTTGGCCCTCCAAATTCACTAAGGTTGGGGCTGCAGGACCCCGCCCCCAAAAAGTGGAACCACAAATACCAAAATATGTGTGTCTGTTGCAAGGGGGCAAAGGCACGGGTGGGGAGAGTGGGCACCCAAGGCTCAAATCAGATCAGGGAGAGAAGGGTGGATTGGCTTGGTGGCCCTGGACTTTCTCCACCCTCGATACAAATCTTTTTAGAAAAAGGGAGAGATGATTGGATATTTTACAATGGGTTTATGTTATACTTATGGAAGGTGATACCGTTATTCCCCAGTGCTTCTCTAATTTTGGCAGGAGATTGTAGTGCCAGAATTGGTCCAAACGATGAAGCTCTTGATGCTATTTTGATGAACATACTTATGGAAGAGCTTAGGGGAACGACTCAATAAAATCTGGATGTGTTTATTTTTTCCCCCAGGTACTTCCTGTTGTGTGTGAACTACTTCTTCTATGGCGAGACCGTGACAGATTATTTCTTCACGCTGGTCCAGCGGGAGGAGCCCTTGAGGATCCTTAGCAAATACCACCGCTTCATCTCCTTTGCCCTTTATTTGACAGGTAAAGGAACTGCGGCCTCTAAACATGGATTTCTGCCGCTTGGAATGGGAGGCTTAAGAATTTCTCCAGTGCCAAAAAGCAAGATGGAGATACATCTACAGGAGTGCTGTTTATTTGTGCGCGTGTGTGTGTATTTCAGAGGAGGAAGCTGGCAAAACCACCTCTGAGGATCCCTTGCTTAAGAAAACTATGAAATTCATGGGCTCGCCATAAGTTGACAGGCAGCGTGAAGGCACACACACACACACACGTGCACACTTAATATGCTGGTTTGCTAAATAAAGAGAGTTGTTCCGTGGCCCAAGAGAAAGGACTCTCAGTTCCCACTGGGCTATGAAACTCACTGGGTGACTCTGAGCCAGCTTCACTGTCTTTCCATCTGTGGGTCGGTTTGTCTCTCTTCTCTCTCTCAGCCTGACCTGCCTTACCAGGTTGTTGTCAGCTGTTGGGAGAATAAAATGGGAAGGAGGAGGCCTACCAATGTACCTTAGAACTCCTTGGGTTTCAAGGTTGGGATGGACATAAAACGAATGAATAATGTAATACCGGTTCAGTATCCCATATCCAAAATGCTTGGAACCAGAAGTGTTTCATATTTGAGATTCTTCCCCCCCCCCGCTGGATTTTGGAATACCTGTGTACATAAAATATAGTGCTGTACAGGAGATCTCTCGAGAGCCATGAATGAACAAACAGGAGTTCTGAAGCCACTGCCTCAAAGGCAGAAGCAGGCACCTGGTAGGCTTTCCAGAGATTTTTTCCCCCAAATTCAGATGTCAAGCCCCTTATATCCTCAGTCTCTCAGATCCTCAAGTCTCTCTCAAGCCCCGTGTCTCATACACAACACAAGTAGCAAATGAACGAGGTGCAAAGCTGGAGAGAGATGTGAGGATCTGTGAAATGGTGGGAGGCGTGGATTCGGATTGAGCTTGGCTTCTCCCCATTTCACAGATCCTCGTGTCTCTCTCCAGCCTCGTGCCTCTTTCTTTCGCTGCTTGTGTTGTATATGAGACACGAGGCTCAAGAGAGACTGAGGATCTGGGAGGCAAATGAGCAGGAATGCTGCAGCCCCCACCTCAAAAGCAAAAGGGGGCTGCTGGTGGCAAAAAGCTTCAGTTTTTGGGGAGGTTTTCAGATTTTGGATTTCTAAATTAGGGATGCTCAGGCTGTGCTGTTACTGTGCGGCCGTTGCCCCGTTCTGGAAGAGAGGCGGTGGAGTATCGCGTGTAGTGGGTTTGCTCCCTGTGTTGTGTTACTGGTCTTTGTAAGAGCTGGGAGGTTTAAAAACTCCTTGAATTGCATCCTCTAATGAGGCACAGCGCCATCTCAGCCCCTCTAAAGCGAGCATGTGAATGGGATTCAAAGAAACATTGCCTGTGCATGAGCAGAGAGCTAGAAAATGTAGTTTCTGCTATTCTTTTTCCTTGCTAATCCTCTCACTCTCTCTCTTCTCCCTTGATAGGTTTCTGCATGTTTGTTTTGAGTCTGGTCAAAAAGCATTATCGGCTCCAATTCTACATGGTAAGATTAAGTAAATGGATTTTGGGCTTTCAGAGTTAATAGCTTGTGAAAAAGAGAGAGAAAAGAGAGAAAGAAAGATAGGGGAGTGAAAAGACTATTTGCATCTTGGCTTGAGAAAAACAAACTCATCTTTCAAAACCTTTCTGTCTTTCCTTTTGCGATCAGATACGGCTTAATGCAGTGGCTCTTAACCTTTTCATTTGAGGGGAAGGATCACAGCCTCCTTTGAGACTTTACTGAAAGTTGTGGTTCCCTCACCCCAGAAAAAACACTCAGAAAAATATATGCACGTTTATTTGATTGCAGGGGAAATGCATTTCCTTCTTGCAGAAAGTATGGCATGCACACACAAAAAATACAGTAAATACTGAGAAAAGACTAAACATTTCCCTTCAAATTCACTGTGACAGGAAAAATTCAAACTAATGGGTAGGAAGTTGACAAAAGGAGGTGCGAGGAATCAGTTTTTGCATCCAGTTTACCAACTCCCTAGGGATCCAGAGGCTCCGTCTTAAGAGCCTCTCACTTAATGTCTGGCATAGTACCAAAATCCACAACTCCTGGCAGTCCAAGGCAGGGCTGGGCAACTGTGGAAGTGTGAGCAGCCCCATTAGCCCCCCTAGAGACCTCGGAGGGCCACATTTGCTTCTAGAAAAATAGCAGCTTTTTTGCCTATAAATGCTCTGTAGGGCACAAGGAGGACATTTTTACCATGTTTTTGAGCCTCTAGGGGCCTTTTTTTTTAACAGCAGGAAGTGAGTGGACATCACTTCCCATTCACTGCTTTACTCTTGCAAGCAAATGTTTTTTCTCTTGGTGGGTGGAGGGGAAGTATAAGGAAAAAAACAAGAGGTGTAGTGTCCTGCATCCATTTTAAGGCAATATCATTGCCTGTGAAGGTTTCTAGGAATAGAAATAATATTTTTTTCAGGGAGGAAGAGCTCTTGGAGGCTGCAAAAGGCCATTAGCCCATGGACCACCAGATTTCCCCCCTCTATTCTAGATTTTACACAGTAGCCCTTGTTAAGACTCAACTTGCAGCCCACGTCCCTGTGAAATATTTGGATGTGACTTGCCCTTGGAGCCGAACACTGGGGTGGATCACCTGGTCCTGCCCATCTTAGTTTCTTTTGCACAAAAGGCAGAAGAGGCCAGTCTCCAGTGCCCGGGTTGAGTTCCAGATTAAGCCAGGATGTGTGTGTGTGCCAGTATTGTGCCCATCCCTGCATGCCAAATTTTTTAGTGTGACTGCGTGTGCCACTTTTTTAAAGTTATAACTTATCTTTCTCTCGCTTTCTCTGGCTCATAAATTCATAATCAGCATTTTGTCTTGTTTGGAAAATGTTTTTTGGGGGATTTTTTTTCTCCCCTTGCAAACTGGATTTGCATGTTCTCTCTTTCTAGTTTGGCTGGACCCATGTGACTTTGCTAATAGTTGTTACCCAGTCACACCTCATCATTCACAACCTCTTTGAAGGAATGATCTGGTGAGTTGGAGCTGCTTTAAATACTTTTTTCCCTGAGTTTTCTGCTGCGGGGAGAAGGGGCTTCCGCAGAGGTCTTGTGGAAGAATGTGGCATGGGTGTGCTTGAGAATGCAGCCATGAAGGGGACTAACTTCTGGACTCGTGGGTCGTAGTGTGGTGGTGGGGCATCTTGGGTGGGTCTCAGCCTGACAAGATCTGGGAAGAGACTGACCACTCGGGAATGTCCTTGCTAAAAACTTCAGGGTTTCTCTGAGCTCCTTTTGCTGTGCTTGCGTGTGTGTGCTCTTACTAAATAGGGAGCAATGCCTACCCAAGCATCCTTGGGTGCTAGGTGCTCCATCTTCAGCTGAAAGCCAGTAGGTCTCATCCTGCCTTTCTGTATAGAATCTTTGGGTTGGAAGGGATCACAAGGGCCGTCGAGTCCAAGCCCTGCCATGTAGGAACACACAGCTGAAACCCTCCTAAGGAAACAACCGTCCAACCTCTGTTTTGAGACCTCCAAAGAAGGAGAATCTATCCTCCTCTATTCCACGGTCAAACAACTCTTACAATAAAAAAATGTTCTCCCCAATGTTTGGATGGAATCTCTTCTCTTGTAGTTGGAATCCACTACTCTGCTCTGGAGCAGCAGAAGACAAGCTGGAACCATCTTTTCCATGATGTCCTTTCAGATATTTAAAGATAGCTATTATATGTTCTATGTCTTCTTCAGGCTAAACACACCCAGCTCCCTCGCTCACTGCTCATAAGCCTTGGTTTCCGGACCTCTAACCGTCTTGATCACCTTCCTCTGGACAGGTTCCAGCTTGTCAATATCCTGGAACTGTGGTGCCCGGAACTGGACGCAGGATTCCAGATGTAGTCTGGCCGAAGCAGAACAGAGGGGCACTTCTGCTTCCCTTGGTCTGGACGCCAGACTCCTGTTCATGCAGCAGTAAAATTGCATTGCTTTTTTTTGTTTTGTTTTTTTTCATTGCTGCATCTCACTGTTGACTCGTGTTTGGCTTGTGGTACACTAAGACCCTTAGATTCTTTTCACAGGTCCTGCTTTCAAGCCAGGCTTCACTCACTCTGTATTTCTGCTTTTCATTTTTACCTGCCTAAATATAGTACTTCAATATATCCCTGTTGAAATTCATTTTCAGACTTTGAAAATTTCCAAAAACAAGATAGGAGCAGAGTTTTACTGGTTTAGAAACAGGGCCCCGTTTGCATCTGCTTGGCTGCCGGAGCAAATGAATGGCTTGATATAAGAGCCAAAGCAGTGTCTTTCAGTGAGCAGTTGCAGCGAATCTTAGGTTGAGTGGCGGCTGTGTCTCTGATCCATGAGACAGGCAGAGAGACTGAGATGCTTCCCTGTAAATCCCAACACCTCCTTAAAGTGGTTTCTCTGGGTTTTTCCCTTTTGCCATGTAGGTTTATTGTTCCGATTTCCTGTGTCATCTGCAACGACATCATGGCCTACATGTTTGGGTTCTTCTTTGGACGCACCCCACTGATTAAGGTTTGTTCATGCCCTGAAATTACCAGAAGGGCTTAGAGGGAAGCAGCTGTCGGAATTGCTTCAGTGCTGATGGTACAGCAGCTGGAGAAAGCAGCAATTTTCGGTGAGGGTGCAGCTGTGTTAGGCAAGTGCCAGGATGGCTTTGTATTCCTTTAGTATTTGATTCTTGGGATTTCTGTCTTATCTCCTGAGTTCCTTTCACACTATATGATTATAGCGCCATCCTGTGGAATTCTGAGAGTGGTTTGGACTTCCCAGCTATAGGGCTTTAGTGCCCCACCAAACTGCAGTTATTCGGACTCTGTAGGATGCAACCTTGGTAGTCAAAGTGGAATTGGATAGTGTGGCAGGCCCCTGGAGAAAGACCTTATAAAATAGGAGATATCTCTGTAATATCTCTGTCTAGGGCAGAGAAATTAGATCACCCACTGCCAATTTAGATGAGGGGTCATAGAACCCTAGAGTTGGAAAGGGCCCCCTGGACCATCAAGTCCAGCCCCCTGATCAATGCAGGATCTCCAGCTAAAGTATCCCAGCAAGTACCTGTCCAGTCTCTTTTGGAAACCTTCCAGAGAAAGATGTTCTACCACCTCCCTAGGTAATTGGTTCCATTCCCGAATGGCTCTTACTGTGAAGAAGTTCCTTTTAATTTCTCCATGTAACATAAAACTGTTCAACCTAATCCTACCCTCCGGAGCAGCAGAGAACAATCCCACACCATCCTCTCTGTGACAGCCATTTAGATATCTAAAAGGTCCAGTCCAATCTGTCTGGCTGAACACAGCCAACTCCTTCAACCTTTCCTCATTATAAATATGGTGCAATAGTTCCACTTTAACTGGTATAATTCCATCCTGTGGAATTCTGGGAATTGCAGTTTAAGGAAAAGCACACAGAATTCTTAGCCAGAGAGCGCTAGCTCTTCCCCAAACTACAAACCCTAGCAATTCCATATGATGGAGACCTGGCAGCAGAAGTGGAACCATAGTGCTGTTGTTTTGCGGCATGAAAGGGCCCCCGATTTCAGGGAGTCTAGGATGACCTCCTTGGTTCTTGGTGCAGTTTTCTTCTTGCAATGTTCTGGCCTGCTTCTCTTTCTGCAGCTGTCCCCCAAGAAGACCTGGGAAGGTTTCATTGGCGGCTTCTTTGCCACTGTGGTTTTTGGCCTCCTGGTGAGTACTCGTGTTGGCTTTCTTTGTCACACCCGAACAGGAGGTGGCGGGCAGAAAGGGGAGATGGTGAAGGCATCTAGCTTGGGCACTCTCAAGAGTGCTAAGCAGAGCAGGCTGGCTGGCGTTCCACGAGAGGACGAGCTGAAGATGAGCTGGTCCAGGGTCCTCCCAGTCATCTCTTTGGTTGCTGCGGACGTTTAGACCTCAGTGCCCCCTGACTGCGATTCAGCTTTGATTCTTCTGTTTCCCCCACAAACAACCCAGCTGTCGTACATCATGTCTGGATACCGATGCTTTGTGTGCCCCGTGGAGTTCAACAACGACAGCAACAGCTTCACTGTGGACTGCGAGCCTTCTGAGCTCTTTCAGCTTCAGGAATACAACATCCCGCTGGTGCTTCAGTCTGTCATTGGCTGGGTGGGTATCCAGGTCCAAGACCTTCCGCTGTGGGTAACTGGGCTGAAAGGTTTCTCAGAGCAGATGCACGTGGGGATTTATAGCTGCAATCCATCTGTGTCAGTAGTTGTGTGGTTTTCTAGAGCAGCCAAACAGGAAGGCCCTGTGTTCTCCGTGAAGAGCGAAACTCTGATGATGTTCAGTTGATCAAAGCCTTTCTCTTCACATATGTGGGTGGGACAAGATGGTGTAGTGGGTGGAACTGCCTGCTTGTGATGCAGAAATTATGGTAAATCTCAAGGGAAACAAGAAGCACATTTTGAAGATCTTAGACACCATCTCTAAGAGGGTGGCTGTAAAAATCAGAAAGTTTCTGGGTGTGTCCATGTTGTACGGTTAGACCAGTTTGATACCACTGTAACAGCTGTGGCTTCACCTTATGGGATCCTGAGATTTTTGTCGAGGTACTTAGAATTTTCTGGCAAAGAGAGCTCTAGTGCTCTAATTCGGAGAAGTGGTCCAGGGCATTCTTAATGGATAATCCCGACTGCTTCAGCCAAACTGCAAATCCCAGAATTCCCTAAGGTGGAACCATGGCAATTAAAGTGGGATCGAAGTGTTATAACTGTGCAGTGTGGATACACCCAGCTTGTGTATGTTGGAGTCAGCTTGAACAAGCATAATGCAAACAATAATGGTAACTTGATACCGGGGAAGACTGTTAATTGTAACTAATTAAAAGTAACTTTCAAAGTAATGCATAGATGCTGTAGAATGAAGAAGGATGGGATATGTGGCATGCTTTTTTTAAAAAAAGAGATTTCTTCCACTTGTCAATTATGTTGACCTGTCAACTATCTCTAAGTCCAAAGTGGAGTATATAAAACGATGAATGCATCCATTTCCTAGTGCTTGTTTTTTCTACCAGGAAGGAATGTGATGTGAGATAGCTTGCTTCCAGTGCTTACAATTTCCACTCTCTTTTCTCTACAGAAAACGGTCCGGATGTATCCATTCCAGATCCACAGCATTGCGCTCTCCACATTTGCATCTCTCATCGGTCCCTTCGGAGGATTTTTTGCCAGTGGATTTAAAAGAGCTTTTAAAATCAAGGTAGGATACAGTCAGAAAGGAGGGCCATCTGAAAAGGTAAATGTTGGCATTCAGGTAATTGAAGCCATTTCGCCTCTAATTGAGCAGGAGCTGCAGTTGTCTCTCCTGTAATAGACGTTGCTTCCCCTCCGTACACAAGGGAGCGTGATTTTTTTTTGAAGAAGAAGAAAAATCTAGGTTACCCTCACTGACCATGAGCTGGAACAAAATGAGCGGAAAAACATTTTAGATTCATAAAATAGATAACAAAACTAAAACCCTTAATATATATTTAAAAATGAATAGAGAGGTACAGTCCTCCCTCCACATTCACACATTTGGCCTTTGTAAATTTGATTATCCACGCGTGTGCCTCCCCCCTCCATTTTTCTCCTCCTGTTCCCTTGCAATTTGCAGTGCGTGTGGAAAAGGAAGGCAAGTGCCCAGACAAAAGGAAAGGAAACAGGCGGGGGGGAAGGAACATGCGTGCCTTCCTTCTCCCCTCCAGAGCTCCCTTCTCCCATTCCCTTGTATCTGGTCCCAGAACTTAGAACTCGTGCTGAAACAATAGGCAAAGGAATAGCAGGGGAAGGCTTGAACGTGCTTTCTTTCTCCCCTCTAGAGCTCCCCTCTCCCATTCCCTTGCCTCTGGCCCCAGCGTGCAAAAGGCAAGAAAATGGGAGAGGGTAGCCCTGGAAGGGAATGGGAAGGGGGGGCCACGGGGGGAATTACTCGCAGTTTTTCCACTTCCACGAGGGTTCTGTGGACTCTTGTGCTATTGCAAGTCTTGATCAGAAATCATCCCCACGGCAGTGTTTTTGCTACAGAAACTGGGTTCCTGAGTCTTGTGCCAGAGACAAGTGCAAAGGAACAGAAGCCAGGTGACCACTGGATGGGGAGTCTGCAGGAGTGAGCAGTTAACAAATGGGTGTTAAAATGCCTCCAAAGCCACCTCCACTTAACCACCTATTAAAACTTACTAATGGTGGCTGTTGGCTTCCACATCAGTGAATCCATTCCAGACTGTATTTCAGCCTTTATTGGAGCTCTCCAGGGTGCTGAGCCTGTGGTGGTGGTGGTGGGTTTCAGAACCTTGGAGAGCTCCTTTAAAATTCAGATTAAAGCCTGGAGCAGGTTCACTGCCAGGCTGACGAGGGAGTCACCAGAGACAACTGGAGTTTATACAAGAATCAAAAAACCAATGTTTGGGTTACCTTGGTAAAATGGTCTTCTTTCTTTCTTTCTTTCTTTCTTTCTTTCTTTCTTTCTTTCTTTCTTTCTTTCTTTCTTTCTCAAATTGCTGTGCAGGACTTTGCCAACACCATCCCAGGACATGGCGGCATCATGGATCGGTTTGACTGCCAGTACTTGATGGCCACCTTTGTGAATGTCTACATTGCCAGCTTCATCAGGTAGCATCACAAATACCTCTTGAGCAGGGGCTGAGCATCAGACCTTGTGGTGTGAAGGCAAGCGGCAGGAACAGAAAAGCCGGGGCAACCATAAGGGGATTTCTGGCACACTGTTAAAGGAAAGAGAGAGCCTGTGTTGTTCCCAGGGGTGGGAGGCTAATATCCTTTTCTTTGGACAACAACCAAATTGTGGCACTCACTTCCTGACACCCCTCTTTTGTCTTGTCCAAGTGCTTGCTCGTATCAGGTTGGCTTTGTGTTTGTTCAAGTAATGTAGGAAGCTGCCACTGCTAAGTCAGACAGAATCATGGAATCCTAGAGTTAGAAGGGGTCTCATGGGCTTGGAGTACAACCTCCAGCCACTCTGCTCAACACAGGATCTCCAACTAGAGCATCCCCAGCAGCGAGTAACTGTCCAGGCTCTTCCTGAAGATGTCCAGAGAAGGAGGCTCCACCACCTCTAAGCCATTGCCCAAGTGCTCCTACCATCAAGAAGTGCTTTCTAGTAATCAGTTGAAATCTACCCTCCTGTAACTTAAAAACATTAGACCCGGTCCTTCCCCTTAGGGCAGCAGAGAACAGGGCTGCCCCCCTCTTCTCTGTGGCAGCCTCGAGGTATTTAAAGATTGCTCGTGTAGTGGTTTGAGCATTAGAGTGCGACCCAGAGTCCAGGGTTTGATTCCCTGCCCAGCCATGGAAACCCACTGGGTGAACATGGGCACATCACACACTCTCCGCCTCAGAAAATCCCATGATAGGTTTGCCTTATGGTTAGAAATGGCTTGAAGGCATGCGACAACATCATGTCACTCCTCAGTCTTCCTTGCACCAAACTGAATGTGCCCAGCAGCTCCTTCAACCTTTCTGCATATATGTTTTGTTCTCCATACGTCATATCATCTTTGCCGCCCTTCTCTGAACCTGCTCCAGCTTGTCTCTAATCTTCTTAAAATGAGGTGCCCAGATGTTTGGTTCCTCTAGACCCCATACTGTCCCCTCTGACTGGCAGCTGCGGCTCTCCAGGGTTTCAGGCAGGATTATTTCCTACCCCTGCTGGGAGGTACCACTGGGGTTCCACCTTGAGCCCTTCTGCATTGGAAGGTACGAAGCTGTTGTTGCATTGAGTTTGTCCCCACTGTCATCAACTCTGACAAGCAGCTGTAAGTTCTCCAGGGTTTGAGGCAGGATCCTTGCTAGCCCTACTGAGAGATACTGAGTATTCCCTGGTACCTCCAGAAATCTCCTGAAATCAGATGAGAAATTGAGTGTGTTCAGAGTGGAATGAAGCATGGAAATGATGGTTGCATCCTTCTGCTGTGTTTTTGCAGTGTAGCAAGGTGGCATGAATATTGTCTGCTTTTCTTCTTTCCAGGGGTCCCAACCCGAGCAAACTCATCCAGCAGCTGCTGACCCTGCGGCCAGATCAGCAGCTGAGCATCTTCAACACGTTAAAAGCGCACCTGGTGGACAAGGGGATGTTGGCTGGTCCGGAGGAGGCATAGGAAGCCTTTTAATGCTGCCCTCAGGATGGGACTGAGCAAGGGCAAGCCCTCCCACCCTTTTTCAGCCACCTCATCCCACCTCAGCCTCCCCAGCAGTCCGCCTCCCAGCTTGCCGGATTTAGGACAGTAACAAGCCTCTTGCAGTTCCTTCTTTTCCATACAAAAGGTTTGCGTTTTTTAAAAAATACGCATCTGTATGGCTGTGGCTTTGGGCAAACCACTGAGAGCTCTGAGTGTGGAAGGAACTGTGGTGTAGAGGAAAGACTCCTGGTTGAGGCTTTTAAGTTCCATCCTCCATGGCCTGAAAATTGGTTTTCCTCTCTCAATCTTTCATTATGTGTAGAAAGCTGCATGTGTCTCATTCTGCTTTCTCCTGGTGGCAGGGGAAGACGAGGACGAGGAGAAGCTAGATCTAGGCCTCTTTTGAACCGAGTTTCTGTAGCCCAGGTCTGTGAAATGATGCACCACATTTTCCCCCATCTTGACTTCATCTTCCCTGCGTGAGAAATGCAGGATGAAATTACATTTGACACAGAGTGGCTGTTACTGGATTCCGGAGTTCGAGGCCAGGATGCTATTTGGCTCTAGCGGAGTGCAAACTTCTTCCAGCATAGGAAGGAGATTAGCCGCTACCAGTCAGACAGCAGCGTAAGGGAGCTCTCCCCACTGTTCCCCACAGCCATTCAGTGGCCTTTGGGGATGGAGGGGGTGGAGTTGTTCCCAGGCACCATCCCTCAGCCATTGTGCTGCTTGGGAAAATCTTTTACAAAAGCGGCACTTCATACCTCCTTGTGCAACATTGGAAAAAGTACTTAGGCTGGCTTAACCCGGAGCTATGCCCACACAATTCATCCAGAGGATTCCAGACCAGGTGCTTAAAACAGCATCCAGATGAAAGGGATTCCTTCTGTTTGTATCCCCAGGTGGTATGCAACAGTAAAATGTGGTGGCCGTTCCATCTTTTTGCTGTTTGTTTGTTAAGTACATTTCCAGTCAAGGTGGGGGACAGCTGGGTTGGTCTGTTGGTTGTTCACTTGCTTTCCTTCTTGGTCATGTAAGTTGGCCCAGAGTCTGCCAAGGAAGATGGGAGCCAGGATTCTTTGTGGCTGGGTCAGCTGGGTTGCTGGGAATCAGGACTCGCAGGGAGCAGCAGAAGCTCCCGTGATCCTGGCAAGAGAAAGACGGGCCCTGTACTACGCCATTCTCTGATAGTAAAATTCCAGGCAGACAGGGATAGATTTTGCTGTATGCTCTGATCCAGATGCGCTGAGAGAAAAACATGCATATCCTCTGCTTTCTTTGTGGAATTGCCTGTTTGCTGTGTTGCTGAAATGCAGGAAGCAAAGAGGATGAAAAGCACAATTTTTGCTTGTTTTTTTTTTTAAACTTTGAAAGACATAAAAGAGAGAAGCTGGGAGACCTTACTAGCTATTTACGTTACTCTCTCCTCCCAATCAATTAAATGTCCCACCATTTTTCAAGCGAGGGGGTAGACTTTGGAACAGGGAGTTTTCCTTTGGTGAGTGTCATGGCATGTAAAATGTATTCTGGGCTTTGTATACCCCAATCTTCCTCCTTCCATCTTTGCTTCCACCGTGTAATGATTGCTTGAAGAGACACTGAGTCCCTTTGTCAGGGGAACTTCTTAGAGGATGAGCCCCCCAAAGAGTCACTCAGTTTCCCCCTACACAGATACAGCACTCAGTTTCACATTAATGCCCATGGCTCCGTCTTGTTGAATGCTGGGATTGGCAGTTTGGGGAGGGGAACTAAGGATTCTCAGCCAGAAAATCCTCGTGCCTCACTGAAGGACAGTCCCCAGGAGTCCATAGGATGCAACTATGGCTGTTGAAGTAGAATCAGAGTGCTGTGTTTGCGTAATGTGAAAGGGCTCCTAGTCTTTGCAACTTGCAGTTAATGCCAGCACACGGGTGCTGAACTTGGAGACTGTATTAGTGAGGTGGGGGGGTGAATGGTAAGCAGCCATACATTCAAGTTGTGCTTCCTGCCCCCCCCGCCACCCAGAACTCAGTTGGTACACTGGTTTTGTCACGGTTGTGTTGGAATTATTTTTGTTTGTTTGTTTCGTTATCCTTGCTTTTAGAAATCTGTCTTCTTCCATCCCATCCCTTTGAACGTGCCATTTAGAGCATGCATGTGCACGTGCACATGCGCACAGCCAAAGAGTGAAGCCATTCCTGTCTCTTACAGTGAATTTTGACCGCTGCCCCTCTTGGACCAAACTGCGAAAAAGCCAAGTGGCCCTGGGAGCGTGAAGCAATATTAATATGGCTGAGATCTGTACTGTAAGCAGAGTGACAAACACAGGACAGAGGTGGGGTTGTTCCCTGTACGTTGATGAAGCCATGTCTCTTTAATTTTAAAGCACTGTTATTTGTCGTAGGCCTGCATTCTGTTGACAGTCCCAGCTGGAGTCAGGCCCATTGAATCCATGAGATTTGCCTTTGAGTTGACTCACTGTTTAGCCATTGGTTCAGTAAGTCTGCCGTAGCTGGGACTTTCCAAGAGAATTCAGGCCTTAATAAATAACTTAAAGTGGCTTTGAGCCAGCTTTATGGCCTGCAAATAGGTTCTGCGCCACCTAAGCCCTTTGAAAAGTTACCTCAAGAAGTGGACTTTGGAGCACATTAGTTCTGCCCAGTAATAATGTATATATTCTTCATTGTTTGGAGGGTGGCATTTGTCATTCATGGCTGACAGGTATTTTCTCAATCACTGGATCACTTCAGCCTCACTGTTGGGGACAATTAGTCCTAGACGGACCTGTGAATCGCTTCTGATGAGCCAAAACTTGTAGTTTGTTGCTAGCACACGAGAGCCTGTGTTCAGCATCATTCAAGCAAAGCACTGGCACCTAAGTTTTAAATGCATGGCTGGTATAGTTCGCAACCTAAAAAATCAGTACTCATTTCATAAGCACTCGGAATTTGAACCCAGCGCTTGGCCATCAAATGACAGCATCACAGTAAGGCCGTTTTTAAGTTGGATGTATTTTTCTTTGAAGACCTGTCTTAGTTCCCTCCTTTGGGGCAGTTCAGAGAGCAGCGTGGTTGGTTACCTGTAGGAAGGGTCTGTGTTCAAGTCATGAGTAACAGGACTCTGTCATGTGGCAGTCCAAAGCCTGAAGAGTGGAGTAGCTGATACCTCAGAAAAGAGGTCAAAGTGGTGGAGACAACATTACCTTCTCTGTTAGAACAGAAAATTGTGATTTTTGCTAAGGTCGCAGGCGCGCGGCAAAGGTTCTTGGAGTGAAACGTGAAGGAGCAGTTGGGTCAGTAGCCGGAATGCTCAGCAGGAAGTTAAAGGTGTGTCGAATCAACCGTTGAACATACGCCTGGAATACAAACTGTGCCCCTGTTGTCTTCCTGGCTGTGATGTCGGCCAAGGGACTTCCCAGCCCAATCTTGGTCCAGACAAGCAAAATGCGTCCTGTTGGGAGTGTCCTTATTGGCTAGCAAAGTCCTGCCTTCTCCGCAACCAACCAATAGAAGCTGGAGATGGAAGTGCCACTCACCTGGCGAAGGGAGAACCAGAGTGTGGAGGCTGTAAGAGAGTCTTGGGAGTGTATCTGCACTTCAGCATTACAGCAGTTTGATCCCAGTTTAGCGTTTAGGGTGCCATCCTAAGGAATCCTGGGATGTGTTGTTTGGAAAGGGATTTAGGCATCTCTGCTGGAGAGTTACTGCGCACCTTCCTGGATGACAGCAGTGGAGCTCCCTAGCAAAGGTTTTTCAGTCCCTCCCCAGCCAAGAGATCCCAGGACCCATTAGGGTGGGGTCATGGGGTTAAAGTGGGATCAGACTGCTTTTAACTGGGCTGTGTAGATGCACTTGATGCGAGGGGCTGGGGCGTCCTCGGGGCCAGTATTCCACCTTGCTTGCGGGGACACAGAGTAAGGTACCAGAAAGTGACGAAAGGATGTGTCGGGGTGCTCTCTGTGCAGGGGGATGTTGAGGACTGGTGGTGATATTAGGCAGGATTTGAGAAACCGGTGGGGCAGAGTGGGGCAAGGACAAGAGAAGACCCAGAGAAACCCAAGTCCTGCTCACTGGTTTGACTCACCATGTCCTCCCCACCCCACCCAAAGGCCCAAAATGCTTTGCCAAGTACCAGTTGCTGTGTGGGAGTGTGCGGCTTAAAGCTGGAATTGCCATGGCTGCCGTTCTAATGGCCTTTCTCACGGTTCTTGGAAGAGGGGACCCAGAAGACAACTTTTGAGGTGCCCCCTCATGGGTTTCTGGCAAGAACTGCTGTTCCCTCATTATCTGCAGAAGTAACATTGCTTCCTGAAGGGGCCCCATCTTGGAGCCTCTGCAGGCCCAGACGGCCTTCTACGTTCTGTAGCAAATTTTTGGGGAGAGATTCCCTGCTCTGCCTCCAACTTTTGACATCTTTGGCCGCTGCGATTCCAGTGGTTGTCAATGGCTTCCATTTCAGTGGGGATGTTGAACCTGCACTGGGTTTTAGTCCAAACTTTAAAGATCACTAAGGTGCTGAGCCAGTTTTCAGGGCAGGATTGGGTACCGCGCCTTTGGCAGCTCTCTTAAAGTTCTGACTAAAACCCGGAGCAGATATACATCCCACCCATTGACAGTGGAGCTGCCGCTACACACTTCCTTCTACTTAAAGTTTGGAGGATCTTGACAGGAGCCAACTGCCCAGTAGCTCAGGACTGGTGCTACTGGTGCCCAGCAGCGTGCCTATGATGGTGAGAACTTGTGAACTCCATCATGCCTCCAGCCCTTCCAGAAAACACACTTTGGGCCGCTGTAGCCAAATGTCTCTTTCCTTCCTCCTCTCCCTGCCATGCCAGTTCCTCAGATTTGATGTATTTGTTCAATTTCACCCCATCCGCTTACTTCTCTGTGCATTGTCGTTTTTTGACTGAGGGATGTCGGTGAGTTTTTATTTTTATTTTTTATTTCCCCTTTTATTGTTACTGCAAAGACACCTAGGCTTGCCTCTGGATTTGGGTTTTTTTTTTCTCCTTTTGACTGTCAGAATGTGAAATATTGTACAAAGGTATTTTACCCTATTTATATACTGTAATGTTATTGTTAAATAAAATGTATCTACGACAATTGCTTGTGTATGCAGTTCTTCAGAGGGATTATATTTGGCCACTGGGGCGGCGTGGGCCTGAAACTTGGAAAATGTTTTTAACGGTGGTCAGACGTGTCTTAGGCCATTTCCGCACTAGACTGTTACAGCGCTGTGATTCCACTTGCAACATCCTATGGAACCCTGGGGTTTGCAGTTTCGGGAGGGGCCGGCCGGCCGGCCCCAGGATTCCATAGGATGTTGAAAGTGGAATCACAGCGCTGTAACAGTCTAGTGCGGAAATGGCCTTAGATTTCCAGCGTGGTTCAGTGATTTGACTGTTGGACTGTCTGCGAATCGAGATGGAAGCCTTGTTTTACCTTAAGTTCAGTTGGCCCTCTGCATCCACTAGGGTTAGGGGCACAGGACCCCCGCAGAAGTGGAAAAAGTGCAAGTGCATGTATGCGTCTGTGAGAAGGGGGCTGAGGCACAGTGGGGTCCAAACCAGGTCAGGGAAAGGAGAAGAAAAGGGGGCAGGCCAGCACCGTGGCCCTATGCATCCTCCCTCTTGCCCATCTCCTTCCTTGGGTGGGCATCAGAAGGGGGGCTTGTGGTGCTGAGACATTGGGCTGCAAGTTGTTCAGCTGATGGAGGAGGAAGAGGACCAGAGGTGGGTTTTTAGAGGGCCTGATTGGAGCTGCCAAGAGGGAAGGTTCCCCCAGAAAAGAGGAACCTGAGGTGAGGGTGCAGAGATTGGAAAAATTTGCCGATAATCAAATCTGTGAAAGTAAAACCTGCAAACGTGGAAGGCCGACTGTTATTGCTTTCCTATTCTGCTTATTTGCTTGCCATTGCTTCCTGTCACGAAAATAAATAGAAGGCACCTCACCTTTGTGCATTGCAGTTACACCGTAGATTGTCAGGTACATGTGTGTTGATGATGTATGTTGTGCCACGTTGGTGGTCTTCTGTGTAACGGAGTTGTGTAACTGAACTGCCCCGGCAGATCTTTACGCTTCTCTGAAGCTATCTGGGATCTTGGCCCAAGCCTGCCATGTCCAGCCAGCCTAACTCTCCCACTTACTCCTGCATCCTTTTCCTTCCTGCCCCTGCTGGTGTCGTTGTGCCAGCGTATCACACCAACAGAATTCTGGCCTCTGTGTTTCAGCTGCCAGGTTTGGCCTCCCCCCAAAACACAGCATTGGTGCCTGGACCCCTTGAGCTTTGTGACGGCTGTGCAAAATGGCCTCATTGGAAAGGAGCGATATATTGGTATCAAGAATCTGACACAGGAATGGGAAGCTTTGGCTGGCCCTGTAACCTTCCAGGGGCTACAGAGATTGCCAGAAAAGCCCCTAAATGAAAATGAAACTACAAGTGTCTCTTTTTGGTTTTTTTAATGAGTTCTCTCTGCTGGAACTGGCTGTAGTTCCAGATCTCCCTAAGAGTTCATTCAGTTCTGAACACTGATACACGGTACTGCAATGAGGTCAGCTTTATTGGTGGTCAGCGATGAAGCTGGTGGTCCACGGCAGAGAATCCAGCCCTTTTGCTGATGGGCTCCAGCATCCCCTCCTGGCCAAGGGTAGGGCTGAACCCCAACACCTAATTCTACCCAGACTTTCCCAGTCTGACAAGCCAGTTCCCCGTAGCTGGCCATCAGGGGTTAGGATGCAAACCTGGTGCTGGATGAACTCTAAAGGATTATAGCATAGAAGCAACAAAGAGTAGGAAACCGTGCATGCACAATCTGTATACTTCCTCCCATAGTTGTGCAAGCAGGTTAGTGACAGAGGAAGATTCACTCCCCTGGTTCATTCCTGTGAGAGCCAGCAGGACACAGGGATTTGAATGTTGGGCGAGGACTCTTGGAGACCAAGGTTTGAATCCCCACCCAGCAGTGGAAACCTGAGCTAGCCACATTCAACCTCAGAGGAAGGCCACGGTGGCAAACCATCTGAATAAATCTTGCCAAGAAAACCCCGTGTTGGGGTCAGCGTGAGTCGGACATGACTTGAAGGCACCTAACAACAGTCCATTCTCAGCCTTCGTCTCTTTTCCCAGGCTCAAATTGCCAAGCTAATGCAAAAAAGTGTTTCCTGAACTCAGTACAGGTAATAGAAATTAGCCCTTTCCGTGGTACTGGCCAGCTGGTCATTGTTTGTCCATGGATCCTGGGGCTTGCAGTTTAGGGAGGGGCATTGAGAATTATCAGCCAGAGAGCTCTCAGGAAACTACAAACCCCAGAATTCCACAGAAGGCTGAAAGTGGAATAATAGCACTACAACAGCGTAGTGTGGAAATGGCCCAAGTTCAAAGTACAAAAGTAGTTTGCATGCAATTAACTCAGTAGGAAGGAGAGCACGTGAAATCTCGTCCTTCCCAGCAGGCTCAGCCAAAAGCAAACTACTGCAGCCTCTCCTAGCTTGTCTGTTCTTCCTCATTAATAACCTTTGAAATCTTGACAACATTTTAATGTTGCTCGGCCACGTTTCCTCGTGTCCCCCTGTGAAATGTTGAGGGGGCATGCATACTCCAAGCAAACTCAAGATGGGGTTGCAAATCTGAAAAGCCTTGCTGCTTCTTGACAGCTGTTTCTTGAAATTGTAGGTAGACGAGCAGAAACGCTGTGAAAGTCTTTCTGCTTTGTGTATGTGTGTGTGTCTGCAACCACATCGTCTCCACAAGAGGAGGCCCACTTCCTCATGCATCAGCACAGAAGTACCAGGCAGTTCATCTGCCCAACCTACAAGCAGTGGTGTTCAGAGTGGATTTGGGTCTCTCTCTCTCTCTCTCTCTTTTTTCAAATAAGATTTGTACCTTAGCAATGGAGCTCAATGCATCCTGAAAAGCTGCAGAGGACTAAGAGGATCACCAAAGTTTTGGCGAGTTAAAAAGAAACCAGGATTTATGTTCTGTCTGGAAAGAGATTGAATCTGAAAGAGAGAGAGAGAGAGAGAGAGAGACATTGAAAAAAAAAGAAGTCCTTCTATGGGTTTCCGACAGAGGATCACACGCTGGCAAGGAGGAAGTTGTTGGCAAACCGATGAGACTTCACTTTTTTTCCAAGTAAGCACAGAAGAATATGTTTCAAAAAATTATCCATTGCCCATAAACTGTGAGATCCGTGAACAAGATCTGTGGTTCGGACGTGGCTGAGCAGACCTTCCCACGGTGCAGCAGGAATGTCTCTCAAACTGCCGCGGAGCTGGGACTTCAACCTGAGGATGGATGTGTCCAAAATAGGTACTGCTATTTTTAAAATTTCTTTTAGTCATAACCCTGGCTTCCTCCAAGGTCATTACAACGGCATAAGTGCTCCACTCCCATGGATTCTTCCCGTGAAGGGAGGTCAGCTGGAGAGAGAGCTACCCAGGGACATTCATGGATGGGTGGAGACCTCGAACCCAGATCCTCCCTTGGGGCCTAGACCAGCACTAGCCGCTATGCTGCCCTGTCTCTGTCCATCCCACTGCTTCCTTCCTTGTCTGCTGCTTGTTTTTCCTAATCCCCTGGGCACAGTAAGGCCTATTTAAATTTAGGAATAGCCTCTCAAGAGTGAAGCTCCCGCTTTGAGCTATATGAAAACTTCTCCTATTGACCCAAACCTGTGGGCAGAGGAGTTTGATTGGGCTGTTTCTGGCCCTGTCTCAGGCGGGTCAGGCGTGTCAGAAGACCTCCTGATAGCATTCAGTGCTGAAGTTCCTTATTTTGGACACTCCAGTTCTTACTCCTGTGATTTCTGCTCATGTTGAATCATGCACGGCTTGTCATCAGATTGCAGATTTTGAGGATTTCTGCTTTGAGTTCTTATAACAGGCAGCCTTCCCCCCCCCTTTGGTACCAATTAATTTTGCAAACGAGCAACACTCACACCAGCAGTGGAAATTTCCTGCCTACTGCATAGCTGCTATCACATACGTTTCATTTGGTTCTCCCCATCCTGCAATTGCCCTGTTCCTTGGGGAGGCCATTTTGGGGAGCACCCTGGTACCCCAAGTTTGAATGTGTGCCCTAATTCCTAAGAAATGCCTGTATTTCTGGTTAGCTCTTGCAGCTTCTGCAAGCAGGTGCTGATTTGTGCTTTCGTCCCTGCTTCTGCAAATAGTCTAACGTTGGCTTCTGACCCTGTTCTAATTGTGGCATGGAGGCTACAAAGCCAGCTATTTGTTTGGCCTCCCCCAGACAGGACAGGTGAGTCGACTTGCACTTCTTGGTTGCCCTCCTCTCCTCTTCTCTAAATCCAAATTACAATTTTGTTATCCTTGACTATTTTTCTGGCAATTCCCGGCATTGGCTACAACATTTTATTCCCACCTTCAAATGAATTTGTTTTTAATTCTGAGACATACTGGAGCCAAAAAAGGGCTTGCTCTTTTCTTTTCTTTTCATTCATTTGTGTTACAGTGCATCTTTGAAGTGGTACTTTTGCACTGTAACACTATAACCCTAAGAATTAAAATTCACAGCAGAGAAAATTTTCCCTTCAAATCATACGTCTGTCATTTCCAGCTGCCATTTTGGCCCAGTTTGAGCTTGTGGTTTTTCTTCATTTTGGGTTTTTGAGGGCTGGGGATGGGGGCCTTTGGGAAAGTGAGTGAACCAAACCACCATATTTTTGGCCCGTTTGGAGTGGATTTGGGTAGATTTGGGGTGAAATATCACCCAAAAATTGTTGGGAGTTTTTTCCCCCTAAAAGCTTTGAGGCTGGGAACTTTGAGAGGCCTTAAAGGCTGTCTTTTGGGTTCCCAAATGACACACTCTACACACACACACACACACACACACACACACACACTCCAATATTTCACAGATGCAAACTAGACACATGTGGCAGAGCAACATCAGAGTGTGGCCAAGATGGCAAAAGTTATTGATGAGGAAGAAGACCCAAACTAGGAGAGGCTTCAGCAATCTCCTTTTGCCTGAGTCCACTGGAAGGGCAAGATTCTGCCCCATTCTTTCCTCTCCTCTCTCCCTGCTGAGTTAACTGGGTGTAAACTATTTTTGCACTTGTTATTCTGTTTGCACCAATTGAAGCAAGCTGAGGACAAAGGGAGAAAGTGGGAGGAGGAAAGAGAAACCAGGGCATTTTAAAAGCTGCTGAGGAAATGGGACAGCAGAGGACTAATCAGGACTCTTCCTTCCAAATCAGGGCAGTTGGAGGGCAGGCATCTGGCCCAAGAGCCACACTTTTGTTATAGGACCACTTCAGAAAACCATAACTAGTTTAAAAAAAACAAACCAAAACCCAAAAAACCTCCCAAAACCCCTTCACGAGATCCCTGGTTCAGATCCAAGAAATTGCTAGAAACAGCCCTCACCCCCAAGAATGGAACAAGTGGCTGAGGAGGTGACAATTGCAAGCATAAACTAAGGAGCTCTGTTCCAAGAACCCACACTTCCTCAGATCACTTTAAAAGTGCCTTTTGCTTCCTTTTTTTAAAAAAAAAAACTTGGAGTACAAATCTGTGATTTCTTAGTGGAGACTCCAAAGGACGGCCTCCTCCCTCACTCTTGTTTTTCCATCTTCGGTTTGAGCGTGGGACTGAGACCAGAGTTCAATTCTCCGCTCAGCCGTGGAAACCCACTGGGTGACCTTTGGTGGATCACACACTCTCAGCCCCCAGAAAACCCCGTGATAGGTTCACCTTAGGGTCACTTTGAGCCAGAATACAACAACAAAGGTTTAATGAAACCACTGTTGCTGCACATGAAGGTGAGGACTTAAACTTTCTGCTTCATGTTTTGAAACTGCTCCTGGCATGGTTTTCCCTGCTTGTGTTTTGGAAATATGCAACAGGAAGGAACCAGCAAAATGGCCAGAGGCAGATGCTGATATCACATTAGAGCCATTTCTGATTTTAAGACATGCAGGTAGGGTTTATAGCGAGGACAAACTGACACACAGCATGCTTTTCGTCTGTCTTAAGTGTGACTCTGAGAGGTGGTTTTTGCAGATCTTTTGGAACTCCCCCTGGTTTTTAAGTATCTCAGCCTTGCCTCCCTCCAGACTTATGCTGCAAATGTTAATATGCATTCGTTCCCTCCCCCATATTATCTCATAGTCAGAGGAGCACAGAAATGGAGCCTCAGCGCAGCTGGAAAGGAACAGAGGCTGAGATTTCCTGGTTGTGCAAAGCAACCTTTTTGGAGAGATGGACTCTCGAGTCCCACTGGACCTGTTCTGTAATGGATGAGCCAGATGAGATGTTGAACTATCAGATCTCTAGAATTTCCATTAAAAGAAAAAGAAAAAGAAAAAAATGAAGCAGAAGCAAGATGTGCATGCATGTGTTTGAACTGGATCAGGGAAGGCGGAAAAACTCCTCTACTTGGACTATTTCCCTGATCCAAACTTGCCTCTCCAGTTCATATTCGCTCTGGTACTTTCCCCCATCACTAGAGGAAATAGCAGTATCCTCATTGTCTTCGGTACCCCACCTATTCCCCAGAAGCAGGACTCAAGGAGGTCTTGCAAATGAAAACAAATACAGTTAAAATATCAGGCCCTCCATCTGTCCTGGTTTTGCAAGGACAGTCCCAATTAATCCTCTACCATCCCAACTTTTCAGCTACTTTTAAAATGTCTCAGTTTCTCTCTCCTCCTCTCAATTTCTCCCTTTGTCCTCAGGTTACTTCAGTTGCTGCAAACTGAGTTCAAAGTGTAAAAGTAGTTTGCACTCACTTAGCAAGGAGAAGAGGGTAGGACCGAGAAGAATCTTGCCCTTCCCAGTCAGCTCAGGCAAAAGCAAACTCCTGCTGCATCTCCTGCCTTGTCTGTAGTTTCTGATTAATAACTTTTGCCTTCTTAACCACACTCTGATGTTGCTTGGCCACACGAGACTCTGTTTTCGTCACTTGAAATGCTGGAGACTATGAAATATGTAGTAGGTTAACATTGAAATGGACTCAAACCATCAATAACATTGCAGACATAATAAGAAACAATAAAACAGCAGTTGAAGCACAGTCAAAACAGCACAATTAGAAACATTACAGCAAGCATCTTATCCGAAGCCCTTCCATCATCGGCTAATGGAAGGAGGGCAAGGAGGGGGCCATTCGGCCTTCCCAGGATGAGATATTCGGAGCCTGGGGCAGCCACGGAGAAGCCCCTGTCTTGTGTCCCCACCAGCATAGGGTTGAGAGCAGAGTTCTGCAAGGGGTTCACGCCTCGGCAGGCTTCGGTGGGGAGTTCTAGTGGCTTGGACTGGGAGAAGGTGTGTGCGTGGGG
This sequence comes from Iguana delicatissima, assembly GCA_948472985.1. Lineage (NCBI taxonomy): Eukaryota > Metazoa > Chordata > Lepidosauria > Squamata > Iguanidae > Iguana > Iguana delicatissima. The sequence continues at coordinate 1,025,369 of CAOKZL010000608.1, read as the reverse complement.
GGTATGATGGTTATCTCCCCTGGCCTTTAAAGAAAGGCAGACGAATTAGGGCTCCAGTTTGCTCCAAGTCCGTGGGCTTGTGATGTCGTCATCTTTTGTTTGGGTGTTCTCAGTTTTCCAGGTAAGCCTCTGAAGGCCAAAAGGCTGATAATGACGAAAGGAACTGAAAATCATGAACGGAAGCAGTACGCCTACCCTCTCCTTCTTAATTATCCACCATGCTTGCATTTTCTCCTTCTTTTTCTGATACATGGGTAGCCAGCAGATGGCACTCATTAACAAATGAGAAGATTTAAGATTTAGAAAGTGCCTTTGGGTATTCAGTACATATATTACCTCGTAACTGTCACAACAGCCCTATAGGGTAGGCCAGTCCCTATACTAATAATTAGAGTGTCATTCTAATGTCCAGACATTGGGACTTAGCTTAAATTGTAGCTAGGTTCTGGCAGATGCTACCCTGCAGGTTTTGCATCGGCTTAAATTTTCACTCGCACTGCTGGGGCGTTCCTCCTCGTCTAGAAACAGGCATACTGGCACAGCCAAAATTAGTGTAACCAAAGCCTTTGAATTTTTGATTGAATGCTAAAGTCAGGATCATCCAATTCACAATATTTCCAGTTTCTACATGTGGCTGTGAAAGCTGGACAGTGAAGAAAATGGAAAGGAAAATAATCAACTCATCTGACATGTGGTGCTGGAGGAGAGATTTCTGCAGATGCCATAAACTGACAAAAAGACAAATAAATGGGTCCTAGAGCAAATCAAGCCTGAACTCTCCCTAGAAGCTAAGACGGCTAAACTCAGGCTGTTATACTTCGGGCGCTTAAGGAGACAACATGACTCACTGGAAAATACTGTTTTCTGTACAGAAAACTTGTTTGCTACACAAAACTTTCTGCAGATAAAATGCTATTTCCTATGCAGAAAAAAATGTCCATTTTTCACACAGAAAACTCCCTGAAATGCTAAGATTCTTGCCCATCTTGGGGGCCTAGCCACGTTGCACAATTACAGCGCTCCAATAGCACTTTCACTGTCATGCTTCCGACCTCTGAAATCGTGAGATTTCTAGCTTCATGAAACTAGAAATCAGAGAACTCTAATGCTGCAGTTCAAGGCCATTTCCCTAGAGAATTCAAACTACAAATCCTAGGACGGAGTCAGGGCTGTTAAAATGATATCAACCTGGTATAATTGTGCAGTATGGACTCACCCTAGGAGTCTTCTTGCTGTGGTTTTCCAAAGCTTGAGATACCCAATTTGCAATCATTTTCCAAGTATTTTGGAAACTTCTGTAAATTAATGTTTTAGCAGCATCTTTTTAAATTACAGGCTTCTCCAGCTTACCTGATAGGTTAGGGACCAGAGCACTGTCTGGAGGCAAAAATGGTTGAAAAGCGGAATCTAACTAGTGTAGGGAACATGAAGGACTTTCGCTTAGGACGAACTGTGCATGCATGCATCTCTCAGCTGGCCTGATGCCTTTATCCCCTGTATGGGATCACTTTGCAAGCAGCACACATGCGGTCCCAAGCAAGCCTCTGTAGGCAAGATGAATGGATGAAGGAGTGAACTCCGCATGGAATTAATAGAACTTGTCCTTAATTTGGAAGCATCAAAAGAGTCGTTGGATAATCGGGTGTCAAAAGGCGAGGGCTTCCTGTATTGTAAGCTACCTTGAATGCCATTTGGGGGTAAGGTAGGATATAATTTAGATAAATAGACAAATAAATGAAATATTCGTTCCCTTCCTAACCTGCTCTCTCCAACCCTGAGTTGCACATAATAATCCTTCTGTGCCCCCAAACATCTCCCTCACCTTTCCTGCTTTGTCTTTCCTCTTTGCTGCTGTTCTGTCTTAGCAGCTGTTGTATTCATGCTCTTTAGATGTTGCTTTAACTTCTGAAATAGAAAGGGGCCTTTTAGTCTACTACGTGCATATTTCGTTGTGGAATTTACACAGGAATAGGACGATATCCTAAAACAGTGGTTCTTAACGTGGGGCATGCAGACCCCTTCTGCTAGATACGAACGGCAGTGGCAGCAAGAGGGACATGGCAAGGGGGCAGGGGGTTGCAGGTGCCAAAACTGCTCCCTTGTTTGCACACAAGGGGGCAGTTTGGGAACAAACACACACCTGCTGCCACGTCCCTTTCGTCAGGCATGCGGCAGCAGGGGGTGTGAGTGCAGAAGGCATGTGCAGGATCCCAGACTATGACTCTGGAGACCAGGGTCTGAATCCTCATGTGGCCATGGAAAACTACTCAGACACGCCACATTCTCTCAGCCTCAGAGGAAGGCAAAGGCAGCACATCTTGCCAGGGAAACCCCCATTATAGGTTCACCATAAGTCAGTTTTCAAAGGGGAGAGACATGATGGCTAGAAAGAACCTCCCCCTGTCCGTGGCACTTTGTTGTTGTGTGCCTTCACAGGGTTTTTGTTGTTGTCGTCGTTGCGTGCCTTCACAGGGTTGTCGTCTTTTTCTTTTGTAAGATTTATTCAGAGGGGGTTTGCCTTTGCCTTCCCCTGAGGCTGAGAGAATGTGACTTGCCCAAGGCCACCCAGTGGGTTTCCATGACTGAGCAGGAGATTCGAACCCTTCTCCCTGGAGTTGTAGTCCAACACTCAAACCTCTACATGATGCTGGCTCTCATTTTCATGCAATCAGGCTATTTTCATCCTGAGAGGAGGTTGCTTCGGAGACTTCATAAACAAATGAACCACAGTCTTTAATGCTTTATATTCCCTTTTAAACAAAACAGGGCCTGTCAACGAGGTTTTTCAGCAGTTCAGGTACGTATAGATATTTTTTTTGAGAGGCAGAGAGTTGGGACAATGCACAGTTTCTTCCAGGGGCTGCTTGAGCTCGAAGGGCTGGGCTGGCCACAGCTGTTTCTCCACATGTCCAGTAACAAAGTGCGGATGCCCCTGGGGAGCGATTTTGCTTTCTTTTCTGGTTTGCAAAAGAACACCACCCCCACAGGAAAAAGGAAGTCCATTCGACCAAATCTTTGTGATCGTTTCCTTTCTTTTAAAAAGCTGCTTGCCACAGGACATGGGACCAGCTGTCAGCAGATCTCCGTTCTAGCCTTAACTTTTTCCTCAGCGCCAGAGAGTCCATGGTAGGGCGATTCCTCCCTGCGAGGCGGCCTTGAGGTGCTCTGGGGTGCAGAGAATTCCCCCCTTAAGTCTTCATCGAATTGTTCCAGCCATCTCTTTGCTTTGGTAGGGACTGCTTTGTTCAGGTTCGCTTGTTTCCCTAGTTCGCTCTCAGAGCATGATGGCAGTCGAGGCGAAGGGGTCTGGCGGCACGTGGCCCCATCCCTCCAACCCGCTGGAGCGGCCGCTGAAGGCCGGGTGGTTGAAGAAGCAGCGCTCCATCGTCAAGAACTGGCAGCAGAGGTACTTCGTCCTGAAAGGGCAACACCTGTATTACTTCAAGGATGAGGATGACCTCAAGCCGCAGGTAACCGGAGAGGGCCTACCCTCCAGCTGTCCCATTTTGGCTGTCCTGATTAGTCCTCTGTCTTCCCACTTTTCCTGCTGCTTTTAAAATGTCCCAGTTTCTCTCTCTTCCTCCCACTTTCCTCCTTCACCCTCAGCTTACTTCAGTTGCTGCAAACTGAGTTCAAAGTAACTCAACAAAGAGAAGAGGGGGAATCTTGTCCTTCCCAGTTGGTTCAGGCGAAAGCAAACTGCCACAGCCTCTTTTAGCTGGTCTGTTCCTCCTCCTTAATAATTCTGCGAACTTGACCATGCTCTGATGTTGCCTGGCCACGTGTGTCTCAGTTTTTGTTTGTGAAATGCTGGAGGGTATGAGAGAGAGCCTGCTTGGATCCAAATGTGTGTGCCTCAGGCGGTAAGGATAATGCCCTCCGGATGTTGTTGGATTGCAGGAGTGTCGCGACAGGGAGGTGCAGTAATAAGTGCACACGGATATGAATTCTGTCCCATCAAAGAATTCAGTCCCCAAATGCCTAGTGCTCCAGTGACTTCAAACTTCAGCTGAGCCTATAGAAACGCAGTTTGGGCACCCAAAGCAAAGGGGAGGAGCAGAGTGGCTGGGGTGGGGTGCAAGTTCAGCAAAGGGAATTCATTCTCTGCAGCGTTAAAAATTTGGAGACCGAAGGGAAATATATGATGGGGGAAGAATTCTTACTGAGGGGGCAAAGTCCTAATTTCACCCCCCCCCTTGTAGCCCCCTGTTAGCGTGTCTTTCAGCATTGGCATATTTTTATTTGTGTCTATAGTACTTGTAAGCCTCTTTTCAAAGTATTTTTTTTCCGTCAAGAGGGTTCAAAAGCAGAGTCTGGATTTAAGCTAGAGCTCTGGTCGCTGCAAGTCCCAGAATCCCCAGTGGGATTCAGGGAGCTGCAGTTTTAGAAAGGAACAATGCCATGCTGTGATTCAAAAATTTAAAAATGTAGGTGACAGCGCTGTCAGCATCGAAAACATGACAATGTAAATTTGAGCCAGAAATAGACAGTAAAAACATCCTCCAGATGTTGCTGGACGGCGGTCAGCAGAAGCCGTGGTTGGTTCAGGGCCCCTTGACCCAGAAGAATCAATTGTGAGGGACTCTGGAAGTTTTGACTCAACCAAATTGGGTGGGCCGCGTTGTCCCCACCCCTTGTTTATGCTCTGCTGCTTTTCTTCTCTCTCCTTGCTCTGGGGCAAAGGGGGACCGAGCAAACTCTGGGGGGCCACAGGCAGCAAAATGTCCATGAGAGGCGGTTTGTCTCTGTGCTCCTATCCAGTTATTACCTGTCCATCTTCTGTCAGTTAAGGCAGAGCTTTCCAAACTTTTCATGTTGGCGACACACCTTTTAGACATGCGTCGTTTTGCAGCACAGCAATTACTAGCAAACCGGAGGCTAAACTAACCCTTTGTAAGAGATATAGACACACACACAAATTGTAATAACAGAATGTATGAGGACACAACATATCTCATGAAAACCTTTCATATATTTTTAAAAATATATGATTTATAAATAATAACATACATTTCCAAGATTTTAGGCGACACACCTACACACTTCAGGTGACATGCTAATGCGTCACGGCACACAGTTTGGAAAGCCCTGAGTTAAGGGTATTATAAATGTTTGTACTTTCGACATTTCCGTTCCCTCTTGCCTCATTATTTTTCCCTCCCATCCTAAACATGTAAATAAATCTCTGTTGCCAACTGTAGCAACTTTCCCTGTGTTTGATGTAAAGGCTTATTTCAAATGAAACTTGTTAGTCTCTAAGGGGAGTCGCTGTTGGGTTGATAAGGACAGGTACTAGATCTTGTTCTTTTTGCTGCAAAAGAATTAACATAGCTACCCCTCTGAAAACTTGGGCCATTTCTGCACTAGCCTGTTATAGCGCGATGATTCTACTTTCAACATCCTCTGGGGTTTCGGGAGGGGCCGAACCTGCAAACCCCAGGATTCCAGAGGATGTTGAAAGTGGAATAATCGTGCTATAACAGGCTAGTGCGGAAATGGGCTTGGAAAGGACCAGATGATACTCTTAAACATCTCGAAGAGGACTGGAAGGTAATATCCCCTCCTTGGGAATCCAAATGGGGAAAATTAACAACTGCTGGAATTGAGGATTAAATGCAAGATTTTAAGGATATTAAACAAATGTTATGAGAAGTTAGATGGATGTATTAAAGGCAAAAATATTAAAGACTTGGTGGGGAGTATAAAATGTAAATAGGTTGAAGAAAGAAACAATTGAATTAATATTTACACTATATAAAACTCTTGAAATAGCAGGACAACAATGAGTTAAATGATGACATTATGTTAGTAGACCACAAGCTGAACATAAATCAGCAGCGTGATGCAGATACCAGGACACGGAGCGCTGGCTCCAAGCTGCAAATCTGCAAAACACTCGAGTGAGCCATGTGGCGAGAATTTGTCTTACAGAGGATGTTGTCAGTTCTAGATCATCTCAGCTTCAGAGATGGAACAGCGGGATCCTTCCTGACAATTATCTTGATTAAAAAAAAAAAAAAAAATAAGCAAATTTTATCATCTACATCAGAAATTGTAATTTTTGGTGTTTCCTTATAGGTGTCACTAGAGGTAACAGGGTTCATAGGTCTCAAGATCTGATGCGTGTATGTGTATTCTCCTTAGTTAGGCATTGCTATTCTCAATGTATATTTATTTAATTAATTAATTTATACCCCACCTTTTTCCTGACATAGGAGCCAATGTGGTGTGCAGCCATTTAAAAACAGAATGCAATTAAAAAGCTCTCGGTACAAAAGTTTACATGAAATTCCTATTTGAAAAACACTAGTTAAAAATTCAGGTTAAAAGCAGTTTTTTTAAAAACAGCAACAATATGCAATAGAACGGAAACAGCCCCTTCCTGTGTTAAAAGCTCAGTCTGTGGGCATTTCTGCACTACACTGTTATAGTGCTATTATTCCACTTTCACCCTCCTGTTGAATTCTGGGGTTTGTAGTTTACTGAGGACAAATTCTAAAGGCCCTGCAAAGCCCAGGATTCCATATGAGTTTGAAAGTGGAATAACAGCACTATAATAGGGCAGGGCGGAATGGCCTGCAAGATCATATTACAAGCCAAAAGCCTCCTTAAATTTAAAAAAAAAATCTTGTCCTGCTAGGAGAAAGACAGCAGGGAAGGGTCCAGCTGAACCTCCTGTGGAAGGGAGTTCCACCGCCTTGGAGAAGGCTCTCTGTCTCCTGTCCTTGCCAGGCGTGCCTGCGATCCTGGCAGGATCAAGAGATCCTCCCTTCCGGGTCTTAGAGCTCAGGGAGGTTCAGGGAGGGCCTGGAGAACGAGGTGCCGCGCCACGCACGAGAGCACAGGGTGCCAAAAGACCCGGCGGTCTTGTTCTGTGATCTGCTTGAAGCTTCTGGCCCTCCATGTTTAAAACTCTCCCGCCCTCCTTTTGCACCCGGCTTCAGTTCCTCTCTTCTAATTTCACTTCTTCTTCTTCCTCTCGCTCGCTTTCCCACCCGTGGGCCCCGCCTTGGCCCGATACGTCTTTCAACCACTGCTCGCTTTGACTTTTGCTCGCAAGGCTTCCTGTGGCAGGAACGAGTTTTCGCCCAGCGTCCCTGTCCCACGCGGTGATGCCCACGGCTGAGAACAGCTGGTGCCGCAGGGGAGATGAGGGAAGGCGGGGAGTTACGCCAGGGAGGATGGTTGCCGAGCGGGATGCTAATTTCGCCTGCCCTCCAGCTGTCCCAATTTGGCAGGGACAGTTCTGGTTAATGCACTGCTGTCCCACATTTTCAGCCGCTTTTAACATGTCCCAGTTTTCCTCCCCTCCTTCTGTTTCCCCCCTTGTCCTCCGCTGGCTCCAATGGATGCAAACTGACTTCAAAGTGCCAAAGGAGTCTGCATTCCATTAATTCAGCTGGAGGAAAAGGAGAGGAGTGATTCGAACCTTGTCCTTCTCTGTAGGTTCAGGCAAAAGCAAATTGCTGCATCCTCTCCTAGCTTGTGTGTGCTTCCTAACTCCCCCCCCCCCTTGACTGCACGCTGATGTTGCTTGGCCACACGTGTCCCAGTTTTCATCAGTGAAATGTTGGAGGTTATGAGGTTGAGCAGCCGTAAAACCCACACAGGCTAATCTTTGTGTCAACTCTGTGGGTCAAGTCACGTGAGTTATCGCTTCTTCCTGTGACTCATTGGACTCATGACCTTGCCTCCAGGGCCACCTGGCTGCTCTGTGGGCGTAAAGAAGGGGCCGGGTGCATTTCAGAAGCAATTGGGAAACACTGGCTCTCCAGATGCAACTCTTTGGGGTCAACCCCTCCCAAAAGCCCTAAGCCAGCAGAGCCCATGCTGAGGCAGGTTGGGATCTGCACCTTAACCACAGCTGGAGCGCTGCATGAATCCCATCCCTGCAACAGAGGTGTACCCTCTCTGCTACACAAAAGTGTGTCCAGTCTGGTTTAAATCTGTAGTGAAGACTTGCACCAAAAAAAAAAAAAAAAATGCACAATGAGTAAGTTTGCTGTTTGTTGCTGTGTGCCTTCAAGTCATTTCTGACTTATGGCGACTCGAAGGCAAACCTATCATGGGGTTTTCTTAGCAGAATTCGTTGAGAGAGGAGTTGCCTTTGCCTTCCTCTGAGGCTGAGAAAGTGTGACTCGTCCAAGGTTACTCAGTGAGCTTCCATGGCCAAGCAGGGATGTGAACCCTGGTCTCCCAGTGTCCCTGGTCTATGCTCAAACCATAGAAATGCTAAAAGCACAGACTGGGGTAAAGGGCAACATATTTATTCAAAACCTACTGGTTTAGCAAATATAATGTGCCAACAGCACACACAACAGCGCGCTCTCTCTCTCTCAGTTGTTGGACATTTACCACCATAGTCAATGCAAACTGGCAAGTTGCTAACCACAGACAGTAAGCAAAGATATAAAAATCTTCCAGGCATGTTGCACCCTCTACTGCCTGCTCCAGTGTAGGATTGTGTTGTATATTTCTGCTATCTTAAATATATGAACTAGATAGGATAAAACAGTTTTAAAAAATTAATAAAGAACATGTGGGCCCAAATCTTTTTCTTAATCCCAAATAGTGCAGACCTATGAAATCAGTGATAGGTACCCTAAAGGCACCAGACCCCATCTGATCTTGGAAGCTAAGCAGGATCAGCCCTGGTTAGTACTTGGATGGCACACCGCCAAGGAATATCAGGTGCTGAAGGCTCTGTTTCTGAGGAAGGAACCAGCTAAACCACCTCTAAGAATTTCCTTCCTAAGAAAACCCTTTGAAGTTAATGGGTTGCCATAAATTGGCAAGCAACATAAACAAACATACACACACACTTCTTATTTATGAGTTGACACATTGGTTAACAATGGGTTCAGCCAATCTGCTCTGGCTGGGACAGACCCGTGTGATTCAGGTCATGGTATTCCTGTATTAGAATAATTTGTGTTTTGGTGGCCCTTTCACAGTTGTTTCTGTTTTTGCTCACAGGGTCTGGTGCAACTGCATGGCAGCACCATCAAAGAACTGGCCGCCACCTCTGACGAAGTTGGGAGGTTTATCTTCGAAATCATCCCAGGTTTGTTGAGATTAATGGCATGAAAATTCCAGAGCTTATGGACAGAATAATTCTGCCTACATCCGTGATTGTGTATTCCTGCATGGTAAGGGGTTGGACTAGATAGCCCCGGGGGTCTCTTCCAATTCTATGATTCTATGTGCAACTCTCCTTGTACCACCTTCAGCCGAATGCAGATGTTGTGTGATGCGCACACACACACAAACACACACACACACACACAAATCCACCACACGTGTAGAAGAACTTACGCATTAAGTCATTGACAACCTGCCACCATTATCTCTAAATAAATGTTGAAGCATTTGGGCTTATCTGTTTGGGCTGTGCAGAGATGGCACGGCAGTCTCTTCTAGTGAGCTCCTGCCAGAGTTCTCAAAGAGGTAAAAGCTTATTGGGGAAAAGGTATCGCTTAGCAGAGAAAGGAATCAATACCTGGCATTTTCTCCCGCTGCCTAAATGCATCTTTGGTTCCCTTTCTCTCTCCCCGCTGCCCCCATCCTCCTCAGGCGTCCCGGGGGACCAGAGTCGAACCGGACAAGACTCCTACGTTCTGATGGCCAGCTCCCAGTCGGACATGGACGAGTGGGTCAAGTTCCTCCGCAGGGCAGTGGGGTCTCCGTTAGGAGGTAAAGAAGCTTCTTGTTAAGGGGCTTCAAGCTGAGTCCAATTCATGGAGACCCAGTTGCTGGGTTTTGTGGCAAGATTTGTTCAGAGGTTTGCCATTGCTTTCCCCTAAGCGAAGGTGACTTGCCCAAGGGGGGGGGTCACCTGGTGGGTTTCCATGGCTGAGCAGGGATTTGAACCCTGGTCTCTCAGAGTCCTGTTCCAACACTCAGACTGCTACCCTGCACTGGCAGAGTTTTCTTCCTTGCATCTCTCTGAGGCTGAGAGAGTGTAGCTCACCCAAGCTCACTGAGCAGGTTTCTGTGCCTGAGCAGGGACTTGAACTCTGATCTCTTGGAGTGCTAGCCCAGTGTTCAAACTACTACACCACACTTTAAATTTAAAAGTACGCTTTATGAAGAACTTAGCCTTGGCCCCTGGAGGCCATCCTAGCGGCTCTCCCCAGGGGGCCCTGACGTGATGTCACAGAGACGCACGTGCCTGTTACTGGCAGGTGGCCCGGGCTTCCCCAGAGGCCCTGATGAAGAGTCCATTGAGAGGGGATCCACCAGTCGCTCATTGTTGTGGTTCGTGAATGAACGGCAGACTTCAGGCTCCTGGACTAAGAGCAAGCAGAATTTAACCACAGACGCAGCGGCAGAGAGATCTCCAACCCACGGTTTCTCAGCCATAGAACAGGTTATGTTTTGCGGCGAGCTGTAACCTTTGCCTTCCAGAACTGCTCCTTGAATTCTGCTTCATAAAACCTCCCTTTGAGGCTGGGCTGTGATTCCGAGGCACGTAGCGGGGAGCAATCTCAGGTCACACAGCCCAGCTCTCCCCCCCCCCGGAATGTGTCTTTTTTTGTTTGCTGAGTGCCCAAAGAAAGGAAGAAATGGCATGGAAGAAGCAGCCTTTTCCTGTCTGAAAGGGAGCCATAGATTTGAAGCAAGAAGCCTGGGAAAGGAGGCATTGATCTTGTGCCTTGACAGGTTTATGATGGCCCTTTAAAAGCCCAGAGAGCTCTTGGTAAAGTGGACTGTGCAAACCATCGCATCTCTCCCTGCTCTTTCCCACTGTGTCAGGAAAGCAAAACGGCTCAGTCTCAGTCTGAAATAGCAGGTGCCGGCCAGGCTCTCGAGGCTCCTGAAACAAAGCATGTGCAACAGGGGTGCCCGTTTGGAGAGAGGAGAGAGACGAGGCCCGGAAGCACCTCCCAAGAGTCTTAGGCTATTTCAGGAGGAGCTGTTGGTGGAGGGGAGACTTGGGTCTCTCTGCTCATCCTTCGACCTCCTGGACTCCAGATGAAGGGTTGGGAACTGTGTTGCTGCTCTCCAGTTCTAGGGATGTTCTTCTGCTGGGAATTCAGGAAGAGGAAACCGCTGCTCCGACAGACAGGTATTTGTCGGCCTTTTAGAAGCTGCATGCATGGTGTGTCAGCTGTTTTATTTTTTTTCTCCGTACTCCGTCTTACCCTCCCAGCCAAAGGCCACCCCCAGATTTCGCTATGTGAGGCCTCCTCAGCCCTGCTGGTGCAGCAAAACAGAAAAATGCAGCAACACTCATTCTCTGTATGTCCCCTATGGCAGGAATTTACTGGCCAAGTCCTGAGAGTAAATGATAAATCATGGCCTTTTACACTAATGCGCTGCAATAAGCAGAAATCAACTGGCCGCGGTTTCTGCTGTCGACTCAGAGATGGAGTTGTGGTGCCCCAGGAGGTAGGTCCCGGGTTCCGATGTCGCCTCTGCCCTGAACTTGGGGTGTCATCCGTGGGGATGAGACATGACTTGCCTGCTAAGGTGATTGTGAGAATGACTACATATTTATGCAAAGCACTTTGAACACTGAGTGCCTTTTCATTTTGTGGTTGTTTATTATTTCAATACGTTTTCATCAATTTAGATGAAGTATTTCAGAGAAGAACTTGAATCTCTGTAGTAACCTATGGACTGAACCTCAATTTAAATCAGGGATGAGGTTGCGTAGTTGTGGGAACTGATTTTGAGCTGCAGTTCTCATAGGCGCTCATCACAGGCTGTGTTGCCCACGGATGATAGGAGCTGCAGTCCAGTGACTCTCCCCCTAATCCTGGCTTAAACCAGACTTTAGGAAGTTGTCTTTAATATTAATTAGTTGCAAGCCCGTTGCTGAGAAGGGTGGAAGTTAACCTTAGTGGGTGCATCTAGATTGATTGAAAACTCCCAGAATTTTTTTTCCGGTTCCTTCTGATCTTATACTGGTTTAACATAAACTGACCTGGGGAGCTGGTATTAAAAGTCTCTGATCATCTGGGGAGCTCACAGAAAACATTCACGAATAAACAAAATGTATATGGATCTCCAAAATGAAATTGGAAAGAACAGGGACAAAATCTGGGACTTTCAGATCTTTTCAATCAGTCTGGACACAGCCATTATAGTTATGCTTTATAAAAGTAACTCCTTTCGTTCTAGTTTCTTAAAAGAAGTCAGAACATATGCCTTTTTATTTTTTGAAAAGTCGAATGTAACATACTCTCTTACTCTCCCACATGTCTTTGTCCCAATGTGCATAAGAGAGCACGAAGAAGCAGCACACGCTAGCACTGGAACAGTGTGATATTCCTCCTCCACCATTTAGTGAGGCCACATCCTTGTAACTTTAACTTTAACTGTAAGTTGCAGCTGCACAAAGGAGTGAAGTTATCCCTCATCAACTTAACTCATTAATCATACAGGATTATTCTATAATTGGGAAATGTGCTTAATAACAAGTAACTAGTTAGTTATGGCTAGTAGCTTCCAAGCTGAAGTTTAAACGTTGCGGTCCTAGATTATGACCATTTTGAGAACTTATTTTCTTTTCTCTCTCTCTGTCTTTTTGTGTCCAGTGGTTTTTGGCCAACAGCTGGTAGAAACCATGATCTATGAACAAAGATTTGGGCAGCATCCGGTTCCCATCTTGGTAGAGAAATGTGCAGAGTTCATAAGGAAGCACGGCCTCAATGAAGAAGGGATCTTCCGACTCCCCGGCCAAGACAATCTTGTTAAGCAACTGCGGGATGCCTTTGACGCCGGAGAGAGGCCCTCGTTTGACCAGTAGGTGGCATATTTCTCAAGGGTATAAAAGGGGGCCGCTGCAGGTTCAACACAGCTGGTGTCTCCTGGACCCCCAACTAATCAATAACTGGATAGATCTAACACAACCTAATTTCCTAAGACATCTCCAAGTGATCACTTAAGATATTTGCTGTGCTTCAAATCTCCCTGACATGGGATAAAGAAAGTTAAATATTTACATGGAAAATATTTGCCATGTTAAAGATGGGCATAACCTGCATGGAAGAATAAATACATTTCAGAATTATAACTGCACAAAATATTTGCCTGAAATGTTTCCCAAATCCAGTTTACAAAAAAGGTTGCTCCATTCGGACTACGATTCTCAAAATTCCCCATGGTCCTGACAAAACTTCCATTGCAGAAGTGTCTGTTTGAATTTTAACCAAATAAGATCTTGGGAGAAAAAAATGGACTGAAACTCCCAGAATTCTGCAGCCAGTACAGCCATGCCCAGATCCTGGGGACCGTAATCCAAAACAGACCACTTTTTTCCGAGTTCTGTTTTAATCTGATGAGCAAGGGGGGAAGTGAATATGTCGTTCTTGTTAGCTATCTCATCTCTTTAACTCATTTTAATACTCTGTGTACCTCACACATCCTTCTCTTTTGCAGAGACACTGATGTACACACAGTGGCTTCTTTGCTTAAACTTTATCTCCGGGAACTTCCTGAGCCAGTTGTACCTTGCACGCAGTACGAAGACTTCATTTTGTGCGGACAGCTTCTAGCCGCTGGTGAGGCCAAGGTAATTCATAATGCACCCTTTCCTCTCTGTCTTTGGGTTCAGTGAGAAGCTGTATGGATGGCATCGGTACAGGGACGGTGCATGGTTTTTAATTTGGCTTTTGCAAGGGTCCTGTGTGCTGAACCCTCACAAAAGTGTTGCGGGGAGCACTGTATTTGCATTTCAAGGGAAGCTTCCATTGGCACTTTTGGGAGATACCCTCTGAGCTCAGGAAAGCAACTATATTTGGTCTGCGTGAGATCCCTTGATTATGTCCCTGGAGCATGGAAAAGAAGACATTCACATATCTCTCATGAATTAAGCATTATTGTGTACTTTCCAGTCATTTCTGACTTAAGGTGACCCTAAAGAGAATCTGTCATGGGTTTTTTTGAGCAGAATTCATTTGGAGGGGGGCTGCCATTGGCTTCCTTTGAGGCTGAGAGAGTGTGCCTTGCCCCAAGGCCATCCAGTGGGTTTCAACGGCTGACTGGGGATCTGAAGCTGGTCTCCCTAGCCCAGCAGTCAAACCACTGTCCCACGCTCGTTCTCACAAATTAAGTGTGGGATTTGTTTAATATGGAAACAGCCGTGAAAGACTGGTATTGTGAACTACTCTGCCTAAAAAAAAGTATGGCTTTTTAAGATAGGGAAAGTTGATACCCTGATAAAATTAACAGAATCTATGAGCTGAAGAGAAAGGATTGTGAAAGATGGATGCTTTTCAATAAATGGAAAATTTTGGAATTTATGAAGGGGGCATATGGCTTAGATTTGTGATGTGAGTTCGTATCCCAAGAAATTGCATTCTCTTAATGTGTGCCAGAAATGGTTGGTCCTGTTCATATTTCAGATAAAGATAGTTGCTTTTTAGGTCAGCATGGGTGTTACTACCAATGTTGCTTTCTATATTGTTTTCTTTTTATTTTCTCTTTTCTCTTTATCTGTCTGTTTATATAAAGGGGTGGGTATGAGTTCCTATGTCTACAGAGCAGTAAATCTGTTCCATATTTAGTCTGAACTTTAAGGAACTGTCTAAATTGCTGAAACTCTTTGAAACTTCTTGACTCTCTAAGGCAAGTCCAGAGCATTGATAGTTTGGTAGATGGGGTTAGCACCTTGGATAGCTCATTCAGAGTTCAGACTAAAAGCCAGAATGGAGTTATCACACCATTGACATGGAAGCCACTGGCCACCAGGGTTTAAACAGATCTGTATTCTCCATCTTGTATTTTTGTGCACATACATGTTTTTTTTTTAAATCTGATTTTTACAATAATTTCCTTGTATGTGTTCTCTTTCCATGTCGGTATATTTGTACTTACATTTTTGGTGATGCGTTTATAAAAATTAAAACAGTCTTAAAATATTGTAAAAGCCTTCAGGTGAAGAAGCCAAAATGCAACTACTCATGATATTTTATATGAGCAATATGTCATTTATAAGAGTTGGAAACCCATCTTTATATTCTTCTAGGGCCGTCAACAGTTGGTGAAGCAGTTGGCTCTCTTACCCCGAGACAATTACAACCTTCTCAGCTACATCTGCAGGTTGGTTCTTCAGCAATGCCCTCTGCAGCCGGCCGCTTGGAGCTGGAGGAGCCCATACTGCAACATTTTGTTGCAGTTCCCACTTGTGCTTCCTGGGCCGCCTTTTCCAGTCCCTGACAGATGCCGGGAGCATCTCCATCACGGCCACAGGTCAAACTTGGCTTGACAGGTCAATACGTAAAGAACCTCTGAATGGTCTTAGAGCGTGGGGAGGGGAAAAACAAATCGTGTAGCTGGAACACCTGGCTTTTTACTGGACGTTGAGTCCAAAACCATCACTTTCCCAGCCTTTTGTACAGAACCATAGTAGGAGGTTGTGTTTTGTATGTGTGTGTGCATGCATTTTAAGAAAACTATAGGTGTGTAAGAATGGGTGTTTCTCTCTTTCCCATTCTTTGCCCTTGGATTCTGGCAGGTTCCTTCATGAAATCCAGCTGTGCTCAGCGACCAACAAGATGAGCGTGGACAACCTGGCAACGGTCTTTGGCGTCAACCTCATCAGACCGAAGATGGAGGATCCTGTCACCATCATGAAAGGTGCAACAGGGACTCTGCTCTTCCGGCAGTCTTTTTAGAAGCCACTGTTTTTTTCTTCCTCATTTTTTTTATTTATTGTTTTAATCAAACTTTATAGAACAGAGGCTAAAAGAAAAGGAAGCCTCCACAGTGTTGGATATAAAGTATGTATCAGAAAACCAAACTATCAACCAAGCGTCATCATTCATCACCAATTACACATGATTTTCCGACTGGATTGCCCTTGTAGAGACAGATTGCAAACACAAAAGAGGATCTATTTGTGCAAATATTAAACAACACGGGGCTCTACTGACAAAGACAAAAATAAATTCCTACTTTAATTTGCATCTAATATAACATTGTTCAAAATGTCTTAGGTAGGATAGAAGAATGAAAATTCTTGCATTTACTGTATTTAAGATATAGCTTTTCATTATTATCATAATCCTTAGTCCAAAAAGCTGGCTATCGTTAAATCCCTCCATTTGCTTCTAAAATATGAAATAACTGGGTCCCATTTTTTTTAACAAACTTATTGAGGCCACTGCTTTTAAAATGTGATATTTCATGTGGAAGGGTGCACAACCTGTTTGCATTCAAGAGGACTTCAGCCTCACTCTCCAGCTTTGCCAAAGACTATGGTTGCCGCCCTGCATTGACCAGCATTGGCCTACTCCTGCTTTCCCCTTCTGCAGGTACTCCCCAGATCCAGAAACTGATGACTGTGATGATCAGTGAGCACGAACATCTCTTTCCCCCATCCAAAGATGTGGCGCCTTCGCCACCTCTCCAGAAAAGCGATTCCAAGAAGTGCCCAGTGCCGCGCAACACGGTTGGCTGGGATGCCGTAGAAACCCCGCTCACAGCCAGGAGTGAGATTAGAACCCTCTGGGAAGCGGTGAGTGTCTTTGCTCCTCTCATTCCTGCCTGCAAGAACCAATAGCCTCATTCAAAAAAATTCTGTGAGAATGCAAGGCTTCCTATACAATTTTTGAGCACTGTGCATGCTTCAGGATGTCCTTGGGGAAAATTTATTTGGGTAAACATACATGGGCTTTCCCGGCACACCTTGTGTTGTATATGAGATGTGAGGCTGGAAAGAGACTGAGGATCCGAGAGCTGAACAAGCAGGAGCATCCCGGCCAGCCCCTTGAAGGTGGAAGTGGGCGGCTGGTGGGAAAAAGTTTCAATTTTTGGAGATTTTCTGATTTCTAGATGAGGGAAACCCAAGCTGTACCTTTGCCTCCTCCTTGTTTTTCATTTTCTTGTGTGCCTTCAAGATGTTTCCAACTTATGTTGACCCTCAGACAAAGCTATGATGAGGTTTTTAGAATTATTTATATTATCTAATGTTGTTTGTTGTATCATTGCTAGTATATTTATTTGTTTATTTAATTCCCCACTATTATGATTGGTTTTTACCTGCTTTTACCTGTTCTGTAAGCCACCTTGGCTCCCATATTGGGATAATAAAGGCAGGAAATAATTTAAACAGATCAGTAAAGTTTCTGACTTTGCTTTCAGAAAGACGATCTAGAATCTTCAAGTTCAAAGCTGACTGGCAGGAGAGCTCCATCAACAGAAGATAATGGGGAACAGCAGCCCAAAGATGCTCTGGACTCTTGCACCGGCCACTCCCGAAAAAGAACTCAGACGCTTCCCAACAGGAAATGTTTTGGGAACATTTTGGCCAACCGAGGGAATCAAAGCTTGGACAGAAATGACATTTTTAACAGCAGCTTTTGGACGTCGTCGTCTTCGCTGGTCCAGCCCAATCCCGTTCCTTCCATAGGTGGTCACAAGAGGACACTATCTCAGGGACTTTCCAAGTTGCTACCTTTCTCTCAGGCATCGGACTCTTCCTGTTCTGCCCAGGAAACTAAAAAGCAGATTCAAGAGCGGGGAGGCCCATTGTGCCAAGGAAGTGATAATCCAGGAAATGCTTTTCAGCCAAGCAAAACTCCTGGTCCCAGGCAAAACGGGTCCCCAGATCCAAATCCTAGTCCCGAACCAGAGGTTGGTGACCCAGATGACCCTGTGTTACTCAGGAAGATGATTCTGGAGTTGAGAAAGGAGATGGCGGCGCAGAAAAAGAACTATGAGGAGCAAATGTCAAGGTAGCGTCCCAGCAGATTCTCTTTGTCTCTTAAAGCTGACTGTTATGTGCTTGCAACCCCCATTTCTCATCTGGACCAGAAATAGTCCTAATGCCCCACAATAAGTCTTCCCAGAACATTGTGGTTGTTATGGGATTTCCATGGGTTTCCAAGGCTGAGCAGGATTTCAAATCCTTGTCTCCCAGAGTCCTAGTCTTAAATTCAGACCACTGCTGGCTCCAATAAATGTGGTAATACTCTCCTAGGTGAAATTTTTTCACAAGAGTTTTGCCATTGGCTTCCTATGAGGCTGAGAGTGTGTGACATGTCCAGGTGGGTTTCCATGGCAAAGCAGAATTTGAACCCGAGTGTCTCTAGTCCAATACTCAGAACACTACACAATGCTGTCTTTCTCCCAGTAAATTCCATGCGTGTCTATTTGCGTACAGACATGAAGTTGTTCACTTTGGATGCCTTTTCATAGACTGAGTGCATCCTGAATGGGTAGCCCTGCAATCCTGGAGGTACTACCTCCTGGCAGGGGTGTGAATAATCCTCCCAAGATTGCATGTTTTTGATGAAACAGAAGCCCAAACCCTGTTGGTAAGGCGTGCAAGTGTAACATCAACATAAACTGCACATGTCTTTTAACGGTTGCTGCAAAAAGAGGCATTCTGCATCTCCATCGACAGTGAGCTCCTCCACAGTCTTTACTTACTTATCTGCTGCCAAGGTGCCCCCATTTACTTACCAGGGGAAGGTAGGAAGCAAACAGATTGTGGCTGGCTGTGTTTCCATAGGCAGCCCGGGAAATAAGACGTCATCCTTCTGGAATGCCAGAGAACCCCTTTTTTTCGATGGGTGGCTGCTGAGACACAGTCGGATCCTTTCTGGCTGCCTCTGTCTTCTCCTAGCCAGAAAATCATCGTTGCAGGCTACCTGGCACCTGGTCAATAAATTAAGTGTACAGAAGTGGGAGGAAATCACATTGGAAAGTATAGTTGGCCAGTGAGAATTTTGTGTAACATCCCCTAAAGTAGTCAAAATGTGCAGAAAACAGCTAGAAAACCTCACATTTTTCTCTGCAAAGTAATTCTTCTGCAACACTTTGGGATGTTTAAATATGGAGAGAATACTAAGCAGGAATATTTGCTTTGGTCTTTTCCTGCTGTGGTGGGGGGAAACTACCAGAATTAATTGTCCTTTCATGGCAAGACAAAGTATTTGAGGATCTATATTCCTGGAGGAGAAATGCAGTTAGGTTTAAAGAGGATCTCTGTCGTCTGCTAGTGCAATCCAAGATCTCAGCTGTGTGTGTATGCGGGTGTCCACACATACACCCTGTTGAGAAATTGAGAAACTGATGTGTCTGGAGAGTTTTTTCACCTCCAGCAGTTGAACAAGACAAGGATCCCTACTTTCAGCAAAAAAGAGAGGTTTCTGCTATTTGCACAGAATATCTTTGCACAAAGCTAGCGTCTGACCTCTTTGGAAAACCAAGCACCCAGAAAGTTCGGAAGGATTGACTGAGGATCCAAAAGACCCAAAGGTTTCCTTCCAAAAGATTCACACCTTTTCTTTCATTTTGTTTGAGGGGACTCTGACGTCATTTTCTCTGTTCTCTTTTGCAGCCTTGAAAAGGAAAACTACGATGTCTGGGCCAAAGTGGTGAGGCTGAAGGAAGAGATTGAGAAAGAAAGGAATAAATCGGCAGAGCTGGAACAAATGCTCCAAGATCTCAGGTGTTCCAGGGATGACATGGAGAAGAAAAACAAGCTTCTAGAGGACTCTTTAAGATCCATGATACAGTCTGCAAAAAAAGTCTGAAGAGAAGGAGAGGACTACCTCCCTGAGTCTAAACTAGACTTTTTCCCATTCAAGGAAATTTTTCACATGCAACTGATAGTGGTGGTCCTTTCTTTGCAGAATCATTGCACTGGTGGACATGGTCAGTAGGGATGGAAAGAAGACTTGCCACTATTCATTCCCTGGTTGAAAACTGGGTTTCCTGACACTTTGAAAAAACCTGGTTGGGAAGCGTAAAAGAGAATTGGTGAGAATTTCAGCCACATCATTTATGATACGTAAAGTTGCTGTTGCTGTCAGATTTTAATTGTACAGCAAAAGAAAAACAAAGGAAGCAAAAATTGAGGAACACTGAATAAAAGGTACAGCAGAAAGTGGAAACACATCTTAAGCTACTCAGTTGATGGACAATTTGTTGTTTAAAAATGCCCAGTGTGTTTCGGCCTGTATTGATCTCCATGCTTTTTTCCAAAGCTGTTTAAAATATAACTCCAGAAACTTCTGGAGCCTCCAAATTTCAGAACTTGGCAGAAATTGTATTTGAACAACAACAACAACAACAAAAAAGGTTTGTGAAGAAAACAGTGTTCTTTGATGCAAAAATGCAATTGCTTTTTGCAAAAATGAAATTTTTGCCAATTCCACTGTGAAACAGCTATTATAGTAAAGAAGTTCTTCTTTATGTTCAGGTTGAATCTCTGTTCCTGTCATTTGGATCCGTTGGTTCATGTTCTAGTCTTTGGAACGCCAGAAGGCGTGCGTGCTCCATATTCTCTATGACATCCCTTCAGATAGTCAGAGATAGCTGTCATGTCACCTCTGAGTCTTCTCTTCTCCAAACTAAACATTCTCTGCTCCCTAAATCATTCCTCATAAGGCTTGCTTTCCAGACTTTTGGCCACCTTGGTCTCTCTTCGTTGGATATGTATCAGCTTTTCAATATCCTTCTTGAACTGTGGTGCCCAGAACTGGACACAGGATTCCAGGAGAAGTCTGACTACACATAAAAGAGTAGCGCTACTATTTCCTATGATCTGTACACTGCAACCCAGAATTGCATTAGGCTTTTTGGCTGCTGCATCACACTGTTGATTTATGTTTTGCTTGTGGTCTACTAAGATCCTTAGATCCTTTTCACATGTCCTGCTTTCAAGCCAGGTGTCGCCCACCCTATGTTTCATTTTTCCTCCTTAGATGTGGAAAGTCCCACAAGTCTGCTCTGATCCCATCTTTGCCATCTTCTCCTGGGGAGACTAGTAGCACATTTTTTATGACGCGAGAGGGCCTGGCTGAGCAGCCCAGGGATCTGAAAGCAGGCCAAGTGGGTGTCCATTTCGCGTAAACTGAACATCTCTTTACTTCCTTTGTAGATAGACTTGCGTCAACCCACACTGGTTTCAAGCCTCCTTGAATTATTTTTCTTTGCCCCTTTACAAGTCCACAGGGCTGGTAAGAATGCTAGGCGTTAAGGGAGTTTTGCTTTGCAGTCTGAAGGTCAAGTCAGCGTGGAAATCGAACTGCTAATGGTTATATTTATAGAAAGGCCATCACTTTGGGTCAATGACCGTCCTCAAACATGCACCACAGCATCTGGTGGGATGAAAACATGCCCTCTGAGCATGATGCATTTGGTGCTTCTTTTCCCAGTGAACAGTCACAGCTGCCGTGGCTACAGACCAAATCTCTGTCTTCATAACATTTTCTTCAGAGTTGCTGGTTTGTCTCGGAGTATCACTTTTGTCCATCACCAAACAACTTTCCAGTTTTGGAACTGGTAAAGAATTGTTGTCTTTGGCAAAGTGAGTGGGTTAGATGCTCCGGATGCTCCTGGCATTTGGAAAGAGTAGAGCCCTGCAAGGAAGCCTTGGAAGACAGGGGCCTCTGTGCCAATGGAGCGATGAATCCACACTACATTCTAATATGAACTGCCTAGGAAGTATCCAAGATGCTGAGCCTGTTTTGGAGGGGTAACTGACAAGTCTTTTAAAAATTTGGACCAGAACCTGCTGTGGAGTCACTGCTCCAGTGACATGGAAGCTTCCCTGGCTTAGAAGTTAAGCTCTGTGTGCTAAAAACTCTCACTGAGGGGCTGAGATCCTACATGTGGAGGAGAAATTCACAGCTGCAGTTCATGGCTTCTGTCCTCTGACCATCTGAACAGAAACCTGAAGAGCAAAAAAGTATTTCAATTTCAGTTACATTTCCCCTTCTCCCCAAATAATGGCCAGCCATTATTAGTAGCACAAATAAACATATATTTGAAGAGAAGGAAGAAAAACAAGAGCAGAATCTGTTTTTCAAAGGGGAAAATTAGCAGCTGATATGCTCAGGATGTGATGCCAGATCCGACCTCACGTGTGTCCTAATTCCTTTAATAAGCAACGAAGCCGTTGCCACTTCTCCTCCCCATTCCAGCTGTTCTTGGGCCTGAGAAAGCAGCCGGGCTGAAAATAGCCTTTTTGGATGCAGCAACGGTAAGCCAGCAGAGACAGCGAAAGCTGCCTGCGCCCTTGTGCCCAGTTCCCATTATCAGGACATGGTGTCAAAAGGGCCTAACTTGGCGCATCATGCTTTTACACGTGATAAGTCAGATTTGCACAAGCCCTGCCAGCTGTTACAGATGATAGCGCCATAGGCAAGGCAGCATCCACCTCCCACCCCCGTCCCACCCATTCCTAATGGGCCAAAACCACTGGGCCAATTTCTGCATGCATGAAATCTGAGGTGGGAAACCTTGCCTGGGTGTGGGACTTCAGGCTGCTGGTGGAGGATTGTTGGAGGAAGGAGGCAATTAGGAGAAAAAGGAGAGGGAGAGATGCCTGCTTGAATTGTCTCCTAAAGGGGAAGGGGAACAGGTAACCTCCCTGCATGTAGAAAAACAGCTCCTCAGGGAAAATCCTAGGCAGAACCTTTCTCACATCTCAAGGATGCCTGACGATGTAGACAACGAAGCAAGCTTGTTTTCTGCTGCTCCAGAGGGCATGGATTCAAATGGCGAAAGAAGAGATTTTGATTGAATGTCAGGGAGAACCATAAGAGTTGTCTGAGAGTGGTACAAGCTCTCTCAGAAGGTGGGTGGGCTTCCCTTCCTTTCACCCTTTGGTCAACATTTTCAAACGTTTTGATGAATGTGTGTTAAGATTTGGGGAAGATAGGTATTGTTCTTTGTTGTATGCTTTCAGGTCATTTCTGACTTACGGTGACCCTAAGGCAAACATAATGTGGGGAGAGGTTCTCGGCAAGATTTTTTTCAGAGTTTGCCTTTGTTCTCCTCTGAGGCTGAGAGAATGTGATGTACTCAAGGTCATCCAGTGGGCTTCCATGGCTGATCAAGGATTTGAACCCGGATCTCGTGGAGTCCCAGTCTAACTTTAAAAAACACTACACCACTCTCGTTCTCAGCTCTCAACTCTCATCCAACTTCACTTTGAGAAGTGGAGTTTTAAGTGATTTTATAGCGTTATACATTATTGATACTTTAATATCAGAGCTACCACCCTACTAGATAAATGTAATTGCAGAGAAAAGAAGACTGAGAGGTACCTAGATAGCCTGTTGCATTTTGGAACTTTGCATCGACATAGCTGTATGGCAGAGGCACCAAGAAACCTGGTGGCCTGAAGATGAGCCACGTGACACCAGCAAAAGTGCCTGATGGGCACGGTAACAGCAGCCCCTTGCTGGATGTTACGTCCCGCAACTGGGCAGTTCTGATTCCCGCAGACGTACGGTTACAAAGATCTAGGTCCTCAACAGGATTCTGGGTGCTAGCGATAAATCTCGGAAGGGCTGTTGGGGAGAAGACGGAGCAATTTTGTTTTCCGCTGCTCCAGAGGATGAGACCAGAATCAATGGATCTGTCACGTACAGGATAACTCTAGTCTCAGCAATTTGGCTTAGAAATCTGCAAAAGCTTTATTCAGGAACTTCAGACCAACAGCAGCGCATTCTGGAAACTGCCAAGGCTAAAAGCCCTATTGGATTTACACTTATAAGCAGTAACTTTACAAATTTGCACTACAAGGCCCTTATTTGCCAGCTAATTAAAACAATTCCTTTTCCCAGGCTGGCTTCCTGCCTGCCAGCATCCAGATGTTGCATTTGCCTTTGTTCTCCTCCTTGTAAAGGTTCATTATAGCAACACACCCACATTCCCAAAGTGCTGTTTTCTCATTAAGTTTCCATCATCCCCTTCCAGCCACTTTTGCAGCATCAAACAACAAAGCACTTACAGGTATTGCATGGTGTTAAACAGCAAAACACTACATGGGTGACGTGGCATTTCAATGGCATCAATCCACAAAACACAACAAGGATTACAGGGTATCAAACAGCAATGCACTACATGGCATTAGGATGGCATGGCAAGGGAAGCAAAGCTGACAGGATTCAAATTACACTAGAGGGGATTCTGACTAAATATTATGAAGAATCTCCTGATGGTAGGAGCCGTTTGACAGGGCACTAGACTATTTTGGAAGGTCTTTGCACATGGGTTGGATGGTCACCTCTCCAAAGTACTTTATCCGGGCTGGGACTCCGTGCCTTTTGGTATCCTTCCCAGCTCTGAAATTCTGCTTGCACCCCCTACAAAGGGGGCTTGTTTTCCTCTTGCTTCCAGAGCAGTGGCCCTGGTGGAAATGGACAGATAAGACTGAGTATTAGGCCGTGCTTCACATCCACTAGAACCAAGTGCTGTCGTGATTCTGAGGTCAGCAACACCCTCTAGTATGTTCAGAAACAAAAGTTTGGAAACTTGGGGAGGAGGGGGACACAAGGAGGTGCGTGTTGCCAGTCACCTTGGCCTGAGGTCAAGAATGTTAAGCCCAGCTGTAGGGAAAAAAACAACAACGAACCACGTAGAGGGAGTTTGTGTTCACGTAGCTCACGTCTTCCTTTACTTCTTGAGGCCAAAGAGGAAGGCCTCGGGAGCTGAGTTTTATGGCCCCAGCTTTTGCAGTGGAACAAGGTGCCAGAATAGCTCACAACAGCCTTTCTGGACACCATGGGTGATGGTATCAAAAGCCACTGAGAGGTCCAGAAGAAGCAAGAGGGACACACTCCCCCTGTCCAGTTCCCAGTGTAGGCCATCCACCAAGGTGACCAAAGCAGTCTCAGTCCCATAGCCAGGCCTGAAACCAGATTGAAATGGATCTAGATAATGCATTCATGGAGAAACCCCTGGAGCTGGGAGGCCACCACACGCTCCAGAACTTTGCCCAGACATGGAATGTTAGAGACTGACTGATAACTATCCAAAATGGGGGGGATCACCATTGAAAACCAGGTAGACTGCAGGCTGTATTTCAGAGGAAGTAATTGGCAAAACCATCTATGAGCCTTCCTTGCCTGAGAAAACCCTATGAAATCCATGAGGCCACCATAAGTTGACAGGCTACCTGGAGACATATACGTATTTACATAGGCCCAAATACCCTAAAGGTACCAGATCCTGTCTGATTGTGGAACCTAACCAGAGTCAGGTGTGGTTAGTACTTGGATGGGAGACTGCCAACAAATGCCATGCAGGCTGTATTTCAGAAGAGGAAACAGGCAAAGCAACCTCTGAGTCTTCCTCGCCTAAGGAAACCCTAGGAAATCAATGGGATCACCATAAGTCAACAAGCAACTTGAAGGCACGTACACACAATGCTAGAAACTGGGAGAAACGAAGGGACAAAAACACGGGAAGGACAGAATTCATATTGGGGCAATGCCCTCATTTTGCCCCTTCAATAGTCACACCCCCCCAACAAAGTTTGGGGTGATGCCCTTAACTGCTAATTTGCAAATGGTTTTGCTGATGGTTTTGTTCCTCTGCCCCTCTCTCTAGTGAACAGCCAGCAGGGAGGAGAGGCTGCCCCAACTGCTGAGCTGCCTCCTACCCCCTTTCTATCCCTTTCTACCCCACAGAGCTAGGCAGCTGCTAGGGAAGGAATGAGTTTAGATGGGACACCAGAGGCTTAGAGAATACTCTCTTGCACCCTGTTCAGAACAGGACATGCACCTGTGTAAAGCTCACATATGTCACTAACAGGTTTCCAGCCAAACTACATCATGTTTTTAAGAAGGAGGACCAAAAAGCATCAAGTGGAGTATCGACCACAGTGGATACACTCTCTGGCATCCAGGTGGGCATCATCCAAACTCATGGTTCACATGGCACCCCTACTCCCATGTCAGCCAGTCCCACAAGGAGTTAATCCACCACTGGGGGCTTCCGTGTCAGAGAGGTAGAGAATCCACTCTGGGGTTTAGTCTGAAGGCACTATCCAAGATGCTTAAACCAACCCTCTAAATGGATTCAGCACCTTGGAAAGATCCTTCAAGGTGCAGATGAAAACCCTAAGTAGATTTGCTGCCCCACTGACATGGGAGGCATCACCTGCCCCTTATAGCCTACTCGTATAGGCAATAGGCATCCACATAAGGCCTCTTCAGAACACCCTATGCAATAAGTCCATACCGCTCAGCTACATATCAGCTGCTTTCAAGCTGCAGACAATTATTATTAAGTCTGACCTGGTATCTTCCATCCGCCGTCAGCCTGGTCACTTACTGAGCTGACCCAGGATAATGGGAATATAGTAATCTGAAAGCCATCAGAAGCGGAGGGTGGGCTATGTAGTTTTGCAACAGCTTGGTGTCATGCCTAGAATTTAGGCTGTGCTGCAGAGGAGGCATTTTGCTCTTGGCAGGCTGATTTTATTTACACGCGTGTTGCAATTCCAGCTTCAGGTTTCGGCTTTGCTTTTGCTGCTGCTGGTGGTGACAGCTCAGGAAATGGATCCCACAACAAATCTTTGCGAGTTGCCATTCGAAAATACTCTAATCTCTCCTGAGATAAGGAGTTGCTACAGCAAAGGACAACATCAGCCTGGAAGTGATGGACGCTGGGAATGTTTGGCCGGCTTTGCTCACGGGCTACTGTGCTAAGGGGTTAAGGAGATGACCCTGCACTTAAACCTCTCTGTTTCAGTCCACCGAGAACCTTTCAACACCATCCTCATCTCCCCAGCCCTGCTTAACCTCATCTGCACAAGGGGCAGTGACATTTGGGCTGGAAACTGCAATGGAAAGAAGATATTAAAGATCTGGGATTAGCGAGGCTGCTCCAAGGTATGGTGGGAAATCTAAGCAGCAGCTAAAACTGAACACTCAGATGGACTTAAACTATTTGCAGCATTGAAACAATTTCAACCTACACTTTAAAAGATGAAATGCGATTAAAAAGATTAAAAAGCTATTAGAAACAGTTCAATTTATAACAATGTAGACTATTTCTGAAAAAGCTTTCTGTTTTAAAAGCCCAGTCTTTGCTTGCCAATGGAAAGACAGCAGGGACGGGGGTATTCTGGCCTCCCCAAAGAGAATTCTGGAATCTGGGGCAGCCAGCAAGAAGGCCCTTTCTCGTGTCCCACCAACCAGGCCTGTGAAGGTGGCAGGAGTGGAAGAAGGTCATCTTCTGACTTATATGGGGAGGTATGTTCTGCCAGACAGCTGGGATCCTGAGCCATATATGTTAAAACCGGTTAAAAATAGTTAAAACCTAGCAATGAGGATCAAACGACAGCAACCACCATTAAAAGTCTTTTCTGTAACAATCACTTAATAGCCCAGAGTAGGTCCAAATGAAAAGGTCCTTCGTGTTGTTGGCCAGTTGATCTTGTTACGTGCTCGACGAGATATCAGAGTACCAACCAACAATTTACAGAGTCCCATGACTATGTACAACCTAATAAATTCATTATTTTGTGAGCTTTATATGTGATGTGCAATAAACCTCTTAGTCTTTAAGGTACCTAAGGTGAGTAGGCACCTATGTGGGGACCACAGGCCACTTTTCTCCCCTTAGCCCCACTCTGTAGGCCACCTTGTGCTCCCAAATACCTCTTCTTTTTTGTGGGAGCCCTTCTCAAAATGGCAACCAGAAGTCAAGACACTTGCTTCCAGTTGCCATTTTGTGAAGGGGACCAATGAAAATAAGGGTATTTGGGTTGCTAGAAGGTGCTGGGGACTTGCTCCTAAGAGACTGGGAGAGCGTTTGTGCAATTTTGGGGTGAATGTTTTTGAAGGCCAAGAGTCTTTGCAGAATGAGCGTGAGACCACAGAAGTGGGTGCCCCATGGGCCACATTTTGCCCATCCCTAGTTTAAGGTCATAGAATCCTAGAGCTGGAAGAGACCCCATGGGCTATCCAGTCCAACCCCCATCTGCCATGTAGGAAGACACCGTCAAAACATTCCTGACAGATGGCCATCCAGCCTCTCTTTAAAAACTTCCAAAGAAGGAGACTCCACCACACTCCACCAAGGCAGCAGCAGCATATTCTACTGTCAAAAAGCTCTTAATATCAGGAAGTGCTTCCTACGGTTTAGGTGGAATCGCTTTTCCTGTAACCTGAATCCATTGTTCCATCTCCTGGTCTCTGGAGCAGCCAGAAAACAGGCCTGCCCCCATTTTCCATGTGGCCCCCTTTGAAATGTTTGAACATGGCTGTCATGTCACCTCTGAACCTTTTCTTCTCCAAGCATTCCATCTGTGATAGATGATGATGCTGTGATTGAAGAACAACTGATTGTGCTTGGGGCCGAGCCAGTGAGCGAGCAAGTCAACCTGCAAACATCCCCTGCACTGGAAGGTCAAACAGAGACTGCGTTGCCCCAGCCAGCTCAGGACGGAGAGGGAACCAGCAGTGATGCAGAGGAGTGGCAGCCAGCTGGGCCCGTCAGCCCTCGATCACGCAGAAGGCTGAAACGGGCGGCTGAGAGGGAGGCTGCTTGGACTCGGCTGAGGAAACAGTGACGAGCAGCTCCTGCCACAGGGCCTATTTAAGTCTACCGGCGTGGCTGCTCCTTGCTTGCAGCAGGTTATGAGCAAGCCCTCACAACCTTGTGTCTCTTGCTCCCTGACACCCTCTGGACGGATCTCTGCCTCCTGAACCTTTGGACTGGACCTTGACCTGGGTCGGCTTGTGCTTTCCTGGTGTTGGGTATATTCGGACTCCCCAAGTGTTCCTGGCCTCTCTCCTCCCTTGCTGGCTGTGGCTCGGCGGGGAGAAATTCCTGGCACGGTCACATCATGTCAGTCGCCCCACCATTGTGCAACAGGCGCCCATATGTAGTAACTTCAAGGCAGCCCCATGTGAGCAAGGACAGAACTGCTCAGTTCGGTCTCCTGCATACCTAAGTCCCCTTACATAGGCCATTTCCGCACTAGAGTGTTATAGCACTATTTTTCCACTTTGAACCTACTATGGAATCCTGGGGTTTGCTGTTTAGGGAGGGGCCTTTGAGGATGGCCTTTGAGGCCCCTCCCCAAACTGCAAACCCCAGGATTCCATCGGATGTTGAAAGTGGAATAATAGCGCTGTAACACTCTAGTGCGGAAATGGCCATAGAGATAAGCGCCAGACTGAATTCCAACCCAGGTTTTTAAATCTTAAGTTGGATTGCTTTGATTTAAAGCTGATTTTTAGACATTTAAATCAGATTTCAAAATTTTCTTAAAACAATGACTTAAAAACAAGGAGCCTAGGTCAAAGACGTCATCTGAGGTAGTAAAATCTTCAGAAGTTGACAACAGCTAGGATCCAGGGAGAGAGAAGTTAATGACAGAGTGTTTAATGTTTAGACATTTATTTTTAGTAAAGAAATTTTGCAAGATTTTTTCCTTCTCTTCTTCTTTTTGTATTTTGTTAATGATTGTATGTTTTGTAATGTACTTTTTTCTTTTTTCCTTTTTTTACACTTTTATATGTGTTTTTCTTTTTTGTAGTCTCAATATTTTTTTAAAAAATGTCATCATGAATCATGACAATGAACTTCTAATTATATTCTATAAATAAGTTATCAGCAATTTATGGAGATAGCAGATAAGCCAGCTCAATCCTTTTTTGTTGGTGGTATACATGAAATAAAGACTTTTCTGTCTGTCTCTTCCTCCCTTTTTCAGTCTCTCTCTTGCTTTGCAGGCCTTTTATATTTCTAAATGCAATGACAGAGAAGGTCAATGAACAGAAAATTTGGAGAACTGAAACAGATCTGAAAAAGAGGTAGGAATCTGAAATATAAATGCAAGGCATTCTATTTTTTGGTGAATTGAAAATTAATCTGTAAACAATTCAGAGTAATTGCTCAATACATCCATGAATAGTTAAGCTTATATTAAACAATAATGTGCTTTTACTCAAAATGGTGATTAGAGAAAAATTTCCTGACTTGTGGTTTAAGCTGTGATTGAGGTCGTTAAAACAGGGTCCTATAGAGAAGCCACTAAAATCAATTTGATTCAAATTAAATCAAACATGGCTTTAAATAGGTATGTAATACATGGAAGGGTGCACAGATCTCATTCCTTTTCAGCCATGCATCCACACACCAAAAAGTGCACATACACAAAAGTATGAATATTGGATGTCACTATATTTTGTATTACACTTAGATTTTTTTTTTAAAAAAACATGATGATAAATATTTACAAAGAGAACAACCACAAAAGTTCACAATACTTTCTGGAGCAAATAGCATCAAAATCCACAACATAGTTCAATACACAGGAACATCCTAATGCGGTTTGCCTATGAGCACAAAAATAAAACGTTCTGTATTCTACATTATATTACAAGGATGACAGTCAATAAATAGATCAATAAATAGTGGCTGCAGGGATGCAGGCTAAGCGGGCTGGAGTCAGTCCTTGGTGATGCCTTTGAGGATGCCCTGTGGTCCATTCGGCTCAAAAAGAAGTTGGTTATCTCTGGCGGAGAAGATTCTTTGCCTTAAAAGAGTAAAATGGAGGCAGGGGACCGCACAGTAGGCTGCAGCCAGAGGGGAAGGGCTTCCGCGTCAATTACACTTTCCAAAGAATCTGACAAATCCCCAGCTTAGTATAAATAAAGCCTCGGGTCTATTGTTTCTCAGCTCCGACACCTTCTTATCACAAGGATTTGTTGGAGAAGAGTGGCGGAAACATGACATGTGACTCCGTCGTATATCGTTGAAGTGGAGAGCGGGGCAAAGACTGGGCTTGTGAACTAACAGCTTCATCCCAAGGGAAAAGTCCCTCTTGGTATTCCATTTGGATTTTGAGAACAATATTATCTCCCCACTACCCGCCCACACCTGGTTGGATCTTAACAAAGATGCTGAGGCAGCCAAAACTGGACCAGCTGCTGTTTTGTTGACCTAATTCCGTGAACGGCCCTGGAGTTTATTGTTAACGCATGAGGAAAAATGTGGTTCTTTCTTACAAGATGCAATGGGTGCCAAGATTTAGTTGCATTCCCTGCAAGCGGGCATTTATGCAGTTAGAAAACAACACTCTTTAGATGTATGTCTTGTCTCTGAAAACACTCTACAAAGGAACACACCAAACTGGCTACACAGGAATGCACACCATTGTACAACCTGCAGTCATCTTGAAAAGGAGGAGGCAAAGTGGGAAGTCTTGTCCCTTTAAACAAAGGTCAATGGAAAGGGGGATTCGGCTGGTCCATTCTTTCCCAACCCAACCTGACAGGTTACTCTTGCAAAATGCCCCTCTTTTGATGTGACCGCTGAAGATGCACGGATCCTATCTCCTCATCATAAGGGACGCATGACATTGTGACAGTTGTGGATTTGCAGGGCTGAATTTGCAGGGCTGAAAAATGGATTAATAGGGGAGACATGCACTGCTGCCTGATGTACTTTGCATTTTATTTATTCTTAATTAATTAATCCAGATACTTTGCTATGGGCATAGTGGGACAGTGAGCAGTGTGCTATTTCTGAACAAAAAAAGTTGTGGGGACTGTTTCATTGGAAGTTTCCTGATCGGAAAAATAAAATCCACTGCTACTTTCTGGATTTGGGTTTTGCCATCAGCAGTGGTAGCAGCACAACCTCCAAGGGTATTTTTTTGTGGGGTGAGGAGGGATGCAAGTGGCAAGAGCAGCAAATGTGTTGCTGGACTGGCCACCGTTTTTCATCACCTCCAATCCCCTGAGCCGAATATCGTTTTTGGCATTGCAGGAGGAGAATGTCTTTTGCCACCAAACGAGGAGGAAAAGGACAGGGGTGGAGAAAACCTTGCAGTTCCTTTTCTACTGGGGGGGTATTGATTTGAAAAAGAAAAAAGTCAGAACATTGCTGAGAAAATTTTCTGGGAAAGGTTGGCCCAAGTCTAGCATTTAGAAGATGAGGTGGGAATCACAGCTGCCTGATTGTGATTCTAAAACTTGCAGATCTGGGGAAAAAACATATAGAAAAGAAAGACTGGGGCCTGTAAGGGATGTACATCCCACTCCAAGGACCTATCTAGTCCTGCTCATAAGAAGAGTATGAAACAACAGCCTTTCTCTGTCATTCATCCTCAGCAGTTGGTTTTTAGAGGCAGAAGGCTTCCTCTGGATGTGCAGCTGTGCCTTTTGCAAAACACCACCCTCCCAAAATGTTTCAACATAGCCCAGGCAAAACAAGACAAGGAAACTTCTTGTTCCTGTGCACCTTCAAGTTATTTCTGAATCATGGCAACCCTAAGATAAAACTATCATGGGGTTTTCTTGGCATGATTTGTTCATAGGAGGTTTTCCTCTGAGCCTGAGAGAGTGTGACTTGCCCAAGACCAACCAGTGGGTTTTCATGGGCAAGCAGGAATCTTAACCCTGATCTCCCAGAATGCTAGTCCAACACTCAGATCACTACAACATGGCAACTCACGCGGGAACTATATGCATTCAAGCAGCAGGCTGGAGAAGTGAAGTGCCGGCTTCCCTGCATGTAAAATCTTGGTAATGTTAGTTCTCATTCTTCCTTCAGCCTCTCCATTCTGTTATTTGAATGCATGCTTGGTTTAGTTTTGGATGCACCATACTAATATTACTATTGTGGTTTCATGGCTATTGTTCATTCTCAGAAATTATCTTTACAAACGCCTTTCCATGCATGAAAACGTCATTCTGCAAGCCCCTATTTTGGAGCATGGGCTGAAGTGTGAGAATTCAGCTCTTCCTTGTCTAGAGGCTGGTTTAGATGGTCAGCGGAAGTCAGTGGTGAAGCTCTTCCTGGGGCTGCAGGGGAGAGGTAGTGTTTCTGTTGCTCTTTAACTATAAGGAAAAATCAATTAAAAGACTATGTTGAATCCTTCTGTTATGCTGGTTTTCGTCGGTCTGCATCCTCTCAGTCCCACATGGTGTCTGCATCCTCTCAGTCCCACACACGCGCATCTTCAACTAATGGTGACCCCATGAATTTCACAGGGCTTCCTTAGACAAGGAAGACTCATAGGTGGTTTGATCAGTTCCTTCCTCTGTAATAGAGCCTCCAGCACCTGGTATTCATTGACAGTCTTCCATCCAAGTACTACTCAGGGCTGACCTTACTTAGCTTCCAAGATCAAACAAGATCTAGTGCTTTTAGGGTATTTAGTCAGAATCCCACATAGAGCAGGCCCAATGAATCAATGGGATTTATCTATGTGTTGACTCTCCAACTGACAGTTAATTTAATGGGTCTGTTCTAATTGGGACTCACCAATAGGGCTCCGTATGTGGAAACAGGCAGGGTATTTTATTTGAAAATGCCCAGATGTGGAGCTCCACCTACAGTCTGAAATGTTGTGGTCCAGGTGCTAAAGGAAGGTGCCTTCAAGTCAACTCTAATATATGATGATCTTATCTTGGGGCTTTCTGGGCGAGATCTATTTGGACAAGGTCTGCCATTGCCTTCCCCTTAGGCTGAGAGAGTATGAGGGTGACACCAGCATGTTTCCAGGACTGAGCAGAGATTTGAACCCTGGGCTCCCAGATTCCTAGTCCAACACTGGGCTCCTTCGAAACTACTAGGTTTCAAATTACGAACCAGGTCTCAAAAACTCCAAACCACCTCAAACTACTAACCAGGTCTCACAATACAAACTTTGCTGTTATGTGTCTTCCAGTTGATGATGGGGACCCTCCCTAGGGTTTTCTTACCAAGATTTCTTCAGAGGGGGTTTTGCCCTTGCCTTCCTCTGAGGCTGAGAGAGGGTGCCTTGCCCAAGGTCACCCATGGGCAAGATTTGAGACTTGAACCTCAGTCTCAAAGCATGATACCACACTGACCCTACAGCTTCCTCTTTTTAACCACTGGATTGTGCTGGTTGTGTATTCTGGACAAATAAAAACAGACAGAGCACAACTCCTTTTCTTTCAAGCTATGGTAGTACATGTACATCCCCTCTAAGCTGCTGCACATTTCCCACATCTAGATTTATCTGTACACATCTCATTAAATAAGCTCATTTGAACCTGTACAAATGCAAACTGTACAAATTTACAGACAGGGCAGCTAAATACTCTGAAGGCCAAGAAGCTCCACTATATGCAGCCACATTCTGCTACTGCCATGTCTTCGTACTTCGTCTTGAAGGTTACTACTCCTTTCTCTAAGTAGAGGAGGGAGATTGGAGCCAGCTTGGTGGGCACACAGCAAGCCGGTGTGGCCTTCTCGGGATTGTTCAGGTGGATCAGAGACCGGGCCAGGGCATGGGTGGTGGCCAGGTGGTCATCCAAAGGGAAAGAGCACGCCCCCTTGCACTGGTAGGCGTCATACCCCTGTGGTGCAATGATCCACGAGTCCCAGCCGATCTCCTTGAAATCCACGTGGAGGGAAGTCTTTCTGCAGCTGCTCCCCTTGGCGTTCCTCCTGATTCGGGATGTCGAGTCATAGATGATGTTGGACCTGATCTGGAGCAGCTTCTCTTCTCTTGGAGGGGAGTGGAAGTCCTCCATGCCCAGGTTCTCCAGATCTTGCAGTAGCTCGTGCTCTATCATCTCGTTCAGTTCATGCTTTCCCTCTCTCTTGGTGTGGCTTTGGTCATCTGAGAAGACAATCAGTAAAGGCTCGTGCTTGGTTTCCGAGGTGAGGTCAATGTCTGCGTTTCCTCTCCCGTCGGGCTCCCCTCCTCCTCTGTTCTCAATCTGCACCTCCAGGCGAAGAGTGGCGGAGTGGGCACGATGGTGCCTCCGGATGGCCTCGGAGACCTCAAATGTTTTCCATTCGTTGTCCGTGCTGTAAATATGTCTGGACGCCAGCACTCGCCTTTTCCTCTCCTCTTCCGCTTTCCCTCCCCTGTGCTCGTTCTCCAGCACTTCGAAAATGGTGACCTTCCTGTCGAGACTGTCGTAGAGCATCTTGTCCTCCTCCACCAGGGTGTAGAGCCGCAGCTCAGCCATGGTGATCTTCTCGTGGTGCGGGATGGACACGTTGAAAAGCAGAGGGTACCTCCGTATCCCATTGAAGTAAACAGGCTGAGATATCCGCTCTGAAAATGAAGAGTAAATGGCTGTTATCTCTCTGCCTCATAGGATCACATAAGGGAGATCTATGGCCATTTCTGCACTACAGTGTTCTAGTGCTATTATTCCACTTTCAACATCCTATGGAATCCCAGGGTTTGCAGGTTAGGGAAGGGCCTTTAGTATTCTCAGCCAGAGAGCTCTTGGGCCTCAGGAAACTACAAACCCCAGAATTCCACAGGAGGTTGAAAGGGGAATAATAGCACTAGAACAGCGTAGTGTGGAAGCGGCCTCCGATTTAAACTGGATTGAATTTAGTTTGGCTATCATTCAAATATCCCGGGTGCTGTAGTTTAATGAAAGTGCAGAGTATTTCTTTTTCAAAAGACCCTTGATGAACTGATATTGAGCTCAAATGTGATTTTCCTACACCACAGCTGTATATCCGTGTATGTATGCGTGTGTGTCGATAGATATATAGATAGATATATAGATATATATGTGGTCAAAAGAACTGAATAAGAAATGAAATAACCTTGACGTCACACTAGCATACAAAGAAGGGTGGAAGTTCTCATAAAAAAACAAACGTTGATGCCCTCCTCAGTGGCAGGGGACTAGACTAGAAGGCCGACTTCCCTTTGAACAAATCGTGCCGAGAAAACCCGTGATGGGTTCCCCTTAGGATCGCAGTGACTCAAAAGTGACTGGAAGGCACACAACAACAAGACTAGATGGCCCTTGTGATCCCTTCCAACTCTAAAATTCTATGACACTGTGTGACTTCCAACTGGTGAAACGATGGAAAGAAAAGGAAAACAGCAGGCAGGACAGAAAATGCAAAAATCTAACACAGGAAGCCTCACAAGTTTCAGCATAGCCATGGCATTTTGTGTGGATCAAACGGAGGTCAGTTTGCTGCTGCTGCTGCTGGGGGCCATTTGGCAGATCTGATCTGAGAGTAATGCCATTTGAAAACTACTGGGCTTTCCTGATGAAGCCCCTGGCTCTAATAGACAGGAATGGATTAGGTGTTGTCATGTTCCAAAGGAATAGTTGTGCTGGGCTGTTGCAGTCAAGGTTTCATGCTCTAAACACCGTGGTGGATTATTAGATCCACCACCAGATGTACTTGGGACTCAAGTCCACAAAAGCTTGTGTCTGTAGAAAGACAGACAGACAGATAGATAGATAAATAGAAACACACACAGATTGATCCAATGGTTATCACATTGGAGTTGCTGCAGTTGATGCACTGGGATTTATCAACAATGTGAACCTTTCCTCACGACACTCTTATAGCGCAATGATTCCACTTTCAACCTCCTATGGAATCCTGGGGTTTGCAGAAACTGCAAACCCCAGGATTCCATAGAAGGTTGTTAGTGGAATCATCGCGCTATAAGAGCGTCGTGTGGAAATGGCAGCGTTGTGTGATTTCAAGTCATTTCTGACTTAAGTTGACCCTTAGGAGGACTTATCACAAGGCGTTCATCGCAGAATTTGTTGAGAAGGCCCATGCCTTTCTCTGAAGCTGAGAGAGTGTGACTTGCCCAAGGTCATCCAATAGGTTTCCATGGCAGAGCAGGGATTCGAACCATGGCCTCCTAGTGTCTTAATCCAATTGTCAAACCGCTACACCATGCCAGTTCTCACAACTCGTAGATAGCTGGGTCTAATAACTAAATGATTAGACTTGAAAGTCCTACAGTACTCTTGGGGGCCTCTTTCAAATAATAATTTAAAAAATGTTCTGTTATGTTCCTAGAAATGGACATGAACATTTAGCAGCCTAATCTATAGGTCCATAAAGACAGATCATTTTATTGGAAGGCAAATCCAGGCTGATGGGTTACTAAATGAGCTTTAAACCCAAGGGTTTGGACTCCAACGCTATGAAATAAGCCTGGTGTGCTAAACTCTTGGTCCAAGCTGGAATCACGTCGTAGCTAAAGCGGAACACACTCTCTTTGCTTAAAGAATAGATTCTGCACAAGGGCTTCCGCCCCACGTCCATCTCGTGGATGTATTCAGACTCCGCTGTGTGAAATAATGCTGTATCGCATTGGTACTAGATAAGAATTAACTCAGTTTGTATAAAGAATGTTTCACATCACACGGAACTGTTAAGAAAAGCAAATACTAACAGCCTTAACCACAAATCAGTCAGTACACTTTAGTGTTTAAACCACTTCAGTACCATTTGTTTTCAGTGTTTTTCTTAAACAGAATTATACAGTTATCCAGTATAGATCATAATAGATTCATTGGTGTCTACATTGTCTGCAGGGTTTTTTTTAAAAAAAGAAGACTCACACAAAGCATTATTTTATAGATAAATTTCGCTATGTATGGGGGGAAAAGTCATTCTCAAAAACTGTGAATAGGTCCAGATTTGCTTCCACACAACCAAAACTTAAGAATGTGCATAAACCTAAAACATTTTTAGGTGACGCTTTAGCAATAGGTAACAGCTTTATAGGTAGAAATAAATGTTTTCATCGCCCAAAGCTTTGAAAAGTGAGAATCTGGGGGGACACAGAATACCGACTGTTCCTTCTGCTCATCCAGTCTATCAGACCCTTTGGACTGACTAAAGTGCATTGAAAATGACCAAGTTAAGAGACACACCAGTTATATTCATGAACCAGAATTGTAGTGATGCAGGATGTTGGTAACAGAGACAATGCACCAACACTGAATGTACCAGCAAGAAGTAAATTCAATAAATAAACCACGGGCATAACACGCTTGGAGGTTCTCCAGTACAAAATCTCACAGAAGAGCCACTGAAGCATGGCATTGCAATTGTGTTTTGCACAACAGCTTCAGAAAGGAACATCCTCTTTGTGTTCTTGGTCTGCAGAATGTGGAAGACGGCTGCCCTGGTGCTGATATTTTAAACAACAGGCTTAAACTTTCTCCCAGAGAGATTCCCAAAGAGTGATCCCATTTTCAAAGTATCCGAGACACACACACACACACACCTAGTTATAATGACTTAGGCAAATGTGTCCTGTGTACCTGAAAAATCCTGAAGAACCTTAAAAATCCAGCAAACAGTTCAGACCTACCATGTGTAAGTCAACAAGCTGGGCCAATATGATACCTAGCACTTGAGATACCAAGTGAGCCAACTTAATTCATGCCAGCTGGATCACTCTGCTAATATGTTGTCTCTTCAAACTTCCTTCCTACCTCATTTGTGCATTTGTCCTTTTCTCCAGGGCAGCTTTCATGTAGTCACTGAAAGCATGGAGGGTTAAAGTCCTTAGCAGAACAGCATCCGTGGCCCAACCAAGCTTCCTTTGAGGATCCCAGGACTTACCTTCATTTTTGAAGCTTCTAACAATGTTGGCCGACGGCATGGAGGTCTTGTCAATGGCAAACCGATGGTAGAGGTCTAACATGTATTCTGGAGGATCCACCTTGGCCGTTTCGTGGAGGGGGATGTCGGAAAGGTTAAGCGCCTTCAGCAAATTCTGGAGCATTGGGTCCTGCTCGTCAAAGAATGCCACATTTTCTTGTGCGTCGAGACCTCTGATGGGACTGCAGCTTCCAAGGTGGTCCAGAAAAGACAGAGCTGCCCAAATATGCAAGATGACTGATCTCATGGCTCCCCTTTGAACTGGCCACAATACTCGCCCACGTTTTGCTCCGGTACTCAGTGACTATTTTATCCTCGCGCGATGGATATATACAGAGCGTGTCATGGAGTTGACAAGTTTGGAAGCTCTTTGCTTGGAACTTGTGATCAGAATCCCGCCCTCTCTTGTCCCCCCCCCAACTCCCACTCCCACCCCCTTCGTCCAGGTCTCAGTAATTGGATATGGCCTGCTGTGTCTCCTATGGTCGCTTTCACTCTCTTATCTCCTCTAGTGTAAGCTGTCCACCAGATTTCGGTTGCTATCTCACAATCCGCCGTCCTCTTAATGAGTATTTTGTAAACATTCCACATTGGGATGCTATGAAACAGAACAATTTTTTCTCTTCTTTTTGCAGAAGAACTTATTCTTCCCCTCCTCCACTTCTTTTTGGCTCAGAGGGTCATTTTAAAACCATGATTCTTTGATTTGTTCCAGTTTTGAGCTGAACACGTGGATCACACAAAACCTGCAGCCCTTGTTCCTGCCATGTGTCTGCAAGCGAGCAACTGAGGATGGAGGCATCTAGAAACAAACCTGGGGGAAGTGCTTGTTTGGGAGAACTGAAGAATATGGATGAAAAGTCCATTTTAAAGTATTCTATCAATGGATGAAAAATTGTGTTTTGGGAAGCCACCATAAGAAGAATTCCTGGGCAATGAGAATGTTTGTGCTTGGGGAGTTTTCTGCACAATAAAACCCACATAGTATTTAGGAAATGGCATTTTGTGCATGGACGTGTTGTTTTCAGAGCAGACAACAGATTTCATGCATAGAAAATAACATATTGTGCAGAAAATGCTGTTTTATAGATAAAAAACCCCAATATTGGGTTGTTGTTTTTCCTCTGCATGTAATAAATTCTGAATGTTGAATATTCCATGAAAACTTTACTGTTTTCAAGGACTTCCATATATCTGGCAGAACAAATAGAAAAACTATTCATTGCTGCATACAGAAGCAAAATTTCTGAAGAGTTTCGTCCCTACGGCAGAAGTTACCTTGTTCAAGAACACCCTTTCAGAAGTAGAGATCTGAGTTCAAAGTATATTTTCCATGATGAAGATGATTTCTTTATCTGGTGTGCTTGCAGGGTGGAGGTTGGTTTGGATGTCCCCTGTCTCCCTTCCAACCTTATGGACATATGATTTTATGATCCGTTTAAACTACGCCATCATGCCAACAAGGAATTAAGGGCAAACATTCAGTTTAAAACTGAAACGTAAAACAATACGGTTGAGAAGTGCCAAACTATTTAAACCAACTTAAAGCTACAAGTTTAAGCTCAAAAATGTATGCCATTTTTCATTTCTCCGTAGATAAAGGGATGTGTTCATGTGCACATATAATATGCAATTATTGGACTGACAGAAATATTTTAAAACGGTGACAAGATGTTTTGACTCCTGTCTTCTCACACTGTTTGGAATAAAAGGAAGATATAGCCAAGGTGGCAGTTATGATGAAATAACCCAAAGTCAATGCACAATCTTAATGCCTATGATTAGGTTGAAATCATGAGACACTAGGTTGTTAATCCTATAAATCCAAAGGTTGTAACCTGGCTCCACTCAACACATGCTCTACAGCAGTTTCCTGAGGTTGGGAGCCCCCAGGCCAGTATACCTCTTGTCAAG
Source organism: Iguana delicatissima (assembly GCA_948472985.1). NCBI lineage: Eukaryota > Metazoa > Chordata > Lepidosauria > Squamata > Iguanidae > Iguana > Iguana delicatissima. The sequence goes on along the minus strand of CAOKZL010000608.1, from coordinate 985,361 downwards.
ATTTTGTGTACTTCAGCCATCAGAAATGTGGCGTATATCGTAGAATAGTCAATGGTCAATGGTGTGTGGATGATGGGTCCATTTTTCTCATCTATACTCCTGAGGGACACACAGACCACAGCTGTCCCTGTCCATTTTCCTCTGCGGCCCCTCTCAAAATGGTGTCCCTTCTTGCTGCCATTTTGAGAGGGAGGGCAGAAGAAAATGGAGGTAGTATGGGATTCTGGGATGCTTGCAGGGGTGGGATGCTGATATTTTCAGGTGTTTTCATGCATTTTGAGGGGCTTTCACTGTGGTTTGGGAACAAAAATTCCCCCCAAATCATGGTGAGTTTTTTTTAATGGGTAGGTTGAGAGTCTTTAAGCAATTCATGGGAACTTCAGGGAACGCAGTAGTGGTGTCCAAGTGCCAGGTGTGGCCGATGTACCACGATTTCCCACCCCCTGCCGTAGAAGGGCAGGCGCAGCAAGCCACCACCAGCCATCCAACAAAAAAAGTCTACGCGTTTACATCTGCCTGACAGAGGTGATACCTCCCATATATGTTCTGAGAGATGGGACAGTGAGCTCCTTGAACAAAGAGTGGTATGATGTATCCTAAAATATATGCATGGAATTAAGGAAATTTCCCTATGTTGGTCTTTATTAGGAGCTGGCTGAGGCATGAGGTAACCATCGGACTTGACAGGGAAGATAACAGAGTGTGACAGTGACCGTGTGATGAGCACGCGATGGAATGACTCTGGGTATCAAAAGAGCAGCTTCCCATCAATCATATCTCATCGCGGCTTCTCCTGCTCCCTCTCATTTCCTTCCCATAAATGGTCAATTCCTTCTTCTTCTCTTCCCCCTGAAGCGTTAACATCAGAGCGGGTGGCAGAAATCAGTCAAAAGAAAGCAATCCAGCAAGCACCCAAAGGATTCTCACCAGTGGGTCCTCTTCATCCCGGAGAGAAGGCTGGTGCGGTGCCACAAGGGTTCCGTCCTGGGTCCTGAACCCATCTTCATCAATGAGTTAGACGAGGGAATTGGGGGCATTTCTATCAAATTTGCAGATGACATCCAATTAGGAGGGGTAGCTAACACCCCGGAGGACAGGATCAGAATTCAAAATGGCCTTAACAGTTCGGAGAGCTGGGCCAAAACTAACAAAATGAATTTCAATAGGGAGAAATGGAAGTTACTACACTTGGGCAGAAAACAATGACATGCACAGATATAGGATGGGTGACACCTGGCTTGACCACCGTGTGTGTGAAAGGGATCTAGGAGTCTTAGCAGACCACAAACTGAACATGAGTCAGCAGTGTGATACAGCAGCTAAAAATATTTGAAGGGATGCCATATGGAGGATGGAATAAGCCTGTTTTCTGCTGCTCCAGATGTTAGGACATGGGTCAATGGCTTCAGACTTCAGGAAAAGAGATTCCACCTCAACTTCCTGATGGTAAGAAAAATTCGACGGTGGAATCATCATACATCACGCAAATACATCATGCAAGCTTTCAAAGCTCCACTGGCACAACAGTGTAATGTGATAAGGGCTGCAGTCTTCTTCTGACTTCTTGACTGCAGTCCCCGTTTTGATTTTGTTGGAAGATCTTTGTTAGAATTTGAGTGGATTCTGTGGCTTGAAGCAGCTTTGTTGGTGCACCGTGAGTTCCTTGTGATTTAAGCCATGCATGCAATTCAACTATTGTGCTTAAAGCTACACTAATAGAAGTAAAGCTTCTAAATAGGCTCTTGCTATTTTGTATTTCTTTCTGTGCTTTATAGTATGACTTATTAATTGCTGATAAATTTGTTGGGAGGCCTTTTTTCTGCCTTGTTTTCTTTCAGCCCTTTTTGGGAGTAAGCTGCTGGTTTGGAGACACATGGACCCCTTTCTTGCTGGTGATATACACAGTGCCAGCATCATACAGAATCTTACCCAATGCACGGGAGGACCAAGAGGAAGGAAACAAGGAGAACAAGGGAGCAAAATGGGCCAGGCTGCATTTACACCTGTAATCAAGTAGAGGCATTTGCACTCGAGATCTCTGGGGCAATAGAACAAGGCGACTCTTATGTCCAGCAAGGGGGAAGGGAGCTCTTGTTGGACATTTTTGGAATTCTCTCCCTTGTCAACCCCTTCTTTCATGGCAAGTTTGGTATTCCTTTGGGTGTCAGATAAGGAGAAAAGAGTATCTCCCATGACATTGACAGAAGCAAGATGACTGCCCCAAATCTTTTCACAAATTTCTAGCTTCTCCTGCCTGACACTTCCCTCACTCCGCTGCGGTGCTATTTCAAGACCGACATTCTTATCCCTAATGAGAATTCCAGCGGGAAAACTCTATGAACTCTCAAGAGTCAAAAGTCCCAGAAGCAATTTTCTGAATGTGTTCGTTGCAATGCGGTGCCTCGTCTTTCCCCCAGAGGTGCCGTTCTGTGGATCCTCCCTCCTTGACAGGGCTGCGTTTCTCCTTAGCTTTGAAACGAACTGACCCAGTTGTTAACGGCAGTAATTGGCGAAAGAAAGTGATGTTGCTTCCTGTCTCCATGTTGAGAGAGACTGCCGAGAAAAAGGAAGTATTTGGGCTTGCTTTGTGCATGGGGGAGGTACAGCCCCACACATTTGGCCACCCCTTGGTCTGTAGGGACATAGGCCATTTCCGCACTAGACTGTTAGAGTGCTATTATTCCACTTTCAACGTCCTATGGAATCCTGGGGTTTGCAGCTTAGGGAGGGCAGAAGTGACCATAGCTGGACACTCTGCCATGGCCCCCTGCTCTCTGCTGGCCATTAAATGGCTACGTCAAATCCCCACCACCACAGGTGACGGGCAGACTTTGAGAGGGAGCTATTAAATTCCCCCCTCCGCAAGAACTCAGGAAAGACACGTGTTGTAAAGGTTGTTGGGTTAGTTAGGTCTTAAAGGATAAGCCAAGTGAAGACTTTTTGCAAGACTGGAAACCATTTATGGACTTTTTCAGCAATATCTAACAATGCAATAACCTATGGCAATGGTCACTAGTAATTTTAGTAAAGTTATTTAGTGGGATCTGTAATGATTGTGAATTAGGTTGCTTGTGTTAAAATTAATAATTTTTCTTTTTTAAAAAAGGAATCCAGCTGCTTTTTAAAGGGAAGTCATGTGGGCATATGACACCAATATGATCCTAGCTAGCAAGGTACTTATCATACTAATCAGTTGTTTGGGGCAATTCCATTTGGAAACTGCTTCTCTTGTTCTCAGAAACGTAGCAGCGTGGCCATGTGCTCTTTCGCACCATTGCTGCGTTTGCTCTTCAGTGGCACGAGTCCCAGTGTTTGCTTTCTCACACTTGAAATATGAGCAGACCATTTACTCCACCCTGTTTGCTCTGTCACCTGCTTCAGGGTTTTTCAAAAAAGGAGGCCACAATTGTGCAATTTTACAATTGTGCAGTTCTGCAGTGAAGCCCTTTTGAAGCACCCACACTCCATTGGGAAGATGAATGCACACATGCAATGCTACTTCCACCATATTTTTCTATGCTTTTCCCCATGAACCATCACTTGCCCAGTTCTGTTTTTCCATATTACTCTTTAAACTTTTGCATATTTATTTTTTACTTACTCTTTAAACTTTTCCTGAACCCCATCATTTCTCTGGGCATTGTTCCTTGCTAGAATTATTTTGGAATTGCACACTACACCTCTTATTTAAAAACACAGTATTAAAAAAACCATGCTGAAGAATGGAGAATGAGTATACAGTGGTTCTCTTGGGAACTCTTGGGAATCCTGGTGTCTTCCCAGTCCAACTACTGGAAATAGTTTGGCATTTCCTTGCTGAAGATCCCCAGAGCATCCCTAAATGAGGAGCAAGGAAACCACACCCCACATACCAGTCCTGCTATGCTCCCAATATTGCAACAAAGCAGAATGAGACTCTTCCACACAAAGTGGTCAGTAATCCATAGCTGGAGGCGTGCATCTTCAAGTCATCTGTCAGCTTACAGCAACCCCGTGAATTTCCTAGGGTTCTCTTAAGCTAGGAATCCTCAGAGGTGGTTTTGTCAGTTCTTCCCTCTGAAATATAGCCCGCAGCACCTGAGATTCCTTGGCTGTCTCCCATCCAAGTACTAACCTGGCCTGACTCTGCCTAGCTTCCAAGATCAGATGGGATGAGGTGCCTTTAGGGTATTTAGGGATCTATGTATGCGAAAAATCTCACTAAGCGTGTGTGGGAGAAGGTCACTATTACAAAACAGATGTATTCTGTTGATAGCAGCAGATGCAGAGATTCGCAGGCAGCATGTTCATCTGTGCCTTAACTTTGCAAGTTGTACATTGTTCATTGTGGTTTTGTGTTTTATACTTTGCATTTCAGTTGTGAAGCCCATATTTTGCATTGCTATTAGACATGGCAGTTGCGCATTCTATGCTTTGCATTGAGATTTTGCAACCTATACTTTTCACGGTGGTTGTTATGCATTGCGCAATGCCACCCAGTCATTGAAAAGTGCTTCCCAAAGTTGCTGTTCTGGATGGGGGTGGCACAGTGCGTTCATGGTGCATGTCTGCTTGACGGCATGTGTGCTACACTAAGGCAAGGTTGGATGAAGGCCTCTAGGATCTTGGCATCTAGGATCTTGGCCAGATTTGCACAATGCTGTTCACTGGAGGGAGGAGCACTCTGATTGCTGGCCTGTGTCTCGTCCATTCTTGTATTGCCTGGAAGAATGTGGCAACTAAGTATGCACTCTCTACAACAGGAGTGTGCCGTGTTGCAAACTTTGGACAGTTTTAACCTTGTCTCTCTTTGCGAGGGTTATGGTGGTATCTTCCAGGTGACACAGAAGTCACTTCTGTTTTTCATTTAGCTTTATTTTAGGGGGCAATTATTGGCTGCCCTCTCCCCAGTTTGGAGCAGGGAGTTGAACAGTTGTGAATATTGGGTACTTTTCCAGCCATTTTTCAACCAAAAAATAAAAATAAATATGGGGGTGGTTGTGGTGGTCTGAGGCTTTGGAGATGTCCTGAATGGCTTTGTGGCCTCTAAAAGGGGTTTGGGATTTTATGTGCTCTATGGGCAGCCCTGTCCCTGCTTCTGATCTAGAGTAACATCAGGCTGAGAAGAAAGAGATGATATCAAACATCTTGGGAATCTCAGTTTCTCTAAATGCACGTGGAAAGTTTAGAGACTTTGCAGATGAACAGAATTAAACAGCATTTTCTTGTACGTTGGTGTCTCTTCCTTCCTTCCTTCTCTCCTCCGCACTTTTGCCTGACTTACTTTGGGAGGAAAGACAAAGGGTTCAGAGATTTTTGTGGGTGCCGCTCTTTGGTGAAAGCCATAACTGAGTTAACCAAAGGACAACCGAATGCACCCACGCAAGTTTCTCCGTCTCCATGCCTCAGCGGGCAGGGTCTTAGCACCGCTTCTTGCTGGTCACCCTCTGCCCACAGGACGGAGGAGCGCAGAGAGGGCTTATCCTTGCTTGTTCACTTCAGCCCCTTTTTCTCAAGCCCGCTTGGCAGGCACAAGTGCGCTCTGAGGTGCGGACGGCACTTATCTCGCTGAGCACATGGAACAAGCTCTCTCTCTGCCCAGCTGCAGGCCTACGGTGCTAAAGGGCTGGACTTATCTCCCGTTGGTGGCAGAGGGCCCGGGACTCACTCTCAGAGTAATGCCCCAGGGACAGCATGTTAATGTGTTTGTGTCGAACACCTCAAAAGATTCCAGGGCAAACATGACATTCTGCAACATTTCCCCTGGAGAACAGGATACCTGTGCATTCCCTGTGGCGCAGCGACATATATTTCTGGCCTGAATCCCAGTAGTTAGCCCTAATTCCGTAAGCTTTATTGACTCAACTGTCACCTCAACACTTAAGTGAATCCCCATTAATTAAATTAGTCTTCCCTGTTCACACAGCAGTGAAAATCGACCAGTCACTTTTCCAGAGGCCAGAGCTTAGCAAAAATCCCTTTTTAGACCCCTTGTTGTTAGGTGGCTTCAACCACGGAGACCTTATCATGGGTTTTCCTTGGCAAGATTTCTTCAGAGTAAGGTGTCCCTTCAGACCTTGCAACCTCCTGTGGAATCTGGGGTTTGTAGTTTCCTGAGGCCCAAGAGCTCTCTGACAGAGAATTCTCAGTGCTCCTCCCTAAACTGCAAACCCCAGGAATCCATAGGGGGTTAAAAGTGGAATAATAGCACTAGAACAGAATAGTGTGGAAGTGGTCTGAGTTGTGGGTGTAGCAGTGGCCCAGTGGGGATTAGTAGCTCCTCAGTGGGGAGAGAGCTGCGCATGCCAGATAGTTACATTCTGCATGTGCTCTAAGCCACAAACCGTGTCATAAATAAAATCACAAATTTCCCACCACCAATTATTCTTGGAACTCTAGAGGTAATGAAATTACCCTTTCCCCCCTCTCTCCCTGGCTTTGCAATGAATTGCATAACAAATTACATTAAAAAAGCAACTTTCCAAGCACTGGTATTTCCTGTTTGATTGGGGTTGTTTAGTAAGCTTAAAAGCACGCTTTTATTTTTGTCCATTGCAGATGTTAAAATAGGAAGAACATCTTCTTATCAGTTATTGTCGGTATGGTGCATTTATCTAGCAACTTGTGAGCTTTGCATGGAATTACCATAGGCTGTGCTGTTTACATTTCACAACCATTTCATTGCCCCCCGCCCGGTTTTTTCTTTGTCTTTGTCTTTTTCTTTGTGTGTGTGTGTAGATTGTTGAGGTGTTTTTCTTAATGAGTGAAGGCTGTCATTTTATCCCACAGACAGGGGCCAGAACAGAGGAACAAGAGATGTGAACATGAGTAAAATGTCCCTTCAGACCTTGCCAGATCCTTCAGGAATCCTCATTTGGTACAGACAATCCCAGTCAATTCCCAGTCATCCCACCTTTTCACCTGCCTTTAAAACTGTTCCAGTTTCTCTCATATCCTCCCACTTTCCCCCTTAGCTTCTTTCAGTTGCTGCAAACTAAGTTCAAAATGCAAAAGCAGTTTGCACTCAACTCAGAAGAATCGTGCCCTTCCCAGGAGGCTTGGGCAAAAGCAAACCGCTGCAGCTTCTCCTGGCTTGTGTCTTCTCCCTCAGTAATAACTTTTGTCATCTTGACCACAGTCTGATGTTGCTTGGCCGCATCTGTCCCGGTTTTCGTCTGTGAAATGATGGAGGGTATGCCTTGCTATTCAACATATCAGGGTCAAGGATGGAGAAGGAAAAAGCAGATAACCATCAGAACAGGGGGAGAAAGGGGGTACGTCTGAGCCCCCAACCATCTAGGCATTTATACCCTTCGTGTGTTCAGACAAACACTTTGACATGGCTAATGGGTCTCTCCCTTTCTCCCTCTCTCTAGTTGGTCTCCTCTACCACTGGCTACAGGCTTAAGAGGGAATTATAAAACTCTAGACCAGCTTCCTGTATGGGAGTTGTCTCTCTGTAAATGGATTTACCTATCTGGGGATCCAAACTGGGCTGTTTCATAACATCTGTATCCAGCAGAGAGGTGCTGTTGCAATACTACATGGCAAAGCCAGAGAAGTGCCTGATGAGCACTTGTGCATTGCACACTTATGTGCATCCTACAGTGATGTGCATTTACACAGATGCTCACAGGGCTTGGTTTCCACAGAGGGAGGAAGGAACAGATATACTCAGCAAACCAAACCTGAGATTATAACTGTCCATTTGTAGCGGGTTGATGCCACTGTGTGATATAACTCCATCCTACTGAATCTGCAGTTTGTAGTTTGGTAAAGACAAGCTTAAACTACTCTGTGAAAGAGCTTCCATACTGTTGTAGTCCAGAGGGCTGGACTGGAGCTCTCTCACAAAGGAGTCTAAGGCCATTTCCACACTTGACTGTTGCAGTGCAATTATTCCACTTTCAACATCCTATGGAACCCTGGCCTTTGAGGCCCCTCCCTAAATTGCAAACCTCAGGATTCCACAGGATGTTGAAAGTGGAATAATTGCACTGCAACAGTCTAGTGCAGAAATGGCCTAAGTAAAAAATCCACAGCATTGCAGGGGATGGAGCCGTGGCATTGGAATGCTGTAAGTGTGAAGTGCAGCTGCACCCTCAGTGGACAGCTGAGGAAGGAAAGGAGTGGGCAATGCATAAAGGGAACACACTGGAGACCCCTAACTACTTCTCTCTACCTTGATTGCCCCCTAGTGGTGCAGCCATGTGGGATTGCGCAAGAGCACTTGTACATTTCTCCTCTTCCCACGGTGCCTAGCTGGAACGTCAGGCTTGACAAAAGCATCAAACAAAGTGTGTCTTTCCGAGGAAGAGTTTTGTCAGAGATCTCTCCTGGAGCTAGAGAAACAAATCCCTTGGTCTAAACGACACCTCTTTTGAGAGAACACAGAAATTTGTATGTTTCGCAGGAGGAAGGGCAGAGGGGCTCCCTCATATGAGTTCCCTTGGGAAGTTAGCAGAAAGCAATGGCAAAAGATCCTGCCCAGATTTGTCCAGCTAGGGATGCTCTGGGTAGAGTTTGTGCATTGAGCAGAGAGGTCGGACCTGGTGGTCTCTGGAGGCCCCTTCCACCTCTAGGAGTCTAGGATTCCAAACCCTCTGGGGAGACATCAGAGCGTTCTTTCTCAGGGATTTATCACACTGGGCAGATAAATCACACTCATGACAGGAGAACAGCATGTTTGGAAACATTTCTTTTACCAAGGAGGTAACTGACAGATTAGTCCATTAATGACCTTCTTTGCAAGAGAAATGCTTTCCAAGCAGAAGAGGAACAATGTGCAGCTAAAGACACAGTTCTCCTGCTGTACGTGTGATTTCCTTGCCTCGTGTGATAAAGCCCTCAGTCTCAGTTGTGGCCACCATGTAAGAGACATTCAGCTATTTCCCCCTCCCCAGCTGTCTAATATATGAATTCTGACTTCTTTCTTCTCATCTTAAGCAAAAACAGTGTCTGTGGAGAAACATGCTTTAATTTTTTTTTCTAGCTTCATTGTGCCTTGCCTCCCCTCCCTAGCTGTGGTGGGGAAAGAGCAAACCTCAAATATTGAACTAGAACTTTCTGAGTATTTTCTGTGTTAGTTTTCAAGGCAGCGCCAGGCGGCTGATCTCCCCTTGGAGCCAGCGGTCTCTCTTCAGACGCCTGCAGAGGGAATCTACCCAGGGCAGGATCGCCAGCTTGGCTTGGCCTGGAGCAGAGTCCATTAAGCGTTCATGGGTACTGAGGCTAGCAGAACAGGTGCCACAGTTTACTCACTGCCCAGGTGTGATGACAATCTCCAGTTCCATGGGTAAGCATTCACCTGGGAGAACCATAGAGCTGGAAGAGAGCCCAGGGGCCATCAAGTCCAATCCTATTCTACCATGTAAGAATGCACAGTCAAGGCACTCTCTTTGACAGATGGCCATCCAGCCTCTGTTTAGAAACCTCTGGAGAAGCAGGAGACTCCACCAGGCTCCCAGGCAATGTGTATTCCTCTGTCAAATTGCTCTTACTGTCAGGAAGTTCTTCCCAAGGTTTAGATAGAATCTCTTTTCCTGAAGTTTGAAGCCATTGTTCCACGTCCTAGTCTTTGGAGCAGCAGAAAAAAGGGTTGCTCCATGACATCCCTTCAAATATTTAAACATGGCTATCATGTCCCCTCTTCACCTTCTCTTCTCCAGGCTAAACATACCCAGCTCCCTAAGCCATTCTTCACAGGGCTTCATGGTTTCTAGACCTTCTACCATCTTGGTTGCCCTCCTCTGGACACGTTCCAGCTTGTCCATATCCTCCTTGAATTGTGGTGCCCAGAAATGGACCGAGCATTCCAGGTGGGGTCTGACCAAAGCATGTTGTTCAGATTGCTGCACACCTCTCAAAATATCTGGCTATCATGCCAATGTGATAACCAATTGTTACTTATTCCTGCCTAGAAATAATCTCTAAAATGCATAATTCTTGCTGTGTTCTGTTGTTGGGCAAAAGGGAAGGGCTGGAGATATAACTGGCCTGTAACAATGAGCCACAGAAATACTGGAACAATGGTTACCAAAACTGTGATTCATACATTGTTTCCTGTGACTGCAAATGGATAAAAATTCTGCCCTCTTAAATAAAGTCTGCAGAAGTTTTCTTGTACTTAATGGCACTGATGACTAGGTATGGGCAAAAAATCTGATTGGTGTATATTTTAAAGCAAGGTAATTCAATCTTCCTGCACCAGCACACAAAATAAAATGTAGCTATCAGTTTTGGGGGGTTAGCTAACTGTGATGCTGAATATGTTGCTGCTAATCAGGAGTTTTGGATTTATTTGATATTCATTTAATTGTATTTAATTGTGTTAGGGCCCACAACTAATCAATGGGTTGTTTAATGCAACTCATCAACTGTATTGGTGCAAAACAGCACATCTCACTGTACTCCATGAAACTAATTTGAGAGTAGTTCTGTTTAGGGCTGGATTGGAAGCCAGTTTTAAACAAAAGGCTAAATCAATTGCCAAAAATCATTTTGCCGGGCTAACTGCCAACCTGGCACAGTTTAAGAGTTGCAATCTTGCCTATCTTTCTGGACCTTGGAATTGCTGATAGGGAGTGCTATATATATTTATACATAAAGTCACAGATTTCTGTGTTCTGTTTTTTGGGGAACATCTGTCAAGCGGAAAGAATGAAGATCCCAGTAAGTACTGATTCTACTTCCACCAGAAGAAGTATGTTATTGTTAATTATAATAATTCTTTCTCGGTGTTATCTGTTAGTGTGGGTCTCTTGTAATCATGAATATGTTTAATTCCTCTCCCCTCGTAAAGAATTTTAGATGTCAAAGCATGGAGCAAAAAAGCCAAATATCTTTGTGTGTGTTTCTGTGAGCGCAAGGAGACACACCAGTGTTGGCTATAGCATTGGCCATGAATTCTGGAGTTGTACAAAACTTTTTTACTTGGGGGGAAAAAAACAGGTTGCACGACTTGATACGTATTACATGTTTGGGCAGATGTAGCCTGTGCACATAACCTGTTGGTACTGCTGAGCCGTGCATTCTCCATCCTGTATCTTCACATTTGATTTCTGTGGCCTAAATGTAGAATTTTGCATTTGTCTCTTGTATTTATCAGTGACTTAGATGATGGGATGGAAAGAATCTTTATCAAGTTAGCAGAAGACACATACCTGGGAGGGGTGGCTAGCACACTGGAAGACATCATTCAAAAGAGCCTAGATAAATTGGGCAGAAATCATTAAAATAAAATTTAAAAAGTTTTTGCCACAGGTAGGTAGGAATTATGTCCAGATATTATTGGACTGTAACTCCCAGCATTCTTCACCCAACCCAATGTGCATTTTGAGCACATCGTGAGCATATTCAGGCCATGCATAAGGGTTCTGCATGTCCAAACTGATCTCTGCGACCTTCGCCTGAATATGGATTTTACGCATTAGACAACAATGTCCAACAGCTTCCATAGAGGAACTTACATGTGACACCAACAAGATTGTGGCCATTGTATTTTATCTGAGTCTCTGTGATGTCCTTTGATGTACCATTGCCCAATGAACTCAACTGATTTCTCCTTTAGGTTACAGTTGTATTTCTGGAAGCCTTCCTGAGTTGCTCTTCGGCCAGTAAGGTAAGGCACCGTTGGGCAAAGTTGGGCAATGGGGAGGTCTAGTCCAAATGAGAACTTGAGAGCCCTAGTTTTAGATGGTAGAGCTAGTTCTCCTGGTATGGAGATTTTATTCGACAATGAAGAAAAGATAGTAAGAAAATCAATACATTTGAAATGTGGTGTTGGAGGAGAGTTGCATGGATACCCTGGACTGCAAATCAAACCTGATCTCTCATTAGAAGCAAAGATGACTGAGCTGAGGCCATCGTACTTTTGTGACTGGTTGGAATAGACAATAATGCTAGGTAAAGTTGAAGGCGGTAGGAACAGATGAAGACTGCAGTACAGGTGGATTGACCCAAATAAGGAAGCCGTGGCTGTGTTGAGTTTGCAAGAATTTGCCAGGCAGTGGATGACCCTGGGTCCTGGAGGTCTATCTCTGATAGGGGAACCATAAGAAAAAAAATCACTTTGCTGGCAAATAAGAACAACAAAAAAACTACTTATTCCCAGGTCAACTGTTTCCTGACAGTTGGAAATCTCCATCAGGAAGAATAATGGACCAGCGAGAATTTTCTGCAATTTTCTCCTAGTATCCAGTGTTCTGAAGTACCATGCAGGAATTATTCTGCAGGGAAAGGCACTTTTTTTTTTGCAAAAGACCCTGTTTTCTGCACAGAAAATGGGCTTTCTGTGCAGAGAGTACTATCTCCTGTGCAGGAAACCTGTTTTCTGTGCAAACAAACAAACATTTTTTACACCCCAGACATGTTTTTCTCCACAGTATAATTCCTGCACAGCTCTGCAGCTTAATTCCCACACAACTTTCTCCCATAGCATGGAGAAAACAACTGCAGTTGTTCTTCTTCACATGCAAGGATAAAACACTCAATAACTTACATCCCTATGGCTGCTTTGAAACATCCCATCAAAATAATGGCTAAATGCCCCATGGCACAGCGTCTTTCTGGCCCGGCCTCTGACCACCCCAAACCATGGACTACTGGGAGGCAAAAAGCCTTTTTTTCTTTGAAGATTTTGGAAACCAAGGGGTATCCGGTGGCTGCCATGTCACTAGGGCAGGAAGTCTGCTCCAGGTTTTACTGCAGGTTTTAAAGTAGCTGAAGCTATTTTAGGAAGAGGGTTCAGGACTTCGGATAGGTCCCTAATAATTCGGGCTAAAAGCAGATTCATCGTCCCGCTTCCATCAGAACCATCAGTGGTCACTCTTGGCAGTCAATGGGAAACTGACTAGCTTTAACAGAGATTGCTGTATGTTTTCCCACTGTTTTGTTTTAAATCTCTTTTTATTTTGGTTGTGTTGGCGCCACCATCTGTTTAAATGTATTTTATTGGCCTGCATCCTATTGTTAGTCCCAATTAGAGGAAAACCCATTGAATCAACAGAATTTAACTACTAGTTGACTCATTATTTTAAAAAATGGATTCACGGGATGGACTTCACTTGGCACTAAGCAGTAGGATTGAACCCATTGTGGTTTTAATTGTGTTGTTGTTGTTAGGCTTTCAATACGAACAGCCAAAAAGCCATCGATAGCAACAGCTACCAGAGCATCCATGTCAACCGGGAAGATGGGATTGCCAATATCCACAACTACAGTGGATGGAACGGATGGGATGCAGTCTGGGATTATCAGAAGGTAATCAAACTCATTAACTTCGGTCTAAGACAGCGTGCCCACTGATCACAGTGGAAGCCACACAGACCTGGAGGGATGAAGGCCAACTTTGTGGTGTTTCATAGGGCCTTTTTGCTACGCGGCTGTTTCGAACAAGAGTTTGCGTGGTAGCCACCATGGATTTTGAGCTGTTCCCAACTCTGGAGGTGCTCGACAGTTTCAAAAAACAGAAGGTAAGTGGTTAACCATGTTGGAGGGCATCATCCCCTGTTCCTTTAACATCTGGTCATGAATCGGGCTGCTCTGTAGAGCATCCATCTCCCAGGCCTGCTGTGCATCTTCTCCTCAACGGTTCTAATGAGCAAGCCAGATTTAGAGGTGAAGTCTTCAGATGATTCCAGGTGTGCAGCTTCGGAGGTAGGACCTGATAAAAGGGCTGTGGGGAGTGTGTGGGCAGATTTGAGCTATAGAATCCATGGCTTCTGAGTTTTGTGATTTAGATGTAGATGTGGAGAAAAAAATGTATACAGTTTCCGTATTGACAATGGCAAATGACCAAGCTGATGAGGCTAACAGGAGATTCTGGAAACTATAGTTCCCCAAGGGACTTTTTCCAGGCTCTAGATGTTCCATGTCTCTGCCTGAGAAACAAAAGGCAGAAATTATCACCACAAATGCAAACTGGACCTTCAGTGCCATAGCCTGAATCCTGTGAACTACAATAGATCTAACCAGACTAGATCCATCAGATCAGTTGTTGAATGGTGAGTGAACACATAGGTAAAACATGCTGATTTAATGGGTCTACTCTAGTTGGTACAAACAGTAGGAGTGAACCCCATATCATGGTAGTTGGGTGTTTTCAAGTTGTTTCCAGCTCATGGTGACCCTCAGGCAACCCTATCACTGGGTTTTCTTGGCTGGATTTCTTCCAAGGAGATTTGCCATTGCCTTCCTCTGAGGCTGAGAGAGTGTGAATTGTGCAGACTAAGTCAAGGGACTTCCATGACTGGGTGGAGACTCAGACCCTGGGCTCATGGAGTCCTAGTCCAGAAATTACGCTGCTCTGGCTCTCCTCAGTCCCATGACTTTCAATAAATAATTTCTCTCTCTCTGTCTCTCTGTGTGTCCCCCTCCCCGGTCCTTTTCCTCCCCTCCCTGCTCTTACACACACAATCTTTCTGGTGCAGCAAATGGAAGGAGCCCCCCGGCCCACGAGGCCATATTCTTGGCTGGCAAAACCCGGGTCCAGAATGTTGGCGAGTTTGGGAGTGCCATTCGGCAGCTCTGTGGGGCAGTTCCCACCTACTATGCATCCCAGGAACGAGGTTGGTTGGTGGGGGAGAAATGGTTCCCCTTTTCATGCAGAAACAAATGAAGTGGCTTTAAAAGTACTGAGGGTGACCTGGGGTGCCTTAGGGGCATTTTGGAGCAAAATCTTTTTTCTAAAAAACCTTAGGAGTGGCCCTCCAAGGTTGCTGGCAGGAGTTGTGGGGTTACCGCATAGCCCCCAGGGCTTTATGCTATAATTCTACTAGGAGATAAAGGGTCCTTCCTGTCTCCGAGGAGTTCCTACAGCTTTGCTGAGTCTGCTCGTTTCACCCACAGAGGCCAGCCTCCACGTTCTCAGCCAAGGTTGCATGAATGTGGGGATCCTACACCTATTTGGTATCTATCTTTGTGGTAACACTCCAAGTTGCTAAGGGGTCCTCCCTTTTACGTGGCGCCCTCCAGAGACCGAATCCTGGCACTCTCCTCCGTTTCCACCACAACAGGCTTTTCAAAATCCAGTTCTTCAGGAACATCACCCATCCATGCTTCCGTTTCTTTGTTAAAAGCCCAGCCTGCCTTCCAGTGGCCAAGCAGTGCTAATAAACTCTTTTGCAAAAGTGAGTGGTCCTTTATTTTCCTTGGAGGTTGAAATAAGGTTTAATAATACAGTGCCATGCTTCTAAAAACATCCAGCTGTGAGTATGCTTCCACCAAGAGATTTATCCTTTCTCTTCTTGCAAAGCAAAGTCTGAATTTCTACTTCTTTCATTCACTTTTCAATTTTTTTTCTGCTGCAGACTTCATTCCAGTGTTTCAAACAAAGCCCTCCAGCTTCTAAAACCCTGCAGCTAGCCTGTTTGGTGGAAGTCCCGTGTGACCCCTCAGGCTGCATAGCCACTGGCCATAGAGGCTGTGAAAATCTGGGATGCAGGGAACCCTCTCCCCCAAAAAAGTTAATTTGCTCAGGCTCTTTTCCATTTCATACAAATTAGGAGGGGGTAGTCAGAGGACAGGACCAGAATTTAAAATGACCTTAACAGGTTAGAGAGTTGGGCGAAAACTAATAGAATGAATTTAAACAGGGAAAAATACACTTGGGCAGAGAAAAATGAACAGCACAGATATAGGATGGGTGACACTTGGCTTGACCACAGTACATATGAAAGGGAACTAGGAATCTTAGACCACAAGTTGAATATGAGTCAGCAGTGTGATGCAGCAGCTAAGAAAGCCAATGTGATTTTAGGCTGAATCAATAGGAGAACAGAGTTTAGGTCAAGGGAAGTGATGGTACCACTTTATTCTACTTTGGTCCAACCCCACCGGGAATCTGCCATGTGCAGGTTAGCCATTCTGTAGCTGTTTTGCTGTGTTCCCTTTGAAGCTGTGTTTCCTCTGATTTTCTGGCAATGGGAAGAGAGAGTTGGCCAGAGCATGGAAACCAAGGTCATCCCAACAGACTGGTACAGGCTGGTGCAAGAGAATGAAATGTGCGCAGAAAAGAGCTGGGAAAGTTGAGAGCTGTTCAAAAAAGTGAAACTGTGCATCCTTAGTTCTAGCAAAAAGGTTGTCTGTGTGCTGGACTAATCTTTACTAAGAGCTTTCTGGATCTATCCATGAAGACTGATATTTCGGACCTTAAGGAAACATCTGTTCATCCCATTCTATCGATGGGGGAAATGGTTTTCACAATTTTTGTCCCTCTACCAATTAAAATAGATAATAAAACATCTAAACTTTATTCTAACTAAAATCCCCTCTTAAAATAACAACAACCAGGAAATAGCTTTTTTAAAGACTGGGTGGTGCCCTTGGAACGGCACTGGGAAAATATGCCTCAGGTCGAGTGGACACTGGTGGCTTCCATGTCAGTGTGTCGGTGATTCTGTTCCAGGTTTTCACCCAGCTTTGAAGGCAGCTATCCAAGGTGTTGAACTTTAGTCCTAAATAAGTTCAGCAGTAAAACAGAAGTGGATTCAATGCTGCCAGTAACATGGTAAGCACCAGCTGGTACTGGGATCCCCAGAGCGTGCTTGTCTCTCCAGTAGGTCTAGATCCATCTCCCAGTGTCCACCCTCCTCTGCTGTAAAGCTGCTGTCCCTGCTCCCCCCTGTTGCTTGTGGAATTGTGGAGCCCCGAAACCCCTATTCTTCTCCTTAGCATACAAAGTAAAGGGTTTCTTTTTCTAAAGGACATGCAAAAGTCAAAAGTCCTCAGGTTTGGAAAAATTGCTTTTCTTTATTAGCAGCTCTTGGGTTGGGTTGTGGCAGTCAGGTGAAGCACAAGGAAGCCCTTGGAAAAGCTTGGGCAATTCTCACTGTTTGCAAGGAGTGCCAGAATGTCTTCATTTTGGAGAACCTAGAGAAGATGCCATCCTGCAAATCTCTGGGGGATTACAGGTCAAGACTGCCACATATGGAGATGCCCAAAATGCCGAGGATGCCAGCCTTGGCACAGCTGCTGGCACGGAAGCCATCTGGATGAGAAATAAGAAATAGGAGGAGTTAATTCTTGGGAGGAAGGAAGGAAGGAAGGAAGGAAGGAAGGAAGGAAGGAAGGAAGGAAGGAAGGAAGGAAGGAAGGAAGGAACCAAGCGTTTGAAAATGTTGTTAATGGACCAGACCCTACAACGGGTTGCGTAGCTTCAGTCTTTGCGCGCAAAGGTGTACATTAATTGTGCTACACAACCCTTGTGCTGAAAGGTGGCAGAAAGCGACTGAACCAAGATGCCAAATATGCAACAGAATTAAAGAAAATAAAAACAAAGTGAGAATCCTACATAGCAGTTATGAATGCATGGCCTAGATTTACACACTTGTGACTGTTTGCATTGCTGATCCCTCATTTAGGGGACACATAAAGAATGTGAAAGTCTCCCAGTCTTCATTTACTGGGAAGCAGCCTCTCTGACCAATAGGGGTGGTCTCCCTTTTCAATCAAGAAGCAGCCAGCTAATGGTCCCCCCCCCAACAAAAGCAATCTCTGGCATGATGAGGCATTTCAATAAGGCTCCCATTTCTTCTCATTGCACCAGAGATTGCTCACATGAGGGGGTGAGAACACTGATCAACCACTTCCCAAGCAACAAGGGAATGGACCCCCATCAACCCCAGCAGCTGCTGACCAGTAAGAAGAAACTGGGCAGGGGCCAGGTTGGGATTAATTCCTGTGCAACTAAACTACTGCAGTTATGTAACAATGTGGGGTCTAGAGGATTCCAACCCAAATGTGAATTTGCATCCATGTGCAATCCTCATGTGCAACCATGCACAAGGCACATCAGTTTGCATGCCACACTTATGCAAAATGGGCACCCACCCAAGCTCAGTGCTGTCTGCTTCTGTCCTAGGATTTTTGTGACCAGAATGATTCAAAGGATGTTTGTCATTGGCTTCCTCTGAGGCTGAGAGAGTGAGCTTCCTGTGGGTTTCCAGGGCCAAGTGGGGGGGGCGGTTGAACCCTGGTCTCTCACAGTCCTGGGCTGTGACCCAACCACTACACCCCACTGGCTCTTCCAGTCCTGTTCTAGAGTTTTCCTGGCGAGATTTTGTCAGAAGTTTGCTCTTTTAGGCTGAGAGAGGGTGACTTTCCCAAGGTCACCCAGTGTCCTTCCACGGTGGCTGAGCGAGGACTCAGATCCCAGTCTCCCAGAGTCCTAGCCCAACACTTCAACCACATTATTTCAAAACCAGATTTAGGCCACTGATTTGAAAAACTTTTGGCTTCTAGAAATCTTCAGAGCTGGTTGCACAGACCTTCAGCCATCACTCTAGAAACTCTGTCCTCCTTGATTTCAGAGCTATTTTAGCCTTGTTTCGTCTGTGTTTCCACTGCACCTTCAGCTCAAGATCCAAAAGTGCTGCTCCCAAGCAAATCTGGCTTAGACTGGGATCAGGAATACTTACTTTCCACTTTTTCCACTTTGTAAACGGGCACGTCCTTGCAGAGATGCTCAATGGAACTGCCAAACTCAAACCACTCCTTGATTCTTCCAAGGAAAGAGTTACTGGGTTCATATTCCACCCACACATTCCTTGGGGACATGATTTCTTTCATCATCTAAAAAGGGAACAGGTTTAAAGTTTTTACAGTATCCAAAGGAGGAGCTGCACTAGCTTGTTCCAGTAACCTGTTTAATATTCAGGGCTGACTCTTTCCAAGCTGGCACCTGCAGTGTTGGACTACAGCTCCTATCAGGACTACAGCTCCTATCGGCCCCAACTGACAGTGTAGGGGAGAGTGTGAGGGAAGCTGTTCTGCACGCATCTGCAGGGCATGAGGCTAAAGAAGACTGTGTCACAGCATCAGTTGTCATGGACGAGAACAGATGCCACCAAATGAAGTTGGCTCTTCTCCAGGGATGGGCAAAGTGTGGCCTCTGAACCACATGCAGCCCAAAGGGCTGTTTTGGGGACTCCTCAGTGCCCCCCTGGAACGAATATTTGTTCTCAAATTCCCTCTAGGGCTATGGGAGGTATTACTGCCACATTTTTGGGGCTCCCTGGGCCCATTTTAGACCCAGGAGAGGCTTAAGATAAAAATCCAAAAGATTTATGCCTGGAGATATATGTCACAATAATGCAAACCCTCCAACCATCCCAAGTGGGAGGGCTAGTCCTGATTAATCCTCTTCCTTCCCACTTTTTCAGCAGCTTTTAAACTGTCCTGGTTTCCCTCTCCTCCTCCCGCTTTCCCTCTTCATCTTCAGCTTATTTCAATTGCTGAGAACTGAGTTCAAAGAGCAAAAGTAGTAGCCACTCCATTAACTCAGAAGAGGAGGGGGGAAGAGAAAAGGGGCCCCTCCCAGCAGACTCAGGCAAAAGCAAACTATTGCAGCAGTATGTATGTTCTTCCTTTTGCCACGCCTGTTCTGGTTTTCATCTGTGAAGATTTGTAGGTTAATGATACTGCTGGCTACTGCACCATTGGTGACACATGCGTGCATAACATGAGGTTACATGCCTAAAGAATGAAGTTATTTGCTATATGTCCAAACATATTTCCAGGAAATGGAATCTGAAAAACCAAGTGTGAGGAATCTATGGCCTCAATCTTGTATGGTTTCTAAGGTATACATTTCACATGCATTTGATAGTG
Organism: Iguana delicatissima; assembly: GCA_948472985.1. Lineage (NCBI taxonomy): Eukaryota > Metazoa > Chordata > Lepidosauria > Squamata > Iguanidae > Iguana > Iguana delicatissima. The sequence goes on along the minus strand of CAOKZL010000608.1, from coordinate 965,774 downwards.
TACCTCCATCCATTGAAAAGTCCCTAATGGAAGCTGTGCTTACCTGCTTCTCATAAGCTAACCGTCCAATGTCTTCCAGTGTTGGAATATAACCCTTTTCCATCTTCAAAATGAAGCAAGCACGTCGAGAGAACAGACGGGTGGCTATGTATCCCTGTCATTCACCAAAAAAAGAGATTAATAAAGAGCAAACTAAAAGAATCTGTACTTGCATTCATCCGTTTTCTCTCCCACAGTGGGATTTCCTCAGGGACAAATGCTCCAGCTTTGAGACTTGCCAACTAAGCCCATTTATTTATCTTCCAGTGACCAACCACAAAACAAAGCATGCTAGATGCAAGATACAGAGATGAGGGAAGTCACAGGCTAAGACAAACAGATGTCTCTCACCACTTGAAGGAGCACCTCTTCCAAAAATGTGCCGAATCTGTTGCTTGACTCTAAACGAGGTGTACTGGAAAGATTTAACACTTACATGTTTGTAGTCAAAAATTGTATCTGAAGAGCAGAGTCCCCCATACACATGGATATTGGCTACATTTTTAGTATTGTCTATGGTCACAGTTTGCTGGACGTAATCACCGCTGGGGCTTGGGATCCTATAGACCTGAGTGTATATAAAGGCATATAGTTTAGTTTCCATCCTCATCTGGTTCTGGACACTGAGCAGCTGAAGAGAAAGGTATGAATACTCTAAATAAAATAAATAATAATAAATATTACTTTAATTTATTTTCTTGCTTGTTTCAGAATGCACAATTTACTTTACCTTTCACAAAATTCAGAGCGGTTCATCACCAAATCACTCTAAAGAATTACATTAAATTAACACACAGTTTGAAGGTACCAGAAAGGCATGGGCAATCCCATCAAGATAGAAACAGAGCAATAATATGTGGAGTCTTTTCTGCAAATTTTTACCGGCCAACGAAAGGCACTGCTCTGCATGCATCCGATGAGCTGGACTGTGTCCACAAAAGCTTATGCTAGATATTTCTTCTTCATATTAGTCTTAAATGAGCTGCTGGATTTCTTTATGGCATTGTCATGGTAAATTGAAATTATGGAATATACCTCATAAGAAGCCAATGCTGGACTCCAGAGGAATCCCAGAAGAGCAATTATGACAGCCTGGAAAAGAAAACAACAACATTTTTCTTTGAGAGAAACAGAGATAGCAACTCAGGTCTACAGCATTTATAAATGGCTCCATTCATAACCTCCAACTTATTGTGGTGAACTTTGGGGTGAAGCTCCTAGCTGTTCTGAAACATGGAAACCAAGCCTTGTGAGAAACAGCTTAGGGAGAAGGATATGTTTAGCTGGGAGGAGAAAAGGCTGAGAAGTGATGAGATAGTCCTCTTTAAATAGCTGAAGGGATGTCATGGAGAAGATGGAACCAGCTTGTTTTCTGCTGCTCCACAGAACCAATGGATTCAAATTAGAAAGAAAGACATTCTGTCTGAACATCGGGATGAGCCTCTTTACTGTTAAGAGCTGCTCCACATCTCTGGAGATCTTCAAACAGAGGTTGGATGGACATCTTTCAGGAGAGCTTTGGCTGTGGATTCTACACGGCAGAATGAGGTTAGGCGTGATGGGCCTTGTGGTCCCTTCCAACTTTAGGGGTCTATGATTCTATGATTTTATATGCTGCCTTCCAGAACAATGGCCACAGGTGGCTTCCATGTCCATGAGGTGGTGAATTCACCTCCTATTTTAGTCTGATCTTTAAAGGAACTGTCCCAGGTGCCAAGCCTTATCCCTATAGTAAAATTCAGCACCCTGGATATTTTCTTTAAAGGCCAGACTAAACCCTGGAGTGAATTCATTGCCACACCGACATGGGAGACAACAGTTGCTACTGTTCCAAAACCTTATTATCAGTATTGAACCACAGTCTTTCTTGCATGGACACTAGGAGTGGAAAGCATATTTTAAAATTTTCAAAAATGTCATTTATTGAGTTTCAGGAAATCCTGATGAAGAGAATGCTAGAATCTTCACTCTTTACTCTGTAAAGAAAAAAGATTGCACTGAGGGAGGTTGTGTGCATTAAACGGCATTTTCTGAAACACAGATACGTTTTCTGCACAGAAACCAGCCTTTTCTAGACAAAAACCTCATGATAGGTTCACCTTGAGGTTGCTGTAAGTCAGAAATGACATGCAGACACTTAACAACAACAATTCAGACTATCATCTACATTTTCCACACAATTTGTAGATTGGTTGAAGACTTTTCTGAATTTTGCAATATAGTGCTTGCTTCAAGAATGCAGTTTAAAGTCCATATGGCTGGATAACAGCCATCTAGAAAAAGCATATTGGTGATAAAATACATTCAGAGATACATTTTAAAGTACATATTGGAATACAAAATTTCATGTACAAATGCACTCCTTTGTTTGAAACAAATCACAGATCAACTTGGAAAGAAGGAACACTGAAAATGTGAAAATGAGATGGATCAGAAATGCATTGATCCATCCCTCCTTGTCACCATGAGCCCCATATAAACAAAGGAGAGCGATTCCCAAATGTTACTGCCATCTTAGGAAGCTCCTATCCCTATCCGTGGGGTACACAAAGAAGAATAATGGATTCTGCTCCATGCCAATAAGTGCCAGAGCAGCTGAAATTAGGATTTTCTGCCCTAAGAACTAAGACATCATGGGGAGGTCAATAACTTTCAGATCTTTTATCTAATTGGCTCCCAAAACTGTAAAAGAGAAGCATTTCCAACAGCTTTTATGGCATATTGATTTTGGGGGGAGGAAAACTTCCTTCCCTTACCATGGCAACTCGTACCTAGACATCATCTAATCTATCCCCAAAGGAGTTTTTCTCACTCACAGGGAGACAATCTGCAATTATAGCTAAATACGTTCAGTGGCGAGGTGTGGGGGGGGGTGTTAAGAAGAATGTGTTGAAAATACTCACAAGTCTGTTCATTTTTCTTTCAGATAAGAGGAAGAGGCTACGGAGCAAATGGAACAGAATTCCAGAGCCTTCGAACTTTTATATCTTGCCCGTAGGTGTGGGGAACATTTCACAGGAATGCGCCCAGTGTGCTGGGTGGCTCTGTATCTGTGGGACACACCACAGCAAACGGCTTTATCGGCATTTGGAGGTATGCAGATAACTGTGTCCCGATACCTTGAGCACGTTAGTCAACCACAAAGGAAAAAAAAAATCCAAATTGGTCATTTTGCAAATACCGGTTAACCTTTATCCAGAATGCTTGCGCAAACTCCATCTGCCTCTCTAGCTCTTTTAAATTTTATTAATTGGTTGCAGCAAGGCTAACAGGTGGGACATTCTGTGTCACCAATGGATAGAGACAAGACTTAGGGCCTTTCCACACTACACTGTCATAGTGCATTATTCCACTTTCAGCATCCAGTGGAATCCTGGAGTTTGTAGTTTCCTGAGGCCAAAGAGCTCTCCGGCTGAGGATTCTAAATGCCCCTCCCTGAACTGCAAAGCCCAGGATTCCATAGGAGGTTGAAAGTGCAGTAATAGCACTATTAACAGTCTAGTGCAGAAAGGCTCTGAGCCAAGGCTGTGATGTGTCCCCCCTCCCAGGTGGCATGGTGTAACGTGGGCTGGGCCAAATGCAGACTGTGAGCTACATGTTGCTCCCAGGGCCAATTTTTAGGGCTTCCACATCCCAGAAGTCAATTTGCTCCATTGGTTTCTTCCAAAATGTGCTCTGAGGACATGGCGGCTTCTCCACCACGTTTGTGTTCTCCCCTCTTGACGTTTTAAGCTCACTAGAGACCTTCTTTTTTAAAAAAGGAAGTGAATAGGAAGTTATTTCTACTCACTTCCTGTGGCAAAGAAAAGCCCTCTCCTGAGCCTAAAATTCTCATTATCTCTCCAGAAATCACTCACAGGAGGGAGTGTGTGCAAGCATCAGTCTTTTGTGTCCCAACTGACGGGAGAAGAGACCTCCAGTGCTTACAGTGGCAGAATCGTCGGGGATCAGACCAGGAGACGCTACTTAGTCGATGGCGGAAGCCCAGTAAGTCGAGAACAAGAGACTTTTATAACCCTTAAGTATATTCTTTACACTACTGAATACTCAAGGATCATGAATATCAATCAGTTACAGATACATAACTCTAGTTATGCTTTTGTAAGGGCAGTCATGAATTCCAGCCTATGAAAGCAGAGTTATGCACAGCGCACTACTGCTTCTTACTGTGCGTTCTGTGTTGCACATTGTGCATTGATCCCATGGTTGTTCGTGGTTGTGTGTCGGGCACTGATGCACAATATACATTTGGTTGTGCAATGTCATAGTTTGCTAATGAAGCAGCCTTGTGCAACCCAAGTGCAACTTTGTGAGTGTGCAGTTGTGCTATACTGAACTTAGCAGCTGAGCTATATCTTTAACTGAGTAGAGGTGTTATTCATCAGCCAAAAATGTACAACCACATACACAATGGAGCTGACACATGGGTAAGACATCAACAGGATGTCTGCCTTGATTTTACAGTTTGCTGTGTTCTTTCGGCTCTGGGTATATTAGAACCCAGCGGTCCTTTTTTTCTGAAGCAAAGTTGTCATGGTTGCCTTAAAAAGTGCTCTTCTGCATTTTGCAACTGCATGTATGCCGTGCATTCAGATTTCGCTTCTGCAGAAGTTGGAATGCTTTTGTGGGGTAAGTGTGGGTTGCTGTTTTGGGCCTTTTCCGCACTAGACTGTTAATAGCACTATGATTCCACTTTCAACATCCTATGGAATCCTGGGGTTTGCAGTTTCGGCAGGGGTCGGCTGGCCCCTCCTGAAACTGCAAACCCCAGAATTCCATAGGATGTTGAAAGTGGAATAATCGCGCTATAACAGGCTAGTGCAGAAAAGGCCTTGCAGAACTCATTGCAGATGTGGAAAAAAATGTTCCATAGCCTGCAGTCAAGGGAGCTCCAAGGGTCTGAGGGGAAGGGCTAGAGTACAAGAGGGGAAAATGTCCCTCATGGGCTGCAAGGTGTCCTCAAGGCCATTTTGTGGCCTGTGGAGTAAACACTGGCCAGCATCCCACACTGGGGTTGAGTAGCATAAATTTTCACATGCAGAGTTATGCAGTAATTGTGCTGCGTAACTCTTGCGCTGAACACCAGTGTTGAACAGCTGCATCAAGATACCAAATTTCTCCAAGGTCTGGCCATCTCAGTGCTTGCTGCTCCTACAAGTGTTGTCGACAGGTCTTTACAACACAGTTCCTCATTTTCCTCAGTAGATAATGCAAAAGGATTCTTCTGCAAATACCATTTGCCCTGTTATACACCCATTGTATACATGAAACAAATAAAGCACCTCCATGTTTAAATTTCTATGTCCACACTGTGGCTGAGGATCTCTGGTTGAGGTCCACCATCTGTGTAGCACCAAATCCTTCAAGCGTGGCTATTGGGTAGTGCTGTTGTGCAACCGAGATTACGATGGGTAACATGGCTGCACATTTTCCATCTTGCAGAAGTTGTTCCAGCCTCCACCTTCTGCTAAAAACCACACAGAGGTGACACAGCTTAGCTTCCAAGATCAGATGGAATCTGGTGCCTTCAGGGTATTTAGGACTATGCCTATATGTGTATTTGTGTTGTGTGCCTTCAAATTCCCTGTTGATTTATTGAGACCCCTTGAATTTCCCAGGGTTTTCTTGGGTAAGGAATCCTCAGAGGGGATTTCTGCCAGTTCCTTCCTCTAAAACAGAGCCCCCAGCAACTGATATTCACTGACGGTCTCCTATCCAAGTATAAACCAGGGCTGGCCCTGTTTGGTTTCCAAGATTGACTGGAACTGGTGCCTTTAGGGTATACAGACATTGAAACTGAATGTTAATGGCAGTTCACAAATCAGCTTGAGTTAACTGCACTGTATTTATTTTGAGGGATGAAACTGCCCTCATTTGTTTTAAAAAAGTACCAGTGACGCCTTAAAGACTAACACATTACCAAGCCAGTCTTAAAGGTGCCACAAGTCCCTCTGTTGTTTTTGCTGATTAACAGATTGATGGAAATGATCTTAATTGAGTTGTTTTTTAAGAAAATGACACCCTCTTGCTGTTATCAAAATGTCTGTTATCAAAAAGTATACGGATTATATGTTCTGTGTGGCTTATCTAAGGGTGTCACCCAGTTTTCTTGCCTACCTCTACACACGCCCCAAGAATCCTGTCCCATCTGTAATGGGGAACAACTCCAAAGTGATAAGGAGTCTTATCTCAATGTCCTGTTCACACCTCACCTTTGGAAATCCACACATATAAAGCAGAAGGGCTCAGCTTTGGCTGGTCTTCGGGCTCTCATCTAGCAACAAAATGAAGCTGATCGTAAGTAATTTCTCTAATTTTCTACTGAGAAATCTGGAACATGGTTCCTCTAAATTTGGGTGGGGAGCGATTCTGAGTGTGGCCGTCCAGAGGTTTTTGCACTGCAACTCCCATCAGGCTAGACAGCCTAGCCAGTGGCCAGGAATGCTGGGATCTGTAGTCCAGCAGCATGAAGGGTTACACTTTAGCAACCTGTGATGATGACGGAAGAACACAATTTTGGGTGGCAATTTCCAAATCGCTTCTATCATCGTTAGCAGTTCCTCTGTGTGGGTCGATGCGATTATGCCCAATTTACAATTGTGGAATGAGGCTGGAAAGCAATTCCATGGCTGGCAAAATAATTTAAACCAGCATGTGTGGTTTGACACTACTATACCCAACTTGCAACTGGGGAACGGTGCTGACTCTGTGGCTAGCGAAATAATTTAAACCAGTCTGAGACTGACTTTCCCTGGAGAATCTTGGGATGTATTTTTAATAGTGGCTGGGAATCAGGAAACATCAGTGTGAAGGTGGCTTACCTTGTCTTGATCACTGCCAACACGTTGGGCTCAAACACGGGCACAGGAGAGGTTCTCCTGGAGCTGATGGGCTCCCCATCACAAGCATGGGTTTGGGTTAATTAATAACTGGAGAGAACCTCTTTCCTTGAGGTAGAGGGGTTGGAGTAGATGGTGCTTGCAGCCACTTCCAGCTCTAAGATTCTGTGATTCTGCACCACGAATCCTGTCTCCATAATTTGATAAGAGACAGAGGCATGCATGCTTCCATATTACATACGAGTATACAGTATTCTGACCAAAGCTGCTTCCAGAATCTCTTACATTACAGGAAGGCACGATGGGCTAAAGCAACATTATCACCCTGCATATACCTCTTTTTTCTTCCTGATTTTGGGAGATAAGCAGGGTTTGGCTCGGATAGGAGGCCACCATCAGGAAATACTAGGGATCTCCAGAAAGGACTGGGAAAGGATTGTGCTAAAAATCTGAATAGTCGTGGCTGCCAGTTAGAAATGGCAGTATTGGGCTTTGTGGGCCAAAATCTAAATCCATATAAGGCAGGTTTCTGTGTTCGTTAGCTACTTGGCATGTAACACCAACCATATCTGCAATGCATATTAAACTATGGTGTATGTTAGTCATGGTCTGTTATTCCTGTCATGAGTTATCCCTGCCTACCACGTATTTCCTCTTCTGTTTCTCTGCCACCCATTTTGCCAGTTCTGGTTTCAGTCTGGACAGCTGGACAAACCATTCTCAGTTTGGACGTAACAACATACCAACAACAAACTGTGGGTTGTTTATAAGGAGAGGCTTGCTACCAGACCAAGCCAGAATTCAGCAAAGCACAAGCTGGCTTGTTACTGTGTGCAAACCCAGCCAGTTTCACACGGAGAGATTGAAGTTATCCATGCATGCCAACAATGTTTCCAGAGAAATCTTGTTTGCTGTAGTCAACCTGCCTAATTTATTTACTAACAATAATAACTCGATGGCTTTAAAGGAGCTAACTAAGGTGCTATTTCAGAAATAGGCTTCAGAAGCTCAGAAAAAGCATTTAAAGTTCAGACTAAAACCAATAACAGAGATGAGATAGAACCCACCAGCCACTAAGACAACGAGGAGCTTAGAAAGGCATGAAGGCAAACAAAAGGTCAGGCGGGATGTAATAATTAGTGTACAGAAAGAGGCAGGATGAACTCTAAACATAAGAAAAAAAATTGAGAAGTTTAAGAAAATACAGTAAGCTTTCCAACTAAGGGAAGGTAGGAAGTTAAAAGGATATGTAGAAATACCAAGAAGGGATAAGACAGTAATATGCAACATGTTTAACTTGGTATTTATTATTGTTGTGCAAATTATCTTTTCTTGAAATCTGCAAACAATGTAAATGTAATATGAATTAATTTTATTCCCCCCCACACACACACACACACACCCCACCAGCCACTGATGCTCATTACTTATAACTTCTTGGATAAATACCATTTTTAATGCAAATAATGCAAATACTGAAAACTTCACATCAATACCTAGCTGCAGTAGCAAATGAAAGTTCTTCCATGGAAGAAAACCCCGCCGCAATTACAGGATGTTATGGGAAACCCATAAGATTATATTGGTGTCACTTCTTCTTTCTTTTTCCTTACCACAAAACACTTCAGGATGTCAAGTATCTGGAGAAAATTGCACATATTATCTTTCCTGACTGTGTTTTTCTAAATATCTCTTTCTCATCTTATTGTTAGTTAACTGTCTTGAGCCACATTTTGAAAGAAAAACAGGATATAAATCCAAAAATAAAATCCTAATGGTCAGAAATGGAAAAATTAATCTTTGTCTATGAAGGAGATTTCTTTAATACAATTCCCCCCCCTCCCCGAATCCATTTCAGATCCTGAGCATTGCATTTCTGGGAGCTCTGCTGGCCCCAATCTTGGCCACTGATGTAAGTACTATGGCAAATTGAATCATCTGATTTTATCAAAGCATTTTAGTAAGCACCTTTGGCATTTATTTTAAGTAATGAAATTTAGTATTAGAAATATTCTCAACACCAAATAAATAAATGAAAGTGCAACTCCGCCCTAAAACGGCAGTCATTTTTTCCCCTACAAATTGCGCTGCAAGTGTTCTGTGGCTTCCGTGTCAAAGGGAAAGCGATTCCAGTTCAAATTGTAGTGGAACTATCCAATGTGCTGAATCTTAATCTGCAAAATAGGTACAGCACCTTGGTTAGCGGCTTTAGAATATGGAGTAAAACCTGTAGTGGATTTGCCACTCCATGGAAGCAGAAGCCAACCAATATCACTGGATTCAGGGGTTGCATTTGCACAAGGCACAAGGTCTGGTCGCAGTGATGGATCTCCTATCCAGGTTGGCTCTGCAGTTCGCACGTTGGTCTCAAATCAACCATCTTGCCCTCTTACCCTTAAGATGGTACCTGGGCCTCAGTGTGGCCACTAGCCTAGACAAGGAGTCCAGTCCCACCATAGTCCCACTATATTCCCCACCGGCCAACCTTTACGTAGAGTACCCCATTCTCTTCTGGGTACCTCATTTTAGGAAGGATATAGAAGAGCTGGAGTGAGTTCACAAGGGTGTGGAAAGCAAAATATATGAAGAAAGGTTGAAGGAGCTACTGGGCACGTTCAAGCTGGTAGACGTGAATCCCTCTCCCTTCATTCTGGGCAACCTGGCTGATCTGCCAGATTTGTAGGGTGAGGAAAGGATCAACTACGGTTACCTAGCAAACATGCAGCCCTCCTCCAAAGCACCCCAATACTCCGGAAAAGTCCTTGAGGATGAAATGGGGCAGGATACCTGAGAGCCAGGCCAAAGCCCATACTCTCTTATATTTTGGCGTTTCAAGAACCCACATGGGTAGCCATTGTTTAGAAAACACCCCTAGAGACATTTCTTAAATTCTCATTTTCTCATTGTTTTTTTGTTTCCTTGCTCCCACCCTAGAACGTCAGGGAAAGTAACCAAGGAAATGTTGGTGGAAACTCCCATCAGTCTGTGAGCATTGACAATCAGAAGCAGGTGGTGAACGTGGACAGTAATGATGGCTGGAACTCCTGGAACACCGTTTGGGATTACAAGAGAGTAAGGCGCACATGCAGGACGTCCTTCATCCGTTGATTTTTAAGCGGAGATGGGACTGTTCTTTCCACATTTCCTTTTGCTTTTCTTTGATAAATACTACCCTACTGTCCAGTCCTTCAAGCCAAACTGTGACCTAACCTGAGTTTGAGGACTTCTGATATTCCACCCTGTGCAAACAGCTTAGACAAAGTGAGGAGCCTGGGAATAACACACTGTAATGCAACACAATGTTTGTGATTCTTTGTTTTTTGCAGAAGGAAGCACCAAACCCCAAACAACAACATGGGAGCCCAGAGGTTTCTTCCTCCCACCCATGAGAACCGTGTGGGGAGAAGGTTAACCAAGCGGTGGTTCCCAAACCTGACCTCTTCCTTCCATAATACTTTCTGCTTTTCTTCCCTTCTGGAGCAATGCAGCTATGCCATTGCAGCCATGATCGGAAGGGATGTTGCATCATTCCTAGACAGCTTATGGGGCTTCTTGCTGCATTGGGTTATAGACGCCCCCAAAACAGCACATTTAAGCAACCCAGGGTATTTTAAAGTGCTTTTTTGCTAAGAAATTGGGAGGTGTACTGAGGGCTTGGGAGCCATGCTAGAAACTCCACTCCCTAAGGATACACACAATCCACGGGCTGTACAATTCCTATCCCTGCTCAACAGAGTCTGGGTTTTAGGCTCTCTTTGAACTACAACTCCCATAACTTGGGGGTTCTGGGTTTTGTACTCTAAGGAATAATTTTTCCAACCTCTGCATGTACCTGTAAGTCTGCCTTCCCCAATCCAAAACCCTCCAGATGGGTTGAACTACAAATGCCATGATTCCCAGTAGGTTCTTGCCGGGCTAGCTGAACTAAGAGAATATTTTATGCCCTTCCTGCCCCCCCTCCCCACTGCAACAAAAATTGCCTGATGAAAAAGAGTGGAATGGTCTAACGAACTAGTCATCCTAGGTGTCACGTTCTTTTGAGAACTTGTCATATTTGGCTGACTCCCACTGTTCTGCTTGGGCAGGGCTACATTGCAACCCGGGTCCTGTCACGGAAGTCCTGCGTCATTGCCAAAATGAATCCAGAAGTCATGCCAGATGTCACCACCCTTCCTCAAGCCATCAAAGCCAAGCAGGTAAGGTCCAGGAGATCCTTGGTGCAGATGGTTGGCCCCAAGGTTTGTTTTCTTTTTTTTGGTCTGTCTCCATCACTTCATCCACCCGTCTCCAAACGAACCTGAGCTTTCAGTACTGCACCTTCTTGTTTCCCTGTGTTCAGAAGGATGGCACTAAAGGATCTGCCGACAAGGAGATTACTTATGTGGTGTCCTCCAAGAGGATCTCTGACTTGACGCCGTACGGGAAGAGCATCGAAGCCCTGTGCAGAGGCATCCCAACCTTCCCTGCTTACGAAGTGGGAGGTGAGCTTCACTTTCCTTTTGCAGCCGTTCACAAATCCCAAGGTGCTTGCAGAATTTGGCAAGGCTGTTTCAATAGCTGCATCTCTGCATCTATCTCTCTTAACCACCCATCAGTACAACCCACCTGAAAACAATCCAGCCTTTTTCTCCATTCGATGAATGGTTAACTGGTTAGGTATTTCATTTAGTAGGTTTCCATACCATTATTCCATAGTATACCATTATTGCTGTTGTTCTGTGCCTTTGAGCTGTCCCCAGCTTATGGTGACCTTAAGACAAACCAATCGCCAGGTTTTCTTGGCAAGATTTCTTCCAAGGACGGTCGCCATTGTCTTCCTCTGAGGCCGAGAGAGCTTGACTTGACTCAAGATCACGCAGCGGGTTTCCATAGCTGAGCGGGGATTTGGACCCTCCCAGAGTCTGAGGGCCTTTCCGCCCTACCCTGTTATAGTGCTATTATTCCCCTTTCAACACTCTCCTATGGAATCCTGGAGTCTGCAGTTTAGGGAGGGGCATTTAGGGATTCTCAGCCAGAGAGCTCTTTGGCCTCAGGAAACTACAAACCCCAGAATAATTCCACAGGAGGTTGAAAGTGCAATAATAGCACTACAACAGTGTAGTGCAGAAAGGCCTACAGTCCAACAGGCACACCCCCACCCCATGCTGGCTCACCATTATCACGAGTGTGATTCTACTGCACCAGCATGTATGATTTATACCAGTTGTCCCAATGTCTTTCTTTGCAGGACGCAGCTTTCTGTATTACTCCGGATCCTGCTTTAGTGCAAACATCCTCTGTCTTCTGGGAATCAACTATTGTGGAGAGACATTCCAGTCCTAAGAATCCCCGGCTTCTCCTGCCGGGCAATTTGTCCCTCCCTCAGCTCAGAACCTCTTCCAACCTCTGATTTTGTTCTCGGTCTTTTTCTCTTGTTATGCATGGAGCACAGAAAAATGGCTAGGGCAGGGAGGTTGCTTGCCAATTAAAAACGTGCCTCGGATTAGCAAGTCTGTGTCCGTTGTTTATGGGTCACGTTGGTATCCCGCTCTGACTCCAACCACACCCTTCAGCCGACCACAGCAAAAACAATGAAATGTTACCTCACTGTTATATAGCTTAATTGTTGTTTATTTTTAATGCCATCCATATACACGGCACTTTACAAGTAGAACAGCCAAATACAGTGGGTTCTGCCAAAGGTGTACAGTCTAAAATATATTTGTGCACACACATACACACAGAGGGAAGGAAGGAATAATAAAACTAAATCAAACAATTATAAAACAAATTTTCTAGATAAAATACAAAAAAATGCAGTATAATTAAAGCAAACTGACAAATACGTGTAATCATAAAATTAGAGAATCATAGAGTTGTAGAGCTGGAAGAGACCAACAAAGACACTGAGTCCAACCCCATTCTGCACTGCCGGAAGACACGATCACAGCATTCCTGACAGATGGCCATCCAGCCTTTCTTTAAAAACCTTCAGAGAAGGAGACTCCAACACACTCCACTCAGGCAGCAGTTTATTCCACTGTTGAACTGATCTTACCATCAGGAAGTTCTTCCTGATGTTTCGGTGGAATCTCTTTCCTTGACCTCTGAAGCCGTTGCTCCAAATCCTAGTCTCTGGAGCAGCAGAAAACAGACTTGCTCCATCCTCCATATGACATCCCTTCAAATATTTAAACATAGCTATCACATTATTTCTTAGCCTTCTCTTCTTCGGGCTAAACATGCCCAGCTCCCTAAGCTTCTCCTCAGAGGGCTTTGTGGCTTTCAGGCCTTCTACCATTTTGGTCCCCTTCCTCTATACAAGATTATAAAACAATATTAAACTAAAATTCCAAAAGCGTGGAATGTGAGCTTATAAATCACACTGCATATTACTAAATGGCTGCAACAATTAGGAGGGTGAAGTTCGTTCCTCTGCTGTCTTATTTTGTTGGTGCTCCTTATTCATGGGTCCCATAGGGGAGAAAATTAGGGTACTAATTCACCAGCCAGCCTGTGGAGTTATGCGGTCACTGTGCTGCGTGGTCCTGGAGTTGCAGCACAATATTTCACAACCAAATGTAGAACATGACTGGGCACTGGATACTCACCCCAATGCACAACCTGACGTGCACCCGTGCGGACACGGACAGCTCCTGCCCAACTCCAGTTCCGCACAACTCAAGGCAAAAACACCCAGCCACTTGCGTCACACTCCCACAAAATGCCAACCAGAGTCTTATGGCCTTAAAGATTAAGGCGTTTTACGGAGCTCAAGTTTTAATGGATTCCAGCCGGTCTCTCCAGATGCGTGCAGTGCAGCTTCAGTTGGTAAATATTGAGGCACTTGCTGGGCTGGATCTTCTGGAAGGACAGAAATGCAAACGGTGCCGGCAGATGACGATCTTTGCAACAGCCTTCCAGAGACGAGAAGGACATCCCAGCACTGATAAGCAGGTTGACACATCCCGCATCACAATAAACAGTCTTTCTTCGGCCAAACATAAGAGAGTGAGTTTAATCTCTCAGCTGGCAAAGAAACACAAAACCTGCAGGTAAAGCTCTGAACCCTATGGCTTATTCCCAACTAGCATTGAGCTATTGATGAATGGTAAACCAACACATGGGTTAATCTGATTGATTTAGTGGGTCTACTCCAGCTGGGATTCATAACAGGAGTCAGGCTAGAGAAAGCTGCCTAAATAGGGATCATAAACAAGCAAGCGTTGGGTGGCGTTACAAAATAATAATAATAATAATAATGCATAGAGCAGCTATTCAGGATATAGTGCAGCAGCAACAACATTTATTTCTTACCCGCCTTTCCTCAAGGCTCAAGGCAGGGGTACAACACAGATTAAAATACAACTAAAAACACATAAAACCATTTAAAATACATCAGTTTAAAATCGTTAAAAATTGACTGGGCAGGCCTGCTGGAAGAGACAGGTCTTTAGCTCTTTTTAAAATTCAAATGGCATGTTTAGTTGTTGAATTTTTTCCAGCAGCTCATTCTACAGATTGGGTGCAGCCGACAAAACAGTTCTCTGGGTGACCATTGCAAGTCCAGTCCTGGCTGGTTTGAGTAAATGGTCCCCAAAGGACCGGAGTGCCCATCTGTCTGTACTTCTGCAGGCAGGAGAAAACAGCAGCTGTCCCCCTCCTGGGTCTGGAGTCGTGCTGTTTAAGCATGGTGTACAGAGAAAGTGTGTAGGGTATTAGTATTAGGGGACTATATTTCAACTGAAATTTTGTTCAAATTGGTGTCTATAAAGTATACATCCATGCATAGTTAAAGCAGTGAAATCTTCTCACTGTCCAACGATGCATGGTGAAAGTTTATCTTTCCCAACCTTGGACTAGAGGCTGTTTGCAGGGTGGGAAGCGTTGCAACAGTAAAAGCATAAGGAATCCTACTGCAACTGTCTTCCACATCACACATGCCTCTATGAATACCCCTTTTTCTAACTGAAAAAAATTAATATACTTTTTAAAAAAACCTCTAGCTAGAGGCAAGTTAATCTTCATAAGAAAAAAAGTCCTTCGATTTTCTTCTAACAGTTACAGTTTTTGTTTTTTTAAAGAAAAGCCCACTCCACTCAGGTCTGGTTCAGTAAGAAAGAAAGGGTGGCCCAGCTGGAGGAGGTGGTGGCCAACGAGGGAAGGAGAAAGCATGGCCAGCTAATCAAGATAAGCCCAACATTTCTGTCAGATATTTGCTGGAGGCTTAGAAGGGATCACCTGAAGTGGAATTGTCCAAGTGAAAGCCAACGCCTCCAAGACAAACCCCACAGTGGTTGTCTTTCTTCTCTGAGTAAATACCATTGGTACACGCTGGCTGAGGTCCCATACAGTTGAGTGTGGCATAGGAGTCCCAAAGGCAACTTTCCACTGTGGGTCCCCCTCTTACCACCCCAGGACACCCCAATATGCTGTGCGGGCACCCCACAGATATTCCGCTGCAGCAGAAGGGCGGAGGGAAGAGCCTGGCTCGGTCCCCTTATCCAGGCGTAGACTGCAGACATCTTCCACCGAGTTCCGCTGGGTTGCTCTGGGGCTTCCCACAGATGATGTTACCAGAACAGAGCCAGAATGGACAAGCTGGAGTGTGTCCAGAGGAGGGCGATCAAAATGGTGAAGAGTCTGGAAGCCGTGGAGCCCTCTGACGAGCGGCTTAGGGAGCTGGGGATTTTTAGTTTGCAGAAGAGGAGGTTAAGTGGGGACAGGATAGCCATGTTTAAATATTTGAGGAGATACCATGCCGAGGAGGGAGTGGGCTTGTTTTCTGCTGCTCCAGAGACTAGGACAAAGAGCAATGGATTCAAACTACAGGAAAAGAGATTCCACCTGAAGCTCAGGAAGAACTCCCTCATGGTCAGAGCTGTCCGGCAGTGGAATCTGCGACTGCCTCCATGGAGTGTGGTGGAGTCTCCTTCTTTGGAGAGTTTTAAGCAGAGGCTGGATGGCCGTCTGTGGGGAGTGCTTTGAGGGTGTTCCTGCATGGCAGGGGGTTGGACTGGATGGCCCCTGGGGTCTCTTCCAACTCTATGATTCTATGAGAAGCAAACCAACGACCTCATTTGCCAGCAGATCTCATTGGGTCCAACAGAGCAAGATGTTTCTCTACCAGCCACAGAACAGCTGTGGGAGAAGGGGAGGCTATGGCAGTGAAATGGTGAGCCCTGGGCCTGTCTTCAGATGTTGTAGAGAGAGCAACAGAAGACCAACCTTCACTGCCACTAATACACAGATACACATACACGAACACAAGATGGACAATGTTTGTGTAGGTCACCAATGGGATGCTGGCCCTGAAATGCTTCCTTAGTGGAAGCTCACCCCAACCAGATCCTGTTCCTGGTGTGGTATACACGGCATGCCGCCATTCTCAAAGGCCACCAACGGATGGAAGACGTAGTGCCCAGGGGCTTCCCTGTTGCTGGGGAAGTAAATCCGTTCAGGCTTTTAGCCTGGATATTGCAGGAGCTATCAAAATGGCTGAGCCTATTTGGGAGTGATATGGTTCATCATTTCAAGAAGCTCCTGCACAGTTCTGACTCAAACCCGGTACAGATTCACTGGGCCATTCTTACACACTGTTGCTTAGCTAGCATCTATTAAAGTATTTGATAGCAGGGAGTGGGACTGGATGGCCCTTGTGGTCTCTTCCAGATCTGTGATTCTATGTTTCTATGACCAAGGCAATTTTCTTGAAAGGATAAATTGGAATAATGCCATGGATACATACCACATGAAAGCCAGCATGCTGTAATAGTTTGAGCATTGGACTACAACCCTGGAAAGCAGGGTTTGCTTTGCTGCTTGGCCATGGAAAGCCACTGGGTAACTCTGGGTGTGTCACATACCCCCAGCCCTAGAAAACTGCGTGATAAGGTTGCCTTACGGTTGCCATAAGTCAGGCCGTTTCCGCACTAGTCTGTTACAATGCTATTATTCCACTTGCAACATCCTATGGATCCTGGGGTTTGCAGTTTCGGGAGGGGCCGGTTGGCCCCTCCCGAAACTGCAAACCCCAGGATTCCATAGGATGTTGCAAGTGGAATAATAGTGCTATAACAGTCTAGTGCAGAAATAGCCTCTGAGAGAACTTGAAGGCATATAGCGACAACAACACACACACTCCAAGCATTTGGGGAGGCACTATGGCAGGAATAACCTGGTTCCAGAGGTCTGGGGAACATTTTTTCTGACCCCTAGAGATTTCTGGGGCCACTGCAGCCCTTCTGTGCAAAATCTTTAGTTGGTAGAACCTGCCTTCCAGTTTCTGTTAGAATAAAAAAATATGGGGTGTATCTTACTCTAAATAAGAATCAGTGCTTTCTCAGCCTGCTGGAAAGTCTCATTTTTGATGTGCAACTGGGACTGGGGTGCTTTGGCAGGGACCCCTTGGTCATAAAAATAGGTTTGGGGCCTCATATGGCCCTGGACTCTTTGATGACCACTCCAGCTCACACACAGTCTTTGCCAGCTGCACCACCTGAAAAGGTTTCTCATAAATCCCCCACCCTGCGTGGAAGGAGTTAGAAAACAGGGGGAAGAAGATGTCAGAAAATAAATTATTACTGGTATCACCACAGGGACCCCCCCCCCTTCCTCAGTCACCAAGTTTGGCCGCCTCAAGGTGGATGGGATGAGAGTCAGTCTCCTAAATAAATATATAGCAAGGAAAATATTTAGCTGTCTAAACTGAGTTTCCCATTGATCTAATGCTGAGCTTCCCCTCGGCCCAAAATGAGAAAAATAAATATTTGGTCAGACTATAAGCTTGTGGACATTCTCACAGCTACGTATATAAAGGTCAGCCACCAGGCAGAGTCTCTGCTCCTCTCGGTGGATCCGGATGCCAGTTCAGAGCCAGTATGAAGACTCTTGTGAGTACATTGTCTGGTTTCAAAGCTGGGCAGTGGTAGAGTAACGCTGTAGCATTGGTGGGCTTTGTTGTCCTGAAGTAACTGACTTACGGAGACCTTATTTCTGACTTACGGAGACCTTAAGACAAAGCTATCATGGGGTTTTCTTGCCAGAATTTGTTCAGAGGAGGTTTGCTTTTCCCTCCCTCTAAGACTGAGATGGTGTGACTTGCCCAAGGTCACCCAATAGGTTTCCATGGCTGGGCAGGGATTTGAATCCTAGTTTCCCAGGGCCACTACACCACACTAGCTCTCAAGGTAACCCTGGAGAATTTCATATATGTTTGGAGCAGATAAAGTTTGGCCATCATGAGCTGCTTACCAGAGTTCCTCACCCTTGGAACTTCACAAGGAATTCAGGGATCCCGTGCTAAGCACCAGAGACCCATCTTATGGAATGCCTGGATTTATAGTTTGTTGAGAGCCAGTGTGGTGTAGCGATTTGAGTTTTGGGCTACAATTCTGGAGATCAGAGTTCAAATACCTGCTTGGCTGTGGGTACCTCCTGGGTGACCTTGGAGAAGTCACAGTCCCTCAGCTTGAGAGAAAGGCAAAGGAAAACCATCCTCTCTGAACAAATCTTTCCAAGAAAACCCCATGATAAGGTCACCTGAGGACCACCGTAAGACTTGAAGGTGCACAACAGCAACAATGAGGGATTGGCCATCTTGTTTCTGTGGTCCCCAGACCTTCCAGCTTGAGTACCCAGTTTGCTGGGGGCAATTAGCTAAAATACATTGTAAACCGCTTAGATAACGCTAGTTGATAGGCGGTATAGAAATAACTGCTATTGCTATTGCTATTCCAAACCTTTCGGTAGGGGGCAAGTAAGTGTGCATAGCCCTGCTAGGTTCCTTAGGAATTCAGTAAGGCCAGGTAGTTCCCAACAGTTGCCTACCTCTGATATACAGGCTAGGTGGCTGTTCCAATAAAGGCTCTCCCCACTTATCTGACAGTTTGGGGACCAGATCCCTGTCAGAAAGTGGAATTGGTTGGAAAGTGGAAGCCAGTCTTTTGCCTGTTCTTTTTTGCCAGTCTTTTGCCTGTTCTCTTGCGTTCTTTCTGCAGGGAGCAGGCGGGAAATACAGAGGCTTGCTTGCGGTCCCAAAAAATCCTCTGTAATTCCTTCATGTTTCCTACAAGAAGAAGGCAAGAGGAGAAGAACTGACCAATGAGCTGATCCCACATGAAAGGAACAACACATATCTGTAATTTACAATAATCGAAAGAGCAGAATTTAGAAAGAGGTCATCAAAAAGCAGGGGACACCTTACTATCTCCTTAAACCAGTCCCAACCCAATGCATGAGCTGTTCAGCAATGCAGTTGTGTCTTTAACATAGACGTGGAAGTGTTTTCTCAGTTAGCTTCTACTTTTCCCAAGGCTGCAAGGGTAACAAGTTTTTTTGTTTTTTCCTGGAAACATCCAAATAATCCCTATGTTATGCAAATGCCAAGTACAGGACAGATTTTTTGCACTCTCTGTGTTTAATGACTTGGAATAGCTGTTGAGACCATGATGTCTTGAACCTCTGCAGATGTGAATCCCATACAGCTACAAACATGCATTATAATTGTGGACTATTTTTTAAGCAATTCTGAAACAGATTCAGAAAAATCGGCAGACTCAGCACCCAGATCTAGATGTTTATGTTGTTTCGCTCATTAAAAGTGAATGCATAACACTGGCTGTATCCATTCTGTTCAACTACGGCTGCTGGATATCAATTTAACCATTGTGCCCTTATCCTACAGGATTTGTAGTCTGGGGAGGGACTTAGTATTCTCAAGGGCCGTCCCCCTGAACTATAGCTCTTTGACAGAGATTTCACAAGCTGCAAATCCCAGGATTCCACAGGTAGCAGCCGCGGCAATTATAGTGATCAACATGGCAATCATTATGTAATACAGATACACCCACAATTGTAGGAGAGATTTGTTTGCAAATATCCCATCCAAGCAACAGCTCACAGTACAAAATCAAAACGAGTCAGTGTTTGTGATGAGGACTTTTTCCTCCCCTCTATTTAACAAAGGTTGTGTAAAAGGTACCTCTCTTGTGTTATTCACTTGTTTTCATTCTGCTTTGAAGATCCTGGCGATTGGCTTCCTGGGGATTCTTACAAGCTCAGTTTCTGCAAGTAATGTAAGTAGCCAGTTCACTTTCTCTGATGGATTTTTAATCCTCGTCTCCATCTCTCTGGCCATTTCCGCAGTAGATTGATATAGTGCTATTATTCCACTTTCAACATCCTGTGAAATCCTGGGATTTGCAGTTTAGGGAGGGGCCTTTGGGATTCCATAGGATGTTGAAAGTGGAATAATAGCACTATATCAATCTACTGTGGGAATGGCTTCTACTTATGAATGCTTTGTTTGTAAAAAGGGAGGCACTGGATTTGGGTCTGTCTGTGAACCATGTTTCTTTGGAAGATCTGAGACAGGTTATCCAAAGCCTGAAGTATTAATAGCAATCTCTTGGAAGCTAAATCAAAACTTGGCCAAACTAAGAATTCACCAGCCGACCACAAAGAGATAATTTACTGTGGCCTCAGACCTCCCAAACACGTGCCCTGGAAATACTGACATTTTCTTCTTTCTCCCCAGTCAAGATTCATTTTCCTATCTATTCATTTCAATAAGCTGTATTTTCTGAACCATTTCCAATCTTTCTGTCATCTGGTTGTTCCCCATTTTCCTTCCTCAGTTTTTGGGTTCTTAAATAGAGATGGTGAAATCTGTCCGTTTTGCTTTCTCCTGCATTTGATATTTTTTCTTTTTTTAAAAAAAATGCCTTTCCATTCCAAACATGAAGACACTTCTGAGTTAAGTTCCAGTAGTTGTCCTAGTTCTAGGAAAAAAGTGGCAAATAAATAAAGTTAAGAGAAATCACCACTTTTCCCTGTTGTCACATGCTATCAAGCTGTCTTTGATTTATGGAGGCCCAGTGAGTTTGAATCCCAGCTTGGTCATGGAAACCCACTAGGTGACCTTGGGCAAGTCACACTTTCACAGCCTCAGAAGAAGGTCAAGGCGAACTCCCTCTGACAAATTCTGCCAAGAAAACCCCTTGGCAGTGTCACTTTGCTGTAACTCAGAAATAACTTGAAGGCACACGACAACAAACGGTCCGTAGAGTTCTCCTCCAGCAGCACATTTTGAATGAGCTGGTTTTCTTCCTGTCAGCTTCCTTCTCTGTCCAGCTTTCACAACTATACTCAGAAACCGGAAATACAATGGCCTGGAGGATCCTGACTTTGATATTCAGTGATATACAGCTGAGGATCTTCTCTCGTTCTTTCATGTATGGCTTTCCAAGTCTCAGCCTTCTGACTTCTCCCCTTTCAGCTGCAGACTAAAACATTTCTCTTTAAGCAGGCTTTGATTGATTCGAGGAGGTTTTTATTTATTTACTAAACTTTTTTTTATAAAGCTATTGTTATAGTCTTTTATAATTGTATATATTTTTTATATTTTTAATTGCCTTGGGTTCCCTTCTGGGAGAAAAGATGGCATACAAATATAAAGATAGACAGACAGACAGACAGACAGACAGATTTCTTGACTGCTGAGCCAGTCCCACTATGCAATGTGTGCAGAAATTCCCTTTTCTCTGCCTTGAATCAATGACACTTTTGCTCCTGCTTGGGAATCAGGCTTAGGTTCACTTTGACTTTCTGGTTCAACCAGAAACCATCTCGAGGCCTACCGGATCTCAAGCGACAGGGATGAGAAAGACTTCTGGCAGGGATTTTGGCAAAAGCCAGGGCTGTCCATCAGTGTACACACGTTGAACCAGGTGGACTTACGGCTTGATTCAGCCCAAGGCAGCTTAATGTGTTTGGCTGTGCCCTCTGGCCCTTCGGATGGGCTTATTTTCCATGCCACACCCATTGAACTGGCAGCCACCACTCAGCGCATGATCATTTGTGGGCTTGGCTTGCGTCCATCTGTCTCACGGTGCGCCTTCGCCTTCAGGCCATCCAGCTCATCAACAAGGGGAACGATGGAGGAACGATCTATCAGACAGTGAACATCAACCACAACACCAATGTTGCCGCTTTCAATATTTACTCTGGGGAACACTCGAGCAACGCCATTGTGGACTACAACAAGGTAAGTGGCAGAATGAGCAGCTGGGTTGGGCTGTGGTTCTTTTTACTGTGGCTGGGATCTTATCTTGGG
Organism: Iguana delicatissima; assembly: GCA_948472985.1. Classification (NCBI taxonomy): domain Eukaryota; kingdom Metazoa; phylum Chordata; class Lepidosauria; order Squamata; family Iguanidae; genus Iguana; species Iguana delicatissima. The sequence continues at coordinate 943,802 of CAOKZL010000608.1, read as the reverse complement.
GTTGTGTAGCTGTAAACCTCTGCATGTAGAGTGATGAATTAATGGTGTTATGCCACTTTGTGTTGGGTGGCAAAGTTGTGCAAGTGAATGCCTGCCAAAATGCCAAATGCATAACTCTGCCTATGGAGTAATGCTTTGATTGTGCTATATGATCTTGTGTTGGATCACAACATTTTGTAAACTGAAGTGCAATGGAATGCCCAACTGGACGCACAACTCAGCGTACACCATGCATGCAACTCCATTTTCATAATCTTCAGCTGAGCATGGATGTTGCACATGGCACAAAAATGTCCAACTGCTTCTGTAGGGGAGGTTACACCAATGGTAGGCAAATCTTATGGATTCATTAGGCCTACTCTAGTCATATAATTTATAAATGAAAATATCCACCAAAATGTTGCAAGTTTGATCACAATCAGGTACTTGTGATAATCCAAAATGGAGGTCTATCTAAAAAGGAGTGACCTTATGATGAATACCTGGCCTTTTTCTCTTGCAGGGGGTCATTGTCTACCACATGCCCTACAAGAGGATATGTGTTGTGTCCAGGATGAACCGACACACCTTTCCAAGTATTTCACAGCTGGACCAAATGACCCAGGAGGTATGTTGTTGTTGCTGTTGTGTGCCTTCAAATTGTTTCCAGCTTGTGGTAACCCAAAGGTGACCTTATCATGGGGTTTCCTGGGGCTGAGGGCGTGTGACATGCCCAACGTCACCCAGTGGGTTTCCATGGCTGAGCAGGGAATCGAACTCTGGTCTCCAGGGGTGTAGTCCAGCACTCAAATCGCTACAACATGCTGGCTCTCATATGAGGTATGTACCAGAGGTATAGAATCACTCCTAGCTTAAGCCATGTTGGAAAACTCAAGGGGCATCTTGTCCTCAAGGCTAATTATTATTGGGAACAAAATTAACCCCTCTGCAGAATGATAAACCCTACTAAAATGGACAGGAACAGTTGGGGAGTTCCTTTGCTTCTCAGAAGCTCTTTATGGGACTCAAACTAGGAAAGAGGTTTATCATGTTTTCTCCCAACGCTGCTCCACCGTGTGGTGAAGTCTAGCCGTTTGTCACAGCGTGTCATCTTCCCTCACCTATGCATCTTGCATCCTTTGGATTTTTCCTTTGGATCGTATAATCCTTTCGCATCTTGCATTTAGTATGTTTTCTTTTGTGACTGGTTATTGCAAAGGTAAAGATGGGCTTAATTTGCAAGTCCTGCTACTAAAACATGTGTCTTAAAACCTGGTTTGACTCTGAGGCTGGCAAAGAAAGGCCAGTGTTGATAAGGCAGAGGAACAAGAGTTACCTATAAATTTAGCCTCTATAACATTTGAAGAAGATTTGGGAGGTTCCAAGGCTTTTTCAGGAAACCAAAGAGATTTGTTAGAAATATCAAGAAGGCTTTGAAGCAGGAGCTATTCATTCCACATCCTGCTGTCTGCATCTCACTGTGAATAAAATAAAATGAAATAATGTCCTCCCCATCCAGCTGCAACAAACTGTTTCTGTTAACACACCCTCCTTGCAATTATTTAAATAATGGCCAAACAAACTTCTTCCAATCTCAGATTTTATCATTTTAAAACAGCATAAAGTCAAATCCTAGTCCCAGCTAAAATAGGTATATTGAAGTAGCCCAATAGCAAGTCACCAATAACTGGCTTTTTTGTTTTGCTTTGTTTTCGGTGACATACAGACAAGTAACTTGCCTTATGGCTGCAAGCTGGACTTGGGTGTTATTGGACACCGGGGGAGGGGGCATTCATGTTTCAGGTGTGGAAGTGGATTTTGACATGCGGTGGCATTTTTGGTTAGTGTGCGCCGCTTCCAAGCAGTTGAGCACTCTCCCCAAAAGAGATTCAACACTTTAGATGGCACTTAAAATTTGTACTAAAACCCAGAGTGGATTCAGCATTTCATTGGCATGGGGTCCAACACAGCTGAGATCCAATATCGAGGAGGTGTGGTATAACTTTGTACTGATGGGGGTTAGACATTGGTAGCATTATGCACAGCTAATGTGCATTGCACATCCTCTGCGTCGTGCATCATATGCAACGTGCAGCTATGCGCAACTGTGCAATGTGCAATCCACAACCATGTACGGTGTGGAACGTGGACAGCGTGCAAGTGTGTGCAGTGTCACAAAATCATGCAGTCCTAGAGTTGGGAGAGACCTCAAGGGCCATCGAGTCCAACCGCTTTCTGCCATGCAGGAACATACACTCAAAGCACCCCCAGCAAATAGCCATCCAGCCTCTGCTTAAAAACCTCCACCGTGTGTATAACTCTGCTTAGATAAGCTGAATCAATCATTATGGGTCAGCCAAAAATGTCCATCAGGTTGCATAAGGAAACTTATGCATGAGCAAGACACCAAAAGGAGGCCATCCTAAGTCTCCTCTGGTTGTTTAGGCCCTCAATTTCAGCGCTAAGTAGATTAGACCTATTGAACGGAGTGTCACTTGTTAGTCAACAGTATTGCAGATCCCACTGATTGCAGTCCAGCTAGGATTAAGAGAGATTTAACTCTTGGCAATCCATCCCTGGCCCTGCAGGGACACAGTTTCCCCATAATGCTTATTTTTTTTCCATGATACAGGGGCAGCCGCTGCATTCCCTTCACAGAAGTTATGGGGTTTCTCGCAAGCTTGTCACCAACATGGCTGCGCTTGGGGGCCCGGTGCAAGCCATTTGCGGAGGCCTGACTACCTACTGGGCTACGGAGTACGCAAGTGAGTTTAGCCAGAATTTTTGGCAATTCTTACCTACAAGGAAGATTGACACATTTTCACTGATGCGCGGGGGGTGGGGGGAGACACTTTGTTGTTGTTTGTTGCTGATTTTGACACAGATTTCTTGAGAGCTGGGTTGCCATTGCCTTCCCTGGACTGTCCTTTTTTCAGGGAAAATATGTTTGAAAATGCCGCAGGGGTTTCTTGCACGGTTTTAACAACTTTGAATATACCTTTTCTTTTTCTTCCTAATAGTTGTTTAATTTACCCAACAATTTTGCATTTGGAAAATGCTGCATTTTAAACCAATTTGCTTTCGAGCAAGCTTCACAACATATGTTCTAATTAAATGCATGTGAAAATGCATGTTATTACATGTGAAAACTTTTTCCTACAGAAACCTATTTTCTTGTGACCAATGTACAAACCCTCCTGGCTCCTCCAATTTTTTTCTCTGCTCCCCAATGAAAATTTTCTCACTGTCCCTCTGCAGTGACTGAAATACACCCTCAGGTCTGGTACTGAAGGGGGCACTTCCTTACTCAAAGGTTTCTACTATGCCTTATGTAGAAAGATCTCAGGGTAGAGACGAAGTGAAATCAATACAAAGGGGTTAAATCAGTTTAAAACAAGAAGTATTAGTTAACTGGACTAAAAACAAATTAACCAGTCAAATCAGAAAGTCGGTTCCCAAGCTCTGCTTTGAAAGAACGCGTCTTTGAACTCTCACCTGATGTCTTCCAACTTTCTTTTGCCTTTAGGGCCACATCCCTTGGTCGGAGGCAGGGCCTGTGCGGGGCTGAATCTGCTCATTCTGAATGTGGACTTGTGTGGTGGTGTCTCCTTCTTCTAACCAAGATTGGGCATCTGCCTCCCAGCTTGATTCCTACTTGCATGGCATCTTCTGTTTCCAATCCTATCCAACTTGTCTCCAGGGCCAGCTCATGGCTTCCAAGCCAGTGGAGCAATGAATCTGTTCCAGGGTTTATTCCAAACCTTAAAGGAAGTATCTAAGGTGCTGGACCTATTTGGGGGATAAAGTTCAGCACCTAGGATAGCTCCATCAAAGTTCACACTAAAACCCAGTGTGATTCATTGCCCGACTGACACCGGCACCACCAGTTGTCACCGCTTGTGACTTGCCAAGTCAAACAAAAGTCCCCCCACACACTAGTTGCCAGTTGCTTGACAACCTTGTAGGCAACCAAAGGAAGACCTGGTCCATGGCCCAAGGGGGCGGGTTGTGTTTCTCTGGGTGGGTAAACACATTGTCAGGGGCCAATCCACTCATGTGGCAGCTCTCTAAATTCATTCAAGGACCAATCCCAGAAGGAGTCAGCCAAGATCAGCAGGAGTACAGATATTGGTTTGATAGGCTGATACATTGATGTTTTCTCAAGTCAATAGCAGTCGGTCACTCCCAGGCCAGGAGCAAATTGAATCCTCCCCAGCTTTCAGTCTGAACCTTAAAGGAGCCAGCCAAAGTTCTGAACCCAATCCCCCAAATAGGTTTGGCCCCTTGGAAAGCTTCATTAAAGTTCAGACTAAAGCCTGGACCAGACTCAACATCCCACTGACCTGGGAGCCACCAGCTGGTGCTGTCTAACACGTACGTGATATGACCAAAGGCGTGGATACAGAAGACTTGGATATTCATTTGGAGTTTGAACTTTTCCATAGTGCATGATATTTTTTGTGAGAAGCTGATTTCAACATATGTTGTGTAAATCCATCTTTCAACAGTACAACAGTAACATAATTAACTGTAACTACTTATTTTCTTGCTTGACAGTGGCACAATCAATGTAATTATGGTGTAATGGAACTACTTTGGAATGTAATGAGTAATAATGAAGCTATTTTATTGATGTGGCAAGTATTGGTTTCTGTGACTTTCAAAAGTTACGTTTAAAGGGACATGTTCATAGGAATTTTTCAAGAGTTCTGGGGCATTTTTTTTAACCAAACTTAAGTGTTTTTATTTTCGTCTCAAGTGCATAATGGAAATCAATAGAAAAGTAATGAGACACCATAAGAAGTGGGGGAAAGGTTATTCTTTCCAAAACTGCAGTGAGGAACAGCAGCAAGTTACCTTTAAAAAGTAACTTTGCAAGCTCTCTATGTCACAGGATTTACTAGAAATCATAGGATGTCACAATATCAAATGATGTCACAGGATATAATCGATGTCATGGAATTTTACAATGTCAGATGATGTCATAGGATATAATCGATGTCACAGGATGTCACATGATGTAACTGATGTCAGAGGATGCAACTGATGTACCGTTAGAAGCGGATGAGGGCGACAAAGAGTCTATTAATAGAGGAAACATTGGTTACGGGGATGGAAATTGCTTCAGCTTAGCAATCTAGTGTGGTATGCAAAACAAAGTGGTATGAAGAATAAAGTACTATAAGGAACAATACAAATGTAATAAAATGGATGTTATTACAGGAGGTAAAAATGGGAAAATTGTAAAAAGAAATCCATACAAAAAGAAATACTGGTCTTGAAGACCTCATGACTGACATGATGTTGACGTATTAATTGGAATAAGGATGGTGGGTAGCTTTGAATCACTGTAAATGTGAAAATAAAGGGGGAAATGGAAGTAAGAGTTGTAACTGATAATATCTCTGGGTTTATCATAGAATCAGAGACAAGGAAGGGCTACATCTAGTTCAACCCCTTTTGCCATACAGGAATACACAATGAAAGCACTTCTGAGAGACACCTACCCAATCTCTGCTTAAAGACCTCCACCTCTTGCCAGGGCAATCTATTAAAACATTGAACAGTTCTTGCAGTTAAAGAAGTTCTTCCTAATGTTTAGATGGAATCTCTTTTCTTGCAATTGGAACCCATTGGTTCATGATCTAGTCTTTGGAGCAGCAGAAAGCAAGCCTGCTCCATCTTCTGCCTGGCATCCTTCCAGCTGTTCAAAGAGGGCTGCCATGTCACCTCTCACGTACTACCAGTAAGGAAGAGTGAAGGGTGTTGCTTGCCTACGTGATGTGAGGCCAGAATTGTGCTTGTTTACTAAACCAGCACACCCATCACTGGTCTAGGTGATGGAAGCAGGAGGAGCAGGAGGAGAAAAGCTATATTTATTACAACTATCTGTGAAAGAGGTAAGGCAGAAGGTGGCAATGACGCTAGCTTTCAGATGGTCTTGGACTGCAACCCCCAACTTCCCTCCCTATTGGCTATGACGGCTAGGGATGCTGGGGAACACAATCCAACAACATCTGAAAGGCTGCCTGATTCCCAGGCCTGACGTAAAGCATCGTTAAAAATACTATTCTTAGAGCTGGGTGATTTGGGATGAGATCCTCCATTGAGGTTGCATAGCCAAAATCTTCATGTGCAGAGCTGCACACAAATTGTGCTACACATCCCTTGCATTTGAATGGCAGAGTTGCACAACTGCGCAAAGACATCAAATGTGCAGCGGAACGCACAGCCAAACATGCGTGTGGATCCGTGTGAAATGGCAAGAACTGCACAGTGCCACTTCTGCAACCTTGAAGTGAACACAGATGTTCTGCGGCAGACAAAAATGTCCAACCACTTCCAGGGTGGGATGGGGGCTGACACCTGTGTAAAACACCAGCAGGATGCTCTTCTTTCCTGATATCCTTTGCCTCTGCTTCTCGACATTGGCAAAAGTGGAACTGTAGTGGAAGGGCACCGGTGGGATTTGGGTTTAGCCTATCCTGCTGGCAAGAGGACAGGGTTCAAAGGCCCCTGACCACTGAGTCTGTTAGAAAGTGATGCCAAGGGCAGACTAGAGCTTCCCTGGGCAAATCCAAGCCCAGCCACGGACTCCCTCTGGACCCTTTGCAAGTCCATATTTTCTCCCTGTCTCGGCACCTATGCTCAACTTGTTCTGCATATGGAAAACTGGTTTGTTGGATAAGTGCTCTAGAAGTGCTGAATCTGTTTGGGAATAGGGTCTAACACCTTGCATAACTCCTTTAAAGCTTAAACTAAAACTCAGAATTCATTTCCCACCTACTTGGCCAGCAGCCCTCACTTCTATTGATCACGATATCAAGTTTGGTATTGGCTATAGTCAATGCCATGTTCAATAGTCAGTATCAGAGTAAATGTTAAATTAAAGTCAGTTGAAGCACACTTAAGCTTCAGTTACACATAAATCTGGTTCAGTTACACACCCATATTTAGTTAGTATTTGGAAAGATTTGGAAAGTATTTGGAAAGATTTACAGTTGGCCCTCCGTATCTGTGGATTCTGTATCCTTGGATTCAACCAACCATGGTTTGAAAATATTCCTGCCCCCTCCAAAAAAAAAAAAACACAATCCCAAAAGCAAAGTTTGATTTTGCCATTTTATATAAGGGATGCCATTTTACTACACCACTGTGCATAATGGGACTTGAGCACCCATGAATTTTGGTATCCACAGGGGGAACCAAACCCTGGTGGGGAGGAGAGACGTGGTGCATTTGGGGTTGCAGAATGTTCATCTTATGCATGCATTACTGATTCTTGGCTATTGTGCGCTTCTCCTGGGCAGCTGTTGGATGGTGACCATGGCCTCGGTGAGGAGAAGAGGTATTAAAGCAGGGACGGGCAAATCGTGGCCCTGGGACCACATATGGGTCTGCCATGTCCTGAATCACTTGCACTCCACAAACCTCACTCAGAGTTGAACAGCAGTGTTTATTTTTAGCGAAGCAAGCAACAAAGCACACTTTGTCCAAAGTTGCTGAGAATAAGCATGCATGGTGATGTTGCAGGTTTTATACCTTTCCATGTGATTGGGCAGGATCACAAATCTTACGTCATCCCACCAATCTAGACATTTTCCCAGACCCTCAGTAGTTTATGCATCTTTTGTACTTGAGGCTGGAACAATTTCCTGCCTTCTCATCTTGAGCATTTCCAGTTCCCATAACACCTTCGCTTTCATTTCTTCCCTCTCTGATCTTCTTTTCCTTGACATTGTAGCAGGGAGGAAGAAAGCAATCAACCATTTGATACCATGGGATACACTTACAAGCTCAAACAGATACTTAGCTGCAATCAGCAATTGGCAACTGCTACCTTGTAGCACTCTGAGTCTAGCAATGTCTAAACTAGCTGACCTATTCCGATACCCATCCAGCAAATACTTATGGCAGGACCCACACATCCTGACTGGCTCCCAGATTGCAATTATAGAATCATAGAATCATAGAGCTGGAAGAGACCCCAGGGGCCCTCCAGTCCCACCCCCTTCTGCCATGCAGGAACACGCATCAAAGCACTCCTGACAGATGGCCATCCAGCCTCTGCTTAAAAACCTCCAGAGAAGGAGACTCCACCACACTCCATTGAGGCAGCAGCGGATTCCACTGCAGGACAGCCCTGACCATCACGAAGTTCTTCCTGAGCTTCAGGTGGAATCTCCTTTCCTGCAGTCTGAATCCGTTGCTCCTTGTCCTGGTTCCCGGAGCAGCGGAAAACAAGCCTGCTCCCTCCTCAACCTGACATCCCTTCAAATATTTAAACATGGCTATCGTGTCCCCTCTTAACCTTCTCTTATGGTCCCCAGCTCCTCCGAACTACCTGATTTCTGGGCAAAAAAAGAAGAGGAAGGGGGTAATCCTGAAAGCCTCCAGGAATGATGAGTTACAACGACTGACAGTTATGCCACAGGGGCCCTCGCATTAGAAACTCCCACCTTTTCCCAAACCAGAAGGGGATTTCTGGACTCTTCGGAGCTTGCCCCGCTCTTGCCGGCCTCGCAGTTTCTGGTAGCCTTTGGCTCATCCGGAGACCTCCCCCCCCCGCAGATCCGCTCCCCGTCCTCGCCACAGGGGGGCGTCCTTGGAACTCCGTCGGGCCGGGAAGGCGACGGGAGCGCGCCAGTTGCGAGAAGAGAAGAGAAGAGCAGAATTCCTGGCGGGTGGAGGGGAGGAAGGAGAGATGAGCCGTCCCCCTGTCTCCCAAATCTGGGGCAAAGCGAAGCCAGGCAAAACCGAAGAGGGGGGCAAACAGCTCGCGCCCGGAAGCTGCTCATTGCTTTGCAGAGCGTCCGGGGGGTACCCAGTCTGCAGAGCTTTGGGCAAAACCAGGCAGGCAATAAAAAGTCCCTTTGGAAAAGGAAAACAGTGGAATACAGCTCCGAAAAGCGTGCATTTTGAAATCTGAAACCTAGCAAAAGGAGATCGCTGCCTCACAACTTCGGATTGGTACTTCGTTTCTTGCTGCTGCTTCTTTTTTTAAACTCTTGCATTTTTTTTATTCCATTTTTTTGCAAAGTTTTGGTGTCTACTGGAAGCCGCCGAATGGTCTTTAAATAAAGGAGTTTCCGAAGGAGGGGGACCGGCTCCAGTGGCGGGCGACCCAGAGATAAATATATGTGTAGATACACCTCTCTCCAGCCATGGCGCTTGGAAAGGCGAAGGGTTTCCCGCTGGCCTTGCGGTGCCTCTTTCTGGCGAGTGTGATGGTGGCCTGCGACGGACGCCAAGCGGGGAGCAGGCAGGACGGAGGGGCGGCCTGCTACGGAGGGTTTGATCTCTACTTCATTTTGGACAAGTAAGTCCAGCCGGCTTTGTGTCTCTGTGTGTTTTTTTGGGGGGGGGACAGATTTGCTTTTACATAAGTGCGGGCAAAGCTGTTGATGACTTTTCCAGGTTTTCAGGATTGTGCGCGCGCGCGCGCTCCCGCGTCCTGGTTGAACTGCTGCCTCCAGTTGATCTTTGTCTGGAGAAGCTTCTTTAGAAACTACACTTTTGTGCGGTTTCTCCCCCCTTTTTTTTTTTTTGCAAAATTCTGCAGTTGTTGGTTTTCTTGCAACTCAGTTTGGTATCTGGACAGAAGAAGGTGCCCTTTGATGCTTTCCTCTTCAGAGTTCCTGGAGCTGCCAGGGAAGAGAGAAATGTTAACATATCTTTTCTTTGGCTTGGAGTTGCTGTGCTTTGGAAACACTCTGAAAAAGATAGAGCAAAGACTCTATATGTAGTGCCTTCAGGTCTCATGCCAGCTTGGGAGGACCCTGTGAATTTTCTTAGGTGAAGAATCCTCAGAATTCCTTCCTTTGAAATAGGGCCTCCAGCTCCTGACATTCCTTGGCAGTCTCCCATCCAAGTTCTAACCAGAGTGGATCCTGTTGAGCTTTCAAGATTAGCCTGGATCTGGTATTCAGACCCTCCGCAAATACTCTAGTGTGCTTGAAACCCCCACAAACCACTTTCTGAGTTACCTCAAGCAATTTTCTATTTTTTTTCCCCACCGAATGGATGAAAACATTCCTCTTGCATAATTTTGTTTAAATGGCTCCTTGGGGTCTAGCAGATGCTCAGAAATAAATCTTGACTTGCTCAATGTGTTGGAAAGTGCACTGTTGTGAGGTTTTTTTTTTAATGAAAAAAAGTCTGTATACAGTGGTGTGTTTTCTTTCCCCCACTTTAACTCTGAGTCAGTTTTTCTTTGTTCTCAGTTAATGAAATGCACATTTCCCTCTTTGCTGCTTTCTCTGGCTAATGGCATCCAGAGATGATACAAAATGCTTACTCACATTATTTACCCCAGAGTTGACACAAAGCCATCGCGTTTGCATAAGAAGCTTAAGACCTTGCATTAAAATCTTGGACAGAGTCTCTTGGGGTCCTGCGGGTGAAGGAGCTGAACTGTTGACAAAATTAATAGACTATGGCCCACGTCCTGTTGGTGATTTAAGCATACGCATGCGTAAGCCACCCTATGCAATCAAGTGAATTGGCCACCGCCATGCAACCAATTCATTCTGCTGACAGCAGCGGAAGAGGAATTGCACAGACAGCGGTGTTGCACATTGCAGTTGCACCTCATGATAGTGTATTGCTCATGTGTGCAACAGCACCCGGTCATTGAGATACGTTGCAGAGTGTTGCTATTCCATGTGTGGATTGCGTCACGCCATTGTAGCATACCCCTCCACGTGGATGTTTACGCAGCAATGAGGGGATGTTGCATTGCATCCCATAAGTAGGCGAAGGGACATACCTATTCAAGCAGTAGCATTTATAGCTGAAATCCAGTTGGCTGGTCCCAGCTATCCATTGAATTAATTGCTGAGTGGTGAGTCAACACATTTATTAGGGTATTGTTTCAATGGGCCTCCTCTGGTTGGAACACCCAGCTAGATTCCAGCCGCCTTCTCGTCCCGCACACAGGCATGTATTGGGGTGGATTATTTGTGCCATATTTCCACAACATTGGCTTGAATCCAGCTGATGGTGCCCAATAATAGCAGCTCCACTGAGCCAATGACATTTACCTAAGAGTAGGTTCACAATTTAGCAGTTGATTCAATAAGCTACCCAGTTGGATTTAGTCCAGGGCAGGAATCTTGTGGCTTCCTAAAAGTTGTTTTCCACCAGTTGTGTTGATTCAGTGGGCTTGCTCCAAGTGACCCTAACAGCAACATTCAGGCTGAAGACCGTCAGTTTTATACCTTGGTTTTACAAAACCTCTGACATTTCACAGGTAAAACCAGGACATGTTTGGCCAAGCAACATCAAAGTGTGGTTCAAGATGGCCAAAGTTATTAGTACACAAGCCAGGAGAGGCTGCAGCGGTTTGCTTTTGCCGGAGCCTACAGGGAAGGGCCCCTGCTAAGTCAACTGAGTTCAAACAGCTTTTGCACTTTGAATCCAGTTTACAGCATTTGGAGTAAGCTGGAGACAAAGAGGGGAATGAGGAGAGACAAACTGGGACATGTTAAAAGCTGCTGAAAAATGAGAGGGCATGATATTAATTAGGACTGTGTGTGGATGTGCGTGGTGACTCCATCAGTTTCGTAGGCTTTTCTTAGGCAAGGAATATATCTGGGCGACGGCACCCATATAGTCTGCTGTGTGTTGTGTCACCCACGCTTTGCCTGCCAGCCCCCTACTCACTTTAACCTGCCCCTCTGCCAGCGCCCCCACAGGAAATGGCTCTGGCATCACCAGAAGCAGCCCTCTAGCATCACGGGGACCACAGAGAGGCTTCACTATCCGGTAATTCCAGATTCACCGTCACTGCTTAGTCCCAACTGGGTCGGTTGCCACAATCATAACTCTCTCCCCATCCTACTTTCTGGGGCATCGACTGCCTGGGGAGAAGGTGGTCCATTCTGCCAGCTGCCAGAGCGTGGGTGAATGATGCTTCCGTGGGCTTATGTCCAGGAGAAGTTACTTAAGGCCATTTCCACTCCACTCCACTGTTATAGTGCTGTTATTCCGCCATTGTTTCACATCCTATGGAATCCTGGGATTGACAGTTTAAGGAAGGGCCTTTAGACTTCTCATCAGAGAGCTCTTTGGCATCAGGAAACTACAAACCCTAGAAATCCACGGGAGGTTGAAAGTGGAACAATAGCACTATAACAGTGTAGTGCAGAAATGGCCAGAGTTAAGTGTTGAGTTAGGTATAAGCTGAGATAGGATTCCAGGTTTAGCATCCCTTATCTGAAATGCTTGGGGCTGCAAGTGTTTCGGGTTTCAGATTTTTCCCCATTTTGGAATATTTGCATATACAGTGCATAATGAGATATCTTCTTTCCGGAGGAGACATGAGTGAATTACGGAGGCTCGCTTGGGACAGAGGCCGTGTGTGCAGTGCTTGCAAAGTCTCTCGGTGGGCTTGGTGCCTTCCCCCTCCAGCTCACTTCGCACTCTCCTCAAGTGCAGTCCCAAGTGAGCTGGGAGGGGAAGAATAAGGTGCCAGGCCAACTGAGAGACTTTGCAAGCTATGTAAAGAGGATGCTGTATAATTTCCGTGACCCCAGTGGGTCACAGAAATCATAGAATTCTAGTGCTGGAAGAGAACCCAAGGGCCATGCAGTCCAACTCCCTTCTGCTGTGCAGGAATACACCATCAAAGCATTCCTGACACATGGCCATGGTCAGCCTCTGCTTAAAAACCTCGAAAGAAGGAGAAGACTCCACCAGACCCTGAAGTTCTTAATATTTAGATGGAATCTCTTTTCCTGTAGTTTGAAGCCATTGCTGCATGCCCTAGTCTCTGGAGCTGCAGAAAATATGCTTGTTCCATATGACAGCCTTTCAGATATTTAAACATAGCTATTATGTCACCTCTTAACTGTTACTTCTCCAGGCTAAACACCCTAGATCCCTAATCCCTCATAAGGCTTCACAGTTTCCAAGCCTTCTACCATTTTGGTCCCCCTCCTCTGGTCACGTTCCAGCTTGTCCATATCCTTCCTAAACCGTGGCACCCAAAACTGGACACAGGAATATTCCAGATGGGGTCTGACCAAAGCAGAACAGAATGGTGCCATCACTTTCCTTGACCTTAACACTGTCCTCTTATTGATGCAGGCTAGAATTATATTGGCTTTTTTAGCTGCCACATCACTCTGCTGACTGGTTCCTGGTGAATGTGGAGGCTTCTGGGAAGGTGCCATCTTAGGCCCATTGCCCATCTGGAAGCTGGCATCCTCTGATCCTCCGTGTTAGTATGCTGGTGGAAATTTACACCGATGAATGTGAAGGGGAATCCCAGCCAAGAGCTCCCTTGGTGGGCAGTGAGATGCCGTGTGGAATTCTTAAGTGAGACCCGTCCTTTTGCTTCTTAAGAAACTGAGCCGGCTAGTGGAGAAAATGCTTCCACTTTCCCGCTGCAAAGGGTAAAGGGTTACTTCTTGCCTCTTGTGTTGGCTGTTTCAGTTGTGGTCTGGTATTTCCTTCGTGGTGCCAAGTTTCACGTCTTCACGTGGTTGGAGATGGAGGAAGGGTGGAAGGCCACATGGATGATGAGTATTGCAGGTTGCTCTCATGCACAGCCCACGTCTCTGTTCACCAGAGCAAGGCCTAAACATGCGCTACACTAAAGAAACCCCAAATACATTTTGGCAGAAAGGTTGATAAATCTGTTGAATAAAAATGTATAAACCTGTTCAATTAAAAGGGTGTTTTCTTTGAAAACCTGCTTCTGCCTCAGGTACTCACTTTGCAGAATTGATTCTGCAAGGGTTTGTACGGTGCTTGGAAAGTTACTTTTAAATGCAGTTGGTTGCCATTGCTCACTGAGATGTCAGGGAAAACGTAACTTGTTGCCTTATTTCTGGTGCTGCATATTATTTTTTATTACTCCCTGTTGCTTTTTCAAGAGAGAGAAAAAATATCTTTTTCCTACAGCAAGCCCAAGTCCATTTTCTTCTCCAATCCTTCTCAAAATGATGACAGGAAGTGACATCATGTCATCTCTGACGCCATTTTGAGGACAACAGAGGGAAAACTGAGCTATAAGGGAGTAGTATGGGGTTTCTGGCATGTTTGAAGGGGCGTTTTTGAATGTTTATATGTGTCTGGGGTGCTTTCTGCATGGCTTTCATACATTTGTGGGTCTTTTTGTGTGACTTGGCTGAAAGTCATGCTGATTTTGTCTAAAAAAAATTGGGTGTTTGGGCCAAAGAGGAACTGATGGGAAGCTTCAGGGGTGAAAAAGTGGGGCCCAGAGTTTGCATGGCATATGCAGGCTGCAATTTGTTCATCCTTGTTCTAATCCAACCCCCCTGAGAATACAGGCATGCTAGAGCTTCTCTGTCAAGTTGCCGTCCAACCTCTGCTTAAAAACTTCCACGGAGAGTCAGCAACAGAGGCAGTAATGTCCTTCTGTGAGAGCAAAATCACAGCATCCTGTGGCATCTTAAAAAGGGAACACCTTTATTATATGAGAAACTTTTGTGGAACAGAGCAGATTGCATTGCACCTCATCAAACGTATGATGGGCTAACCCTCAGCTGGCAGGAAGGGAAGAAGAGATAGTCCAGTCAAATGGAGAATGGCCGGAGAATTAATATGCCATTTGTCTCCACTGTTTACAGTTTCACCCCACTAGGCCTTGTGTGTATACCTCCCTGCCAACAGAGTAAGACATTTAGTTGGGGATGGTCCTCCTGTGTGGGCAACTGGGGCAAAGTTTCCCCTCTCCAAACCCCAACATCCTTCCCAGCCATCCAGAAAATACAATTTCCACGAGGCTTTGCTGGGAGGAGGTTGGACAGCAAACTGGATGCAAATGGCTCTTTCTTTGGTAAACCCTGCTGGGGGAGAAACATTGGACAAAAAAGTATTGGTTTCCTTTCTGTGCACAGTTCAAAAGAAGCTGTGATGGTGTAACCCCAGTTACATTACCGTAAGGAACTAAGCAGATTTGGACCATAAATTATAGGAATTTTTTTTTTTTACAGTGGCTCTCTTCCATTTTCGATATCGTATTTGTGATGTTTACATGTGACTCATCTTGGAGTCAAATGTCTCCTTGATGCCATTTGTGCATCACTATTTGAAGTCTGCTTTTGGAAGCTGTGAGGCTAAAATGAACAGCACTGCCTCTGTCGTGTGAAGTTCATAATGAATGCCTGCATTGAGTTTCCCTTTGATTCATCCCACCCTATTCATCTTGTTGTCATCTTAATGCATTTCCTTCCTTCCTTCCTTGACTGTTAAAAAACCTGCACTGCCTCAACTCTGTTGGTTAGTTCCCACTAGAGTAGACCCATTGAATCAATTTTCAAATGCTGAGTCAACCCATTGATTCAGTTTATCTTTTCTAATTGGGACTAAATTAGGATTCAGGTCACTCTTTGGAATGTCAAATCCCTCATTTATCCTGACCTGTTGCATGCATGTTATGTTGAATTCTCTGCATAAAAGCAAAACCTGTCATTCTTCCTTTTGCTCCCAAGAAAAGCAAGCAGGAAAACAAGGCTAGGACCTCCAATAGGGGCGGAAAGGGAGCAAGGAACTGGCGGCTTCCAGGTCTGTAGGGTGGGGAATCCATCCCAGGTTTTCCCTTTAAGGTGTTCAAAGTGCCAACTCTATTGTGGAGGTACAACTCAGCACCTTGGAGAGCTCCTTTAATGTTTGGATTAAAGCCTGGTGTGGATCCCCTTTCCCACTGATTTGGAATCCACCAGACACCAATAGTGAAGGAAAGAGTCATTTTGATTTTTAGAAGGTTACTTATCAAATTGATAGATGCGCAGGGGTTTGGAGCTTTCTTTGGGCCATGATTTCCAGTCTGTGGAAAACAAAGCAGGGTTGAGCAACTCGAAGGCACTTTGCCCACCATGGGGACTGCCAACATTTCTCTCATCCATTATCCCTGGAAATGAGACTGGTGCAATTTCCAGGGACACTCGGCATGTGCTAAGAGACATGCTTTCCAGGAATTTATTTATTTATTGGTTATTTAAAGCATTTATTTGTCACTTCTCAGCCGTGCAGGGTCTCTGAGTTGGGGCGCAATAGAGAAAAACAGGGGGAGTAGCCATTGAAGGATCAAAATGAGGGCACAGGCCCCACAGAGAAGAATCCTGCCCCCTAAATGAAACCCTCGTACAGTCCCCAAATTGCAAGAACTGCAGAGAGTGGGACACAGGTGCAGGCATCTCTCACTTGTCTGACAGGTTAGGGACCAGAGCCTTGTCAGAAAATGGAACTGGTTGAAAAGCAGAATCCAGTTCTTCACTAGTTCTTCTCCTCTTGCCTTCTTCCTGTAAGGAACGTGAGGGATACGGATCTGGCTGTTAGTGCATTACAGTCAGAGCCTGTATGATTTAGTGGTCTGAGTATTGAACTAGGTTTCTGGGAGACCAAATCCCCACTTAACCAGGGAAACCCACTCTGAACACCTTCAAGCTAAAATCTGGGGTGGATTTATCACCCTACAGACCTGGAAGCCACCAACCACTTACTATCCCTCATTCCCCCTGTGCCCCATTGGAGGTCCTAGATGTTTTTCCTGCTCCGTTTTGTCCTGCCAGGCAAAGAAGAAGACAATCCTGCCTAGAAAGCTCTGACCCAGAATGATCTGGTGGGTGGATTGTTGGACCAGGACTCTGGAAAACCAGGGGTCAAACACTTCTTTAGGAATTTCTTGATACCACCAGTGCTATTCTATGGTCATCTTCCACCAGAAGTGGACTTACAGTTGCACTAGAGGACCCAGCAATGCCTAGAGGAGTGTCCTCTTTGGGAATCTCTTGGTCCTCCAGTGCAACTCTGTCTTCATTTCCAGCAGAAGCTAACCATAGAATTGCACTGGAGGATTTAGAGATTCCTAGAGAGGACATATTTTCCCCCTGTGGCAGGGTAAAATAGAATAAAATGTTTTAATAAATAAATTTTAAAAACCCCCAGCAAATAATGAATTCCACAAGTGCTAAACCCACAAAAGTAGAAGGCCAGCTGTATACAAACATATGGGTAAAACACCCAGAATGCTGCTAAAACATGATTGAATCATCTACAGCAGTGGTTCTCAACCTGTGGGTCCCCAGATGTTCGTGGACTTCAGCTCCCAGAAGCCTTGAGCATTGATCATAGTGGCTGGGGCTTCTGGGAGCTGAAGTCCATGAACATCTGGGGACCCACAGGTTGAGAACCACTGATCTACAGGCATACCTCGCCTAACAAAGCATCTGACAAATGAGCTCCTTTTTACAAAGCCTCCCCCCTACCCTGAGCTCCTCATTCCCCGTAGCCAAGGCTTTGTCTGCATGTTCCCCATTATGCATTTGGTTGCACTCCCAGTTGTTCCACGTTGCAATTCAGTGAAAGGTTTCTCTAACCCAGGCAAGGTGTAGCTTCACATGCAGAGGCTGATGCAATGCAACTTTGATGTTGGACTTCGGCCATGAATTAATTGTGTTTCGGAAGAAATGTTCCAAGTTCTGCTGCTCGTCTTCAGAGAGGTGGACCTGGAGCACATAACCTAACTAAAGGATGTGTTGCATTTCCTGGATGGAAATCTGAGAAAGATTGTATACTATGATTCTACTCCTGTGGAATTGGCTATAAATGAGTCAGCTGGGATGGGAAAGAGGGCTTTTCTCCAAGATGAGATTCCAAGGCCAGTTTTCAATCCTACATTGCATATGATTGAGCTCAGTCTTACTAGTGAAATTAAGTGCGACCGCTTAGCACTGGTGAGCCTTTCTCCCAGAATTGGGAAAGTTACTTCTAAAAGATAATTTTGAAAAGCAACTCACTGCCATTATTTGCAGCACTTTGCCATTGCATGACGCATGGCACATTATTTTCTATAACTTCTCATTACTTTAAAAAAAAAATAGCTCAAAATTGATGAAAGAACAACATAAAAGTTGAAATTTTCCCCCAGTGAAAATGCTTCCAACAGTACCTTTTTAAAGTAACTTTAGGCAGTAAGGAGAAACTCTTTCACATTGCACTGGGGAGACCATTTCTACTGATACGACAGAGAAGAAAACGGCAGAGGGAGCAGAACAGTTTTGGTATCAGTCACTATAAATGATATTTCTGTGGGAAAAGCTTTTAGTACGTAAGGGGGAAAAAACAACCTGTCATTAATGCATTTAAATAAAATGCATACTGTGAAGGTTCCAAGAAAGCAAATCAATTTAAAATATAGTATTTTCCACATGGAAAATAGTTGTGTAAACTAAATAAAAGTGAGTAGGAAGCAAATGCACATTTTGCGAGTCATTCTAATATCATAATCTAAACTGTTAATAGAGTCAAATGACATTGTTTCTCTGCAAAGGATAGATTTCTTTCTGCTGGAACCCCATTTCTCTTCCACCCTTTGCTCTTGCGAATGAAATTCAGCCTCCTGGATCACCCTTTATTTTTAAAAGAAGCTCCTTTGGGATTTGCTTTCCTTTCACTTTAGGATTTCTGAATGGGGTTGGGGGGTTGGTTCTTCAAACTATTGCATCAAGAAAGACAGCATACTTTTTGAAAAGGGAAAAAAATAAACTTTTTTTCTTGTTGTTGGCATTTAAGGCAGTGGTGGCAGTGCTTTTCTGTGTGAAGAGTTGTGTGGGAAGGTCTCATGGAAAAAGGGGTGTAATTTTAGATGTTTGGATACTTGTTCCAAGGAGAGAAAAAAAGCTCAAATATATACTTATGTGGCAAATTTAAAAAGTGGTGTGTTAACTGAGGAGGTCCTCTTCCAAGCCACCAAAAACGTAAGTCCTTAGACTAGCGGAAAGCCAAGCTCCGGCAGCAAAGCACGGCAAGGGAGAAACAAAGTTTATTAGCAAATGGTACGAGTTCCAGCGCCTTGGCCATTGCAGTTATTATTTCCCTTTAAAAATGCATGGGTTTTTCTCTGCCATGGAAAATAGATTAATGTTTCTCAGCACCGTGGCTGTTTCTCATTCTCAGCTGCCTCACTGTAAAAGGGGAAAAAATGTGGAACTTCCTTGAGAGATCTCCGGAGCAATGGTTCTGCAGGCTGGGATCTGACAACTGGCCCATATTTTCCAAGATCCAGCTGTTCCATGTAGTTGCCGGCGGACTTAGGGCGACCCCATTAATTTCATAGGGTTTTCTTAGGCAAGGAATCCTCAGGGGTCGTTTTGCCGGTTCCTTCCTCTGAAACAGAGCCTACAACACCTGTTGAGCATTGGTGGTCTCCCATCTAAATACTCACCAGGGCTGACCTTGCTTAGCTTCCAAAATCAGATAGGATCTGGTGCCTTTAGGGTATTTAGGCCATTGCTGTTTCAGAGGAGAGGAGAAAGTGACTTTTTTTTTTTTGTTATTTTCCATTTTTATTTCGTTTCAAATTGTAACATGAAAGTGTTCCAAACAGAGAAAAAGTTCCGTTTTGTTTTTACATTTTAAAAAATATCCACCCTTTTATACAGACCGTGTATCTTGTTGGCTGGAAGATTGCAGGCAACAAACAAAACAGTATGTAAGAAACAAAAGTTGCAATGCAAAGTATTTAATCTTCTGGTGGCTTCACATTCTCCTCTTGTGTGTACTTATATGCAACACATTATTTCCCCTGACGTGAAAGCCTCTCAAAATGATTTTTAAACCTCTTCCAGGTTGGCATTTTGTTGTCCAGCAGGGAGTGTGGCTATTGTTATTATTATTAATAATAGTAGTATTAGTAGCATTAGATTTAATAGTAGAAGTAGAATGTGTTCAGGAGTCAAAGTGGCTTAAGATGGGTGAAACATAGCTTAAAAATCCACCTTATACAAAAGTTTAAAATGTAATCAATAAGTTATTAATATTAAAACTACTTAAGGCAAAACCATTAAAAGGAAAAGAGGACAACAAATGGATAATAGAGCATATGATGCACGACCCATTCCCCTTCAGCAGTTGGTCCTCAAACGCCAGCTGAAGCCGAAAAGTCTTCTCCTGCCTGGAAAGACCATCCGTCACTTGCAGGAATGGAGTTCCAGGGTCATTCCAAACAACTGCCAAGAAGGCCTTCTCCTCGGTTCTCACCACGTGCACCTTGGCGGGTGGTTGGACAGAGAGAAGGGCCTCCTCAGAAGATCTCAGAACATGGGCAGCTTCTCCTATGGAAAATTAAAGTCCTTCAGCTATCTGACATCATCTTCTGTTGACTTAGGCCATTTCATCACTAGACTGTTAATAGCGCTATGATTCCACTTTCGACATCCTATGGAATCCTGGGGTTTGCAGTCCTGAAACTGCAAACCCCAGGATTCCATAGGATGTCGAAAGTGGAATCATAGCGCTATTAACAGTCTAGTGCGGAAATGGCCTTAGAGAACCTCTACACTGATTAGGGAGAGTTCAGGCTTGCTCTGTGTATATGTACATGGCTTCAAGTCATCTGTCGACTTGTGGTGACCCCGTGAATTTCTTAGGGTTTTTTTAGGCAAGGAATCCTCAGAGGTGATTTTCCAGTTCCTTCCTCTGAAATAGAGCCCACAGCACCTGGGATTCATTAGCAGTCTCCCATCCAAATACTAACGAGGGCTGATCCTCTTTAGCTTCCAAGATCAGCTGGGAGCTGGTGCCTTTAGGCCCCCATGTCCCATTAAAAGTCCCGGACAGCTGTTACAGGTTCATGCTGAGGAATGGCACCCAAGGGTTTACCTGGAGTATAACTCATCTGTGTGAGCCTTTCAAAGCAACGCATGAAAAATGGACACCCTGCCCACAGTGTCAAAGGCACCTTTTTAAACAGTTGATCAGCTTCGTACCTGATGAGCTGCACAGATGTCCAGAGGAAGAGAAACGGCAATAAAGTAGCAGTGACCGAAACATTTCTGTGATTAAGCCAATATTCCTTGGGTTGATTTTTTTTCCAGATCAGGAAGTGTCCTGCACCATTGGAGTGAAATCTACTACTTTGTGGAACATCTAGCGCACAAGTTTATAAGGTAAGAAGTGATGGCTGGCCGATAGCGGAAGCTCAGTGTGAAAGGCAGCTTCCCTGGGGGACAATAGGTTTTAGGCTGTTACAAGTGCTCTGCTATCCATAGCTAATTCTGAGATTTCTGTTTGCTTACTCCCAGGTAGTCCTGCCCTTTTTGTCTTGTTTCTGATTTACCTTTTGAATAAACGTGCACAGGGATCCTACGTTGAGCTTCCATATCTAATCATGAATTACACCAGGGGAGAATCAGACGCAGTCGGTTTTGAGCCCTTTCCACAACGCACCTTTTCACAGAGCTGGGGTGCGGGGATCGCGCGAGCAGCCTCCAACGAGAGGCTCTCACGTCCCGGTTCCTTCAGCTCCGCAGCTGCCATCTGCTCACACGAGAGCCCCGCCTCTTCCTTCCACAGTGCAGCCTGGGACTTTTCCAGGCCGCGCTGGGGCAGGAAGCATGAGCACTGCGGCTCCAGAGCATGGCAAGTGCACACAGGGCCCTGAGCAATGCGCGACCGCACACCATTTTCGGCTCAAAGCTGAAAATGAAAAAGTGCACGAGCAGCACCTGCCAGACCCTGGAGTGTCGCACGATTGTGAGTGTGTTGTGTGGACCGCTCCTCACATTTGCATGATGCTCAAGGGGCCCTTTCGCATGGCAAATGCTGTGCGAAAAAGGGCATTGGTTTGATCCAAGCTGGCATGGTTGTAACAGAGGCCATTTCTGTACCTTACTGGATCCTGTGGTTGTCCTGTCGCAATCCTAACAGCGTCTTTGCTGGGATGGGAGCACAATGCAAATTATTCCCTCTGCACCCAGCTGGTTCTCTGTGGAAAGGAGGGCAAGGGACACACGCCTTCCTTCTACAGTGCATCTGGCCTCTTTCCTGGGATTTATAGTTTGGGGAGTCTCTGGAGCTCTCTGGCACAGAATCCTAAATGCTTCTTACTAAATTGTAAGTCCCCAGATTCCATAGAATGTAGCCATGACAGTTAAAGTGGAATCATGGTGCTGTAACTAGGTGGTGTGAATGAGCCCCTGGTCTCTTCGGACACTCCATTATGGAGTCCCAGACAATAAACCTGTGCAGAAGAATCAAGCATAGACCATAACTGATGTGTTTATCTTTCTCCAGCCCCCAACTGAGGATGTCTTTCATAGTTTTCTCAACCAGAGGTTCAACTCTCATGAGGCTCACTGAAGACAGGTAAGAAGGAGGCGAAAAGTGAAGGCTTGCGGGGGGGGGGGTAAAGTGGTGACTGGTGGCTTCCATATCAGGGAGGTGGTGAAGCCAGATTTTAACCTGAAGCTCAAAATTGCTCTCCAAAATAAGGTTCAGCACTTCGGAGAATTCAAGTTCACACTAAAACTCAGAGCAGATGCACTGCCCAGTGACACGCGAACTACCAGCTGCCGCCATTTCAGATGTCTTATGCTTTGGGAAGTTGTTGAGATATCATTTTTTTTCTGCCTTTTAAAGTAAACCCTTCTAATTCACCATTCGCAGATTAATATGTGGTTTAGAATAGGATTCTTTTTTAAATGCCATGGAGCTTCAAGTTTTATGGTACAGTTCTTGGTAAAAAGTGTGCTAAGAGAATGTTGCATACAAAAATGTGTGTATTGGGAAAGTTGTAACCAGATGAGTACTTTTTTTTCCAAAAAATGTGGCTTCCTTGTTTTTTAGTTGTGATTTATAGGTGCTTATTTTTGCTTATAGTTACAAGGTGTGGATTTTGTTTGTTTATTTTTTAGTGTAAACCAGTTTGAGAATCAGTAATGGTCCGAGTGTTGGACTGTGGCCTTGGAGGTCAGGGTTTGATTCCCTTTTGGCTATGGAAACCCACTGGGGACATCACACACTCTCAGCCCCCAGAGGATGCTGTGATAGGGTTGCCTTAGGGTTGCCATAATCTGGAAACAACTTGACGTCACACAACAGCAATAAACCAGTTTGATCTTTGTGGGAAAATGAAGGAATGAGTGTTAGTGCTGAACAAACCTTTATCATCATTGTCATCATCATCGATTAAGCTTTCAGTCTTAAAATGTGGTTGTGCTTTTCAGGTTTTTGAAGTCCAGTTGTCCTCAGCAGTTGAGATTAGTTTGTTTTTATTCTGTGCACGCTTTAATTCATTCCAGATTTTACATCGATCTGTTTTACATTTAAGATCTTTATCATATTTATGTTGTTCGTGGCTTTAACCTTGATTTTGTGAACTGCCGTGAGGGTTTGGACCTGGTGTCGTTGGCCTCCTGGAACTCCCATGATCCCATTGGCTATGTTGTTGTTGGCATGGAACTCCCATGACTTCTCCCCATTGGCTAGGCTCTTGTTGGCCTGGAACTCCTATGATCCCTTCCCATTGGCTGCATTATTGTTGACCTGGGACTTCCAAGATTCCTCCCTATTTGCTACGCCTGTCTTGGTCTGGAATCCCCATGAAGTCTACCTACGTTGTTGTTGACTTGGAATTCCATGATCCTCCACCATTGGCTATGCTGGCTAGGGCTGATGGGACTTGCAGTCCTACAATATCTGGTAGAACACACCTCTGTCCCCCAGTCGTGGGCTACAAGGTGCTCTGGAAAAGCAGGCGATATACAGAAGGTAATTTTAAAATTATGGCAAGCCAGCTGCCCTTACTGTCTGATCCTAAACCTCTTGCATAGCTCTTGTCCCTTAGCATATATGGAAAGCCTTTGGCATGCATGCGGATGGACTTTGCAGCCTGTATGAATATGTGGCAGCCATTCTCTGTCCCATTTGTGACATGGTGTTGATTTCCAGGTAGAGCAAGGGCATCGGATCAGCCGGTGTGCATCCAGAGGTGAACAGGGGGAGAGGCAGGAAAGAGTTCTGTTGTGCTGCTCAGGATTCCTGCCCATCCTCAGCACCTAAGAACAGTAATTATTTGAGAAGGGGCATAAGAATTGGTGTGCTAATCGTCAGAATTCCTTGAATGTATACAAATAAGTCTTGCATTGGTTGACATTGGCAGCTGAGTTTAACTCAAAACGGCTCCTTGTTGTGTTCAGCAAGTCCTTTAGCAAGGGCAGAAAATTCATTTTGAAAGCACACACGGTGCAGGGTATTTTATATCAGGAGGATCTTATCTATTGACTATGAAGTCGGGTTCTGTGTTTCCTCAGAGCAAAGTTTTCCCTCTCCCAACTGTGGTTCTGCTTTTCTTCTCCTGTTCTATTCATTACGCGAGGTGTCTGAAAACACAAGCATTTCTTTTGTAAGAAACAGTGCATCCAAAGAGACTCTTTGATTCTTAACAGCCTTGTAAACTCAACTCTCCATGGGGCAGATAGAAAAGGAGGGGTCAAGGAAGACAAGAAGACAGCTCTTCTAGGGAATTATTCACAGGGAAGGTCAGTTTAAGGGAGATGTGAGCTGGGGAATTCTTAGCTTAGACTATTGTCATTGCCATGTAGGAAGCAGGGGTGAATTTCTCCCCAAAACCCTCCCCATGAAGGCTTCACCAGTCCACAGCAAGCCCATATACCTCTGTTTTCCTCTGCATCCCCTCTCAAAATGGGGACATTGCATCACTTTCTGCAGCCATTTTGAGAGGGACTTCAGAGGAAAACAGAGGTATCTGCGGGTAGCACATGGCTTCCAGGGTGCTTGTGAGGGTAGGGTAGGGATATTTTGAGGGTTTTCATTGTGGTTGGGGGCAGAGAGAAAATTTCCTGACAATTGCTCCATTTCTAAAAATAATTAGGGGCTTGAAGGGAACAGTGGGGCTCAGGGTCCACAAACATGGGGTCCAGGGTTTGCGCACAGCCCATAGACTACACCTTGCCCACTTCCGCAATAGACCAAAAGCCTGAGAGCCAAATTCATTTTCAGAGAAGTCCTCAAGGGCCACATTCTAGGAGCAGGTGGACCTGAGGCAAACAGGTGGGACTCAGCATATTTTCAGCTTAGAACTCCTTCAGTTTCCTTTCCCTCTCTCGTGAGATCTGCCCCTTTCTAATGGCATTTCGGAGCTGGCCAAATCCTATCCCGCTCAGCCTCCAGTCTTGGTTGGATGTTGGCTGTTGATCTCCCCAACAGCTTGTCTGCACTCGTTTTCATTCCTGCTTTATGACTTGAAGTGTGTTGACTTGTAAGCCATCTTGGGAGCGTGCTGCCCTGTGCCATGGAATAGTGTGTTAGAAATGGATGGAATCCTGTGCCAGTACTCGTGTGGAAGGCACCGGACATTTTTTTGTGCAAAGTGGAATGGCCCTATTCAATTCATGGTCAAGGAAGTAGCATTCCACTTTTGGTACTATTGTGCATGGATATGCTCAAATGTGCAGTGCACGATTGTACATGGCTGTGCATTGAGCATTGCACATGGATGTCTGTTCCCATGCACATACATGACCAGTGCATGCTTAATTGCACAGTATTGCTGTTCGCACTTTGCAACTGCTGCCTTGCTCTCAGCTTACAGTTCCATTCCATTTCCTCATTATAGTTTCTCAGCCAAATATTTTAAAACAATGACTGAAATACAGTTCCAGCTGTAGCCAAGAAGTCTCTAAAACCTTCCACACCCTCATATTTGCTCAGCTGCTCTGGGCTTGTCTTTAAGATAAGGGGTTGGGCAGTCCCTGACTAGTGAATGGTGGTGTGCAAAGACTTTGGGAATCTCTGATTTGGGAAATTAGCCAGTTGTGCTAATTGTGGGGTCAAGAAATGGGAACCTGCCAATACTTTTCTGCTTTCTCCGGGATTTTACAGAGGCCCACACATGTGGCGCTTTGCACGGTAATCAAGTTCCCAGGGCGATAGCAGCAACATGAGCTCATTCGGAGATAAGTGCTCCCACCCGCAGAGGCACTATCTGCTCTCTAAAGCCTTTCAGTCTCCTCTTGGCTCTCTTAACCCATTCGTTTTTCACTACCCCGGGAAAGAGCAACCGAGCCCACCCTGTTCAGCCTGTTTTCAATCCGTCTGTGTCCCTGACAGCTTTTTTTTAAATAATAAGATTAAACTGGACATCAAGGACTTTTGAAAGGCTTTCCCATGAACTCACTTTGTCTTGACACTGGTTTGGACAGAGGGAGGGTGGGCAGCTGTGGTTCAGCTAGTCTGTAGCCGGAGATTAGAGAGCACTTGTTCTCCCCGTGGGATCTAGGGTGGGTGTCATCCCGCTCATACCATTTGCTGCCGATGCCACAGAAGGAGGTGCACAGGGGCATCTTGATGTCAACCTAGAACAGGTGTGGGCAAAGTGTAGTTCTGGGGCCCTATAGTTCTGCCTCTAGGGAGAGCAGTTTTCATTTTTGGAATTGGTTACCTGGATTCCTATGCTGGTTAACTTTAAAATCTATTTTTAAAATAAGCTTCTTCTTTTTTTTGGATGGGTGGGTGGGTGGCCCTTGGAGGGTCCAACTGGCACAAGATTGGGCCTCATACCCAGTGCAGCTGTCCGCCCTGACCTAGACCAAATGCCCCCCCCAAACTGCAAACCCCAGGATTCCATAGTGGCAAGTGGAATCATAGTGCTATAATAGTCTAGTGCGGAAATGGCCTTAGTATATACAGGTGGTATAGCACACCCCCTGCACAGCTGTACTGGTATAATTTGGCACTCAACCACTCCTCTAGTGGCTCTGGGCCCCTGCTTTTGTTAATACAGCCCAGTGGGCATGTTAGCCACAAGTAGCTGATATCCCTTTCGTTGCAATGTGACTACGCTAGACGTAGCTATGTTTGGATCCTGTGTTGTATGAGGAAGCAAGAGAAAGGAGTTTCTTTTACACTGGTTGAGACTGTCTTGGATGAAGCATTCCATATTTATCCGAGATTTTCTGGGATCAAGAAACTGGCACTGAGCACATGCATAGCAGTAGCTGACCGTCTCAAGACACGGTTGGTGAGCAAATTCATTTCAGACCTAGTTTGGAAAGATACGAGCAGAAATCTTTTGCATACCAGTGTTATCCAGGGGTTTTTTGACCCGCTAACAGAGGGTTGTGTGTTCTGCCGTTGCAGGGAGCAGATTCGTCAGGGCTTAGAGGAACTTCAGAAAGTCCTGCCAGGAGGAGACACTTACATGCACGAAGGATTTGAAAGGGTAAATAAGAGCAAACCACACAAGGGGGAGGTTCATTCCAGGACTCATCATGGGTGGGCAGTTGGTGGGTCATGCCTGAACTGCTCCTCTGGCTATGTATCTGTAAAGAACAGAGGAGTCATTTCTAAAAATTCTCTTTTGGTTCTGTTTTAGGCAAGTGAACAAATTTACCACGAAAATGTCCAAGGTAAGTGTGTTTATATAGCTCAATAGATGCGAATTGCTTTGGGACCTTTTTCATTGACTGTACTAAGACCAGTGATGGCTGGTGAGTTCCATGTCAGTGGGAGGGGCTCCTCTCTGGATTTTAGTCTGAACTTCAAAGGATCTGCCCAAGGTGCTCAGCCTATTTTCTGGAATACGGTTGAGCACTTTGGATAGCTCCCTTCAAGTATAGACTGAAATCCGTTGTGTGCTTCTCACCCCGCAGACATGGAGGCCACCAGCCCCAGTTGGAGAGAGAGAAGCAGGTGTTGGAAGACTTGTCTTAACTTCCTCCACATCCCAGCCATGCATACATGTATCATAGCATTGCCAGGTTTTTTTAAATAGCAACAAGGAACAGCCAGATTTCACGACATGCAGGGCTGATGGTCAGAAAGCACCTATTAACAAATTCACGTTCTGCTGGAAGGCTAACTGAAACTATTGATTTCAGGTAACTCAGCCATGTGTTCCTCTGCCAGATTGACAACTTGTGCATAGTCATACCTTACACTTGTTCAGTCTACAATTACCTTCTTGGTCCAAAATGGAAGAAAACCCACCCCAAATGCAGCAGGTTAACTCCATGCACCCTTCCAGTACGTCCAGCCTCTGACAGTTCTCTGTTTGGGACTAGACCATCTCCGCACTACACTGTTATAGTGCTATTATTCCACTTTCAACATCCTGTGGAATTCAGGGGTTTGTAGTTTCCTGAGGCCAAAGAGCTCTCTGGTTGGGAATTCTAAATGCTCCTCCCTCAACTGCAAAGCCCAGGATTCGATAGGAGGTTGAAAGTGGAATAATAGCGCTACAACAGTGCAGTGAGGAAATGACCTAAGAATCAGCCCAATATTGTGACTGGAAGTGATGCCATTCCCAGTAACCCAAGAAGCACTGGTGTGGCCCCTGGATGTCGTCAAGGGCAAAAATTTGCCCTCACTCCCATCGTTGTTTCTCACCCCTGGCCTGGTGTAGCACGATTTGCCGTTTCCTTCCACATCACCAGCCAAAGTAACAGAACAAAAAAATGCAAAAAAGTTCCAGCTGAGATTTTTTTTTTACCCTCTCCAGAAATACAGGCAATTAACTCCACAATAGTTTTTATCTGTGGGGGAAGAAATCCCACTGACGATTTAAGATGGTTTCAAGAAGTTAATAATTACTGGAGCTTTTCATCTGTTTTTTTTCCCCTCTCCCCCTATTTCTGGGTGTGCTTTTTCACGTGCTCCTTCAGACAGAAGCCTCGAGCTTTGATGAAAGTGAAAGATCGACTTTGGGAGACTCTGAGGTCTTTGAAATTTATTGCTGAGAAGCTGAAGGCAGGAGTCCAAATTGTCTTCAATTGGTTCTGCTTTGTGCTTTTCAACTGACATGAATGACAAGCCCAGGCTGTGCTAAGATAAAGATCACCATCTTGTTGTGATCGGAATGCACTTTGGCAGTAAATCTGTTCTCTCGGCTGACAGCAGGCAGGCAGGCTACAATCCGGAGGATGAGCGTATGTTTGGCTCTTCTGCTTTATGAGCAAATCTATTGTTGTGAGGATGGCTCCCAAATGGACCCAGGGTTCGTGACTCTTCGAGAACGCTGGAAAGACCGAATTAGGGTCAAATCAGACATGCCTGGCTTTACGGAAAAGGGCAACCGGCCATCCTTTCCTTCCAGTTCCTTCACGCCTCGTACTGGGAGTGGACTGACATCAGCCTCTTGTCAACTTGCTAGGGACGTTAAGACTGCGTGCAGACTTTCTTATCCTTGATAAGAAAGAGTGTCTCAACACAGCAGGACACCCTGTTGACAAAATGTTCAACCACAGTGAGATTGTTTTCCCTGTACTTTGTGAAAAATTCACTTGCATAAAGTACAGATGGAGAGAATATTTGTAGATATTCGTTACCAGGCTGAAAAATAGGTTTCCTGAATGCCAAGAAAAATAATAGACCAGCGAGGATTTTGGACAGTTTTCTCCTGGTATTGAAAGGTCTCAAATTATTCGGATAGGTATACACCCCCATTGTTTTCTGCACAGAAAATAGATTTCCAGTGCAGAAAACATTGCTCTCTGCACAGAAACGGGCTTTTGTGCAAAATTAATCCACACATATTTCATATTTCTCTGCCACACTTTGGGAAACTTGAATCTGGGGAGAGTATTGTAAAGGAATATTCACTGGAGGAAAGAAGCCTACTATAATAATTAGTCCACACTTGCAAAGTTGGAGATGTACATCCCTAGCATGAAGAAATTTGCATATTTCCCCCCCACAAAACCCACTGTTTTCTGCAAATAACATTGTTTTGTGCACAGCACACACCATTCTTTGTGCAAGCAATTTTTGCAACATGCCTCTTGCAAAGAAGTCATTGAAGATATGCAAAAACACTTGTAATCTCACCCAGATATTCGTTGTTCTTGTGTGAAACGAGTGAAAATTTACACCTCTAAACCCAACCTTTCTTTTATCAGAATCCTTAGAGCTGTCACTTTTTTTCAACCGCCTGATGCAAAATAGTTTTTTTAAAAAATACTCAGAATGCCCCCTGAATCCTCGTAGAGAGGAGCATCATCCAGTTTTGCAACATTTTCCTAGCTGGACAAAATAAAAAATGGTAGTCATTTCCTGTTTTGTAAAAAGGCACTTTGGGCATCTAGACCAGTTTAGGGGAGATAATAGTTAAATTTCTCCCCCCTGCACACACACACATGATCTAAAGAGCACATGGCCATTTTGAACAATTACAAAAAGTAGGGTGAGGTGGGTTCATGGGAGGTGACCCCGAAAGGTCAGGAAGTTGCTCCTCGGATGGGAAGGATGGTCTCTGTGCAGCCTTCTTTTGCCATCTGTTTACTTCTTGTTGCTTTCCGTTATCCTTTCCCCTACCACTAACCCCATTGCTGGAATGGTTTTTCTTCTTCAGGTTATAGGACGGCCAGCGTCATCATTGCACTGACAGACGGAGAACTGCATGAGGATCTTTTCTACTATGCAGAACGAGAGGTAAGAGGATCGTGCGAGGAAGCCATGGGAACAGTTAAAACTTACAAAAGGTCGACATTAAAATGAAGCTGTCAAAATCTTTTTTTTTTAATTCTCATATTAGAACATTAACAAATACTACAGCTATAAATGCATTGTTTCCTAACATTTCTTTATAATCTAACAGTCAAACATATCTTTTCGTATTTAGAAGGGATTTCTCCAAAAATGTGATATTCATATTGCAGGGTCCGTAAGGTGCTTCAGCTCTGATGGCAAAATTAATAAATGCTTGCAAAGTCATTTGTGATATTTATACCTATCATTTTCTGTAAATTTGTGATAAGTTTTCTGCCAGTGCCACTTCCCAGATTTTATTTAGCCATCCTCTAATGCTCAGTCCTTTGAGACATTGCCAGTATTTTGTTATTTCCAATCTTGTGGTCAGCAGTAACGCTGAAATCAACTTTTCTGCATTGAGTAGTTTTGGCAGCGCCCAGGAGTGCATTTGCACAGCTAAACTAGTGAACCAGTTGGGCCTTTTCCTTGAGATGTCAGATCTGGCTGTCGTGGAGCAGGCCTTGATTACACCCCGTTTGGACTACTATAATGCACTCTACGTGGGGCTGCCCTTGGAAACTGTTTGGAAACTCCGTTGGGTCCAGAATGGCCTGGCCAGAGTGCCGACTGGGGCCGGTTTAGAGAGCATATAAGTCTCTTGTTGAAACAGCTTCACTGGCTACTGGTTTGGTTCTGGGCACAATTCAAAGTGTTGGGCAAGACCTATAAAGCCCTGGGTTGCTTAGGTCCAGACTGTCTGAAAGACTCAGGCCTGCTACCTTGGCTGTCACTGCTTTCCTTTTTTTGCCAGCAAGCAAAGACCTTTTTATTTACACAAGTTCTGCATGTGTAAGCAGGGAGACTGCTTACTGAGATGTGTTTTTATTTTTTTTTTAACTTATGTATGTCTTTTAAACGATTTTATATTGTTTGATGTGGTGGCGTAACGCACGTAGCATTATGCACATGTGGTGATTTTATTTTTATTTTATTTTTTAACTTTATTGTTGGGTTTTAATTGATTCCTTTTGTGAGCCATCTTGGGTTCCACTCTGGCAGAAAGGCAGCACATAAATGAAATAAATGAATATATCAATGCATGATAAGGATAATTTTTAATGTTCTTTTGTCCTGGTCCATGCTTTTGGGAGGGGGCAGAGCATAAATAAGCCTTCTTCTTGCAGATAAAGCCAACATCTCTTTCTGTCTGGGTTTCCTCCATCCCCTGAAAAGCAAAGGGATGCTTCTTTATGGCAACTTATTCATACATCTTGTTTTGCCTCAGGGGAGTCGGGGAGAGAGAGAAAGAGAGTCTGGCAGCAATATTTCTGCACCCATAAATATTATGTTTTTCTCTGTCTGGGTCTGCCTGTCTGGTGGTCGAAATTGGCATGTCCTTTTAGCAAGTCTGACGGCAGGACTTTGATTTCTTTCAAGAGATTTGGGCAAACAAGGGGATCTTGTCCAGACTAGTTGGAAACCACAGACTGATGGCTCAGGAATTCAGCTTACGGAGAGATGAAGCTGCCCAAACGGTGATGGGGCTTGTCTTGTGCGCATGTGAGTCCCCCACATTTGGAGAGATAGGGACAGTGTAGAGTAGTGGTTTGAGCATTGGACTGTGATCCTGGGTAGGTCACACCCTCTCAGCCTCAGAGGAAGGCAAAAGCAAATCTGGCCAAGAAAACCCCATGACAGGTTTGCCTTAGAGGTGCCACAACTCAGAAATGACTTGAAGGCACACGACGACAACAACTGGATCAGAACTGTAACTCAAGTTTGAAAATGTTAATGTTTTTAATGACTGCCACCCTCTGAATTGCCAGTGGTTTCCATAGACCGGAGATACCAAGAATAGTCACAGGTTTTCTTATCCTCAGTGAGAAGTGTCTTGGCACGTAAAGAATCTCCTTAAGGGGAAAAAAAGGTCAACTGCTATGATGTTTCCATACTCTTAAAAAAAAATTTCCATTAATCTTGGGGTAATATCCAGAGATCGGCGACCATGAAAAGGTCTGGAAACCAGTCCTAATGAGGAATAACTTAGGGAGCTGGGGATGTTTAGTCTGGCTGAGAGAAGACTGATATGATAGCCATCTTTAAATATCTGAAGGGATGTCATGGAGAAGATGGAGCAAGCTTGTTGTCTGCTGCTCCAGATATTAGAGCATGAACCAAAGGATTCAAATTACAAGAAAAAGGATTCCACCTAAACATTAGGGAGAACTTCTTGACTCTAACATCTGTTCGATTGTGGAATAGATTGCTTCAGAGCCTATTGGGTGCTCCATTTTTGGAGTTCTTTAATTAGAGGCCAGATGACCACCCTTTGGGAATGCTTTGATAGTGTCTTCCAGCATGGTGGAATGGAGTTGGACTCAATGGCCCTTGGGGGTCTCTCCCAACTCTTATATTCCATAAATCTATAGAAATGAGAAGCAGAAGGTTTGAGGAAGATTAGACCAACTTTTTTGAACTGTGAAAGGAGGCTGAGTTGCTAGAGATGGTGCATGAACTGGTAGCCTGAATCCTGTGGTTCTTCCTAGCTAGAGTAGACCCACAGAATCAGTGCGATTTACCTATGTGTTGACCCATGTTTCAACAATTGATTTAGTCATTTGACTCTGCTTGGGACTAACCCATGAGGTTCAGGTTGATATTTCTTGAAATACATACTCCAAACCAGAGTGATGGGATGCAAAGTTGGTAGCATCTTGTATATCATTTCTTGGCTCTTACCTGGAGCTTAATCCTTGAATAAGGCTGGCTTTGGTGTCTGTGCCAGGGTGAGAATGATGCCGTAGCAGAGAACTAATGGAGTCCAACCCCACAATGGTGTAAAAAGCTGGATTCGTTTTGTCCAGACGTTGGAGTGATTCATTAGCTGCAATGGAAGTGGAGCGGGCTTGATGAAATTTTATCTTTCCAGTGAAAGCAGATTTCTGAGCTTCATGTAACCAGATGGAAAAACAGTACTGAATGTCATTGAAAAGCGGTTTAGCAAAATAATAGAAATTAGAAGAAGCAAAAGTGTTAGCTAAAAATAATGGGTGTGGGGAAATCTGCATTTTCTAGACAGGAAGATAACAAAAGGTCCTCTCCTTCAGTTCCTCCTATCAGTCAAGCTCTGTTGATTTCTTTCTGTGCAGACTGGATTTGTTATGTTTTAGTTGCTGTCTTGTAAGCAGATCTTGGTGGCTTTATGGTGTGTGTGCAAGTGTGTGTGTGCCAGATTGAGAAAGAGAGAGAGAGAACAAACTTGGGGTACCTTGGGAACTATAGAGCTCTCCTACAAAGAATTCCAAGTCATTCTCCAAACTGCAAATCCCAGGATTCCATAGGGTGGAGCCATGACAGCTAAATGGGTTAGAAAATGACAAATTGGTGTAGTGCAGACACAGCTTGAGCTGCAGAGCACTTGCCAAACAACGTTCCAAAAGAGAAATGTAACACTAGCATGTTAAAAATCTCAGTTTTCTGTGTGTTCAGAATGCATATTTTCCCCCTTCTTTGCCTTACTGACAAGCTTGCAGGCAGAGTAGTGAGAGCCAACACATAACATTTTCTGCCTGGGCCGCTTTCAATTTTTATCCTTCTGTTTCAGGCGAACCGATCCAGGGAGCTGGGAGCAACTGTATATTGCGTTGGTGTGAAAGATTTCAATGAAACGCAGGTAACTGAGCCTTCATTTCGGTTGTTAGAATTTTCCCCCTGAAAGTTCCTTTTGGACAAATGCATACACCCATCAGGCAGTCGGAAAAGGGAGGGGAGATCTGCAAGGAATTGACTTCTGGCCCCTAAACTCTGATGAAAGCATATACTTTCCATTAGAAATACATATAGATTTAACCAAGGATCAGAATAGGAAGCAAGCCACAAGAGGCTGCGAGAGAAAGGGCCGTGCAGATCATGGACTGGTAGCTCTCAGACAGGAAAGGCAGAAGAAGGGACGGTGAGAGCTGGAAAATCACAGCAGCAGGTGCAGATCCCAGCAGACTCGGACTGATAGTCAGGGCAGGCCTGGACCAGCCCCTCCATGAGGTCTAAATGGTGAACTTTGGACACTAACCAGAACAATCTCTGCCAGTACAGCTTTCCAGGATCAACCTGCTTGACGTCTTTCTAAGAATATACCTTTCTTGAATAGCGTACTCTGGTTAAAGCTTGGGGCCATTAGAGCTTCTTCCTTTAGACTGCAAGTCCCAGAATCCACCAGACAACATGGCCAAAGCTCTGATTTTGGGATATAACTCCAGCATGTACTGCCATCAGTTAATGATTAGGTCTAGCAGGATGTCTACCAGCAATTCAAGATGGCAGATGGGCAAAACTCCCAATGAGTGAGAAGATGTTGGTTAGTCCTACCTAAAGCAGAACTGATTGTTGACTCAGTAGTCAATACACAGATAAATGTTATTGATTCCATGGCCTACTCTCCTTGGGTCTAACAGCGTGATTCAGGTGAATGGACTGAAAGCAATAAGAGAGTAATCATACTGGTTGCAGTGAGCTTGCTCAAATACTGTCCCCCAACCATCTTGTCTCTGGCAAGACAGACTTTCCACATTATTTTGTCATGGCTGAAAATCCCACAAAAGTACCCTGCAACATCTCACCTGCAATTCTCTTTAAAATCGTTATCCAGTATGTGGCCGTTGTTGCTTGACAAAGAGTTTGTGTCGGGGCATCCTTATGTCATAGTTTGCTTACTCATTTGTCCAACTGTTTTTGTTGCTGCTTTCCAGCTGGCCCGAATTGCTGACAGCAAGGATCACGTCTTCCCCGTGAATGATGGCTTTGAAGCTCTGCAGGGGATTATAGACTCCGTAAGTATTATTGAGCCGTGTGCTCGCTTTATGACTTTGCAAAAACTAGCATTGTTGGTGCCAGAAGGAGGGGAAAAAAGGGCTGTGTGTATTTGTCAGTATTTTGGCATCTGAAGGCCTCTGTGTTTGGAGAAAGCAATAGCTGGGACTGAGCTGAATGGCAGGATGTGGATGGGAAGGCGCATCGATTGGAGCAGCGCTACTCCAAAGGGGACATCCATGGGCTGGTGCTGATCCACGGGCTATCAGCTTCTGACCTGCAGTAAACTTCCAGGACAGAGAAATTTGCAGCCAATGGCACAAATATGGTACCAGTCCCTAGCGCATTAGGGGAAAATATTGCTGGCTTGCTAAATTAGAGAGCCTGAGAAGTGCTGCTCGATGGATGATGCGTGTGCAGTGCCAGATAATTGTTTTGCCAGAGAAGAAGAGAGACCTTCACAAAGATGCCATGAATTTCTGTGGGTTTTGTTTTTCCCAATCTCCAGGGGAAGGTGGTATTTTTTTCCTGATAGACAGCAGGGTGGTGCTTTGCTGGAACAGCTGGACATGAGCAGGAAGGAGATCTAATGATCAGAGCTGCTCAAGCTAGATCTCCACAGACTGGTGGATTTCTGTGAACCATTTCAGTGAAGCCGCTTCATACTGAGGCCATTTCCGCCCTGCACTGTTGTAGTGCTCTTATTCCACATTCAACCTCCTACGGAATCCTGGGGTTTGTAGTTTCCTGAGGCCCAAGAGCTCTCTGACTGAGGATTCTAAATGCCCCTCCCTGAACTACAAACCCCAGGATTCCATAGGAGGTTGGAAGTGGAATAATAGCATTATAACCATGTAGTGCAGAAATGGCCCGAGTTTCCAGGAAAGAAAGAAGTTCATTGATATAGAACGAATATGTTACCTTTAGAATTCCCAGACCCTGACCTCAAGTCTAAGGTCCTGTCCCCTTCTTCATTCCCCCCATGGCAAGGGGGAGGAATCTTAGGGCGAGAGCACTGTTCTGAAATGCATGTATGCATAGATACATTTTCCTTTGTCAGACTTGATTTTTAAAAATTGGAATGATGTGCTCTGAGCAACCGTGGCTGATGCTTAATGTGTTAGATTTAGTGACATCACCAGATGTTGCCCCTTGGAACATCACCAGAGCCCACCATTTACATCACGAAGGGTCATTCCCAGCTTTCAGGTTCTGGCTCTGACACCCCAGGCCTGGGATGGTCTCACACCCTCCAACTATCTCAGTTTTGCAGGGACAGTCCCAATTAATCCTCTGTTCTTCCACTTCTTCAACTGCTTTTAAAGTGTCCCAGTTTTTCTCTTCTCCTCTCACTTTCTCCCTTTGTCCTCAGCTTACTTTCATTGCTGCAAACTGACTCCGAACTAGAAGAATATTTGGTGCTCACAGCAGAGGGGAAAGGAGAGGATCAGGGAGAGTCTTGCCCTTCCCAGTCGGCTCAGGCAAAAGCAAACTGCTGCAGCCTCTCCTGGCTCATCTGTTCTTCCTCATTAAGAACTTCTGCCATGTTGACCAGACTCTTTTGTTACTTGTCCCTGTGTATCCCAATTTTCATCTGTAAAAGAGTTGGAGGGTAGGTAGTTGTGGCCTGGGAGCTTTAGGTACCAATCCCTGGCATATTGGAAAAAAATGTCAGCCTGCCCCGTCAGAGAAGCGCCATGTCAGACGTACAGCACCGGAGAACTGTTTACCAAGAGCAGGGCATCTTTTACAAGGAGATTCTAGAGATGCCATGGATTTCTGTGGTTTTTCTGGTCCCTGGTGGAAAATGGCACATTCAGTGTTGTGGTCTGACTGAGCATCGGGGTTTATCCCATTAGGACTTGTTTGGATGTGATTTCTGCTTCACTCAAGATCATGCCCAGGGGAAAAAAAAATATTTAGAAAAGGCGGCAGGGTTTCTTCCTCGCTTTCCTTTCTCTTTCAACAAAATGCAGGATCTTGGCATTCAGGTGAAGGAGGCTCAACCTGTATTAAAGAGTGCAGGTGGGGTCCTGCAGTCCATCTGCTTGGAGTGGAAATTCATTCTTTCTATTTGTAGAAAAAGAGTGGTCCAGGGAAGCTGAAGAAACACAAAAACAGCCTTGGGGGTCATGGGCCATGCTTTGCCCATCCTTGGCCATTTCTGCACTAGACTGTTATAGCGCTCTGATTCCACTTTCACCATCCTGTGGAATCCTGGGGTTTGCAGTTTCTGGAGGGGCCACTGGCCCATCCAAAAACTGCAAACCCAGGATTCCACAGGATGGTGAAAGTGGAATCAGAGCGCTATAACAGTCTAGTGTGGAAATGGCTCTTGCCTCCTTCACAAGTTTAACCTATCTTGAAAGTGGATTTAATCTGATAAGCTCAGAGTAATCTCATGTAGACCTTTGGATTCTTGGCACAGCTGGGACAACCGGGCCTAAGGTCAAAAATTAG
Organism: Iguana delicatissima; assembly: GCA_948472985.1. Classification (NCBI taxonomy): domain Eukaryota; kingdom Metazoa; phylum Chordata; class Lepidosauria; order Squamata; family Iguanidae; genus Iguana; species Iguana delicatissima. The sequence continues at coordinate 906,320 of CAOKZL010000608.1, read as the reverse complement.
GTGTGGCCCCTTGGCGAGTGTCAGGAGTATAAATCATCATCAGTTTCGTTCCTGTAGGAACAACTAATTTTACCATATTTATCCTTGCAACAAGAACGTTGTTGAAAGCTGCAGTGTCTCCAAAGACCGTTTGGAGCTTCAGACTAACCCTGTGCGAAACAGAATCTGCGTGGGGAAGGTTGCACAGAAGACAGAATTTTCTGTACAGAAAACAACATTGCAATGTAGAAAACAGGTTTCCTGCAAAAATGTTGTTTTCTGTACTAAAAATGCTGTTTTCTGTGGAGGACACAAAGTGCCTTTTTCTGCACTAGAAAACTCATGTGCATTTTTTGTGCAAAAATCCTGAACTGTGAAAGTTCTCATGTATCAAAGATGTTCCTTCTCAGATTTTCCGGACACTTTAGAAACCCCGTTTTTCCATGTTTTTTTAAAATCATTTTTGAATATCCTTTCCACCCCTAGTATAATTACTTTTTCCCTCAGCCTGCTTTCTCCTGAGACAAACCTGATCCTAGGCCCCCATCCCTTCTCCCTTTCCAACCTGGATGGAATGAGCCAAATGCTCGCTGGGATGTCAGGTGCTGTGAGATTGTAAAGGAGATTTAGTTCTTAGTCTCGCTTTCTCCTTGCAGCTGTTCTTAATGGATTCCAGAACGCTCCTTCTTTCTTTTCATCTTCCACGCTCTTGCTCTGTGATTGTGCTTGCATGCAATAAATTAGGAGATTTTTAGGATGGGCAGCTTAATCTAGGACTGTTCTTCGAGGGCTGGGTTGGCTGCTGCCTCCCTTAATAACAGCAGACAGGTTAGACAAAGGTCACCGTGAAGTTATAAAATTGTACCGTAAATGGATTTTGGGGAAGGCAAGGCGAAAGCACAGTCTGGCAACCAATAACTTTGATTATGTTAAAGGAAAAAATCCACATGGATTGGTCATGGTGCTGGTGATGATATTCAGAGCCCTAAATCCGTGGCTCGTAACAAAACCCTGCTGCTGGATGCCAAGACCGGTGGCAGCAAGAGGGATGTGGCAACAAGGGGTTGCATGAGCCCAAACTGCTCCCTTGTTTGCAACTGAGGGAGCAGTTTGGACATGAGAAACACATCTGCCACTGTGTCCCTCGGCACCCGCACCCTTCCCTGCCACATCCCTGAGGAAAGGGACATGGTGGCAAGCGTGTACGTGCGCTCAGATTATGACTCCTTAGGACCAGGGTTTGAAGCCTCACTTGGCCATGGAAACCCACTGGATGACCTCAGGCAAGCCGCATCCTCTCAGCCTCAGAGAAAGGCAAGGCAACAACTCTTGCCAAGAAAGCTGCCGTGATAGGTTCGCCTTAGGGACGCCATAAATCAGTTTTCAAAGGGGAGAGACATGATGGCTAAAAAAGAGCCTCCCCCTGTCAATGGCATTTTGTTGTGGTGTACCTTCAAGTCACTTCTGATTTATGTCAACCCTAAGGTGAACCTATCATAAGGGTTTCTTTGCAAGGTTTGTTCAGAGGGGGGTTGCTTTGGCCTTCCTCTGAGGCTGAGAGAATGTGACTTGCCCAGTGGGTTTCCATGGCCAAAAGAGGGTTTGAACCTGGAGTCCTAGTTCAGTATTCAAACACCATGCTGGCTCTACAGTAGACCCACTGAGTCAAAGGTCTCTCAAAGACTGACTTTTCAAATCCAGGGTTGGCTTTTCAAGCACCTAAGGGCTGACCCATCAAGTTAAACCAAGCTGGTTTTCATGGGTCTGCTCTGATTGGGGTCTGACTGCAGCTTGTTTGCGGTCACTGTGCTCCGAATGAGCGTCCTTCTCTTTTCTGCTAGTTTCATGCTCCTCTGTTTCTCAGCCTCATTTCTATAACCACCTCTTTCTTTTTTCTCTCCTCCTTTCTCTTTTTCTTACTTCTCTTTCTCTGACAGCCCCTGCTTGTCTTTGGACGCCTCTGCTGCTCTTCTGTTCGCTTCGTGTTCGTACCTGGGGAGTCAGTGGGTTAGAGGATCCTGCTTTTCTTCCGTTCCCCCGTATATATGCACAACCTCTGGTGCCTCTTTTCCCTGAGCTTTGGAGACTTTTTAAGAGGCCAGAGCTCCATCTGCATCTCTTGCAGGCAGGTATTGAAGGTTGCCGCCAGTAACGAGAGGCTGCCAACTTCCCCCTAAATTTCCCCCCAGTTGGAACTCAGAGGATACCTGAGCTTTTCCAACAGCAAAGAACAGTCAGGGCAAATGCTTCAAGTAAAAAAATTGTGTGTGTGTTGAAGGGGTGAATAGCCTTTGAAAAAGCCACCCAACTTTTCTGGCCAAGCTTACTGGAAGAGATGTTTTCGTTCTTTCCAAACCACTGTTTCCTTTGCTTTGATCCTTGATGTTGCATTCCCTGATTTGGCAGGCATAGTCCTGTTTAATCCTCTTTTAAAAGAACCCAGTTTTTTTCTCCCCTTTCTTCTACGTTCCCCCTTTGTCCTCAGCTTAGTTCAATTGCAGCAAATTGAGCTCAAAGTGTAAAAGTGGTTTGCACTCAGTTATCAAGGAGAAGAGGGGAGGAGGAGGAGGAATCTTTCCCTTCTCAGGAGGCTCAGGCAAAATCAAACTGCTGCAGCCTCTCCCAGCTTGTCTGTTCTTCCTCATTACTAACTTCTGCCATCTTAGCCACACTCTGATGTGGCTTGAAATGCTAGAAGATATGATGCTGGAGGCACACAGGGGAAGGCTTGGGTGAAAGATGCAAGAGGTATTTTAAACCCCAACCCAATGTGAATGATGAAAGAAGTGAAGAACAAAGCTCTTGCTGGGAGTTCAATACGTTTCTAGCAGTCCAGCCTGCAAGAACAAAAGTCTTCTTCCCAGTTGATGAGATTATGGGAGATTTTCCCTATGCTTTTTGTTGAGTTTTCACACCTTAATTGAATTTTCAGGTGAAAAATTCATTTGCACACACACACACACACACACACATACACACACACACTTGTTTTCATGCAGAAAATTTGTTTTGTGCAAAACCATAACATTTTGTGCAGAAAACACTTGCTTTTTGTGCAAAAATGTTATTTTGAACAGAATAGCAAAGTTTTGATTCAAAACGATGCAGTTTTTGTACAAACTTTTTTTTGACAAAAAGTCCCAAATTACAATTAAATCATCCAGCAGTTGACCACTTTTGCTGACAGAGCAGTATCTCAGTGTGTGGAGATGAGGATGAGAATAAGAAATTTTGTGAATATTCTTTACATGCCTAATTAAAGTTTTTACATTCTGCACCTGCTAAATCTTGAAACTATGTGTGAGTAATATATACCCACCAATCCTCTTGCATTCCAATATCCTTAGCGCAGGGTGATTTTGATGTGCAGCAGGATAAAATCACCCAAATATTCTGAGTCTGAAGGGATGCTTCCAGCAAAGATCTTTGTTATGCCCTAACATGTTTACAGAATTTTGCAAAGGATCCAGTTCAAATCACTTTTGGTTTGTAATCCTCTTATATTTTCCCACTACTAATTCTGTCTCCCCCTCCCCACTTCAACAACAAAAATCCAGTGGGGAGGAAAAGATGGAATAGTAATTTTTTATTGGCAGAATTAAGAGCCATCCATCTGGAAGTGCCTAAAGTTCCTGAGAAATGTCACCACCAACATATTGCTTGCTTGCTTGCTTTTTCTGTGCGTACTAGATCCTGAAGAAATCGTGCATTGAAATTCTGGCTGCAGAACCTTCTCGAATCTGCGCAGGAGGTGAGTTTAAGGGCAATTCTTCCAATCTTCTGTGCTCTGTATTACTGTGTTTCTCTCTCAGTCCCGTGGGAAGGCAGATGCTGGATTTTCAGCCGTCTTTAGGCACTCCTTGGGAACTTTTCCAGAGGGAACTTGGCATGGGAACGCTAGAAAATTCCATTTGTTTTATGTCTACTTGCATGAAGTGAGCTGCAATTGATCTATATAAGGAATGTTGTTCAAAATTTTCATTTAGGCCAGAAAGACTGTGAAGTCTCAAGAATGCTTTTATTTGCTGAATGTTTTTGTCATTCAAGGCATATGTCTATTTGCTGCTGTATTTTAATCTGAAGTTACTATTACTACGTTGTTGGTATTATTATTATTATTATTATTATTATTATTATTATTACTGCGACGACGACGACGACGACTACTATTTCCTCATTTCCCTTCCCATTTCATGGCCTAGCGTATATTTGATGACATTAGAGAATCCAAAACCATCTAGGCCCTGTTCATACCTTGGCATAAATCCGCTTTAAGGCTAGTGAAGGGGAAGTCCGTGCAACGACACTCCCACTGGGTTACACCGTTTCAGAGAGTGTGTGTGCAAAGCAGTTGTGGAAGAGGCTGGGCAAGTGGTTGCCAACCAATGGCCCAAGTGATTGCCCAGTCCATTGTACAACTAGCTACCCAAGCAGGCCCTACTTATTATGGCTTGGCTTGTGCAACCAGTTACAGAATTCCTTGCACAGCCAATTGTATATTTTGGTTTTTGCACATCTGTTTGGGCAATGAAAACTTGTGGCTACAGGGCCCTTACCCTCCAGCTGTCCCAATTTGGCAGGGACAGTCCAGATTAATCATCTGCCATCTCACTTTTTCAGCTGCTTTTCAAATGTCCCTATATGGTTTTAAAGTGTCTCTGTTTCCCCTCTTCCTCCCTTTGTCCTCAGCTTATTCCAGTTGCTGCAGACTGAATTCCAAGTGCAAAAGTAGCTTGCACTCAGCAGAGAGGAAATGAGAGGACAAGGGAGAATCTTGTCCTTTCCAGTAGGCTCAGGCAAAAGCAAACTCCTGCAGCTTTTCCTAGCTTGGTTGTTCTTCCTCATTAATAATATCCAGCATTATGGCCACTGTCTGAAGCTGCTTGGCTGCATGTGTCCAAATTTTCATCTGTGAAATGTCAGAGGGAAAGCAGGGCCTGCCCACTTTTGGAGTCCAGAAACAGCAAAGTTGGAGCTTTTTGTAGGAAAAGCAAAGAGGGGATTTGTTCTTCCTGGTCACCCAACCCCTGGCTGGAATGATTTTTGCCTAGAAGGGTCCCCACTGCCACCTCTCCTTAACAACCAGCTGCCCTGGATGCTTGCCCATCTGTCTGTGAAATTTGCACGGACTGACATGGCCAAAGGTTAGACTCTTCCTGCCTCTCTCCCATGGATGGAACACCTTTTGGTTCCATTGCATGTTTCCTCAAATGAGCTGATCAGCCCGACGGGGGGACAGATTTGCCTGGCTGGTGTGCAGCTGATCCTTCTGGGATGAAAGAAATTGAGGCTTGGAGCAAAGCCCAGATTCCTGAGTCAACTTGTATTCTTTTGAGCAGAGGAGCTCCCCTGAGGCGTGTGTTAAAGAGAGGCCGGGAGTGGGCGTCCTCTCTTACGTGCCAGGGAAAATGCAGATTCAGCAAAAACCAGAGTCACTTTTTTTGTTGCAAAGACATTTTAAGTGATAACACTCCACTTCTTGATGGCCTGTTTGCTTCGGTTCTTCTGGTTACATGCACTCATGCATGGACAAAAACTTAACAGCTGCTAGTCAGAATTCTTCTATGGGGCTTTGGTGGAATGCATTTAATTCTGTTTTCTGGCTCTTCTCTCTCAGCCTAGGGTAAAGGTCTCCAGACTCAGAGCTATAGCTGTCAGTGTAGCATCCAGACCAGCTTCTACCAATGTAGTTCCAGTAACATGTGCCTCTTATGAAATTTGGATACAGTTTTCCTCTCCTGGAGGCATAAAAACTTTCAAACTGCTCTTACTTTCAGGAAGTTCTTCCTAATGTTTAGGAATCTCTTTAGAATCTCTTTTCCCATAGCAATGAATCCATTGCTCCATCATGTCCCAGTCTCTGGAGCAGCAGAAAACAAGCTTGCTCCATCTTCCATATGGCATCCTTTCAAATATTTAAACATGGCTAACATGTCACCCCTTAGTTTCACCTGTAAAGGTTTCTTGGGTGAAACTATGCTATATGTCCTCTCTCTGTAACCCCCCAGCCCAGCCTTTTCTTGCGTCCCACTCCCCGGATGGACATGTATAGCTGGGGGAGAGGAGGGGATGTCTGAGAAATGTCTTGACTTTGTCCCTATAAGCCAGCCAGGCAATGGTGAAAGCATCCTTCTGGACCTCTCAGGGTCCTCTGATGATTGTAGGTGATGGGTTCATCACTGAGCGTCTGGCCACGGTAGCATAGCCAAGAGCTTCTCAGATGTCCCCCGTTCTCCACTGGCCACTTTGTGACCGTGTCAAGGGCAGGTGGCCTGAAAAAGTTAAGGTATATAGAGGAATTTGGCTGTTGTCTGAGAGAGAGGGAGGGAATTCTGACCTCTGAAACAACCAAAAAAGTGAGTTATGAAGATTTCTGTTTGTGCACCTCACTAAGAAGATTTCTCCCTTCCACATCCGTCACATGGAAATAAATCTGAGAAGTGTTTTCCAGTCTGTAATCCTAGCTATAAAAATACAAATGGGTTTTGTGTGTGTGTGTTATCATGGGGAGCATACTTCATATTGCTTAACCTGTATTTTAAATAATAAAACACCCAAAACCACAAAATCCATTGCCGTTCTTGGCGGTGTCTGGAACAACCCGTTGTTTTTCATGCTTTCAGAATCATTCCAAGTAGTCGTGACAGGAAATGGCTTTCGGCATGCCCGGAACGTCGACAGAGTCCTTTGCAGCTTCAGGATCAATGAGACGGTCACACTTAGTAAGTGGTTTGATCTCCCTTCCTTCATTCTGAAATGGTTAATGATATTTTACGTGTATATCAGCATGCGTGTCTATGAAGCTGGCATTTTTGACTGCATCCTTGCAGAAAACAGGAGGGTCTGCTACTGTTTCCCACGGTGTCGAGATGGGAACTCTTCAGGTCAAGGCAGATATTTATTTATTTATTTGTATCAAAATAAGTTAAGAGCCAGTGGCCAATGTAGACAGAGTAGCCAAAAGACAGCAGCCAAGGGTCCAACTGAGCTTCCGTTCCACAACTTGGGAGCAGCCACTGAGAATGGTCTTCCCCATATCCCCACCAAAGACGCTTGTGATGGTGGCAAGACAGAGAGAAAGGCCTCCACGGGCAGTCTTGGAAATCAGACAGACTCATAGAGGGAGGTACGACCTTCGGTCTTCAGTTTTTGGTTACGGTTCAGTATTTGGCTACAGCTTGGAGCCACCTGTTTGAAGGCCGCCTGTGAGACTGTTGGGCTCCGGGCTGCTCAGTGTGTTGTTTGGCAAAGTGCTGAAGTGATAAGCAGTGGGGAGATGGATATCTCAGAGGGGCAGGGACTCTGCTCTGGGCTTTAGACTCCACCCCCAAAAGATGTTCAGCACCATGGACAGACCCTATAAGGGCTGGAGGGGAAGAGCTTTGGAAGTACAAATCCCAGCTAGAAAGGTGATTATCCAATGTGGGTGTAGGTACTTTTGGATGTTAGAGCATTCCCGTCTAATAGCAGGCTATCTAGATGGGGCAGCACACAACAGATTTTTAAGGAGATTGCATGGTGCATCTTGACAAGTTAATTAGTAGCCTAATTAATTGCTATTTGCAGTCAAACAAAGGTTTCTTGCCCTTTTAAGATCCAAACCCTTGCTTCTCCTTCTCCTGGATTCCCACCCCGAATGCTGCCGTTGTGCCACCTCACTCCATTTTTCAAAATCCCCCATCAGAAACCCACTTTTGCCCTAACCTGAGTGGGTGGGTGGGTGGGTGGGTGGGTGGCTTTTTCAGCCCAAGGGGCAATTTCTGGTCCAACAAAGGCCTTGGGCCTGCATTCCACAGATGGGTGGGGCCAGAGGCAGACTAGGTGGAGAGGAAATGTGGTTCTAACTTAATTAAGCCAATTTGGATGTCAGCAGAGCAAGTCCCTGCATGTCTTCTCAGGAGTAAAGAGGACAGAATCGCTCGCTTTCAAATACCAAACCTCTTGATGTCTTGGGAGAAGTAAACAAGGCAGGAGGGATGACACATTTTGGACAACCTGGTGTCCATTTATTCAGCATGCGAATGGAAACAGAGAAAGAGTAGGGCTACTAGGTCAAGCTGCTCATCTTTGGCAGCATATTGTTTTGAAAGATAGAGATTTAGTTGCAATGAGAATGGGAGCTAGAGAAGAAATCAGATTTGGGAAAGCAGAGGATTGATAAACTGCAATGAATGGTGTATTTGATATGGATTTGACACAGATTTAGAGAAATAACACTGCAGTGTTTTCCTTTGTCGTGCTTTTTGTCTAAATGTTGTTTTCGTTTCTGCCTTTGTTATTTAATTTAGTCTTGTTTTGCTTTATCTGACATGCATTGTTTATGGTTTGCCGGATTGGTGTGAAATGAAATTTAAAAATTAATATAAAAAAATTAGATGCAAGCAAGACTGATTCATTTGGGAGCCCTTTTAGGCCATTTCCACACTAGACTGTTATAGTGCTATTATTCCACTTGCAACGTCCTGTGGAATCCTGGGGTTTGCAGTTTCGGGAGGGCCGGCCGGCCCCTTCCAAAACTGCAAACCCCAGGATTCCACAGGACGTTGCAAGTGGAAATATAGCACTATAACAGTCTACTGCGGAAATGGCCTGAGATGCATCCCAGATACCATGCTCTTGCGCGTCTGCTTCTGAATAAGCGTGTACAGAAATATGTCTCTTTCAATGTTGTTGTTGTGTCTTCAAGTCATTTCCAGCTTACGTTGCCTCTGTCACGAGCTTTGCTTGGCACGGTTTGCCCACAGGGGGTTTGCCATTGCTATCTTCTGAAGCCGAGAGAGTAAGACTTGCTCAAAGTCACCTGTTGGGTTTCCATAGCCGACTGAGGATTCAAACATGGGTCTCTTGGGCTACTCATCCAAAAGTCAAACCACGTATACCGTGCTGGCTTAGTTTTCTCAGCCAGATGGATTCAGAGGAGTTTTGCTGTTGCCTTCCTCTGAGGCTGAGAGAGTGTATCCTGCCTGTAGTCAGCTGGTGGGTTTTTGTGGCAGAGGAAGGATTTGAACTCGAGCCTCCTGGAGTCTTTGCCACTCAAACCACTACGCCACACTGCCTCCTTCATGTCTACCTGCAGGTACCTGCCTCAGAGACTAGTCAGAACTCAAATGCTTCTTCCCCCTTGTTTGTTAGGTCTTAATTTTTTAGGAGCCATTGTTTGAGCTTAACTTGCCCCAGGGCTGCTGCCGGTCTCTTGGCTCCAAGCTGGCTGAGCTGAAATGAATGCTAAAGGTGTGCGAGGAGACAGTTCCTGGCATCTCCAGTTTTGCTCCTGCATTTAAAACTCTGCCCACTCAGAGCTAAGAATAGTGCCACTCAGGTCTGTGCAAGAATGAGTTCATTTGCTCACCGAAAACATTTCTGTGCCGCCTCTCTCACCTTTTGAGGCAGCCCATGAAATCAGAAAGCGGTCCTTTAAAAAGAGAAACAACCCAGCACTTTCACGGTGAGCAATGAAGGCTGCAAGGGAAAAAGAACAATAGAATAAAAATGGCAGATTAAGAAAGCCAACATCTTCCTTCCCGTTGAAGGAAGTAAAGCCTTGTGTAAGTTATTTGATGTTTTCCATCTGCCTTCTCCCAGCTACACAATATGATGAGAGTTTTTGGCACTCGTTGATTATTTTTATTCATTTTTGGGACTCTCTCCACACCTGCCCCCAAAATAATTACACAAAGGGATTATTTCATGCAAGAAGTATGTTTTTCTGCTATTGTTGCTGCCGGTGTTAAAAAAAGCACATTTGCAAAAGGATGGGAAAATCTTGTGGTGGTTCACAGTTTGTTAAGTGGGATGTATTCCACTGTCAAAACCCTTTCCTGTTGAAGATAAAAAGGTTCAAGAACGTTTTTTGCAAACCTTAGCAGAGGCTGTTTTTAGTGTCTCACTACAGTGTGAGACCAAGTTCGTGGGCCTACATGACAGGGCCTTCTCTGTAGCTGCACCCTGATTGTGGGCCTCTCTCCCAAGAGGAGCCAGTTTGCCCCCATCCCTTCTGAGTATCCAGTAGTCTTGATTTCCAGTAGTTTCCGTGATTTCCCATGGCCTAAGGTCTTTAAAACCAGGAGTGAGTGCTTTGGCTATTGTAATAATGTGTACATGTGAAAGGGCTCTAGGAGTCTTAATAAACCACAAGCTGAACATGAGTCGGCAGTGTGATGCAGCAGCTAAAGAGGCCAATGCAATTCTAGGCTGGATCCATAGGAGTGTAGCGTCTGGGTCAAGGAAAGTGATGGTACCACTCTATTCTCCTTTGGTCAGACCCCAACTGGAACAATCCTCTGTCCAGTTCTGGGCACCACAGTTCAGGAAGGATATGGACAAGCTGGAACATGTCCAGAGAAGAGCAAACAAAATGGTAGAAGGCCTGGAAACGGTGAAGCTATATGAGGAGTGGCTTAGGGAGCTGAATATGTTTAGCCTGGAGAGGAGAAAGTTAAAAGGTGACATGATAGCTGTGTTTAAATATTTGAAGCAATGTCACATGGAAGACGGAGCAAGCTTGTTTTCTGCCACTCAAAGTGGAGATTTGTGCACAGTTATGTGCTCTTGGTTATGTATCCTTGATCAAACACTGAAGAAGAGTAAACCCTTCACTGCGTGACAAAGAGCCACAGCCACCGCAAGAGTTTACAAAAATGGCTGTAGAAGGCTGGAAAATTAACCTTGGCTTCTGGATTGTAACCTCATTGTGTTTTGGAGTATATTTGAATTATCACAGCAACTTTCTGAAGATGCAGCTAGTTTACCGTAAACTTTGCTCAATGGCATTTGAATTATAGATGGATGGAAGCCAGTGCCCTCTCAAGAAGGCTTGGACTTGTTTGCTTTAAAGCAGGAGTAATGAAATTTTTCGGCATCGTGGCATTATTTTAATGGAAAAATTAATTTGCAAAAAACAGTGACAATAAAAATGATTTGTGAAGGAAACAGTGTCCTTTTGATGAAAAAATTCTGGGCTTTGTTGGCTTCTGAGGAAGCTCCCCTAAAAGCAATAATCCCAGCCACTGGCACTGGAAAGCTTGATCAGTCCCCTAGGAGAAAAAAGTCAACAAGCCCCATTCTCAAAGTGCAGAATAAAACAAGCAAATTTGGAACCAAGGATAACATTTGGGATGAATCATTTAGCAAAGGAAGTTCCCGCTTCATCTGTGGTGGCATTTATGCCCTATAAAACAGCAGGACCTGAGAAAGCAGAAGGCTGCAGTTTCTATGGGAAAAAGAATGATTTTGCTGATATCGGGAAACTCGCGTGAAAGCTGCAAAAGGACACGAGGCAGGCAAGCGCTCCGGGGGAACCAAATAGGCTGAAGAGTGACGTGCATGACAGTTTTGAATTCAGGATTTGGCCTTGATTCCCATTTTGCCTTTGAATTCAAGGCCATTTCCACACTAGCCTGTTATAGTGCAAACGCCAGGATTCCATTGGGTGTTGAAAGTGGAATAATAGCACTATAACAGGCTAGTGTGGAAATGGCCCAAGAGATAGCTTTGAGTTCAAGAGTTTGGCTTGATTCCCCTTTTGCCTTTGAATTCAAGAGTTGTCTTCGAGTACAAGAGCTTGCCTTGAGTCCTAATAAGGTTGTAAAAACCGCCACCCGAAGTTGGTCAAAATACCTTTCTACCATTGGAACCCCAGAGGAACTCAGGTAATTGCTCACCTTTGCAGAGAGTAGGATTTACATGAGGGCTTAAATACCCTAAAGGCACCAGATCCTGTTTGAGCTTCGAAGCTAAGCGAGGTCAGCCGTGGTTAGTACGTGGATGGGAGTCGTCCAACAGATAGTACGTGCTGTAGGCTCTGTTTCAAAGGAAGGAACTGGCAAAACCACCTCTGAGGATTCCCTGTCTAAGAAAACCCTATGAAATTCATGGGGTTACCATAAGTCGATAGGCAACTTGGAGGACACATACACACACACACGCAGGATTTGTGTAGTCTGCAAACTGCAAGGAAACTGACACCTCTTTTCTCCAAAGCAGCTAAAGAACTAGAAGGATTCATGCGAGTCATTAGCAAATAAAGCATCTGACAGTTGAAGGAAAAATCGGGAGCAGGAAATGTATAGGTTCCTATGTAATTACCTAACAATGAGACAACTGGCCCTGCTCCAGCAGCAGCGTCTTTCAACAGAAACATTTGCATCCACTTACCACGTACAGCCATTTAATGCAAGGATGATTCTGAAGGCAAACAGTTGAGAAGATGAAGCAAAAAATGAAACTCTGTGTAGATAGAAAATACATGCCAAAGAGACTGGAATAAATCAAAGATATTTAGTCTAGCTGTCTGCTCCATTCAGTGCAAACCCAAGTTAAAGGAACCATGTTCTTAGCACCGCAGCACCATAGAATCGCCTGAGGTTCATTTCATGAACTTCAGTCCAGCCAGGTGGAGAAACTGCACTGAGTGAATTCTGGCATCACAGGTAAAGTTGGTAAGGAGAGAGGAAAAGGTCTTCTCACCACACTCTGAAACTCTTTCTTATGAGTTGCTGGTTTGGCCAGCTGGCCCGTCTTTAAACTGCAAACCCCAGGATTCCATAGGATGTTGAAAGTGGAATAATAGCACTATAACAGTCTAGTATGGAAATGGTCTGTGTATATTCAAAAGAAATTCTGGATTCAGCTTTCTCTAAGCTGCTCAACAGGCTCAACAGCACCTACAGGCATTTAAATCAGAGCTAAAAAACCAGAGATTGTAGGCATGAAATATTACATTTCTTTAATGGATATAGAGCTAAATCTAGAATTTCGTGTAGGAAAGGGCAATGTGACCCATGAGGAGGTCATTGAATCCTCTCCTGAAAGCGTTTGCTTTTCTTCCAGGAAGACGTCAACATATTCCTCGTGAAGATGTTGGCCTAGGTTGTATCCTGGCAGAAAGGAGTACAGTTTTCTTTTGCATTGTCTTCGAGGGATGCCAGATTCCACCAGTAGTGCTTTTGAGCCCCTGGCAAGCGTTCACCTTGGAGCACCACCTCCATTGCTGCATTTCTGAGATGGTGCTGTGACACTTCTTGGCTGCCGCCAGCTTAAAAAGCAAAGTCAAGCCAGTTAGGAATGGATGGGAACCTTATGTGGGCTGTAGAGTTCTATTGTTTGCTGAATCCTTCCAGCATCTGATTAAATCAAGCAGACAAGGCCTAGCCAACGATCCTTAGATCAATCCAGTTGAGAGGCAAGAGAAAATGGAGATTATTTTTAAAGCTGCAGAGATGCTCTGTGCATTGAATCGAGGTTATTGAAAGGGAAATGTGTCTTCCTTGTAGGGTGTTGGGAGGAAGTTGGTGGCTTCTTTGGACCTCTGTGGACTATATCTGGCCCACAGGTCAGAAGACCTCCATTCCTGATTTGTGCTTTGTCCAAGGGAAATCTGGTTGAGCAATTCCTTACCTTCCAAAGCAGATGATGTCCACGTGCACTGAGTCATGTATCTGTGACAACCAAGGCTTGCTCTCTCTCTCTTAAAGAAAAAGTAAAAGTAGATGCTTTTCTTTTTAAAACAAGATAAGTCCTGTAGCTGGTGTCTCCGGTACCAAATTAAGTGGACTTTCTTTGCTTGTGTGCAGCTGGAAGATGAAATTTTCCTTTTCTTTTTTTCCTTGGAGCCCAAATACAGAAGCAAGGTCCTCTAACCCAGAGGAAAGCAGTTTCAGATCTATTGAATCTATTTCATTTTTGATTTTAAAAACTAGAACATACAGCATCTACTAGCTGGAACAAGATGCGAAATAGTGGCTCAAGGGAGAAGAACCAGTTACCTCTTGAACAATGGTGGCTGTTGATTCCAATGTCAGTGAGATGGTGAATCTGCTCAGGGTTTCAGTCATGAGCTATCCAAGGTGCTTAACTGTATCTCCAAAACTTGAAAATTCTGGCTAAAATCTGGAGCAGATTCACCACTCCGCTGACATCAGAGCTGCCACTCCTACTGAATCCAATGAGCCATCCCTTGAGAAGGTTTGCATTTGCCAGTGCAGATCTGTTTCTGAGCTGATGAGAGATTTTAAGGTCTAAATCGAGTCACGAGTCTCAGCCGGTGTAAACTCAACAAATCAGTGGGGCTTATGAAAGGGTTGGCTTGCCAAGTTCCTGTTGATTCCATTGGGCTGCTCAAGATGGGACTACCAATTGGGCTTAGCCCTATGCATCTAATTTAATCATTCCTGTTGGTCAAAACAATTGAATATTGGAGATCTTTCCCAATCCATTGGAGGGGAAAGTCCACCTAGAAACCCACCAGTAGATTTAGATCAACTGCTGCATACCCCTCCTGCATGTAACCCACTGTTTAAGGGTGGTGGTGGTTGTTGTTGTGTGCCTTTAAGTCATTTCTGAGTAACGGCTACCCTTAAGTGAACCTATTATGGGGTTTTCTTGGTGAGATTTGTTCAGAGAGGGGTTGCCTTCGCTTTCCTCTGAGGCTAGAGAAGCATGACTTGCCTAAGGTCACCCAATGGGTTTCCATGTCTGAGCGAGGATTTGAACTCTGGTCTCCAGTATCATAGTCCAACACTGGTTCCTCGGGCTGATGTTAGTTTTTCCAAGCCCTCCGTTCATCCTTCTCATTGACAAAAGTGTTGAATAGCAAGGGGGCCGCGAGAGTAATGAAACCGCCCCATCTGTGGAACACCCAGGCTTGGCATGGCTCCACGTCCAACATGGCTCTTTTTTCCATCCAGTAATGGCGCCACCTTCTTCGTTCCACATGGAATTGTATCCAAAGCTCTGCTGAAGACAACGCATGTGTTGTCAATTTAAAAAGGAAAAAAAAAGAAAGAAAGAAAGAAAATTGAGCAGGCAGGGCAATGGAGGAGTCCATGAGAGAAAAGATTTCGTGTTTCTTCCACCGCCTCTTTCCCTGTCTAGAGAAATAGTTATCCTTGGGACATGGCCGTCTATGTTCTTAGCCCTCCTCCCATCCTGTTCTCCCCGCAATTTGACCCTCAAAGATCCAACAAACGCTGTTGTAATTTGCTTTGGCTGCCTGAATATATACGAAGCTGATCTATTGCAAAGCAGGGATGTTATGGCGCGATTTCACCATGGTTTTCATTACAGCATCAGCAAAACACTCCTGTTTCATTTGCTGGAATCTCAAGGAGGAGAGTTTTCTGGCTTGGACGGCACACCAGTTCCTCTGTTTGTCTCTCTCCCTTCTTCCTTCTCCTCAAAAGGAGTTTCAAGGTTTCTTTTTTAAAAGAAAAGTGCACTTTTAGACAAAGTTTTCAGAAAGAAGGGAATATTTTACGCTGCTGCTATAGCTAGAGTTGGAAAAATGTCTGAGCCAGGGTAAGCAAACATTTCTGGATGGTGTGGAGATTTCCAAGTTATCCTTCATGGGCTGCTTGCCTTCTATTAGTGGACGAAGAGCCTTCCAGTGGCAAGGAAGCCAATGAAGTGGAAAGACTCAAGGCTCAACCCACCCACGCCTCCAAAGTGAATGAAATATGGAAAGAAAATGCAGTCACAGAGCATGGTGAAGGCTTTTGCTTTAGGTTTCAGATATATAGACATTGGACATCTGTGGGTACTCTGGCTTGCCTTTGAAGGGTTCTCCTGAGAAAACCGAGGGCCCCTAGTGAAATAAAAGGCAGATCCATGAAGGAGAAACTTTCCCAGTTTGGGGTTCAAGAATGGAGGCGTGAGCGAAATGGAGATGGCAGTTTTTTCAATGACACAGTGCCAGCCCAGATGTCAGCATTCCTTCTGAGCAGCCTGGCACGGAAGCAAACATATGCTTTACCATTTAGAACCATTTTGGAAAATCTACCTAGCAACAATGTGCAACAACACATAGCAAATCACTGGGGGATATTACAGATAATATTAGCCAATCATGAAACTGCAGTCGTTGAGCCATAATGGAAACTTATCAATCAAGCATCAAGTAAAAACTGTTTGTGTCAAACTTCATCTTTACATTTCAGATTGGTATTGTTGTTAGCAGAAACTATCTCTTAGTCAATGGCAGGGTGAGAATGCTTTGCCAATATTTGATCTGTTTTTTCCTAAGAGCTTTAATAATTCTGCAGCTTCTAAGTTTTTCCTTGATTCATAAGATGTTTCCTTTAGTATGGTTGTGTCTTACTTCGGCCTTGCGCTCAGCCTCTGACCTTTCTTTTCATCCACCTGTGAACTGTCCCCCAATTTTGAGATGTCTCCATCCCTCCGTGTCTTCATCTGCAGTGGTCCCAAGAGCCCATATTTGTAACCTCTGGCTCAGGGATTCTCAACCTTGATTTCTCCAGATGTTTTGACATCAGTTCCCAGCATCTCCTGGGCAAGATGGCCAATGTTACAACCTCCCCAAGTCCTATATGGAACTGACTTCTCAGTCTGAGCAACTCATCTTTGGGATACTGATTGCAAATGAGAAAATTCTCTGTGCCCTTCCCAGAAGCAATAACAGGAGGAGGCCTCCATGACCTTCCCTTGCTCCAGAGTAAGCCATGGGGAAAGGTGGGGTTAGAATCAGACAGCAAGATTTGGATATGCCCAAAGCCCCAAATCTTTGAGACTATTACTTATTTACTTATGCCTTTCTATGCTCCTTTTCTCCCAGAGTGGTAGCCAAGGCAGCTTCCAGAAAGAGTCAGTTAAAAAAAATTGCAATAAAATTTTAAAACAGTTAAAATTACCACATTAAAAACAGCATGAAATCATTTTAAAAACACAAAAGTTTTTTAAAAAATCCCAATAAGAAACTCTCCTTCTTAGAGAGGACTAAATCTGTCTCTTCCTCCTCACTATTTACTATCAATTATTTTTTTAAAAAAATCTGGCATCTCCATTTCAGATGAATGTTTTGGTTTCACAACATGGTTTTCCAGGAAGGAGTCAGATGGAATTATGCAAACTAATCTTTTGTTTGTCCAAAGGAGGGAGGAAAAAAGCCCCAAAAAGGACTTCGTGTTGGTGATGAAGCAAAAGCATTTTACTTGGCAAAACAATCCTTCCTTCGCCCTCCCTCTGGCTGAGTGAAATCCGTGCCCCCTTGGGACTGCCGCACTGCAGAAGGAAGAGCAGACTGGATGCAGGGGAGACCAACAGCAAACTTACGAAACTTCCTCCAGAATTGGAAGCACAAGACCTTGAGTCATTCCTTTGACAACAAGGCCATCTCCTCCAGCTTTCCATAGATGTAAACCGGGACCTGTGTGGCCAAGCAGCGACGTGGCGTGGTTAAGATGGCAAAGGATAAACTAGGAAAGTCTGCAGTGGTTTGCTTTTGCCTGAGCCTACTGGGAAGGACGAGACTCTCTCCCTTCCTACCCTCTCCTCCTGATGACAGCAAGCTCCCTTTGCACTTTGGTCTCAGTTTGCAGCAACTGAAGGAGGTCAAGGATGAAAGGGCAAAGTGGGAGCCGAAGAGAGAGCATGGGACATTTTTTTCCAAATAATTTTTATTGCTTTTACATATTATTTCAAATCTCATATATAAATATACATATAAATACAGAGTATAAGTTATCATTAGTCTTTAAGTAGGTAATGTCTCTACATTCATTTAGTCCATTGTATTATAAGCAAGCTTTTTAAAGTTAGTTCATAAAATAAAGAAATCTTCTGTTTACCTTAATATTATTCAATCGTACACTTTGTGTGTGCATTAAAGTCACGTTACTTTCACCGACCTATATTCCATTCTATATTTTGTATATTTTAGTGTATTTCGATATGAAATTAATTATTTTTAAAAAATATTCTAAATCTAAGCTCTAACCTCTTGTTATCTTCTCCTTGACTTCCACGATGCTTGAAAATGGTACTGTATCTTAAATTGTAAGTAATACAGGTATTTATGTACATATATTTATATGCAATTTAAGAGAGAAACCGAGACATTTTAAAAGCAGCTGGAAAAGTTAGACAACAAAGGACTGTCAGATCAGCCAGCCAGATTCTGTGACTGAGACATACACAGTTGTATGAGAATTCTCTGGAATTCAGGAATTCACTTGTCCGTGGATTAGAGTTTCCCGATCTCAGGGCCTGGGCCCTATTTTCTGCTCCTTAGGGCAATGGGGAGAAATCTCAGGGCAAGAGCAGTGCCTTGAAAAGTGTGCATCGGCGTGTCTTTCCTCATTTGTTAGTCTTAGTATTTTATAGCCTTCTCAGAGTAACTGTAGTCAATACTTCATGCATCCTGCTCAGCGATGTTACCAGGGGCATCCTGTTGTTACCTCAATCTTGTAACATCACCTGAAATTCTATGATTCTTTGTTGGAGGCCCATCTAATGCAGCTGCAAAGCTTCAAATGCAAGGCCGTTTAAGAGCAATTGCACAGTTCTTCTCCTGGGCCATTTCCGCACTAGGGTCTTATAGTGCTATTTTTCCACTTTCAACATCCTGTGGAATTCTGGGGTTTGCAGTTTAGGGAGGGGCTTTGAGGCCGCTTCCTAAACTGCAAAACCCAGGATTCCATAAGATGTTGATAGTGGAGTAATAGCACTATCTCAGTCTAGTGCGGAAATGTCCCTGGCCAAGCAGCAGGGAAGAGATCAGTATCTTCTGTTACTCCAGCCCCCTACAGCTTCCAATGTGCAGATTAGGACAGGCAAGATGAGTTTTTATTTATTTTTTCTTAAAGGCATGATAGCATGTAAAGGAGGAGATACAAAAATAAATGAACTGGGCTCCTGTTCTCAGAAACTATTTCCATTACTTGGGAAAAAGCATATATGTGTTAGCGTTACCATCTCCTAGGAGTGATCTCAGCCTTTCTGAGCTAACCACAGAGAAGCCTAAAGGCATTTTACAAGTTCTGAGATGCTGCAAAACTGAGATAATTCTAGAATTATGATGGAATGCCTCGAAGTGGTTTGGGAGTAGGAGGAGATTTCCTGGAAGTTTCTTTAGCTCCATCGAAGTTGGGGGACCTTTAGCTGCGTTCTGGTCCCACGATGGAGAGTGTGGTGGTAAGATTTTAAAGATGGAAGAAAACTGAACTATCTAGGAGAAAAGAGGGTGTTAAGGAAGTCTTTGCACTACCTGTGGTGTAGATTCAAAAGGATTTCCAGCATATAAAAAAAGAGGCTCAGAATCCCATTGGTGTCTTACGCATGTGTAAATTCCCAGAGGTTGGGCATTTTTCTCTGAGGCAGAACACCCACCCTGTGTTCATGATTACACAAGTGGAGTTGCACATCTGGAGCCATCTGTGCATGTACCAAACTCGGGTGACCTAATGTACACAAGGTGCACATCGGGTAGTCCATTGGTTTTATGTGCAGCCAGGCGTTTGGTTGCGTAGTGTTGCCATTCAAAACTAGGGTTTAAATTGCTCTAATTTACATATCCTTCAACTGTCCCAGTTAGGCAGGCACTGTCCTGATTAATCCTCTCTCATCCCACTTTTTCAGCTGCCTTTAAAATGTCCCAGTTTCTCTCCTTCTCCCATTTTCCCCCTTGGTCCTCAGTGTACTTCAGTTGCTGAGAATGGAATTCAAAGTGCAAAAATGGTTTCTGTTCCATTAACTGAGCAAGATCCTGCCCTTCCCAGTTGGCTCAGGCAAAAGCAAGCAGCTGCGGCATCTCCTGGCTTGTGTGTTCTTCTTTACTGACTGTTGCCTTCTTGACTACGTAATTCTTGGCCATGTGTGTCCCAGTTTTCATCTGTGAAATGCTAGAGGGTATGGATTTAGCATTGGTTTTTGGAAAACTTTTTGTATTGGGTAGGCTATGTTTTGTTTTAGTTTGTTCTAAGCCACTTTGGGTCTTGTGTTGGGAGAGAAGTGGCATATAAATGTAATAAAAAAAAAGCATTGCAGAGGGTATTCAAAGCATAATTCCAGAAATGGGGATTTAATGTAATGTATGAAGGTGCTCACCCAGTTTTTATTTTGGGAGAGCAGGCAGGCTGGTAAGAATTAAAATAAATGGGGACTAGTAACTTTGTTGCAAGCTGTGCTCAGGATTACTGTTATTCACCAACACCCCAGGAAAACTCTTCCAAATGAAGGAAATGGAAATGACAGCAGCCCCTGGGCATATTGCTCATGAATTTTGTTTCTTGGACACGCAAAGGCCTGATGCTGAAAGAGCGGCCCTCGAGCCGTCCCTCTAGTCCCAACTCCAGCCCAGCTGGTCTCCATCCAGGCCTGTTTACTACAAGATGCTTTGGGTTCCTGCGTAAGCCCATTGACAAGTAAGACAAACAGTAAAGATAAGGGGCGGCCGTGGGGGACTAATGCAGCGGAAATGAAGAGCAGACTTCTGGATTGAAGTGGGATTAAGGCTGCTCTTTCAGATTGTCTCACAAAAATCAAACAAGAGGGACAGGGCCAAAAGGTTAAAAAGATATTATGATATTATGATCCTTCCCGCTTGGCCTGAGATGGTTCTGCAGCTTGCCTGAATTTTTGTGCAGCCCTGGGGTTTTGCTTTAAAAATCATGGACAACAAATGGATAATAGAGCATATGATGCACGACCCATTCCCCTTCAGCAGTTGGTCCTCAAACGCCAGCTGAAGCCGAAAAGTCTTCTCCTGCCTGGAAAGACCATCCGTCACTTGCAGGAATGGAGTTCCAGGGTCATTCCAAACAACTGCCAAGAAGGCCTTCTCCTCGGTTCTCACCACGTGCACCTTGGCGGGTGGTTGGACAGAGAGAAGGGCCTCCTCAGAAGATCTCAGAACATGGGCAGCTTCTCCTATGGAAAATTAAAGTCCTTCAGCTATCTGACATCATCTTCTGTTGACTTAGGCCATTTCATCACTAGACTGTTAATAGCGCTATGATTCCACTTTCAACATCCTATGGAATCCTGGGGTTTGCAGTCCCGAAACTGCAAACCCCAGGATTCCATAGGAGGTTGAAAGTGAAGTCATAGCGCTATTAACAGTCTAGTGCGGAAATGGCCTTAGAGAACCTCTACACTGATGAGGGAGAGTTCAGGCTTGCTCTGTGTATATGTGTATAGATTAGAGAACTGGTCTGGGATGATCTCACAGGAATGTGGAAAGCATCAGGCAGAAGCAACATTGAAGTGTTGTCAAAATGATGAGGGGGACATGATTCCACATCGACAGCAAAGGTCATTAATGAGATCAAACAGAGATGCCTGGAGAGGCTGTACCAGTTTGCTTTTGCCGGAGCCTTCTGGGAAGGGCAGGAGTCTGCCTCCTCTTCTCCCCCCACTGAGTTAATTACTTTTGCACATTGTCTGCAGCAGTGAAAGTAAGCCAAGGCTGAACGTGGATGAGTCTTTCCATCTGCAATGTGGTCTTCCTCTTTCCCTACTGCCTTCTACCTTATCAAGCAGTATTGTCTTTTCTTCTCTTCTCGTATATGGCCCAGGTCTTGCCGATTCAGGGCCATGGCTGCCTTGACTGAGTCTGTCCATCTGCTTTTTATTTATTTATTTTTTTGTATAATTTTTATTGAAAGTTTTCTCAAAAATACCCCCACACACACACACTTCCATGCTTAAATCTTCCAGTTGAAATTGCTTATTTCCATGCCATTACAATCATAATTTCCATCTTACAGAGAGAAGAACAGTTACATTATTTCTTCTTTGATTTCTTATACGCTTACATCCTTACCCAACCCAATACTCTTTTCCATTCTTTCTCAAAGTTCTGGATAGATTTATTCTTCATAGAAAATGCTAACTTTTCCATCTCTATCATATCCAGAACTTTTAACTTCCATTCTTCTACATCAGTATGTTTCTGTCCATCTGCATTTTAACTGGATTGAAGACTCCCTGAGTTAATTCACAAAGAAAACCCTGCCGCTAGCCCATCTGGGACTTCGTCCCAGGGAGGAAAGATCCCTGCTGTGATAATTAGGGATCCAGAACTATCTTTCAAGACCATTTAAGCAGAGACATGATTCTGACCCATTTTACACTCATCAAGGGTGTAACTGGCCAAAAGAAAAAAAGATTGCATCTTGGGTCGTTCAAAGAGGGAATTCTTGCGGCGTTTGCTGTCTGGCCAAATTTAAGGACGTGCATGCAGTTGCAGAGCTGGGCATCGTTTCTGCAAGACGTCCAAGCCAAAGTGGTCGAGCTCAGTCCCACTGGCCATGCCGAGGTTTGTATGCCTTTGATTACAGGGCGTTTTGCAAAGTCTTCGCCGGCATCCTGCTAGCTAAGCGTAACCAGAGCAGACCCTTTGAGGAAACTGTTGTTGAACAGTGAGTCAACGTTTAGGTAAATCCACGGGACCCCACAGCCCTGCACCCCTAGAGTGTCCCAAAGACTGCCTAGCTGTGGCACAGCAGCAAAGGCAGAAATAGGGGGTTGTTGTTGTTGTTGCTGTACTTTGATCTACAGCAACCATTTTCTGGGAGTTTTCTTGGCAAAATGTATTGCCAGGTGGTTTGCCATTGCCTTCATCTGAGACTGAGAGAAAGCCTACCCTCCAACTATCCTGATTTGGAAGGGAGGGTCCACATAAATCCTCTACTGTCCTGCTTTTTCAGCTGCTTTTAAAATGCCCCTGTTTCTCTCTTCTCCTCTTACTTCCCCCCTTTGTCCCCCGCTTACTTCAGTTGCTGCAAACTGGGTTCAAAATGTAAATGCAGTTAGCACGTAGCTAACTCTTTTCAGGGAAGGAGAGGAATAGGGCTGGGATCTTGCCCTTCCCAGCAGGTTCAGCCCAAAGCAAACTGCTGCAGCCACTCCTAGCTTGTGTGTTTTTCCTCACTAACAACTTTTGCCATTGTGACCACACTCCAGTGTTGCTTGGCCGTATGCATCCCAGTTTTCCTCTGTGAAATGCTGGAGAAAGTACCAGTGCAACTTGCCCAAGGTTACCCAGTGAGTTTCTGTGGCTGAATGGGGATTCAAACCTTGGTCTCCTGGAGCTCTGGCCCAGTACTCAAACCATGCTGCCTCTCTTAGGCAAATCCTGCACGCACCTTTCCTGGAGGGAACAGACTTTCCCTCCGCTTCCCTCTGGGAAGAAAGAGCAGCAGCTCCCCTCCCAGGGCTTGATAGAGAGAGTTTTTGGGAGGGAGCACAGGGACAAGAGAATTGCCTTCTATGCCCCATCCAAAGAAGGACTTCACATACCCAAGTAAGCTGCACTTAGAAGTGTATAATTTGCTAACAGGGTGCTGGTGATAGGATTTTGCAATGATTGTGCAATGCTGCCTGGCAGGTGAATTGGAGCATTGTGCAAATGAACGTGCGGCCAAACGCATATGTGCAGTGCACACCTGCCTACACATGTACACAGTGCAGAGAGTGTGTTTGTGTGCACCAAGGCCTCACATACACAGCTGTGGTTCCACAACCTTTGAACTGAACTCAGACTTTCCATGTCAGGCAAAACTGTCCAGTGACATCTGTATGGGGATTTACAGATACTTAAGTCACCCACAGGATTCCAGCTCGCAAGCAAAACTTTCTTTCAGGGTGCCTTCTAGTGGCTTTCTGATGTTTGGCTTGATGAGCGTACTGTTTTTACTTGGGATTGTATTGTTTGCATTCCTACTCTTAATTGCATGTTGATGTCAAGGGAACATCACCAAAGAGTGATATAGAAATGCTTTTTACCCAATAAAGAAATGCGCCTGTCATTGTCAGAACTGTGACTTGCAAACATTGTGTTGTCAAACTCGCATGGGCTCAGCCTGCATCTTTTCTGCTTCTCTTTCCAGACGAGAAACCGTTTGTCGTAGAGGACACCTACTTGCTTTGCCCGGCGCCTGTCCTACGAGAAGTTGGCATGTAAGTTTATTAGAATAGGAGCTTGCTTTTCTTGCCCCCATTTAAGTGTCTAATTTTCTTCCTGTCTATATATTTTACGTTAATTATGGTTTTGTTCAGGTATGTCGAGGGTGAGCAGTGGAGCATGGGGGCCGTGGCACACTCTCAGGGCGATGCGGGCAGCCAAAAAGGCACAAAATAAATGATTAAAAGAACAAACCGAGGACCTAGATCAGGGGAGGGCAAAGTGGCCCCCCAGGGCTGTTTGCTTTTATAATTTTTACACAAAATAACATAAACTCTGACTAACATTTTTAACACAGGCATACCCTAAAATTAAAACACCACACTAAAACAATAAACTGAAAAAAACCACCAAGCACTGACTCACTAAGACACGGACTTACTAACTGACTGAACACCAACATATTGAAACACAACAGGGCTCTGGAAAAACCCCTCCACCACCAAACTGTAAGGAGAAAAAGGAAAGAAGAAAAGAGGACCAGGAAACATTATTCAGCCATTAAAGATCCACCTCATAACTCTATCCACCTCCCTTCAGGGCTGTATTTGTGGCCCTAAGAGTCCCCCAGGGCGATCATAAATGTATTTTTTTTCCAAAAAAAAAATTCTCCCAAAATGTCCTCTAGAGAGCACAGATGACATTTCTGCCATGTTTGGAATCCTGAGGCCATTTTAGGCCTTTTGGAAAACCAGAAGTAATCAGAAGTGATTTCTGTTCGCTTCTTGTTTTGGAAAGAAAACCTCTCCTGGGCCTGAAATGTCCCAAGCAGTGGCTAAACATAGCAGAAATGCCCCCCGCATTCCCTAGAGGTTCTTAGGGGCATTGGGAAGGGGAAACTAGCAGGAGATACAAAAACTTCTTTTTCTTTTTTTGCACTGGGGAGCATCTCCCAAGGTCCCCAGTGTGCCCCCCAGCCCCCTAGCCTAGACCAGTTTGTTCCTTCTGTGTCAGGTGAGCGCAATATTTGTGCATTTTTGGCACAACTCAGTTGCACACGAGTGAGAAACCTCTTTTGGTCTGAGGGCCAAATTAACTCCTAGAGAAGTTCTTGGTGGGTGAAGAAAAACTCCACTAGTGCGTGTTGGTGAAAGACCGACATGAGGAACCAAGAATCCCAGTGGATTTTAACGGAGAGAGCTCTCTGCCAGTCACAAAGACGTAGAAGAGCACTGCGGCCTTTTAGAATAGCAGGGGCAGCCGGAGCACAAATTGGGAAGCTGCCGGATGACGATCTCTTGGGGAAGATGCCATTGATAGAGGGCCACATCCAGCCCATCATGGGGACCATGCCTGCAGTACGATTGCTATTCCAAGGTTGTATTTTGTGAGGTTGTGGGTGCCCTCTGTTAGGCTGGATACTGACTTTTCTTTCCCTTCCTCCCAGGGAAGCGGCTCTTCAAGTCAGCATGAACGATGGCCTCAGCTTCATCTCCAGCTCCGTCATCATCTCCAGCACGCACTGTGTAAGTTGTTTCCTTAGAAATCCGTTCTTTGGAATAACCGGCCCCAAGCTCGGTGCTTCCATGCAAATGCTGCTGCCTTCCCCAGCTGTAAAGATCGCTATTAACTCTAACGTGAGGGTCATGCAGCGGCCGCCCGTTCTGCCTTCCCCGATCTGGCTGTATTTGAAATAACATGTGATTAACGATTCTTTGAGGGACAAGTTATTTCCCCTGTGAGCACAGGGACTTAAATAGAGCATACCCGTGGCCAGATCTACAAACTTTTTTGCAAAATAAAGGGGCCCACAGGGCGTTTTGGGAGCAGGATTGTTAAATGTGTGGGGAGTGATAGAATCTGCTAAAACACTTTAAAACCATGGGCAGAATTGTGTGAGTCAGGCCTAACTAGAGTAAACTCATTTAATCAATTGTCGAATTATAAGCAAGTGTGTTTTGTTGTTAAATTCTGTTGGGTCAGCTTTGAGTTATGGCAACCCTATGAATGAGAGCCTTTCTGCACTACCCTGTTATAGTGCTACAGTTCCAGTTTCAAGCTCCTGTGGAATTCTGGGATTTATAGTTCACTGAGGCCAGAGGTCTCTGGCTGAGAAGTCTAAAGGCCCCTCCCTCAACTGCAAACCCCGGGAGTCCATGGGACGTTGGAAGTGGAATAATAGCGCTAGAATATTGTGGTGCAGACATGGCCCATGAGTCTAATCTAGTTCATACTAGTAGTATTCATGCCAAGATTTGGAGATGCTTATTACAAATGGCCCCACTGGCCTTTGTTGCTTCTTATTTAATATGAATACTGAAAGGCTTAAATTCTACTTGTTCATCCCTACTGGAATACCCCAAAGGGGTTTACCTGTGCATTGACTCACCATTTCAGATATAGACTGAATGGGTCTACTTTAGCTGAGAATACAGCCAGTCCCTCCACATCTCTGGATTCTGTATCCATGGATTCAACCAATGATGGATTGAAAATATTTTTTAAAAATCCAAAGAAACAAATGTTGATTTTGCCATTTTATACAAGGGATGCCGTTTTACTGCAGCATTGTACGTTATGGGACTTGAGCATCCGCAGATTTTGGTATCCGTGGGGGGGGGTTCCTGGAATCTAACCCTAGTGGATACCAAGGGCCCACTGGAACCAATAGGATTCAAGCCTTAGGCTGCATACACCTGTGCACATTTACTTACCTGGGCATAAATTCCATTTAGGATTACTTCTGACTTGAAGATTTAATTTTTATTAGTTCTAGCAGGAGATGCAGATGTAGCCACAGAAAAAGAAAAAGGGGGAAAAAACACTGCAGAAAAGAAACAAACGATACACAAATAAACATTACTAGAACTAGAAGTAAAACTAAAACTAAACTCCAGACTAAAGTTGAAACATAATAACCCAGCCCGTTACTAAAGACTCATCCATTCCACTAAACACATCCTAACTACATTGCAGTACACTATACTAACATACAAAGGAAATCTGTCCCCTCCCATATTAGCTGGAAATGGAAAATCAATTAATATCCCATATCTTACTCTACATTTAGAATTACTTCTGAACATGCCAGGGGATGGGTGAGAATTTTCATTTGGTTCCCATTTTGTACCAAATGCATTTTTCCCAAACCAGTGTGAGAACTGGGATAAGTTCACCCTTCAGTATTTGTACTTCTCAAAATGCTTGGGTTAATGCTCTGAAGAAAAATCAAAATGCATAGAGGGAAAAATTGTTTTATTTATGTATTCTTTACTGTTAGAGAATGAAATCTGGGGAAAGGGGTCAGTATATGAAGAAGACTGCTTGCAGGAGTCCATGGTTGTGTGCCTTCAAGTCATTTCCAACCTATGGGACCCCAAGACATGGCATGATTTTTCTGGGAGGGTTGCTATTGCTTTTGAAGCTGAGAGAGCGTGACCTGCCCAAGGGTCCCCCAGTGAGTTTCTATGGCTGAACAGAGGTTGGAACCCTGGTCTCACAAAGTCCTAGTCTGACACTCAAACTTCTGCGCTGCACTTGCTCCTTTTTATGTTGTGTCTGGATGTGTCACTGGAACCACAAGAAGCTTTCCTCGTGGACAACAGGGAAACGGGTGAGGACTTTTTACTTTCCTTGTGCTGTTTACAGCTGATGAGAGTTGCAGTCTGCAAGGTCACTTCTTCCTGCCTCTGCTGTGCATCCTAGATCCAGGCCAAAAAATCCCAGGGCCTCCTTAGTGGCTGCCCCCAGACTCTGGAATTTCCTTACTTTTGGGAGGCTAGAACGGTCCTTTCCTTTTGCTGTCCCCCTGACAGCAGGCAAAGACTGTCCTGCCAGGCTTGTGAGAGGTGAAAGTTTCCAAAGAAGGGGCCTCGAAGAGCATGCTCTACTATCTTAATTACACACCTTTTTAAACTGCTTTCTAAAAATGGTTTAATCGAATGTTTCAAACTGGTTTTTGTATTGGCAATAGTTTAGTCCCATTTTAATGTTGCTTTGTGTATCTTCTAATGATTTTGTGCTTGCTTTACTTTGGAAGTCACCATGAACCCCAGTTTTGGAGAGGGGGCAAATGGGAAGTATAAATAAAGTTAAATGATTATAATTTTCACCAACCCTGAGCCAAAAACATGGATGTCTGGCAAGGCGAAATGGTCCAAGCCGCTGTGAGAACTTTGCTTTCAGTCGGGATGTGTTTCGCCCAGGCAACAACAGCCAGATTGATCTCAAAGGCTCTGATATTGGCAAACTTCCCTCTTGTCGCTTTCTGGATCTGTCCAGCAATCTGGCTTGTGGGTTCTAGAAAGAGGCCAAGTTATATAATACCCTTGTGGCCGGTCTACGGGGCTGCGGCCCCCAACAGTTAATTCTCAGGGATTAGAGAAAATTGAAGTGTGTCTCATTCTCTTTTTTGAAAAATGTCCTCAGAAAAAGAGATTGCCGTCCCCAGTATCTTTGACATGATTAATGCATGTTGGTTTCCAAACCTGTCACGCACATCACTTTCTGTGGTGTTTGCAAAAGAAGAGGCCATTCCATCATCAGCAACACCGCCAGTGCCATTTTGCTCTTCCGCAGAAGCATTTAAAAATTCAGCATTAGAGTTTGCTGGTAACTTGATCTCAATGCGCTCACTTGCTTGTTACTGTGGAAGGAGAACTCTCAGGATACCAGGCGTCTCTTAAAACAGGAAAAATAAGGAAAACCAAAAAAATAAAAATAAAAGATCCACGTTGGATCAGGACCTACTGAGCATGAAGATTTCCTACCCTGACCAGGAATGGCGGGGGGAAAATTAAAATATTTTTAAAATGGGTGTCTGATGTGTTAGGAAATCCTGGTAAAGAAAACCCTAGACGGCCAAGAATCTTTGCAGTTCTGCACTTATTCTTTATTCAAAATGCTTGTTACACAGAAAACATACATACATAATGTGCATGTATAATAAAAAGAAATTAAAAAAAAAAAGTCTGGGGGAGAAAACAGCGTTTTCGGGCTCCTCCCCAAACTGCAAACCCCAGGATTCCACAGGATGTTGAAAGTGGAATCATAGGGCTATTAACAGTCTAGTGCGGAAATGGCCCTAGTCTTGACCAACTGCTGGTGCTGAGAAGGTTTGTTGTCCAAAAGCCCACATTTCCCATGATCCAGAACCATTTTAGCCCTGTATTGTCTCCTCTGATTGGCTCTCCATAGTTTTAGGTTGGAGTCATTCCATTCCTTTTTGGAGACGCTGAGGAATGAACCGAGGGGCCTTTTTGCATGCAAAGCGTGTGCTCCAACCTGGCTTTGTAAAAGCACTATAAATATACAGTGCATTTGTTTTCCTTGACTGTGGTCTGGCAAGCCCTCTCCTTTTATCTTGTGGACTTAAAATATCAGTTCATAAACATTAAGAGAAACTCGATAACAGGAACAAGAGATTAGCATTCCTTCCAGGCTTACACAGTGCTATGGCTTTCCTTAAAGGGTAGGAACCGTAAGAACCTCTTTGCATTTTATGAATAGAAGTACCAGCATTAATGAACACTCCTCCCTCCACACCTCCCAGCAATTCCCAAGTGTCTAACATCTAAACAATATCTTAAAATACCAGAGTCTTTCACCTGCACTGGCCTGAATAGTATAGCCGTCATCTAGAATTTGAACAATAGTTTCAAGTTGTACTGTTTTTATCCTGCTGAGTTATTTGCATGTATGGTAAGATTCGGTGTTAATTAAAGAGTCTTGTACACGGTGGCAGCCAGGGGTCCCCATGTCAAGCGGGGTGGTGGGTCTGCTCTGTGTTTTAGTCTGAACTTTCAAGCAGCTATCCGAGGGGAAGAACTATCTGCAGAATACATCTGACACTTAAAGTTCACAGTAAAGCCTGGAGTAGAGATTCACCATTCACGAAGGGGCCAAAGATATGACCAAATTCCCCCAACACTTGGTAGACAGAGTGGGACAAACATTTTGATTTTACGGCAGTTTGGGTGTTTGAAACATTTCTGTTGGTGGGGACGCTCAGAGAGAGGAGAGGGCTGTGGTTCCGTGAGTTTCCCCTACCTTTGCAGCAGAGGTGGGCAAAGGGTACCTCACAGGCCACAGGTGCCTCCAGGCCCATTTTTGTGGCCCACAAGGCCTCTGGGGTTTAAAAAAGGAAAAGAACTCCTGGAGAGAGATTTTTGTTCCTCAAATGCTGTCTGGGGGCGCGGAGTGCTTTTGGCCAGATTTTTTACACACACACCCAGGGCAACTTTGGCCGAAGGGAGGCCCTTTTTTTCTTTAAAAAAAAAAGAATTGAACGTGATGTGATAGCCACTCCCTTCCTATTGTTATAAAAGACCTCTTCTGAGAGTAAAATGGGCCCATAGAGGAAATGCAACTCACATGTCCTAGAGTGTGTTTGGGGACATTTGGAGCTGTATACAGGGTATATCTAAGATAGATAGATAGATAGATAGATAGATAGATAGATAGATAGATAGATAGATAGATAGATAGATTTGCAGGGGGCTGCAGTTCTCCAACATCCCCTTGGAAGCTAATGCAGTCCCCTAACCTCCCACAATTGCCTGGCCTTGCTTTACGAGCATTTGTGACTTAGTTTTCCAGAGGGCTTTTTAGCTGAATGGCCCGAAAGCGCTGAGCTCAGCACAAGAAAGCATCCCTGCTCTTTCCGGCCGCTCCGAGGGCCTGAATCATGTCCCAGACCAGCACTTATGCAATACTCCTTAAGTGCCCTGATGCTGGGACCGTGCATCCACAGGTTTTTCCCCTCCCCACAAAAACAATGTCCTGCCTGCATCACGAGGATGGAGACAACCTTCCTTTCTTCCAGGAGGAAACATCAGCTGTAATTTCAGCGATTCCTATAGGATGAGTCAGGACTTGCCGGTGGTTTGGAGGCAGCTTGTGGGAAGGTCTTCGGACTGCTAGAGATCAACGCTGGGGCAAAGAAGACGAGTTTGGACACATGGAGCATCCTCACACTCTTGGGACGGGCCTTTTTTGGAGCAGGGCGCAGAGCGGCTGTAAATTGTTTCATTTTATTTTATTCATTTACAGCCTGCCTTTCTCCCAGTAATGGGACTCCAAGCGGATAACAACATATTTAAAAATGATATGGGTTAAAACTATAAAACTATAAAAAGTCATTAATAAAAGTATAAATATAAGAGCTATTTAACAAGTGATTAAACCATTTGCAAAGTTAAAACGTCAGACATTCAAAACATTAAGATTCATTAAAAGACCATGTAGAAAGCTTAAAAACAGCTTGAAAACCCCACCCCAGTCAGGTTTTAAAACCCTGGCATGGAAACAGCTTTTTCTGTGTAGAAAATAATAATATTTATATAATATTTATAATATGTATATGTAATATTTCTATGATGTTATTTAAATAATATTATACTAATGTTTTCTACACATGAAATGGTCTTTCCTGCACAGAAAATGCTCTTTTCTTCACAAAACCACCCCATGTAAATTTTGCAGAGGAGAAGTGCAGAGCTGCAAAGATACTGAGCTGCAAAGCTAATGAGAATTCTTCTCATCAGGGTTTCTTGGCACTCAACATGTATTTTTGACCGCTTTTAAAAATATTCTTTCCATTGCTCCTGGTTATGCAGTCCTTCTGCAGCGACTTGGGTTCTTTGATGCTCCTCACCTCCCATGCCACCCTAGGGAACATCTCATCTCAGCAGGGAGATGAACCCAAGTTTTAGCCCAAAATTTAAAGTTGTTGTTCCTTAGCTCATTTGATGTTCAGACTAAAACCCAGAGTGGATGCACCACTGCTCCCAACAAAGGAGCCACTAACCCTCACCGGGCTACTCCTGGACCTGTTGCCCATTGCTGTTTGAGCATTCTCCCACACGGATTGAAGAGACATCGTTAGGTAAAAGTTTTTGGTAGCCGAGTGGCTAGAAAAAACCCCTGCCCAACCGGGATTGAGCTGGGATGAACTGGGAGGTCTTATTTGCTTGCAACAGGAGTGTTAAGTGGAGGCCCAGAACTGGCCCTCTTCCCGCATGCCTGGCCGGTCCCTGTTGCTTTGCAAACAATCCGGATAAAAGGGAAGCACAACCTGTCTGGCAAAACAAGAAAAGAATGAATGAAATGTGTATTTAAATAACTTTTTGTAGCTCCAAGTCTTGGTACGTGTCCCCGTTGCTTGGAATGTTTGGGAAAAGTTTTATAACCTAGAAATGGGAGCTCTCCCCACTCCCAGTTGGCTAGATGCTGGGATGCCAGCGAGGTCTGTTTAGTTTCTGATTTACCACTGCTGTCCTCCTGCTGATACACTCAGGCTCTCAACTGGAATGAGCCAGCAGGGGTTGGGTGGTTGTAGAATTTATTTATATTTGCTCTCTAACAAGGGCTCAGCCAGCAGTTGGGCTGGGTTGGGTGGAAGGGTGTGCTGTCAGGAAATACAATAGCATCTGAAGGACCTCCTGGAGACATGACCCTTGGAGACACAGCCACCCTCCCAGTTAAGGAGGTGTGCCACATCTCGGAGCCAAGTGCCCCCATCTCCTGGCCTCCAGTGAACCCCAGGCTGGATACAGGCCAGAACCCTGTTTGTGGCATGTGGCTGCATTAAGCCCATGGATGTCTTGTTTTGAACAGGGTGCAAGGAAGTGTTCCCTATCTCTTTGCACATCAGATGTCCCCCTGGCAGCTGCCAAGGTCTGGGGACTGCTGCTACAGTGGGTGGGAAGAGAGGTGATAAAGCTATAGGGACTGTCTGGTTATCAGGAGACCAAAACTTCAGCCAGCAACAGCAGGCAGACTGTGAAACCTCTGTACAGTGGTCTTCAGTTCTTTTGGACTTTGGCTTCCCAAACCTCTGTCATTCTGAGAGCTGGAGTACAAGTACTGAAGTTTGTGAACCACAGTGCTAACCTATAGTATTATGTCATGTCTGAAGCAACCCAATAAGAGGAAATAAATGTTTGTTTGGAGTATGGGAAGCAATGCTTAAAATATCCTTTGAAACACCTGTTGTCCCCCATACAGTCTGAGCCCTCCATGTAGATTGTGCTTCAGCTGTAGGTTTAATCCAACACCTTCCCACTGAAGATGGGTTTATTAAATACCGGCAGTTTCTCTGGGCACATTGGATGCACCCAAGACCAACATTGCTTAATGATGTCCACAGCTGTTATGGCCCTGGTGGAAACTCTGACTCCTGACATGAAGGAGGATTTGAAAGCATGCTTTTTGCAGAGAGCATGAAGGCAGGCAGCTGTGTTTATCCCTGTTGTGGCAACGCTGGGATCAGAACCTTGTGCAGTGGGCACCACCCCTGAAATTTAGTATCAGGGAAGCCGTCAGTGAGAAGTAGGTGAGCAAGGATCTACATGCCCATTCAGGTATGGAATGTTTAAGCGGGCACTGGAGGCCTGTGGGTGACATACACGTATATGGGATCTGTAGCTATGTGCTTGTACACCCCTTTTGGAAGGTGTTGCAAAGGAGGTATTTGTCATCTCCTTGTGCAACATGCGCTCCTGCCATGGCAGTTTCCAAGTGGCACTGCTGGGAGGGCTCAGGGAACAACTGACTACAGTTTGTTAACTGGGTGAAGAAAGCTGACATCACCTTTCTGGAACCCAGCAACTCCTTGGTTGGCAGGGCAACATCAACCCTCTCTTCAGGTCTGCAGAAATGCAGCCATATGCTGCCTGCCCATCTACCCTCCTACCCTCCCTGGCCAGGAAGTGGTTGTCTCGCTGCACTCTGGCCATTTCCAGAGGCTGGAGGGATATGGAAATGCAGGGACAGAGCATTACACCCTGCCCATGCGGAGTAGGATTCTGGCTTTTGCGTGCTTACCTGGCGGTACCTGTACCAAGACGCTATGTCTCACTTCTAGCACGGAAGCTGGAGAGTTCCCACTACTGCATTGCATGCATGGAGAGCTACAGTCTGGAGGAACAATGGGGTGAGACAGAGCTGTTATTGTGTTTCTTCAAATCAGCTCAAATTTATGGCAACCCTATCCTTGGCTTTTCTGGGCAAGAAGGCTTCAGAGAAGATTTGCCATTGCCTTCCTCAAACTACAAGTCAGGCGTCAGTTTACAAACAACCAGCATTCGAACTCCATACAAACCAGGCCTCAGATGTGGTACATCTGCATTTAGTTCAGGGTTACAGGAGTGAAACTGCAGAGGCAGTGCCATTGCGCATGCATACATATCTGTGCATCCAACTGGACATTTGGATGGTATATTCAGATGGTACAACATTGCCATTCAAGGGTAGTGTAATGCAATCAAATGTAACACTACAGGCAGAGATTTATGCTACGCAGCTTTGGTCTAGGATCTTGGCCAAAATTTTTCCAGTGGAATTTTGCGAAGTACCAAACTTCTGTGCCCTAGTTAAATTTTTCCATTCCGCAAGGGCTGCCTGGTGTTATTTCCCATACAGTCTGCAGCCACTGAGCAACGTACACAAGGTAGATAAGGCCATTCCAGAGAGACGCTCTCCCTTCAGCTCCCCAGCTCAGGCATTTTATGAGTTTCCCTTCTGCCAAGTTTGGCTGCTGTTCTAGAAACCAGAAAACAGTCAAGAATCAAAGTAAGCTGGAGTCTAAAACTAGCGGGGAGTCCTGGGTTTTTAATTTCCTTTTTATTAGACCAGATTGTTTCAGTTATGTTTATCCTTTCTTTCTTTCTTTTTTTAAAAAAAGTCTATACATGTATATATGATAAAAATGATAGACAGCACTTGCAATGCTGCAGAAAAAAATTACCCTCAGGAATCCAGGAAGAATGCCTGTCTGGTAGGCTTCAAACTAATAGACCAAAGCAGCACAAAAATGCCTCTTTTTTCTGCCACAGCCTCCTGTGCCTGCCCCCCACCTCCAGTCTGGTTCCAAGTTCTTTTGGGGCAGAATGCAAGGGCATTTCTGCTAATATTTTAAAGCATCATAGCTGAGTGCATCTTTTAAAAATCTTTACTGGCTTCAGGCTATAGATAGGTTTAAAGTGATTTGAATCCATCAATGATAGAACCATAGAAATGTAGAGTTGGAAGAGACCACAGAGGCCATCCAGTCCAACCCCCTGTCATGCAGGAACACCTCAAAGCACTCCCAACAGATGGCCATCCAGCCTCTGCTTAAAAGTCTCCAAAGAAGGAGATTCCATCACACTTCAAGTCAGCATATTCCACTGCCGGACAGCCCTGACTGTCAGGTGGAATCTCCTTTCCTGCAGCTTGAATCCATTGCTCCTTGTCCTGGTCTCTGGAGCAGCAGAAAACAAGCCAATGTTCATTTTACAAACGAGTGAACACAGAGGTCCATGTACCTACATTTCTGGTGCCAGCCTTTCTTGGTCCTGGAGCTAAGGCCAAAACAGAGAGATAGAGAGAGATGCACAATGCACTAATATAGAGGAGAAAATACCTTTGCAGCCAATTATTTCCCTGAGCCAGCCAATATGCCGTAGTGATTTTAATGTTCAGCTAGGAGTCACGGAAACCAAGGTTTGAATCCCCGCTCAGCCATGGAACACCGTCAAATAGTAATTGCTTTTAGCTCTTGTTGCTGTTTTTTAGCTCCAGAGATTAGGGTCATTTCCACACTACACTGTTATAGCACTATTATTCCACTTTCAACATCCTATGGAATCCTGAGGTCTGCAGTTTAGGGAGGGGTCTCAAAGGCTATCCTCAAGGACCCTCCCTAAACTGCAAAACCCCAGGATGCCATAGGAGGTTGAAAGTGGAATAATAGCACTACAGCAGTGTAGTGTGGAAATGGCCTAGGACACTAAAGAGCAATGGCTTCCAACTTCAGGAAAAGACATTCCTTCTAAACATGAGGCAGACCTTCCTGACAGTAAAAGTAGTTCGACAGTAGAATACACGGCCTTGGAGTGTGGGGGAGTCTTCTCCTTCTTTGGAGGTTTTTAGCCAGGTTTTAGGCCCTCTGTCAAAGGGAGTGCTTGGATGGTGTCTTCCTGCCTGGCAGAAGGGGGTTGGACTGGGTGGCCCTTGGGGTCTCTTCTGGCTCTAGGATTCCGTGATCCTACGATGGTACGATTCACTTGCTAGGGCCATGTCCGCACTAGACAGTTATAGTGCTATGATTCCGCTTTCAACATCCTATGGAATCCTGGGGTTTGCAGTTTTGGGAGGGGCTCTGTAGTAGTTGCATGAAGGACACTGGTCCTTGGAAGGGGATGTGACAAGGATGCCCCTGCTTTTGTGCGATGCTGGTAGAGTTTGTGAAGGTCGTTCCCGGTTTCCAGCTTTGTGTCCCTGATCTTGGCTGGGATAGAACTTCCTACCTATCTCTGTGAATTGGTTATATTTTAAAAAAGAAGATAACAAACTTTTTCTTCCTACTATTTTTTTTTAAGGACTGTTATTTTTAAACAAACTTTTGGAATGGTCAGATATAACCCCGCTGTGATTGTGTTCCACATCTGTTCATAAAAATAGCAACTAGTCCTTAGACATTTATTAGTGTCTCAGTATCTCTTCAAAGCTAGAGCTATGTTCTGCTGTAGTTCAGCCCAAGCTTCATTTAACTGAAAGCAATTGTGGAATCTTGAGCAATTTTTGCAGATTATGTTCTGCAAAGTTGAGAGTTGTACTAATTCTTCCTCCCCTCTGATTGTGGGGCGCAGAGAATATCTTGGAAAGAATTGAACCGATGTATTCCTAGCAATCCCCTCGTCTGGGGTTCCTCTTCTTTTACATTTCTGTGCACCAGAGGGAATGACATTCAATTGGAAACAATTGAGAAGAAACCTACAAGATTGATAAATAGTCTGGCAAAAAAGGCTTTAAAAACTGCACGTGTTTAGCCTAGGGGAAGGAAGCGTAAGGAAAGATGGAGAGAGATCTTGGTGGCTCTGAAACATTTGTTTTCCAGATCAGTTGAGGAGATGGCAAGAAGCCATGTGTTTCAAGACTGCCGATACCGTGAAGGCACACACACACACAGAGTAATGTCTGTGGAACTCAATCAAACTTACTTCTCAGGAGGCAGAAACAGAGATCTTCTGTGGGTCGGGCAGATTTTTAGCTTAAACCGTCTCAAGGGAATGAACTAGATAATTCAGAAGGTCTCTGGCTCTGTGCTGTGTTGGGCTGTGAATGAACACATTGTGAAAAGAGCTCCAGAGGCAAGGAGGCAGAGTCTTCATCATGCCCGATTCTGAGGATGAAGAATATTGCAAAGAAGTGGCCATCTAGGCATATCTTGGCATATCTAGGGTCTTGGGGCCCTGTGCACAGAAAAAATGGCTTTGCAAGCTACAGTTCCAAGTATTTGCCGTCTCCATGAACTTTTCCTTCAGTCCCCAAAGTAGTTGTATCATTAAGTTGCTGTAGCACTGAAGAAATTTAAAGCTTCAGCTGAGTTTTGAGAAATGGAGTTTAGGTATACAAAGAAAAGAGGAAGCCAAGGGCCCCGGGAAGGTGAACGGAGCAGATAGGAGCGCTCTAGGGACAAAAGAGATTCAGCATCTTGCCCTCTGTTATGGTAGAAGTTTGGGAACTGGAGGAAAATTTCATTTGAGGAGGAGAATCCTTATGAGAGGGGCGTGTCTTCATTTTGCCCCCTCTCCATAGCTATATTCCTGCGTTTTGGGCTTTCTTAGTGAGTGGGTGCACAAAGGATGCTAAAGTATGTTTTGATCACTTCCCTCTGTTCCTCTCATGCAGCTGAGAGAACTTCCACAGGGTAAGTTTCCATTTCCGCACTACACTATTATAGTGCCGTTATTCCACTTTCAACCTCTTGTGGAATTCTGGGGCTTGTAGTTTACTGAGGCCAAAGAGCTCTCTGGCTGGGAATCCTAAATGCCCCTTCCTAAAGTGCAAACCCCAGGATTCCATAGGAGGTTGAAAGTGGAATAATAGTGCTATAACAGTGCAGTGCGGAAATGGTCTGAGTTTCCAGGAAAGCAAGAAGTTCATTACTGTAGAACAAATATGATACCATTAGGAAACAGGAACAGTATAATGTGGAAATGGCCTAAGTTTCCATTTTCCCAAAATCTGGACTTCCAGTTTGGAATTTTTCTGTTGCTTTAAAAAAAACAACCCTGAGGCTTAGTAAGAGAAGTAATAACTTTTTGCCCTCTTGATCGCATTCTGATGTTGCTTGGTTACACAGCACCTGATTTTTTAATCCGTGAAATGTTATGAAGATCTACTATCCCTGCACTGTCATGGGGTTGGATTGGTGGTCCCTGGAATTTCTTCCACCTCTGTGATTCCTTCCAACTCCTGTGCGTTGCGGAGGGGAAGACTGTGAGCTAATTCTAATATACGCACTGCGACCTGTTCAGCTGGCGTTGTTTGATTGCTGAGTAATCGTCATGTACGGATGTGAGAACCTGGACTGAAGCCCCCTCCCCTCTCCCGCCCTCTCCCCTTTCCCTGAGATTGGATCTGCAAAGCTCTTGAGTGCTATCTGATGTCACAGAAAGCTACAAAAGTGGTCGTTCAGCATTTCCCCACCCCTTGTCTTGTTATTTTAACTGTCTGGCTCTGGAAAACCAAAGCCTCGGAGCTGAATTTGAGCCAAACCTAATGTTGCCTGCGAGCTGATCCCAAAAGCCTGATGACACCAGTAAGGAATGGCTCAGAAATATTAGCTGGTCGCTGGAAACGGATAGTCTATATTTGAGAAGAAATTTGGAAGCAATGCAAAATAATTCATTTAAAGAGCATTTTATGGAGGGGAGAACGCTTAGGGCGGGGGCTTCTAGGAAGAAATGGAAGCGGCAGTCACGTGAATTAGGGATGCAAACTCTCAACTACTTCATCCTTGAAGGAGAGGATGAATAATTACTGAAGTTTTCAGCCCACTGTGGGAGAAAATAGTATTCTTTGCAGTTTTCTCCCTGTATTCAAAGGCCTTTGCAATTTGTTGGGGATGGGCTCACCATTATTTTGTGTCCTAATTAGTTAGCAATTAGGTTGTGTTTATAGTAATAGTGTTTTAATAATATGTTATCGTTTCCGTTTAGCTTAGTTTTAGACCATTTCCGCACTAGACTGTTATAGTGCGATGATTCCACTTTCAACATCCTATGGAATCCTGGGGTTTGCAGTTTAGGGAGGGGCCACATGGCCCCTCCCGAAACTGCAAACCCCAGGATTCCATAGAATGTTGAAAGTGGAATCATCGCACTATAACAGTCTAGTGCGGAAATGGCTTCTCTTTTAGCTATACATATAAATTAGTTACGAGCCGGTGCAGTGTAGTGGTTTGATCGTTGGACTACAACCCTGGAGACCAGAGTTCGAGTCTCTGCTCAGCCATGGAAACCTACTGGGTGACCTTGGATGTGTAACACTCTCTCAGCCCCAGAAAGAGTCACCATTGGTCAGAAATTACTTGAAGGAACACAACAACAAATATATAGTTTATGTACATTTCTTTTTTCTCTTTTACTTTTTCTTCTTTTGTAAATGTTGATTATCCTGTTGTGAACTGGTTTGTCTGTATTAGAATTAATGAATGTGATTGTTTTTTTAAAAAATTAAAAGGTCCGATAGCATTGTGAGGGAAACGTGCAGGTTTGCTGCATGTAAAGAAACCCTGTTTTCTGCACAGCAAACAGGAGTCTCTGCAGAATGCTTCCTTCACAACACTTTGGGAGTTTGACTACTGGGAGAAAACTGTACAAAAATCTTATTGGTCTGTTCATCTTCCTGATGGGGTTTCCCAGGAAAACTGACTTTTGACTGGACGTGTAGTCCTAATTCAAGCCTGGAGAAGAGAAGGTTAAGAGAGGACGTGATAGCTACATTTAAATATTTGAAAGGATGCCACATGAAGGATGGAGCAAGCCTGTCTTCTGCTGCTCCAGAGACTAGGACACAGAGCAATAGTTTCAAATTTCAAAAAAAAGAGATTACATCTAATTGTTGGAAGAATTTTCTGAGGGTAAGAGCAGTTTGAGAGCATGGTGGAGTCTCCTTCTTTGGAGGCTGGCCGGCCATCTATGGAGAATGCTTTGATGGTGTATTCTTGCATGCGGAATGGGGTAGGACTGTATGGCCCTTGTGGTCTCTTCCAATTCTAGATTCTGTGTCTGCTCTGTTTCTATGCATCTTATGAACAAGGCAATACAAGTTCCCAAAAACAGAGATCTGCAGGGATATGAGAGGTTACAGACCAGTATACTTGGTGCTTGGGTCGTGTCTTCCTGCATGGCAGAATGGAGTTGGACTTGATGGCCCTGGTGGTGTCCTCCAGCTCTAGGTTTCTTGGATTCTGTGACTCTCATTCTGTCTTCTTTCTTCACAGTCTGATGGGACAATCCTGGCCCTCGTGCTGCTGATCTTGTTCCTCCTGCTGGCGTTGGCTCTCCTCTGGTGGTTCTGGCCGCTTTGCTGCACGGTGGTAAGTCTCTCCCCCATTCCTCGCACCAGGACACGTTCCCACTTCAGCACCTTTTCTTCCCTCACCTTTCCTTGAGGGGTCAGTGCCTCCTGACATTGCATTCGCTCCAGAAAACCGCATCCCCAGCTCCACTGCCGAGTGTTTTGTAAGGAGCTGTAAGATGTTCTTTGCTTTCAGAAGCTCCAGTTTGTCTCTGTAAGAGCAGACTTAGTACGTGGCCACAGCTGGAGCATAGTATGAACCAAAGCTTAGTCCTGGAAGACTTACTGCATTTCCGCACTAGACTGTTATAGCGCTATGATTCCATTTGCAACATCCTCTGGAATCCTGGGGTTTGCAGTTTCGGGAGGGGCCATCCGGCCCCTCCCGAAACTGCAAACCCCAGGATTCCAGAGGATGTTGCAAGTGGAATCATAGCGCTATAACAGTCTAGTGCGGAAATGGCATTAGTCCCGCTTCCAACAGGAATACGCATTCTTTACTCTTCCTTGATAAGAAAAAGTGTCTCAATACTATCATGAAAGTCTATTAAGAAAACAGAGTAGTGCTGTGAAATTTTTTGTCCTGCAGCAACTTTTTTTAAGCCTCCAGTGAGATCCCTCCAGACCATCTTTACTAACAGAAGTAACATCTGAGATATGGTCATTTCCACACTCCACTGTTAATAGTGCTCTTATTCCACTTTCAACGTCCTATGGAATCCTGGGGTTAGGGAGGGACCTTTAGAATTCTCAGCCAAGGAGCTCTTTAGCCTCAGGAAACTGCAAACCCCAGAATTCCACAGGATGTTGAAAGTGGAATAATAGCACTATAACAGTGCAGTGCGGAAATGGACAAAAGGTAGGGCTGGGACTCTAATATTGTCGCTTTTCCTTTCCTGTGTGATTTTTAACATCTTTGCTTGACTGATGAAGAAGCCAGTGAAGCTTTGAAAGCTGGCATGATGTATTTTGTGCTTTTTACTGGACCCATTAAGGGAATCACTGTTTGTGGAGTTTAGATTTTGTTGCATTTTGCTGCAGGGCCAACACAACTACCCCTGAATATGTTTACTGTATTTTTTGTTTTTTGGGTGGAAAAATCATGAGCACAGAAGTACGGCTTTTATGCAAACAACACCCAAGTGTTTGTGTAGAAGAACAGCACACTTTGCACAAAACAGGCAGTTTTCTGTCCAAAAAGTGTGTGTGTGTGTGTGTGTGTGTGTGTGGTATTTTGCACTAAATATAAGGGTTTGTTTTTTTAAACTCAAATGAACTTTTGCAATAAACATCCTGAAGTGCAAATAAATAAATAAGTACACATAAAAGCACTTATAATCTTACACATTTATAATCTCACTCAGCAGGCGGAAAACTTTGGAAATCATTCCTTCTTCTGTGTAGGAAAGCAATAAGGAGAGAATAGCTCCTCGAACAGTGACCCAAAACAAGGCATGCTGTTTTGTGCCTTCAGATTGTTTCCAGCTTATGACAACCCTAAGGGCAAACCTATCATGGGGTTTCCTTGGCAAGATTTGTTCAGAGGAGGTTTGACAATGCTGTCCTCTGAGGCTGAGAGCGTGTGACTTGTCCAAGGTCATCCAGTGAGTTTCCGTCTCTGAGTGGGGAATTGTCCTCTGACCACACCGGCTCCAGTATGGTGAAGATTTGGTCAGAGGAGATTTGCCGTTGCCTTCATTTAAGCCTTAGAGCCGCTTTCTGGCTTTTCTCTTTCCCACACTCTCTCAGCTGCAGAGGAAGACATTGGAAGGCCTCCTGCTCGGAAAATGTCTTTCCAGGAAAACTGCATGAGAGGGTTGCCGTAAGTCAGAGTTTACTCTAAGGCTCCTGAGGCTTTGGAGAAAATGGAGAAAAATGCTAAAAATAAGGGAGGTGCGCGTGATTAATACTGGGAATGAAGCTGGAGAGAAACACAGGCACTTAGCTATAACCCCCAAGGAACGATTAAAATGTAACTTGCACTTTTTCCCATCAGCTTAGAGGAAATAATGAGGTTAAACTTTCTTTGACAGCCATGTTTTCCAACTGGAGAAACCAAGCACAGCATCGCTTCTCAATTATATTAGGTTGCTTTCAAAATAGAAAAGAGAGAAGGGGGAAAAAAAACATTCTTCCTAATAAGAGAGGAAAAAATTAAATACGGAAGTCGTGAGAAATAATCAGACTGAATTATTCGCAGTGGAATTGAAACCTCAGGCCTGTGATTTATTGGGGTGTTTTTCCTGCTCAAACCTCCCTTGAGAGGCACCACCGACTGTGGCGGCCTTCCTAAATTAAGATCCCACCCTCCCCATCCGGAGGGAGGCTCACATTCCTTGGGTCTTTTCGCTGGCTTTCTCTGCCGTCTTTGATTTGTCCCTGAGAATGGACTTCATCTCTGCCTGCCGAAGCTAAGCAGGCGAGACAGTTTGAGGCAACACCTACTGAACTTGGACCTGCTCCCCCATCTCGTCAGCCCACTCTGGCTCACTGGGCCTTTCTCACATTCCTGATGGAGCGTGGCTTCTCGACCTTAGTATCGGGCAGGGGAAACAAATGGGCACGAGCAACGGGGAAGGGAAATGCCTGGTTTCCATCTCAGTTCACGTCAAAGCAAAGGCAGAATGTCTTTCTCGAAGGATGTCGGTCTTTGTGAATTTTGTCTTCGTTGTTGTTGAGTTCCTTCAAGTCGTTCCCAACTTATGATGACTCTAGCAGAATCTGTAATGGGGTTTCTTGGCAAGGTTTGTTCAAAGAGGGTTTGCTTTTGCCTCCTTCTGAGGTTGAGAGAGTGTGACTTGCCCAAGGTCACCCACTGGGTTTCTGTGACCAGACAGAAACAGTGGGTTTCTGTGAACCCAAACCCTCATCTCTAGCGCTGTAGTTCAGCATTCAGATCAGCAGACCATGCTGGCTTCCTTTGGCTCTCATAGGACATTTTTGCACTAGACTGTTATAGTGCTATTATTCCACTTTCAACATTCTGTGGAATCCTGGGGTTTGCAGTTTAGGAAGGGGCCTCAAAGACCCTTGCCTAAACTGCAAACCCCAGAATTCCATAGGATGTTGGAAGTGGAATAATAGCACTATAACAGCCTAGTGCAGAAATGGCTATAGTCAACAACAAGTTATGCATCTGCTATCATTGCACATCATTGCAGCTTATCTGTTGTTTCCCATTATGCGTTGACTGCATGGTTGTGCAAAGCGCATGGATGCTTAATGCACATTTGGTTGTGCAATGTTGCAGTTGTGTGTGATGAGGTGGTATAGTGCAACCTCCATGGGCGTAAAGTTGTTCTACATCTTTGGACTTAAGTGTAACAAAAACACAGAGAGAGACAAACTTTTCAAGATGGTACTCTCACCCTGAGATTCCTCTCTCACACTTTGTGGACTAGAAATAAAAGGGGCCAGAACTTGGAGCTCCAGGCCGGGCCTGAGATATGGGAACCCTGACAGTCCACTTCAAAATGGAGACATAGCTAGATTGATGTATGTGTGCAGATAGGGAGTTAAATTCTCTTCATTTAGCTTATTCCCGTGATAGGAGAGGATTTAAGTCCCCAACTCTCTGTCCAGTTTTCTCTCCAAAATCACATATTTTGGGGTTTAGCAGGGTGGACTCTCTTTTACTTTTCTTGCTGGATGGTTCGCTGTTGCTCTTGGAGAGCAAACCTGGGCACTTGCCAGATGCTCACTGAGTCTTAGATGCCTTTCTTTTTTTCCTGCAAGAAATATCAGCCACATGCACTCACCCTCACCCTGAGACTAGTTTCTATGGCTCTGGAGCCATTTAGGGGGGCGGGGGGAAACCTTCCTTGAATTGCTTCTTCGGGTTTTCACAAATGCCAGAGAGCAGGATGGGTAGACTTTTTAAAAAATGCAAGCATATTTGCAGAGATGTGTCTGTTCAGTCCAAAAACACAAGGCAAGTTGTTGGAAAAGGAGGCACTGTTCCTCACCTGCATATGATGGAATATCTGTGTGCCTTAGGCGCTGAGTAAAATCTCACTTTGGTTTATTTCAATTTTTAAAATCCCACCTTTCCTCCAAGGAGCTTAGTATGGGATCAACGCCAGAGGGACTAGGTGCCATTTTGGCTCACCTGGGCCACCCTACAATGTCTCCCACTCCCTTCAGAAATTGCCTTCCAGTGGCAAAGTGTGCCCCCCAAGAGGTTTCAGAACAGGGCAAACAAGTGTAATCTTGCTTCCATTGCCCCTCTTTGGGCCCTCTGTATAATTTCTTCTTTCTTTCTTTTTTTAAGATTATAAAGGAGCCACCCCCACCTCCAATGGAAGACAGTGAGGTAAGCACCATCTTGCTTTTCTGCCACTCTTGGTTGTGCCATCTTTCATGTCTTTTGATTACATAAAGCAATTATGGATTTGTTTGTATTTTTATGATGATTTAGTTCATATTCAAAGCATTTTTACCTTGCTCCTTCAAGGTTTAACTCGGAATGATTTACAGACACACACATGGGTGTCTCTCTCTGTGTGTGTGTGTGTGTGTTTATTTATTTTGGAGATAATCCTTGCACCTGCGG
The DNA here is from genome assembly GCA_948472985.1 of Iguana delicatissima. Lineage (NCBI taxonomy): Eukaryota > Metazoa > Chordata > Lepidosauria > Squamata > Iguanidae > Iguana > Iguana delicatissima. The sequence goes on along the minus strand of CAOKZL010000608.1, from coordinate 861,804 downwards.
GTTTATAGTTTGGAAGGCATGAGATGAAGGGGGAAAGAGAGGAGGAGAGAAGGGGGAAGGAAGCAGAGGTTGGAGCTGACATCTTAGGCCATTTCCGCACGAGGCTGTTATAGCGCTTTGATTCCACTTTCAACATCCTATGGAATCCTGGGGTTTGCAGTTTAGGGAGGGGCCGGCCAGCGGACCCCTCCCAAAACTGCAAACCCCAGGATTCCATAGCGTGTTGAAAGTTGAATCATAGTACTGTAACAGTCTAGTGTGGAAATGGCCTCAGGCTTGTCTCTTGGCAGAAGGCAGGAGGGAAAAGATGACCTAGAGATAAGGCAAAGTTGTCATAGAGACAGGATGGTTAGCCTGGGGACAAGAACTGAATAGGGTTTGGAGAAGCTGTGAATAATTAAATAGTTAAGGGGTGAGTGTTTGATCCAAGTGTGTATTAATACATTTCTACCTATTTATTCTTTTTTACAACCATGTCGGGGTCTTGCTGTTTGATGGAGATTTGGTCATGCTAACCACAGTGGACCCACTAAACAACACATCCGCTGGTCCGCACAGGGGTCTTAAAGCCCAAGTACCCAATCCAGGGGGGGATTAAGGGGGGAAGGGGACAAAGTGAGTGACAAGAGCCACTCAGTGACAGTGGGATCACAAATATTTTAGGGAACAGGCAGCTGGGGAGACCCTGTGGGGTCCTCCCACAACGGCTTGGCTGAAGGCGCCCCACAACCAGGAGAGCACCCCAGCCGTCATTTCTCAGTGCTCAGATCGGCAGCACTTCTACAACCCTTTAGCTGGGGCACTGCCAGGCAGAAAAGGTGGGGTTTGAAAGTCACCTTTGGTCATTAACGACTATAAAGGTGAACCTCTAGCAGCTGAGGTCATAAATCCAGCTTACAATTTCTTAACTACTGGGCAGGATGTTCTCTGTTTTCTGTGCAGAAAATACTGTTTCCTGGGCAGGAAGCCTCTTTTCTACACAGAAGACAGAGGTGTGTGGGGGGGTTAATGCAAAAACACAAGTTTTCCTCCACACTACAATTCCTGTGCAGCACACAGGACCCTCAGTGGGTTTTCTTGGGCTGCAAAAGTATGACTTGGATTCTGCACGCAGCTCAGGGGCACACTTTCCTCACACCTGGTATAAACTGACATTTAGTTTACCTATGCCATCTGTGTAGGTCATACCTTGGTTGTATGTTGGATTTTGCGGAAATGGTCCAAAATCCATTGCTGTGAATCATGACACCAAACAGATTTTTGGTGAAGTCTGAATGGTGCCTGTTTACTTTGAAAGCTTTTGGTTTGGGTGAGACTCAAGTTGACCTTCTGTGATGAAATCCAGCTTCCTTTTCATTAGGCTCCTGAGGACAGACCTGGCTGCTTCTTTCAATAAATGAACAGTCCAATTCAGTTCATGACCTTTATCTTTTTTCCTTGAGCTTTCGGCTTTTGCCTCCCGTTTGCAGGATTTTGCCCACAACACAGTAGGGCCAAGCCACAATTGCATCTCACATCCCTTTGCCCACTTAACAGCAAGACAAAGACACTCTGACAAGGTCTTGGCAAGCCCAGGGCAATTACCGCATGGCTGTAATTCAGCGAGGTGATTATTACCTCTGTTAAGCAATGGCCGATGCCTGCCTCTGGGAAAGGATGAACTCCGAGAGCAGGAAGTGCAAAATTCTGGCACATCCGGGTGCCACTTTGGTCAACAGATAAAGACAGATTGAAAACGTTTCTTAAAAGCAAAGTAAAACAATCCACTTAACATAATGGGAAGGATGGCGCAGAGGCAGGTATAGAGATAGGAAATTCCAGGGGGTTGGGAGGACTGGGCAAATTGGGAGGGGGGCGAGTGAGTTTTTTTTCCTCACAACCATTTACAGTACACATGCACTGTTCCTTATTTCACCTGGCAGCCCCAATCCATGCAGGGCTTTGGAAGCAGCTCAGAGCATTTTGAAAAGTGGCTGGAAACAAACTGGGAGCTACCTTGAGATCCCCTTGCCCACGCACGCACGTGCGCGCACACACGCAAGAGTGAAGAGATCAGTACCATCTTCCCAACAGCAGAAGCAATGGTTAAAAAAAAAAAAAAGGAAGGAAGGAAATGCCTTTTGCAACATTTTTGCATATTTTTGCAATTTGTGCAACATTTTTGCATTTTACAAAGTTCAGCATTCTTATGCATTAAAACAATTGTGAAATGTTTGCAAAATGGCACAAAATCAATAACAACAACAATAGCAAAATTCACAAAAGCTCTCACAGTCTTGGCCAACCACAAGAAAACTTTTAAATTCATTGTATGTTGCTCTTGCCTCTTCTTGTGTGCCTTCAAGTCACTACTGTCTTCTGGAGACCCTGAGGTGGACCTATCATGATGTTTTCTCAACAGAATTTGTTTGGGGGAGGGGGCTTGAGGCTGAGAGAGTGTGACTTCTGGAGGGGGTTCCATGGCTGAGAGGGGATTCGAACAGCAGGCACGATAGCCAGTTTCTACCCCAAGACTCTCTAGGGCCCTGGAGACTTGTCCCCTCAGAGGCCCCAAAGTGGGTGGATGCTTATTTCTAGTTTGAAAATCGGTTTATTAAGGCTAAACAGTGCAGTGGGGAGGAATCACTGCTACCTTTTTAAAAGGGAAGCCTGAAGGCAGTTTGCCCTCTTTCTTGCCGGTCCAGGGCAGTCTGGGGAGTCTGAAGGCCAGAGAACAGCTTTGGAGGGGAGTGCCTGTTCAGGGGCCTTCTTGTTCCTTGTTGTGGGTACCCTCGCATATGACAATGGATCTTTGTCAGACCTGGTTCTTCCTTTCCCCATAAAAGCATGAGTTAATTGGAGCCCGCTTGACCCCAGTATCTGATTTGTTAAGGGCTTTTTATAAGCTCAGAAACATTAAGGCCAGGCGTACCTCCCGCACCTGCTCCCGCTTCCAGACCTGCAAAGATTTGGCAACCATCCGTCTCCATTGCAAAGCTGTGGTGGAGCTTTGATCCTTGTTTGTTCATCTTTCCCCCAAATGTTTCCTTTTTTTTTTCTTTTCTCCCTCTTGTCCTGGAAGACCTCAGGGGCAGAGATGTTAAAATAAACCTGAGGGGAAGGAGCTGAGCTCAGCGGAGCAGGAAATGCATCCTGATCCCCGAAGTGGCCGGCCGCGAGTGGGTGGGCAGGGCTCCCCTGGTCTTGCGTGCCTCACCCTCCCGCTTTCCTCGTAACCCCGGAATAACCCCTCTCTTGTGGGCAGGCCAAGAGGGAAGGAGACTTCCAGCAGAGCCAGAGAGCCGAGGGAAGGGCGGGACGTGATTTGCCTGGAATTCTAGTCTTACTAGGAATCAGTTAAGACCCACAAAGGTGAGGACTGAATGCCTGGCATCGCAGATTTAGGTATTACTGAAGAAGGTCAAGGAAGAAAGTGCATCGCAAGGTATGAATCCTGAGACCCTCCAGACATTGTCAGACTATAGCTCCTATCATCCCCTGTGCTGGCATAGCTGCTGGTGAGGAATTCTGAGAGTTGTAGTCCCACAACATCTGGAGAGCTGTAGGATTCCCACCTCTTTTTATTGGAACATTTTCTGTTGAGAGTAGGAGTGTACTAAATAACATATTTCCAATCTGTGAATGCCAGGTTTGAAACTTGAGAGCTTTTCTCTCACTTCTTAGTATTTCCAGGGCCTGAAATGGAATTTGGACCCATTAAAGGTTTTTATTCTTACCCAAGGCTGTGTGTAGTCCATATATCTGCACTGGTAGAGCTTCTGGTAAAGAACTGGGTATTCCCCAAAGATCTTAGCTTTCATGATAATTCGGTGTCATGGTTGCAACTTCATGACATATTAAAAAAGATTCAGAAGTTTCCTACATTGAAGGGGAACCATGTGCCTCTCCAGATATTGTTGGACTGGGACTCCCAGCACTCCTCACCACTGGCGATGCTGGTTATGCCTGTGGGGACTGTTATCTAGAGTAAATATTATTTTGTAGAATTCAGGCAAGTAAAAAGTGGCAAAGAGAAGGAAAACAGAGGTCCAGATTCCTTCCTGGTCTGTTTTTTCCCTAGTTTTCCCGAGTGTTGCCAATGGCTCTGGAGCCCAAAAGGTTCTGGTGTGGCCAACTTATGATGCTTCTTGAGGTCACGGGTGAGAAGCAGATGCCTCCAGATTTTGTGATTGGAGCCCAAGGAGGCTTTCAGGATGTTTTGAGATCCAGAAATTACGACAAGAGAACCCTGGCTGCAAAAATTGTTTTCTATCTTAACTTTGAAAGAAATTTGGCTAAACCCAAGGAGATTTTTCTTTCTTTTCTTTTTTTTTTCAAATTAAATTCTGAGGTTATTGATGCTCTTTCTAGTATCCTTAAATGCACTTTTCTGGAAACTGTGGTCCTTCTTCTGGGACAAAGCCTAAGGAAGGAACTTTACTGCGTGTCTGGGCTACTTGTGAGGTGCCAGGCTGGAAGGCAGCTCACACCAGCTATGCCTGGTGGTCTGTTGTTGACGTGATCATCTTACTTCCTTCTTTTGACTTGTTGGAAGTGGAAAAAGCAATGGCATTGTCAAAACACTGCTAGCCAGAATACATGGCTGGAAGGGGCTACCTTTGGTTTAGTGTTCACAAACCATTCTGTCCTGCTTTGCTGGGAACACTGGTGGAGCAAGGAATATATTTACACATTCCTTGCTTGACCGATGTACCTGGAATATTTTCAGGTGGTGGTTCTGATGCATACCTCCAATGTTTCACAGATAAAAACTGGGACACATGCCATCAAGCAACATCAGAGGGTGGTCAAGGTGGCAAAAATTATTAGCAAGGAAAGACAGACAAGCTAGGAGAGGCTGAGGCAGTTTGCTTTTGCCTGAACCACCTGGGAAGGGCGAAATTCCACTTCTCTCTTCTCCACCCTGCTGAGTTAACAGAGCAGAAACCATTTTTGCACTTCAGATTCCATACACAGCAATTGAAGTATGCTGAGGACAAAGGGAGAAAATGGGGGGAGGAGGAAAGAGAAACTGAGACATTTTAGAAGCAACTCAAAAAGTGGGATGACAGGGATTAATATTTTCCCTGCTAAATCAGGGCAGCAGGAGTGTATGCTGATAATTTTTATACCTGGAAAGACTTTTTTTTTTATTCTGATGGCTTTTATGCCTTCCTTTTTCTTTCAAATGTCTCTAAAATATTTGCTTTGAGGGTTGCAGAGTTGTCATATTAGCATTTTCCATCATGGCTCAGACTAATAGGGGTTGGCCACTGAACTGTCTCTTATGGGTACAAGATTTCTTGTACCCGGGAGCCACTTTTTAACTTTGCTTTTCTGCTTTATTCTGTGTCTTTTTTAATGAATGATCTGGGCTCATGATAAAATTGATTAACCGACTGACAGTAAATGGGAACAAAAGCTGCTGCAGTTTAACCAGGCCTCCAGGGGAAGACAAACGCTTTTATCTTAATGCCTCTTAGTCTGGTGTTGCAAAGCCGGGGCACTTTTTGCTCAGCTGTGGACCAGTTTTCCTCGGGCTCTCCGACTTTGCCTCTGCATGGACCACTGCAGTGAGAAATAGAGGAGAGGATCCAGACCAATTGATTCGGATGATAAAAGAGGAGATTCCAGCTAAAAGTTAGGAAGAAGTTCTTGATGGCAGGAGCTCTTTGATGGTGGAGCAGCAGAACTTTCTGGCATGGAATGTTGTTGTTGTTTTGTGTGTTTTATAGGGGGGGAAAGAAGGGTGAATGCTTTAGCGCTGGATTCCTGCATTAGCACAGGGCTGGACTAAATACCTTCAAGATACAGAATCACAGAGCTGGAAGGGTATCTCAGACGGACAGCAAAAATACTCAGCTAGACCAACATGCTTTTGTTCAGCAAGTGGCAAGGATCCCTGGCCCCGTTTCCATTGTAGCCGTGAAATCCTGCTGGCATCTTCGTTTCCAGATGCCTCTCTTGCTTGTGATGGAGCAAATGGAAGCTCTAAATGCATGCTGAGCAGGTCCCATCCTATCGTGGGACTCCTGTGATTTCTTCTTGCCTTCTCCTTTGCTCTTCAGTTGGGACACTGTGGTGGATGCTACTTGGGGTTTGCGTACCCATTTTCTGTCCCGTTCCATGCCTTCCTCCCTGTCCTGAGTTCTTACATGGCTCGTGAAGCTTTTTATTAAGGCCTTGCAGTGAGCGGCTTAAGCTTTGGTATTTCCTGTTGTGCAAATGCTGGCCCACGCAGCAACAAAAGCAAGGAGAGGAGGGGACGAGGGAGAGACAGTGAGAAAGGCAGAAAGAAAATATTTGGATGGCTATCGTCCCAGTTTTTCAAGCAAAAAATGAATCCCGACAGAAACATTTGGGCAGAATGGCTTTTGTGGAGTTTGGCAACTTTTCTTGTAGTTAAAAGAAACTCGGAAAGAGAGAAACTGTTTTGCTTCCATGGTGCAAAAAAATAAATAAATCCATGCATCTTATTTAAAAAGTATTATATGCTGCCATCAACCCATTTACAGTAAAAGGGCCTTTCCACACTACACAGTTATAGTGCTATCATTCCACTTTAGCCACCATGGCTCTGTACTGAGGAATTCTGGGATTTGCAGTTTAGGGAGAGGAATTGAGAATTTTCAGTCAGTGAGCTCTAGTGCCTCACTAAACTACAAATCCCAGGATTCCATGGGATGCAGCCATGGCAATTGAAGTGGAATCATAGTGATATAATTATGTAATATGAAAGAGCAAGATGAGTGTACTGCTAGATCAGATGTGATAAAGCTACAGATCCTGGAAATATTACCTTTTGGGACAACCGTTGGGTACCAAACGACCCTGGCTGGGAGACTCTGAGAACTGTCTTTTTCTGCTTCATTCTCCCTTGGAGCCAAAATAGAGTGTGTGTGAATTGTTCTTCCTCCACGTCCAGTGAGGGGAAGTCCATGGCCAGCATCGGTAAATACAGCTAACTTCCAAGGTCTAGTAAAGGTTTCTCTTGAGTTACGGCTAGTTCTTCTTCTATCCCCTGTTACCTGAGGCTTTGAATGGTACATCTCTGGTGATTCTTCTCCTCTCCTTAGGAAGAAGACGATGACGGTCTTCCCAAGAAGAAGTGGCCAACAGTAGATGCTTCCTATTATGGTGGACGGGGTGTCGGGGGCATTAAGAGGATGGAGGTAAGGCAAAGACCGCTCTCCATGGTGAGGGTGGCTTCCACTTCAATGTGGTGATGAATCCAAGTTTTAGTTGGGAACATCTAAAGATCTGCCCAAGGTGATGGGCCTATTTTGTGGAATTGGGTTCAGCATTGTTGGTGGCGCCTTTGAAGTTCAGAGTAAAATCCGCAGCAGATTCAACACCCCAGGGACACTGAAGCTGACAACCATCCCTGCTTCCAAGCTAGCAAAGTTCTGGGCCAGGTGAATGGATAAACAGAGGGGCTTTGGAACTCATTCGGGGCTCCTGATGGATGCCAGCCCTACTTCGTGCTGGTTCTAGTCACCTGATGCAAAGAACTGAGCCCTATATTTCTGACCTCAGTGGAGAATGCAGTATGAAGGCAGACCAGGGGAGCTACTCTTTTCCCTCCTGAGTTGTTTATTCATTGTGTGTATGTGTATATGTATATACTGTGACGGGTGGGCAGCGGTTGCATGGCACGTAGCAGTTTTTGCCAGCTGAGCAGAGAATTAATGCAGTGAATTGTCCAGAGTTCAAGGTGGGCTTTGCAGCATAACTGCAGGGGCCTTGAAAGAGTCCCAGCAACTTCTGAGCCCCCAAGCCCTGCTAGGACTGGAGAAATCAGCGAGGAGACACACCCTGGAGTGTGAGTGAATGTCATTGGGGCGGAGAGGCAAGATCCAGTTTGAAGCTACTGGGCATAAAGTTTTGTCAGAGGGCTTACATTATGGGGGGGGGGTCTGTTCAGGAGAAAGGGAGGCAGAAGGTGGCCAGCCAAGCAGAGGTCCATGCAAGCTGCCCCAGAGCATCTCCACAGCCAGTCCGTGGCTGTTTGGGGTGGAGGACGAAGGTGTGCTAAGCACCATCCAGCTACTGGTGTACAGCCTGATAAAGCTATTAGATACCCGTTATGCAACGCGGCGTGGAGGAATGGATCTTGATACACCAACATAGACTTCACTTACGTTCGCCAGCCTGAGATGTTCTTGTTTTGTTTTGCTCTAGGTTCGTTGGGGAGAAAAGGGATCCACGGAAGAAGGTGCCAAGTTGGAGAAAGCAAAGAATGCTCGAGTCAAGATGCCAGAGCAAGAGTATGAATTCCCAGAACCTCGGAATCTCGGGAACAACATGCGGAGGCCCTCTTCTCCCCAAAAGTGGTACTCGCCAATTAAGGTACATCCAGAGGGGGTTGTTCTCGTGCAGTTTCTGAAAGAGCGCCTCCTCCTCCTCCTCCTCTCTTTATTTACTTGCTGAATGGCGGGTGGGCAGGGCAGGGAGGAATGTCCACTGAGGCTGATGTAATGCCACGTTGGGTACAGACTGACCACACAGACTGACCGTGACTCTCCAGTTCACAAAGAGGAGGTATATTGCTGCCAGAAGTGGGAATGAGCCATATCAGTTATTTGCAATCATGCTGTGGTCTATCGCAGTGGTTCTTAACCGGGGGTCCACAGAGCCTCACAGGGGGTCCACGAAGCTCTTTCTGCTGCACACCAACAGCAGTGGCGGCAGCAGAATCCCTGTTCAGCCGTGGAAACCCAGTTGGTGACCTTGGGCAAGTCACAATCTCTTAAAAGAAGACAACGGTGAATCTCTGAATAAATCTTGCCAAGAAAGCCCTCTGAACAGGTCACTGTAAGTCAGAGTCAACTTGAAGGCAAATAAGAATAAAGTTGTTAGAGTTACTAACCTTTGCAAGCCCACATTCACTAACTGCTAGTTTGCATGTCTGCTGACTTCCCATTTGTTACCTCTTCCGTACCCACTCTCTTTCTGCATCTTTCTAATTGCAGCCATTTTTCTCTCCTCTCCTCTCCTCTCCTCTCCTCTCCTCTCCTCTCTTCTCTCTCTTCTGTGACACCCTGTTAATTAATTTAGCTGATTTCTTTTTCTCCTAGAACCTGTGGGTATGAGTGTGTCTGGTTGTTGTTCAGCTTCTGCCTTGCTAATTTCATTACTCTCCCAGAGAGATCCACTGCTATGTATTAGTTTCCTGCCAGTACTGCAGTGGAGTAAACTAGAACTTTCCAGAATGCAGAGCACCTGAATTTCCAGAATTCAGAACTTCCAGACCCAGAATTTCTTAGGATGTAGCCAATTAAAGTGCTATGAAACACCTCTTGGTGTGTGCAGCATTCTCTGTCCATTTTCAGGGACATGAAAACAATGTACAGTAAAATCCCAGTGTGGCTCCGTCTCCCCACAGCCATTCGTTCCCTTTGATAGTCTGTCTAATTCCAGCCCTCTGCACAAAGAAGCATCTTCTTTCTTGGAGCTGATCTTTGGCTTATTTCAAGGGACAGGAAGGTTTAAGCAGCCACAAGGGGAAGGAAGCAAGCGCATGTATGTGTCTCTCCACAGCAGATGGTGCTGGCTGTGCCTGTGTCATATTTTGGATCCCATCAGCACATTTGCGAATTTTTAAAGCCCAGATTTGCATGTTGTGTCACCACCCAGTTCAAATCAGAAATGGATTAAAATTGTGAACACTGCCAAAAATAATACAAAAATCTCTCCAGAGGCTGGGAGGCCTTGGCTGCGACCTCTCATTCCGTCATTGTTCACTAATTGTATCTTTATCATCCCCCAAGTGCAAGAAGAGAGGAACCTGGAATCCATACGCTTGTTGAAATCCTTCCTCAAGCAGCGAGGCTGCTGCGATAGCTTTGCTATGTGGCGATCACAAATTGTGCTGTGAAGAAAAAAAAGAGAAAATACAGAGTTTCTCTGCCAACAAAAACTGAGTTCCATGGCCTGTATAAATTATGCAAAGTTGCATGATTTTCTTACTTTGCTTTATCTATTTTCTTCTGCAAGTCATGGGAAAGAGCAAGGAGCTGTGAGGGGGCATGAATGGTCATCTCTCAAGCTCTGAACCTCTTTGCCACCCCAACTTTGTATTTCTAGGAGCCCTTTCACACTACACACTTACAGCATTACGATTCCCCTTTAACTGCCATGGCAACATCTGATGAATTCTGGAATTTGTAATTGGAGGGGACTAGAGCTCTCTGGCTGAAAAATACCACTCCCTAAGGTGCAAATCCCAGGGTTCCATAAAGAGAATGGAAATATATAATGTTCCTAAGATTCAAGCTGATATTTTCCAGACATAAGGGCTACGCTCCTCAAAAATGTAAGAAGTTTGAGATTCTTAGGAAGCATTTTGCAGAGATACTTAGAATTTTCTGATGCTGAAGGCTGGTGAATGTGGCTTCTGTGTCAGTGGAACAGTGAATCCACAGCAGGGTTGTGATGAATCTATTTCATGGTTTACTCCAGACTTTAAAAGAACTGTCCAGGGAATGCCGTACAGTTCAGACTACAACCTGGAGCTGATTCACTGCAGAATCACCAACCACCTTTGCCTGGAGAGCTCTAGTGCTGTAGTGCAGGAGAGTGGGCTAGAGCTGTCTGGAAGGGAATTCTAAGTACTGTCGGCCCTCCGTATCCATGGATTCTGTATCCACGGATTCAACCAATTCCACAAAATAAAATTCCCAAAAGCAAACTTTGATTTTGCCATTTTGTATAAGGGATGCCGTTTTACTATGCCATTGTACATCATGGGACTTGAGCATCCACAAATTTTGATATCCCAACAGTGGTGGAACCAAACCCAGTGGATACTGAGGGCCCACTGTATGTCAATGAACTGCAGATCCAAAGATTGCATAGGATGGAGCCTTGAGATTTAAAGGGGGACCCCGCTGCTGTGATGGGTAGTGCAGATAACATCCAAGATCACTTGGGGGGGGGGTTCCATGGTGGAGGAGCAATCAGAATGGTCCCTAAGACTTCCCCCCAATCGCCATGAAACCCCTCCAGCTCTTTCCATGTAGTATGGCCCCCAGATGGATGCCAGAGCTTGCCATCCATCTGCACAGCACATGCAGGTTGTCTCTCTGTTGCTGTGCACGGGAGCGGGAACCTCAGTGCTGAAGCTGTCTTTCCAAGACGGCTCTCCATGCAGGCTCCTTCCTGGAAGATTTTTTGCTGGGTACCCTTGAAACCATCCCGCAGGTTGGTCTCCAACGTTAGGGAGGGAGGGCAGCATTTCACTGAAAGCCCGTGCGGGGAAGGCAACGGCACACCTATTCTGAAGAAATCCTGCTAAGGAAACCCTCTAATAGGGTCACCGTGGCTCAGGGCCAACTTGAAGGCAATTAAGAACAGCAGCAAAAAAAGCCACAACAGTTAACACAAGAGCGTTCAGAGGGACCTGTGTTCGATTGCTAGGGAAAATAGTGCAGGACTCTTTGATCCTCTGGGGTTGATCTAGCAGAGGTCCCCTTTATGTGTCAGCCAACCACTCTGCTAAGTAGGTTTTTAAGCTGTGTTTGTTTCCATTGCAGGGAAAACTGGATGCCCTCTGGGTTCTGCTGAGGAAAGGCTACGACCGGGTATCTGTGATGCGACCACAACCAGGAGACAAGGTACAGTTGCTTTTCTCCAGTCCTTTATTCTACAGAGATTTTCCAAATAGCAGAAGGCAGAGGATCCAGGCTCCATTTCTTGAATCCTCACTTCCTCCCCAGAGGTCCAAATCCCATCCCCTTGAGTGAGGGAGCTTTGCCTACACACATGTGGCTTCCAAATGAAGAGTGAGAACACAGTGGGATTCTGCCCACGCCATTAGCACTTTGGAGGTCTTTAAAAAGAGGTTGGAGGGGCATCTTTTGGGTGTGCTTTGGTTGCTTATTCCTGTATCGCAGGGAGTTGGGCTAGATGGCCCTTGCAGTCTCTTCCAACTCTACAATTTTAGGATTTCCAGTTCCAAACAAGCTCACTGAGGAATGCACACTGTGAATTAGGGGGCACCTGAATGTTCATTCATTGTGGGTTAGGAACTGAGAAGGTATCTGCACTGCAGACAAATAGCAGTTTGGTACCACTTAAACTGCCAGGGTTCCACCCTCCAGAATCTTGGGACTTGTAGTTTGGGAAAGGACTGAGTATCCTCTGCTAGGGCACTGCACTTCCCTTCCCTGAATTAGAATTCAGAGCAGAGAATTCCAAGTCTCCTCCCAAACTACAAATCCCATGATTCTGTAGGATGGAACCATGACAGTTGAAATGGTGTCAGATTGTTATACAGCTGCTTAGTGTAGGTGCATTCAGCGCTCCAGCTGGGGTCCCTCTGCTTCTCTTTAGTCTTTAAACCCCTTTCCTTCCATCCTGCTTTTCAAGTTAGACATCTGGGCCTAGTACTCAAGTCTGCAAACAAACAAACAATAGAAATCTTATCCCAGTTCATAAAAGAATTCCAGCCTGAAGGTGGCCAGCATCCAGTGTCAAAGCACTTCCCTTACAGAAGGGGTTGGGCATATTGTCCAGTGCAAAACATCTGCATTCAGTTCAAGGTTACAGAAACCAGACGGCGTGGATGTACTTTGCACATGCATGGTTCCGCATACACACTTGGTTGTGCCTTTGGCTGCACATTTGGTGACTTGATTGAGCTGAGCATCACTGCCCTTCAGCACAGGGATTGCTGGCCCAAGTAATACGCAACTCTGCTTTTGGAGATTTACGCTGGACAACTCCCCCATATTGGACCTCAGCCGCTATCTCGAGACCCTTGGAGGAGGTCATGTGGAAACATGCACAGATCTACCACCAGCTCCCTCTCTCCCACATACTCAGACACAAATATGTCTCAGCCTGCATTAATCATATTTTCTAATGACGCTGAGAATTCACCTTGGGAGAATTATTTTAAAAAGCAACCCCCAGCTGAGGAATCTTCAAAGGGAAACCTGCAAAGACTTCAAAGGTGCCACAAAACTGCTCTCTCCCTTTGACCAAGCGATGCATTTGCTTTGCAAGCAATGACATGGAATTTCCATAGACATAAACCAAACTTACAGCAAGAATCCCCCAATTCCCTTGGGCAGGAAGGAGGCCTGGAGGCGTTCTGGAGATTTGCTGCCTGGAAAGCGGAGATCAAATTTCTGTTTGAAAACAAAAATCTTAATCCTTTAGTGGCCAATAAATTCCCGTTTAGGAGTGGGGCCGAGATAGCGGATGACGTTGGTTTCCACTGCAACCACTTTAGACGTGAGCACAGCTGGCTGTATGTCTTGGAAATGGCTGTCAACAGCTCAGAGTTGTGTGAATGTCTTGTCCACCAGCAAAGACAGGCTCTTGGCACGGCTGAGAAAGTGAACACAGTTGGGACACGGATGGATGTGGTATCCTTTCCATGGGCTAAATCAAAATCCTGTCCAGCATTCAGTTCCCAGCAGAGGCCTATGCTCCAACATTTCATGGGTGAAACCTGGGGCACATATGGCCAAGAGACAGCAGAGTGTGGTCAAGACAGTAAACATTGTTAGTGAGGAAGAACACAGGCTACTTGTGGGCTCCAATCACTTTATTGTGGCTCTCAAGTCTTGCCTAGACCCTCACCCTAAGCTCTTGCATCCCACAAAGTTTCTGTAACCCAGTCTCCCCAGATGTTTAGACAAAATGATGTCACCACGTTGGCTGTTATTTCTCTTAAATGGGAAACTATGGTTCTCTTGATGCAGGCTAAAATAGCCTTTGCCATATTTGCTGCAGCACCACACTGCTTGCTGATGCTCAGTTTATGATCAGCAATAATCCCAAGGCCCCCATCTTAAGCAAATAAGTGTGCCTTCCAAGCAACAGGACAGCTTGGGCTAACCCTGAGAATGCAGGAAATGATAAGACACCCACAGCATTCACATTTTCTTTTGGACATTCCTCTGTTTCTGTCACCCTCGCCTCTCAGAGTGACCCGTGCTTTGGGGGATGTTTTATCCATGACTTGCTGCCCACACAACTCAACTCCTCTCTCACTGGGTTTCCTTGGCCCTTGGTATCTCCTTGCCTTCTGCTTCTGTCCTCCACTGCCCGTTATCCTAGCCTAGCCTTTCCCACGCTGGATCCCTTCATTTGTGTTGCACTGCTGCTCTCATCAGCCCCTTTGCCAGCACCATCCATGCTTGTTGGGGGATGATAGAAGCTGCAATACAACATATCCAGAAGGGTCCTGTTTATGGAAAGCTGCTTGGCAGACGCAGTTTCAAAGAACAGCTTGGTTAGTCTGATTGTGGGGGCGGCGGAGACGGCTTGATCGTGAAAGCCACAGGAAAAAAAAATGCTGGTAGGACTTGTTTGCCACCATCATCCTGTTGATCGCAGCCACCATCTTGGATCCGGATAGGGGAGAAGTTTATCCCCGTTGCGACTTTTGTTGTCCAGCTGATCTGTTGCAAAGCAAAGGGCAAAACCGGCTTTTCCGGCTCATTCCAAAGGAAGGACCGAAAGCGGTTGCGAAATTTCTGCTTTTCCCAGCGCCAGATCTGGAAACGGGCTGAGGTTGCCATCGGGCCCAGCTGGTCCCAATCAAGCTCAAGGAGGCCGGGCCACGTGGGATGCCTGTGGTCGGCTCGCATGCTAAAGGGACGAGGTTTGCGACTTTGCTCGCATTAATGAGGTTATTTTTATATCCCCGAGAATCGTCTGAATGGCAGGAGTTTCCCTCTTGCCCTCCCCTTCAAGCAAGTGCTGTTTTCTCTTCCCTCTCCCCCAAAATATACCTCATCGCTCACTCCCCTAATATAACAAGCTCATTAACAGGCCCGAGAAAGAGGGGGCTTTTAATTATCATGGTGCCCGCTTGTGGTCTTTTATAGCCGCGTCTTGCCCTTCCATTATAAACACTGTATTTTCAGGAATTTACTAGCCAGCTGTAAAAATGTGTTTCTACTCAAAACTTGGCCTTAAGGGAAATTTAAAGCTGTCAGAAAACTGCATTTACCACCTCCCCTCCCCTTGCTTACTTTTTTGTCTTTAAAAAAAAAATGAATTTCATGCTGGCAACGCATCCTGGCCTGAACAACAGATACACAAAAGAAGTTTCATTATTAATGGTTGCTGTTAACTAGCAAGCTGTCGAATATCATTCACATAATTTCCTGGACTTGTCTACTCAGAAGTAGGTCTCATTAGATCCAGTGGCGCCTACTCTCAGTTTCTAGGACAGCAGCCTTAGTTCATTTTCAGCACAAAAATTTCCAGGACCTCTTATAAGTTCAAGCCATAAAATTAGGTACACAAGTAATGTACAGTCAGCTCTCAACATTTGTGGGTTTGACTTTCATGGATTCAATTATTTGCAAATTTGCTGCAACCCCTGCCTGCCACCCAACTTCAGGTGCTTCTTTTCGGGGAACCTTCCCTCTCGGCAGCTCCGATCAGAGTGTGCAGCCTCTTAAAATCCCACCTCTGGTCCTTCTCCTCCTCCACCAGCCGCTACCTGGCCAACTAGGGATGGGTCACAGCCCGGTTTCTCAGCATCACAAACCCTCTCCCAGTGCCCCCAGACCCACCCCAAGGAAGGGAGTGGGCAAGAGAGAAGAAGTGGAAGGCCACCGTGCCAACCCACTCACCTCTCCTCTCTCCTTTCCCCAACCTGGTTTGGACCCTGGGTGTCTGCTTTCCCCACCAAGCCTTGCCCTCCTCCACCCCCCCAACCACATTTTGGTATTAGCAATTTTTCCACTTTTGGAAGAGGCCTGCACCCCTAACCCTAGCGAATGTGGAGGGCTGGCTGTGTTTATTTTTGAGTATGGCATACCAATGCAACAAAAACTAAAAGAGAAAGGGCGATAAGGCTCAGCTTCTGTGTGGCTCAGCTTCTCAGATGCACTGGATGGTCACAATACCTTGGCCGTGGCAGGTCCCATGGAGAGCCAGCATGGGGTAGTGATGGCCAGAGTTTTGGACTTGAGAGACGGGGGTTTGAATCCCTGTTCAGCCCTGGAAACCCACTGGGCGACCTTGGGCAAGTCACGCTCTCTCAGCCTCAGAGAAGGGCAAAGACAAACCCCTCTGGATAAATCTTGCCAAGAAAACCTCGTTATCAACCGTCTGAGGGTCCCCATAAGGCAGAAACAACTTGAAGGCACACAGCAACAACAGCAAGAGGTCCCATTAGAGTCTCTTCTCCCCGTTGACCAAACTGTCGAAGCTCTTGCGATATTCAAAAACTGCGTCCTCTTTTGCCCTTGTTGTGGTCAGTATCCCATTACTGCAGACGTGGAAAAATTAATCCAAACATTAGCTGTTTTCCAGGAAGTTCATAGCACTGTGGGCAAAAGCTTGACTGAGTAATGGCTTCTTCAGCATCTCGGGGCTACAGGAAGCCAAAGTTCAAAATGAGAGCCACAACACAGAGCCTGTTGTCTATTCCTGCGGCAGAGCCACAACAGGCACTGGGATCTGGAATATGTCAACAGCTTTAGTATTATCAGTTAGAGTGTTAGTAAGCCTGCTTCTTCCATTGCTGCCTTTAGAGGTCCCGGAAAATTTTCTCAAAAAGAGCTTTAACCCATTTGTGGTTGTTAAAAAGGAATTGACTGGCATGGCATTGGTTTAGCTGGCTAAGGATGATGCCAGTTGGTGCCTTGCGCATCAGTCAGACATTTGGAAAAAGTGTTTTTTAGAAAGAAGGGAGGAAGGAAGGAAGGACAGACAAAGTCATGGTTGGACATCCCTTAGTGGCAAGGAGTTCCAGGGACTGCAGTTCTACCCAGGTTAGGCTGGCTGGATTTGATTTGGAAGGAGAGAGTGTGGGCAGGGGAGATTCTGAGACTCGTAGCTCAAACAGTGACTTTCCCAAGTTCTGGAAACCTCCTGCCACTGCAGCCAGTACTTTTATTTCATCCCAAACATACCACAAGAAGCACATCGTCTTCCGGTGTTTGTGAGTGTTGGAGCAGCTCCTAAAACAGCCGCAGCTGAAGCTTTCTCCGAACAGCGTAAAAGGTGAAAGGCCAACCGTGTGGGATTAGCAACGAGGTCCGAGATTAATTTCTTCAAAAGGCTCTAAGCCCCGGCCCCTCTCTGTTTCCTCTTTCACTTATTTTGCACTCCCACTTGCTCTCGTGTGTGGCCTTTGATTCTTCGCTTGTCGTGTTTTCCTTTAAAGCGCGTGGAATAAGGGAAGGGTCATGCCTGCAGATAATTTAGAAGGTCTCATTCAATCTCCAGCATCTCTGCAGGGAAAAAAAAGACTGCCTGGAAACCTGGAGAACTGCTGCCGTTCAGTCCGCACCAAAGGAAGGAATCGTACAGCCCTCCAGGTGTGGTGTAGTAGCCATTGTGGTTTGAGTGTTGGCCTCGGTCTTCTAAAGACCAGCATTCAAATCCCCACTGAGCCAGGGAAACCCCCGGGCGACTCCAGGCAAGTCATACACAAACCTCCCCCAAAGAAATCCTGCCAAGTGGTAGGGTTGCCACAGACCGAAGCCAACTAGTAGACACATGAGAACCAACTTGAGAGAAAGACATCAGTGAAAACAGAGCTTTCTCTTTTCCCAGGCCATTTCCGCACCAGGCTGTTATAGCACGATGATTCCACTTTCAACCTCCTATGGAATCCTGGGGTTTGCAGTTTAGGGAGGGTCCGGCTGGCCCCTCCCTAAACTGCAAACCCCAGGATGCCATAGGAGGTTGAAAGTGGAATCATCGCGCTATAACAGCCTAGTGCGGAAATGGTGCAGTTGGGAATCCTTCCCAGTAATGAGCAAAGTCCAGGGAGCAACTGTATGAGCCCCAAACTCACTGGGGCTGTCCCAATCTCCCTGCTCTGCAAGTGCAAAAGAAAAAAATGGAAATGTTGGCACCACTGGGGCATGTTCATGCTTCACTGTGTCTAGGATGTTGGCCCTTTTGGTGAGGTTTGCGTAAATTCTTCTGTGGTTTTAGTCCTGTTTTAGTGGTATCCAGCAAAAGGAGGGGTGTACACCTATGTGGCAACTTCGTATCAGTCTTTTTAAGCATCATGGCTTCCTTTGCCCCACCCGGCACAAGAGAATTGCAACTTGGTACCTAAGATGACGATGCTCTTTGGTAGGTAGGGTTGCCAGCTTTCAGGGCCTGACCCTGAGCCTCCAGTTTTCATGGGTCATCCCCAGGTGAATTCTCCAGTTTTGGTGGGCTCAACAACAGCAAGACAAAAGGGCTGTGCGCGAATCTCCAGCTCAGCTGGTAAAGCAACCCATTTAGCTAAGGTCGCTGTCTTAATTTCTAAAGAGGAAGCTATGCGCCGTGTTTACGTCTATGTGTGCGTGTGCCTGGATGACAAGTTGTGAGCAACAGTGGTTGGCGCTTAATGCAAAATGCTTAAGGACATCACCGGAGCCATCCTTCAGTCTCAGATTTTGGCTCAAAAACCTCAGGGCTAGGGGCAGTAATGAAATGGGAACCCATGTTGGTAGGAATCTTAACCCAACACCCTTTCTCCTTCCCATGAAGGGGAAACAACAGTTCCCAAGAGAAGGAGTGATTGTGGAGTTTAAGCAGAGCTTGGAAAAATTACACTTTGGACTACAGCAGCCAGTGCCCATGTTGACTGGGGGATTCTGGGAGTTACTGACCCCAAATGGTGCTAGTTCCCTGCTGTGAGTTTAGGTCTCCAGCTCTGAGAGTGTCCCAAAGCCTCAGATTCTGGGTGGTGCAGGGGAGTCGGCCCGTCTGGCCCCCCTCCAAGTCACACACCACAAGCTTAAGGAGGAAAGGAGGCTGGGATTAATTTGGGGCACATCCCGACAACGTTTCCTTGCCTTCTGATGTAACTGCCGCTTTTTGTTTGGAGAAGGAAGCTGAGCCCTTCCAATATGACCGGATTAGCAAACCCCTCGGCTTGTTTGTGGTCACGCTCCGGCAAATGCAAGCCGCTGGTGTTCCTGCACCATCCCATCTCCTGCTATTCGATCCCTCCAAGGAGCCCAAGTCCCAGGTTTGTTTTAACATCCAATCTGTGGGCTTTAAAATGGGCCTCTTTCCTTTTCCTTTTCCTTTTTCTCTCTCCTTAGGTCAGCTTTTCCTGGGCCTTCGCAGCCCTCCTCAATGAGGCAGCATCGTTCCTAGACTCTCCTGGCAAAGACCATCGTAATTGTCCCCAGATTTCCCTTTGTCATTTGAGTCAAGGGCTGCTTCCTTGGGAACCTAAGGCGATCTCATGTGCCATACCAACAGAGATACCAACAGAGTCTTGGCTCTAGCACGCCCAGGCCATTTGCTCCGTCCTTGATCCCACTGTTTAAAATGGGTGGGAATGTAAAAAAGAAATGTCGGACCAACCATGATCTAAAAATCACAAAATCATATCCCATAAATATTTTATTGGATTTTGATTGGGGATGGCTGCTTGGGGGCCGGCCTATGCTGCCGAAACCATCACTGCAGCATCCTCACTGTCCCACCTGAGAATTTTTGCAGGCAAAAGCATCCAAGATGTATTTATTTCTGGCCAACTTCCCCCTGGCTTCACCCTCTTTTTATTATTAAAAGCCTAGAGGTGAATAAAGAAAATAAATAGCGTAGGAATGAGAATCGAGAACAGCTTGAGTTGTGTTATGAGTACCAAGACAAGGGAAAGCAGCATGATGAGCTCTCTGTCTGTGTGGACGTTCTAGCAAACTAAATACCACAGGCTGCCGTTTGCTCAATGTTTACAAGAGTTGTAAGGCAGACTTACAATCTTGTAACTTTGGAGATTCACGTTTATGGTCAATAATGAAGGCGTGTAACTCCCTGAACCAACATTTTCAGCCAGGTGGCACCCCAAGCGAAGGCCTTCTGAGGTATGGAGATTGGGGCATGGAAGAATGGCACGGGCAGTGTTCTCTGGGCCACGGGCCACACCAGGAGAAGCACTTATGGCATGACCGCAACATGTCTCTCCGGTTGCCCACCTCAGTGCACCTCACTACTGGAAGACCACTGCAGTTATCATTCTCCAACTCAAATGCATGATTTGGTAGACAACATAGGATCTCGAGGAATGCATTTTGCACAACTTTTGTACAAAATACTGGGGGGTGGGTTGCATTAAACAACGTTTTGCAAAGAAAAATGAAATCCTGAAATGCAACAACAACAAAAAACCACAGTCTTTGAGCATTTTCTGAACATTTCTGAGACACTTTTTCATTGAGGACAGTCGAACTTGTGAGTATTTCTTCCCTCCTTATTTGGAGAGTCAGAAAACAACCTGATTCAGCAGAAACCCAACTTGGAGGCCGTCCAAATCCTTTTCAGGTCTCCTTCTGAGCCTCCGTCTTCAGCCACAGCCACAACATCCTAGCTCATCTCCGCTCCGTGGGGCCCTCTTCCCCCAGCCTGAGTATGTTGGGTCTCCGGCAGCTGTTCCTTAGAAGCCCTCAGGAATTATTTTGTCATCGGCTAGGTAGCTGGTCAGAAACCACTTGTGTCTCCTGCATCTCCTCTGCCCCTTGAGAAACCCACCTCTATTAAATCCGTCTGATCTGGAGGGCGGGAATGGGTGGGTGCGTGGGGAGACTGGTGGGAAAAATGGAATGTCCCCCCACCTCACCCCATGGCTTTATTATGTATGAATTTGCATCCCACTGTCTGAAAGCAGAGACGTGAGAAAGAGAGAGAGTTCATCGGCATGAATTAAATGGTCTGGTTGGTCTTTCTTTTTCTTTTTCTTTTTTTAAATCAGATGTTGGGGGGCTTCAGGGGCCCTTGGAACATATTTTGCGTGCCCTTCACCTTCCCTGCTCTGCAATCTCTCTCTCTCTCTCTCTGGGTAGCTTAATCCAAGGTGAAATGAGTTTGTGAATGTAATTGTGCTAATAAAGTCATTTTTATTAGCTTTATCTTGTGCCCAGGTGGAACTAATTAGAGGAAACCAGACCATCTCCAAAGGCACCAAAGCGTAGCTGAGTTGTCATGTTCATAGACAACAAATATTGTGCCTGTGTGAGAGGATGAAGTTATGCATATTCAGCCTTATTGCTCCATCATTGAGGTCATGCATGAAATTGCAAAGTGTCCCCCCATCCCACCCCTTTATTTAAAAAAGTCCATAATGGACTAAAAACATAGCTTAGGGATTTCATGCAAGCCAAGAGGTGAACACTAACTTTAACTTCATTGGTTCTACTGTTGTTTGATGTTCCATCATAAAAACATATTCCAGATTTTTAATACAAGAGAGATGGAAGAAAGTGAGGATTGTGGAGGCTTTAAATCCATGGTCCACCTCCCAGAGAAATAATACAAGATTATGTGAATTATCCTAGAAAGAAATTAACTAGTTCTAGAGGTATTAAATGATAATATTTTGTTAAATCGTCTTGCTCTTGTTCGATTGAAAAATGTAGGTACTTACATGTAGAAGAGAAATTGGTTCCTTATTTTTGAATGGCACCCTTTAACTCCCCAGATGGATAGGTACGCCAACCCCAAAATTGTCTGTCTTGGAGGGCCTGAAGGGCAGTGGAAGGATTCTGGGACAGAGTCTCTGGCATCCACTTGTCTGTGCACCTAAAAAAAAGAGGGCATATCACTGATGTGTATGAATAGAGTGCAGCAATTTCTCTTAGAGCAGGGTTGGTCATAATTTATTATTTATTTATCTGTTGCATGTATATACCCTCTTTCGCCCAAGATGGGACCCATGATATGGCCCATGAATTGCATGTGGCCAACTTTGGTGGCCCTGAAGCTGCCCATCAGTGTCTCAAAAGCCCCAATTCCCCCCCTCTATTTTGAGAGGGCAAGTTTTGTCCCCAAATCATATGGAGAGCGTGCTAAATGCATGTGTCACCCTGACGAGGGCTCTTGAACCCAGCACTATCTCCAAGTACCTCCACTTTCCTCTACAGTCCTTCTCAAAATGGCAACAGGAAGTGATGCAACATCCCTTCCTGTTGCCATTTTGAGAGGGATTACAGAGAGAAATGGGCTTGGTTTTTTTGGGGGGGTGCAACCTGTGGGGTGTGCCTGGGACCTGTCCTCTGGACCCCCTGAAGTTGCCCACCCCATCTTAGGGAAAATGACACATCGAATTAGACATGCAAAGGCAATGACTCACGCTTGAGACAGTGTGGTTGCCTTATTTCAGGCATATGAATGCAAAGAACAGGATCAGAAAGGTGCGTCTATATTGTTTGGTAACTTACGGACAGAATCAGTCTATAACATATAAAAGATAATGTCCACTTCTCTGTTTTTAAAAATCTGCACCTCAGTGTAATAGATGTGTGTATTTGTATCTCTTTAATAGTTATTATAGGACCTAAATACCCTAAAAATACAAGATCCTGTCTGATTGTGGAAGCTAAGCAGGGTCAGCCCTGGTTAGTACTTGGATGGGAGACCGCCAATGAATACCAGGTGCTGTGGGCTGCATATTTCAGAGTAAGGAACTGGCAAAAATGTTTGCCTAAGAACACCCTATGAAATTCATGGGGCCATCGTAAGTCAACAGGCAACCTGAAGGCACAGACAATTATTATTATGGTGTTTTAGATTTGACTACTGATGCTTGTCCGCACCTATATTATTCTCCTATAAAATCTCTAGGGCGCCCATACAGTCTGCACCCTACCGAAGGCTCTGTGTTCATCCCTCGCTTGTGCAGAATCGTGGCACGCATCCAGCCCCCCGCTCTTAATGCTGGGCCGCCTCCGTGAGTAACTTCCCTGTTTCTGTTTGCCTTCCAGGGTCGCTGCATCAATTTCACCAGAGTGAAGACCTCCCAGGCGCCACCGAAGTACCCGCTCAACAACGCCTACCACCCTCCACCACCGCCCCCGGCCCCCATTTACAACCCTCCGCCCCCGGCCCCCATCTACACCCCACCTCCTCCGAGCGCCCCAACGCCTCCCACCCCCTCCCCACCCTCCACACTGCCCCCCGTCCCACCTCCTCCTCACGCCCCGCCCCCAAACCGGGCTCCGCCCCCTTCCCGTCCCCCTCCCCGCCCTTCCGTCTAAAGGTCAAGCCTCTCCCGCCTCCCTCGCTCCCTCCCCCCTCTCTTTTTCTTTCTTCCTTTGCTCTCTTTCCCAGAAGCATTTCTCAAGCCATTTTCAGCAGTACTGTAACCATTGCAACATGGAGGCGCTCTTAAAACCTTGACTTGGGTGACCGGATGAGCAAACCACTTCCGATTCTTAAGCCCAATGCTTCGGTCAGTTGGAGCACTCAGATTGCCTGATCAGCTGAAAAGGAATCTCTTCCATGTAACACTAAGAAGGAAGGAAGACGATACCAAACTCCGGCAAAGGTTGGCAGCAGACAGCATCACCAACAGCTACCTGTGGCTCCTTTCTGCACATTTTTGTTGCAACAATTACCAAATTGGGGAGCAAGGGATCACTTCCTGCCATGGTTGCTTCGTGTTCGTGCTGAGAATGGATCATTGCTTGGATGCATGGCAAGCGTGTCAGGATGAGACCAAAGCCACGAGCACGGAAACCCAGGTGGCTAAAACCTGAGGCCATCCCCATGAGTGTGTCACCATTTGGGGTGTCTTCCTGCCTGTCATGGGTGGCATTTGTCTACGTGCCTGGATTTGTTAAGTTGCTACAAGGAAGGCAGCTGATGGAATTAACTACATTACGGATGGATTGAAAGGAGGAGTGGATGCTGGAAAGCCAAGACTCACTAGGGATGGAGGCTCTGGTGCTTCGTCCTTAGGGAGAAAGCAGGATGGAATGGGAAGGTCTGCCTCCCATTGTGTTCTCAGAAGAGAAAAGGAGACTTGCAAGATGGTAAAGTGTGTGCGGGGGGTGAACCATTTCAGTGTGCATCAAGGATATGGCAGCAACAGAGATGGTGTGCATGTTGTTTTTGGAAATTTCCAAAACATGATTTGGTTGGAGGTTTTAAATAGGTGCAAGAGGCCCAAAAAGAGTCTTTTAAAAGTGTGTGTGGCAGTTGGGGTAAAGCCCAGGTGCTCATTTGCTGTTGACCGCCTTTGGAAACAACACCCACACTGTAGAGAGAAGAGTGATCCAAGTTTCTCTCCCCGCTCTGTGGAGAAAAGGTCTTCAGAAACTCCCTCCAGTAGTAGATATTTGCAAACAGATTCTCACCACCATTTCTCACAGGTTGATATCAATGCATGTAGAGTTTTTTGTTGGATTTGTAGAAGCCAAGCTGGCGCAAAATGCGTCTGGAATGAGAATTAAGTCATCCTGGTTCAAACAAATTTTTTCGAGGATGCATGAGGTCTCAGTCTAGATGTGTTGAGGGGGAATTTTGGGAGAGGGAGAAGGGAAGCAAGAGGGAGGGAGGGACAGACTCGACCCTTCGCTTACTGTGTGGTTGGGATTGTATCTCTATCAGCCTCGGTTCCCATTTCCAGAGCAGGAAACATTGTGAACATAAAGGGAAACAGGAATGGTTGGGAAAGGTGGGTGCTATTCAAGATGGTGATGCAGTTGCAAGTTAGAATGATACATATTAGTAGCACTGAGTTTGTGTTACCTGAAAAAGGAATTGGCATGTGTTGGCTTCAGCATGGTGTGAGATTCTACCTTCCAACATGTGTTTGATGACAGATTTTCTTCCTTTTGTTGCTTTGCTTCCCTTTCCTAAGAAAGTGCTCCTCAGCTGTTGAGTGCCTGCCCTTAGAAGCTGCTGAGCATCTCAGCTCCACCACCCTCGGGGTCTGTGTCACAAAATCCAGTCCCGTAGGTGGGCATTTTCATGGCTAGAAAGCTTCAGGCAGAGAAGAACTGTGGGGACAAACCCCAGCTAGGTTTTAGAACACATGCTTTTTGCAATGCATAAAATCCACCTTTCATTCCCCACCATAACCAGTTAAAGACCTGGAAAAGACCTACTGGCAGATGCTTCTAGGAAAGCTAGACCCGTGATCAGACCTACTTAGAAGACAGCACTGCCTTTTCCACGCATCGGGTGGAAACTGGTGGAAGACCAAGGGGGTGGATAGGGAAACTTTGCAGCACTTTGTCTAAAAAAGCAACAAGACTTCGCTGATGCCAACTCTTTAACTGTGCCGCTTTCCAGATCCTGGGGCAAGACCAAAAAGTACAATGACATTTTAGTCGCCTGAGAAATGCACTGGTTGCATTTCCTTTTTTAGTTCTTCTTTATAAACGGGAGCTGGTCCGCCTTTCCAGCCTTGCACATCTGCACATCATAAACACGTAGTAAAATATCCGAGGACCCAGCTTAGTGACACAGGTGTTAGAAGTAGATAAAAGTTACCAGATCTTTAAAAGCAAGTTCCTGTGCCTTCTGTGTGGTGGTTAGCATCAGTTGTCCCCCAATGAAACTGTGCCGCCTGATCTTAAAGTCTTTTCACATCACTGTTCTAGCTAAGTCCTATAGTTGCCATTGTTTTAAATGCATTTCAGAGGAATACAGTAACTGAGGCTCCTATCTTGGCCCAGTCAATTTCTTTCTAAAATAGCAAGGAAGTTGTTGTAGTCCAAGCTGAGTGCTTTGAAGCTCCTTTGGTGCCTTCATTTTCTCCTGCCTGACCTACTTTCACTGAAATAAACATCGGCAGGACGGGGGAGTACTCGCCTTCACCTGTCTTGTCCCCCTGACAAGATGAGCCTTTGAGCACAGATGCTCAGAATGAGCAATCCAAGGTACAACCAAGGGGGAGTCTTGTGCACATGTTATGCATTTGGCCAACTTATTTCCACATGGGCTGCACAGAAGTTCTGGATGACCTCAGCTTACCAGGTGGCCTTACACATGTAGGATTGGCCACGTTGCAGGGGCTAAGAACGTAAAGAAACTGTCCAGGTTGTGACTACGGGTGCTTCTGCATGTTACATCATGTGGCGAAAAAGCCAGCTGTATATTGACTGCAGCATAGGGGTGTCCGGAGAGGCTGTGCGTGGCAGGATGTTGCGTAGGTATTTGGTGCGTATTAGGGTGGAAACAGTGTCGGTACTTATTCATTACCAAGTCAAAAGTGGTTTTCTTGACAGTCAGAAAAGAAAGAAGAGCATGCTAGCAGGAATTTGTGCAATTTTCTCCTTGTATTCCAACGTCCCAAAATATTTCAGAGGAATTATTCAGCAGAGAAAAGCTTACAAGGGGTTTTTGCACTCACACCCACAAACAAAAATGTTTTCTGCACAGAAAATGAACTTCTTGTGCAGGTAATCCATTTTCTTTGCTAGAAACCATCCCTCTCCTTCCAAAAAACTAGTCATTTTCGTCTTCAGAATAATTCTTCTACAAGATTTTGGGACATTCAGATACAAGGACACTGCTGTGGAGGTATATTCATTTTCTCCGACAGTGGAGAGAAAACTACTGTAATTATTCCTCCTTGTGTGAGATGATGAAATAATTAAGGATTTAGATCCCTAGGTGTGCATGGAGCATGTGCATCTCTTCAAGGGGAGAGGTGTGAGTCGGATGGCTTTTCGAAAGGCCTGGGCAGATGCACGAAGGCTAATTCTTATCTGGTTGCGATCTTGTTTGGTTTTCTGCTTCATATCATTAATACTGGAAAAGCACCACAAAAGCAACCTGTGTAAGGTTGCAATTTAGAAACGACGACTTGTTGTTTTTTTAAAAGAGCTTTCTCTGTAGTTCCAAGGTGATGGTGCCAGCAGATATCTGAGCTCAAAACTTCCAGGCGGTTTGCTCCCTTACACCCAGAACAAAGTGGGAACTGTTAAAAAGAAAAGATTATTGTGATCACGGCACAGTCCGTTTAGGTTGCCTTCCAAAGGAATGCCGAAAGGAACAGAACAAGGACAGGTAAAACGTCAGCACTCCTAGCACTGAGTGCCTTCAGGAGGAGTGCTGCTGTCTTTCTAATGGGGACATTTGCTAATGGTTGACCCACCCAGAGATACCCAGTGGCCTTTTGTCCACAGGTCTCTGCCCCCACTTCACACACTCCATCCCAGCCAGAGCAAGAGTGACTTTGTCTGCGGGCAGAACAAAGCGGCTCTGCGGGAAAGGGAAAAAATGGCTTGGATTGCTGTTTTGGGGTGCACCTCTCCAGACATAGCCACTGTTTTGGGGGGCAGGTTGTTCCAGCAAAGGATGGCTTTGGGGTGGTCAGGGAAAACCTGATGCCCCATTTGGCTGGTCCCCAATGAGCAGAGTTTGGACATAATCTACCCGGATGGACTTTAGCTTGTTCAGAAAAGAGGGTCCAGTCCTCCTCTTCTGTTACCAGGCCCTCGGAGACAGAGCGGCCCATATTGCTTTAATGGGTTTGGTCAGAAGAACATCCCAAGAGACGGTGCTCAGAAAGGGAAAAGGATATGGAGATTCATATACCAACATATTTGGGAGTAGGTTTGTACTCATAACAGATCCATGAAGGTGCCCCAATGTTTTCTAAAAAGAACATTCCAGTACTTTTTGATAGTCATTCAGCAATCATTGCAGAAGAACCTCAGAAGGCAAATAAAAAGATTTTTAAAAATATATGTCTGGTGTTATTAAAGCAGTTTGTTTTCCCAGTTCTAAATTCAAACGATAAAAATCTGAGAACAAAGAGGGGGGAATTAAAAAGTGTAATCAGGCCAAGTTACTATTTTTATTATTTTTTTTACATACACGAAAATTCTCTATGCATGAGTTAAAAGGAAAATTCCAGATCTGTGGTGTATATATTGTTATTGCGTGTTTGCCATATTTTAAGTGGAAGCATTCCCTATCCTGTGTGGATAAAAAGATCCTTTTGTTTTTTTTTTTCACGTTGTAGTAAATTATTATAAAGCCAATGATATTTCATGGCATGTTATTGTATCAAGCTGTGCTTGTTTTGTTTTTATTATAATTTTTCCCCTTATGGTTGTATTGCTTTTATTAATGTATAAATATTTCCTGTACTGACGAATACCTCCTTTACAGAGCATTAATTGCAATCCAAAGGACACTTTTTCATTTAAACCAGAGGTAGACAAAAGCAGCAGGGGCTGAGGTTCGGTTTCTAACTCTGGGGTCCTCCAAGGGCCACATGAATCCCATAAAATGTCAAAAAAGGGAAAAAAAGGAGGGGTAGGGCTGAAAAAATGGATTTTTTTAAAAACGCTAAACAGCATAGAGCAGCCCTGCAGACTAATTGAAAGGGAAATGCTGCCAACTGGAGGCTTTGAGGAGAGAGAAGTTATTCTTTGGGGGCTAACCACATGGTGGCTTGGGGAATTTGGAGGGTTGAGGGCCACAGAAAGAACTGTGGGGGGCCCGTGTGGCTCCAGGGACCATAATTTTGCCCATCCCTGGCTTAAACCATTAAGAAAGGTTGCAGACGGTAGGTATGGAGCTGTTTCCCTGTAGGTGGTAAGTGGATCCAATCCAGCAAAGTGTTGTTTTAGCATAATCTTCATTTTTCTAGCAGCCTTCGGGTAGCCAGGTGAGAAAGGATAGGACAGAAGAGAGCAGGCAAAAGATAGATCGGGGTCTACAGGTAAAATCTCTGGTCACTCTGCAACAGATAGTCAAGTTTGTAAATGCCTCCCCCCTAAATTGTTTAATAGTAACTACATAAAGGGTTCGAAAGTTGGCTTGTGTCTGTCCGTGAGCTCAGTTCTGTTGCCAAAAACAAAATTGCCAAGCGAGATGCACTTGTGAGGTTTCGGTAGTTCCCTGATATTAGAAAAGTAAATTGCACCCAACGACACCCATTGGTGGACCACAGAGGGCTAACTTAGTAGATCCCACAAGCCTGGAATGTGCTTTAGGAGACAGAGATCCAATTCCTAGGGCTACAACCCAGTGGCAAGTTCCCCTGTACAGCCTACTTGGGAGTAAGAAGTATGAGAATGGCCGTACCGCCTCTTTTACAGGCTTCTGAAAAAGATACTCTTCCTTCCTTCCTTCCAGTCTAAGAGGCATAAAGGAGGAAAATTTCCCCCACAGGTAGCAGACAGAGCCCCAGACGCACAGGTTACCTGGTCACAGTCCTTCCTTTCCTAGTGATACAATTACCAATCTGTTTGAATGTTTTTTATTTTAAATCCCCTTTTGCATTTGTACCTTTAAAGGAGCACATGCAAACTGGTGTTCTCTTTTGGGGACTGATGTTTTAAGTAACTGTCCTAGGAACTGGGGACAAGCCTGGTAGGCTTCATGTTCTTCTCCCCAGTCTCTGAGAAAAGGACGATGCAGAAGAACTTTCCACTGCGGTCAAATTACTGGGATAAGGACAGCCATCTTGGATTTCCCACATAGGCACCAAAATATTTTGGACTGTGTGTGCCCTGGGGATTGTACCCAGCACTAAATACTTCCCAGGCAGCCCATTCACAGAAGCCATGGTAACAAACACACTTTGATGCCCCAAGGTGGAGAATTCAATGGGACATGGGTGCTTGAATTTTGGTTGGATTGTGTCCATATACCTTAAATTTTAGATGAAATTTTCAGTGACAATTAATGTTGTGTAACAGCGAGGTTGAACTGGCCAGCGTACTACATTCCTTGTATAGTACTGTGTATGTTATCTTCTCTTAACAGAAAATCTTTGGAACACATTATTGTGACTATCCCAAACTTAGTGATTTCTCAAGAGACTAAGAGTTCTTTATAGAACAGAAAGAACAATGAATGGAAGCAGTTGGATGGAGTTATGACTTTCCTGCTATTTCAAAATTATTTGAAAGATTCTATACACACAGGCCCACATATCTAAAGAGATGAATCACTGGTGATGAACTCTATCAAGACTTAAGCAAAATTTAATAAACAAATACTTTGGTACCCACTGGAATCACGAATAGCCTGGCAGTAGCAAGAACTAGTTGCCAAACACATCTCGTACAATAGAAATGTCGATCAATCTGCAAATGATGGAAACGGGGGAAAAGTCACTGGAAGAACAAAGAAATGTTAGCGACCATCAGAGGATACAAAAGAGAAAAGAACTTTCTCTCAGGTAGATCTGGCTACCTTTGGTGGTGGAGATGAAGAACGAATCAGCCAACAAACAATTCTTATTCTGTGCCCTTGCCTTGTTTTGCATGAGTCAATTTTTAGATGGTCATTAATCTGTCAATTTTAATGTCATTAAAGAACTGATTTGACTTCTGGTTTTCTATGTTGCCTTTGCAAAGGGTGTGGGGGAAGCTGTACAACACTCCCTCTCTTCCATGCCATGTTGCGTTTGTGGTGGCCGAATCCTCAACAAGGCTGAGGACGCCGGTGGTCTTTAAGCAAAGAGAACATTGCTGGTTTCCCTGGGATTAAAGGAAAGGTGGATGAGAAAGAAGAGACAGCTGCAGAAAATACTGAAGAACTGGAGACAGGCGAGACACTCTGGGATAGGAACTGGAAGAAAGTGCAGAGGAGGTGAGCTCAGTAGAGGAGGGAATCCAAGGTAGTAAAACAGAAGCAATCTGCACATGGGCCTGGAGGTAGAAGGCAGAGATTATTGGACAGAATTATTGTAGGGAACTGGGAAGGGAGAAGGGTGCTGTGTCTAAACCCCAAGAGTAGAATTTTTTCAGGTGAGCCACTACAACACTTCGGTTCCAAAATCCTAAGACAGCGACAAGGGACTAGAAACAGTGAACAATGGCACTCCTTTTCACATATTGAGCCAAGCAAACCAACCTATTCTTTGCTCAACCAACGCCACCATTCTTTGTTTAATCCCTAAAAGGATCATCTTCACAGCTGTTTTCCCTGCCTGAGAGTCAGGCTGCAGCTGCTAAATTCGTAGGAGAAAGAACTCAACACATTTAATATATGCTGGTGGATTCTAGTTAATATTTTTGGCTTTGTCTCAAGACTGGCCAAAAAAGTTGGGCGGGGGGAACCAGTCAAAGGCAATGTGCTTTAGAGATATTTATGCAGAGTTCATTCATAAAAACATGCTAAGTGGCAGAACAGTGTGGTTGGCACTCAGTACTGCCCTGTTAAAATAAACAAGCTGTGTAGTTTTTTACAGAATGGGATGTATATGCACACACACAAACTAGCTGGCAATGTATAGTTTTGTTTGCTACTTTAATCTACAAATCGTGCTCCAGGTAGCTATTAAGTGGTTCTTGTTAGGCGAGGAATGCCAGAGATGAGGGACGTCCAAGTCAAAGTCATGGTAAATCATGGGCACTTGTTTTTATTCAAAGAGCAAGATACAAAAACAGCTAAGAAATGACAACGTAAATGATAAAAGTTTGCACTGTGTATAGCACACAGCCAAAAACACAAAACAAAACAGAAAAACCCTGGTACAGAGTGGTCCCATAAATCAAGACAAGCTGGACATACATACACTCATAAGGGGGGCGGGCAGATAAAGAACGGATTAATGTCTGCCAAAGTGTTCCGGGTTTACACTCACACCCACACCCACACTTTGATTTCTTTCTTCAAGCAGAGACCATTAGCAGCTACATCACTCTTCTTCAGGAGACAGCAAACATACAAGGCAACTTGCAGTTAAGAATACCTTGGCCAAAGCCAAAGTACTGAAGACCACGCTGGTGGGTGATTGAGGTCTGTGTCTGTCCTGCTTTAAAAAATAAAAACGCCCCACAGGGAAAATGATGCCGAGATCCCTCCTCTGTCAGCCTGTGTTCCCTTTCAGCCCTGTACACAAGAGAGCTTACTGGACGGCAGCTACTGCTACTTGTTCTGTACCGCGTCGGACGGGTATGTCTACTGTACTTACAGCACCACAAGCCAAAGTGGAGTGATGCTTCCTCCCACCTTGTTACATCATCCTTCCCAACACAGGCTCCTCCCTTTGGACTGTGTTACAAGCCGTCTGGATGCGTGCTCTTCCACTGCCACCAAGAGGAAAGGAAGACCTACATGCTGACATAACACAGACACTTGCAAGAAAGCTTTTCCATCCAGCATGAAATTCCACCACTCTCTGGTGTTCAACTGTAACTGAATGGCTAATTTTAAACTGTAACTGAGTTACACCTACCATTTTATGGGTTACTGCACGAGGGTCCAAGGCCTTTTGAGTCCTAAAGTCACATCCCAGCCTCATTTCATTGTCCTTCAGTCTGACAGGCTCCTCTTAGTGAGGGCTGCTTGAGGAAACAGTGCCCTGAAACCTAACCTATCACTGCACCATCTGGGGAAACAGGAAAGCAGAATTCTCTTACTTCCCTATTAAATTAATTATTTGTATCTGATTTTTTTTTTAAAAAAAAAGAATGCAGAGAACAAGCTTGATAGCTCAACCAAGCTGATATTCGACCTAAGCTCTCTAAACTGTACACAATACCAGCGTTGATGAAAATACAACAGGGAAAGTAGTCTTGCCAGAGGATACTTATCCACAGCCTTTTTACACCACCTCTGCCCTCAACTGCCCATGACAAAAAAAAGGGGGGGTGGGAATAGTTTGGGGGAAATCGAGATTTTGGCTTTCTTTGCAACATCAATGGTTGTCACAGCTGTGCAGTCCTGGTGCATTTGTTTGGCCTAAGAGCTCCTTTATACACCTCATCTTTGGTCCTGTTTAATTTATATATTGCATGTTTCCTCCAGTCGTGTAACTCACTATGCACATTTTGAAACAGCTGTAGCCATTCTAACTACCCTACAAATATCAGCCTAGAAGAAGAAGACACTGCTGTTCTATTTCTAAAAAAACATTTTCTGTGCAAAGCTAGAGGAAAGTATACTAATTTGCTTTCTACTGCTAGGACAAAGAGACAGATTCTAGTTTCTTCAGACAATTGGAGCCACAAGGGAAATGGGGTGTCAGGTCAGGCCCCATCCCTTCATCCAGTGTCCCAATCCAAGCAAACATCTGCAGAGCTCTGCACACCATAAATGTCTGTCTTCAAAACAGGGTCACACTCATTCAACGCAGCGGTTGGGTATATACTGCTTGCAAGCTTATCAAGGGAACAGAAAGGGGAGTTCAAGAAACATCTATATATAATATTGCCCCAAGCCCTGCTCCAGACATTCACAAGGCAAAAAGTATACTTTCGCAGGAACTTTTCTAGAAATGCCCACCCTCCAACTTTGTGCCTGTGTCCATTTCTCCATCTTCCTGTATTACAGAAAGTGGCTTCTTTAGCAGTACTGTAAAACCACGCTGCCACACCCCTCAATGCCACTGTCAAAGGGAGATGGTGCTTTTTGGAGCGGGTAGAAGTTTTCAGGAAGAACATTCAGACAGACAGCCCTTCTTACCCTTTTTGGTTCAACACTAGTTCCACCAACTGTCCTACCGATAAATTCTCCTACTTATACAACAAATGAGGCAAAACAGCACCTTGGCTTCCCTTCATTGCTTACATTGCCTTCAGCGGAGGGGAATGTGTATTCTGCACTTTCACATTTAGAACACACTGAGGCACACACCTTCATAAATCTGGGAAGGCAGGTGCATTAACTGAAGACCTGCCCCCTGTAGCAAATGGAGATTTCATGCCCTTTCCTGATTCTGCAAAGATGCTGGAAAATAATGTGGCAACTACACATAACAGTCTCGTTTCTGTTTTCTCAACTCCACGCAAATCCACTTGAGAGCTCAATAGTAACTTTTTCTTCCTCTACTGACTAAATTTGGAGCTATTCTCATCTGACTTTTAAACCTGATGAAATCACTGCGCTGCAGATCTCTTTTCTGACTGGATCCCTGCATGGTGACAGAGGTTGGGAGAGGGACTCCTTAAAAACCAGCGGTTAAGCTGCCTGGATAACTGCCTAGTTTCCTCTCTCCGTATGAGAACAACTCATGGCAACCTGACCACATCGAAAGGAGGAAAGGGCAGGCCCTTGATCTCAGCCTCGACATGGCAGGGCAATCCAAGTAAGGCCACTTCCTTCTTAGGATCTGCACTGTTATCACATTTTGAAAGGCATGAAGGAGAGGCAGTCTGTAAGGTGTGGGCTCATGCATTCAAGTGTGATGGATCCACACAGAATGGAGCTGGCGGAAAGGGTCAGCCATCTCAAAGAGACCGGCGCACGGTGCTTCTTTTGACAAATGACACAAATCTTCACTGCTGGGAGGAGCACAAGAGCCCCACTATGCAAAAGAGGCCTTCAAACCAATTCCTGGTGGATCCCACCTTCTAGCACAAGCCCTATGGAATAAGAGAAGACTGTTTTCAGTGTTGAAACACAGCCTAACTAACGTTCTTCTGGCTTCTCTAGCTACCTTGTTTTCAGCAACTTCCTGGACAGGTTTTGCCTTCCTGAATGTCCCACAAGAAAAGCGATTTAGCACTAGGGAGATCTGAAACCATCAAGGAAGATGGTGGGGTGAGGATGATTTTTAAAGAGGAAGAACACATACTTTGAAATGATCGTCACTTAGTCAACATAGCACATGAGTTCAACATTTAACAGTCACAAATGTAACAAGTTATAAAGATTCTTGTACACATGGAACAGCATTTCACCAAGAGAGAGCTTTTAAACTCAACATCTTCCAGTACCAAAAGAGAGAGAGAGGGAGGGAGGGAGGGAGAGAGTCTCTTGCTGACATCTGCCAAAGCATTAATGACAGAAATTCTACTCGACTGTAACAGATTTGGCCAGATTTCTTGGAAAGTCAACCTGGGGAAAAAAAAAGAGATAAAAAGGCTGTGAAGATACTTTCTGTGTGCAGACTAAGTGTATAGATATGCTGTGGAATAGATCAAAGACGTAAGTACTTTATCACAATTATCTTGGTTCACAAGCTGCTAAGCATGACAAGGCCTTTGACTGTTCAATAAGTCACTGCAGAAAAGCCTGTTAATTTGAGTGTGCTGTATTTTTATCATATTAGGTTTCAATTGCCTTTTTGCCTGTTTTAAAATAATGATTTTAATATGGCTGTTTATTTAATTGCCTTTTTAACTTGTCTTATTATCCACTGTTATAAACGTTTTTGTGAACTGCCTTGGGTCCCCTGTTAAGAGAAAGGCAGGATATAAATCAAATCGACAAATGAGTAAGTACGTTGCACTCAAGTGCCCTAAATCCCACTGGAGATGAAGAACGGAGGCCTTAAGTGGTTTGTGCAAACACAGTATCCAGTAGGTTCCCCATATCCGCAGGGGATAGGTTCACAGACTTAAGGCAGACAGCAAAAAATGCAAATACCAAATGCT
This sequence comes from Iguana delicatissima, assembly GCA_948472985.1. Classification (NCBI taxonomy): domain Eukaryota; kingdom Metazoa; phylum Chordata; class Lepidosauria; order Squamata; family Iguanidae; genus Iguana; species Iguana delicatissima. The sequence continues at coordinate 826,819 of CAOKZL010000608.1, read as the reverse complement.
ATATTTTGACTTCCAGGCCAGGTGAGGCAGTGAAGGAAGGAGGCAGCTCTGCCAATTGGCTCCCCCTCCCTCCCTCCCTCCCTCGGCTTGGTGAGCTGCCCCCCTTCCAATCCCAGCAGGAGACCTGGCTTTCTGGAGCTTTGTGCCTCTCTCAGCCAAGGAAGGAGTGTCTGTCTTTTTCCTCGGCCAAGAGAGCTGCAGGGGGAGCCATGTGCCTCTCTCAGCCAGGGAGGGAGGGAGGGAGGCTCGGAGGCTCCTTCCTCAGCTGAGAGAGGCACATGGGGCCTGGCTGAGCACAGCAAGGACTCCAGCCAGCAGCAGAGTCTCTTGTGCTTGCACTCACGAGAGAAGCATCAGTCTCAGGCAATGACCAGGTCGGCCGCTTTACAAAAGACAGCTTGCCCTTCTTCAGTCAGCACTCCGTGATGCCAGCACTGCTTCCTCTGAAAGCTGGGTTTCCTTGCTTTTTGGCAGCCATCTATCCCTTCCTTCTTTTTGCTCAGATAAAATAGAGCTATAAGTGCTTCAACGAAGAAGTGACATTCTGGACCTCTTTAGGGGCTGGGCTTCCACCATGAGGCTGCATCTTATGGACAGAAGAACCATCTTGTAGGGACTCTGCACTTCTGGGTTACAAATTCAAACACAAGAGTTATACTGCACCCAGAACTGAATTGAAGCTGACTGCCTGGCTTGTCCTTTCCTCCATGTAGGGTGGGTCAAATACGCCACACCTCCCTCTTCAAGAACAGCAGAAGGATAATGCTAAGGGGTCTTGCAATATCATTCCAGCCCACAGAAGGAGTCTGGAGAGGGAAGCAGAGTCTGGGTTATCAGCTGAATGATTAGCTCTTGGGAAAAGCAACACATGCATTTTGCTGGGTTAATGAGAGGAAGAAGCCTTCAGGGACAAGGAAGGACAAGTGCTATTTTTAAAGTGCAGGGCTTACATCATATCCTCTGAGAACTGCAAGGTGGAAAGCCAGAAGCTGTAACGGGATGACGCTCAGAATCCCCTGAAGACAGTCCACCGAGTGGGGGACTTTGATTGTTCGCTTGTTGTTCTTGATGGTCTCAATATCTTCCTTATCACAGATCACAACAGGTCGCCCCTGAAAGAACCAGAGGTGTCAAAGAACAACATACAAAGAGAAAGAGGAGAGACGGAGAGGAAAGACCTTTGACATGCCCATTCAATCTCAACTTTCCAAACTCTCCTTCAGTTTAAAGAAACAAAAGCGCAGATTAATACAGTCACTGCAATACCTTTACTTTAAAGATTGAATACCCCTTTCAATCATTTCTTACACAACTCCTGCATCTAAGATGAGTAATATTCTGTCAAAGCAAGTATCTGCCTTGTTCCATTTCCTCGACACCACTTTGCCTTCTTGAATATTACAGTGTGCCTGGATAAAGAAGCATACTTCTAAGTACTTCTTGTTGTTTCCCTAGTCACTTGTTTTAGTGAACGTGCAGAGGAAAATCAATCTGATGTGGTCAGATTTACTTGGGGAACAGCTTTAGAGCAAAAAGCAAGCCAGCAAACCTCTGAAGCTGTTGAAGAAAAATGACATATTTTATTGAGAAAAGCACTGCTCATTAAAACACACTATTTCATTCAGCACCTGTTGAGGTTTGTTCCTTTGCTCTCCCCCCTTAAAAATATGAAGAGCCAAAACAAATCTGCATTTCATTTAACATAAATCTAGCACTGAAAAAAAAGGGGGGGTTTGCTTGCATGTTTCAAAGCCAACTTGGATGTTAGCTGCCCAACTCCCCATGTGTCAAGAAATACAATCTGGAGTCACCTCAGGAAATTCATTTTTAAAAGAAATGTTAAACTTCTAGCTCTCAGGTGCTACAAGCATTTTCTGCATTTATATTTCCATTACCTACCTTCAGCACTAGGACAGCTAGGGGCAAATTGTAAATGCAACACATCTGAAACCTCCAGGGGGTTCCCCACTCACCTGGCGTGCAATAACTTGCTGCAGGGCATTCTGGCACTTGGCATACGTGTTGTCCCTCATGATGATCATGATCACAGGCATCAATTTGTCTACCAGCGCAAGGGGCCCGTGCTTCAACTCACCAGCCAGAATGCCTTCTGAATGCATGTACGTGATCTCTTTGATTTTCTACAGATGGAAAAGGCAGTGTGTTAGTGTGACCTTACATATCTCCTGCTGAAAGCAAAGTTCTTCTCTTCTGTTCTAGGTGCTCCATGTTATTCTTATTTACTAGGAAAAGAATGTGTGGGGAACTGTGCCTATGACGCAAGACAATTTCTTCTCATTCAGAAATCCGTGAGTCAAGCCAACTACACTTCAAAATTTCATCTTGGTTTATAAAGGCTCAGCTCTTTTATCTGCCTGTTCCCCTTTTCTTCTTCTGATCTCACACAGTGAGTTTGAGGATCTAAACAGAACGGAGGAAGAGGAGAAATGGCAGTCAGGGCTAATGCTGATCATTTTGATTCCCAGCGTTCACAAGGCAGAATGAGGGAAAGAAAACATTTCTCAGAGTACTGCTACTCCAAAGGCCAGTCTATGTAGTGTTTAACTCGGAGCCTAAAAGTTACTTTTTGAGACTACAACCCAAAATCTTCCAGCCACTAACTACGTGGGGTAACCCTTAGAAGCTGGTGAGAACTGAGTAGATGCGGTAATGGTCAGACGGAGGAGGGTGGAGGTGGTAGATATTAAATCAGACCTGCCAAAGTTTAAGACCTTCAATCCAGAGATAATCGCTCTAGAAAACCTCTGACTGTTGCTGTCTGTCTGAGACTGCAAAATTCTACAAAGGGGGGTGTAAAAACCTTGCAGAAATGGATGGCTTGCAGCACACACAGTTTGCTGGACCTCTTGCTTTCCAGGTCTGATATAAAACCTGCCCTTATTTTCTGACCTTTAGCGAAATCCTACTTGGCCCCCTTTAGATTCAATGTCTTGATATGCTTTGCCCACACTCTTATTTTCCCTCTTTCAACCTGTTCTTCATATCCTCAAGAAAATGCTTTTTAGTAGAGTCTCTCTTCTCTACTTTTTGTATGCTGCATCAGATCGGGCATGCAGCATTGTGGGCCACACAGGAAGCCATGGATTTGTTTTAGCAAGTAAAAGAAGCTCCTTACCAGAGCACCTTCCAGGCATGTCGCATAGTGATAGCCACGACCCATAATGAGGACCGACTTCTGGTGGTAAAGCTCTGTAGCCAGTTTCTGGATCTCATCATCCATGCTCAGCACTTCTTTAATCAAGTCTGTTGTGAGGAGAACCAAGGAGGCAACATACAAAACAGATATAATTACACACACAGGCTGTTGCTTCTCCACTGAGGCAATAGCTAGCTTCCTCTATAAAAATAAACAAGAACTGTTGTAAATTTTGGCTTACAGGTAACAAGCAGTGAGGAGCAGGTGCAAGCCGCCAGATATCCACCACATGGCTAGAGTAGGCTGAAAGTTATCCCAGGAGCAAAGCTTAATCTGAGCTTGGACTCTGGGCTTGTCTCTCCTCTAACAGGCCTGAGTTGGAATTCAGGGTCAGAAGTTGGATTTGAGATCTAGTATTATAGCAACAACAGGCCAAGGTTGGAGTTTGGACTAAAGCATTTAATTTCCTATTATTCTAATTACTGCTTCTTGCCAGCAAACCCAATTGGGAGCAATCAAGCATGCTGCCTGGGATGGAAAATCCTCAGCCTTTCTTTCTTAAATGTTTTAAGCTATACAAGCTAGCTCTTTCTTCTCTTTCAGCCCTTATTTCTTTTTACCAGCCTGCTTGAGATCTGCGTTCTAGGAACTCTAGCCTCCTGACCCAACCAAGAGGTGGATGGCACTATATAAATAAATGACAATAATAACCAATTTATGTAACTGCATCCAGATAACAGACAGTCAGGATAACTCCATTTTTGGTATTTATAAAAAAAAGTTATCCAAATTGCACAACTCAGGTTCTTCAGAACATAAATGCAGCCAGTGCTTGGACCTACTGAAATTGTAAATAGCTTCTCTTTAACACTCAAGATGAGGGATAGAAGATTTCTTTCCCAAATCCTCCAAGAGAATGGTGAAAACAGTCCTTGCAATCTTTAAAGTGGTGCATATTTTCAGATACATTATTTATATTGCACATATTGTCTCAATTAGAGACACTGATATGTGCAGTGGATGTTGTGGTTTAAATACAAATATTTTGTTCTCTTAGAGATGTGATTGTTTTCATTTTCTGACTCGATCTAGACAGATGTCATCCATTTATTTCTAGGGTCATTTTTCCCCTGCTTTTTGGGACCAGAGGTGGCTTATATCATCAGTTCAAACCTTAATAAAATCAACACAACATGAAAATACACAAGCAACTAAAACACAAATCCATTATAAGAGGTTTAAAAAAAAAAGCTTAGGAATGAGCTGAAAGCTTGACAATAAAATGTTAGTTCAAGTGGGCTTCCCAAGCTGAGAGCTATGAAATGTGGGTGCCTCAACCAAAAAGACCATACCATCTGTCCCATCCAGCTGAACTTCAAACTACCATGGTGCTCTGAGAAAGGCTTATGATAAAGAATCTGGCAGTTGGGCAGGCTTATGTGGAAAACCATGGGGAAAAAGCCACATTTTGCCACGACACAGTGGCACACACGTACATACCTGGCAATAACTTGAGGCCTCGCATTATTTCTTTCCGCCTTTCTTGCATAGAAATTCTGTCGTCGCACATCATGAGCGCAAACATCACTAGTGAAACAAACTGGCTTGTGTAGGCCTGCAGAAAGGAAGAGTTAACCTTCAGTTTTCCTAAAATAATTGCTTTCTCCAACTCGTGGCTTTAAGTATTACAGGCTGGCAGTGGTAGGGTTACAAGCAGCCTAAATTTCCCAGAATACCTTGACAGAACTCTGGCACAGCCTCCTTGAACTGCATCAGGAAGTCAACTGGTTTCGATTTTTCTTGGGATGGGGGGCAGCTCTCCAAGGTCCCCTGGAGGCCCAACGCAGCCCACTAACCCCTGAGCTTCTTATCCCTCCTTTAGTCCAATGGTGAGAAAGTGCAGCCCCGAAGCCCCCCAGGAGACCCTGTCACATCCCTATTTTTCTGAGTGCAGAATGGTCCCCTCCCCCTCCCCCTGCTTTAATCAATAGCTGAATGCATTCACGCACTGTGCGTAGTTTAAAACATGCACACGAATATGCTCCTATTTGGAAAAAAAAAGAGACATAAAAAAGCTAATGGTAGGACTGGGCATAGAAAAAAGCTCTGGGCACAGTGCTCAGTACAGTGGCTGCCTCTAATTCTGAGTCCAGTCACTCTGGCCTGACAAGCATCTGCCCCTGCTTCCCTTTGTTGCCTCTTGGGTTTATCAAGAGAGGCAGCTTTCCCAAGCAAGTGGTGTCTGGGTTAACTTCAGTTTCTTATCCTGAACGGTGATTACATTCTCCAGCAATGTAATCTCAAGTGGGAGAAGAATGTAATGAACAACATCTGTTCATTTTGGGATCCTGCCAACAGTCCCAGGAGAGCAAGCTGCAGGAAGTTCTGCTCCAATCTTTTAAATATTGGTGTTTGTCATGTCTCAGAGCATCACAAACAAAAGGGACAAAAAGCCAGCGAGCACATGACACTCTCTCATCCCAAACTAACAAGAATCCATGTCCTTGAGGAACACGAGGCATGCAGATGCGATGAAGCGACTTCAGGACTGGCTGAATTCTTCTCAAAATGACCCAGGGGGGATAGAACACAAGCAACACTCATATTTGGAGAGGCTGGTCTTCCTCCCCAGTTTGCCCAGGGGGAGGACAACCAATCAAGTGGAGCCAGCTCTTGATGCTGCCTTGAGCTGCATGTGGGGTTATGCCTGCCGTGGAGCCATCCTTCAAGGAAGCCACAGGGAGCGACTACTCTCTGAAACAAGTTGCTACCTTCAGAGACATGGCTTTAGCCCATTACAACAGGGTGGGGAACCTGCAGCCTTCCATCCTCAACCACTGCTCATGTTGGCTGGAGTACATGGAAACAGCCCTGTCCCCCACCCCCTCTGTTCAGGGCACTCTGAACACTCATACTTTCTGATGTTTTTGCAAGAGGGTGGCAAGCCTGCTCAATCGCCACAGCCTTATGGGATTCTGATTTTTGGAAAATTTTCTGGGCAAACAGATTCTGATGTTTTTAAATTGCCTTGTGGGAAGTAATACAAATATTCTTTAGAAAAAATTCATGGAGATTGAAATATGTTGGACCTTTGGTGCAATGAACACTTGTGTTACCACCTGTACCAACAAGTGAAGTCATGCCATTGCAACTAATTTAATAATACCAGAACTTCTTCTCAGCAAGCAGCTGCTACTTAGTATATGGATCTCGGCCAAGACTGGCTACTGGCTAAATACCCCTTTCAAATCCTTAAAATGGAGAAGGGAAATTGTTTGATCTCCTTGAGGAAACCCAAAGGGAAAACTGATTATGGAGCCTCTTTGGGACCAGAGGGAACTGAGCAGAGGAAAGAAACTGAAATCCAGAGGCTACAGAGAAGGCAGGGACCATCGTGGGGCAACGAGAAAACACTGGCAGAGCACCAGCTCTACACCACCCCAGTACTCCTGCAGTAACCCCACTGGATTGTGGGCCCAGCCCTCCAGGCAGCGCTTCCTTTTTATGTCTCAGCTCCAGAGTGCTGGTACAGGGTGGCGTAACATGGCACGACCCCCTGAGGGAATAAACCAAGGCAGAGCCAACTCCCACTTGGTGGCAGTGTTCTCTGTCCCCCTGAGTTCCTCTGAACTAAGCAGGCAGGGCAGCAGAATGGTACTAACTTAACCTCACACCAAAGACATTGTCGTCTGGCAGACTCAAACATCTGGAAAAGGTTCCTCAAGGAAACAAGGAGAAAACTGGGCAACCTGCCAATGCTTCAGGAATGTTCCATGACCAATAGAGCAGATTAATATTTATATCAGCTGGAGATAAAACAACATTACCTTTCCCACCTAATGCTTTAATGCTGGCCTAAGCTCAAATTCTTAGATGCAATTTGAAACGCGATCTAGAAACATGGCTTAACAAAATATATGGATCTGGGCAGGGGGTGGGGGTACAAAGCAGTGAAGATAATGTTCTAATGCTACCCTGGAAATATGCAACACAAACCCCTTTGTGCATATACCCAGTGAAACAGACGAATCCTCAGCAGGGAAATAGCCTTCTGCATTCCATCTCAATTTTTACACCAGAAAGCGGTCCAACAAACCGTTAATGCCATGACATTTGTTGAATACACAGCACAGAAATAATACCAGGCAGAAGTGGCACAATACACTGCCTACAAAATGCACATGAATGGAAAGTCAGCTCTCTCTCATTCAAGATACTGATGGTCACATGAAGTACTGTTACAGAGCTCCAGCCTTAGCAGTAATAATTTCTATATTATTTGCAGATGACCTCTGTTTTCTTTGTAGCCTGGGGAATACAAGGCTATACACTGGATTTTGCAAAAGGAATCAGGCCTCAAAAGGAAACTATAAATTTACTGGAAACACTGAGAAATTACTTAAGTTTGGGACTGTCCAAAATGTTTGAACAAAAGGAAATGGTATTCCTCTCAGTCTCCTGGCTTAGAATCTATCATATTCCAAACACCATTGTTCTCCCTCACCCTTTTGTACTGAAGAGCTGATAAAGTGCAGGGAATTGTGTTGGATTTGAATAGGTGAGATCCAAGTTTAAATCTGTATTCACCCATGAAACTCACTGGCAACCGTTTTATTAAGTTTCTTCTTTCAGCCTAAGTTTTCTTGGAGGGCAACTCTCACATCTTCTCTTGCTGGATATAAGAAAAAAAAACCCTTTTTGTCTTTCCTTGTCATCACACCTATCCTTGAGGAAAAGCTATTTCCTTCATTTTATACATTTCAAATTCTGCATGCACCTACATTATAAGATTCAGAATAGATATAACGAAATACAGATATCTACATTCTCCAGTCCAGCTACAAAATCTGGGCTCTCCTGATGCAAAGCATGAACATTTCTAGCCCTGTAAGAAATCCTCACCTTTGTGCTGGCCACTCCGATCTCTGGTCCTGCATTGATATGCACCCCACAGTCTGTTTCCCGAGATATAGAGCTGCCAACGGTATTTGTGATTCCTACAGTGAGGGCCCCTCTCTCCTTACAGTACCGAAGAGCCATCAGTGTGTCTGCTGTCTCACCTGCCAAGAAAGCAAGGGGATGCTTTCAGTCACAGAGTGCCCTACCGCTGTCCTGAAGGTGATCAAAGCAACCAAATCGGCAACTAATCTGAGAAAAGCCCTTCTGCTCCCCATCAGACACAGAACAGACTCAAGTTGTACTTATGATCACAGGCTTCCATTTTGTGACTTCTGGCTATTCTTTGAGTATTCTGAGGAGCAGAAAGGTGCTACAGAAATCATTTACATAATTAAACAGAACATGTGTTGAGAAGAAAAACTGCAGACAGTTACTAATTTTTAAATGATATTCAAACAGCACTGCATTTTTGGAACAATGTAAAATGTAAGGATATAGCAAGCAAACTTTGCATAGTGTTTCTTTTATATCCTTCAGCAGAGTAGTAAATGACACTGAAATCAATGGAATTCAGAGTTTTCAGTGGTACGCTGTATGAAGAAATATTTCTGCTAATAAATCATCTACTTAGTCTATCAGTAATGAAGTTTAAACTGATGTATTTGGATGTGTGTAGTGCTTGTGTGTATGAGCAGTAGTTATATAGTAATTACTACTTTTTGACAGTTAACTACCATAGTTATGCTACCTGAAGTAGTAATTACTTCCATCCATTTGGAAAAGATCTATTTAAAAATACCAGTTTAAAAATTATTTAAATAATTTGTAATTTACTTTCATACTGAAAACACACTATGCATCCAAGAGGGTCTTCTTGGTGGCTACTCCCAGGCTGTGGAACTTCCTTCCAAAGAAAGCTAGGATAGTGCCCTCCCTTCCGCCAGCCGGGCAAGACTTCTCTATCCAGGTGGCCTTTAACAGATTGCTGCTGCACCTTTTTATTGATGCGTTTTTAAACAGCACTTTTATGCAACATTATTTTAATATTACAATTAGTATAAGTATGTTTTAACATTATACCATCTTGCCTGCTTTTATCTGTACCAGTTACCACCTTGTTGTGAGCCTTGGTTCTTGGGAAAAGATGGTATGTAAAAACAAACCAAAAAATACAGTCATTTCTCCATATCTGCTAGGGTTAGGGGCACAGGACCCGTGTGAAAGTGAAAAAAACATGAATAACTCTAGCCCCTCCCAAACCACATTTAACACACACAGAGAGTATGATCACTGCATTCAACCCATCATGGATTCCTCTGAGGTATCAGGGTTTCTTCACAAGGCAGAAGTGGGTGGCTGGGGGAGGGGGCTTACTGCCACCTCATTTTCAATGTCTCACTCTCTGCCATGCTAGAAATTCGGAGACTGAAGGAAAAATTCACGGAGGAGGGCAAAATTCTTATGGGGAAGCAATGCCCTCATTTTGCTGCTGCTGTCACTACACCCCTGCTAGCCATTAAAATTTGGGTAAAATCTGCAGCATGTGTAAAGTACAGGTTGTGCGCGGGAACACTCAGAATCAAGTATTCATATGGTTTAATTTGAAGCTTATATTTGAATGCTAATATTGAAAGTGAAAACTTCAGTCATTTCCCAGAGGGACCGTATGTATTCCATTATATTTGCACAGCTTCTCCTTTGCTCCTAAAATAAAAAAAAATCACTTTGCCAATGAAAGCTTGTACACATCCTGTTTGAAGCACACTGAGCTTATTATTAGCAGCAGAAGCATACCCCCCTCTTCTTTTTAAAGTAACAACGCTGCTCGTGTGGGAGTGAGAAAGGTTTATGCTCAAGTTCCTGCTTTGAAAATTGTGACTGGTTCTGCCGGACAACCCCTTTCTTCTGCTGCATTCTCAAAGGTTATTCACTCCACTGGCTTCTGCCCCCCTCATGTTATTTCCAGTCTGGCTTTCTTTTATGTAAGTCCACCCAATAGGCCATTGCTCTCAGGCTGGGAGGCCCCACCTGACTGGCTGATGAAAAAGCACACGTCATCTCTGAAGACCGGGGTGTTCCTGTCCAGGAAGTCACTGGCTAGTTCTACCATGACAGGCAATTCAGTCAGTTCTTCCAGCACCTGGCGTGTCTGGTTTAAAAAAAGAAAAAAAGAAGAATAGAGAGAGAGAAGAGGAAAATCATATACTTCTCAGCCTTTAAAGTAGCATGGCAGATACCGGAGGGAGAGCCCCTTCTTGCCTTTAACCTCTGTCATTGAAGGAAAAAAAAAAAGGTGGGAAGCATAGTGTCACTGACTTTTCACTATCACTGCCAAGCCAAATAATGAAATAAAAATGTCAAAAATCAGTACTATTCCAGCCTATCTGCTTAGACAGGAGGCCAAAAAGTTCTGTGGTATCTTTACAGCTATTTGTTATGACATGGCTTTTCATGCTTTGTGTTAGGGCATGAAACTCTTTGTGGAGCTGTGCAACTACTACAGAAAATAAAAGACTATCAAAAGGTAATACTTCCATATGGGATTTTTTCCCCCTAATTCACTGTACATGTTCAGATTAGATTGATGGTTTAGAATCCAGTATGGTCTAGCACTCTGAGTGCCAAATTAGGACTTCAGAAGGCCAGGGTTTGAATTCTCACTCAGCCACGGGAACCCACTGAGTGACACTGGCAAGTCATACTCTGTCAGCCTCAGAGGAAGGCAAAGGCAAACCTCCTCTGAATAATAAACCTTGAGAAGATAACTCTAGGAGAGAGTGACCATAAATGCAAATGACTGTTGTTTCCAATTCATAAGCATGTGTTGTTTGCAGATCTGAAAAGTCCAATGCACAGATTCTACACTTAGGATGTGTTTAAAATGGACAGTGAGGCTATACACTCAGTCAAACAGCGTATCATAGTGTCTCTCTCTCTCATGCGAGTGCGCGCGCGCACACACACACACATATATATTTCCAGCACAAGGGTTTGCTACATTTGCTCAAAATGAAAACAAATGCTGTTTGCCGTATCTAAAGTCAGACACTTACAGCAACTCCAGCATGATAACTTGTCCCACAAGCAATAAGGATGAGACGCCGACATCTCTGGATCTCCTTAATGTGATCTTTCAAGCCACCAAGATTTACTGTTATAAAAATAAACACACAGGGCTGGGTTGTAAAAACAAAAATAACTTAATGAAAAAGGTAAGCCAATGAACAGATTTTTCACCAGAGACCTTGAGGTTTCTTTTGTCAATTTATGGGAAATGGGATGCAGTGACTACAAGCCATCACTTAACAGGAGAAAGGACTCAGAAAATACACAGCAGGGTGAGGCAACAGCATGTCAAAGAATAGACATAAATGGGCTCCTTATTAAGTAACGTGCAGGTGAGCACTAAGTAGTCCACCAGGCAGCCCAGTGGAAGAGAGAAACCAACTTATAAGCAGAGGGATCACAAAGTAATCCAGAGAAAAGAAAGTGCCGTCATCCTCACATTTCAGAAACAGCCACATATCTTCTCTGTGAATAAAGACCATTATATTCATCCAAGAACAGTCACAGACCCACACACACCCCCAGACACGCTTAAAAATAAAACAGCAGTGCTTTGGTTTTCATTACCAGTGTAGTCATCAAAGTTGACTCTTCCTCTCATGGTGTTAACAACAGATTCCGGTTGTTCAAAGATTTCCTTCTGCATGAATGAGCTGAAGTTACCTTTAAAAACAAAAACAAAAGGTACACCGAACAAATCTTAAGCACATTATTTGGAAATACACTGGGCATAACTGGGGCTTACTGAGGAGTAAATGTGTCTATGAATACACTGAAGTTCCACTGATTTCATTGAAAACTCATGACTGAGTTCAACAGGAACTTCCAATTTCCTTGATATTAGCAGGATACATGTCCAACTAACTTATAAAATAAACCTGTTTATTCCTATATAGGATCAAGCTTGACTGGGTTCAGTGCAACTTGTTCCTAGGTAAGTATGTATGGCATTGCTGCCTGAGTCTGGATCTAACACATTATTTTTTCTTGGTTTACTAAAAAAAATAAAAAAAAAATTGTCAATTTCAAAGTGAATGGTTTTCGCTCCTTCATTTTCTTCTCCTTCTACGCCCTCACAGGCCCAATCAGTATGCAAGGCACTTCAAAGAACACAGGAAATCAGGTCCCTGCCCCCACAAGCCTGTGGAAGTACAAAATTTTAAACTCAGATTTGCCATATAGGAATGGGAGGCAGAGGTAAATAGAGAAGGAATGCATACTGGCTTCAGCTGCATATATCTCAGCTTGGAAACCAGGAGACTGTGGCAAGGGCTTCCCAGAAAACTAGGTTTTGAGAAGAGATTTGGAGAAAGTAACAAAGATGTGTCAGGAAGCAGTTCCAAGAGGCAGTGAGGAGAAAAGGGCAGTTTTTTGAGAAACCAAGTCTTCTGGGTGTTGGAACTGGGGAAGTGACATTCAGAGGAAGGGATTTTTAAATCAGCATCTAATAAACATTTATATTTCAGGACTAAACTGGGTTGGAAGTGGCTTTGTTAGAACGAAAAGATCCAAGAAAAGATACTAAGACCCTTGTTTTGGGACCAAGGGAGGGGGTGAATTTTAAAAGAAAGTATCTTGGCTCAACATTCAGTTCTTGTCTTAATTCTTAACTCCCAAGTGACAGGAAGTGGCTTTCTGATTTAACTGGAAGAAATAATGAATGCATGAAGTATTGACATGCTGGGAAAGGAAGCTTGATGAGCATGTTGCAGGGAAATAACTCTTACTTGGCTAAAAATGTGTGAATGAGAGTTAAGAGAAGAAACTGCAGCTGTGAGGGGTAAATTTAGTAGTGTTTCCGTTCCTCCTTCATGAGAGGAAAAGAGACACACAAGGAGCCATCATTCCCTGTGGAAAGGAGTCCAGAAGGACTTTTAAAAAAGAAAAAAAAGCACAAACCCTTCATAATCTGCTGAAGTTCCATTTGCAGGGTCTGAACAGCCCGCCCAGGGTGATCTGCAGCTGTGCGCTTGATGCGATGGATGGAAAGGCGGCCATCCACCACAGCGGCCACATCGTCATCTTCTAGAAAAATGACTCTGTTGGTGTGTTCAATAACTGCACTGTGAGAAAATTAAGAACAGTTCAGGTCACATTGTTTTCCTCTAGGTTTCCACCAATCTGGAATATTATACTCATGAATAAACTAACAAGTGATCCACATTTGTGGGAAGGAAAAAGCCAGAGTAACTATTACTATCTTTTTTTTAAAAAAAGGTGTCCATTTATACAACTCATTCCATAGAATTTGCAGTATTAGGCACATAGGCCATGATGTAAGAGCTGAGTGATCCTCATGCAAGACACATGTCTTGTATTTTTATATGAAAATTATCACACACACACAACACACACACACACACACACATGCGACTGGGAAATAAGGTAACAAAAGCTGCCACTGACAACATGCTTCACCAAAATTAACCAGCTTGCAATTTATTGTGTAAATGTGGTCTTGCTACTCTATATGAACCCTCTGCTTCTGAGGCATTATGGTTTTTATAGTTTTCCCAGGTCTACTTCCAAATCCTTTGACCGTGGGTTACACTGACAGATAGTGGCTGGTCTGATGTCATTTACCAAGCTCAGCTCAGCCATGAACTCGGGTCTCCCTCAACCTAGTCTAACAACTAAGCACAGGGTGCCAACATTATTGGAAACCCTAGCTTCTCTGGGATCTGGGATGCACAATTTGCAGCCCTCCAAATTTGGACTGCAACTCCCATCATCCTTGCCAACATATCCAGTACTGAGGGTGACAGAGTCACCTCCTGCCCACAGCTATTTGGAAGGCCACAAGTTGCAATCTTAAGATCCATTTCCCGTTCATGCCCTTCACGTGCCGAAGGTCTCCTAATCGAACTGGTCAATGCTGAGATTGTCCTCACTTCAGGAAGCAGCAGAAGCACCAGCACTGGGAAATGTAGCAAAGACAGTGTAGTAATACTTGATTTATATTGCTTGGAAATTACTCATATGTTTTATCCTAGGTACTGCCATATATTCCACCCTCAGGGGCTGACTCCAGAAGTGGTAGTCTTCTCAATGTAGAGTACAGGAGGCAAGTCACAAGACCACTCTCACTGACTGTGGAGGTGCCACAGACCTTGCATCAGACGCAAAGTAGTATTCCACTGCTTTCTCTTCAACAGGAAAAAGGCAAGTGGTGCTGTCCACACGGGAGAGGCTGCAACTTCCCTTCTTGTCCTTCCCTGCAAGAAGAGAATACTCAGTTAGCTGTCACAACCCCACACGCCAACTCGTAGCAGATAAACCCATGCCATTGCTTTGATGAAACTTCCCCAAAGTCACCAAGTCACAGTACCAACATGAAACTTTACTTTCCAAATGTCACTGTCCAGAACTAGTTCCTGTGCGAGCCTCACTGAAAAGAAACAGGGTGTATGCAAGAGCAGCATTACTCCACTGCTTTTCAGTGGAACTTGTGCAGGAGATTTCTCCGCAGATTTGGCCTTGGTTGCACTTTAGTTAAGAAAGGAGGATGCGAGTCAGCTGAATTCGAGTGAGCCAGGGGAGAGGAATACCTGTCAAAATGACAGTCCAGCTGCTTTGGTGACCACCAATTAATAAATTTAATCAAGCAGGTTTGGATCTTTAGGTAGGAAACTTCTAGTAGTTCTGAATACAGAACTTTTTTTTTTTATAGAAAGTACGGGACTCATTCTGTGTTTAATAAAAGCAACAAACACCCTTTAAGTCAGCAACTTGAGCCAGGTATAGAGAGGCAGGCATCTGACTGATGTAAATAATCAGAAATGCATTTCACTTTTTAAATCTCTGCCATTAATTCTGTTTACTTTACAGGACTGTAATCCTTGAAGCATTTACCTCAAAGCCAGGATAGCTCTGCTGAAGAAAACGGAACTAAATGGTTCATGAATCATATGCTAGCAGAGTATTCTCAAGGCCAACACTACAACTCTGACTCACTTCAAGCAGGAATGGCCATGATGGCTGAGAATGATGAGAATTATAGTCTGCTACATGGTGGGCATCAGTTTAGGGAACGAGAGGAAGCGGAACGTGTTTTATAGAGAAAAGAGTGGTTCAGTGGTCTGTTGCAGAATCTATCAACGTCATTCCTAATGCAGAAGAGGTCCCTCTCAGCTGTGAATATCTGAATGTTGAGTATTTGGACTTATGACCTAAAGAACAACTAAACTGTGGAAGAAGACAAGGACGCTTTTGGATCTACCCACATGTCAAGCATGCAAACATTTCTTCCCATGACTTCAAACTGTTCAAATATTTCTCCTTTTGACCCTGATTAACCACTAGCCCTCAGGAAAACTGTTAGCATTAAGATCATTAATTGATGGCACTGATCTTAAAATATATTCTAACAGCTAGTATTAAATAGATTGCTTTCATGTTGATACTGACATTTAAAAAATCAGCTATTGAGCCAACAAGCCACTGAGCCAACAAGCCAGACATCCTCAATACAGATGTTCTTTTCAAATTAACACAAATCAGCAGAAGGCAGAGAAACCAGGAAAGGACAGATACCAGAAAAAGAAATCAGTGAAAAATCCCTGAAACACTTACTGCATGCAAATATTCCCTGTGCCCTGCCATCTCTTTAGCATGTTGCCTTTCCTTTCCATTGAAGAAACAAGATGGAGTCTGGCACCTCAGTTGCTATACGTACGCACACAGAGAGAGAGAAAGAATTACACCACTTGGTGGTCACAGGCAACTCATGTATGCCACAGCAGTGTATATATTCACATACACTCCTGCATTGGGGCAAACTGCCTTGGGTACGAAAGGTGACAGCCAAGTCCAAGTATTAAGAGAATATGCATCATGAGGTCCCTTCATCCTCTTGAATGGAAAGAAAGAAGCCACATATTAAAAAGGCAGTGCTGATTTTAATTGATTTTTTTGAGGTGCAAGGAGAATGCACAGAATTAAGAAGAATGTCTCAGGCACCTTCCTCCAGCTTTATGGATATTCCATCAAAAGAATGATCCATAGGTTGTGTGGCTGAAAGTGTAATATGAAAAGGAACTTTATAAAGAGTCATCAAACAAGAGGAACTTCAGCAACATCAACTTAAAATAAAATGAAAAACTGGAAGCAGAAACAAGCAAAAGACATATTTCAACAGGAATTCCAATTCATGCAGTACATTTACAGCTGCTTTAAGTTATGAGAACTTTATTCCTTTCATGAACAGGGATGTTGGGCACAGCAGGCACACAACAAAACCTAAGGGGGAGGGGGCAAAAAAGAAGGAAATTTTATTGTATGTATATGAGTGATTAGTTAATGTTGGGTATACTGTTATGATATGGTGTGTATAACTTTGTTTTGTAAGGTATTTTATATTAATAAACTCGTGTGTATGTATGTATACACACACACACACACACACACACACACACATATACACACAGCTGGGGTGACACCACCCTACGCAAACCATTGGCACTTTGGCACTCTTGGTTGTTGCTGGGGAGAATGTTGTAATAAACCATAATAAAGAGATTGTGACAAGCAAGGTAGGGAAGGGTAGCACAACCGATATGGAGAGACTAGAGCTGCAAAGACTCAACTTCACACCTCAGCTTGGTTATGATGGCCAGTGGATGGTCTCAGGCTTAACTTGCACCAAAGAGCTGTTATGAGGACAGATGGAGAGGGCCCTGTGACCTCTGAAGGATCCAGAGTTAAATAAAGGCTGGCTTCATATGCTGTTTTAGGGGACTGCTATTCCGGCACCAGTGCAAACCCCCTGAGCTATTGTGCTGACACAGGCACTAGAAGACTGGAGGGATTATGTATCATCCTGATTAGGAACGTGGACAGTGACTTAACAGAGTTTCCTTGGTCACAGAAGAATGCACTGAGGGAAGAGGAGAAGCGCTGGCCAGTCTTTTTGCTTGAAAGTAACCTCCAGAATACTAATCTGTCATGTGCACAGTAACACCCTGGGGTGCCACATATCTCCACCAAGGAGGCTTCAGAAGTTGTCAGACTCCAGCATACCCACAGTGCTTCACCACTGGTCATTCTGGTTGGGGCACTGGGAAAGGAAGTCCAACAACTCCTGGAGCTTCTCCACTACCACCTCCCCTCAGTACCTTTGACCAAGTGTATAAAGTGAAATTATATCCATATATGGAAACAATTTACTATGAAAGGTAGGCTTATTTGTTCAGCCCTCCTTCCAAGGAATTCTAGGAACTGGAGGTGGACTAGGAGTGCAGGGAAGGGAAAATATTAGTGGCCCCTAGCAGAGAATCCCAGGCACTGTTGCTAAAACAACAGATCACAGAATTCTCTGAAAGAAATCATAACATTTAAACTAGTGATTCTTAACCTGAGTCCACACATATCACCACAGGGGTCCACAAAGAAATGTTATGAGCTTTTACAGTTAATATAGGAAGGAAGGAAAGAAGACAAATTTGTACAGAACCATTCCAATAAAAATATTATAATAGGAGTGTATGCATTTATTTATTTATTTATTTATTCTCCCCAAATTTGAAGACCCTTCATGAGTAACTTTAAATAAATATTTGATGCACTTTAGCGCTTTAAATATTGAGTTCAGTCTTGGTGGTCCACAGCAACAAAAGATATCTAAAGGGGCTCCATGGTAAACAAGAGGTTAAGTACTGTGGATTTAACCCTTTACATAGATACACCACAGGGAAAGATTTTGCCATCACAAATACTTCAAGACTTTATGAATAAGACTGCCTGTCCTTTTCCAAAATCCCAAACGAGACAAGGAATGTATAAGAGATTCATGCTTTAAAATTCTCCCATACCATCTTTGAAATCCTGTTTCACCTTGCTGATAGCACAAAGGTTCACATATCTGCTCACAGTTTGGAAAGTTACTTTTTGAAAACAATGTTTCACTTGTCACAGTGTTTGGAAATTAACCTTCTGCCTTTACCTGCTAGAATAAAGAGAAAATAACTTGTTGTGTTACTTGTTGCATTGTTCTTTTCTATTATTTTCTGTTACTTTTTGAAAGAGAAAGAGCTTTAGGATTGATGACAGAATGGCACAGAACTTGGAAAACTGTCCAAATGCCTCTGGAAATGGCGTTTAAAAGCAAATTTGAAAAAACAGCAGGAAACCATTACTCAGTCATTCACTGCTAACTCATTGATCACATTTTAAATGCGACTTCGTAACATTCTTGCTACTCTCCAAAATAGCTGCTTCCAGTTAACTGTGTTACATGTAACTTATTACTTCCAGCCTCTGATACACTGGGTATAAAAGGGGAAAGGCCATGGCCGATTTCGCATTTACCTGTTCGGTAAAGTATTGGAATGTGGTCAGTCGAAAGCTTGTGCTCGCTCCGCACTCCAATGAGCAAGGGGCTTCCCCTCCTGGAAACAAAAAGGACATTCAGCTCTTAACGGGTGCAGACACCGCTCCTGCACAAATATCTAGATTTAGGGGTGAACTGGTTACACACGCAGCTCATCCCTGAGGCACTACCAGCCATTCTGCCGCAGCTGAACTGTCAGCACAGCCAAGAGATATGATATGTACTACAACAACATATAGGCAACATCAGTCTGAAGTTAGCAAGCTGGGGGTAAAAACGACATTGGGATGGAACAAAAAGTGTAGCCAGTTCAAGCACAGCAGGAATCTGATCTGTTACGGCCCACAAAAATGGCAAATAAGTGTCACTCCATATCTATATAAATTCTATACGAATTCAAAATGTGACAGACCCTAACTGAACTCAGAATTAAAACACTATGCACATCCTGAATACAGCGTCCAGTCTGTGGGGACAAATTTTCAAGGAATCTGCATCTTGTCAAGACACAGTGAATGTTAATATCTATGTGGAACCAGCAGACCTCTAAAAATCAGTGTGATTATAATTTAGGGCCTATCTATGTTAGAGATGTGCAGCCTGATGCTCTGCGTGTTTTAGTCTCAAAAGTCCACTCCACTGAGTTCATAAGGACTTACTTTCAAGTAAGTTTAAACAGGCTGTTGCCTCTATTTAATAGTCTTTTTCTCATCTCATGAAGCTAGTAGAGCGCTTGTTTCATACATGTGGAACCTTGCATCTTCAAGAAATTTCCTGCACTCTCAGTAAGCTACGTCTCCTAGGACGGCTCAGGGTAAGCCACAGAACAAACATAAGTATGGTAAAGACAGGCCCCCACAGAGTTTGGCTGCATTTCATACAGCGAATCCACACATTCACCAAAATCAAGAAACTGATTATTTTGCTGGTTCTTAGATGTTCCTAACTCATTATGAACAGCAAGAAAATGACAGCATTTAAAAAATGGAACACTTTTTCTAGGAGGATATTTTGACAGTAAATGACATAAAAAGCAGCAACTGTTACTCACAGTAATCAAATCAGACACCAAAATAAGGCAGCTAGAATTTCTCTCTTAGTCAAAATTGTTTAATGATGGTAAAGTTTGTGACAGACAGAGCAGGTGTAAATGACAGAGCTGCTCTACTGTCAGGGAAAAAGAAACCCAGGATTTACAGGTATATTTACCTGGTTCCAACTGCTTGACCACGATAGTGAACACTTTTGAATACAAGGGCAAATGCACCTTCCTTGTGAGAGGGGACAAAAGCAGACATATGTTTTATTTTTCCAGTAAAAGAGATCCAAGGGCATGCACATGCACACAGTTATACTCACACCAGTTGCAAAAGACAGTGTGATTTTTAAAAGCCTATTAAGAGCATACTTATGTAATTTTAATCACACACTAATGGCGCAGCTGCTATGAAAGTGAGCTGAGAAGACTCAGGTTCAAGTCTTCCACCAGTAAAGAATGGTATGGCTAACAGAAGGCAGCTGAGACAGAACTAACATAGGCTTTGCTACTTTCTAAATAGACATTGATACTTTGGGGCTACATATTGTACAGGTTAAGCTTGAGAGAGTGTTCTTTTATACTGTCGTTGTGTATGTCAAATCTTACATTTGAAGGCGTATGTTGTATATGGATAAAAAAAAGCTAGACAAGTTATTTCCAGATTGGTGAGCTCTCTGAGGGACCCCTGGGAGGTCACTGTTGCCAACCAGCCCTGACTCTTTGTTTGCAAAAGCAGCTGCCAGAGAAAGAACTCAGCTTTACACTGGATGGTCAATCAACCAATTTCTGAAGCTCAACCAATGAAAGATGGTAACATGCTTGGTGAAAAACTTGGCTTTTAAATGGTCTCTTTACAACAACAACAAAAAGTAGACTTACCAGTTGTTGGATAACTCTTTCTACCAGAGTGGTGAAGCTGATATCATCGCTTTCACGATTGTCATACATGTACTTGACAAGTTTAGCAATGGTTTCTGTATCAGTCTCTGACTCAAATTCATACCCTTTGCTTTCCTGAAAGAAAATGGAGAACTTTTTTATTACAATTAGAATTGCCAGGGTGAGAAAGAACGTCACACAAGCAACGAGTGTACGGGAACAGTTGTTTTAAGACATCTCACACAGAGAAAACATCAGACTGTATCTAAAATGTGTTATATCAGAAGGATTTTCATAATGCCACATAGTCCCATTTTACTTTCCTACAGAAAGAGAAGGAGACACTGATACATGCAACCAAGCTAGCATAGAAACCAATTCAGCAATTCCCATTGGTTGTTAGAATGAAGTAGAAATGCACACAGGTTCTGCTTTTTGGGGAGAGAGGGGTGGCAACAGCATTTCAGAGTTCCTTCGGTTAGTGGAAGGTGCAAAGTACCATAAATAAAAAAATAAACAGCACTTTAGAGGAGTTCCTATTTTTAGAACCACACAGGGTCTACACCAGTAGTTCTCAACCTGTGGGTCCCCAGATGTTTTTGGACTTCAGCTCCCAGAAGCCCTGAGCATTGACCATAGTGGCTGGGGCTTCTGGGAGCTGAAGTCCACAAACATCTGGGGACCCACAGGTTGAGAACCACTGGTCTACACAGTTAGCCCAAGATCCCTTCTGTGTTCTCCTACGAGACAAAAAATTCCAAGTCAAAACCTACTGCCTGTGGCTGCAAGCCTCAAAAAAGGCTCATGGCACCTTGAAATAGATTTAGTGGACTAGATATCACTTTATCAGAAGTGGTTCAGGAGGGAAAAAATTTAAATAGTGGGGTAAACCTAAGTAATCCACTCACAACAGCATTCACTGTGACAAAATTATCCTTCTAGCTACAATATCCTTATTTAACACCATGGTGGGAGATCACAGATCCATGTCAGACCAAACTGAACAAAAATAAATTTGCTGACAAAAATCTAAGTTAGCAACCTTCTCTGAAGCCTCTTGTCAAAATAGTTGTCTTTATTTCAAAGACAGAATCTGAAGTCTTCTGAAAAGTACATGTGCTCTTCAATGATCCAATTTAACAAGAGAGAAGTCTCTCTCCTGAAGAACTTCCAAATTAACTGCTCCTTAAAGTTTTAGCACCAGCTTATGAGAGAGATATTTAGAAGCTGTCTGCTGTACCAATCAAGAGTATTTCTCTTGTTACTCTTCAAAAAAAAACCTGTATTTTTGAAATAAAATGATCAAAGTCATTATTTGCAGCAATAAAGCTACCAGCAGATACAATCATGCAAGTTTAACTCACAGCACAAGGAATTTCACTTACCAAGAACTTCTTCAGATCTTTGTAGTTTGTGATAATTCCATTGTGGATAACAATGAATTCTGAAAAACATTTACAGCTGTAATCACAGAGTGGTTCCAAGAGCATTTAAAAAGATAAATGAGAGATGACTTGCTCAGAAACAAGATATCTTTTGCATGGTCGAATGAGCAGCAGAAGTGATTCCCAAAGACAGCCCCAACAAATCACTAGCACACGATATATAGATGATCTCATTTAATAAACGGGAGGGGGAAGCCCAGCCTAAGTATCTCTCCTGCTTCATTACTTAACTTAGAGTAGTTTAATAACATCTGCTGGATCCAACTGCAATATTAATGTACTTTATCCCACTTACAGTTCAATTTGCTAATGTAAGAGAAAATGTAGGCCATCTTCCCTGTGGGCCATTACTCAAAATTGCTTTCTGTCGTAACTGCACTATAAGACAGTTGTCCATGTAAAATAGACTGTATTAACAATATCTGGGGTAGCCAGCAGTTTGACTTCAGCCACCATGACTCCTCAGAATTAAAATATTTGACAGGTTAATGATCTCTAATTGCAGATTAACAGGAACTATAACTCACACTTGTAAACTGGTAAACTCTTGAGCTTGTTGAAACAATAAAGGGCAGACTGTTGCACTGGTCACAGCTGTGTCCCAAAGCACAGATTTTATCTAGAAACAATCTAATCATGGAGTACTAATATTTAACCTGTTCTGAAAATTTCTGTAAATTTGTAAGGGATTTATTCTGTAATCTATGATGTACTTTTTTTTAAGGCAATTCTAAAGGTACCATAATGTGTAAGTATTATGCACATGCAGAGGGAATTTACAGCAGACGTATATTTAAAGATTAAGGACTCTGCTTAAGACCGAAGACTTAAATTCTGTTTCCCCACATACAACTGACTGCTCATTTCTTTTCTCTCTCAAGCCTGTGAATAGCCCTTCCCTGCCCCAAATAAAAATGCTAAGATCACAAAGAATTACTTCTTATACATCTTCCTTCCTTGCACTGTGTTCAAGAGAAATTAGCACATCAATCCAAGGAGACAGATGGACTGAATTCTTTACAAGCACCAATGAACCAGCAATGAACTTGCTAGAGGAAACACCAGAAGGGCCACCCCACCTCACTCCCAAAAACATCTTACCGTTGTTTTTATCGGATCGCTGTGGGTGGCTGTTGACAGGGTTGGGTTCACCATGGGTAGCCCATCGGGTATGGGCAATGCCAAGATGTACATCAAACTCAATGTCTAGGTCCATATCCTGTTGCTCTGCATAGAGAAAAAAGATTATTATTTTGTAAAGCAAGCTTCTATCAGGGCCAGCATGGTGTAGAGGTCAGAGTCAGGATTCCAACTGAGGAGATGAGGTAGCAAGTCCCTGCTGAGCCATGGAAACCCACCAGATGAACCTGGGGAAGTCACACACTCTCAGAATCAGAGGAAGCAAAGGCAAACCCCCTTTGAAAAAATATTGCGAAACAAAACCTGTGACAGATGTATCTTAAGAGTCACCATAAGATAATGACTAGAAGGACACATCAAGCATATATCTGCAATTCCTAAAACGAAGGAACAAGACTTGGCAGCTTCCAGGTACCATCCACATGTTATGGATTGGTGTGTCTAGATTGCACATTTTTTTGTAAAGGGTTGGGGTGTCACTACTGAATAGAAGAATCAGCCTAATTCTAGCTACTAAGTGGAAGACTGAAGTATGGCTGTCATTTCTCCAGATTTATTTCAGTTCTGAAGAAGTACTAAAATGGTAACACATCCTTAAGTTGTACTCAGTAACTAGATTGTCTACTTGGATATTTGGACTGGTCACTTGAAAAATATCTATCTGGCAATCTGGTCTATTCATTTGGGCTATTTTTAACTATATATTTTATCACAGGATCATGATTTTGGTGAGTTTTATCTTTTTTTAGTACATGTAGACATACTTTTATATTTTATAAATCCTTCATCTATTAGACACATCTGATTAAATATGACTGAGCACAGTATTTGCCTTTTTCTTTCACAAAAAAAGAAGTGTTTTCATTCCTAACTGCTCTGTCTGCAATTTCTGAATGGAGTATCAGGATTCAATTGTAACTTCTGGCCTAGTTATAGGTAAGTTCACTGAACTACACTATATATGTGTATTTATGAGATTTGTACAAATTCCACCGGCAATTCTTTTCTGGGAATTGCATTTTTAAAACAAAGCAAGAAACATCTCCCATTTAGAACACTTATAGATGCAGCACGTGATGGAAAGGGGTGTGCGTGTCTGTGTGTGCGTGTGTGTGTGTGTGTGTGTATTTAACAACATATTGCAAAATGGCTCCTGAATGGTACCAAGGGTACCAAAGCAGGAAAGGCAGAGGATATGGTACATACTGTTCACTTCTTCATCCAAAGCCTTCACTTTTCCCTTCTTCTTGATAAGCGTAATCTTGCCAGCATTGGCCTCCCAGTCTTTATCGTTACCTCCATCAATTCCAACCCCTTAAAAGACAGAAAGTTGTAAGAATAATGGAACACACAGACACAAAGAAACTTTGGTATTAGCAATCCAACTTTCAAAAGATACAACTTTCATATTTTTTTCCACATTCCAGAATAAATTTATGGGGTCAGATGAAGCAACAAACTACGGTTAAAGGAAAGCAAAAGCCTCCAAATTCCTCTTAAGGGCACTTGAGGAGAGGACAGAAAACCTCCTAACCTGAGGAAGTCTCTGGCATGGGAAGGGAACGCTGCCACTGAAAGCATTTTATGAGCATATCCAGAGATAGACATTTACAAGACAAAAGAAGCCAATGACAAGGTGAGCCGCTTACCAGCCGAATCATACCCTCTGTACTCCAGCCTTTGAAGCCCCTTAATAAGGGTCTCCAGGATCTCCCGTCTTGTCCGGGGAACATGGTAGTTCAGGTAGGCAAAGATGCCTGCGAGATCAATTTAACATTGAAAGAGAAATTAAGTTAGCTGAATTTTATTTCCGTTTATAACCAAACTACAATAGTGTTATGCAGAATATCCATCAGTGTGGTCCATCCTTTCTTTGTAGAGCACATTACAAGCCACAAAAACAAAGAATATGGTTTCCTTTTTTGCAATATTCTTCTGTAGTGTTATCTATTTTAAAAACACTGCCACCACTATGATTATTCTATGTATTCCCATCAATATAAATCCTAGAAGGGACAGCTCCCTGTCCTGAAGGAGCTTTCAGCCTAAAACTGGTATCAGGGAAGATCAGACTAGCAAGATACAGGGAGAAAAAACAACTCTGTAGAATTAAGCTTGTTTCTAGGTGGTAATAAAAGTGTCTGGTATTCAAAGTTATAATGCTCTGTTTAGCTTTCATGTCTTTTAGCTGAAATATCAACAACAGAAATGATCCACTCTAGAATAACCCATCTAAGAGAACAATCTACCTCCCACCAAGGCTAAAAATATCCTGCATTAGAACTTTCCAAAGGTATGAGGGGACTAGCTGCCTCCCATTGTTATCTTCTTACAAATGGGGCATTAAATTTTGGACTCCGTTTCACTTTCGGAGTTCTAGAGTTTTGATAGAGCAGAATAAGTTTTTTATATTTTGCCAAAACTCTGCAAAGTAGAACTGGGTTATTAAGCTCAGTGGTAATGTTTTTCACTCTTTCAGCACCTTTGATTTAGTCCTGGAAAATCTAGCTAAGATTTGTGTACCTCAAAACCACAGTATTTAAGCTTTCTCCACAGCATCATCTGCCCACCCAACTCATTTAGGAGGAAGATTGAGCCTTCAGTTTTTCAGATGTTATGATTAATGGCATCTCTGTGGCTTTTCTTCCATAATTAACAAACCTTTTAAACACATATCCAATGTTAGGAAGCATCAAGGTCTGGTATCAGAGAAACTCAGAAAAGAGGAAACAAAAATCAACACAACTATTTGTATTTCTCAACCACAATACCAAAATAAGAGCACTGCTTGCTCTAAACAGCTTCTGGCTTGCAGGAACTCCCCCTAAGAAAGGGCATCCCATACTATTCACACCCTTTTGCAACATACTGTGAGGTACATGAGGAGTCACACGTCACCTCATAACCTTTATTAGGCATACTACAACATATACATTTACAATAAACCTTTGACATTTTAAAATTCAGACCAGAAGTTTGTTGCCTCCACCAGAAAGTTGGCCATTAGCCTAGTAATATGCGGGTTCTGATCTTCCAACAAGTATTCCACTGACAGCCTATCTAAACAGATATTCCTTTCCAATAACCTCCTTAACAACTTTTTCCTTGGAATTATGAGGAGTCAAAAATGGTGAGAGGAAGATAAATAAAGTAAAGAAAGGCTAGATGAGTCATTCTTAACATTCCAGTACTTCAAGATTACTAAAAGGTTACAAATTGCAGTCAATAAGGAAGCATCCACTTAATTATAGGCAGCAGTATCTGAGGAACTGTAAAGAATTGCTAAAGTAAACCATTTTTACTCAGGGTGACCTTGGGCCTGGGGTAGGCATGGCAGGTAATCAGGATTTGTGGGGGTTGGAAGTCTGCTCTGTTCACTTTTAAGGTCTTCATAAGTCAGAAACCACTTGAAGGCACACAACCACCACCACCACCACCACCAAGATGAGTAAGATTTTGTTGACTCCTGGAGCCAACACAGGCACTTTACAAAATGAAAAGCACCAGGGCACAATACTGTTCCCCTTAATATTTCCATAGCTTCCAATAACAGAACAAGTATATCAACATGCAGAAAGTGTGACCCTAAGACAAACCACTGACCATCATAAAGTTTCATCATCTGATTAGACACACTGCACTCCAAAGACCATTTACTCATGACATAGCTCTGAAAGCCATAACGAAATGAGGAAATGAGAAAGAAAAAAAGCACAGGGAAATAAATCCAGTCTTTCAGTAGATGAATAATCAGATCATAGTCCATAAGATCAGTGCCTCTTCCACACATAAATTCAGAGAAGTCACCTTGCAAACAAACCCCCAGAAATTTTTGCAAACTCACTCCCAGAGATTACAATGTAACACAAGTTTTTATTAGTTGATCTACATAAGAGTTTTTTAAAAAAGAGCCAACACTTGGCAAGCCAAAAAGTCTGTAACCAACTACTTGGAAGGAACTGTAACTTGCCCTAGTTGACCTGACAAGTGGGTATTTAGAAACCAGGCATGATATACTGCTAATCTTACAAGTGTTAGCATTAGTCTCACAATCTTATACTTGCCACTCCTATTTTCTTTCCTGGTAGGGTTTTCAATGGGACAATTCTGTATTATAGGATGTTTGCACTAAAAGCAATGTACGTTTAATAGTATTACACCTGACAATTGAGTGTACATTCATTCTCTCTGATCTTTAAATGCCAGACAAATACGATGCATACAGTCACCAGTGTGCTGTTCTAGGGAGCCTGAATGCCCGGGCCTTTTGCAAAGAGACACTAAGACCCAGTGTATTAATCTGGGACTTACAGAATAATTTGCTGATGTCTTCCAGATGATTTGGACTGTAAGTCCCACCAGCCCCAGCTGACACAACCAATGCAGACGGAGGGGATTGGTTGGTTGAAAATACCTAGAATCACCAGGCTGGAGAAGAGCAAATCACACATCTGATCTTTGAGATCAGAGTAGAAGTACACAGTGCTTAGTTATGTCTCACTGACACACTCCCTGCTAGGGACAGGGTGAAAAGAATAATAAAAAGCGGAATAATTAAAACAAGTTTACATCCAGGCATCACTCCTGCTAGAAAACCAATGTAGAATTTATAAATGCAAATGTGCTCAGCTATGATAAGCAATAACGGTTAATTTCTCACTGCAAATCAGCTCTTTTGAACACAGATTAAGAATAGATGGGTTGCTTTTTGTTTAATTTTGTAATCTAATCTTGAAGCCAAATGAATGTTGTAGACCTCTTTTTTCTTGATGCACCAAAAGAGTCTAAATACTGTAAAGACACCAGACTTTATCTAATCTTGGAAGCTAAACAGGGCCAGCCCTAGTTAGTACTTGGACAGATACTGCGGATGAATATCAGAGGAAGGAACTGGCAAAACCACTTCTGAATGTTCCTTGCCTTTAAAAATCTTGTAAAATTTATGAGGTCACTGCAAGTTGTCAGGTGACTTGGAGGTGCATGTGCACACGCACACACATGTATGCACACACACAAGAAACCAGGAGCAACTCAATGGGAAGAGTAGAAGGCGCTGTTTCTCTGGTAGCGGCAATTATCTGGCTGTGCAACTATAAAATTCTGTTCCAGGTAGTGGACTGGAAACAAAAGATCATACTCCAATCTAAACTGAATTGGATGAAGAGTTCAATAGCAAGGTAAGAAGGAAAAATAAAGATTGTCAATGAGAAAGGGGGTGTGGAAAAAGAAGAAAGGAGAAAAGATGGCAGCTACAAAAATTAGACACAGAAGCAAAACTGTCTGTTGAGATTACAAAATGCAGAGTATGAAAGACTCTGGCTTTGTTAACGGCCATAAGAGTCCTTTTGCTGAATGATAGTCATATTTAAGTAATTTTTTTCTCAATAGCAGAAATAATTCAACTCAGTGCCTACATCAAATGCAGTATCAGGCTTGACATTTAAACCAAATCCACAGCCAGAAATAAACGGTGCTTAATCTAACTCTAATCTAGATTTAAATGTATGCCAGGAGTACATTAAAAAATCAGAATAAGTTACCTATTGTGAAAAGCTCACAACTTCCTCTCTCTTTTCTGCCAAACAGGAAAAAGTTCTGGCATCTCACTTTAACCAGAAAGCCAATCCTTGGACTTTCCTCCAAGAACACCTATTTGCCCAATTTATCTTGCTGAATAGCCAATAACCTCTGGATCTTTAAATTATTCCACATTTTTAAAAAATCCAGTTATGATGGTGGTTAAATCATTAACAGAAAAGGACATTGTAAGATTTGTCCCCTCTTTTACACTGCAGTAAGTTCACCCTGGTTAAAAGTACCTATACAGTCAGCTATAAAGCCAGCATACAGTAAATGGTTCAGCTGGTCTCACTACAGCATCCTATGCTTTTGGAAGAGGCATGACACAGAATCCAGCCATTAGTGAACTGTCTTGAACGAAAGATTAATTTGTATTAAATCAGCTGAGAAAAGCAGTTCAACTATAGAAATATTAAGATAAAAATGAAGCCGTGATAGCTATGGACCATATATCTTCAAACAATGTAAAAATAAATAAATAATCCCCTTCACCGCAAAAGCTAAATAAAAAAAAAAACACTTCTCAAAGATCTCAACCACCCCAAAAATCCTACTCCCTCATTCTAGAACAAAGTATCCAAGTATCTACATGCAGATATATTAAAAAGAGGTGTTTGAAGACAATGAACAAACACAATATACTGTAAAACAGGGATAGGCAAGTTCCAGAGAGTGGCAGCCTCGAAGAGCACAGCTGTGGCTACTATTTTGTGTGACCGGAAGTGACAATTCATTACTTTTGGTTGCTGTTCAGCTCAATTTTTGCAAGGTTTTTAAGGTCATTCCACAGTTTAAGGTGGAGTTTTTTTCAGGCCCCAAACCAATGCTTTTCAGCTGAAAATTTTGTGGAGGAGGGTGCTAAAGGATTTGTGGTTCAGTGATGGTCTGAAGAAACACAAGAGTTCCTTAAAAGGCTGTCTGGCTTACAGCCTACACAATTCCTATCCTTGCTATAGACTCTGCAAGCAAGACGCATCCTAAGACTGAGTTTGGAAAAAGATACAACAGCACTATATTCACAGCCGGCTATTTATAGCATCTACTGCCTCTTCTCTTTCTTAGCAATGCTCCACTTTCCATTCTCAGTCACATCAAGATAACACTAAGATAACTTGGTGCTTTGTGAAACCTCTCAAACAGGCCACAAACTGTGCTCCAAGGAAAAACTCCATTACACCAACATTTGAAAAGGGAGAAAAAATTAAAATTATTTATTCTAAGGATGATGAAATTAAAAATATTTAATCTAAGGCCATTTCCACACTATACTGTTGTAGTGCTATTATTCCACTTTCAACATCCTAAGGAATCCGGGAGTTTGGCCCCTCCCGTAACTGCAAACCCCAGGATTCCACAGGATGTTGAAAGTGGAATAATAGCACTATAACAATGTAGTGCGGAAAGGCCCTAAGAGCATCTGAAAACATCCTGTGTCATATTTATTTATGAAAACATATTCTCCTCCCAAAACCCTTTCAATTCATACACTGACATTTAGCCTTGACCCTCTGAAATCAAAACCAATTTTCCCATTATTTCTCACTGTGTCTCATTCCATATTTGCTTCCTTATGAGCCTCACCTTTCCCTGATCTTCTTCCATCTTTCAGTACAATACTGACATAAAAATTCCAAATGTAAGCTCCCTGGGGCAGCAAATCACCTTTTGTTTACATTGTTCAGTAAAACCCTACAAATACTAATAGTGTTTATATAGCTGCTGTTCTTACTGTTATTGTTAACCAACTGGATTTCTACCTTTAAATCCACTAGGGGATCATTTTGTTGAAAACAGGTTACAATAATAATTATAAGGATCATTTTCCCTTCCTTCCACATGAGCAATTTTTTCTGCATCCTGGCTGCTCTCATTCTTCCCAAATGCAAATACCCCCCAACAGTCACAGTGGTTACCAGCTAGCCAAGATTTCATCGGCCCATACAGAGTTTCAATACTCATAGGGCTGTCTAACATTTTCAAGATTTTACTGACTTATCTTTTTCAAAAAGGACTATCATCACAAGCACAACAGATTTTAAGAATGTCTCAGAAGCATTCTGCCCAAGCTTGATTGCACCCTCGCTCTGGCATCCATCCTTATTTATTCATTTCTTTGATTTGATTCCTATCCTGCCTCTCTTTCAAGACTGTGATGCAAGACAGCTCCCAACACAGTTAAAACAGGTTCCAATAAAATCACAATAAATTATACATGTTAATGTAACAAATTAAAATTAATTATACCATTATACCAATTCAAACTGCTTAAGAGCGTGACACACGACACATAACAATAAGCATATGGTACAACGCTGGAAAAAGTCCAGCATGGCCAGTTTATAACCTCTGGTTGTAAGAGGCAGTCAGCTACTGAAAGGGAAAGATACTTTGGATATGCTCAGACAGCAAGTGTTAGAAATGGGACAGGAGAGAAAGTGAAAGTCAAAAAGCTCCTGGGAAAATAGCCTGGTGGTAGGGGAAGTTTCCAAGCTGGAATGCCGTTAACATTTCCTCCATTTTTGGATTCCATTCAACAGAGATCTCTCCACATACTCTGAAAAGCTAAGAGGAGCTGTACTGATTTTTTTTTTTAAAAAAAGAGAACAAACAATAGATTTTAGACACAGCCTTTGACACTACATTATTACTTATTTAATTAACTGCCTCTTTTTCTGATTGGAATTTTGGACCCCCAGTGAGCTAATTCTATCTGAGAATCTCAGAAGGAATGAGGTATTTTCTGAGAACAATAGTGATGATAGCTGGAGTCCTACTGGGTAGTCCTAACTAGAGCAGACCTACTGAGTCAATTGTTGACTATAGAGTTAGTACCTAAGTAAATGTCATTGATTCAGTGGGTGTGATCTAGTTGAGACTAACAATAGGATCAGGCTAGAATGCATTATAAGTACAATATTTTATTCTGATAATAAACAAGTAAACATTCTATTTATTTAGAATCTATTATAATTACAATATTTTATTCTGATATATAATTAGAACGTTTACTTATTTATATCCCACTCTCCCAGATCTCTGGATGACATGCAATAAAATTAACGTCACTAAATTAAAATTAAAACTAAACTAAAACAGGGTAAAATAAAAATTATTTGAAATGACTAAAAACATATAACATTTAATTACAGGCATACCTCAGTTAACAAAACCTCTGACAAAGTCTATGCCATCCCAGGATCACTTCTCTTTTTGCCCTCTCTCTAGCTGGAAATTTTTAGCAGCTTTAGCACTGGGATGGTGCTGAAGGAGGACTGGAGAAACACAGATTTTTACTGTCAGGTTGCAGTAACCAATGCAATAAAAGCTTGAGTTGGTTAATAGTGGGATTCTGCTCTAGCCAGTCCCACTGTAGCCGTATGTTTCTGCCTACAACAGGCAAGGTAAACAGCAGCCGTTTCCTGGATCCCTTATGAAGCATGCTGAACACCAAAACAAAGAGGAAAGGGGAAAGCAGGTAAGCCTGCCTCAACAGCTACTCCTATTAGGTTAAAGAAGCGTGGTCCTAAAAGTTTGGACACCAAAACGGAAATCAAAAGAAGATGTGGAGGCTAACAAACGTGGGGGGTGGGGGCACAAGAAAATGCTAGGTGCAATCTGGAAAAAGCTTTCAAGGGGTCTTTCAAAGACACAAAATGTTTTTCTTTACTCATGCAAGGCTTTTGTGACCTGGTTGTTTCATTTCATATGTACATATTGCTGGCCTTGGATGCAAAGTTTGCTAAAACATGTTGAACTGTTCTTTTTTGCAGTGCAAGGACCTATCCTGATTTATTCCATGTTATTTCAGCCTCAGTACCAAATTTTCTGTCAAAGTAGTAATGCCCAGGAATAGCTGTATACTGTAATACCTATTTAGATATTAACACCTACCTTTTCTATAACCCCCAGGATTCAATATGGCTTACAATATTTTAAACATATACATGTATTTAACTATAATACCTGTTATAATTAGGTATTAATACTTTACTTCTTACATACTCCTGGAATTCAAAGTGGATTACAATAACTAAAACAAATACAGGAATTCAATTATACAGTGCTGTCTCTCATAACCAGATATTAGTATTCTGCCTTTTCAATAGCCCCAGGTTTCAAGGCAGGAGATGAAACTAAAAACAGACACAGATATTTATATTACAATTAAGGGTGCCAGAGAGGGCTCTGTCCCTTCAATGGTTCTGTAGAAGAGTGGATTTCAGAAAGTGTGACTTGTGACACAACCATTTAACCAAAGCAATACCTGCTGAAATTCCTTCTTCCACGCAACCATTCAGGAGATAGCATGATGTAGTTATCTGAGACCATGATTCAAAACCTCACTGAGCCACAGAAATCTACTGAGTGATGCTGTCCGAGTCACACTTTCTCAGCCTCAGAGGAAGACAAAGTATAGACACACACACACAGGTATTTGATTACAATGCCTAACATAATCAGATGCTAATACCCTGTCTTTTCCATAGCCCTAGGACCCAAGACAGCTTACAGATGCAGGCATTTAATTATTACTATAATATCTATTATAGTTAGATAATGCTCCATCTTTTCCATAGCCTTGGGGTCAAGGCAGCTTAGAGCAGTGGTTCTCAACCTGTGGGTCCCCAGATGTTTTTGGACTTCAGTTCCCAGAAGCCCTGAGCATTGACCATAGTGGCTGGGGCTTCTGGGAGCTGAAGTCCACAAACATCTGGGGACCCACAGGTTGAGAACCACTGGCTTAGAGTAATTGCAACAGGTACAGGTGTTTAATTACAGTATCTATTATGATGGAAGATGATTAACCCGCTTTCTCCACAGTGTGGGGACTCAAGGCGACATACAAAAATTAAAACAAATAGAGGCATTTAATTATAACTGCTATCACACTTAGATACTAATAGCCTGCTTTCCCCACAAACCCAGGACTTGAGGTGGCATATAAAACTTAAAACAGACAATTAACACTCTCCTTGCCTTTTCCCTAACTTATTAGAACTCGTTTAAATGCCTCTGTATTGTACACGAATAACCAACGCCCTCCCTGCCTTTTCCCTGAATTATCAGAATTCATTATTTCAGCGCCTCGGTATGACAACGGGCTAACCAGCCGGGCCCCTGCCTCTTCCTGGGGGCCCCGGGGGCCGGAGTCCGCGGGCCCGGCGGGCGCGGGGGATTTAATCCCAGTCGAGGCGACACCGGCGGTGCTTCGCCGCGGCGCACAGGCCCGGGGACCGGCCCGGGGGAGGCGACGCACCGGGGGACCCCCTCAAAAAATAACAGACGCTTCCTCCTCCCGCGCGGATAGAACTGCCGCCCCCTCCAAGGAATGCCTCTCCCCCTCCGCAGCCACACGGGCGCAGCATCCCTCCCCTCAGCCGCCCCTCTCCCCTCACCGCGGCCCCCCCAGCCCTCCCGCCCTCACCGCACATGGTGGCTCTCCGGGGCCGGCGGGGCTGAGGCGGCGTCGCTCCGCGCTGCCTCTTTTTCCTCCCTCGCAGGGCCGCCCTCGCCGCCGAGGAGGCGGGGCGCGGCGGAGGGCGCAGGCGCCCGGCGAGGCCCGCCATTGGGCCCCGCTCGCGTTTCGGCTCCGCCCCTCCGGCGAGGACGTGGCACGGCGGGCAGGATGCGCATCCGCCTCCGCCTCCGGGCAGTTGGGGAAGTTATTTTTCCTGGACTGCCGCCATTTTCCCGCTCCCGCTCCCGCGGCAGCCCCTCGGCAGCCACCGGCCTCCGTGCGCTATCTTCGGCCCCTTCCGCACGAGGCTGTTACAGCGCGATGATTCCGCTCGCAACATCCTGTGGCGCCCTGGGGTTTGCGGGCGGCCCCTCCCTAAACTGCAAACCCCAGGATGCCACGGGATGTTGCGAGCGGAACCATCGCGCTGTAACAGCCTGGTGCGGAGGTGGCCTTGTACAGAAAATATTACTTACAGTGTAGCTTTTAAAACTGCCTGCAGGAATTCCGAAAAGTGTGTTGTCCAAGCTTCATGCGTGACATAATAGCTTTTTTTTTTTAATTCGTCTAAATTCCGGGTTAGCCTTGCGGGGAATGTAATAACAGAGCTTGCTTGGGGAAGGTATTTTATAAAAAGTCCTCGTTCCTTCCCCTTTCCTGCTGCTCTTGTCCTTCTGCAGCTCCCAGCAACCAGGACTCCCCCCCCCCGCCTCTCTGCTCCGAAGACTATTTCCGCACTAGACTGTTGTGGGCTAGGATGTTGATCACGTAGCCAGGGTGGTGTTTGTTTATTGACTGGCTGCGGTAATTGCAGATTGTAGATAAGCACTTTCCGGGGTCTGAGTGCGGGGGTAATTAGCTAGTAACAGCATGTGGTGTTTGTCACCCCGGAGGGGCGGACCGAGATATGCCTGCGATCTTTGCCTGTGATCTTTGTGTATGCTGTGAACTTTGTCTATAAAAGAGCTGTGAAACTTGAATTCAGGGCTTTTGGTCTTTTGGAGACATCCAGCCAAAAGCCCGCGCGTAATAAATTACTCTTTTTCTTGCTCTGTGGTCTCTGTGGTCTCTGGGCTCCTGCAACAAGACGGTCACAGCGCGACGATTCCACTTGCAACATCCTACTATGGAATCCTGGGGTTTGCAGTTTCGGGAAACTGCAAACCCCAGGATTCCATGGGATGTTGCAAGTGGAATCGTCGCGCTGTGACCGTCTAGGGCGGAGATGGCCAAAGTCCACTGGGCCTCTGTGGGTATTGGTGGGGGGCGCCTGTGCACCGAATAGGTTCCCCGGGTCTGATGCAGGCGGCCAGCTGACCCCGGCAGAGCCACCCCGAAAGGGAGAGGCGTGGCGGGTTCAAGGCGTCTGCCTAGACTGGGGGACAGGCGCGGAATGCGTTGGAGCGATGGGGAGGACCCCAGCCCTGCAGCCCAGACTGGAGAAGGGCAGGGCGGGGTGGGGCGGGGTGGGGGAAGGTGGTGTGGATGCTTTGGGGGGGAGGTGTGCCGGAGTGCGCGAGTGGGGGGGACGATGGGATGTAATGGGACGGTGCCAAGAGAAGGAGCCTCGTCTGTCCTTTGGGCCGTCCCTCCGCACCGCCTCACTCCCCCTTTGTCCCCCAGGCTCCTGGTCACTCTGACAGCCGTCTCCCGAGGCCCAGAGTCCAGTTTGGTGCCCAAACACGTACGTGAGGAGCCAGCTCCCGTTCAGATGAGCATCTCCCGCAAAGCCTGGCTGGACGGAGTGAAACTTTCCCAGCGGTGCCTGCCGGGGCTCTCCGCACCGAAGCCGGCCCGGCGAGAGCAAGGAGGAAGAGCTGCAGTGATACGTGGAAGCCATGCCCTATGGGGATAGACTTAGAGCGCTGGGGATGTTTAGTCTGCAGAAGAGAAAGTTAAGAGGGGACATGATAGCCATGTTTGAATATTTGAAGGGATGCCATGTAGCGGAAGGAGAGGGCTTGTTTTCTGCTGCTCCAGGGACCAGGACAAGGAGCAATGGATTCAGCTGCAGGAAAGGAGATTCCACCTGAGCCTCAGGAAGAACTTCCTGACGGTCAGGGCTGTCCGGCAGTGGAATAGGCTGAGTGTGCCTCTGAGTGTGGTGGAGTCTCCTTCCTTGGAGGTTTTTAAGCAGAGGCTGGATGGCCATCTGTTGGGAATGCTTTGAGGGTGTTCCTGCATAGCAGGGGGTTGGACTAAATGGCCCCTGGGGTCTCTTCCAACTCTACATTTCTATGATTCTATGATTCTATACACTGCCCTTCCTTCTTTCCAGCCAGGCTCCTGTCCGAAATTCTTAACCGTTTTGAAAGGGTGTCTTCCTGAAGGTGGCTTCCAGGCTCAGAATTGGGATTCAGCCGGCATCCGCCTGACCAAGCCAATGGATGCATGGATTACAAGTCAGATTACAAGGACTGATTTGTGGTGGCGCCTTCCTATGGGACCCCCTTTCCAGCAAGGTGCCTTGGGTTGCCTTCCTGAATACCACAGGAAGCCTTTTTGTTCGCAGCTGCTGCTATAATAAAGAGGTTTGTTTTCACATTTTTAAAGTTGATGTTTCTCCTAACTTTTCTCGTATTGGTACGCGATATGATTTAACTGGCTGCTTTTGTTATGTAGCTATGGTTTTTCTGAGTTGAGGAATGTACTTGTGCACACACACACAGAAACACACAGCCCAAGTAAACACAGGCGATTGGCTGAAACTGAACTTGAACTATATTTCTTTCATGCGGATTTGTACACAAAGGGTGAAGTAATGTGCTCGCCCAGTACAAACCTTGATCACTATTTTCTGAACACTACTTCTAACCATATTCTGAATTTGTTTGCTGTTCGTTGCCATGAGCTGTGTTAGAGAAGAGCTGCCACCTCACCACTGCCAGCTGCAAAAACACCTGTCATTGCCGAAACTGTAGTAAACGTCAGATCAAGATTCAAGAACAACCACTAGGTATTATCTCACTGACACGTACACAGTTTCTGGGAAGGAAGGTAGCGGTCCCGGCAACAACAGTGTGACACAGTTTGTTGGAACAGGATTTGTCTTCTTCCGACACCTCTTTAACTGAACCACAAGAAAACTGTAAATTCCACTTGTCCTGGAGAGTGTTAAATTACCTAAGCAAGTCTCAACTTCCACACACATTTTTTTTTCTGTCTCTGTATTCTTTTCATGTAAAGAAATTAATATTTTCTAAAAGATTGTTTGCTGATTTTATCACATTCAATGTTATTTTATCAAAAGTAAAACTGGTAATAAGGAGCTGTTCGTTCCAGGAACTTGGAACAAAGCCACACCTTGTTAAGCATTTTACCAGCAAAAATGGTCAACATAGCAAGAACTGAAATAGCTGTTAATAATCATGCCACGCAATCCCATCCCAGGACAAGAGTCACAAGACCTCAAGTGGCATTTTGTGCCAGACAAAAGAGGTTTTGCTTCCTTTTGCATTTTATACCTTCTCTCTAAACTCCTTGATCCTTCATTTTTAAATCAGGTAATTTAAGGGTCTTTGGGATGTGGTGCTGTATGCTCCTAGGGGCTCTTCCTCTGTAAGAATAAATTCTCCCCACTGCTGATACAAAAATGTTCCTGTGAAGGCAGCTGGCCTGAGCACGGCATTCTTAAATGCATTGCCAAGATCAACACTGTAAACTCCACTGCTCAGATGGAAAAGGATCAGGGCAGGAGGCAGAAAGGTCCCTCCAGGCTGCTGCTTGAGGGCAGTGGCTAATATCCAGCTGTAAGGCTAGGCTGTGGGCAGCCCATCTCCTCTTCCTGAACTGCTTGGCCGCGCTCAGGCAAAGACAGCAAACACAGCACTGTTATTTATCTTCCTCCCACCATGTCTCAGCAGACAGCCATTTAGTTCCATGGGAAAAAAAGAAAGGGGTATACAACTCAAAATGGCAGAGGGTGGGAAACTTCCAGGGGTCAGGGCGAAATCAGACCCAAAGTCTGGCCACCATTATTTTTTAGCTTGCAGAGCGGTTAATGACACCCCCAGAAACTTCTGTGGGCCCAAGTGGGCCAATTTGGGCCTCTTCTAGGCCTGTTGTAGGCTCAGGGAGGCCTAGCTTGTTTGTTTGCTTTTTTAAAAAATGGTTTCAAAAATATATTCTACCGTAATTGGCCAACTGAGACTCCTTCAGTCTTCCGGGGAATTTGACCAGCCAATTTTTGGGAATGGACACAAAAATAACATGCTTTGCCCACCCTTGCAGTAAGAGCTGTGGATTTAGATTGACTTTACAGGTTCAAGGAGCAGTAATAAGATTAGCTTAGACCAAAGACTAAAAAACATCACTCACACACACAAGTGATGGACAAGTCTGCACTGGATTTATCTGCCACGGGATCACTATTTTGCAACTGTGAATGTGTAACAGTGCATACACAGGGCAAACCACCGAACCAAACACGGCTTCATTTTTAACAAATCAGCCATTGCTTATGTGGCTGGCTGCTTAAAAACAGTATTTCTATTAGAAAAAGACTTTCAGTTTGAACTCACTGCATTAAGTCATACATTTATATTTGAGGGAATACGATAACAAGATCATTCAAACTTTCTTTACCTACAACATGTTGCATTGCTGTCCCCAGTGGGACCTCTAGCATCTGCTGTGTTAAATACTGCTTTTAACATTACATTAACACTAGGCATAGCTTTGTACGCCATTGGCCTCATTCTCTGATTTAACCTGCCAAATCCTTTAAGGCACTAGAGCCTTAAGACTTTATCCATATATGATATGCTCACTTAAACACTGCATTCCCATCAGCAGAGCCGTTCTCCAATTGGTATTTGGGGAACCTTGTCCATCTTTTAATTTCCTTCAGGAGTTTCAGCTTACATATTCTTCTAGACCTAGAGGCACGCTCTTAAATTCCCTTAGCGAGGACTTGTTGGACCATAACAGATTCTAATTACCTTTTTAAATTGAGGCAACTAATTATCTTGCTTTAATCAAGATAATCAGAAGGAGCAAAAGGATTGGTTTTCTCCCTGCCTCCAAGGTTTACTGGTGATGTTTGGTCAAGATTTTCGTCCTTCTATGAGACTGTTAATACAAAATTCTGGGCCAAGGGTGTAATCTTCTGTCTGATGGTACCCACGGCCAAAGGAAGAAAGACACTGGGTGAACTTTCCTGGAAAGGAAATGGGTTTGTGAGACTTCTGCTCATGTGGGTGAAAACAAGAAGTGGGCAGTGCAATCCTATCTCAGAGAATGTTGGGACTGGCACAAGCCTCTTTTGCTAGCTGATCTCAGACACATGGTGACAAATCAGTGTCCCAGCAGAACAGTTCTGAGCTGGCAGATCAGCCTGGCAGAAAAGCCAAACAAAAGGTGAGGATGATTTACGCCAGAGCCAATCCCTCTGCAGCCTAAGGGCACAGCTACCATATGGCCAACAAAATCGCGCGAGAGTAGGCGAAAGTATTTCTCAACACCCCTAGGCTATGAGGAGTTCGAATTCAGCAAAGCTTCAGCTGTCCTAGGATCAGAGCCATCAGCTGGCCCTCAGCCACCTTGACCAGTAAGGACTGGGCTCTTAAGTCTGAAGATGATGGCATGTATCACAAGGCCTACCGGTTAAGGAAAGGAGGGCTCTTAAAAGATTCCCCATCCAGTAAGATAATAGACCAAGACTAACTATATTTTATTTGGTCAACAATATAGCCAAATATGAGGTCTGTATCACGGCACACTTAAAAACCCAGCCTGGATATTCTGACAACAAAACTGGTCCCTATTCACTGAAGTGTTCTGTGTTCAAGGAGACACATACACCTTTACAACAAAACTAAGAAAGCATACAGTGAGCAAACGATGGAATTAGATTGGCTCAAGGCATAGGAAGGCCTCTAAATAATAATGCACTGTTGATGTAGCACAGCATTGTTCTTTAGACTGTTTCTGAAAGTCACTTTAAAAGCCACTAAAATTCAACGAGTGAAAATAATTTATGGATGTCATATTCCGTTCAAGCCCCTCATTTCCTTCCCTTTGTTCAAGAAAACAGAAGATGCACTCATACAAACAGTTGTCTCCTTAGATTCAGAAAGCTGCCCAGAAAAACAGTCCAACTGTCTAGAAAATGTGGTGACAGCAGGATTTTGTTGTTGTTTTCTTGCAGTGACAACATGTCGTCCACTAAAAAAATAATTCCTTTTCAGAGTCCAAACTTTTCTGCAATTCAGGTTGAGTTTGCTTCTTTTTCTTCATTATCATCAACAACCTGAAAGACATAATATTATGAAGCTGTGATTAATTCCCCAAAATGAAACTCCCATGTAAGTACACACACACAAAATAGGGGGCTGGGATGTGTAAGCTCCTCTTAAGTTTCTTTGTAGATAAACCATTTAGCATTCAGGTCAATGAAGTACAATTCACTCACTGTAAAAAGCAGGCACACAATTGTTACAATCAGAAAATGGCCATTAGTTAAACAGCAGGTAAAATTTTGTAAATTTTAGTTCAGAGTAATAGAAATTTCTCAAGGAAATCATCCCATCATTTCCTTCTTTCCATAACTCAGTTTACAGAACTTTCTAAAAAAGAAAAGAATGGGGAAAAGAGTACCCTGAAGCAGGATGTGGTTGGCAAAAACCCTGTTCTCCTACACTCCAGCGAAGCATTTTATTACAGGTCCCAGTTATGTCCACTAGCAAGTTATCTTCATTTCATACACTGTTGTTCCCCGTGCGACCCTCCTGTACCTAAGGGCCCAATTACTTGTTTTTAACAACTTGCTTGTAGAGAGAAAATTTGTAGAAAGACAGGAGGAATTTCTATGAAATAACACTCATTCTTCTATGTGTGTATGCTGTCTTGGATCTCCTACCGGGAGAAAGGGAGGTTATTAAATACAAAAAAGTGTTTTCCAAACTCAGTTTACCTGTTCCACACCTTCTACTTCCGGAATATAAAACTGCAACATATTCTGTATCCCATTCTTCAGTGTTATGATGGAACTGGGACAACTTGTGCAGGATCCCTGCAGTTTTAACTGGACAATCCCATCTTCAAAGCCCTTGAATATGACATCGCCACCATCTTCCTGGACGGTTGGCCTGAGGAACAAGGAATCACATACATGGTGGGCAAAGTGCTTTGCAGATGAAATAAAACATTCAAGTGTTTGTGTTACATCTAGAAGTAAAGCTCAGAGCGCCCCTGTCCCACGTGTGCATCTTTGCCCTTCTCTGCTCCTGCCCTCTGTGCTTTTTTGATTGCTTCTACCTGCAGCAGCCTGTCCCCAGTAATCCACTTCCATCAGCAAAGACCTCAGCCAGAACTGTGAATAGTCTGCTTATTTTATGTGTGAGTTCTTGGCCATGGTACGCCTATGCCAAGAGCAGACGTGTCCTGCAACTGAAATACACTAAACCACTCCAGTAGCTTTGCTTACTGGTCTACAATATTTATTTTGACTGTGCAAGCTAGGTGGAGGGGCAAGGAGCTACAAAGAACACTGAAATCTCCGCTCCTACCAGACCCTCCTCAACCCCATTTGGTTTCTGAAAAGCCATTACAATGAAATTCATTCAAATAAAAAACAAAAACTTGAAAGTCATGGGGTTTGGCTTGACCTCTACAACTGAAAAGCAACTGCTTTTACAGTTATTTTTCACTAAGACCATTTGTGAGGTTTTTGGTTGTCCTTAATTTTAATATTTCTTTCCTCCTTTCTGTCTTTCAACAATTGTATTTCTTTAAAAAAAAGGTTCCCAAAGGCATGCTTTTTATCCTGTCACTTTCTGCTAGTTCTCTTGCAGAACCAGACCAATATACAATGTCCTTCCCCTATAAATTCCAGATTCATGGGTCTCATTCTTAAAACTGAGGAGGCACTTACAGCAGCAGAGACCAATGCACTTCTCTCTTGATATATAAACTAACGATCAACGTCATAAATTATATCCCTCCAGAGATGCTCCACGACACTGAAAAGCTCTGTATTTCTTGCACAGAACCTCTTTGTAACAGTTTGCTTCAGTGATGAATTAACTTAGGGCTGCTCATATTTATCACTACCTCCACTGCCAATAAGCTTCTAGCAAATCCTCTCTGCTCTCAGAAAACCGACAAACTCAAGCATCCCATTCAGAGGTCCAGCACTCATCCCAGAACTCTCAATTAAAAAACAAAACAAAAACAGTCTCTTCATATCCCACCTATATTGACCTTTCCCTTCCCAACAAACTTTCTGATATTTGGAAAAGAAACAATGAAGTCCCTGTCTGTAGGACTAGCATACACTAAAATGCTGGAGTGTGAATACTGACCTAAGCGCCAAAGGATAAAGGTGCCCCTGTGAAGGGCTGCTTTGCTGTCCTTCTGGAGGAAAAAGAGGAGGAGGGAGGAAGGCAGCAACAGCAGGCAATTTTAAGACAAACAGCTAGGGCTTGGAACAATCAAGTTCACTGTTCAAAGAGCACACAGAAGCACAGAGTTGGAAGGGAGCAACCACAGGCCATAGAATCCAGCCTCCAGCTCACTGCAGAGTACCCCCAGCAGGTAGCTGTCCAGCCTCTTTTTGAACCTGTCCAGAGAAGAAGACCCCCCTCCCCTGACTTCTCTAGGCAATTGGTTCCATTGCTGAACTGCTGTCACTGTCAAGAAGTTCTTTCTAATGTTCAATTGAAATCTCCCTTAAACAATTAGACCTGGTCCTATCCTCTGGGGCAGCACAGAACAACCTGTACTCTCCCTTTTGTGATGGTCCTTGGGATATTTAAAGAATGCAATTATGTCACCCTCTGAACTTGATCAACTCCCTCAACCTCTTCTCCTACGTTCCGTTCTCCATACTTCTTACCATCTACCCAGTGGATTTCCGTGGCGGAGCCAGGAATTGTACCCTGACCTCCAGGGTCATAGCCCAACTATTGCACCCCTCTGGCTCTCAACCTAGGACCAGCAAATGTTTTGGGCTTCCACCTACCACAGATCCTACCTCAAGCTGTCAATCCTTGCTTTACACGCACAGATTAGAACAAGCAAAGTTATG
Source organism: Iguana delicatissima (assembly GCA_948472985.1). Lineage (NCBI taxonomy): Eukaryota > Metazoa > Chordata > Lepidosauria > Squamata > Iguanidae > Iguana > Iguana delicatissima. Next base: position 783,801 of record CAOKZL010000608.1, on the reverse strand, counting down.
CCAATACCTTATTCTAGTGTCCAGCAGTTCTTTTATCATTAATACAACTTCATCATCTTCCTCTGATGGAGCTTGAGTGGGTTATGAAAAAATAGAAATAATGGCTCATGTCAGAAAGTCACAGAATAATTGTAAACCTGATGAATGAAACACAGTTAGTCCTTAATAGTTCTAGAAAACATGGACCATTGGTTCATTGAACCAATGAAAAATTCTGAGGTCCAAATTAAATGAAGCACAATCAGGGTGTAAGCCTAACTGGGGTGGGGTGGAAGAGAAGGAAGAGGTGAACTGGCTAACAGATCCAAAGCAGTGCAGTCTTGCTCCAGCTAGGATTGTGGGGGGCAAGTTATTTAAGTTCCCCTGATGGATTTGAAAAACAAAAACTCTTTCAATGGGCAGGGAATTAACTCCAGCATACTTAATTTTCCTTAGTTCCCAGGCCTGCTGTTTTGTTTTGAGCCAAGAGATCCTAGGCCCCTACAGACCTCTGCCTTTGGAAACACCACAACCACTGTTTCTGTGTAGTTTGCCATAGGCAGAGACACCACTTCCGTGGCAGAACTCATTCAACTGAAGAGGGGTGCCTCTGTCTCATCCCAGGTGCCCTCAAACAGGTGTCCAAGAGCATCCATTTAGATCAGAGGTGGGAATCATGCAGCCCTCCAACTGGACTACAAGTACCAATAACCTTAACCAGCATAAAAAATGGTGAGGAATGCTGGGCTTTGCAATCCAAGCACATCTGGAGGGCCACATGATATACCTAGTTTGTTTGCCTGTTTGCTATCCCACCGTTCTCCAAATGACCTCGAAGGCAGTATAAATAAATACATGGAAGAATGTAAATAGTCCTGTGGATGAGAGCAAAGATCTATTCTGGCAGTGGAAATCTCCAGATGATGTTGGACTGCAACTCCCAGAAGCCTTTGTCCACACTGCTACTGGTGAGGAATGTTGGGAACTGAAGTTCAGCCAGCTCTGGAGGACCATCTCTGATCCACTCCAGCTTTCTTCAAGCTGGTGCCTCCAGATGTGATAAGACTAAAACGCACACAATCCTCCAGCTGGCACAGCTGTAGTCCAATGGGTCTGGAGGCACTAGACTGGGGAAGGTGGATCTAGTCCAGCCCTGAATTGCCAGCAACAGCCAGACAGATGTTTCTGGAAGCTGGGAAGCAGAACATGAAGGGGTGGCTTTGTGTGTTACCGATCACCCACATCTGACACTCACAGTCAGTCTGTGCTTGAATGCCCAGATTTCACCTGGCCATCATGATTCATGGCAGCTGTTTGACTTCGCCTTTGTAGGCTTTTTAACATTTGCCACCTACCTGTGTCTGAACGTGGTGCCTCATCAGTAATGACAGGCAAGCCAGAAGCAAAGAAGTCCATGATGGTGGCATAAATATCTGGTTTTATTAAGTTCCAATCCACGTCCTCACTTTCCTACAAAGATTTTGAGAAAAGCTTCATGAATTGCACTTATCATGCTATAGACTGCTGATGGTACATCTGCTCCACCTAAGGTAGACAAAACAGTTTAGCTGAAGCAGATGGTCTCCAACCCTCTGTTTTATATGCGTGCTGCAGCTGACAGCCAGAATTTCGCTATTTTTGCCAGTATACAGCCAAAGCCTCTTCATTCTGAAACTCGCAGCAGCAAAGCAGCTGGCTTCTGTTCATAGACACCCACAGGGTCAGCTGAGGCAAGCCACTACCCCAAACCGAGGAGGCTTAATTATAAGCTTGGTGCAATGTCAGAACCAGCAAACCAAAATTAGGCACTCAGGTCTGTTGGCCTAGGTCTGCAAACTAAGACTTGTACAAATTAGGAGTGTGACGTGATGTCCAGGTCTATGTGCAATTCCAACCCAGTTTGTGTCAGCACCACAAAACAGTCCTTGAATACACCACCTGAAAAATTTCTTGACAGACACTTCCCTACACACACTGCAAACCAACCAAAACTGATCTAGAAACTGGGAAGTAAAAAAAAAAAGACAGATTTCTGCTTACTTCCAGGAAAATTTTTGACCAATTTCCAACCAAAACTGTAGCACCATCGCCTACCACAGGGTCAAAAAAATTGGCCCCTGCCACACTTCCCAACCTTTGCTTTAGACAACTTGCAGCTGAGTATGGGAGAGAAGTTATGAATCTGAAAGGACCAAAACCTGAAATACACAAATGTTTCAAAGAAAGCCTGAGCCACAGTTTGACTTGCAAATCACAAGTGGCCCAAAGTAAACTCTCCACTCTTTTAAATTAGAATAACTGAACATGCTTTCCAGGCTTTCTGTATTGCTAATTAGACTGATGGAAAAGGGGCACAGAAATGAAGAAATCAAGCAACAACTTTGATATCAAAGGATTTATTTTAGCATGGGCTTTTGTGGATTTCAGTCCAGTTGTTCAGATGAAAGATATGGACTGACCCCTATGAAAACTTGTGCTCAAATACATCAGTCCCAAAAGGGCTGCTTGATTCTGTCATTTCACCCCCATCACTTTCCATTTTATGCTGAAACAGACAAACATGGTTATCTCCTTGAAACCAAGTATGTTAGATTAATGAGAGCTTATCAAAAGGCAGAGCTTAGGAAACTTGACCGGTCTGTAGAGTCCACACTGGGATGTTGAATGCAAGCCAGTGTCTACTGCTGTGTCTTGACTGGCATTTTGTAGCAACATTACTATGGTTTCCATTGAACTGGATCCAGATTAAGCAAAGTACATTTACTTTTCCTTGATTTCAGTGGGAACCAAATCATAAACAGCTTTTCAGATAGATTTCAAAAAGAACTAGTTTAGACTTTTGATTTTAGCCTCTTCAAGGTACTTTGATTCCTTTTTAATCAAAGGAAAGCAGTATACATGTTTCACAAAAATAAACCTCTGTGTGAATAAGGTTTATTTTAATTCCCTAAGAATGCCATAGCATTTGGTTCCCGTGGGAAAAAAAAAAGCATGAGCAGCAATTGCTTTAACAAGCCTTTTTAAAGAATTCTTTACACAGTTCACAAAAGAAAGAAGTGGTGATAAGTTGTGTCTGGCAACTTCCCCCCAGCTTTCAGTATGAAGACAATGCAGAGCTTTGAGCATCTGGCACTACAGATTGTGCTTAAAACCTGACACAAATTTTGCCTCCTTCTATTTTTAGCAAGTTTTAAGGCAAGCTTTGCAGAACACTCTAAATAATTTTGAAAGGGAGCATGCTTTCATTCTCAGTCACTGCAGACTTTGTACAGGGACTGGCTCACAGTTAGAGGTTACCTTTGTGACAGTGATGAAGTCAGCTCCTAAGAAGATGCTTTTAACTCCTTCAATCCTGAAGAGCTGTCTATTGAAAAAAGAAAGAAAAACAGAGATAACCATTCACACTCACATTCAGTGTGTTTCCCGATTCCTTTGCATTTGCTCACACATTCATCTTTTCCACAGTGCCTCAGAGCTGGCAATCCTATCTGTAATTAACTGGATTCAGAAGCATATCTACTTACTTTATAGCTTTTATATGCAGTGAGTTGGATGATTTTGGAGGATATTCTGTAAGCTTAAGTAAGTGAATTCAGTCACGGATCTTCTTGTACTGATTTGTCTGTCACTGTCTGTCAGTCATAGAGAAGGACGGTGTGCGTAAAGGGTGAACCACAGCTGTGGCACTGTAGTGATTACTGGGGTCACATTTTGTTGGCTTGTAATAAGTCCAAGAAATGTTGAACATCTTGTTTGTACATGTGGAATGTTAGTCATTTATATTAACAGCCCAGTTTGAAAGGAAAGGGGGCAGAGGAAAACTCTCATAACAAAAGCTTTGTTGTTGTTTGCCTTCAAGTGGTTTCCAACTTATTTGGACTCTAAGATAAATCTATTACATGGTTTTCTGGGGCCGAGAGTGTGTGACATGACCAAGGTCACCCAGTAGATATCCACAGCCAAGTGGGGATTCAAACCCTGGACTCCAAATCACTACACCAAGCTGGATCTCAACACGAATTTAGTTTCTTGATATGCCCGCTGGTAATTATTCATACCCAGCCCAAGTAAGTATAATGTAAGAAAGCTTTCCCAGTATTTGACTTGTCTTGATGTGTGTATGACTTACTCACCATTACTGGGTGAGTTTACAAAAAAATTTCAAAACACAAACTAACCTTGCTAAAGGTGAGCAATACGTAGAAGCAGGAGAGGTGAATTCTATAGTTCTCGACTCCAGGACTGGTTTTCCTGGGATAAACTTCAGACTGTTCGGGTTTGGGGTGTCTTGTGTCTGAATAAACATTGACCTCACTAAAATTGATAACAGGATCAATTAAAGAAAATATCTCAATCAGCCCAGTTTCAGTCCAACCATTGTAAAATATTGAGACAAGTAGTTGAGCTCTCCTGGATAAGACCAAAGGGGCTACACTGTTCTGTTCCTTCAGCGCTTCTTCCTACTTCATTAACAAGACATGAAAACATGTTCTTTTTCTCCAGGATCTGGTCCACCTACAAAAGACTTGGAGAAAAATTGAACAAAAATCACAGTTCCAGAGCCTGCAGATCCAGAGGGTCTCCTGTACTTTATGCTCCTAAAGTAACAAAATGATTTTCAATGTATAAATGATGTCAATCACATTTTTCCCCACTTTTCCAAAAATCTCAATTTTTCCCTGGACAAAACAGTTGCCTTTTTCTCCCATGATTTTGAATTTCCAGAAATTTAACTTCTTTGTCCACGACAGGCACCCTGGCTCTCAGCATTAAGATCTGATCTATCTGTCCTTGGCCTTTTCTTGCAGGTGAGGCTGTTTCAAATCTCTGATGTCTCTCATGAAGAAAGTCAGTATGCACTTTGTCCACAATGAAATAATTTACATATGCATAATGTGTATCTGTTGCTACTTATATTTCTCTTCTGCGAATTAAAAGAATTTGACAAAACACATGCTTCAGAAGGAACAATGCTTTCTAGCATCAAAGAAAAAAATCAAGCCCTGAAGCTTTCATTAACAAATCATAATTAACTTATTAGTTGACAAATAAAGCCTATAATTTACCCAGATGCTCCTGCCAGCACCTGTTAAGACAATAGCCTGTTTGACTTCTGTGCATTCAAGGAACCAAAAATTCCCAAAGAGGCAGTAAGGCAAACTTTTCTAACAGGGTGCTTGAATCCATTTATTAAAACATTTGTATCCTGTCCTTCAGGGTAATTTTTCACACGATATGTGTTTGCAAATAACGAATACACAAAAGAAGAGACAAAAGTACAACAAAATAAATAGGAGCCAAAACAAACAAACAAAAAGGGCCTTAGATAAAAAAGAAAGGCTTTACTGTAGTCAGGAACCCAGTGATTTGCATAAGTACTAAAACATTTTAATTAGAAACACCTCAGAGATAAAAAGAGAAAAACCTGTAACCAAAATAGGTAAGGAATGATAATTATCAACAGAATGAAAAATGAAAAATGGCAAGAGGAGGAGTTGGAATGGAATGCCTGACAGCTGCTGTGGAGAAGGCTGTGGCTGCCTGACTCTGCACTTCACAATGCAGCATTTTGTTGCAAACCCGACCAGCCCCCTCTGTTACTGAATTTTTGTGGTCAAATGTCTAGGAGTTTGAAAGTAAGGTAAAATGGGGCCATTTTTAGATAAAAGAGCAGTGCCTCCACAGCTCAATCTTTCCAGGTTGCGGGAGTTATCTAAATTGGTCAATTAAAAGAGAAAGGATCTGAATACACAACCTTCGCCCCATCATCTGCCAGGGAACCTGAAAGCTTCTAGTACTTACAGAATGAGAAGGACTTTCACAAGTGCTGCTGACTTCATCAGATCCACTCACATGCATGTCCAAAAAGAAGTCATTTCAGGGAAGGGAGAATCATTGAGTTCCTGTTAATGGCATCCTCCCATAAAATTGTGATCGCTAACCATCAAGGGAAGTGTCAACACTCACCTGACTGTAGCACTGCAGGCTGAACGGGCAACTTCTGTAGCGCAACAAAACTTTGAGAAGGTCTGGTTGCCAGATTAATACCTCTTAATCCCAAATGGCAGAAGCTCAAAGACAAAAGGCAGAAGACCAATCTTACCAGGAAAGTCCTAATTCCAGACCCTTTCAGTCTTATCACACCTCCCAAATCTACCATAAAAACCACAGATTTAGTACTAGTCATTAAAGCATCTGATCCTGCACATTTAGCTCCTCCCTCATGTTATAGGGCAAGCCGGCCGTTTAAAAAAAGAGAGTCCTCTTTGCCTTTCACAAGGGCAACCAAACTTTTCCATGACTGTTCAAAGAATGTATATGGTTGAGCAAAGATCCAAGCTACAACAACTTGCGCAGCCCTCCCGATGTTGGTATAGCAACTCCTTAGCCAGCAAAGCCAATGGAGATAATGATAAATTATCATATAACATACAATATATATATGCTGAATAACCCTTATCCAAAATGCTTGGGACCAGAGTTGTTTCATATTTTGGAATTTTTGGGATTGTAGAATATTCACATATAGATAATGAGATATCTTGGAGATGAGAACCAAATTTAAACATGAAATTCATTTATGTTTCGCATACATCTTATACCCTGAAGGAAATTTTATACAATATTTTTAACACTATACTGTGCTTTCAAGATGGGGTCCAGTCTTCAGTCAGTTTTCCTTTTGCCACCTTCTTGTAGAAACATGAGGGAATTACATGGAACTGCATTTGTGGTCTCAAGCAAGCCAACAATCTTGTGTTCTCACAGGAAGGAGGCTGGGTTCCACTTTTCAGAAGTTTTGGATTTGGGTGCATTTTGGATAAGGGGTACTCAGACTGTACTCCTCATTATATAAAAACACAATTATATATTATTAAATATATAGCAATCATGATCATTAACATTCTTAATCATAATCACAAGATACAGCCATCTGCATCCTTGAGCAGACCACGGTGTAGCTGGGGGGGGGTGGAAAATGAGGGCACTGCTCCCTCCAGGTAAGATTTCTGGCCCCAAAGGTAATTTCCCTCCAGTCCCCAAATTTCTAGCATGGTAGTAACTTGAGTTCCGCATTTAGAAATATTGTTCAGGCACCCAAAGCAAAGGGGAGGGAATGCAGCCAGAAGCCTTCTGGGCGCAATCGATTTTCAGCATCTCGCATTCTGCGAGGCTAGAAAATTGGAGACCGAAGGAAAGAATTCATCTGGGGAGAGGATCCTGACTTGAGCGGCTCTCAGACCCCCGAAGGGCGGGTCAATCTGCATAAAATCTTCATATGCTGATTTAGAGGAGAAAGAACTCAGCGGCCCAAGCAAGGAGCCTCCCCCAAGCGCTGACTCTGCGCGGGTCGCTCCACGGAAGGCTCGCTTGGGGCCTTCACTCCCATTATCCCCACCCCAGCCAGCCAGCATGGCACTGGCGCTTCCCAGTTCCTGAGGGAGGGAATATAGAAGGCTAAGGAAAGGTGCCTGTGGGGGGAAGGGACTACAACTCCCAGAATCCCCTACAGAATGGCCACGGCTGGTGGGGGATTCTGGGAGCGGTAGCCCAAAAAAAGGGCAGCCCTGCGTAAGCGACACCCGGCTGCCGCTTTACAGCTCAGCCTTCCCCGGCTTGTCGGCTCCCTTTTCGCCTTCTAAGCCTTCAAGCCACCCACCGGCCGCCCAGCCGCGCCGCCGCCGCCGCCATCTTGTCTCCTCTCCTTTCTGCCTCTGGCCGGAGGACCCCTCTTGCCGAGCTGCCCTCGCAGACGCCGGAGCCGGTTTCAAGACTTCCGATTGGCCTGCACGGAAAGAGGCCCGCCTCCCCGTTGCGCTGTGGTGTCTCGCGCCTGCGCCTGCGCGAGCCCTTCCACAGCGGGGCTGCCAGCGACCTCTGCTGGCCGCCGGTGGGAGACTGGGAGCCGCGGTGCGGAGCGCGGGGCGTAGGGAAGTTGCGGGGGGGGCTCCGGTCGCGGAACGGTTCGAAGGAGGGGGGTCCAGGAGGTGTGCTCCCTCTCGAAGTTACTTTTCTTAGCCTTTCCCCTTTTCCTGCTTCAGACTGTGAGCTGGGTAACGGACGAATCATTAGGTGGGGGATTCTGACATTTGAAGCCCCCCCAAAGGAACTTTTCCAAGCTTCGGTAGAGTAGCTCTGCGAAGCTGGAACTTGGAGAAGTTCCTTCTTTTGAACTGCAGCTCCCGCGGTGGGGTGGAATACTGAGAGCTGCCTGCCGAGAAAAAGGAACTTCTCCACAGGACGGAGAAGGCGCCTCCGCGCAGGGCGGCGTGGGGTGCAGCCCCCGTCCTGCCTCGCCGCGGACTGCGCCGGCCACCGCCGCGCTTTAGAAACCGAGGCAGCCCCGGGTCCGGGCCCCGAGGTGGCCCGCCAGCCCCGCGGGCTCCCAGCCGGCGGCTCCCCGGCTGTCCGCGGACTTCCGCCCCCAGAAGCCCTGAGCATTGGCCACAGGGGCTGGGGCTGCCGGGAGCTGAAGTCCGCGAACATCCGGGGAGCCGCCGCGCGGCCGGATGCCTCGCCCTTCGGGGCAAGCGGCTGCGCGCAACTTCCAGGTCTTCGTCTGCACGCGCGCGCTTGGCCCTCCCTACCCCCCGATTCTGTATCCGTGGATCCGACCCACCACAGCTTGAAAATACGCCATTTTATGACACCGCTGTAGGCTACACAGCGGACCCTCGGTATCCGCTAAGATTTGGTTCCACACTCTCCCACGGGCACCGGAATCCGTGGATGCTCAAATCCCACGAGGAACAATGGTGTCTCTTACACGAAACCGCAAAATCAAAGTTTGCTTTTGGGAACTTTACTCTTTTGGAATATTCTCAAGGCGTGGTTGGTTGAATCCGTACCTACGGAAGGCCAACTGTACATTAGGATACGCAAGATTCGGACAAGCCTGCTCTTACTTTTAAGTTGAGGCATTTCTTCTTTTTGGCTCTACCTGTCATGCATCCATCAGAAGCTTGTGTGTGTTTTGTTTGGAGATGAAGACTAGTCAGCGCTGTTGTGATTAACAACCGTAGCCATGAGTGAACATCCAAGCACCCACCCACAAAGGACCCAAAATAAATGTATTGACACAATTGATTGTGACATCAAGGCCTTTTTGGTGGTGAGGCCACATCTATGAAGTATTCAGCAGGCCAGATTTCTTGCGGCCAAGCGCTTTATCCTAACCATTTTAAGGACTTTTTGTTTTTACAGTATTTTTTTTTTTGCTCTTCGTGCTCCTTTTCTGTCATTGCTGCCTTTACTTGGAAGTTACATGCCACAGATTTTAGCCTTTGCTGCTGTTTCCTCTCAATGTGATTACTCACAACACCAGGTACTCCTTGGATGTCCCCCATCCAAGTACTAACCAGGCCTGACCCTGCTTGCCTTCCAAGATCAGAGGGGATCTGGTTCCTTAGCATTTCCCTCCCAATAAACTCCCACCTTCTCTCCAAATTAACACCCACTGGACAGATATTTCAACCACAGAGTTCTTGGTTCAGTACTCCACCTCCTCCCTCATTATTTTAATACCCCAAAACTGCTGTGCATTGAAACTCCTCAAAGCACTTACACTATGGGGAGGGCGGGGGAAGAATATGCAGCCAGGCAGGCTTCCTTGAAATCAGATCGTTTATTTAATAAAGCATACAACAGTTTCCAGCGCTAGTATTTCTTCACAAAAGACTACAGTAACCAGAGTGAAACAATAATACTCCAGACAGACTCCAAACAGCTTAGCAAGTCAGAGAGGTATTTCCAACACCACCAAGTTCTGACTATATTATCAAGAGGAGCTGGGAGCAAAATCACTGGTCCAATGAACCCAAGACTCACAATTGCACATGGAGACAATTTGGAAGAAGAAACAAGCCACGCAGCAACCCGCTCGCATGTCTTTGCCAAGCTCTCAGTTCAGTAAAGACAACTTGAGCTGCCTTTTAGGATAAACCACCATTACCTTTATTATCTGTCATTATACAAATTTGCAACAGCATGTCCTTCTTTCATTCAGAATAAATTCCACCTCTAGCTGTTGGTGTTTAAATGTGATTCCCCTCATATTCCCTATGAGAAACAATCCCTTTAAAAAAAACAGCCATTAAGAGATTCCCATTCTAACAAGTCTTATCATAACAATCAAAGTACAAACATAAAGACATAAGCAAAAAAGAAAATCAAAAAAGGCCACCAACCCAATGAACTCTGGATTTCTGTGGAATCACAGCAGTGAGGTACGGATGTAGGAACAGAAATAGCAAGAGAGAGAGATTTATGTTGTGTCGAAATACCCATGAGCACAAATACTTGCACAGTCCAGATGACCCCGTAAGGTCATCTTGCTTGTAACACCACCAAAAAATTAAGAAAAAAATAATCCAGCATAAGAGTTCTTTGGTGGGTGCTGAATCTGTACAAATCTGTTTCTGACCCCAAATCATTAAACACAGCTCCCTGGTGTTGCATTTGCCCTGAACATAAACCAGACAAAACCATGACTGGGGAGAGATGTGGGGAAAGTGGGAGGCAATTTGGAGGGTGGGAGACCTCCAGAGGGCAGGAGTCCAAAGGCCCAAAGTCATTTGAGAAATAGATGTTCTGAACCGGCACTCTGTTTCTTCTGCACTGAGCAAATATTAACCGTGTCTAGAAGGCATAACTACCCAAGTTTCCTCATTAGGGTTTGAAGTCATCCTTTCCTAACTACCAACGGTGCTAGGCCAAAATATTTTTCAGCAACTGAGGCATGAAATTCCAGCAGGATCCAAACCTTAGGCAGGATGGCAGAATCTGTACAAGGGCAGAGCTTGAAGTGCAGCTTCAACATGGTTTTAAGAAGAGTCTGCTCTTTGAACCACAGGGAAGCTGTTTGCTGACCTTCGTGGGTGAGGAAACAGAGGCTCAGCAGCTGACCAAGGCCCATTCTCCAAAAATCTGCTTAGACACTGTTCCACGGTCTGGGAAGACAGTGCTGGGCCCACGTCACTGGATCAGTGAAGCCACTGCAGGTTTTAATCTAGGCTTTTTACAGGAGCTCTCTGAGGTGCTGAACCCTATTTCTAAATAGCTTCAGGACCTTGGAGAGCTCCTTCAAAGCTGGCAAAAATCGGGGATGGATTCACCAACCCACTAACATGGGAGACACCAGTCACAACTGGCTGGGCTAGAGAGGAGCAGTGGATTGGGACCGTCATCTCTACCCCCTCATGCCCAGATCCTGTGACAAAAAAAGTCCATCTCCCCTCCAGCTGCTATTACTAGTGCCAAAAGAAGATTTCTTCAAGGAGTAAAAAGCAGCTGGAAAGGTGGGGTGGATTTTTAAGTGGGACTGCAGTGCAGGGGGACACATTATACAAAACTATGTGCTACATTCCTAATCCTGCTATTGTTAAGATAGAGGCAGGCATGCTAAATGTACTCACGCATTCCCTCATTGCATCTGTTTGGCCACTATCGCTGTCCAAATTGGAAGATGAAAAATGCCACATAACCTCCATTAAAATGCCATGGCCGTCTGTTGGGAGTGGGCAGCATCCATCCACCACACTGGAACCTTAATGTTCCTGCAACACACCTCCTGAAATCATGTATCAGCCAAAGTCTCTTCCTGCCCAAGACCTACCATGCACGCGATCTTTTGGAAAAGCTACTGGAATGAAAAATTCATTCAACATCATCTAGCTACTACCACTGAACCATTTCCTAGATTGCTTTAAATGTGCTACCAACTAAAAAAAGGGAGACCAAATGCTGCAGAGTAAAATAGTAGCAATAATAATAAACTATACTTTCTTTCAGTTCTAGGGTTATCACTATTTGGTCCTTGTCCTAATTCCATGTTTCTGGACAATGCTGTGTCATGTGCAAATGTAAAATGACTGCATTTTCACTCATCACTGGCCTGGGAACATAAGAAAACATGAGGTGGTGTGTGTGTGTGTGTGTGTAAAATATAATATAAACTTGTCATAGTTTTTTGGGATCTCTCTCTCTCTTTCTTTCTGGCGTATTTTCAGACACTGCTGTGAAGTGAACCATTCCTTCTCCCACGGAGCACATCGGGCGTCCCTTGAGCTTTGGATTGCATCTGAGTACCATCTTACACCATATGACCATTTGTACGGACATTCCAAACACAAGGAGGCAATTGCTACAATGCTCACAAAACGCACTCATTAAAACATAATATTTAGCTATGTGGAACAACATCTCATTTCTTCTGTAACAGTTTCAAAGCACCCAACTAATCACAGTGACAGTTTCCTTACTGATTGGGTAACAGTTATCACGATCTTGCTCGACAGTGCCTGAATTAGACTTGCAGATGCTACGTATCATTGGCTAAAAAAGCAAAAATGTCCCACTGACTTCAATTAGGCCTCTAGCCTCAGTATATTCCTACTGAATATCCTGCTTGGAGAGGCCAAAACTGGCCTGCCACCAACAACTGAGCGAAAGTCCATATTATAGCTGTGCATATTATAGCTGGAAGCAGTTAACACCACAAAGATGAACTGTTTTGCATTTTCAGCATTTTCTCATATAAGACATTCTGGGGGACAAATCAGATTTAGGTTCCCAGTTTCACTCATTTCAAAGGAAATATTCAAATGTACGGCAAGGGGAACACACAAGAAAAAGATACTGTGTTTCCTTAAAGGAGAGGCTTCCTGATTTAATTTGATATTTAAAAAACAAAACCTATTTTTAAAATGCAGCAGATAAGCAGGCTTGTCTAACGAGAAAGAACACCATAATGATTGCTTATTCAGCTTCCAGTTTCCAACAATGGAGGGACCCATGTTTCTAGATGCACATGCTTTCTGGAATTCCTCTTCCACCCCACTTCTGAAAACATCACAATGATTAAAGAATAACAATTTTCTCTTTGCTTCTTCCTACAAGCCACGAATGGCCTGTGCCAGTTCCATAGCAAAAAATGGCTTTACAGCTTAAGACAACATTTCAAAAAATAGGGGGGGGAACGCACACACACACACCAGCATTTGCTTACGAGAAGAGGTAGGCATAGGAGGAGTCCTGTTAAGAGATGTGTCACCTTTGAGATTTTGCCAGCCGGGTTGATTTTCTATTGCCCTCCAGGGTTGTATCAGCAGCGTTCAACAACAATTACAGTACTTTCTTTCACAAAAAGAGCAGGTTGTCAGAGCTCTCAATATTTTGGAAACCCTGAGCCCTGACCATAGAACCAAGAAGGATAGGCTATGGCAACATGAAGGGAGGACCTTTTGTACGTGCTTAGAGGCACTTCCAAGCTCGTCTACAGAGTCTGGGGAGCTCAAGTGGATGCAGAGAAGATGCAGGTCCAGGCGGCTCTTGAAGATGCATCCCTCTCGTAAAGTGCTGAGCGGATGGAGGGCTCCCTTGGTGCAGAGCCATTTTGTTTCTGTCCCACGGTTTCTGTCTCTTCTGCTAGTGGGCAGGAGTTGGTGCAATTCCTGTGTTTACATTCCTGGGCTATAAACAGGAACGTGTCCTTTGGACAAGAAGGGAGTTTTAACCACTGTCCTGTTATGATGGAGCTGTCATCTTTGAAAGGACAACTTGCAGATCCGCAAGTCATGTGGCAAAGACGTTATGAGCTCATTAAGAGTTTCATACCAATCTTAACAGTTTTTTTTTAAGTCTCAAGTCCATGGTATTCCTGCCTCTTCCTTCCTGAAGCTCCTGTCCTACTTGCAACTGCAAAATTTATGGAAAAGGACCACCAAGTGGTGCTTGTTGATGAGATTTGTTCTGAGAGTCTAAGGACTTTTGAGCAGGTCCATAGTGCTGGAGGAACAACAGGAGGACCTCAGATTCCTACACCAAGAGCATCACCACACTCCTGATGCTGAGGTGCAGAAAAACAAAAACAGATTCCTAACCAGGGCTTTCCCCAGAGGTGTTAGTGACTTGGGGCAGAAAAGCTATAAGGCATTCCATTCTCTCCGCAAGAGGCAGGAGACCCAATCCAGAAGAGATTTCCCGATATAAACCACACTGAAAAATGGACTGGAGCTGAGCAAGGAGACCTCTTGGGCCTCAGCCCTACTGTTACTTCCCACTGGAGCAGACCCACTGAAATGATAGGGTTTTCCTATTTTCCTCCCCCAAAAGGATTCACCTATCCACAATTAATTCAGTGGGTCTAGTTGGGAGTAAGCAATGGGGTACAGGCCAGATACAGTTCTCCATTTGCGGCAGCACAAGGTCCGTACAGACTGTCCTGGTGGATTGGGTTCCATGAACATTGTGAACCCCTTAATGGCACCCCCCAAATCCATCTTGTGGTGGGGAGGGCACACCGAGATCTACGTGTAAGAGCCTGAGGTACAATAGCTGCATTCAGGAAACACAGCTGGCAGGATTATTTTGGAAAGTTTGGATCTGGCTGCACACGCTAGATTAACAGTGTGACACATTACTTTTCAAGAAAAAGTGTAAGGCAACTAAATGGAACACTCAAAGTTTCTCCGTTTCTCCAGCAGGCTCATTCTGTCATGTGCCAGCTTCTTGGATTGTTGGTGTAAAAAAACAAAATGAAATAAAATAAAATTCAGAGATACTCCTTCATTAAACAGCAGATGCCAAACTCTTGCGAGCGTTCATCAGTCACAGATGGAGGTTTCTGGTAAACTGGATTTCCAGGTTTCAAAAGCACTGCAGAGGTCAGTGGGAGCGTAAGAGTCATGCCATGACCATATCTGTCATGCTATATGGAATACGATGCCATTTTAACAACACAGACAGTCATGAGAGATCTAAAGCTCTTTCCTCCAGATAATATGCAAAGAAAAAAACAATACAGTCTGTTTTTAATACAACCCACTTCAAATATACCAGGGAAGTAACTGCACCAGAAGTTTTGTTATTTAGCATAAGTGTGTGTAACTTGAACTCTCTGTGCCCTTCCTCACTTCTCCCATTCCAAGGAGGCGGAGCCACAGTCCTGGCTCCGCCCCCTGACCTCAGCATGCCCTGTTGGCTCCACCCACCACTTTGGTGCACATGCCTTATGCTTGTGCTGGGTGGGAGGGGAGGGGAGAGGACAGATGAGTGGGTCAACTTATGTCCATAATTCTCCTGCACAGTTTAGGAGCACCCTGTTGAGACCGTGAAGCTCCTTATGAGTTCTTCATGGCGTCATCATCTTCCACCACCCCCAAGAGAGCTTGTGGGCTCACTGTGTGTGGCCCCAGTAGTGACTGTGGGACAGTGGTAGGTGCCAGTGGGACAGCACAATCTGCTCTGGGTTTTCAATCAGAGCATTAAAAGTTCAAAGGAGTGGTCCAAGGTGGTGGCCAAAACATGTTCAGCACCTGGGAGAGTTCCTTTAAAGTTCAAGGTGGAACGGAATCACCACCGACCGCCACCACACAAACTCTACTTGGGCATTAGTGACCTGGTTTCAATCAACATGTGAAGAAGGGTGCACCTAGGCTGTCATTCCCGTTGTCACTGCGCTCACAACACAAGAGAGGAGGCTGAAGATGAGGAGCTCCACTTTCAGGAGGAAGCATCCATGTGAGCAAGAACCTGGATTCTCCAGCGACCTTGTTCTCATGGAGATCATTCATCCAAGCAAGACCTTCTCCTCTTCCAATGTGTCATCTTCCAGATGAAGAAAGTGACAAGGAGGCCAGGGAAGAGGCCCGGCACCCTCCTCTTTGTGTATGGGGTAAGTAATGCCTGAACAGGGCTGGGCTCTCTGTGCTCTCTCTGGGCTGGGCGCTGGTCACAAGGGGCAGCAGTGAGCCCCAGACGGCTGGGCTAGTGCCATGCAATCTCAGCCTGCTGAGACATGCAGACACGCACAAGCGGGTCTTCCTCAGAACTGGTGGCAAGGGTTTCCCAGAAGCCAAATCCATGCAGATAAAAATGCTCCAAAGATGGGAAGCTAGAAAGCACAGTGCCATAATGAATTGGGAATTTCCCCTTAGAAGTATCTTCCTGTGGATCTCAACAGTATTTAGATTTGCCCTATCAACAAAAAACTAGTTTTGCAAATTATGGTTTGCACGTGAAAAACTGAGGTGATCCTTTAGTGAGTTGAGAAAGGCTCCTTCAGTTCCTAGGCTGTCTGGATTTCTCTTACCACCACCTGAAATGGCATAGGTAGCAGGAATACACTGTACCCTAATCCCCAGCCTTCTGCCTTACAAGTCCACAACACTCTACACCCAGCTAAGGGCACTGTTAGTCCAGACCCTAAACTTTCACCTCAAACAGGGTTTAACTCCAACAAGAAAGTAATGGTAGGTATTTTAAAAAAACAGCAACACACACATTGCAGAACAAAACTTCTGTTTCAAACTGGCAGCTACCAGTTCCAGAGTAAGACTTATTAGCATCAGCCAGGAACATTTGCCATGTTCTCTTCCCGTTTCTCTTTTGGTTTTAAAAATTAAATCTTCTTCCCTCTGGATACTACTTTCCCCCGCTCTGGATATCCCCTATAAACTTCAGCAGATGCTAATGTCAGGAGGCAATTAGTTATATCCAACATATTCACCTTAGGATTACTGGCTTAAATAATTACCCCAAAATGTTGGGCAGAAACGGAAGAAGGGAGGAAGGAAAACATGAAATGCTTCCATGGTTGGCCAGTCGATAGCCTGGAACTAATGTATGATTCGGCTGAGTGCCACAGCAACTGGAGATTCGACGTTTTATATATATGTAAGTTTGGAGTGTATTCGGTCATAACGGACTTGGCAAAGCCTTTAGGAGGCATCCCCTTAAAACCCACACACCCCTTTGTTCACAGTGGAAGCCATTCACGGCTTCTGCCTCCCCAGTTTGGAAGGAAAGGGTGCTGAGGCAAATGGGTCAGAACCCGGCAGCTCCTTAGTCCTGGAAGAAAGGGAGGCAACAGAAACAGAGCCGGCGATGGCCTGCTCCCTGCTCTGAGAGACCACTTTGTAGGCTGCAATGGGCTGAGCGCCGCCGCCCTGACCGGCATCCGAGTTGTAGTGACGGGAGTATTTTGCCAGCGACTGCGGACGGAACGGCTTGGCAGCCTTTGGACCCAAGAGGGTTTCCTGGGTGTGGAGGACATCATTAGCAACACCGCCCAGGTCTCCAGAAGCATCTTTGGGTGGGGGGCCATCCGCGCCCTCGCTTGCTCTACCTTGAGGAAGGCTGGACGGTTGAGCGAGCGAGGCTGCGGAATACTGGGCCTGCAGGAGAAGACAGTTTGGGGCCCCTGCCTCCAGGGTCTGGAATGTCGGACTGAAGACGTACTGGCCGGCTCCTGGTACGGCTGGAGATTCCTTAGTGCCTTGGTGCGACATCAGCTCTTCTTGGCTCCTCTTCTTTGTGAAAGGAGCCCGGAGGAAGACGTCCCCATCGTCCAGCGGCTTAGCCAACACCGGGCTCTTTGAGATGAAGGGCGCTTTGGTGAAGACATCCACATCATCATGGAGGGTTTTCGAACTCTGGAAAGGAGCCGTGGCGAAGACATCCATCTCGCCAAAAGCTTCCGCGGGGCGCTGCTGGAAAGCACTAATTGGGACCTGCTCCATCCCGCTCAGAAGCGGCTGCTGTGGATTCAAGTCTCTTCGGGAGACTTGGTCCCTTTCCTGGTGAGGTGGGTTTGTTCTGCAAGGTTCCTCTTCCTCTTCCGAGTCCATCAGCAGAGGTCTGGAGCCACTGCAGTCCAAGAGGTCTCCCTCGTGGTCTGTCCCTTCACCCTCGCTGCTGTGGAAAGAACTGTTGCTGGAAGGACCATCCCTTGTCAAGAAATCAGGTTCGCCTTGAGGCTGATGGGGCCCAGCCGGCATCCCAGGCTGCTGTTTGTTTAAGAGAAAGGCAGCTCCTCCTTGACTTTGCTCAGCATTCACTACGAAGTAGACGGCTGGCTCTGCCGGCAGACCTACAAAGTATAAAACAAGAATGATCAACTACAGGGTCTTGAGACTTCCCCTGGCAGAACTTAACCACAGATGAGCTAATGATGTTTGACTCAAAACCAGCAGCACACATGGAAGAAGAAATCCATTTAAAATAAAATAATAAATAAAAAAAATATGCAGCAATGAAGCCAGGTATTTACAGCACACAGACTTGGAACACAACTCAGCACTTCCTCACATTTCAAGACTCCACAAAAATGTATGTTAGAAAGAAATGGAAGATGTTACAAAGACCACAAGCATTCAAACCTCATACAAGCCTTTGGATATGATCACAGGGAGGAGACAGGAGAGCAGTCCGAGAAAGTTGCATGGCTGATTGTGCTTGTGCGTCACTGGCACACAGCAAACTTTGTGCTCATTTGAAATGAGGGAGAATGGATCAGAATCCTCTTGAGTTCAGCAGGGCAGTGGGGAGCCCTGGAAAATGGCATTTCTGGTTTCTGCTAAATGCTGAAAAAAGTGGCCTAGGGATCCGATGGAGTGAACCCAAGCTGGAGAGAGAGAGATTGTTTCACCTCCCAAGCTCCCTGACTTAACTCCCAGTGCCCTACATATGCCTTTTAGCCTCATGGTCTAGGATGATGCCCAAGCATCTTTTCTTGGACATGCAAAAAGTTTCCTCTTGAGTGGAGGAAAACAAATTGCACAAGCAAAATTCAACATATGCAAAGAACATATGCAAAGAGACTTTAGGCTACAATTTGGGCAAGTATTTCCCACCTGTGTTGGCCTTTCTCAGAATTGTAGATGTTAGCTGGAGGATTCCAGAGTTTCAGGCCTGTGACTTTGGGGACTATCTTTTCTGCAAGCCACCACTGAACATGGCTGCCAAATGTACTACATCAGGAGGTTGGAATATATAGCTTCCCAGATGTTGATGGACTACAACTCCCAACATTCCTTACTATTGGCCATGTTGGCTTGAGCTGATGGGAGTGGCAGTTAGTAACAGATGAGAGCTGCACGATTCCGACCCATGTAGTATGTGAAAGTGCTGCCTGTCATTAAAAAGCAAAATTACTGAAGAGGCAATCTACCACTCACTTAAACTCACTGCTAATAATCTCTTGGCTACCTTTGCTTGCCAACTTGCTCCAAAGGAGAATGGGCGCTGGCATTTTCTACTTAAAGCCCAAGTCCTTCAACACAACAGTATTTCTTAAACTTTGGTCCTCTAGGTGTTTTGGACTTCACCTCCAAGAATTCCCAGCTGCTCAAGGATTCCAGCAGATGATGTCCAAAATATCTGGAAGGTCAAAGTTTGGATATCATTGCAATAGAAGGAATGGGGCACAGGGCAGTGCTATCCTGGATGAATCCAACTCCAAACCTATATAAACTAACCTGAAATAAGTAACCAATGGCTAGTCCTTTACCCTGTTCAAAGCCACCCCTGATTTTCTCTCACAAACAAGGGAGGATTCGATCACCTGGCTGTTACTTCTGGTCAGCAGAACAACAAAGGCAAAAGTTGGAGAACTGTTATCTTGCTATCATCTCCCCAAAAGAGTCAAGGGTTTTGTTTATTTAAAAAAAATCCATTTACTTTTGGGTCAGGCCAGGTAGACCACACATACACAGATCAGAACATACGAGAGCTTACCTTTCAAGGAATAGGAGCAGGTTATCATGGCATTGGACTCGTGTTAGCAAGAGGACGAGGAAAAAGGCACATGAAAACCAATGTGTCGAAAACCCAGCCCCAAGGTTTCAGCATTTGCCATGGCTCGTTTAAGGAACGGGGGGCAGACTATGGGCATCTCTTGGTTAGTGCTGGTGGGGCGCTGGGAAAGAGAGGTTATCTTAACTAAAACAGGAGCTCCTACCAAGGGCTCAGGATTCCTGCTAAAAATGCTGGTTGAGCCAGACCTCTTCTCATCTAGGAAGGCACTCTAGCCTGGGGGAAAAGTTACTTTTATTTTTTGGACTACGCCTCCTCAGTTCACCCAGCCAACATGCTTTCCAAGCTCTATTTTCCAAG
Source organism: Iguana delicatissima (assembly GCA_948472985.1). Taxonomy (NCBI): domain Eukaryota; kingdom Metazoa; phylum Chordata; class Lepidosauria; order Squamata; family Iguanidae; genus Iguana; species Iguana delicatissima. The sequence goes on along the minus strand of CAOKZL010000608.1, from coordinate 763,929 downwards.
CTGTGGAACCACATCCCTTGTTTAATTTGTGCCTCAATTATGAAGCAATCCCAAGCATTGCTTAACACATGGGAATTCTAGGTTTTTGACTGAGGATACCTGGGCTTGCTTTGGAACTGGGAAGGGGTAAAGAGAACACCACCAATTTCTGTGCAAACCACCTATTTTTCAAGAGAGGCACACCCCTGTCCCCCATACCATATTTCTCATGATCAAAGACAGTACTCCAAAGGTAAGCATCAAAATTACTGTTTATTGAGAGACCATTAAATGATGACACATTACACCGTAAATGCAGAGCCACTGTAGATAAAAGACGGAATATTTGTTCTAACAAGTGATGACACAAGAAAATATCTCTGATTTCACCCTGAAATCAACACGCTTGAAGCCACTTCTGACTTATGGTGACCCTAAGGGGAGTTTATCATGGAGTTTTCATGGCTAGATGTCTTTTTTGGGGGGGGGTGCCTTTGCCTCCCTCTGAGGCTGAGAGAGTGGGACTTGCCCAAGGTCACCCACATAGTTTCCACGGTTGAGAGCAGATTCAAACTCTGGCCTGTATTCTAGATGCTCAGCTTGGGAGAAGACCTCTCTAGACCATGAAGACTGACTTCTGCCTTTTGTTAAGTGCTATCAAGTCAGCTCTCAGGTGCAAGTTTATCTCTTGATTTTTTATTTTTTTTAAGGCCTTTCCTGGTCCTAAAACTGTCAAACTTACGGTCAAGCTGTTCTTCCTAATGTTCAGATAGCATCTCTTTTCGTGTTATTTGAATCCATTGCCCCATGTCCTAGTCTCAGGAGCAGCAGAAAAGCACCCCACTCCATCTCCTACATGACACCCCTTCAGATATTTAAAGATGGCTATCACATCATCTCTCAGTCTTTCCTTTTTCAAGTTGAACTCCCCAAATCATTCCTCATACGCTCGGCTATCTTCAAATACCCACTTTTCATTATTTGCTATGTTACAATGCAAAAATCCAATTAATCTTACAGATGTGTTAGAACCCGCATTTGGGTTTAAGTCCAAACAGGGTGAATTTGAATCTTAGACTCTTTTTCTCAGCCCACCAGAAACAGCTGGACGCTTGAACGGAAGCGGGGCTTCTGAGCCTGCAAGTCGCCTTAATTCAAAAAGCCACGGTGGCCCTATGGGAGGGGCAGAGAGGTCTGGGTCCAAGAAAGAGTAGGGTGGGATGGGGGTTTATCTGGCAGTATGACCTCTCCCATTCTCTGGAGGAGGCCGGCCCAAAGGAAAAGTTAAGCATGTTCTTAAAAAGATCCTTGACTATGTAAAATAAAACCAGCTTTCAGTCTCTTTGTTACCACATGCCCCATTTGAAAACATGGATGGGTTTACATTAATGAACTGATTGTAATTAAATTCGAAGGGGATGTTTGGGATGTTCTTGGTTAACATGCAAGGCCATGTGGTATGCAGAATTCAATTTGGGAGGGCTCTGCACTTCCATTATTTTTTCATTCATACAGGGCAAGTTAGCACATCATTTCAAAGGCTTCTACAAGCTGAATCTTCTTTTAAAGAAAAAAAAATTCTCCAGAATGGCTGAAAAATGGCACAACCACTAATGATGGTTAATGATTCTCCTGAGCAAAGCTGGTACGTAAATAATATTGGTAGAAAATGCTCAGTCTTCCTTTCAAGACAGCAAGCAAAAAGACTTCCCTACGCAATTATTGTTCCTTGTCACATCAAACATTGCAGCTCCTTATTATAGTATGCTGGGACTTGTAGTTTCAGTAAGGGAGTTGGAATCCTCTGCCAGGAAGCTCTGGCAAACTCCACAGAATTTTCTAGCAAAGTGCTTTAAGCACCTTAGCAAACTACAAATCCCACAAATCCCACAATTCTGTGAGATCAAGCTATAACAGTTGAAGTGAGACCACAGTGCTGCAACAGTATACAGGTTCTCAAAACAGTGGAAAGAAAGCAGGAAAGCATGACATTTCAAGAATATAGCAAAGTTCAGGATCTGGGACTCGGAAAAGGTCCCGACCTACGCAGTCCTAAGAGTGCCAAATCGAGCTGCCTCTTACCAATCCATCTTTGCTAGCGCTGCCTACTCTGACTGGCAACTCTGTACCCTGATTTTGCAGATGAAAACCGGGACATGCGTCGCCAAGTAACATCAGAGAGTTTTCAGGGTGGCCACAGATATTAATGAGGAGGAACAGAAAAGCTCGGAGAGGTTGCAGCGGTTTGCTTTTGCCTGAGCCTTCTGGAAAGGGCAACACGCCACCCCCTCCTTTTCTCCTTCCTCTGCTGAGTTAAGGGAGTTAATTTTGCACTTTGAACTCCATTTGCAGCCATACAAGTGAGTCAGGAACAAAGGGGGAAAGTGGGAGGAGGAAAGAGAAACCAAGACATTTTAAAAGCAGCTGAAAAAGTGGAAGGACAAGGAATTAACTGGAACCGTCCCCGCCAAATCAGGACAGTTGGAAGGCTTCCCCCACTATCTGATATCCTGTCTCCCAAAGTTCTGGGGACCAGACCTGCAATTTTTTTGCAGAGAAAAAGTGTGCTTTACCACTAAGCTTTGCTATGCTACCTTCTTCATCCAAAGAAGCTCTCCATCTTTTCTTCCAAGTCCCCTTTTCGGATGGGCCTCCTTTAAAGGGATTTACTTGTACGGATTGTTTAACTGGTATATTATGTTTTTAATGCATCTTTACTTACGTTTTTATAAATACTGTTACATGCTATTTCTTCTAATTTTGGTAAGCTGCCTCGACTCCCATGAATGGGAAAAGGGTGAGATACACATCTATTATTATTATTACTACTACTACTATTGGAATAGCAGCAGCAGAAGAGATGGAGGTGGGGAAAGGTTTCTTGCAAGGACAGGGGGGATGTCTGTCTCCCTCTTGGGAAGAGACGATCCCCCTCCCCATTCCACGGCATCAGCCAAGGGACACCCCAAGACCTCGTGTTGCTGGGTGGAGAACAATCTTGTGACCCACAAATACTCTCTAGGTATTTTGGAGCCCATCTGTGACCAGCTACTGCCTCTCACTTTCTATTTTACAAAAGACCTCTCCCTGGCCTGAAATGGCCCAGCCAAAATGGCAAAGGGTCCCCATGGCCCCAGAGGGCACTTAACCGCCCCCCTCCAGTGGCCACAAGAGCAGCTCTGGAGGCCACAAGAGGCCCGTGGGCCACCCTTTACCCGTCCCAAAATGGGTTGATCTGCCCTGCCTTTAGGGCGGTTTGCTAGCCACGCAATTAAAAACAGTGGTGGCTTAGTGTAAAAACGCAATGGAAGGTGGGAATGGAGGAACTATATTTAATATTTAATCACCAAGAAGGAGGAGGAAGAGGAGGACCGTAACCTTTGGAAATACCTTGCAAGAGGCTAAGAATATTAGTCATTCCCGGCATTTCAGTCTTGCGCTGTTTATTAAAGAATCTGCTACATTATCATTTCAATGACTTTTGGTCAATTCATAAAACCGTGGTACAGGATAAATAATATATATATATATATATTTTTCCCGTGTTATTTTGCCCAGCCAGATGCATGAATTGTTTCCGAAAAGAATGACAACAAAAGGAGGCCCCCAATACTACTCACAGTTGTTTTAGTTAACAGCACTGTCCTCAAGTCACCAGGTACTTCCGTTAATTCTGCTTCCAGAACTCTTCAACAAGTTCAATTAAACTTAAAATGTTAAACATTCTTTTTTAAAAGTACTTTAATTCACTGAAATGGTTTTTTTTTTTGGTTCTTAATATACAGCAGATGGTTACTTTTGTTTAAAAAAATCCATTCTTTTTCCATATATTTTCAGTATCTGACTATACAATAACGTTCTATCTAAAGCTTTGTCCACATATTCCAGCACCAGCTGCCTGTGCTTCAGGAATCGAAAGTCAAAACAATCCCAACCACCACCCCCCTCCCAAAAAATATAAAGATCTATCAACAATTTTGCTAAGATCATTTCCATAGTTTTGTCATGTTTAAATCAGGAAAAGTGCAGCAGAAACACGCAAATGGACACATCACACGTAAGCAATACTTTTTTGTTTTTTGAACATGAAGAGTGTCATGTCGATCCTAGAAAGATTCAGAAAGAACTTGACAGGACAGTTAAATTCTATTTACAGAATTTGTTAAGCTAATTTCTGAAAGGGAGAGAATTTGGGGGGCGAGATTTGTGGGGGAAGAGACTCGGGGGGCATCGTCAAAGCCTTTTCCTTATTGTGGGAGAGGCTGATACAACGATAAGTTTTAGTCATTCATACTTTCACACATGGAGAAACTGCACCTTTTCTTAAAAAAAAACAAAAACTCTAATACAGCTACATACACATACACAAAGTTAGCAATAAGCTAATAATTATTCCACTACCGAGTTAAGGGTGGTCCTTCCCTTCGGAAGAACATCCCGAGAGAGTGACCGTTAAACTTTGGACTTGAAGATCAGAAGCCAAATGAAAACAAGTTTACTATATCCAGTAGTTCGACGAAACTGAGCATATATCGAGGTGGAAATGAAAGGTTAAAACCCATTCAGGTACACCGAAGCTGGAAAGTACTGAACTCTCAACCGGCTGACAAGGAGTGCATGCTAGTTCCACAAAGACCGAAGGATCTAAATAAAGGTTACAGTCGTTTTATGTCTGGGGAAAATGGCTCCGATATCACCGTGTTAGCACTACATTTCAGTTACAAAGGGAGAGCGAAAAACTCAAAGGAGGAAAGATACAAACCAACCCCAAACAACCTCACCTTCAGGAAAATCTTGACATGTACACAAAATTTACAGAATTTCTCTACAGGAAGAAAGGGGGGAAAAAAGCAACCCTTCCACAATAGCACTCAATGCCCAGCTGTTTCGATGCCCTCTTTCACAAAGTGTTCGTTCAACAAGGGAGAAAAAAAGAAAAGAAAGGTCTTAGCCATGCTTCTTACGATGTTATCATGATGTTTCACATTAGTCATTTTTGGCATGGGATAATTTCCTTAGCTTTAGTTATCTTATTTATTATTTCTCTTATTTTATAAAAGCACAGTCCATTCCTAAGCAGGCTGCAGGACAGGGGGCTAGGGAGCAACGTGACCTTTTCTTCGCCAAAGCTTTTTTGAAAACAGCTTTCTCTGCTCAGCAGGTCTCACGTGCCCCTTTCGGCCACGGGGGATGATGGTGCTCAGAGTCCGGCCCTAAGCCTTCCTTACGGACCCCTTCCTTCCCCCCGGCCCCCCACACTTTGCATCGGAGAGGGACAGCGCTAACTACGTGTTTCCACCGTCCGTTCCCTTCTGGCATTTGGACTGGGGAAAAAGAAGAAGCAGACACTACCGCTGGGTGAGCATTCTCTAGCCTAAGGCAGGGCAGGGCAGGATGGCGCTGTTAGCTGTAGCCGCTTCTAGCAAGGATCTTGCACAGATTGCACGTAACTGGTTTGCGGTTATGATGTTGGTGGCGCTGGGCGGGCGGCGAGAAAAACCAGCAAAGTGGTTAATTGATGGTCACGCTCCCTTAGAGAGAGGGGTAGTAGTAGTAGAGAGAGAGAGAGGCACAAGGACCTGTAGCAGGTTGTTGTGGGGTCGTGCTGAAAGGACGGGCAAGGGGGCACGGTTTTGGGGTGGTTGGTGGGGCTCCTCCCATCTGCAGTGTTATTTGAAACAAACAAACAAACAAAAAAATAACAACCAGGAACACAAACCATCCGACAACTAAAAGACTGGTCCGTGGAGTGGGGGGGGCAGAGTTGGGGAGTTAACCAGAAAAATAAAGTTAATAATGATAACCACATTGGATTTAGGTACGTTACAGAAACCACCTCTGTTACTGAGTGAGACTGCTACAGGTCTATGAGCTGATCCACTAGCAGGAGAGACCTGGCTAGGTTGGGAAGACTTGGCTCAGAACTTCCACTGCTGTTTCTAGAATGCCCACCTGAAAGTGTGAGAGATAGCAATTCAGTATTAAGCAAGAGACACCAACAAGGAAAAAAAGAAAAGTTAGCTTTTAAAAAAAAAAATTTTTTAAAAAATATAATGAAATAAAAAGATGTTCAACAAGCAAGCCGAAAGGAAGAGCCAAAGCTAACGACAACAACGGAAAAAATACTACGGAAAAAATAGCCCAGAAGCTAGGCAGGATTTGTTAACTGCGAGGAGGGGAACAGGAACGCTTACACAGGGTCTCCACTCCCACCCCCAAAATGCTGCTTGGGAGAGGGATTCCAACAAGCTCTCAGCTATGAATGACCCTTTGCAAAACTACGCCAGTGGGCCACAAAGCAACCACTTATTTATGAAACGGTGCCTGGGGCGTAGTCTTGACCGTTAAGGCAAGAGGGTCTGCAGCATCTCCTGTTGAGAAGCCCAAACAATCCTCCTGTCATCTAGAATGATTTTAAAGCTTCCTTAAGAGCCTACATGAGCTGGGGAAGGCCTAACAAGCAGCCACGGAATTACAAAGGTTGACTTCTTTTCCCGAAAACAAGGGCAGTGGCTGCATCGCTAGAAGGGAATGGTGGATTCTTTGGTGCTCTGGAGCTGTGGCTTCAAACAAATTGAGGAAAAGGAGAGGAACCTGCTGGTAGCACAGAGGGAGATTCCTACATGCTCCCCTTGCTGCATTTGTGAACACTGTCAAAAGAACAGTTTCTGGACCGCTATGACATGGAACGCGAGCTTCTTATTCAGTGGGCTTTACATCTTCCTCTCCATTTTGACATCCTGACTGATTAACACAGCTATCCGTAGTCTCTACCGCTCATGCAGTTTTGGTGTGCAAAAGGCGGCTTTGGCTCTTTGTGATGAGATTTTCCACAGCCGATGCAATCAGCTCCCATAGGTCTACACAGCGGTTCACAATTTCATTACTTTGTAAGCGGTGGTCACTGGACTGCAACACCCAGTGGCCCTAGAAAGCACAGCGAATTGCAAAGGATGATGGGAGTCACAATCCAACTATACCTGGCGGACTACATTTGCCCTCCTCTGCTCTGTGCAAACGGGGACTGCTGGAAATTCCTGCCCAAAAATCTGACACAAAGCGTGCGTGCATGTGTGTAATCCTTCCCTTTGCTCTAGGGCAAGAGACTCCGCACACTGAATTCTTCTTCTCAATCAGGGGCAGACAAGGGACCGTTCCCTCCTGTAGTCCAAACACATTGGCCACATACCTCTGTTTCCCCCTGTAGTCTTTCTCAAAACGGTAACAGGGAGCAATGTTGGGCCATTTTGAGAGGGACTGCAGAGGTATCGGGGGTGGTATGAAGTTCTGGGATATATTGGGAGGGGACCAGGTTTTTCCCATGTTCCAACACATTTGGGGGACTGTCTGTGTGCGAGAAACCAAAAGAGTAAGAGAAACATAAATCTTGCACTAGAAGGCTAAATGCAAGCCTTCTGCATAAGACTGCTGACTTGTTGGGTCCAACTATCGGCTATGGATTTTGATGACCCACTCATCATCCTTTGAGGTCAACAAGAACCCAGATCAGGATCTCCCTGAGGCTTTGGAAGGGAGTCTCGGAGTGGCCCGGCATAAGACACGTGGGGGAAACTTTTGCACAAACAGGGAGTCTGGAGCAGGAAAACTGTTTTATCAGATTCTGCCCTCAAGAGATGTGGTCTCCTCAGTGGACCTGTGTCCTCGTCAGAAAAACAGGCAGGGGTCAAAACTAACTCAGGGCTGTCAAGATTTAGGCAGCTGAAGAAAACAGAGGTTGCATGCAGCACAGAGAGATTTCAGCCGCTTCCAGTTTTAGCTTTTGGGCTACAAGGCGGACAGACTCCCACTAAGACACTGCCTTGAAACCCCTACACTTTTGCCTGCTTACCTTGTGAATTTTTGGATATCAACACAGGGATGGGGTCAAACTCATCTTCTGCCACTTTTTCAGAGCCCTCTGGGACATCAAAGCCCGATATCAGGTTAGTATCTTCTGCAGCATGAGGGGGAGAAGGAAAGTAGATACAGATGTATTTTAAAAAGGAGCAAACAGATAGAACAGAGAAGGATGGTTGGAAACCATCAGAGCAACATTAGCTGTCTTATGTTTCGCTGCAAGAGCAGAAACAGAAGCTGGAGGTGCTAAAGAGTGAAAAGGAAGTTGAGTGAACATTCACAAACAGACAGAAGAGGAAAGCAGGGTAGAAATAGGAAATAAAGAAGGAAGGAAGGAAGGAAGGAAGGAAGGAAGGAAGGAAGGAAGGAAGGAAGGAAGGAAGGAAGAAGAGGCAGCTTGTGTGAAATAAAATAGTCCAAGCTGAAACAGGGATGCAGTAGTTAGTACCTTTCCTCATAACCGAGACTTGCAAGAGGAAAGAACAGATGGTAAAGAGAGGGTCAATCCTGAATTCTTGTCCCAACAGATTCTCCATGAAACTGGACCCCGCAGAGGTTGAGGAATGCCAGCAAAACCTGCATGGAGCCCCGGCCTGTGAGACAGCCACCTTCGTACCCTTCTCTGTCCAAGAGGCCATGACTGCATAAATGGCAACACCCCGAGCATCTCTCCTCCTGCCACCACGCTAACCTGGGGCACATGCAAACCTAACAGTTTCATTTTCTGCTTCTGACTCAGTGGATTCAGTTAGCATGGATAATCCATCCTTCACATCCATCTACTTAATGCCAGAGAAAACTCAGACCCTGGCTTGTAACAGGCTCCTTCGTCACTGTTGCGTTTATTTGGCCCAGTGAAAGACATGGAGGTATTGGAGTCTTACGCAGAGGTAGCCAGCAGTAAGGCAATGTTTTAATAACCACACAGTGCACGTAGGAGGCAGGTGATTTAAGGGCTAGTCACTTGCGTCCAGTTTGCTTGGAAGCGCAACAGAAGGAAAAAATGCTTGTAACGCGGGCCAAGAGGTGCCAGCACGCAATGCTGTATAGCCAATCCTATCCCAAGAGGTTGCAAAAACAGGCCAGCCCTTTTGGTCCTCTGGTTGCAAAGGAGGCTGAGCAAATAGCCTCTGACTTCAAGCTCCTTTGCTGAGAATTCAGAAGGGACTTCCCAGCCACAACGACCCCAGGCAGATGAGCCAAACATTTTCACTGAAGAGGCAACTTCTGCCCAGCTGTGGCTGGTGATTCTGAAGTCAGCAGAGTGGTGAATCCACTCCAAGTTTTAATCCAAATTTTAAAGGAGCTATCCGAGACGCTTAAACTATTTTGGAAACTGAGCTCTCAACATCTATGGATGGTTCCTTTAAAGTTCAGACTGAAACCCCCGGCAGATTCACCACACCACGGATGCAAGAGTCACCTTCCACATAACAGTAACAATAGCAACAATAAGAGATTATTATCAGAACCCAAATCATTGATGATCCAAAACTTTTGGTATCACTAGGTAGACTGTGAAACTGACAATGATGATTGATGACAATGACGAGGATGACGACGACAATGATGATGTGATGATTTCCACTGCAGTCCTGGTATTCAAGGTAGCTTGCAAAATTTAAAACAGATAAAAGATAACAGGAGATGTGAGCTGTGTACTCTGAGGGACTCCAGATTCACTTTCCAGGACGCCCCATTGGGAGAAAGCAGAAAAGCCAGTCAATCTGGGCAAGAGACCATGGAAAACGGAGATTTGCTGGTAGAAACAAAAGCTGTTTGGAATGACCAGAAAGGCGAATGCTTGCTCTGACATGGTGAGAGGTGGTTTCTTAAGCTACGTCGCCAACAGAGGCAGCCGAGAGGCTACATGCTCCAATGGACCAGGAGCCCAGCTCCATTTTTAACGCTTCCTCACCTGGTGTGGACAGATGCATGCATATGCACACACACACACACACACACACACACACACACACACACACAGCACCGCTCCACACGTTTCAGTTTCAACCATTCCCATTTTCACTCCCTTCTCTCCTATCCCCATTTCTAATTGGAAGTTGCCAACAAACAAACGAAGGAAAAGGACCGTACCTTTGTGAGTTTGGGACGGCATGGCTACAGGCGCAAACTCATCCAGAAGGTCAGCAGCGGGGTTAGAAAGCAGAGAGCAGTCAAGCAGGGAGTCCTCTCCAGTGAGAGAGTCTGATCCGAGTTAACAAGCGACAGCCGCAGAAAACAGCACAGAGAAGAGCAGGTTAGCAAAGGCTCTTTCGGCCAGCCGTGGATTCCCTCAACCCATCCCCAGCCTTTGGTTGGCAAAAAAATACACACAGATGAAATGGCACCAGTGTTTGAAAGGACTCAGCACTGCTGGTGGGAAAGTGAGGAACACCTCTGAGCTAATGGATTTGTTGCAGATTTTAAAAACCAGCCTCATTTATATTTCAAACAAAGCTAAGTACCCCATCCAAAAGCACCAATCAGACGCTGGCAGAAAGTAAGTCCAAATCACAGTCAGCCCTGGGACTCTTTCACACTATAAAGATACAGAGTCATAGAATTTTAGGGCCTTTCCACACTACACTGTTATAGTGCTATTATTCCACTTTCAACATCCAGGAGAATTCTGGAATTTGTAATTTACCAAAGAGCTCTCTGGTTGAGAATTCCAAATGCCCATCCCTAAACTGCAAACCCTAAGATTCCATAGGAGGTTGAAAGTGGAATAATAGCACTATAACTGTGAAGTGCAGAAAGGCACTTAGAGTTGGAAGGGACTACAAATGACATCTCGTCCACCCTGCAACACCACCAGGCACTCTGATACCACTTTAAATGTCATGGTTCTATTCAAAGGAATCCAGAGATTTACAGTTTATGGTTGGGTACTTAGCATTCTCACCCAAAGAGCTTTTCTTGTGCCTCCCCAATCCGTTAAGTGTGCCAATGCTGCATTTTCAATCTCCAAAGTTCTTTCCCCTACTCAACCCAGGAAAATTATTTTCCCCCAGTGTCTTCTAAATTTATAGACATTTTACATCTTTAATGGGATGGGGTATGGGACAATTTAATGTATATCCTAATGAGAATATATGATCCTTTCTGAATTTCGCCCCAATGCAATAAAGGAAAGAGTCGGCGAAAGCCCAAAGCAAAGAAATAGTAGACAGTCTCTCCACCATTATGGCACCTGCCATCTTGAGCTCAAGGGGGCCCTTCTCCCCCACCAACCTGCTCTGTTTGAAGCCACAGAGTCTGTTTGTGAGGACACGCGCTGTGGGCCGGGGGCCTCGAGGCCCGGGATAAGGCTCTCCACTGCTAGCTCAGCTTTTCCTTTCCGAAGGCACAAAAGAACAGAGCAGAAGCCACAGGTTAGAGGGAAGGTTTAGCAGAGAGAGAAGGAAAAAGAAAAAAGCAGAAGGTTGAATAAATAAACTGTAGACAGCCTAGGCTGGGCAGGTGTGTTCTACACTTGGATTTTGCTAACAAATAAAGTTATTGACTGAAGATGAATGTCCAAATTGCATTCAGGTTGGCTGCAAAAGCACTTTCCTCTGCATGCAACCAAACACAGGTGATTCCGTAAAATGTAAGTCTCGGGCACAGACCAATTTATGACACCCACGCGCTGTTTTAGAATTCTACATTTGTCTCATGAGGACAAATTGCTCGTGGAGGTGGGTATGTTTAGCCTGGAGAAGAGAAGATCGAGAGGTGACATGACAGCCACATCTAAATTTGTGAAAGGATGTCATACGGAGGATGGCACAAGCTTGTTTTCTGCTGCTCCAGAGACTAAGACACGATGGAGCCATGGCTTCAAACATCCAAATTCCTTTAGGATTTTCACATAATTGGATTTACAGGCTAGTGAAGTCCACCCACAGAAACATCATGCTATGCTTCTCTCTTCAGAGGGTCAGATAATTGCATGTTGCAATTAAAATCATACAGCAAGGATGGGTCAAACATGCAGGACAGAAGACCCCCGAGGAGGCTTTCAGGTTTTTTACCATTAACAGCATCAGAGGTGCAACCGAAGGGATCGGCAAGAGGCAGGAGATCGGGGAGCAGAAGTGCAGGCTCAGGAGATTTGAGGCCCTCAATCAGTTTTTCTGACAGGCAAGAGGAAGGGAGAAGGAAAAGAGGGAGGGAGGAAGCATAAAGGAACAACGTAAAACAGGAGAGCGGAAAAAAATCACAAATATCAATTAAGGCAGAATGCAAGTTGTTCAACAACAGCCCCTCTAACGACTAAAAAGGGTTTGTATCCAAGATGTTTCTTACCAGTCTTGCGTATTTAATCACTTAAATGTCCAGCAACAGATACAGAGCCTTTGGCCAAACGTGCTACAATGCCTTTCCTTCTCCCCCGCACCATGCCTCATTGGAAAAATAAATAAATTCCTAAAGAAATAACCAGTGTCAGCTGGTGGCTTCCATCTCAGCAGGGTGAGTCAATCTGCTCTGGTTTTTCATTCAAACTTTATGGCCAAAGTGCTGAATTCTATTCCCAAAATTCAGCACCTTGGGCAGCTCTTTTAAAAGTTCAAACTAAAACTCAAGATGGATTCACTTGCCCCGCTGACATGGAAGTCACGAGCAACCACTGCAAAGAACACTTGCCAGGCATGGGATGAAAGTATTTAAACTCTTTGTGTTTCTGTCCATTTCCTGGGCTGAGTCAGCCCCCTCCAGGCAGCCAGGAGGATACAGACAGACACTCTTCAAAGCTACAGAATGTTTTTTCTTCCTTTGAATACTTTCAAGCTATGGTTGGCTGAACCCGTGCATACAGAATCTGCAGATACAGAGGGCCAACAGCAGTCAGCCATTCAAGAGCACACAACACTCAGAAGAAAGAATGTAGATGTTTGTAGCTGTTTTACTTTCCCCATTGCGTATAATTATTTGGCAGTGGGGCGGTAGCTGTGATAGCCTGCTGCACCAAAAAATGGTTAATAATTTGATAATAACTTGATGGCACCTGAAAGACTGTTACTACGGCAAACACAGATGTGGATTAGAGTCGACTTCTCATCAGACAGTATGAAGCATTACTTCCGTTGGCACATTATCATATGCATGCGAGGGTGAGAAAGGGGCTGGAGGATTGTAATCACTGGGGTCAGAAGGCAGTAGAATGCAAGAAAAGTGCAAAAACTGATAATTAGCAATGGTTGTTAACAAACAGCAGCTGCACAGAGGAATCAACACATCTACAGTTACCCCACTTACATATTGTTATTCTAGCTGGCCCGCCACATTTGCAAGGGTTAGGGGGACAGGACCCCTGCGAAAGTGGAAAAACCACAAGTATCAAAATTTTAAAACCTTCCAGCAAGCCTCAATACCTCCATTTTCCTCTGCAATTCCTCTGAAAATAGAGGCAGGAAGTGACAGGATGTCCCTAAAAACTGTCCTCAAATCATGCTGAAACTTTTCTTAAAAACAAAAAACAAAAAAACAACAACGGGGGGGTATTTGGAGGTCTGGTAAGGAGTTTCAGGGACTACAAAGGTGGGATCCTGGGGCCAGATCAGCCGGTGGACTGCCATTTGCCCACCTGTGCTCTCTACTGTGTATTTCTGCAAGCAAGTAGAGCTGTGGGATCCCAAGGGGGCATTTATGAAACATTCCCACTCCACACACTCCCACTCAGGCTCCTGTGAGACCCCCACAAAGGCCACCAATTGGACAATGCTTAGTGTTAGCTGCCCCACTGAGAGACAAATCACTCGTCTTGCTTGACTCACCCCTTTCATGACACACAGCCAAGAGAAAAAGAACCCAGAGCCCCAAGTTAATGCTTAGCTCGGAAGTCATTGCCCCTCTCCACCATCAAGACCCATGGATTCTGGCCTATGCAGTTTCTACAGTCTTGAGCCCAACAGGACAAACCTGGTGACTTCCATCCAAAAGATCTTCCTCCTATTTTCCCAACCTGGAAGTGCTCTGACATGTTGCTGTTTTGGACCAAAATCCTATGAGTTGAGAGTTCAAGGCAAACCTACAGCGAATGTGAAAGGTTGTAAATTGGGGGACCCTGCTGCTGGGGCATCTGCTTCAGCCTGGAGTCTCTTTCTCGGTCTCTTCCAGTGCCCTGTGCCAGCCCCCTACTCTGCCCACCCTAGGCCCCGCGGTTGATTTAATGCAGTCAGCCAGAAGCTCTTCTCATCCACACTGAAAGAGAAGCAGGTGCATTTCTCCCCTTGTCTCTGAGAGCTACTCTTGACTGTTTCTCCATAAATGCACGCAGAAATACATGCCTTGATTTCTCTACTTGTGACCCTCATAAAGCGACAAGCCAAGACGAAATCTTTTGCTTTTTGTCCCCAAGAGCCCGAATGAATTATGCATTGTGCAAATCGTATTCCTGGAAGTCCGCAATTAGCCCATTTGCACGAAGAGGGCTTTGAATCGCCCAACAGCTGTGTGCAAATTTTCTCAGGCTAATTTGCTGCAAGCCCATTAAGGTAGCCAGAATCTGCCAAGTGAGGAGAGGGAGGCAACAGAAAGAGGGGAAAAAACAGCCCAGGGCTGGGCATAAAGGCCCACTAAAAGGAGATGCCCACGGACTTGCTGCGGATGCTCCAGCCAGTTGGACCTGATGGCCCCGGGGGCCTATTCTAGGATCTCAGAATGGACCTGTGGTCCGGTAAGTGCCCCAAGGCCTTCTTCAGATGAACAAATCTAGCTCCACTGTATTCTGCAGCATCCAGGAAAGGGGAAATACGCTATCCCTCCTGCCAAGGAGGAAAGAAGTTGCTCCTCTAAGGGATGGGAAAATCCTTAAAACCCCTGGGGGGAGCCACCTAGGCTTGAGAGATTCAAAAGCCACCTCTGAAGAGCTACGTTATGGGTGTAAAATCATCAAATGTTTCTCCCCACAAAAGACCCTTAAATTAAAGGCAAACCATTTTGGGCTGGAAAGAAACCAGCTCACCTCTCAGCATACAACTGCTGAAGCAGTACTAAACTGGAGGAGCTGTACTAGCTTTGGCAGGGCAGATCAGTCCATTCGTCATCTCAGTGGTCTGCCCTTATCTGCCCTTCAGCGCCTCCCTTCTGGCAACACCTCCCTCCTGTTTTGTTAGCAATGTGAAGCAGCAACTTCAAGTGGTTGCGCTGTGAAGAAGTTTCCATTGCTCACCCTTGCACACCCAGTTTAAACCAGATCAGAGTCGCCTCAAAGCTCTGCTGTGGTGATACGTGGCTCTGTTGTGTTGGTTTGTGAGCCCACTGGGGGCTTTCAGGCTGAAGTTTAACGGGGCAATCCAAGATGCTAAAGCTATTTAGGGGGAAAGAGTTCAGCACCTTTAAGGTTCAGACTACGTTCCGGAGTGGATTCACTGTCCCACTGGCATGGAAGCCAGCAGGTGCCACTGACTCTCAGCATGCTCCCTTCTTGGTGTGTGTGTGTGTGTGAGAGAGAGAGAGCCAGAGAGGTGTCTCTGTTCCTATGGACAAATGTTCAGTAGGTGCAGGTGAAAAAAGGACAACCTGCTTCAGTTAATGGCCTTTGAGAGAACAGCACTGTCACTCTCTCTCTCACACACACACACATGCACAAACTTGTGCCTGCTTTACAGCACCCCATGCTGTCAGTACGTCCAGGCTAAATATCCAAAGATATAAATAAAATGGTAAACATTAGAGCAGGAATCTGTAATTAGGCAGGAGGAAAAAAACTCAGCCAAAGTGCAATTCAATCCTAGTAGCTGGAGCAATCAACGGCCTGAGAGTTAAAACAAGCAAAAAGACACACACACACACACACACACACTTTTGAGTACATTACTCACTCTTTGACCTTGGAAGGAAAGAAAAAGGCAGCTAGTTCAATAAAGTACACAGCAGCAAAGTCCTTTTCTTTGGAAATCAGCTGGGGAGAAAAGATTCCCAGGTAAGAAATCCAATAGAAGGTAATATTCTGAATTGGGGTGAGGTGCAGGGTGGGTGGGATTTTTGGAATAAGAGCACCAAGGCAGGGGCACTTTCCGTGCAACACGGCATCCTAAGGAATCCTGGGATTTGCCATTTAGGGAGGTGCACAGAAATTCGTAGCCAGAGAGCAACAGCTCCTTCCCAGACTACGTCACCCAGCACGCCACTGGATGTTGCCACGGTAATTAAGTTGGAATCATAGCACTATAATTACATAGTGTGAAAGGGCCCCATGAGATTCTCCCAGGCATCCCCTCTGGAAATAAACAACAGGCTCTATAAGCACCTGAACTTCCAAGGCAGCAACAAATGAAAAAGGGTGCCTCAGATTTCAGCTCTGCTACCACTTATAAGATGAATTCAAAGACATGCCCTCTGCGTACTTCTAAGATGAAATTGTCTTGTTTTAAAAATCCCATTTCACAAAAGAGCAAGGACTGTGCAAGAACTATATGAACTCTTGATCTTGTGTGCCTTCAAGTTGTTTCTGATTTATGGCAATCCCAAGGCAAACCTATCACGAGGTTTTCTTGGGAGCATTTGTTCAGAATGGGTCTGCCTTCGGCTTCCTCTGAGGCTGAGAGAGTGTAACTTGCCCGAGGTCACGCAGCGGGTTTCCATGACTGAGTGGGGATTCAGCAGAAAGCAACCAGCAGAAAGGCCAGTTGAAGCTAAATTATAAACTAAAATGCTGTGTCCAAGCAATCCAAAGCCTGTTTAAAGAAATACTAAATTTAGTAACCTGCATAGATAGATGTGCTCCCTCGTGTTGACTGTCAAGCGCATTGTTATAGACAGAAGGACTGTCTTGGGTGGCAAGGCATGACAAGATAACATGGGGAATTTTGCATCTCACAGTCCTGATTGCCAATGGTTCCTACCACATTTTATTTATGAATTAGCAGGGCATGGAGAGACTGCCATTCTGCCTTGCAGCAAATGACGGCAGACTCATGGAGAGAGGTCACACAACGCCATGCCTTGCTAGATCTGTGCTCCTTAATGGAGGACTTGGGCAGGCGGGAGAGAAGGGCTGGGCACAGCAGCCAGCAACCTCTCCTTGCCTCATTTGTGGACAGGCCCTGCATGGAAGTGACCCACAGCTGAAGGGAAAGGGACGCCTGCTGACAAAGCCCCCTCCCACCACCCTCCTTCTCCACGGCCATTTTGACACTCTGATTGCTAATCAAGGCACACAAAAGGCCTGCAGTGAGAGAACTTGGCTCCTTTCCACGGGAAGATGCAAGAAGATAAACGCCTTAAGCTGAAATTTTTCATCTTCGCTGTCTTTTAACAGATGTTTCATTGTCTCCTCTGTCCTTCCTGCCTCTCTTGCGGCACTTACATTTCCATTAGTGGTTGCAAAGCCTTGTGCAGTGAATAAAAATAAGGAAAAACCAAAAGAGCCCAATTTGGATGGGGACGCTGTGTGAAAAGGCACCAGAACGCACGACCCACAGACCAAAGGCCCCCAGCAGAATTCCTGGCTTCCAAATGTCCCATTGTTCCTACAACTTTCTCTGTTGTTCCATGTTGCTGGGACATACTCCCCAAAATATATCCAGAATCAGATACCCCCTTGTATTTCCCAAACAGCTGGGGAGACCAACAACTTCTCAGTAACTTACAAAAGACGCTTCCACTGTCCAATTCAACGGTGACCTTTCAGAACTGACTGGAAATTACCAACCCTCCTTCCTTCCTTCCTTCCTTCCTTCCTTCCTTCCTTCCTTCCTTCCTTCCTTCTTCTTTCCTTTCTTTCTTATATTCCTTTTTCCCAATACAGAAACCAAAATGGTTCCTTACGGTGTAGAATTCAAACAAAGCAAACTTTTTATTTCAACTGGCTTTGAGTGGCCAGGGACAGTGCAAGATGGTATTTCATCGTTTCATCCAGCACGTTGATATTCCCATTTGGTTGCCTGCTCCAAGGCCAGGAGACACAGTACACACTGAGGAGAAACAAGGAATTAATGCAGGATGTGCTTTTTTCAGAAGTGCCAAGAAACAAGCAGCATTCTACGTAAAATTCAAAAAAAAAAAAAAGCAAAGTTTTAATTTCCAGTTGAGGAAGGCTATGTTAAGAGCCAGGGGAAAGGTTAAAAAAAGATTCAGATACTTGCCTGGCACAGAGCAAAACAAATATAATTTCAAAAGGGCCACCTTTTTTTTTTTTAAGGAGTTGTGAATTTTTTTCCTGCCCCACCTACTACATTTCAAACTCAGACGGCTAAATTATTTCCCCCAAGTTATTACTACGGTTATTCTATTGCCTTCTGTTTCAGAGGATTTGTAGCCTCTTACAGCAAATATGTACGACAGAGTTTAAAAAACAACCAACAACCTTCAACATCCATTTCAAAACATTAGTCTAGAAGACATTCAAAGTAACCTAAATGCAGCAACAAAATTAAAAAGAACATAAGGTAAGCTACTGAAAGTCTGCTTTCAGTTTCTATAAGGGAGAAAAGGGGAGGCCAGATTAACCTTCACAAGGAAGGCACTTCCAAATACTTCAGCATCTCAGGAGAGCTCATGCAAAGTTCAGAGTAAGAACGAGAGTGGATTCACCGCTCCGCTGATGCAGGAACAGCCAGTTGCCTCCGAAAGCCACGCCACCAGCGCCGCCAGAGTCTGCCTGATGTGCTCACCTGCCTGGCAGCCCAAGATGGCAGAACCAAGCACAGAGCCTTTCGAGGCAAAATTTCAAGGCCTGCACGGGAGGGGGCAACTCTGTCCAAGACACTTTAGGATTTCAAGGGCTGAAAGCAAGCATTTCTTTAAAAACAGCATTTGGCAATGAAATGCAGGACTTGCTGACCAGATCCACCTCAAAGCAAGGGGGCCCTGCGGCTCGTCCAGTTGTCCACCCTGAGACTGGCTCAGCATGGATTTACTTGCTTAACCTGACAGGGCAGCTGGGGTGGGAACATACAGCTCGACGCACTACCCAAGCGGTCATTCAAAGTCACTATTCCAGAGGCAAATCCTAGGATCCTCTCCCAGCTTACATCTGAACTGATGCAAATCACAGTTACCTGGAGTATCTGACAGTGGAAGAGGAATGAAAGGATCGGGAACAGCCAGCAGCGGCGGGCTGGAGTCCAGGATATCTTTCGTTTTTTCAGCTGGACATGCAGCAAGGGAGAAGGAAAGGAAAGGAAAGGAAGAGAGAAAGACAGATTGAGAAAGAGAGACAGAGACGGAGAGAGACGTCAAGCAAAGCACAGGGGAAGAGATGCTAAACAGACCCGCGTGAACTGGATTTAACTGGAATCTGACTCCGAAGTGCGGTAGTCCCCCCTTATCTACGGGGGATATGTTCCAAAACTCCCCATGGACATCCAAAACCACAGATAGTTCTGAACTCCATAGTATCAGATAGCACCTAATTTTCTATCCTATACATACGGTCTTATGATAAAGTTCAGTTTATAAATTAGGCACAGTAAAAGACTAACAACAATAACTAATAATAAAAAAGAACAATTATAACAATATACAGTTTACTTAGGGAGCTAGGTGTGTTTAGCTTGGAGAAGAGAAGGTTAAGAGGTGACATGATGGCCATGTCCAGATACTTGCAAGGATGAGATATGGAGAATGGAGCAAGTCTGTTTTCTGCTGCTCTAGAAACTAGGACATGGAGAAGTGGCTTCAAACTCCAGGAGAAGAGATTCCACTGAAACATTAGGAAGAACTTCCTGACAGTAAGAGCAGTTTGACAGTGGAATAAACTGCTGTCTGACTGGGGTGTGGTGGAGTCTCCTTCTCTGGAGGTTTTTAAACAGAGGCTGGATAGCCATCTATCAAAGGGAATGCTTTGATGGTGTCTTCCAACAGGGCAGGGAGTTGGACTTGATGGCCCTTGTGGTCTCTTCCAACTCTACAATTCTATGATTATATACTGTAATAAAAGGTGCGATAAAAGTATAAAAGAGTACAATCACAGCAGTACTGCATCAGTCAACCTGGTAACTGAGATGGCTGTTCACGGGATGTGCAAAATTATATCACGCTACTCAGAATGGCACACAAAAGTTATGAATTTAAAACTTATGAATTGTTTATTTCTATGATCTTCCATTTAATGTTTTTGGACTGTGCTTGACTGCAGATAACCAACACCATGGAAAAGAAAATGGTGGATAATGCGAGACTACTGTATCCCTAGTGCTACTCCTTTATTCTCCCATTCCCTCTGGACAGTATGCCCGGATATTTTTATCTGAAGGGACAAAAATGCTGTTTCAAAGGAGAAATGTTAATCAGATTGTCCAAGATCACTGGAAGAACTAAAGCCGACTCTTCTTTCAAAGGTATCTGGACACACTGGCTCTTCCAAACTCAGCATTTTGCACTAAGATGTTGAATCCAAGTAATCCCAAAACCTGTGAAGCTTTGGGGAAAAAGAGACCATAACTTACCCGTGAATATATATTTTCCAGAGCGTTACATAACGAGTAAAGCTCCCTGGCTGGGATGCAACACCACCATTAATATTCTCTTTATTGTTGTTGCTAAAATTATTTTTATACTGGTGTTCACAAAATGGCACAGTAGTTTATAAGGTAAGAACCATATAAACAGCAAACAATAAACGTGACCAAAACCAAAAAAAAAATCATATCATATCAATAGGATAACTTCAATACAAGCTGGAAAACCAACAAAGCAACTGAGCAAAGGCGTAAAGTTTCAGAAATCAAAGGCCTTTGGAGAGGAGGCAGATTTCAGCTGTTTCCAAAAAGAAGCTGAAAGGCCTGGAAGGAATTGCAGAGTGCAGGCCCTGCATAAGCACACACAGAGACACAGCACACGCATATGTGACCTGGATGATTCCCTGGAAAGACTTCCTATATTACATCCGCTGGCCTACCTGGCACAGGTGCAAGAGGAGACGAACCAAATGCATCCGCCTGCGTTGCCGAAGGTGCCGGCTGAAGACCTGGGATCAAGTTCTCCACTGAACTGCCAAGCTTCTCTGGAGGTTTACCTGAAATTCCAAGGCCAGGTTACCAAGTGTGTTGAAGCAGTTCACACTAAAAGCAGGAACCGACTGGTGTTTTTGGATCAGCCCTCTGCCTTCAACAGCCTGCACCAGCTCAGTCACAGCTCCAGACACAAACTTACCATCGCCCAGTTTTGCGAAGTCTTTATTCAGCAGCTCTTCCGCTGTGAGCTTGGAGAAATTGTCATCGTCAAACGGGTTCCAGGTGGAGACATCCGGAGGATTATAGACGTTCTGCTGCGAGGTCCGCGGAGACCCAGAGGGGGTAGTCGAGGCAGACCTGGGGAAAACCACCCCAACCCCACGACGTCAGCAATTTGGAAGCTGCTTTCACTGTTCACATTTAACATGTCTCCATTTCTAATATGAATGCAAGGCGTACAGAAGCTGCTGGAGATGTGTCTGGACAACTCCTCCAGTTGTAATCATCACCCTCACGCTGTCACCCCCTTTTCCTTTTATGTCCTGTCTTAATTAGACTGTAAACCTAAGAGCAGAGATCTCTTTTGTTGTTCTTTGTTCTTTAACTTGTAAAGCGCCATGGACAGTGACGGTGCGAAAGATAGATAGATAGATAGATAGATAGATAGATAGATAGATAGATAGATAGATAGATAGATAGAAGGAAAGAAAGAGGGAGGGAGGGAGGGAAGGAAGGAAGGAAGGATGGATAGCCCAGCCCACTTCCGTGACCTTGGGGGTCACCCACATCAATCTTGACAGTTTAGGTTCAGGCAATCCGACAGACTGCGTCTCCCTCTATGATCCCACCAGGGTCCAAAATCATGAGAGAGATCCACTCCCTGAGACAGAGGCTTTTTGGTGGTGGCATCTCTTAGGCTCTGAAACCTCCTCCCTACACAGGTTAGAACGACCCTCCCTCTGTTGCCTTTCCATCAGAAGGCAAAGACTTTTCTTTTTCATTCCGACAGCCTTTTAGAATTGAAAGCTTTTCAGGAAAGAGTTCTAAGAGGAGAGAATACTATTTCAATTGGATTGGTTTTTAACTGTTTTTTTGTCTTGTACGCTTAAATATTATTAACAATTAAAGTCTGTTTTAATGTTGGACCTTGGTATGGTTTTAACTATATTGCACAATATAAAATATCTTGTATTTTAATTTGTAAGCGGTCTTGAGTCCCAATTTTGGGGAAAGAGTATGGCATAAACTGTAGAGTTTGAAAGGGCCACTGCTGAAGCAATAAAGATGATATGGTATGGTCACCATAGGTCAAAGCTGACTTGAAGGCATCTGACAACAGCAACAACAACAACTAGGGTCCAGCCTTTATTATATTACAAGTAGAGCCGGCGTCATGAGATGGCTTGAGAATTAGACTAGGGCCATTTCCGCACTAGACTGCTACAGTGCTATTGTTCCACTTTCAACATCCTATGGAATCCTGGGGTTTGCAGTTTATGGAGGGACCTCAAAGCTGAGGAATTCTAAAGGTCTCTCCCTAAAGTGCAAACCCCAGAATTCCATAAGAAGTTGAAAGTGGAATAACAGGACTATAATAGCCTGGTGTGGAAATGGCCTAGGACTCAGGAGAAACCAGGCCATGGAAACCCACTGGGTGACCTTGGGCAGGTCACACTCTCTCAGCCTCAGAGAAAGGCAACAGCAACCCCCCCCTGCAAAAGAAATCTTGCCAAGAAAACTCTGTGATAGTTTCGCCTTATGGTCACATTAGTCAGAAATGACTTGAAGGCATCCAACAATAACCCTGTCCCTTAACTGTGAGCAAATTAACTCAACCAAGAAGCAAACATGCAATCACATTATTCTTAGTCTCCCTAATAAGCTCTCAGAATTTGTCAGGAGTCAAAGTGCAAAAAGGGAAGGAACATACTTGGATTTGTTGAGGCTGGCCTCGGCCGCCGCTGCTTGGAGAAGCTGGGTCGATTTGCTGGCCGGGACCCCAAAGACGGTGCTGTGCGTCACGTCGCTCAGGATCCTCCTGTGTCCCGCTCGCTGGGTCTTGGGGGAGGACGGCGGCGTGAGGGAGCCCACCTTCTGCCCCTGGACGGCCGCTGGAAGGGTTGCTGCCGGGGGGTGCTTGTCCTTTTGTCGTGGAGGTGCTTGCTTCCGGGAAAAAGAAGGAACAGGGAACACACCAGTTAGGCTTACACATACACAGATTCTGCATCCATGCATTCAACCAACCGCAGCCTGAACATATTTTTTTAAAAATCCAAAAAACAAACTTTGATTTTGCCATTTTATAGAAGGGATGCCATTTTATGACACCATTGCAGCTAATGGGACTTGAGCATCCATGAATTTTGGCCTCCATGGAGGGTCCTGGAACCAAACCAAGGGCCCACTTGTATGTCTACAAGTGGAAAACACAATAACGCCCAGCAAGGGTGGAGTTACAATGGGGGAGGCAAAAAGGAAGGTGTTGCACACCCAAAAAAAAATTCTGCCCCCTCTCCCAAATGAAATCTTCCTTCACTCTCCAAATTTCTAACACTGCAGTAACTTAAAACTTTTGTCAGGCATTTAGAAATAGAGCTGAGGCACCTCAAATGTGGGACAGCCAGAGTGGCCCAAGGAAGGCGGAAACAGCAAATAGAAGAGTTCTAGATGCCCTCCTATTTGGGGTCCACACCTTCATTTTGCACACCCCCTCCCCATAGCACTCCTAAATTGCTTGGTAAATTAGAAGGCAGTGATGGAAATATGAGATCATGTACAATCTGAGGTGACTTGGTAAATGTATCACCATTTTCCTACATTTAAAACAAAATATTAAAACAAGATGACCAGGGCGGTGACGAGCCTCCTCAAAGTCACTCGTTCTGCCAGAGTTCTCCCTCCAGATCTGTTCTTGAAACCAGATGGCTCGGGATACAGAAAGCCTTTAGGCATTACAGAAAAATTCTGCAGCCAACCTAGCTGGGGATAAGTATAGGCTCAGCTGGAATACATTTTAGTTTCTTTGTACATTCACACACACACACACGAAAGCCAAAAACAGGGTGTCTTTCAGTAGAAAAAGAAACAAAGGGGAATGATTATTCTTGAATAGTAATGAAATGTGTTTGTGGGGGGCGGGGGAAGGAGGGGAGACAAATGTGGAATTTCATTTGCAACCATCTGCAGAGGTTGCAAATGGGGATCCCGGGCCAATTTCCATCCCTTTCTTTGTACAGTAAGGCAGCTGCTTCATTTGGGAAAGCCCTGTTTCTCATTAAGTAAAGAGCACTTGTTTGGGATGAATGCATACATCACGATCATTAAATGGAGGATTTGTTTCCCCACTTGCTTTTTGGTGGAGCAGTCTCTGTTAGTAGGTAGAGGGAGAGTAGGGGGATTTTTTACCTACAAACTCCTCACCAGCTTGGTTTTTGGCCAGGCGAAGCGGCCCAAATTGTGGTCTCTTCCCAAGTCTGGGGCACAGAAGGGAGAGGCCAGGATCTCAGGAGCTCTCAAGGTGGCCCCCCAAGTCTGGGCTGGTGGCAGCTGGGGGACCTTTAGGAGGTTTCTGTTTTGGGTGCAGCTGCCTCCTCCTTGCTGCCCCCCAACACCGCCTGGCAGATTGTTCTTCAAAATTATGGGGAACCTCTGGAACATTTTGTGCCATGACAGAGGTGGCAAAGTGTGACCCACAAGCATCACACAAGACACGGATCCAACTTTTGTGGCGCATGAAGCCCCCTCCCAAGGACCCCAAAGCCCCTCAAGCCCTGTTTTAAAAGAAATAAACAAACACTGGCACAATTTGGGGGCAATTTTTGACCCCAAGCCTCACAGAATGTATGAAATGTGTGAAAACAGCCCCACTTCACTTCCACAAGCATCCCACAATCTGTACTACCTGTTTTCCTCCACAGACCCTCTCAAGGTGGGACACAAAGTCAACACACCCTCAGCCTACACGCACACTGCGCACACAGGCCAAGATATGACAGAGCAATTGCATAAGGTACACCATGCTGCCCATATATTGGATTGCACCATTGTGCTACCGAACGCACATCATGCACTCTCACCACACAACAACTGAAAGGCCCCCAGAGAAAGCGCACTAGATGTGCCAATTTGGAACACTTGTCCAGCTGTACTCAAGATATAAACCCCGTTCAATGTCCTAAAAAAATACAAGAATGTTTACAAACAGTATGTGTGTGTGTTTGTGTGTGTGTGGCAAGTCGGTTTTGCTCTCCTTGCCATGCTTCGGTGTTTAGAAATGGACTTTACTGTGCTGTAAGGGGACGATGGGGTCTGGGAGAAAAATATGCTGCGAACAAGGGAACATTATTCTAATGATCCTCGATAAGGATGAACAGGCGAGACTATGAGGTCACGCAGCTGGCAAGAGGAATGAGGAAATGGGAGTGAGATGGGAGAGCCTCAGAAAAGACTTGTTTTAATTAGCTATCAAACAGAAGGCTAGCGTGCACTCATGTGAAATATTACAGCTTGTAAGATATTGCAAATCCAATAGGTCTTTGGTCTTGGCAATAGCCAAGGTGTGCAGCGGCTTTCTTCAACGTTCCTGAATAAAGCTTTCAAAACCCTCTAAGCCTCTTCCCTGAACACGAAGCTACCCTGAACATCACAATGTGTCACGATCAGGGTTCTAGCCCACGTGCCCTCTAGGCTCAGTCTCACACAAGGAGTTACCCCTATCCATCCCCCAGCTCCTGCCAACATCCTCATTGCAAAGAGGATAGGAGGAAGTTGCATCTGGGATAAGAGAATGTACCAGCAAAATTCGGAACATGTGGATGGAAGATAACCACCCAGTTTCCATATTCTGGGAAAGCACAGGGGGGAACAAAAGAGAGAGAGAGAGAGAGAGACAGAACTCAAGATGCTGAAAAAATGGTTGTTTCATGAGCAGAAAAGCATGGCGTGTCATCCTGAGAACAGTCCAAGAGTCCCTGGTTGAGAAATTTCTGAAGTTTGATCCAAAGAGTGACCCCAAATCCTTGGAGCACCCCCTTATTTGCTGTGCCCTGAAGAAGGCCTTAAAAGGACACATGGGCCAAACGGCACCAAGCTTTCCTATTAATAAAACCTCCATCTTTTAAGCATCTTGAGATGTCTTTTGCTTCTCCTGCAGAGGCTGCTCCCCCGTTTCTTTTGCTATTTCATTCAGGTTCGGGAAAAGCTCCTTCCAGATCAAGGTTGTACAAATCAAGTCACACTCCAACAGTCCCCCTTGTCTGGAATCAGCGGAAGAACTGAGACCCCGTGGCCTAGCTCCGTCCAGGGAGGCTTACCGGGTGATCCTGCGAAGGGACCGGCTGGCACACGGCCGCCTGAGGCACCTGCGGTTGCGGCAGCATCTGAGCCGGAGGCTTTTGTTGCCCGGCGGCTGCTTTTGCTGGACGGCGGCCTGCTGGGCCAAGAGCTGCTGCTGCTGCTGCTGCTGCTGCATGTAGTTCTGGACCACCGGAGGCGGCTGCGGCGGCGGCTGCGTAGGTGTCACTACACCCTGCTGCACCACCGGGAACTGCGGCTTCGCCTGGGGCTGCGGTGCCTGGGGCAACACCTGGAGCAAGGACACCGTAACACATATTCAGAGCCCTTCTCTGTAACCGGCAGCAGTCCTTTTTGCATTGCAATATGCAAAGAGCGATGGAGCATTTCTCCTACAAGCCATCCTCCGAAAGCACTCAGAAATAAAAACGTGCACAACATAAAAACATTACACATTCACTGATTC
This sequence comes from Iguana delicatissima, assembly GCA_948472985.1. Lineage (NCBI taxonomy): Eukaryota > Metazoa > Chordata > Lepidosauria > Squamata > Iguanidae > Iguana > Iguana delicatissima. The sequence goes on along the minus strand of CAOKZL010000608.1, from coordinate 737,448 downwards.
TTATTTGCCTTCAAGTCGCCTGACAACTTATGTATTTCCTGGGACAAAGGAGTATGCAGAGATGGTTTCTGCCAGAACCTTCCTCTGAAAAATTGCCCACAGCACTTGGGATTCATGGGCAGTCTCCCATGCAACTACTAACCAGGGATGACCCTGCTTAGCTTCCAGGACCTGCTGCCTTTATTCCAAGAAAAACATAAAACTTACTAAAGAAATAACATTAGACTCTACATGAGCAAGCAGAGACCCAACTCTGTAGAGATAAGATGGCAATGCTCTTTCTCTTCCTGTTCTCAAAAATTTCTATCTTGCAGTCTTTGGGTTTTGTCTTGTACAGTCTCTGTCTTGCATCCTCTGACTTTTAGCCCAAACTTTAAAGGATCGGCCCAAAGTTTAAGTTCTACTTAGATTCCTCACCAAATAGGTTCAGTACTTTGGATATCACCAAAGATTTGGACTGCGTAACTCTTAAATTTAAACAGTTGATTATTTCACAGATGTATTATGTCTTCTTGTGGTGATCTGTCATCAACCTGGCTTCCACTTGTGGCAACCTTGGTCTCCAGAGTCACAGGGCCTTTCCACACTACACTGTTACAGTGCTATTATTCCACTTTCAACCTCCCGTGGAATTCTGGGGTTTGCAGTTTACTGAGAGGCCAAAGAGCTCTCTGGCTGAGAAGCCTAAAGGTCCCTCTTTAAACTGCAAACCCCAGAATTCCTCAGGAGGTTGAAAGTGGAATAACAGCCCTATAGCAGTTTAGTGCGGAAATGGACATAGTACAATACCCACATTACTATGCCACACTGGCTCCCTTAAATTTATATGCATGTATATACGCTATGCTATGCTTTACTTATATTCTGGCTGTGCTACCTACTTGGCTGCCTACACATTCTGGGCATCCATGCTGTGATAAACTGCTACCTTCATTTTACTAACAGGCTCCACTCATGAATTGTAAAAGGTCAATTTTTCCCTTGCAGCAGCAAAGGATAACACCTAATCAAACGGTCAACGGTTACAAATCCAACAACCCCCGGGGCCACCTCACCGGTTGAGCCTGCAGTGGCTGCGCCTGCGACGGCTGATAAAACGCCGCTGGTGTCCCCGGCGGCGGCGGCTGCTGCTTCAAGAAGACCTGGTGCTGCGGCGTGGCCTGGGGAGGCGCGGAGGGGACCTGCGGCTGAGAGGCGGCGGCGGCGGCGGCGGCCGGCTGCTGCCCGGGGCCCACTTGCCTCGCCTGGGCCTGCGGGAGCGGCGGAGTCGGCTGGGGTAGAGGTTTCGGCTGCGGGATGCCCGCGGGGTGGGACGGCTGCCCGCCGGCCAGGGGTGCCGGAGCTGCCGCTGTGGAGCAAAGAGGGCATCACAGAAAATCAAGCACACCTGTGATACCTGCCACATTTCTTAATTTTCTAATCAGATCAATAAATACTTAAAAATGCAACAATCTCTGAACTTTGCCACATTTCTGAATTTTCTAGCGGTGTTCGGATCAAGAGATAACTATTGAACAAATCCAACAATTTGCCAAGTAATTTTTCTTAGCTTGATGATGATGAGCATACAGAAGGAAGATGTGCAAACGGACTTGGAGGTTTAAGGAAATGCATGGAATTCAATGTGAAGTGAGCCAGAAACTGATTTTCTCAGTGATCTGCATTGGGGTCCGCCCACCCACCCCCAAAGCCGTTCTTGTGCTCACCCTGTGGCGGGACATTTGCTTGCACTGTGGGCCTCTTTCTCGGTGTTAGTGCCGGCTGAATGGGCAGGATTCCCGGGTTTGGTTGCGTCTGCCCAGCTTTGGGTCTTTGGCGTGGGGTGATGGAAGTTTCCATTGTAGGAATCGGATCTGTCAGCCTGGGAGAAGAAGGGAAAAACAGTCACACACACACAAAAATGAGAGATTTTAGAGCACTGGGACAGCTGTAAAGTCCTCTCACCCAAACTGGAAGCTGGTCTCCATGACACCAAATCCTTTTGGGGCACCCCCTTATTCACTGCAGTTGGGAAACTTCCCTTAGAAAATCATTCTCCGGGATAGAGGGGAAGCATTCAGACACACACAGTAATCCTCTCTTATCCATGGTCTAACTTTCTGCAGTTTCAGTGACCCTGCTGCACGGTTTGAAAATAATAAAATAGAAGATATTGGTGTCCAGGAGATCATACCCACGCAGCCTGCTCCAGGTCCTGTCGCCCATATCTTGCCTGCCCCCACCTCACTTTATTTATTTTATTCTTTCTTTATTACATTTATACACTGCCTTTCTCCCAGAGTGGAACCCAAGGCAGCTTCCAAAAAGGGTAAAACATTAATAAAACATTTAAAACAATCAAAAATATTAGGAAAACAAGTAAGAATGCTTAAATAAAAATGTTTTTGCCTGATGGTGAAAGGAGAGCAAGATGGGGGGCCAGGCTAGCTTCCTGAGGAAGGGAGTTCCAGAGGTTGGGAGCCACCACTAAGAAGGCCCTGTTTCCTGTATCCTCACCAGGTGAGCCTGTGGTGGGAGCGGGGCCAAGAGAAGGACTTCCCCTGAAGATCTTAGGGCTATGGCAGGTTCATGTAGAGAGATGCATATAGTCCTTTGCCAGCACTGCCACAGTAGCTCTCTTCCCTATATACTACAGGGTTCGGTACTATCCACAGTTTCAGGTACCCATGAGGGTCTGGGCATATCTATTCTTCCAGTAACACACTAGCAAATACACTTGCAGCAGCAGCCATCTAAACTCACAGAACTCTGATCCTCCACAAAAAGCACACATGTGGTAAGAGGACAATAAATAAATAAGTGCAACACAGTATGAGGAAAAAAACATACTCCAGATTTTTCACTGAAAAATTGGAGGTGCTTTATAGCAAAGAAACTCAACAAAAATGGGTGAAGGTAAAGCACACCTCTCCTCTCCAGGCAGCTTACCAAAGCATCAGGTGGCACACTCCTATGTCCTGCCTCAAAAATACAATGGACTCTATTATTGTTTGCCAATTAATTTTTCTTAGTTTGATGATGATGATGATAAGCACACAGAAGGAAGATGTGCAAATGGACTTGGAGGTCTATGCAGTAACTTTCCAGACTTTGAACTCTTTAAGTACCACTGTCAATTCGCAACTGCTGCTTTTGCTGCTGCTAGACAGATGTTCTTACCTGGCTTTTGGCTGGCTTTTCTTAGCAGCAGCTTCACTTGCTTTCACTGGCTCTGGGAGTTTGGCAGGGATCGGAGAATTCTGCAAAGGAAAAACCTCGCACTTGTGATATGTACACACACGAACACAGCAGAAACTACAAGAGGGTCACTGAAAGCTAAGGAAAGCAATGGCTACCCAATCATTATCTTCACCTAAGTCTGACGGAAAGCGAGTGGCACACCAAACTGCTTAGGACGCAAGGAAGGAAGTCGTACGAGACAGTTAGTTTCAGTGCAACCGCCTCCTCAAAGAGAATCAAAATACAAAAATGCCTCCAAGATTAGCCCATAAATTACATAACGTTTTCTGTAAAAGTCAAAAAACACATGCCACAAAACAATATTCACTTTTGTGGCACAGGTCTCAAATGGGCAAACCAATCCAGTCTTTTTTAACACTACAGAAAAAGGCACACGCCTACGCATACAGTAAACTAAATTTGCTTGACTCCTCTTGCCATACTCTTTTAAAAATTTTATTATTTATATTTTGATCTCACACACTTCTATCCCACTCTGCAGCACAAGATTTCAGGGTGCCAGACAAGGCACATCAGTGTTAGCAGGTTAAAACCATTTGAAACAATAAAAATTATTTAAACAGACCAATAGATATTAAACAAGTTAATGTGATTAGCTTGTTTATCATGTGATTTGACAAGTTAAAACACTTCTCAAAGATGTAAACACTTTGGAAACCAAGTGCATTAGCAGTTTGAGATAAATTGGTGAGGCCCAAAGGCTTTTACAAACCACCCTATTTTGAAGTGATGCTTAAACAAAATCAGGATTGATGCCAATGGCCAGATGTTCATTTATGTTTTGTGCTGTCTCTGCAGCCCTTGCCCCACGGCAGTTTCTTGTGAAATTATTCCCCGCCTCTTCAAAGCCCCCAGGATTAGAGGAAAGCAAAATTTCCCTCTTAACAATGCTTGACATGCTTTAGCCAAAGAACGACCAGCGGCTACTCACCTGTACGTTCTGCACTGGACATTCCCTCTTTGCTAGCTTGAATGCAAAATGGGAGACCTGGTAGATGTCAGGCCTCTTGTCAGGATCTGGTTCCAGCATATACCCTAAAGGAATTAGAATTCCTATCAGGCTTTGCCACTTTGGAAGGTTAAAAAGATCGCTACCATGCCTGATCCACACTCGTGGGTCCCTCAGCACTTGCTTAGCGCAAAATTTGCCCACTGAGAAATGCCAGCTGGTGGCCAGAGTCAAAAAGTCATGCGCATTGTTCAGAGGCATTATTGTGGGCCTTCGTGCTGTTTCCAACTTATGGAAACCCTAACATGAACCTGTTATGAGGTTTTCTTGGCAAGGTTTGTTCAGAAGTACAGACCACCATTCCCTTCCTCTGAGGCTGAGAGAGTGTGACTTGCCCAAAGTCACCCGGTGGGTTTCCAGGGCTCAGTGTGAACCCCAGTCTCTCGGAATCCTAATCTAATACACGAACCATTAAACTACACTGGGTGTCTCATATTTTCACCTGTTCTAAAAGCAGGGGGTCACAGATATCCAGACCTGGCCCTCAGGGCCGGAACCTTTCGCTCCAGTTCAGATGAGAAGGAGGAATCCCGGGGCAAGAGCACTGCCCTGAAAAGGGGTGTGCGTATTCCTGATTTGTTAGCCTTGACATTTTTTATTTGAATAGCTAGACTTCATGGTTTATTTATTTATTTATTTGTTATTTTGAAAAAGCAAAAAAGAAAAGGAAATAAGATAACAAGGGACAACAGTCTCTAAAGTCTTCAGCTCTACATCAGTACTTTGTTCTTTAAAAAGATAAACTGGTATCTTTATATGAATCCTTAGTGCATCACATTCTAATTTCAGTCTTTTTAACTTGTTATAATCTAGATGTTAAATAAACGATTAGTAATAAATAGATCTTACTAAAACTAGCTACACACATTTCATTTAAATGCATCCTGATATTCACTTTTGATTCCTTCGCTGGTCCTCAAATTTGTATCCTAAACGAACATTTATATTTCCCCTCCAACTACTCAAAGTTGTCTTTTCAGTGCACTCCTGATCCTTATCAAAGTTCCTATAAGACAGATGCTAAAGAAAACGTTTCTAAGTTCATGCTGACTAAATCTTAAGTTTTATTGTTCCCCAATTCTCAATATTGTCTTTGAATGTTTAATATAGATCAATCGGTAAGAAGAAGAAAATAAATGAACAAGACCGTGTGTTTTTTAAATGAATGCTATACTGTGCACAACTGTGTTTGATGCCTGACATAACATGCTTAATGACATCACCATGACATCATCCCTCTTACATCACTAGAACTGAAAAATCCTTTAAATCACCAGGAGTTGTCCCTGGGTCTCAGGTTTTGGTTCTGAAATCTCATAGTCTGGGCTCATCCTCAACCTTCAGCCCTCCCTAAAAGTATTGACATCAAAAGGTTTTTTGCCTAAAGAGATGATGACTTTAACTGGTTTCTACAGACATTTAAAAAAAAAAAAACCTGACAACCTTTTAAATTGATCTTATTGCTGCCATCCTGTTCTACATTTTTAATCCGTGGTTGTTTAAATCATGTTCGCTTCTATGACTGTTTTAGCTTTTTGCACAGTTAACTGCCCCAACTGAAGGGCAGAAATAAATAATACATTTACTGGATAAATAATAAATGACCCCCACTTTTGGAGCTGCTGGAGAACTTCCCAACAGACACCCATTTGGAACAGAACATCTACGGAGAAGAAGCCCAGCCAGGTATGTTGCTTTAAAAGGACAGCGGAGCTGCCGTTGCTGGAGATGAAGCAAAGGAAGCACCAAGGCGAATGCAGCCGCGATGCTCCAGCCAAGAGAAACGCATTTATTGCTCCACAGCATGCTCGCTGCAGTCAGGGGTTCTCCATTAGCAGCCTGGCTCTGATTCTCCTTTTGTTGAGGGCAAACTGTCAGCAAGGATTTAAATGGGGGAGGTCACCACAAGACGTCCCTTTAGGTCAGGGGAGGGTAAAGTGCGGCACGCACAAGCGCACAAACCGTAAGACCTGTCATTTGTATATGAATAGGAATAGAAAATATTCCTCTTCTAATTTCTTCTTCTTCTTTTCTCTCTCTTATTGCAATAGAATGAAGCACCAATCTTACTATGACTATGAATTAAGGAGTTTTTTATGGTTGCATTTTTTTTGGTCATTTTTTGATTTGTTCTGTCTTTATCTGTGAAATAAAATATTAAAAATGTGAGCTGGGATCCTACATTGATTGTGGTTCAGGAAGCGGCATAGCAGTCACTCTGCTGGCTAACGCTGTGCAAGAGAATCCCACAGGCTCTTTGTCACAACGTCCCTTAGGTGAACACGGACATTGCCAAATGACTCCACTCAATTCTGTGCACACCCAGAATTTTGTGTATACCCAGAATTTTGTGCACACACACGGTGATGCAAGTCCCAAGCAGAATGCCAGCCCACAAGGATCAAACTGTGCAAAAGACCTAAACGTCACAGATCCCATCCCCCAAATCCCCAGTTCTCGCTTTGAAACTCAGAGCCCCAAAAACCCTTCAAAGGAAGTACTCACGTATGAGGCAGTGCATGTCGTGGGAGTAGCGCGAGTTGTCAGGAATGGTGAAGTTTCCATCGCAAATAGCCACTTGGCTCTCCCCAAAGGGTAAAGTGAAATAACAGAGTTTGTACAGCAAACAACCCATGGCCTGAAAGGAAACAAACAATTTCTTTAGCATATTTTAGGCACAAATCCCTGCTGTCTCACCATTGTGATCTATGGCCCTGATGCTAGGGAGCAAACAACTTAAAACAGAAAACTGAGCTGCCTTGCTGGTATGAGGTGTCAAATCAGCAAAAACTTTGTTGTTGTGTGCATTCAAGTTGTTTCTGACCTATGGAGAGGGGGTTTGCCTTGGCCTTCCTCTGAGGCTGAGAGAGTGTGATCTGCCCAAAGTTTTCTTGGCAAGATTTGTTGGGGGGGGTCCTTTGCTTTCCTCTGTGACTCGCCCAGGGTCACCCTGTGGATTTCCATGGCCAAGCTGGGATTTGAACCCAGCTCTCCAGAGTCATAGTCCAGCGCTCAAATCATCACAATGGCAAGACCTTGCTTGGCTTTAATCCAGGAATATCAGGAAACTGTCGGTTCTACTAGCAACTGTTCCAGGCATTCGCCTCTGTTAAACAAGGAGCATTACTTCTGACCTGATGTCTGCGTTAAACTGAAAATCACAGCAACGAAATTCTAAAGATGTGAAAGAGTTTAGGTGAATTCTGAGGTTCAGCTTCTCTTTCCCCAGAACAGATCAGCCCCCATCTCTGCCCTGATCCTGATCATTATCAGGCTCACAGTTCCCACCGAACAATGCTTCAACCATCACATTTCCCTTCCCTCTAAGGCAATATGCCCAATGCAATATGCAACTCAGGGACAACTCCAACTGAAGGTCGGACATATAAATTTGGTCTCACTCCACCTCTGTCCCTTCCAAGGAAATAATTCAAATGAATACAGTTTAGACCCTGAAGATATCTGGAGAGGCCTGGCAGTGTCAGATATCTTTAAGGTCTTCTCTGTTGATGTTTAGAGCAGGGGCTTTGGCACTCACTATGAGAAAGACATTTTCATCTGCTATTAAAGACGCTCCAACAATTTCTATTTTTAGATGCATATTGAAAAACCACCCATTTCTGCAAGCCTTTATTGCACAGCCCAACCTCCTGTCTCTTTCATGGACAACATAAACAATGTGTTTTAATTTTGTGCACACTGCATGTTTAAGAACTGTTGTACACCGCTTTGAAATCCTCAGATCTAAGCAGCTTATCAATCTCTGCAGACCGACCCAGCTCATGTAATACTTTCTCCCTTCAGAGATGGATGCACAGCGCGTATTTGTACCACGCTGAGACTCCTCCTGGCAACACAGCGACACAATAGGTCAGGAAATCAACCATTCCTTTGAAAGGCTTCTAAGAAAAAAAAAGTCCAAACCTCCAATTCCTCCCTTGGATTTCTATATCCTGCGTTATTAACAAGAGCTCTGGGCAGGTTACGGCACATGAGGATAAAAAGAAAACCTGCAGTGCAGGAACAAAGGCTTATTACAATGTAAATTTAGTGCTGATAAAATATTAAACATACCTATAAAACACATTAATAAAACATGCTGGTAAATATACCTCATTATATTGCTAAATATACACCCTGGCCATCAAGGGCTCGCCCCAAATGGGAAGCTGGCTGTCCCGAGATGAGTAGGGCTTATTTTACATTAAAGGAGGAGAGAATTCTCTGTTTTCTGCTGAAGAGTTGTGAATTCTCTTTCTTTGGACAGAGGTTGGATGGACCGCTTAGGAGTGCTTTAGTGGCGTATTCCCACACGGCAGAATGGGGTTGGCCTCGACGGCCTCTGTGGCCCTTTTCCAGCTCTCTTACGTATCCCATGAACCAGAATCAAAGAGCCTTTCCGCACTACACTGTTATAGGGCTATTATTCCACTTCCAACGTCCCGTGGAATCCTGGGGTTTGTAGTTTCCTGAGGAGGCCCAAGGGCTCTCCAGCTGATACTTCTCAAGGCCTCTCCCTCAACTGCAAACCCCAGGATTCCACAGGAGGTTGAAAGTGGAATAATGACACTATAACAGTGTAGTGCAGAAACGACCGCAGAGTTGGAAGGGGTCACAAGTGCAGAACTCGTAGAATCACAGAGTTGGCCCTTTCCAGCTCTCTGACTCTGTGGATTCTGCACCCGCTGGGCAGTGGTTCACGGGATACAGAAGAGGCAGGCCATCCCACTCCTTCAAAAGTCACTGGGTCTACATATGATGCAGAGCATCTTGAAAAGCATCTTCCCCGTAACATGCAATGCGGCCCCACTGAGACTTAAGATGCTCCAGCGGGAGACACTTCTTCAGAGAAGGTTGGATGGAGAACCGGAAGGAACAGCTGACCGGCAGGCAGAGAAAATGACCAGCTCCGTTTCCAGTACAGTGACTGCAGCGGGTACCTGGAGAAGCCACCGCAGGGAAGGGGCTACGTACCCAGATGTCTGCTTTCGTGGTGATGAGTTTGCCACTATAGAGGTTCACCATCTCGGGAGCTCTGTAGGACAGCGTGGTGTACCTACAGAAGAACCAAAACTCAGTCAAGCATTTGGGGAGGGTGGAAGAGCAATTTACACATTTGCATCATGCAATTTACATAGGTGGACATGTTAATTTTGCAGATGAATAGGTTAACTGCAATCAGTATTTCTATTGGGTCTTTATGCAGGACACAAACATGCTGATAGCTCCTACCCGGTGGTCAGTCCTGCATATCACAAATCTCAACTGCCTCTCCTTGCTACTTTGAAAACCTGGCAAGACTAGCCAGTACCCGCCTCTCTATCCTTTCCCATTTGATTCCTCTAATTATCAGGAGTGACTAAATCAGTGGAAACTCTTCATCTTCTGTCTATACCCAATCCCTGACATGCTGATTCTCTAACAAACCAGGATCCATAAACCACATAGAAACCCTAGCTTGTTAGTAAAAAGCCAATTATAGGAGGGGGTAGGAGACAGCAGCATACACATGGCTCAGTGCCAAAGAAAGTGGAATTTTCATCCATTTTAGCTTAACAGATTGTATGAATGCAGCCACTATATAGACCAGCGATGGAGAGATGAGACAAAATCTCAGGGGGTTGAAAAAGACAATTTTATTCTTCCAATTAGCCCAGCATGTTTTGGCATAGTAATACTTAATGGTCTTCTTCAGAGGGGTAGAACTTCTAAAACCACTTGCAGGGAATCCAAAAAGAGTGTCTTCCGAGCTTATGCCAGGCAATTGATAGATGGAGGCCAAGTATCAATCTCCTCTCTACATCCCTTCTATTGAGTGTAACCAGTCGTCATTGCCAAACATTTCAGATCTGAAATAATTTTCAGATTTCAGGGAATCCCTGAATAAAGATGCTAATATTTACAGCTTTAAAAAGAGATTTTATATATATATATATATATATATAAAAAAATCATAATCTCTTGTGGAACTCCTAGGAAGCTCTCACAGAACCCTAGTATTCCAGGGAATTCTGGCTGAGAAACCCTGGTATAGACTCTATGGGCCTTTCCGCACTACACTGTTGTAGTGCTATTATTCCACTTTCAACCTCCTGTGGAATTATTCTGGGGTTTGTAGTTTCCTGAGGTCCAAGAGCTCTCTGGCCGAGAATTCTAAACGCCCCTCTCTAAACTGCAAAGCCCGGGATTCCATACGAGGTTGGAAGTAGAACAGAAGCTCTATAACGGTCTCAGTACTGCAATCAACCTGGGAGAGATGTGGCCATAGTTTGCACACCGGAGTAGCCGTGTACATTCCAGAAGCAGCTATAGAGAGCTCAGAAGGAGACTTGGCCCAGTCAATGCCACTGTGGATTGGTGGGAGATCCTTGCGCAAAACAGTGTCACACAGCCTCAAGCCTTTGCTCACAATAATAGTAGAATTATTCTCCACCCACTTAAATGTTGAGACTGTTTGTCTGCAAAAGTCACAGAGAAACAGCCAACCACGTAGCAGCAGTGGATACAAGAAATATTTCCACAGACTCCCTGTGTTAGTGGAAAATTTTTAATTTAATTTTTTTTTTTTAAACAGGTCCAGCTTTGGCGGGGCTGGAACATACATCTCCTGTCCCCAGACTTACTTCTTGATCTCTTCCTCCACTGCGTTTACTCCTTCGAGCTGAGGGTTTTGGAATTTGTTGGTAGCACTTCCAAAGTCACACAGAACGTAATGGCCACGATCATGCAGGAGAATATTCTCCACCTGGAAACAGAAAGCAGATCAGTGTGTGTGTGTTAAAATTTCAGGCGAGCAAAAGAAAATTCCCATGCATAATGCATAGCTCACGGAATGCATCACGCACAAAACCAAGAGAGTGTTTTTCAAACACGGCACACCTCTTGCCAAACCAACTCCCATAAGGCTCCAGGAATGTGGTTGCACCACTTAAAGTTATTTATGCTCCCGGCACAAAGCAAATAGGGTCCCTCTCTTTCCCATTTAGCTTTTCTTTTCTTTTTTTTAAGAGATTCCATTGCACCTCTAAATGCCACAGAAATCAGGACTGGGACAAAATGTCAAGACCTTAATGAGAAAGCCAGCATGCTTGAGAAGTTTTAGCTTGTTTCATGGCTGTCCAGGCAGAGAGAATCTCCTGGTGGACTGTGAAAAGGTTCTTCTTATTACAGACTGAGCCTCCCTTGCCCAAAATGCTTGGGACAAGAAGTGTCCTGTATTTCAAGTTTTTTTGGAAAACAGTACCTATTTGGAATAACCTCACACCTCGTTCGTTCACTTGTGTTGTGTACGACACACGAGGCTGAGGATCTGTGAAATGGTGGAAACCCACGCATGGCGATAATACTTGGTGTGAGTCTGCACCTCCCATCCTTTCATAGATCCTCAGTCTCTCTCTTTTGCCTCCAGTCACCTGCTTCCAGCTGGCCCAAAAAGAAAACGACTGAGCATCTGAGAGATCAACAAGCAGGAGCACCGCGGCTGCCACCTCAAAGGTGGAAGCGGGTAGCTGGTGGCAAAACGTTTTGGGTTTTGGAAGCTTTCATGTTTCTGGATAAGGGAGGTCCAACCTGTTTTACTGCCATTTGCACAGCCTACCAGGTGTTACCTACCAACTGGAGTTTTGGACCATCAGTGACTTGGGAGCCCTATCCAAAAACCCCCCCCAAAAACAGGGAATCAGCGAAGACATCTTTGTAGAGAGGCGTTCAGTAAAAGAGGGAGGGAGGAAGAGAACGGGTCTAGTCCTGAGCAGCTTCTGGCTGGACATGCAAGACGATTTTGGGGACAATCTTTTGACCATCTTGGGGAGTAATGGAGGAAGTCAATGCATGCCCACATCCTGCTCAGTCATGAGGCCTGACGGCTGCTTTTAATGATGTGGAATGGGCCTTCTCCCTGCCTCGACAACGCTCTTCCACTAGCAAAACATCTCTGAGGGACCACCATGGGCTACCTTCAAATCTCTGTGGACGATCGGCGATTTGCACTGATGCAGCCTCGCCACGGCTTCACAGGTGTCGCAGAAGATCTGCAGGACTTCGGTCTCTGTGAACCCCGTCTGCAGTCGCTGATTCATCAGGTTTACCACTTGGCCTCCTGGAAGGGATCAAGCCAGAGAAGGACGGAGAGAGACGGAGAGGTCCTATTAATACCAGCTGTAGGGCCTTGGCTTTTCCAGGACCGACTTAGTAACAAGGGGCTTAGGAAAGGCAGGCATGCTTTTCTCCATCACAGCCGCATCAGAGTACATGAAGTTGTTTAACCAAACCAAACTATCAAGAAATTCCATTCTATCGCCTGTGGCTTGGAGAGGGACAAAGGTTTTTTTTTTTATTTCACCATCCATGTTAATTAGCTCATCTATACAGATGCTTTTTTCCCCCCTGTCAAATAGCTCTTACTGTCACGGGGTTCTTCCTAATGTTTACGCAGAATCTCTTTTCTCAAAGTTTGAATTCATTGCTCTACATCCTAGTCTCTGGAGCAGCAGAAAACAGACTTGCTCCATCCTCCATAATTATTCAAATCTTTAAACAAAGCTATCATGTCACCCCTTCACCTTCTCTCCTCCAGGGTAAACATCCCCAGCTTCCTAAGCTGCTCCTCACAGGGCTTCACGGTTTCCAGGCCTTCTATCATTTTGGTCACCCTCCTCTGGACACGTTTCAACCTGTCACTGTCCTTCCTGAATTCTGTTGCCCAAAATTGAACACAGTTTTCCAGATGGGATCTAACCAAAGCAGAACAGAGTAGTACTATCACTTCCCTTGACCTAGACACTATGCTCCTATTGATGCAGCGCAGAATCACATTGGCTTTTTTAGCTGCTGCATCACACTACTGACTCATGTTCAGTTTGTGATCTACTAACACTCCTAGATCCCTTTCACATGCACTGTGGTCAAGCCAAGCGTCACACTTCTTATATCTGTACATTTCCTTTTTTCTGCCCAAGTGCAGTACTTTACACTTCTCCTCCCTAATTTGGTGTCATCTGCAAATTTGACAAAAACGCCCTCTATTCCCTCATCCAATTCATTGACAAAGATACTGAATAGTCCTGGGCCCAGGACAGAGCCCTGCGACACCCCAGCAGTCACTTCTCTCCAGAATGAGAGAAAGTCCTTCATCTTTCTGTACCTACTGAGCACTTCAAGATACACTTCCAGTTTCTCCTGTGGAATACTACAAGCCACCCAGAGACCTTATGACATGGGGCAGGAGACAAATATTGCAAATAAATAAAGAAACACAGTTTATGAGTATGTTTACATAGAAGTTTTACACACCTCGGCAAAAATCCATGAGGATCAAGACTTCCCAGACATCGCCGCTGCTGACAGAGTTTATACTGGAGTCAATGTACCCAACGATGTTCTTGTGTCCCACGAGATCCCTCTGAAAAGGGCAAAAATGAAGAGGCAGCACTCAGCGCAAGCCATAAGCAGAAATAAAGTATTAATATCCAAGAAAAGCTCCTCTGTAACAGAAATGGGCCATATGCACATATTATGTAAAAAAATACTGATTGCTCTCCTTTCTTCATTCCACTCCCTCCAATTAACTGCTCAATTCCATATTTGCCTCCTCTTTTTAAATTCATCACGCTGGACTGCAGGCAGTTCCATGTTTCTAGAATTCCTTGGCCGTATCTTAGATCAAAATTCAGGACTTGCACGCCGAGTTAAAAGAAGCAGCCACTGCTGCCACGACTTTAGAGATCAGCCGGATTTGTAAAAGTTTTAACAGCGGTGGGTCCCCGCTGCCCCAGATCTGTTGAACAGGCAAAACAAAGCATCCGAAAGCTATCTGCTCTGCAAGAACCCTCTGGATCACGTGCACCGCATTGGCTTACCATAATCTGAATCTCCCGTTTGCAGACTTGTAGATCATGTTCGTTGTTGACATACATTCGTTTCAGGGCACATTTGACTCCGTTGCTTGTCCTCACCAGGAATACAATAGCAAAACCGCCTGCAGATAGAAGATATGCCACAACTTAGCAATTCAGAAGATGTCTGAAGTTACATGAGGCAACGGAGAATTCTTATTAGTATCGTATCACACTTCTAATAGTATCACTCCATTGAGTAGCTCATCACTAGTTAACCCTGAAACTTTTTTCGGTCCAACATGAACTATATTGTACAATATGCGTGGATAAAGGTTGCAATTTGCTTTCCAGACCAAAACACAATCTCTCATGGGTTGAGGTGCTGATTTTTAAAAATAATTTTATATGTTTTTAATGTTGGCAACGGTTTTAAATGTTCTTTTAATGTTTTTAATTTACTGTTGGAAGCTACCTTGGATCCCATGCTGGGAGAAAGGCAGTACACAAATATAATAAATAAATTAATAAGTAATGAGATCTACAGGGCACGCTATTCTCTCCTGTCATGTGCAGGTAGGACAGAGTATATTTGAGGGTTTTTTCCCCCAACTGCTTCGTTTTGCACTGAACGGGTAAAATGAACAGCAGCAACAACAAATTTGTTAAAGGAAATTCAGGAAATATAGCATTCGTAAATTGCTCACAGAGCACGTGGTCCCCCCCGAGCACCACTAGAACACGCTCTTTCTTTTATAAAATATATGATGATGGAAGCCAGGCCTCGAGACATCTTGCCTCTGTTCCATCTCCATGACTTCCAACAGGCGCACGTGCATACGTATATTTTGGAACTGCTGGAACTGTGGCTGCTGCATTTTCTCTTTATTCCTTTCAGCAGGGGCTATTTCCGCACTAGACGGTTATAGCGCTATGGTTCCACTTTCAACATCCTATGGAATCCCGCCTGGCCCCTCCCGAAACTGCAAACCCCAGGATTCCACAGGATGTTGAAAGTGGAACCATAGCGCTATAACCGTCTAGTGCGGAAGTGGCCAAGGCTGAGAATCACGCAGCCCTTTAGATGTGACTGAACTTCAGCTCCCAGAAGCTTTGCCAGCATAGCTACAGTGAGGAATGCTGGGCGCTGCAGTCCAGCAATATCCGGAGCAGTGCATGCTTCCCACTCCTGCTTTGTAAGATTGTTTATTGACATACACCTCCTGTACTATCAGATTGTGTGTTTATATTTCTGGACTATCAGTTTGCGGTGTACACATATTTTGGAATAGTTGACACTGTGGCATTCATGGCACGTTTGTTCGTTTTGTTTATACTCATCCTTGCAAGACCACATTGTAATTACTTTTTCTTATTGTTTTCCACGAAGACGCACAAGGCCTTTTATGCACTTGCATTGCTTATTGTTTAGTATTATTTTGCCCTTGTACGCTCATGTAAGCTGGAAAATATTACTCTGATTCAGATAACAATTGTCTCATTCATCTGCTTAGAATCGATTTGAATTCTGTTTGTCTCCATTTATATGCTTTTTTAAAAAAAAATACTTTTCTCTCTGTGTATTTTTAATCTTTTCTTTTTACCGATTGTATAATATTTTTCATTTTTTTAAAAAAAATCACAAAGCCACTTACCACAAACACAATAAAATCAATAGTTTAAAACAACAACAGAAATAAAACTCTTTCATTAAAAAACAAGGGGGTGGAGGCAGAGACAAAGACTGGGAACGTTAAAGTTTTAAGAACGCAATCAGGAAAGCTAGCAACTCCCACTTCTCCGTTATCTCCAGCATGAAAGACAAAAGGCAGGCGAAGCAGGAGAGACACAGACCAGTCGGTATTCACCCCCCTTCTTTCTCCACACAATGCATTTTTTAAAAAATTAAGGGATAAACGAAGTTAAGCAGAGCCAGCCTTGGTTAGTACTTGGATGGGAGAATGCCAATGAATACCAGTCGCCGTCAGCTCTATTTCAGAAGGCGGAATTGGTCAAACCCACCCCTGAATATTTCTTCCCTAAGAAAGCCATATGAAATTCATGACGTTGCTCTAAGCCAAGAAGCAACTTGAAGGCACGTACACACAACTTTGGTGACATTAAGTGCCCTGCTGCCTGTTGAGCAAAGCAGAACATCCCGGTAGTTCAGTTCCTGGAAAGAGAAGCCCTCCAGCCCTCCAACCGGGAACCCAGGCTGAGATTCTGCACTGCCAAGCATAAGGTAAGCATCCACCAGTGGCGTTATGCCACACTAGCATGATGCAAACCCCAGACAGAATAGCAACATTAGGAATACGTGCACGGAAATGAGCGCTCCCAGATAATGACCGTGCAACGCGCAGTGATGGAGCCACGGCAGCATCCCACGGTCAAGATGCCTGGAACAACTACGTTACGTCTCTCTGTTGCACATCTACACGCACGGTGGTTCCACGCGCACATCTCCAGCCCCACCCCGGCACAGCTGAATACGACTGTCGTGCAGTTTCAAGCTATGCACTCTGTACACACAGAACGTCTCATTCCTGTGCAATTCAACAACACGACGGCAGCCACAGAGTGATACAACAGGTTATTTTGCACATTACAGGTCGCATTATGTATCTGGCACAAAGAAAAACCGAGCTCCTGCTGCTTGCTTAAAGGTGGCACTTCTGACACACCCAGCAGGATGTTGTAAGTGTGGTGTGTTGTAGGAACATTGATTGTGGTTGGACTGTAAAGGCGGTGGTTTGCAGAGTGAAATTAATCAGCATTCTGTAATGGTTGTACTTCTGCTTCCTTCTGAAGAGATACCATCTGGCAAAAGAGATGGGGCTTAGTTTGTGGAAGAACAACCCGGTGTGGGTTTGTACGTTCTTGAGCTGTCTTTCCCGATATTCCTGGGGGAAGTCTCCTGTCCTTCTTCTGGAATGAAGGATCTGGACAGGAGCTGAAGAGGAAGAAGGGCTTGCTCAGGGTTACTCAGCGATCCCTGGCCCAACCTCCAAGGTTCACCCCAAGGTTTGATCTCATGGGACAAAAAGCATTCATTATCCTATGCTGGTCTAAGGTGGTGCCCGGATCTCCTCATAGAAAGGGCAGGATGGAAGCAATACATAAATGTAACCAAAAAACCAAGTCACCATCTACGTGGAAAACATTGTCTTTTTATTTATTATTATTATCTGTCATGTTCGTTCTTTAAAAAAAAAGAATCCAAGCCCTTTCTGCATAATGCAAATTAACAGAGCAGGAAAACACCATGTGGCACAGAAACGAGCCTGCATAATTGCCTGCTACTATCAATATGTTCTTGACTTTATTCCGATTGGCAATTTGCCCCTTTAGACTTCTTTTCCCCTTTTATCCTTAGAAAAACTACGGAAGCAGACAGAAACTGCAGTGGCCTGCTGATAAACAAAATTGTGTGGGCAAAGCACAGCTCTCCAGATGCCGCGGGACTGCAACTCCTGTTAACCTCAGCCAACACAGACAATGTTGAAGGAGGATTAGAATTGCAGTCCAACAACATCTGGAGGACTAAACTCTGTCTAACCTTGGCATAGCCAACAGCTCTCGGAATCATGTGCCATTTCACACTACATATTTATAGTGTTATGATTCCACTTGAACTGTCATGGCTGCAGCCCATGGAAGCCTGGGGTTTATGATTTGGTGGGACACCAGAGCTCTCTGGCTGAGAATTCAGAATAACTATAGTACAAATTCTAGTTTGCCATACGATGTTTCCATGGCAGTTAAAGTGGAATCATAATGTGTTGTGAAAGGACCCCTTCTCACGAGCCAGAGTTTCAGCTAATCAGTGTGTCAGATGCATGCATTTATAATCCTTAATTACGCCATTGTAAATTCCAAAGCACAGTTGATTAGTAGTCTCCACTTATTTTAAAATGCTCTCCTAAATTTATTATCCATGCTACCAAAATAAAATCTTTATGTTTCATGCACAATTTGCCCCTGAATAACAGGGACAAAAAGCAGCCCTCACCCCCCACAAAGGAGCTGCCCACATCTGGAAGGATGTTTGAGGGGGATATGGGTGGGGAGAGGAAGAGCATTCCATTAAATGACCCTTTGACCTGATCTAGCAAAACAGGCTGTGATTTGAACCACAAATTAAAGGTGATCTTTAGGGAAGAAGTGGGTGGGAATCTGGACTGTGTTAGATTTGAAATAATGAGCTTTGAAAAGTCTCAGTTAGGCTTGTTTCGTGCTCTGGTTTCTGCATCTTGGCCTGCAACACTCACCATTCAATCTACAAAGCATCATTTCTCAGCCTGTGGAATCGCCATGGGACAGGAACATGCGCCTGGCCTGGATCTCTTCAGCCGTTGGCAGGACTTGGGGAGATTCCAGTCCCATTACTGGTTGAAATGGTGCAAATGGGGAGCGGAGGATTCGGGGAGAGGAAAAGATGCTTGGCAGAATGCCAGGATCTCACCGCTGCCCTACGAACTCAGAACGCTCTCTTCCCCTCTCTGAGTGCAGTTTAGCAGTTAAGGCTTATTTTACTGGATTAAAGAAAGCTGTCCTCAAACTTAAGCAAGTGGGAAGAGAAGGGAAGGGAAGGAAGCCAAGATTACCTAAAACCTAAGACGTCAATATTCCACAGTTGCACAGCATTTCTAACACCACCTTCCACTCCTCTTCCTTCACGCAGTCCAGGGGAGGAAGACCCCACCCTTCCTGCGGGACAGATCAGCCCTCTTCTATCTATGCCGCTGCCCAGAGTTTGGAAAATCCCAGCTCCTCACTCTATCGGATTTGGACTCTGCCATGGACCGCAGCTGACTTTGGAAGAGACTTTTAACACAAAAGATTTTTTAAAAAGTCACAAGACTCCACCAGATCCTCTCAGTGAAGATAAAAGCTTAGGATGCAATGCGCTCGTCCATTTCACGTCTATTCTTTGTTTAGTTCCTATCTATTTCTCCTACTGGACACTCTAATTCAAATGTAATTTACGCCTGATTATTTTTAATGGTAAATTTGGCAGGCTGTAATATCAAAGGGAAATAAGAGAACACCAGAAAGTTAACATACGTATTGTCAAGTATAGCTGCTTGTTGCAATAGCTCCACGAGCTGCTGGTCAGTTTCCAGAGACAATTCAAAGTGCTGGCTATGACCTATAAAGCCCTTTATGGCTCAGGTCCAGCCTAACTGAAGGGCTGTATCTCCCCATGTGAGCCTGCCTATGTTTTGAGATCTCCTGGGGAAGCCCTTCTCTCTGTTGCAACGCCCTCAAAGCTCTATCTGGCGGGAAGACAGGGGAGAGGGCCTTCTTGGTGTCTGTTCCCAGGCTCTGGAAATCTCTCTAGTCTTGCAGCCTCCTTGCTCTCCTTCCCTAGGCATGTGAACACTTTAAAAAAAAAATTAGCAGCCTCGGGAAATTGATTCCTCAGGGGCAATGGGCCTTGCCTAACTGGGTCTTCTATTTGCTGTTTTCTTTCTAATGGCTTGTGTTTTTAACAAGTCTTAATTTGTTGATAGTTTAAATACATTTAAATAGTATAAACATTTAAATTTTAAACTTCTGCATGTTGTTCATTTTTAGCTGTGCTTCTTTTAACCTCCCAAGAGAGGTTAGACTTGAACTCCCAGTCTTTCTACAAGCAGGTGAAGACTTCTTTTGTTTCAGCAAAGACTGAGGGCTCAGCAGGGAAAGGACAGCTTTTAATTTTACTGATAGTTTAATTACATTTTGCATGATGCGAATTTTTAGCTGCATTTTTTGTTTTAACTTCAGTAAGTCACCTTGAGTCCTAGGCTGGGGACAAGGATGGGAAATAAGTAAACACAATCATTCTCTGAAAAAAAAAGGGGGGGTGTAGGAAAGCCCACTCTTGATGGAATATTCTATTTGGGTTAACTGGTGAACAGGAGGTGAGACTGCTGTCACGGGTGGATGGCTTTCTGGAAAGTTTTAGCCTGGCTGCCGGAAACAGGCTCTACAGGAACAAAGGTCAAAACAATCCACCTTCTGAGGTTTTGCTGGATCTAAACATTTCCCTGAATATACACGGGCATGGATGGAAACCATCGTTGTTGTTGTGCGCCTTCAAGTAATTTCTGACTTATGGCGACCCTAAGATGAACCTATCACCAGGGTTTTCTTGTTCAGAGAGGGTCTGCCCTCACCTTCCTCTGAGTCTGAGAGAGTGTGACTTGCTCAAGGGTTTCCACCGCTGAGCAGGGATTTGAACCCCGGTCTCTCAGTGTCCTTGTGTCCACTATACCTTCCAAATGTTGGTAGATTGCAACTTCCTCCCTACTGGCTATGCAGGTTGGGGGTTGCAATCCGAGATCACTGGAGGATTGTACGATTCCCACCCTTGTGACTGGGAGTTGCCTGCTGCTCTCACAGAAATATAGTAAAATGACTGCAATTCCTGTCTTTCTGGATTCTTTCAACTGGCTGAATGCAGCTATTGCACGAGCAGGGAGAACTCAGCTCTTCTCCCTTCTCCAAGTGGGCCCTTTAGGACTCCTTCAGTGTCCCAGTAACTCCAATCTCTCCTCCCACTCCAGGCCCATCTCGTGCTGTATTGATCGGGAGAGCTGGCTCAGAGCTGAAGAGATTGGACGCCTCACGTGAAGAGCAGGACGCAAAGGCAATAAATGTTTAAAATTACTGCTAATAACACACACTAAATTCATTCCAGCACCGCTTCACCAAGTCGGCTGGCCATTCTGTCAGCTGCTCTTTTGAACCCAGCCGGTCTGAGTCAGCAAGCGCGCATTCATCATTAGCCAGCTTACTAATGTCAACCTCTTCCAAGCAGAATTGTTAAGACAGCAATAATCAAGATAGTTTTGCTGTAGAACGGAGGCTGGGAAAGGGCAACCTGGGGGCTGCTTGGGGTCCCTGTGCCCCACATTTGCACCTCATGAAGTTCACTGGCAGTCCCACAATGCTCCCCAGTCCCCAGCCAGTTTTCTAAAAATCAGTGTGATTTTTCATCTGAAAACCCTGCAGAAAGCTATAGACGTGCACAAAATACCTGGCCACCCTGAGAACCTCACACTATCCCCTGCAGAAAGATGGCAAGGAGGGTGCCAGCCTGACTTCTCTGGGAGGGGAGTTTCAGAGCCTGGGGGCAGGCACTGAGAAGGCCCGGTCCTCTGTGTTCCCACCAGATACACCCGTGAGGGTGGTGGGACAGAGAGAAGGGCCTCCCCAGCAGATCTCAAGCCATGGACAGGTTTGTAAGGGAGAACACCGTCCTTCAAATAACCTGGACCTCAGTTGTATAGCTGGCCGCCACATTTGCAGGTCTGACTTTCATAGATTTGATTATTTGCAAGTTTCTCCAGTCCCTGCTCACTCCCCACCTCAGGTGCTTTTTCCACAGGGGAACCTTTCCTCTCAGTGGCTCTGATCAGGACATTAAGCCCTTTAAAAGCCCACCTCTGGTTCTCCTCTTCTTCCGCCAGCTGCTGCCTGGCCATCTAATGATGGGTCACAACCCAGTTTCTCAGCACCACAAGCCCTCTGCCGATGCCCCCCACACACCCAAGGAAGGAGACGGGCAAGAGAGAGGAAGGCTAGGGCCTCCACGCCAACCCGCCTCCCTCTTTCTCCCTCCTTTCCCTGACCTGGTTTGGATCCTGGGTGCCCCCTCTCCCCACCACGCCTCATCCCCCTTCCCACACACACAAATGCACACATACATTCTGATATTTGCAATTTTTCCACTTTTGAGGGGGATCCTACACCCCTAATCCTAGTGAATACGGAGGGCCTACTGTATAGAGCTTTTTAGGTCAAATGCTGCGCTTTCAGTTGTGCCTGGAAATGGGCCGGCAGCCAGCGGAGCTGCTGCAACAAGGGAGTTGTGTGCTCCCGGCAGCCAGCCCCAGTCAGCAATCTGGTTGCAGCTCTTTAGACCTGGGGAATATTCCAAACACTTTTCAAACACCCCCCACATAGACTGCAGGACATGCCAATTTCTTTCAAAATAATTTTGGGGCTCTGGGGGCCCCCTGAAAAGCAACCCTGGGGGCTGCCTGTGGCCCATGGACCACCGTTCCCTCATCTTCCCCACCCCAATTTCCCCATATCTACTTAATGTGCAATTATAAGAGGTGGAGACAGAGGGACAGCTGTGCAAACAGAGACCTAGGGAAGCGTCCAGGAGGGAAGGCAAGTTTGGGAAAGACAATCTTTATAACTAAACAAGGCTGACAATGGGAAGGGAAGCCCTCTAATTCAGCCAATCATTGGAGGCAGACCCTCATTGCCAAAGCAGAAATCCAATCAAAACTTCAGGTCAGCAGCAAGACCCAGGTGCAAGAAACAGGTCTTGCTGGATGCAATCAAAGATTGATCTAGTCACTAGATTCTTGTCCCAGTTCCAGTTGCTTCCAGAGCCTTTAGGAAGGTTACGAGCAAGCCATGACAGCAGCATAGCCCCCCTGTTTGTTCTCAGCATTGCATATTTGCAAGTACAGTGCTTCAAGCCATGGATGTTCAATTCAGGGGGCATGGCTAATAGGACTAATCCCATTGTACAGTAAATGCATTTAAACCAGGGGTTGTCACTCACAGAAACCAACGCCGTAAGTTAACAATATGCTGCATCAAGTGTAACTTTAGATCCACATATAACTTCCTCAGTGCCTTCTGCAAGTATCAGCCACAGACATGAAGAGAGAACAGTACTAAGGCTCCTCCTGCCAGCACAGAAACCTTTAGCATCTCTTTCCAGGCTGGACCCTGCAATTTGCCATCAGAAAACAGACTGCATACATCTAATAAGCAGCCTGAATTAAATGGCGTTTGGTTATCTGCCTGTATGTTTGCCTGTCTATTATCTTATTTTGTTACATTCCATTCACCTTTCTAAATCAGCACTCAGGGAGGTTAACTATACCATTAAAAAAACAACTGAATGGCAAAATCAATAAGCACAGGCTGTGCTTCTACTGCTAAACCACGTAGTTCCTCTGCCTACGTGGGAGCGTGGAAAGGGTTTTACTAGAGAACAATTCAGCAACAGGAAGGTCTTGACTGCAAAGCTTGAGCCAGAAGCTAAAGGGCCAAGGAGGATGGACTGGACTGAGTTCTGTCCCTAACCTGTTGAACCCTGCTTCTTGGCTAGGGTGCAGGAGTGCAATTTAGCTCCTGAATCACCTGTCCGATCCCACAAGGGGCATGGAGACCTCCACGGGCAGCAGACAAGAGGCTATGGTCATGTCCTACCCACAGGAGGTCTCCTCAGTTGGACAAGGGGAAGAGGAGAGCCAGGGTAACAGGTTCTAGTTGGAACTAGAAGAGACTGGTAGTCCTAGAAGCAGAGCCAAGACTATCCCATGCAACTCCTGGAGATCCCCTTCACCCATTCTCAACTTTCCAGACTGAAACATGGGCTGCAAAAGAACAGGAAAAGCCTTGGCCAGCCTTAAAGGGAGGCCCATGGACCTACTTCAAGCTCTTCCAGCTCCTAGTAAGCAACCAAAAAGCGTTCTTCCCTTGCCTGCCCACTTAATCTAGCTTTCCTCTCCCTCGTTCCTCCTGACACTCTCTCAGCTTCACAAGAAAGTAAAGCCACACTCTCTCAGTCTCAGAAGAAGGTAAAGATACCCCCCCCAAACAAACCTTACCAAGAAAACACTGTGATAGGCTCACCTCCGGATCAGTGAAGGCAAACAACAACAAAGATCTTAAAATTCATGCAAGCTCATATAGGGAGATACAGTGAGGTAATGGAGGTATCTGTGACCTCCAGACCTACAATTGTGAGTAACTAGAGAGCATTGCATCCGGTCCTATAAACAAATGGTGGTGATGTGAATGTGTACATGCTGAAGCGTCCATGCATGTGCCACCCCCATTTAATAATATGGGACATGCTCATTTGCAATTTTCACTATTTGCAGGGCCCGCCCCTGCAAATCCCCACTAATACAGAGGGTCAAGTGGATATTTTTTCAGACTGCCTGGACCTAAGCCCAAGATACAGCAAACTACATTCCCAAAATTTGACATGAAAAGACTGTTTCAGTACACTATGCACGCAATCCTAGCACAGAGCTTTTCACCAAAAACGCTCCCTCGCCCAATCCCAAACAAGTCCTTAGAGAATCTCTGGTCTTTCTCTATTCAGCCAGGAAGCAAAGCTTTCCAGAATATATTTTGCATCTTTATGTCTATAAGAGGATTTCTCCACAGCTCCCCTCCCAGAGAGAGCTCAGTGACCAATCCTTCAAAGGATCTACTCAAAATGACACCACCAGAGAGGAGAATATTTTTAAAAGATTAGCAACAACCAAAGTGTTTTCCGTCATCAGTGCAGGAGAGAGATAAGTCTTGCCTTTCACAGCTCTGACCAGACAGACGGAAAATCCCCCCCCCCAATATGTTGGTGTGGCATATTGGTTTGAGGGAGAGAGCACAACTCCGGAGATCATAGTTCAAATCCCCACTCAGTCATGGAAACCTACTGAGTGACCTTGGGCAAATCACACTCTCTCAGCTTCAGAGGAAGCACAGGCAACTCCCCTGACAAAATCAGAAAAAAAAGTCGTAGGGTTGCCATTAAGGTGGAAACAACTTGAAGGCACACAATAAATGTGGGAAGAGTTTTCCTGGGGGAGCATGAGTCCCAGCCAGTGTCACAGAATGCTGGGAGTTGCACTCCAATAAAAGCAATTTTGTCAGGCTTTGCTTGAAGCTGAGTACACGCACGCGCACGCACGCGCACACACACAATCACGCACCTTGCCCATTGCCTCTATTGTGTTCCACTGCTATCAAGGGTGAGGACACAGAGACAGGGCCTTCTTGGTAGCTGCTTTCAGACTGTGTAGGTCCCTCCCACAAGAGGCTACTCCTATCTCTCTGCTGCCTCTTCCTGGCAGGCAAATATCTTTTTTTTGTTTTGTTTAGACAACATTTTGATTATTAATCTGCTGCTGCAGAAGGCTCTTTTAATGGTGTGAGTGTGTTTTGTACTTTCATCTTCAATACTCTCTTTTAAATACTTTTAAAACTGCTGTAAATCAGTACTTTCAATAGGATTGTTTAATTTTCCTGGAGCTGAGAATGTGTGACACGGCTGAGCAAATAGGAATCAAATGCTGGTCTCCAGGGTTGTAGTCCAAAGCTCAAATCACTACACTACGCTGACTCTTCGGAAATTGTGCTCATTTCTTATTGGTGAGTTTCTGACCACCGTTCGTTGCTCAGCTGCTGCCCTCACCTATTTCTGTCAGAGCTCTATATGAAGTGGCTTTATTTGCTTGTTCAAGGCGGAACCCCAGGCTTCCAAGCCAAAGTCCACTTGGCACCGGGTCGTCAGAGCAACTGTTGAGTTCAATCTGCCATCCAGCTCCACTCGTGCATTTTAAAGGGTTTTTAAAAATCCACCTTCACAGCACAGCACAGTTCTGTGACAAGAAAAGGTCACTTTCAAGACTTCTGTTGCTGCTCACCCCGGAGAACAAAAGAGAGAAGGCTGTGGAGCCTTTTGCCAGTGTTTCCGCACACGTCAAAGGGGAAAAGCCGGCACTGCCAACCTCCGATTCCTCGTGGAGAGGAAGAGAGGTTCCACCCTCTACCAATTCCCCTGGTCAAAAAACAGTTGCCAGATTTAGGGGACTTTCTGAAGCCCCATCACAATGGGGAGCTCGATCAGAGCAGAAAACCTGAGAGCCCACCTGCTCTCGAGCCCCCCTGTGGTCTCCATCACAGCCCTGAGCACGAGACGGAGACAAGTTCCCTCGCTTCACAAGCTTACACGACCGGCAAATGTCACAGGAGTGTTCTACGGTTCTGTCTGCTGCCTCTTCCCCAATTAATTTAATTAAAAAAAAAAGATGAAGAAAGCAGCTGTGAACATTCTCTTCCACTGTAACAACTCTGGCCTTTGAAGTCTTTGTATGAGAAAAAAAATATAAAGCCCATGACACTGTGAGTGTGGCCAGCTCAGGGCGAGCTAATCGGCTGGAGTTCTCCTCCTCTCCCTTTAGCGGCTGCACCACTTCGGCGCCTCGGAAGACCAGCCTGTGGTGGGACAAGCGAGGCGGTTGCATAAGCCGGGGCTGCGGCGTGGCACTCGGCATGGACAGCGGGCCGGGAGGAAACTGCAGCAGCCGGCAGCGCAGAGCAAGCCTACCTTTTGCACCGCGGCCCAGGCAAGGAAGCAGAGGGGATCGGTAAAAAGAGGGCAACCACAGGGAGGGGAAACAACCGTGCACCCGCTGATGCTTGGAAAGCAAAGGACAGAAATAAAAATTAAGACAGTTTGCAAATACAAAAGTACACAGAGCTGCTAGGAATGCATGTAGTACTTTTGTGTATTTCAAGCAAACAGTCTTACAATAGCTAAAACCAGAAATCAACTCATTGGAAATGTGCTGGATGAGAGTTCTCCAGGCTGCCGAAAAGATAAATGAACAAGTCCGACAGCAAATCAAGCCTGAGCTCTCCCTAAAAAGCCAAAATGACTCAGCTGAGGCCATTGTAAATTAAGGGGATGCCATGACACACGACTCACTGGAAAAAATGATGATGATGACGATGGGAAATGTGTAAAGCAATAGGAAAAGAGGAAGACCAAATCACAGTTCAAGGAAGCAGCGGCTGCCCTGAGTTGCAAGGCCTGGGCAGAGCTGCTGAGGGCCAGGGTCCTTCCTTCATAGGGTTGCCGTAAGTTGAAGCTGACTTGATGGCACATAACAAACACAAAACAGGAGAAGGTACCTAAAATGCCTAAAAATACAAATCCTTAAAGAACACCACAAGACTATAAATACATAACCATAAGCTACAAATATGTGCTAAAATACCACAAACACAATACCAAACAGCAGCCTTCAAAACAAATTAATCATTTGCCTCATTCCTCCAAAGCTGTGTAAGCAGGTGTGTGTCTGACGGGCACAGGAAAGACAAAAATGGTAGTGGGGGGCCACCAGATCCCTAATGGAAGTGAATTCCGGAATCTGGGTGCCACCATGGAAAAGCTCGGTTTACTAGGGCCATTTCTGCCCTACACTGTTATGGTGCCATTATTCCCCTTTCAGCGTACTCTGTGGAATTCTGGGGTTTGTAGTTTCCTGAGGCCCAGGAGCCCTCTGGCTGAGAACTCTAAAGGCCCCTCCCTGAACTGCAAACCCCAGGACTCCAGAGGATGCTAGAATAACAGCGTAGGGCAGAAACGGCCCTACTCTCTGGCTGGGGCAGAATAGCAAGCAGTAAAGCAACCCTTCGCTTCTGCTGTGGCTAGAAAAAAGCAGGAGGGAGGGAAGAATAAACAGAAGGATGCCACAAAATCTCTAAAGCCTGCAGAAAATTCAGGCACAGGGATATATAGGTAAACAGGCCTCCCTGAGCCACCAATAACCTTTCCGGTTGCCGGCTCCCATGCAACATGGAGAGAGCAGACTCCGCTGTCACAACAGGTTGGAATCAGTAGACAGAAAGCTACAAATAAGCCACGATCCTTTCAGGCTGCTATTCAAACCGAACGCAAAGGGCTTGTTTACATGCTCCATGACACCACGATGACAGTCCCTCCAAGCTTATTTGTTTCAGGGGTAAACTGCAAGTCGGCCCCACATGGAACGGAAAGGACTCTGGTCCTTGACCCATATCTCCATTTCATGCAGAGAAGCAGAAACAAAGCCATGAGGGTACCTGGTAAGTGGAGGCTCCCTTTCCCTGGAGAAAGCTGAATGCAACTTGCTCTTCACAGCGAGTGAAACTGCAGCTTCAGAGTCACTGCTCAGATCTAGCAAAGCGCTCCATGGAGCAAGGGTCCAGGTATCACGGATCATGACTTCTCCCACAGAAACTGCGGCACCAAGAACCCATTGAACTGAATGAGTTCCACAATCTAGACATTTTCCAGTTCAGCCAACAGGCCATTCACTTCTGCGGGCTCTAGCAAGTGTGTTATCGCGATGCTTTCACAACTGCAGCAGGCGTGCGACGGATTACAGCCAAGCGGCGGGACGCAGGCATGGAGGCATGCAGAGGGGCTAGCTGTAACCCTGAGCGCCACCACTTTAGTAAGAAAATAGGGAAGTAGGTGACTCTTATGCCAGGGACCACTACTGATTTTGAAAACTGTACTTGACATTAAACCGTGTGTGTGTGTGGGAGGGAGTGATCTCCTTTCCAGAACAAGGATAGTCAACAGAAGTCTGGGAGTGCGTCAGGGGCCACAAAAACAGCCTGGGGGCCCACAGCTGGTTCTGGGGCCATGCTTTGCTCACCCTGTCCAAGATGCTTTTTTTTTATGTTTCAACTATTTTCCAAACTCTGTCTCTGAACCTGCAAACTGTTTCATTTCACACTCATACCTTCAGAAAATATTATACAAGATATAACTGCCTTATGGTTCTTCTAAACTCATGGTCTGAGAAGTCATCGTCTGAGTAACCAACCATGGGCATCAAAGAAACTACACAACCTATCAGACAGGTATACTTAAATCCTGCCCTGCCCTATCAGACCCCTGAAAACCCTCATCAGAATTCCTATGGGGGAAAGGACGCAGACTAACACCAAACACCATGGGCCAGGCCTCTTTTGCACCACACAGTTATAGCACTCTGATTCCAGTTTAACTGCCATGGCAACATCCTATGGAATCCTAGGGCTTTCAGTTTAGGGAGAGGTGCTTCGAATTCCTAGCCAGAGAGCAACAGTGCCTTACCAAACTACAAACCCCAAGATACCACAGGGTGCAGTCAGGGCAGTTAAAGTGGAATCAAACTGCTTTAGTTGTGCAGTGTGGAAGGGGCCCGGGTTCCATTTTCATTTGGGGATGGGTAGAACCCGAAATCATAGAATCATAGAGTTGAAAGGATCTAACCTCCTGTTCAACCCAGGCAATCCAGCTAGAGCATCCACAACAGGTCCAGTGTCTTGTTGAAGATGTCCAAAGAAAGAAACCCTGACTAGGCATTTGGTTCCATTGCTGAACTGCTCTCACTGTCAAGAATTTCCTTCTGATGTTCAATCAAAATCCACCCTCCTGTAACTTAAAACCATTAGGCCTAGTTCTACCCGGTGTGGCAGCAGAGAACAAACCTGCAACCTCTCCTCTGTGACAGCATACTTAAATTTGCATGACAAGGTATAAAACTTGTAACCACCACGCCTGCTTGCAGTCTCAGCAACTTCAAGAGAAGGTTATCATGCTTCTTGCTTGCTTTGCCACAACTAAACAAAAACTTCTGTTTAACTCTGAGTGAAGTCTGTGGAGCGCAAGTTATCCAGGATATGACACCCACTGACTGACTTTAGAAATAGCTAGACCTTTCCCAGGTGGCTCCGAGTTTTCAGCTCAGAGTTTACAACAAAGGAGCATGTTTTATTTATCCTGCCTGCTCCAGGAGCAACTCTCAAGGCTGTCCCGTTCTGCTCAAAAAAATTTAAATTTCAGATCAGAGGCTGGCCAGAGGAGTTCCCTTTCAGGTTCGCAGCCACATTTGTACCACCGCTGGAAACTTGTTGCCTGCGTCCGCACCCCACGGCCTTCCGAGGTAGATCTTAAAGCTTCGGCAGGTTTAGATGGGAGCGGGCGGTTTCCGCCGAGTAGCCCAGCCTTAAGCCGTTTAGGGCTTTAAAGGTCAAATATCAGCTGTAAAGCTGACCCAGATACTTGCAGGAAACCAATGCACACAGGCTGCGGTCTTCAAGCCGTACAAGCGAGATAAGGGAGTCGTCCCTTCCAGCAAGGGTGGGCAAACTACGGCCCACAGGCCTACACAGCCCAGTTTGAAAAGCTCTGTTGCATTCATGAATTTTCAGTATTTTTTTTATTAAATATGGCCCAAAGCCATCTAGGAAGTGTTTGGTGGGATTCTGCAATGTCCACCTTCCCGCCAATAACATTTTAGGGCCCAGGAGTGAGGATGCCAGAGTGGAAACTGGAAGGGGCTCCTCTACCTTTAATGGTTGCACAGAAGAACAAGACATTTCAGCAGCTTGTTACCTGGGCGCATGACAAGGCAGAGGTGCTCTCCTTGGTTTTCTTTCATTTATACATACACACACACACAGAGAAATATATATATACACACATACACATGCATATGTGTCTGTATGTTTGTGAATGAAAAAGTTTTTCAAAATACAGTAAAAATTACAAATAATTTGAAAAAAAGAAATAAAAGTAAGGTATAAAAACAAATGTGGCCAAAAAGAAAGCATGGCTTCCAACTTTATTTTCAGTGGTTATACACACATATAACATAATCATAATCTCTCTCTCAAAATACCTTGTTCACTTCTCCCAATAAACAAATCTTACAAAACCCAAACCTTGCAAAAGATTTTCTCCCCCGCACACACACAAAACTCTATATAGAATTTCCAAACTTTCAGAAATGGCCCCAACAACTTTTCTCTAATCAAGCCTGACGATTTGTTCATTTCTGCTAAATCGGTCGGTTTCAACAGCCATTCCTCCCCAGTAGATAATATTGGGTTTTTCCCTCTTTCAACATGCACCAGTCTTGCTACCGTGGTCAGGTACTGAGCTAGTTGCCCGTGGCTCTTTTCCAGCTGTTCATCTGTAAGTCCCAAAAGACAGTTTTTAAAAAATCAGGAGGCAAGATGGAAATTGGTTTCTTGTTTGCTTCCTGGCATAAAAAAACCCAGACCGCTCTTGGGCCTAAAACAGTCCAAAGGAGGCCAGAACAAGGTACCACTCTTTCTCCCACAACACTGCTTAGACAGGTAGGGGGCATTTGAGTTTATAATCCCCCCAAAAAAAAAATCAAGCGAAGGGCATGGTGTGTGAGAGGTGCAGCCCACAAGTGCCACATTGGCCCCCCAAAGTCCTGGTACCTCTGCATTAACACATATAGTTTCACCAGTCAATCCTTACACCTTTTGGGACCCCAGTCTGCTACCACTGCACTTCCCAAAGACTGTGGCATAAGAAGGAAATCAGACCGTCGGAGGCCCATTAGAGGCCAGAGCATCTGTGCGTGTGCAGGCCAGCTACTGTCTCTCTTTCTTTAAACGATTCAGTAGTTTTGGGCCTGCAGACATTCTCCAGTGGGGTAACTCATCCCACAAGGTCTGTCTACACTGGGCGTGGCCGCCTCCGGATTCAGTCTCAGTGGAATCACTCCCCCGTGCATGGAGGAAGCTGCTGGCTGCATGAGTCACTGCCCCGGGGTTTCTCTCCTTCCCTTTAGGAAGCAGATGCAGCAAAGCAGCTCACAAGGGACACCTTGGGCGGGGAGAACCATCAGACCAAAGGGGGCTGCATTAGCCCCCCCCGAACGTTGGAGGGCTGCACATCACCCCACCAAAAGCAAGAAAAAATACAAGATTTTCCTTCCCCAAAATCAGTATAACAAAAATGCTCCCATGCCGGGGGAGGGGGGGCAGAGAGTTGCGCTTTCCCCACTCCAGCCTGAGAGAGTAGCCATCTTCTTTTACTTTCTGAAAGACAGACCCATAATGCATAACAGCAGAGTGTGATCCTGGATGTGAATGTCCTTAATTCAAAGTGTGGTGTAATGGATTTGAGTGTTGGAATTCAGTTCCCCACTTGGCCATGGAAACCCGCGGGGTGACCTTTGGCTTGTCACACGCTCTCAGTCTCAGAAAACCTCATGATAGTTTCACCTTAGGGCCGCCATAATTAAGAAACTATTTCAAGGCTCACGGCATCAAAAATTGGCTGCTTGATGGTCTTTCAGACCAGGTATGTGAGATTTTTTTCAGAGAGAGCCAGCACAGTGTAGTGCTTTGAGCACCCAACGACAAGTGAGACTAGCGTTCTATCTGTTTGGCCATGGAATCTACCTGGGTGACGTGGGCAAGTCCCACTCTCTCAGCCTCAGAGGAAGGCAAAGGCAAATCCACCTCCTCCGCTGGTTGACTGAGATTGTCGTGTTGCTTTGTTTCTCTGCCATGACATGGTAAGGGATCCTAGAGAAGAAAGTCTAGTTTCAGGTCTGCTGATCTGCATTTCATACCGTCTGCTTTACAAGAACCACTTAGCAAACTACCTATGTATTGTTCTCATATGTAATACGCTGCTATAATGCATCCAAAGGTACGGTGACAGAGAGCAAAAGAGCGGAAATGAGTGTATTGAGAAGACACAAAGCATGTTATGGGAACAAGCGAATGTTGACAAAACAGAACAAGTTAGGAGGGAATCAACAACAGCTCAAGGCCTGGGAAAGCTGGGGAGGGAACCAACCAGAAAGTGCTTTGCCGTATAAATCAATGAAGGTTTAGCCCCCATAAATGTAACCGATTCCCTATTTTTAAAAAATGTGATTTTGCTTTGAGAGTTATCTGCAAATGGTACGCATGCATTTCCACTGAACAAACAGCCAAGAACTTCAGGGATTATCTTGTACAAAACAGAGGGGAGAAAACCACTTTTTGCAGTTTTGAGCTCAGTTTGCAGCAACTGAAGCAAGCTGAGGATAAAGAGGGGAAGCGGGTGGAAGAGGAGAGAAACCGGGACTTTTTAAAAGCGGCTGAAAAAAATGAGACAGCAGGATTAATCGAGACCGCCAGATAGGGATATTTGGAGGCTATGCGAAAGCCACATGCTTCACACCCTGGTCCAGATGTGAGAACCTCTGGGAGAATGTAAAAGGGCCTCTTTTTAAAAATGCACCGTCCAAACTATGCAGAATAAAAGAGGCTCTTGAGATGTTTTTAAACTGAAAATCCGTCCACTGCCCTGCATCCACAGAGACGTCACTTAACATGTCTGGCATATCTGCGTGTCATTGCGCATGTTTGGTATAAACAGCTTGACTTGTTCAAATTGTTTAATTTTTTTTATCTTGTTTAAATTATTTGTTTTGTTCAATTCGGAATTGTTTAAATTGCTTACACTGCTTGCAGCTCTGATAAAAGGAGAGGATAAAAATATTTTAATAAATATGTAAAATTAGTAAATGAAACTAAGGAGAACCATGCTATGTCAAGATTGCATGCTGTGTAAATATCTAAGTTTCCTCTCCCCATGGCCAGAAGCAGAGACACTGTAACTCTCATGGCTGGGAGACGGGAATAAACTGCATCATTTAGTGTATTTTCAATGTTACATTAAAACATATTGAAAATGTACTTGGAAACTGTGTTTATTGAAATTCTTGTAAACATGGAAACAGCCTCTACTTCCCTTACATTTTTATTAACAAAAGACAAAGGGAGAAATGAAGGCTATAAAAATTGTTAAAATACTACATTTAACCTATCTGAAGAGACATTTCTGTAAATGCAAGTACCCAAATATAATAATCGGGGTGGGGGTTGTTTACTAATCAGATTTGACTGGTATTCTATCCATTCCAGTTGCCCAATTTGACTTCTATTGTGTTCATTCATTATATAAGTAATCTTATGAAACAGGGTATTGCTAAAATTGGGGGGGGATTCTCCTGGGACAAAATAGCAATGCAATTTTTTAAAACAGTCATCACTGACTATGAAAAGAAAGTATTCTTTATTCTGTATTAAGGCCACCAACAGAGTTTGTCGTCTGGTTTAAAGACAGTTTAACAAGCCCTTCGGGCTCCTGGTCCAAAACTTGTTTAAATAGACTGAGAGTCAAACAATCCCAGATTGCTTGTTTTATTTTTTTAAAGAGGGAAAAACAAATTAAATTCAGTCTACAAACTTCATTTGCTCAGAGAAACCCTTCTCACAGCTAGTTTAAACATCCCATGTTGGTTAGGTGTCAACAAAAGAAAAAACTTTCCCTTCTTGGCATGTGTCCAGACTACAGCGTTAAAGCAATTCAAGCCCACGTTATCTGCCTGGCTCCCTCCCTTGAAATCTTGGGATTTCTAGTTTGGATAGAGACCAAGAATTCCCTGCTAGAGTATTCTAGTCTGCCTCTCTGAACATCAAGCAGCAGACTACAGATCTTCAGCAGAGAATATGACATTGTCCACCAAACTACAAATCCCAGGATTGTGTAGGCTGCAACTACAGCAGTTAAAACTGCTACGTAGTGTGGATGTACCTTAGGAATGGAAACTTGGTCCAAAGTGTTTGTTCTGCCTGCATGTGATTACCCAATGGCTGTCAGTAGGAAAAGCACAAACCCCTGTGAGCCAGGGTCTGGTAGTGGCTTGACTGTTGGACGAGCACTCTGGAAGATCGGGGTCCAAATCTCTGCACAGCCATGGAAACCCACTGGCTGCCTTTGGCAAGTCACGTCAGTGGAAGTTGTGAATCCACTCCAATTTAAAGCACCTATCCAAAGTGCTAAGAACCTGGGTGGCTTCTTTAAAGTTTGGGCTGAAACCCAGAGCGGACTTCACTGACACACCAGCCACCGGAGACATATCCTGCTTCTCACCGAGGCCTGAGGGCAGATGCACAACCGCAGGGCACAAAGCGTGCAGAAATCTAACCAACAGTCATCCAGGCAGGGACCCAGCTAAGCTGACGAACCGGCAGGGCAAAACAGCCTCAAGGAGAATTACAAGCAGAAGCTACAGAGAAGACGGCTGCCAAGCCTCATTCTCACAGGCAACAGACAAAGTAGGTTGACTGTTGTTGTTTCCAACTCACACGGTGGCAAAATATGTAGAACCAGACTCCTACAGACAAAAAGCCTCATCAGGCTTGGTTTCCAAACTTTTGACCATCCCTGCTGGCCTTCTCTGGACATCCTCCAGCTCACCAGTATCCTTCTTGAACGGTGGTGCCCAGAAGGGGATGTAATATTCCAGATGAGGCCTGGCTAAGGTAGAACCAAGTGGCACTACTGCTTTCCATGATCCGGAGATCATACTCCTGCTGACGTAGCCTAGAAGTGTATCAGCAATTTAGGCGGCTGCATCACAACACTGACTCATGCGCAGCTTGTCATCTATTGAAACCCCTGGACCGTTTCCACATGTGCTCTGGTTTACATGAATCAAAATTGCTTTAACTCATTTTAAACTATATTAAGCATTAAATCATTTAACATGCACTTTGTTTTTAAAAAATTACTCTGTGTCTTTCAAATCCTCTAAACTAAGTTTATGTTGCCCTGAGATCCTTGATTATAGGGCAGGATATATACAATTTAACAACAGCAGCAGCAGCAGCCCTCTAGTTGGGACACATAGCTGCATATATAGTTCACTAGCATCCAGACAGGACTATAATGGTGAATTCCCAAGAGCCATTTAGATTTTATACAACAGCAAGTCCCCAGATGCAGCATGTAGACATTTTTCAAGTGCCTTTTAGCCAAGATATAGTGCTACAGCAAGACACAGGAAGGGACAGCGAATAAACACAAACTGCTAGAGGTGAACACAAGTCCTACTTGAGGCTCTGCCACTTAATCATGGAACTCATTTAAAATAATTATAGTTCCACCCCTTTGGGGCCAAAAAGGTCCCAGCCTTTCACGCCCTTCCTTGTCACATGAAGACTTTAAACAAGATCCTCTGGTTCTGCTATGAAAGCTAGGTTTCTTTTAAAAAGATGCAGAAGACCCACTTCTAAAGACACAGTCCCATGGCTAAGTTGTTCAGAGTTTCACTTCAAGGGCACAAAGTGTTTGGACTCTGCCCACTATCAATACAACACCTGGAGATTAAGGACATTTCCGCACTAGCCTGTAATAGCACTACTATGCCACTTCCAACATCCTTAAGGCCCCTCCCTAAACTGCAAACCCTAGGATTCCATAGGATGTTGAAAGTGGCACAGTAGCGCTATAACAGGCTACTGCGGAAATGGCCTAAGTCAGTGGTCCAAACCAGTCAGCCTTTGCAATCAGCTGCAGGGGCCCTTCTCTCCATCCCACCCCGCTCATAGGTACCCCTGGGGGGAACACAGGGGAGACAGGGCCTTCTCAGCGGTGGTCCCCAGGCTCTGGAACTCCTCTCCCAGCGAAGTCAGGCTGGCACCCTCTGTACTTTCTTTCCACACTCAAACAAAGACATTTTTAATTCAACATGTGCTCAATGTGTGATTACAGCCTGTCTGATAAAAGGTGCTGGACATTGTGTTGTTGATGAATGTTTGAATTTTCTACTGTGTATTTTAACATTGTTTTAGTTCTTTTTTGATTGTTTAATTATGCTTTAACTTCTGTATTCCATGGGTTTTAGCTCTGTCTTTTGATTGTAATCCGCTTAATTTTAAGAGTACCAACCTGGGGAAAAAGTGATGTATAAATAAAGATAAATATAACGAGATAAAGACGATGATGATGACCACCACCGTCATCACCATCCATTCCAGGTTCTGGCTAGCTTAGAAGAAGTTCTCCAAAGTGCTGAAGTTATTTAGGAATAAAGTTCAGAACCCTGGAGAGCTCCTTTAAAGCCTGGATTAAAACCTGTCATGGATTCAGCATCCACTGGATTAGGTTCAGACACAAACACACTGGGACTTTCAGTTCCTTTGTTTGCCCAAGAAAGTCCACAGCCAGGAAATATCTGAACCCACATCAGCAGCTTTCAGGGCAGCAATTCTGTTTTTCTTTTCCAATTGAAAGCAACTTTTATTGGGGAGGTAATGAGCTGGGGGGATCCTCAAAGGGCCTTGGGCCATAGAAATAGTCTGGAGCAGAGAGGTTGTTTGTCACTCCATCCTTTGCTCCAGCACAAACACTAGGTTTCTCCAGTCTGTTGCCTTCTAGATGTCTTTGGCTAAAACTCCCCCCGGGACTCCAATGAGGTTTACAGCACACTTTAAAACAAAATACAGCTAAAACAATTTGTAATAAAAATGTTAAGGAGCAATGAAATAAGCAGCTGGATTACAAACACAGCAAGGAGCATCCCCCCTTACAAGGCCCTACCACAACATCCAGTAAGTGGTCAAAGGCCTGACTGAATAAAAGGAATTTTTCCTTTGCAGAGAGACACCCAGCCTTGCATTCTGTGGGAGGGATTTCCAGAGCCTGGGACCAGTAACCAAGGCGGCCCTGCCCCACACATCCTCCCCACAAAGATCTTAAAACTCAAGAGAGGCACAAAGAGGAAGACCAAGGGTCCTTCAGACAACCTGAGCATAAGCCATATGCAGAGCGTCCTAGCACTCTTCTTTGATACAGCTGGAAAATATACGCAATGGTGCTGGACTTCATTAATAGAAAAATACATTTTAGAGCCATTACAAGACTCCCCTGACAACACTGACACATACTATATGTATATACGTGTCTTCTAGTCCCCTGTTGACTTAATAGTGATCTCACGAATTTCATAGGGTTTTCTTAGGCAAGGAATACTCAGAAACAGTTTTGCCAGCTCCTGCGTCCGAAATATCAGCCTCAGCAGTTGGCAATCTCCCATCCAAATACTAACCAGGGCTGACCCCGCTTAGCTTACAAGATCAGACGAGATCTGGTGCCTTTTAAGGTATTTATGCCCCCTAGCTGACATCCAGTTCCTCCTTTATTAATAGTTATGACCTCCTTCTTTCCAGTCAGAAATTTTTACAGGCAGCCTCTTAGAAGAGACTACTGAGAAAAAGATGCAAGGACACGCATGACTGTTGCGCACAACTCACATTTCTCGTACACAAATCCCAGTTGGGATTGCCCAGTTATACAAACATCTAGGGATGCCAGGTCAAGACTGCCCCAGAGCCTGAGATTTTGGAGCCAAAACACGAGATCTAGGACTACCCCTTTGTAATGTCACATTGGTGGGTTCTGGGGTTGCTAAAAGAGCTTCCTTAGTAACGCCCTTAACCATGACGGCTCAAGTATTAGCCACAGTTGCACAGAGGAAGGCATTCAAGCAAAAAATAACCCCCCCCCCGTAAACCTAATAAATGAGAAAACAAAAATACAGGTGCATTTTCAAAGGTAGCACTCTTGCCCAGAGATTCTTCTGCTTTGCTCCCGGGAGCAGAGAAGGCGTTCCATGCCAAGACTCAAGGCCAGGTCTGAAAAGCCTGCAAACCTACAGGCTTGCCCCATAATCCGGTGGGGTAGCCGGCCAGTCAGACCTCACTCCTTCCTGGGCCCCTCAGTACTCTTTCTTTCTGTCTGCCCTTCACCTCTCTGTCTCATTTTCTCTCACCCCCTTCTCATTTCCTCAAAGCCCCTTCGCCAGCCAACTAAGCAGCCTTGGACACATACAGCATCCTTTCTTCGGTACGGGTCTTGCTCTTCTTCCAAGCTAAACAGGCTCTAATCTCGAGGTCTCAGTGGCAACATTCATCTTTCTCACTCACTACCCAGCTCCATGAGCCAGGGGAACAAGGCAGGAGCTCTACCACATTTTGGGGTGGAATGAAAAGCTTGAAGCAGCAAGAAAGAAAGAAAGAAATGAGAGAGAGAGAGGAAGAGAGAGAGAGAGAAATCCACCAATACAGAGAGCAGTTAATTTCCTGCCTGTGTCAACACTGCACGAAAGGATTCTACCGGCAAGTTACTTAATCATCTTCAAAGGAGGTCTTATGTTTCCTGCGGTACATTTACGTAGGAAGCGAGGGGAAGGCCGGACTTATTTGTAGCTTGGTCTCCGGACCACCACAGAGAGAGCAGGCCTCATCAGAAAAGAAATCAGCAGAGGCAGCTTAACCAGCATCATTCAGCAAAACTCATGCCTCTCGCCATAAAAAAAAAAAAAATTAGCTTTGTTATTTTGGGGGAGAGAGAGAGAGACAGATGACAAGAACTGGCTTTTTGCCCATTCTCTCTGTACGCCGCCGCCGTGTCACGCCTGCAGCAATTTACCATGACCAGCAAAGCAGCATTTCGGTTACCCTGGGTCAGGAAGTGGCAGGGGGAGAGAAGGCCCTTACCAAAGTCAACATCCAGGAGCACCCCTCCCCCCAAAAAACACCCCTATTTGGGAGAAAGAGTGCCTTGTTCCATGCAAACACCCTGCTCCCCCTCCACCCCCCCGAAGGCCAGTTTAATAATAATATTTTTTTAAAAAAAACCTTTGCAAAAGCAAAATGCACAGCAAAACCCCAAAAGGAAGGATTTCTCCACTCAAACCAGCTAACCTGCCCCTTCCCCAGAATTGGTACTTGGGTCTCACATACTCATATAGCCCCTAAACTCACAGTCCCCCCTCGCCTTTCAAACCAAGGCATTGCTCCAGATCCATGAAAAGGTCCAAATAAAAATTAAGTATGATTCTGAAGGTCAAGGCTAAAATTCTGCATTTTTTTTTTCCTGGTGAGGGAAGAAAGGGAAAGATTCCCACAGATCAGGGGTCCTGGGGCCAATTTCCCATCCCAGCAGCCTTCCACAAGGAAGCTTCCCACCTCTTAAAGCTTAGATGATAAAGCCAGGAACGTCTTGAAATCCGAGCAGCCGTTTGGCTCAAAGTAGGCCAAGCCAGCTTCCCACACCTTGAACACACTATGGGTCTGGTTCAGGCAGCCCACAACCCACAATACAAACGCAAATCACGTGAGTGGGCCTGGAACTCGCCACACAACAGGCACCACAAAAATTGTACAGGGAATTTGCTCCTGTTTACATCCAATTCAGTCTTTCGTTGCAGCACCCAAAGCAAGGGAGGGCCGGGTCAGGAGGAAACCCACACCTCTTTAACCCCTTTAATATTTACATTGATGCAGCTTTGCAAGTTACATAACATCGTTACTACGGGGGCGGGGAGAGTTTTCCAACTTAAGCCTGGCAAGCTAGCTGTTGTGGCTGTTTCTTGCTCCACTGTCCTTAGAAATAAACACATTCAGGCCATTTTTATTTCAAAAAAGGAAAAGCTATATATTAATTAAAAAGGGAAGCGACAGCTGTCATCCTCTCCATCTACTGCTGTCATCCTTAGTAGGCCCGAATGTAACATTCAAGGACTTTTAATAAGCAAAGTGATTTATGGCCTGAAGTGGCCTGCCCTCTCACCCCTCCCCACCCAACCCCTCCAGAGGCAACAAAATGGGATTATGGAAGGTCAACATCCAAAGAGAGGCCATTAATACGTTTCCATTAATTGGAGGAGAATATTAATCACAAGACCAGGAAAGCTGGCATGGGAAGGCGGGAGGGTGGGTGGGATGGGAGGCACAGAGCGCTGAGCCTCGCCTTACCTTCGGCTAAGACCTCGTCCACCGTCACCTGGTGTCTTCCGATGCTGAACACCCGGCCGACGTACCCGGTGCCGGGCCCGCCGCTGCCGCCGCTGCCGCCGAGGGTCCCCGAGCCGGCCCCGGAGCCCCCCTGCTCCCGCCGAGAGTCGAAAAACTTCTTCATCCCTCCAGAGGTGCTTCTGCTTTAGCGCTGCAGCTTGACAAGCTCCTCCCAAAATATCAGTGTGTGTGTACAGGTATCTCTCTATGTGTTGCAAGCAGGCTGCTCCCTGCCTCTGGAAGGGTACTCCCTTTGCAGCACCGCCGTCTTCTCCCTTAAAGGTCAAATGCTTCTTTTTGTCTCTCTCCGTCTGCCAGCCCTGAAAGGCAGAGCTTGGAAAGTGTTCGCACCTGGGGGGTGGGGGAGAAAAGAGACAGAATTAAGAGCCTTCGGACATTGTTAACAGCCTAGTAATACTAAGCAAAAGGAAAGGCGCCCGGAGACCCCCGCCCGCCCCGGGGAGAGGAAGACGCCCAACTTGGTCCGGGAGGGAAGGGAGAGGAGCCTCGCACTGCCGTCCCCCCGCAACACGACTAAAAAAAAGCCGCCTTAGTCATGTATCTACGTATTTTTTCTTTCCTGGGAGGGGACCCCGGAGACCAAGGCGGCGGAGCGGGGGCGGAGGGCGCCCCGGCTCGAGGCGGCCCTCCGGCTCCGCGGGCTCCACGCGGCCCCGCCGGCTCCTCCCGCGCAGGCTCGGGCGCGGGGCTCAGGCCGCCGGCCCGGTTTTGGGGGGGCGAGGGAGGGGGCGCCGCTCCGCCCGCGGCCGCCGCGGCTGCCGACCTGGCCTGGCTACACTGTCGCCTCCGCGGCTTCCGCTGCGGGCGCCCCGCCGGCCCGGCAGCATCGCTACAACGTCGCGGCGCCGGCGGCCGCTGCCTCTCGGCCGGGCTGCGGGGCGGGGGCGGCGGCCGGCGGGGCCGGCGGGGAGGAGACCATGCCGGGCGGAGGAGGAGGAGGAGGAGG
Source organism: Iguana delicatissima (assembly GCA_948472985.1). Classification (NCBI taxonomy): domain Eukaryota; kingdom Metazoa; phylum Chordata; class Lepidosauria; order Squamata; family Iguanidae; genus Iguana; species Iguana delicatissima. Next base: position 696,359 of record CAOKZL010000608.1, on the reverse strand, counting down.
AGGAGGAGCGCGGGGAAGAGGGGCGCCGGGGCCGCCGCCGCCGCCGCCGCCGAGCGGGAAGAGGCCCCCCGACGCTGCGCTTGCTGCTGCTGCCGCCGCCTCCACTGAGCCGGGGCGGCGGGAGGCAGGCAGGCAGGCAGGCAGGGAGGGGTGCTGGACGAGCCCGGGGGGAGGACGCGGGGAAGGAGGAACGGCGCCCTCGCCCCGCCCCTTTAACCCCTTCCCGCCCGGCCGCCCCCCCTCCGCCCCAAGGACCCCGCTCCCCAAAAAGGGGGCGCGCCAGACCGGCTTGGGAACTGAAACATGAAGACAGAGAGTTTTCTCTCTCTCACTATATCTATAAAAATTAATTTCTTTTCTTTCTTTTTTTAACTTTCCCCCTCCTCTTTTTTCCAACCCTCCCCTCCTATTCAAAAAAAGAAAGTCACCGCAGACGTTCGAGCCGGTTGCATGCTGGGAAGAGTAGTTCCCAGGCTCCCCCGACCTCGCCGGCTCCTCGGAGGACTACAAGTCCCAAGTGGAGATGGGCGCTGGGCAGTGCGCAGGCGCGGAGGGAGGGAGGGAGGGAGGGAGGGGGCGCCTGTGAGTCATGTGTTATTAATAACGCATTATTTTATCCCGGGAAGGGCGCGTCTGGGGAGATTTGGGGGCGCTTTGGCAAAAGTTAACGGTTGCCTTCTTCCGCAGGCAGGGACCATAGCAGATGCTGTACAGATCAAGACTGTCTAAATAATAATAGTAGCAACAGCATCAGCGATAAGTAAATGTAGTTGACGGGGTTCGTGATTAATAATATACGACTTGCATTCATAAAAGTGACTATTACATGTTAAAGTTTATTAACAATATATTATTAACTGTTCTTATGAAATAAATAAACTATATTGTTATTTATTAAACAAACGATAAGCTTTGAGATATTACATCCCTGCCAGAAGAGGAAGATGATGGTGATTATTTAGTTTTGTTGTTATATTGGCATGCATAATATAATATGGATAATAACACAAATGAACACCATTGTAACCATAGCAGCAAAACATTGTGATGGCCCTACATAAGCATGGTTGATGCATATTATATTAATAATACCTCGTGTCCTCTCCTGTTTGCATTTCCTGGGTGAGACCTGCCAATCCCCATTCTTGTGTGTTCAGTGTGCAAGGAACCTGCTGTCAGGAGGTTTGAAGAAGTAAAACAAGAATTTGCAGGGAGGTTTGCAGGGAGGCCTGGGAGCGGTAGTTTTCCGGCGTGGCTTTTTTGCACTCGCTGGCGTTGGCGCATGCCCTGCCTTCCCCACCCTAGACACACCTGTCCTGGAGATTTCAGCACCTGGCCGTGAGTCTCCAGTTTTCAGAAGGGCCAGGGTGCCCCTTCTCCAGTTTTAGGGGGCTCCAGGGGAGAGGAAGGGGCTATGTACAAATCCCGAGCCCAGCTAATAGACCAGCGTCAGGATGTATTCCTCCGGCCCTAAAGACGGGTGTGGATTAAAATTGTGGGATGTGTATTGGAATAGATCAGGCGGCTAGCTTAGCATTGCTCTAGTTAGGCAGAGCCCTACAAAGTACCCATTGCCAATTGTTAGTTGCAGCCATGTATCCGGTTCAAGCTTGTTTGTTATTCTAGTGCATCAGATAGTTAATTGCTTTCCTGCTCAGTGCTAGAATGTATCCAGGCGAAGAGGAGAAGGCCAGAAAGGGGAATTTGACTTTGCCAGTTGATGTAAGCCGAGTTTTACCTAGGACAAGGAGCTGACAAGAGGAACAGCCTCTGAAGTTGACTAGAATTCAAAATGGAGGAACTGTTGTTAAGCAAATGCAGAGAGACAAAGATAAAGTTCGTCTGGCATTTAAGCAGGCAATACCCTCTGTGCTGCAACTTGCAAAAGGCTCTCCAGGCTCTGGACAGATTGAATATCCCTTACCCAAAATGCTTTGGACCAGAAGGGTCCCAGAAGAGTTTGCCAGTACCTTCCACTGAGGCCAAGAGAGTGTGACTTGCCCAAGGTCACCCTGGGAGTTTCCACGGCTGAGCAGGGATTCAAACCCAGCTCTCCAGATTTGTAGTCCAACTCTCATACTACACCACTCTGGTTCAAGATATGAACTTGATAATAACAGTGTTTCCAGAATGAAGGAAATCATTCTAGAGAAAAGGAGGACAAAAGGCCATCCTGCAGATGATGTTGGACTTCAGATCTCATCATTCCTTACCATTGGCTATGCTGGCTAAGGGCTGCTGGGACACTTAGTCTCCCATGGAGTACTTAGGTCATTACTGGTACTGCAGTCCAAAAAGGTAACTACCCATGCCATTTATAGTGAACAAGTTACCATTTATGTTACTATTGTGTCATTGAAAAATAGAGGCCCTCTGGCTCTCCCAAGTGGTCAGTTCAGACACTGAACCTCGGAAAGTCTGAGAAAAATGCAAAAGAAGTTGCTAAGCAATCCTTCCTAGCTCCAGCACAAGCCAGTCACCCTTGTGACCTCTTCCTTCCTGTCCCATTGCTCAGACTGGACAGGAACCCCTCCCAGTAATGAGTAATAGGCAGACAATCAATTCCATTTCTACCAAGAAGTAGCAAATTACAGCCATGGCCATTACAGGCAAAGCAAGAGTTGTTACTGTTGAAAGTAACTAGTTACCAAACTATAACTCATTAGAAAAACTGCTACTTCCTAGTTCTGATCCTATCTTCTCTCCCAGCGACTTCAGTGGGGGTCTCTTGGCACAGAGACAACTGTTCAAAATGCCACCGCCTTCCAGTGAAAGATAACAGGAAGGAGATTTCCAGAAACAGGAGGTGGTGATGAGTTGCAGTTGCAGCAGGGTGTGGCTGCAAGCTAGAGGAGCGCGGAGTTTGTGGCACAAGCATAACTTCTGCCTCCTACGCTGCCTCCCTTTGGTTGCCCGGTTGGCTCAACGGTGTGGTTCCTCCATCAGCCCTGTAACGTTTGTGCATCTGACGACTGGCCACGGAGGTATAGCAACACAGGGGCAAAAAAGAGAGCATAGTCCCCCCTAAGAGTTCTGCCCTGCCCAGCCAGCCCCTCCCGAAACTGCAAACCCCAGGATTCCATAGGATGTTGAAAGTGGAATCATAGTGCTATAACAGCCTAGTGTGGAAGTGGCCATAGAGTTAAAAGAGACCCCAAAGACCATCCAGTCCAAACCCTTCCATCATGCAGGAAGACACAGTCAAAGCACTCCCTTTGACAGATGGCCATCCAGCTTCTGTTTAAAAAAGTCCACAACACTTCAAGGCAGCAGCAGATTCCACTGCCAAACTCTTCTTATCATCAGGAAGTTCTTCTTAACGTTTAGGTGGAATTTCTCTTCCCATAGTTTGAACCCATTGTTCCATTGTGTCTTAGTCTCTGGAGCAGCAGAAAACAAGCTCGCTCCATCTTCCATATGGCATCCTTTCCAATATTCAAACAAGGCTATCATGCCACCTCCTAACCTTCTCTTCTCCAGGCTAAACATGCCCAGCTCCCTGAGCTGCTCCTCACAGGGCTTCATGGTTTCCAAGCCTTCAAACATTTTTGTCACCTTCCCATGGACACGTTCCAGTTTGTCTGTATCCATCCTGAGCTGTGGTGCCCAGAACTGGACACAGGGTTCTAAAACTGATTGGGAAAATGTGGGGGAACCTATAGCCCAAGGATGATCACACTACCTGTGAAGCAACATTGACCTCTTGTGATGAAAAGCAAGGCTCGGCCATTTCTTCTGAGGGTAACACAGGGAAGGGATTGCTCTTGGTGACTGTGTTTGTGTGGGTGTACGCACACATGGTGAGCCCAATAATTTCATGGAGGTTTTTTTAGGCAAGGAATCCTCAGAGGTGGTTTTGCTAGTTCTTTTCTCTGAAATACAGCTTACAGAACCTGGTATTCACAGGTGGACTTCCATCCAAGTACTAACCCGGGTTGATTTTAGCCTCTCTAATATCTTACAGTAGAAAAAACAATTGCAATTTGTATAATGCCGGGGGGGCATAATAATAATACAAATGCCCTCCCTGCAAAAGTTTTAAGATCTATGGGGAGGCCCTCCTCTCTGTTTCACAACATCAAGGCTCACTTGGGGGGGACACTGGAGACAGGGCCTTTTCAGTGACTGCTCCCGCCCTCTGGAACTCCCTGCTGCAGGAGGCTAGGCCTTCCCGTCTCATCCCTGCTTTTCTTTCGCCAGCCAGCAAAGACTTTTCTGTTTAAGCAGGTTTTTAATGTACAAACAGGGAGACTTCTTTTTGGGATACATGTTTATTTTTTAAAAAAATGGATATCTTTTAAATGGTTTTATACTATTTGATGTGTGATTTTTAACTGCTTTTTTAAAATGTTATTATCAAGTTAATTAATTCTCTTTGGGAGCTGCCTTGGGTTCCACTCTGGTAGAAGGGCAGCATACAAATGAAATAAATAAATAAAAATTTGGTAATGTTACTTTTTTTGTCTGGTGGCCACGCTGGGCTGAGGGAACCCATAGTTCAAAAAGTAACTTTCCCCAGCTCTATATGATGTTTCCTATTGTTGCAGTAGTCGAGAACAACATCCCATCCTGAACACACCCAATCCCATCTGATTTTGGCAGTTAAAGAGAGTCAGGGCTGGTTAGAGTCAGGCCTTGGGTGGGGGACCATCAGGGGTCTCCAGGGAGGGTTAGGGAAGAATAGCACCTGAACCCAGAGCCGTGGCTGCCCGTCAGAGTTGACAGTACCAGCCTGGATGGACCAATGATCCAACTCAAGGTAAGGGCACCTCTCTATGCTCCTAGTGCCAAAAGCAGAGGGAAGACCTGGAGGGATCTTCAGGTAGGGCTAGGAAAAGAGGTCTTGGCTGCCAGTCAGAGCTGACACTATGGGGCTCAGTGGTCCAAGGCAGCTCACGATAAAACAGCTTCCTGTCTTCTCATGTGAAGTAGAGCATTGTTCTGAACAGAAGAATCAAGAAGGCCTGCAGAGGGCAGCAACAATACAGTTGTTAACTGTCACCAAGCCCACTTCACTTTACGGTGACCCTATGAACGATAGGCTTAATAATAGGAATCTAAATACCCTAAAGGCACCAGATCCCATCTGATCTTGGAAGCTAAGCAGGGCAGCCCTTGTTAGTCCCTGGAAGGGAGGGTGCTAGTGAATACCAGGTAGAATACCAGGGTGCCAAGTAGGTTGCAGGCTATATTTCAGAAGAAGGCACTGGCAGGACTACCCTTGAATATTCCTTGCCCAAGAAAACTCTATGAAGTTCATGGGATAAAGAGAATGCTCTGAAAATTACTCAAATGGTACTATACTCCCATTAAGTTAAAAATCTGTCTCCCAAATGCTGCAGAGGATGTGATGACATGGGAACATCTATCTAAATATGACTTAATGGTCCAAGTGTAAATGGACTTTGGCAGAATATATGGAGCTAGCTTCAAAGAGCAATACAGAAACGCAATCAGGACATCCACCCCTCCATCGTCTTGCACTTTGGAATGACGTTCTGCATCTCAGCAGGCACAGTGCTGTTAATAGAAACCCAGACCCCAACGGAAGGATTTATCACCTGAAATGAACACACATGGAATGCACCCTGTTTGTCATTGTTGTTATTTCTGTTGCTATTTTGTTGATGATATTCCCACTTGTGTTTTCTTTTGGATACAGTATGCCAATTCAATATTTTTTTGAAAAGGAATTCATGGGGTCACTGATAAGCTCACGGGCAATCTGAAAACAGGCAGCATGTTCACACATGAATGGGAGACCTCGAAGCCACAGCCCCGCTCAGGCCTTGCAGACTCAGGGTCTTGCCTTCCTCGGCTGAGGCCACTTCCGCCCTACACCGTTATAGCGCTGTCATTCCGCTCTCAACCTCCTGTGGAATTCTGGGCTTTGTGGCTTCCTGGGGCCAAAGAGCTCTCCGGCTGAGAAGTCTAAAGGCCCCTCCCTCAACCACAAACCCCAGGATTCCATAGGAGGTTGAAAGTGGAATAATGGCACTGTCGCAGTGTGGTGTGGGAAGGCCCTGAGTCTGTGCAATGCAACCGGAGCCTCTTCCCTCCCGGCCTCTCCAGGCTGCTGCCATCTGTGATGTAAACTGATAGGCTCACTGATGATTTCACCACCTTTCCCGGTTAGATCCTCCTCTTCCCCCTCTCCCTGGGAACGCCATGGGCTTAGTTTAGAAACTTTCCTGTCTTTAGATGGAGTTCCTGTTTGCTTTAGGGCCATTTCCACAGGAGACCGTTAGAGTGCTGTGGTTCCACTTTCACCAGCCGGCCTCTCCTAAAACTGCAAACCCCAGGATTCCATAGGATGGTGAAAGTGGAACCATAGCGCTATAACAGTCTCCTGCGGAAATGGTCCAAGGTCTTCTTTGCTCCTCCCTTGGAGCCTGGTGGGCAGATTCCTTCCCTACTCCCTTACCCAGATCCTTGTCTCTTCTGCTTTCTTTTAAAACTGAAAGCCTGTTAACTTTTACCCTAGTTTGGTGTCGTTCGATCCCACAAGGACTCTTTTCCTTCCAAATCATACCCACTGCACCCGATTGGGGGCTTGCTATTTGCTCCTCGGGACCCCCCAAGGCAGTGTTTTAACGACGGCGCACTACAATTAAAAAGAAAAAAAATACATTGTTGGGGGTTTTCCGACCCAGATCAGGAAGGCTTGCTCATACCCGATGAAACTGAATTGGGATTCAACACGACGTTCCTGGAGAGCTAGGCCAAAACTGGCAGAAGGAAGCTCAATGGCCCAGGAGCTTGCGCTAGTTTTCCAGGCGGCAACTCTAAAGGCGGGCGGGGGAGCCCGCGGCGGCCTCCGGCTTGCTGGGGGGCCAGCCCGGACCCCCGCTTCGCGTTTTCTTCCTCCCTGCGGCCCCTCCCTGCCTCCCGGCCTCCCGCCCGCCGTCCTCTCCCGGGGGAGGCGAAGCGGGAGCGGCGGGCGGCGAGCCGCGGACTGCGCGGCGGGGCCTCCCCCTCGGGGGCGGGGGCGGGGGCGGGGGCGGGGGCGGGCCCGGGCCGGCGGGAGGGAGGGAGGGAGGGAGGGAGGGAAGCGGGGCGCGCGCCCGGGCACTCGGCGGCCGAGCGGAGGAAGCGGGCAGGTGAGCCGCGGCGGGGAGAGGGGGGCCCTTGCCCGGGGGCCGCCGCGCCCTCTTCCCGCCCGGCGGCCGGCGGGCGGGCGCGCGGGGGTCCCGGCGGGGCTGCCCCCCTTCCCCAGCCCGGGGGCGGCGGGCGCGCAGGGCCCCCTCGGGCGGGCCTCCCCGGGCGCGGGGGCTCCGCGGGCTGCGGCTGCTCGGGCGCCCCCGGGGGAAGGCGCCGCCTCGACGCCGCGCCCCGGCCCTGTTGCGAGCCGTGGCGCCGGGCAAGCCCCGGAGGGCTCCCGGGCCGGCCTGGGTCGGGCAGGGCGGCCGCGCCCGGGGCGGTTGGGCAAGAGGAGCCGAGGCGGGCGGCTTTCCCCAGCCCGGCTGGCAGGCAGGGAGGCGCGGGGCGCGGAGAGGGGTGCGCTGCGCCTCCACGCGGCGCGGGGCTCGTCTGCGGAACCCCCCGCCACGGGGCTGATGGGCGCCAGCTTGGGTGGAATCGCGCTGGGCTTCCCAGGGGAGGAGGTTCTGGGCCCAGCGTGGGGGGGGGGTCGGACTTGGAGAGGAGCCAAATTGAGGGTATTGCCCCTGCCAAATAAGAATTTAGGCCCCACTCCAATTATTTGTCTTTCCTTCAGTCTCCACATTTCTACCACTGTGGTCACTTAGAGCTTCGGTTGAGCGTTTATTGGAGAGACATTTCAGGGACCCGGAGTCAAGGAGCAGCAAGCCAAGCGACCGAGGGAAGGCAAACGCAGCAGATGGGAGAGTTCGGGGGTGAAGGATCTCGAGTGCCTCACTCTCTCTTCCATGCTAGACATCTGGAGACTGAAAGAGAATGCCCCTTTAGTGTGAACTGGCTTCAAGCCAGCATTGACTGACAGCATCCCTCCAGGTCACACCCTCTCCTCCACGACCCTGCTCAGGTCTTGCAAACTCAGGGCAGTGCTGGCTTCCTTGACTGAGTCCATCCATCCGTCTTGCAGTCTTCCTCTTTTCCTACTGCCTTCTGCCTTCTCAAGCGTCATTCTCTTTGATAGTGAGTCCTCTCTTCTTATGAAATGTTCTAAGTATGACAGTCTCAGCTTAGTCATCTTGGCTTCTAAGGAGAGGTCAGGCTCAACTTGCTGTAGGATCCATTTATTTGTCTTTTTGGCCGTGCAGAGTATCCTCAAACTGTTCTCCAGCCCCACATTCCCAATGAGATGATTTTCTTCCTCTCGGCTCTCTTCATTGTCCACCGTACATGGAAATTAGAAGTACGACTGCTTAGAAAATCCTGACTTTGGTATTCAATGATATATCTTTACACAAGGATCTTGTCTAGTTCCTGCACAGCTGGCTTTCCAAGCCCTAGTCGTCTTCTGATTTCTTGACAGCAGTCTCCATTTTGATGGATGACTGAGCCAAGGAACAGGAAAACTTTGACTTATCTTGGCATCTTCACTGCCTAATTTAAAGTTCTGTAAATCATCCGTGGTCATCATTTTTCTTTTCTTAATGTTCAACTGTAAACCTACCTTTGCGTTTCCTTCTTTCCCTTTCTTCACTAGTTCGTTCCAAGCCTTTGCTACTTTCTCCTAGTAGTAGGGTGTCATCTGCATATTTTAAATTGTTGATGTTCTTTCCTCGAATGTTCATGCCTCCTTCCTAGAGTCTAATCTAGCTTTACACATGATACGTTCAGTGTAAGACTCATCCTCAAAAAGAAAGAAATATGGACAGTACCTGACATTATAAGCAGCCTGTTTTCTATAAAGGTTTGATGGGCCTTTGGGAACTGACTAGAATTAAAAAGCATCTGGAAAAATGTGTGGAAGGTGGGGCTGTTGGTGGCTACCAGCTGGGATAGCTGTACATCACCTCCAGCACCAGAGACAGTACACCTCTTTGTACTAGTTGCTGGGAGAGAAAAGATGGAGGGTTACATCTTGGCCGGCTTGTGGGCTTCATCCCACCAACTGACCTGAGTGAGAACAGGATGGTGGGCTGCAGAGACCATAGGTTTATTTTAGCAGCACTCTTCTTAACCTGAGCAAAAAGCGTGCTTGAATGCTGTGTGTCTGATGCAATCGGGTTGCCTCTGGGCGTGGGCAGAGTGCTTGTATCCTGACCTCCAAGACCTCTGCTCCTCATCGTATGGGTGCGTCTTGTTCCTTGGTGTATGCTGCTGGAGAGTGCGGTGGTTTTCCCAGGAGAAGGTCTCAATGCCGTAGCACTGGCTCAGTCACCCAGAGCTCTGATGGCGTGGGCCTGTTTTAAAAATGGGTGGTGAATTCCATCTTGCCTCAACATGCTTTTCAGAGCTTAACTACTGAGTTTTTAAAAAGCTGCTGTGATTTTGATCTTGATACTGCTCTGCTTTGCCCTTTGTTTGGTTCCAGAAGACTAAATGAAATTAAAGAATGGCAAAAGAAGTCTTGTGGAACTTCTAAGACTACTTTTATTTTGGCATAATCTTTTCATGAATTTACAACCCTGTTCTTGAATATTAACTCTTGTCATCCAATATGTGGAGAACCACATAACTTTCTCCCAATTCGATAGCTCTCTAGCTATAAGATTACAAATCCCAGGGTTTCACGAGAACTGTATGTTACATACACACCCTACATAGACTTTTTTTAAGAGTGTGAATAAAGTACACCTACTTTCTTGCCCTCAAGGGTTTCCGTTCTCACCTGCCAAGATGCTAGGGAAGACGTAGCTCTTCCCAGAAGTGGGAGCTTTGGGCAAGAGGCTGGCTGGGTGCACACCAAGGCTGTTTTGACTTGTGTAATCGTAGCAAAGTCAGCTAGGGTCTGGCCTTGAGCTGGTGCCAAATGTGGAAAACCTGTCAAAGTCCATAACTGAAGCCCTGCAGAGATGGGGCATTCTCCACCCTGAGAATAAATCAGACCCACAGGTCTCTGCTGCAAGTTGCTTACAGTTAGCATTTTGACCACAGGAGGAGCAAAAACAGAGAACTCAGATGCTCCAGAAGATTTGGACTTTATCTCCCAGAAGCCACAACCATGGTAGTAAGGAATTTTGGGAAATGAATTCCAAAGCATCTGGAAAACCAAAGGTTGAGAAACCTTTGCCTACAACGCTTCTCCCTTCTCTCACACTTTGTGTTAAAAGATGGAAGCGAGCAGGTGTCACTGTACGTATTTAGGATATATGATAAGAACAACAAGAGAATCCAGAACAGAAGGATAAGAACAGGAGATCCAGTGTTGATCAGTGGTTTGAGCACTGGTCTTCGTCTTTGGAAACCAGGTTCAAATCTCTGCTTGGGCATGCAAACCCTCTGGGTAACCTTAGGCAAGTCACGATCTCTCAGCCTCAGAGGCAGGCAAGGCAAACTGCCTCTGAAAAAATCTTGCTGAGAAAATCACTTTAGGGTCACTGTATGTTGGAAATGGCTTGAAGGAATGCAGCAGCAAGAATCCTGCAGCATCTGAAAGAGCAACACATTTCGTTTGGTGCAAGCAGTCTTGCTGGAGCGGCCCACTTCACTGGATTTTTTCAGAATGACATCTGAGAAAATGGGCTGCAGTCCACAAAAGTTTTAGCCACAAAGCCAGTGGGTTTTTGCAGGCTCATTTTTTTAAAAAAAAAAAAGAAAGAGAATTTCACATTTGTTTGCTTATAAGCCTTATTTCTTTCAAAGCTAGCTCCTTGGGTACAGAATAAAAAAGGTAATAAATATTTACAACTGGCAGTGTAAACAAGGGCTGGTTGGGCAGGTCCAGCACTTCTGTGATCTGTGTGTGAAGAGTTTGATCTAAATGCAGTTGCTAGTCCCAACCTGAGTAAACCCATTGACTCTGTAGGTTTACATGAGTATTGGTTTACCATTCAAGAATCGATTCAGGGGATTGACTCTGGTGGAAACCAAATGATTGGAGGATGCCAGAGCTGTACTTTTGGGAACCATCCGAGCTAAAATGTTCTTATTTTTCTTTTCCCCCTAACTTGCTTTGCATCAGTCTTCATAGCACCTAGGGCTGTGTATATTCCGTCCTGAAGCTCCATGATAAGATAAACAGCTTTCTCTGATCTTTATAAATTGTACGAATTAACCAAATGTGCACAAATCCCTAGGCTTCAGTTCTTGTTATTTTCCGGAATATTTTATTCTGTTTTTGGTTTCCACGGCAGAGAGCAGCAGAGCATCTCAAACACATCCCTCCTCCACCCATTCAGCAGCTCCTGAGACTTCACTGGGCGCTGTGTGCCTTCTCTCCCCGAGAGCTAGAAATTTGTGCAGAGAAAATGAAAGAGAACTCTGTACCCAGGGATGTGTTCTCCAGGTCTTGCAGATTTGCAGCATCCATTGTGGCTTCTTGAGAACCTTTTTCGGAGCATTGTTTAATTGCAAATTCGATGACATGGCTTGTGACTTGGTTTTTAGAGAGGATCTTTGCTTTTTGTGCATTTGATGCATGCAGAACAGGAAGGAGTGAGAAGCTTTGCCTCAGAATATTTGCAGACTATGTGAGGAAAGGTAAAATATGGCTTCCGGGCTGCATTTGGCTCCCAAGTTAACTCTGTGGTCCTTTGACACCCCTGATTCTCTGGTACACCCTTTCTGTAAAGAAATGCATGAGTCTTCTAAAACAGCTGTTCTCCTTTAAAGGCGCTACACACTTTTTGACATTGGAAGATGTCTATTCCCCCTAAACAAGAAGTGGACTTCCAAGTTATTTCCGAGGGAGGGTTCCTTCTATGGGAGGGGTGCATTTTTGGTAGTTTAGGTGGTCCCGGATGGGCCACGGAGGAGAAAAATGGCCCCCAGATTTGCCAGGTTTGTGTACCCCTGGTTTACAGAATAGGGCACTCCAGATAGCTTCAGCACTTTGGCTGAGTGGGATGCTACCATTAAAAGATAATTTTTTAAAAAAAAGTTATAGGAAAAGAGTAGGAAAAATGTTTAAATGTCATGCTTATCCTTGGAATTTTTTGCCCTAGCTCCCTTCCAGAATAGGTAGCCAGTATCTTTCCATCGGGCCAATGGCAATGGAAGATTAAATGCAAAGAAGGTTTTCTTCCGCTCTGTTAAGTCAGGTTTCGAAATGGGAAGCCACCCAGATCAGGGAGTTTACAGATTAACCAGCACACCCAAAGCAGGGAGACGAAGCGGAGAGACCTCCAGGAGTAAGGACAGTCTGTCTGAGGAGGCTTAAAAGAATGGAACTGAGAACAATGTTGTCTGGACTAATGGGTGATTGTTCTGGTGGGGTCTTGAGCTTCTTGTCTTGGTAGGGAGATGGGAGCTCCTCAAGTTACCATTCTCATTAGCAGGTGGATTCTTGGAAGAGAGGGATGTTGAAGGGGTGTGGAAGGCAGAAGAAAGGGGACCCAGCTCCTCATTCACCATGATAGGCTTCAGATAACGGGGTGGTTTCCAGCTGTGTGTAGAATACTTGGTGTCCCTTACGGGAGCTAAAGTCTGCTTAAGAAAACCTGGGTTGGATGCGTCTCTGCAACCTCCACATGGCCCCAAGGTTATCCACACCACACATTTATAGCGCTATGATTCTACATTAACTGTCATGACTCCATCCTATGGAATCCTGGGATTTGAAGTTTGGTCAGGGACTTAAAATTATCTTCCAGAGAGCTTTAGTGCTGGAGTTCAGGGGAGCAGACTACAGCTTTCTGCTGCTAGAGGATTCAGAGTTCCTCCATAAACTATAAATCACAAAATTCTGTAGGATGGGGAGTGAAGCCCACAGGGAGTTCTATGGAGGAGATTGCCCCCCCCACAGTTGCCCACCCTTGCTGCAGAATTGTGTGAAATGTGTCTCTAGTTTGTTACCTTTTGTCATGGGCAAATAACCTTGCTACTTAAACTGCTCCATAGAAGTCTTCTGTAGATGTGGGGAAGAGAGGAGTAGGAATCTGAATGAATGACCGCTTTTCATTCCTGCTGCCTGCTAATAGAAACCAGCCATTCGCTGAGAGTTGCTGACTTTGTTTTTCCAAATGGGATGCGAGTAGGAAGAACAGCAAACAAGGCTTTGATGGTACGTTTTTCCACTGCAGTGACCAGGTAGACCTCATGTAAAGCAGATGGAAAGGGTAACAGATGACAATAATATTTTAATACTTATTGCCTAGCACTGATGCAGATTATTTGAATAAACTGCAGAACAAAGAAAACAAAGAGTAAAGAATTACATCTGTTTCCACAGAACTTTTTGGCATATGTTTGTGGTTTTAGTTCTTTGTGGGACAAGCCCTGCCCTGCAATTAATTGCTACAAATGGAAGATGTTAGTCAGGATCTTAATCTTTGATTCTATCGGCTGAGGGGGCCATAGGGCTTAGCAGAAATCCTACTACACCAGTAGGACTTGAAGGACATTGTGTGCCAGTAGAACAACCACACCTTTCTGCTGGTGAAGCAGCCCTGTCTCTCCCTTGCAGAATAAATTGTCCTGCTAATCTGGTTGTTTGCTCCTTGCCATACATGGAATTTTCTCTATAGCAAGGAAGGAGAATTTAGGATTCTTGAGGAGCACACACACTGGTTGCAATTACCATTTTAACACTACGCAAGTATAGCACTTTGATTCCGCTTTAACAAGTGTCGGCAGGTGAAATAAGGACCAGGGCTCCTGTACCTTTACTAGTGGTGTAGGAGAGGGATTTCCAGCAGGTGCTCACTACTTTCCAAAGTCTGTTAACACACCTGTAAACAGGACACCCACCAGCAGTGGGCTCTCTCCCCCAAATTCTCTTATGGGGCGTCTCAAAAATAATTTGCACTGGGAGTCCAATGCACTAAGAACACCATTGCAATGGAGGTACCTGAGAAGCCTCTCTGGTCCCCAGCTGGGGCATCCAGCGCCAAAAAAGGCCTCTTCTGAAAGAGTCACCTGCTTGATTTGGTGTGGTGAGGCACCTGGAAAAGAGTCTTGGATTGTGGTTTTAAGATCTAGGTTCTTATGGCCCTAAACTGTTTAGGTGTCTAAACTTTCATGCACTGGCATTGGTGGGGCGAGGTCACCACCAGCAAAGCCAAGGAGGCTAGCAGGGGTGATCAGTTTTCACATAAGGCCTGAGTATGTACACCTTGTAGCCCCCTTGCTCCTTGGAAGGAGCATGGGGAGCGGAGTGGAAGCGGGCAGTGCCCCATCTTGCCAAATAGTAAGGCTATCCTTGAATTAATGCCATCCCTATAAAAACTGGAAGCACTGAAAGCAAATGCAGACAGCAAAACACTGACAAAATAGGATTTAATCATTCTGAGTACTTTTTGAATTTACGCTGTAATCAGACATATGTGAGGGAATATAATAAGTAGACAGTACAGGTGAGCTATTAAAAAAAACTGCTCTGGGTCAGCGGTAAAATCAACACCTGTTAAAAGTCTGCATTTGGACATATGTCTGGAGATGTTAATATTTAATGACAATTCTTATGTCCTTGGCTTTGAGGAACCATGACTAATACTGTGTTTACACTGAGGAACAATGGCTTCTGTTGACTGGATTGCTGTTGGTGCCTGGGGCAAGAAACATGTAGTCTTCCAGAGGTTGTTGGATGGCAGCTCTCAGCTGTCCTGGCCAGCTTGGCTGATGGTGAAGAATGCTGGGTTTTGCAGTCCCAACAACCCACCTGGGGAGCCATGGGTTTCCCACCCTGAGTTACACATTGCTTTGGTGGGGAGGACTGCGGGTGTGTTGAGGGCAGAGCTGAGCATTGATCCAACCTTGGCCTGGTCTTTGTTGGCAAGAAGCACATGACCTGGGCATCAGGCTAAGTGCCTGCTGAAATGCTCAGCGTTTGCTCGGGGCACATTCATTTGCATTGCACATTTAGCCATACATGAGGCTAAAGTGGTGAATATTTGCATGTGGCACATTGGCCTCTTGCTTGCAGCAGTGTGCAAAGGGATAGTTGAAATACCACAAGGTATTTGCATTGTGGATTTTGCTAGATTTGCTAAGCAAGCTGGAGTGAAACTGTGTGCGTAAGGCAGTTGTTGTGATGCAGGAGGGACTTGGGGAGCTCATGGGTACATAGGAAGCTGGCTTCTAACTCAGGCATTCTGTTGATCCTTCTAGTCCAGTATTGTCAGCTCTGGCTGGCAGCCACTAGTCTCCAGGGTGGTTTCCGAGAGTTGAGCCTGGGATCTTCGGCACACAAAACCAGGAAGTTGCACTTATCCTGAGGCAGACTTTTTGTCCATCCAGCTCAGTATTGTCAGCCTCTAGGGCTTCTGGCAAGGTCCTTTCCTCTCCCTCCCAGATTATTCTAGGAGAGGCCGTTCCCTTTTGGGTGGTGGTAAGAGAGCCAGTGTGGCATAGTGGTTTTAAGAATTAGACTAGGACTCTCAGGCATACCAGGGCTTGGATACACCCTCTCAGCCATGGAAACCCCTGGATGATCTTGGGCAAGTCACACTCTCTCAGTCTCAGAAGGAAGCAAAGGCAAACCCTTTCTGAACAAATCTTGCCAAGAAAACCCAATGATAGTTTCATCTTAGGGTCACCTTGAGCTGGGAATGATTTGAAGGCACAGAAGAACAAAGAAAAGTAGCGATCTGGAGGGGCAGAGAGCCAACCCCACCCCACAAAACACCAGCTTTGAGGGGGCCTCATGCAGCCCCTTCCAGTCACAGGCAATGCAGAGAGACCCCTAAAGTAGGTCTGTTGTTTTTGTTGTTTTTAATTGCTGTCAAGTTGGCTTCAGCTCTCTGAATGAGAGAATCCCACGACGCCTTATTCTTAACATCCCTGCTCAGGTCTTGCAAACTCCGGGCAGCAGCCATTGCAGTCAATCTTTTGGTAATACAGTCTTACTCTTTTCCTGCTGACTTCCATTTTACTGAGCATTGTTGTCTCTTAAGTCACGGCATCTCAGGATATGCCCAAAGTACAATAGCCCAAGTTTGGTGGCTTTGGCTGCCAGTGAGAATTTAGGCCTGATGCGCTCTTGAATGCATTTATTTGTCTTTTGGGCAGTCTTTTTTCTCCTCTGCAGAACTCTTCTCCAGCACCACTCTTAAAATGAGTCGATTCTCTTCCTGCTAGCTTTCTTCTCTGTCCAGTTTTCATATCCATATAGAGAAATCACAAATGCTGTGATAGGGATGATTCTGGGTATAGTATTTTATAATGTATCTTGCCCATTTCCTTCATGGCTGCTCTTCCAAGTCTAATCTTCTGATTTCTTGACTACAGTCTTTGCTTTGATTTATGACTGAGCAAGGCATAGAAAAATCTTTGACGATTTGAGTATGTTGATTGTTTGACTGTTTTGCTATAGTAAAATGTTCTATTTTTGACTATTTTAGTGTCTCCATCATCCACCTTAAAGTTGCACAAACTGTCTGTAGTGAATTATTTTTGTTTTCTTAATGTCCAACTGTAATCCTGTAAAAATCTGGAGCAAGTAGCCTCAAGTATACAGATTGTTTGCCCAAGCTCTAATAATGGTCACCCATTACAAGGAAGGAGTGGTTGTGCCATGTTATTTAATGGTTTTAGCTTCCTTACAGTCAAGGCCCATTATCTGAAGTTCTGTCAAATATTATCTAAAGCGTTTCCTTTTCTCCTCTTTTTATTGCAGAGAGCCATCTGGTTGGGGCATTCAGTACCGGAAAATTGCAGAGATCTCATTGTCATGGTGAGTGATTTCTTTATCCCGTACCATGCCGTGCCTGGGGAAATCAAACAGCAGGAAGAGTTCCTCCTGTTTAGGAAAATATTATCAGATCTTGCTGGGGGGGAGGGCTTGATCTTGTTCCAATTCTGTTGACTTTTGCTAATGTGGAAGGATCAGTAGAGGGAACAAAATGAGAGGAGAGTTCTGGGTTCCAGTTTGCCCTTCATTGGATAAGTCTTCCGTAAGGGTGTTAGCCTCAGAAATGGGAGGTTAACCTCCTTAAAGGTTGGTGCATAAATTTGCATGTCTTCTCTAGCCAGCAGTACCTTTCTCAACAATTCAGGCAGAGTCTTTTGGCAGCTGAATTACCTTCCTTTAACTCGAGGGCAAGAATCCTGCAGCTCTGCAGGTGTTCTTGAACTGCATGTCCCAGCAGCCCTAACTGGCAGTTGCTGGCTGTTGCAATCCAACAAGATCTGGAGGGCTGCATGGTTCCCACCCCCTGCTTGACACTGAACCTAGTGGGACTTCTTCGCATGCAAAGTGTCAGTCCCCGGATCTCATGGCATGAGGATTTCATGGCCACCACAGTGAGAGCCAGCAAAGTATGCTGGTATGAATGTACTACTGGGACTTCTGGAAAGGACGGTTCGAATCCCCAATCAGCCAGGAAAATCCACTGGACTGCCTTGAGCAAGTCACACTCTCTCAGCCTCAGAGGAAGGCTAGGGCAAACCTCGTCCTAAATCTCACCAAGAAATCTGTGCCAGTGTTGTGGTTTGAGTGCTGGGCTTGAACTCTGGGAGGCCTGGGTTTGAATCCCCTCCTGGCCATGCAAATCCCTTGGACAGCCTTAGGCAGGTCACACTCTCTCTCACCCTCAGGGGAAGGCAGTGGCAAATCTCCAAGCAAATCTTGTCAAGGAAACCCAATGATAGGTTCACCTTTGGGTTGCCATCAGCTGGAAATGCATATAACAACTAAGCTACCATGCTAGGTTCTCAGTCAAACCATAGTTTGAAAGCAGCAATGAAATTTACGGAGCATCAGAGCTTTGGGACAAATGAATCCCACTGGATGGCTGCTGCTCAGGGATGGCATGGAGATCTAGTAATTGCTCAGTGCTGATGTTCAAACTGATGTTCAAACTTCCTTCCCAGGCACAATGAGAAATCTGTGTTGTCTTGTTCCCCAGTGAACACAATGGCTTGCGTCTTGTTTGCATGTTAGAAACCCTGGCATTGCTCTGCTGCGGCCTTTCACCCCAATGCTCTTTGCCTTTAGGCAGGAAACAGGGGGACCATCAGGGCAGCTTCCAACTTCGATGCTGCCGAGGATGCTCAGAAGCTCCGCAAGGCCATGAAAGGACTGGGTGAGTCCGTTTGCTCTTCTAACACTAGTTCCTTTCCACTCCCTGTTCTTGGTTACCACCTGTGAGACTCTAAGGCTTCTCTAACTTGGGCTACTGGTGCTTGGCACGGGGCATTTGGGGATGCACCAAGGGGCACTGGCACACCGTGAACTACAAGGGTCTTTCTTGTGTGTATATCCATGTTTTAAATGTTTTTACTGTCTTTAAGCATGTTTTAATTATAGTGATATTTTAAACTTTTGCAAATTAATGTTTTAGCAGTATCTTTTAAAATTGTTGTAAGATGCGTTGAATCCCATTTGGGAGAAAAGCAGCACATAAAAAGCCAAATAAAGAAATAAATAAAGTCAATTTATGGCAACCCCCTGATTTACATAGGCTTTTTGTCAGCCAAGGACTCCTCAGCGATGGTCTTGCCAGTTCCTTCCTCCAAAATTTAGCCTCCAGCACCTGGGATTCATTGGTGGTCTCCCATCCAAGTGCCAACTAGGGCTGACCCTGCTTTGCTTCCAAGATCAGACAGGATCTGTTGTCTTTAAAGTATTTCTTACATTGCATACATTCATACATAAAAGAAACTTTATGCTGTTTTGGTGTCTAATGTCTATTTTAAATGTTTAACCTAGATGTCTGATTTAATTTTAAAAACTTTGTACTCCATATTGTTTTAATTTATGCTCTAAGGTGCTTCTTTCACTGGCCTCCAATTTTCTTGCAATTTTCATTTTGGTGGCCAGACTTTTAGATCATGTATATATGTATGTATGTATGGGTGTATATATATATATATGTATTTATTTTAACCTGCTAGGGGTAATTGGGGAAGCAAACATATATTTCCCTTCTTCTCTCTGCTTTGCTGTCCACATCTTTTTGTTAAGGGGTTCTGGAGGCAGCTGCTGTTTACCTTGCCTGTTTTAATCAGATGCACAAGGTTCAGTTAGAATAGGATCCTATTCTGTCCCAGCTGAGGCTTTATTGCATTGTTTGCTGCAGATGTGCTGCTGCAGCCAACACTAAAAGTCTGCCCTCCATCATCCTGCCAGTGCCAATCCTCCTCAAAACCTTTCAGCTAGACAGAGGATGAGGAGGAAAGTAGGGGCTGGGTAGGCATAAAAAATCTTCATGAGGAGGATTGTCACTGTTAGAGGCTTCTGTTAACTGAGTTATGCCTGATTTTGATATCCTACCCCATCTTGATTTACTCTGGGGAGTGTGGAATACCATCCAAAACTGCTTCCATTTTTCCCCCAGAGGGTTTTTTTAAACAAGAGAAATGGTTGTC
Source organism: Iguana delicatissima (assembly GCA_948472985.1). NCBI lineage: Eukaryota > Metazoa > Chordata > Lepidosauria > Squamata > Iguanidae > Iguana > Iguana delicatissima. The sequence goes on along the minus strand of CAOKZL010000608.1, from coordinate 677,021 downwards.
TTTCTTCCCCTTTTCTATCCCTCACTGCCTGGGGAGTCTGGCTGCTTAAATCTCAAATAACTGGGTTTCTTTTCTCTCTTGGGTCAGGTACGGACGAAGATGCCATTATTGAAATTTTGGTCAACAGGAATCTGTCCCAGCGGCAGGAAATTAAGATGACCTACAAATCCACAATTGGCAGGGTGAGTGGCAATGAATGTTTATAATTATTATTGATCAATATGGAGAACTGTCGTCCCAGAATGGGGCTCAAGGCATCTCACAGCGAAAGCGAATAAAAATACAGTTAAGGCACAAAATGCCCCTGGAGCTGGATGGATCAAGAGGCATTGAATAAATAAATAAGCTGTTCAAATGTTAAGACTAAAATTGAAATAAAAACATGTTTTAAACAAGAAAGCACAGCCCTCCAAAAAACCATCCATAAATTCAGTGTCCCAAATCATCTTATTAGTCCCAATGAGTAGCCCCATTGAATCTATAGGGCTTACCTACCTGTTAATCCATTCATTGAGTAAATGATTCAGTGGATCTACTCTGGTCGGGATTCAGGACTGGGTGTGCCTGAAAAAAACAGATAAAATTACGTTAATAATTGGTGGACGGGCTCAGCCTGAAGCAAAAATGCTCTTTCTTTACGTCAATTGTCTTTCTTTTAAGAAGCCAGACATTTTCCCTGATCTGCGTGGTTCTCTGGAGCCAAATACAGTTCCCTTTTGTCTTGCCTGGCTGATGATCTCATAGCAAAGCGAGACAAGTGACAGTCTTTTGCAAAAAGAATGAATGGCTGTTATTTTCCTACCTTACAGCCCTTCCATTAAGGGCTACGTTGAGGAGTTTCCACCTTGTTGTTCCTGCCCTTGCTTTCCTGTGTCCTGCCCCTGGTGTGGCCGTGGTCCCATTTTCTTGACCAGCTCCACGTAGGAGAGATGTATTCACCAGGCGTCTTGTTCCCAACAGGATCTCATTGCCGATTTGAAATCCGAGCTGAGTGGGAACTTTGAGAAGGTCATCATCGCTCTGATGACACCCATCACGCTGTATGATGTGGAGGAGCTGAAAAGAGCCATGAAGGTTCGGAAAAGCTTTAAGAAAAGCCAGGGAGGGGAGGAATTCCAACAGACTGCAAGTCGGAGGGGCGAGGGCTTGGTGTTTGTCTGGGTCTTTTAAAATAGCAGAGACTGAAGTAGTCACCTGAAACTCAGGCCTATGACCATTCCCGCACTACATTGTTATAGTGTGGTTATTCCACTTTCAACATCCTGTGGAATCCTGGGGTTTGCAGTTTAGGGAGGGGCCTGTCTTTTTGGTAACTCCATTCTCCCTCTGTTCCTTAGGGGGCTGGGACGGACGAGGGCTGCCTGATAGAAATCCTCGCTTCTCGCACCAATGAAGAAATACGACGGATTAATGAAACCTACAAGCACCGTGAGTGCAAAGCCCACTGCAACCTGTAGTGCATTTATCAGTTCCAAATTCCTGTGAGATTTTTGGCTAAGCACTTTTATGGTGTTCAGTAACGATTCAAGTTATTGTTCTTGTTGCTGCTGCTACTGTTGAGCTGCTAAAACGGTAACAAGCAATCACAAAGAATGATACTGCCTGGAACATGCCACATTTTCCAGTGATAACTCACACATTCTTGCATAGAATTTGAATTACTGGTGTGGTCCCAGCGCTAGTCAGTTAACATCTGCTAGACTGCAAAACTGAGACTATTGTGCCTCTGCTTTTCTGGCAGAATACGGAACCACCCTGGAGGAGGACATTGTGTCGGACACTTCCTCCATGTTCCGGAGGATTCTGGTATCCCTCGCGACTGTAAGTAATGGGGGCTTCTGCCATTCCTCCAACAGTTCTCCGGATTATGCCTGTCGGTGTCCAAATGCCTCTGGAGACGAGGGAACCCTTCACTTCAAGGTGCCCTCTTCTCCCCTCACTCCTTTCATATTTCACGGTCCCTGTGGCCCCCTGCCATGAGGCAGATGGGTTCTAGAATCCTTACCAGCCTTGTGGCCAAACATTCCCGTGGCAAAAGAAGGGTTACTTCACACTCAGCGGACCTGCTAGGCAGTTGCTCCTTTGGCCTGGCAGTCCAGGGACGGAGAGGTGACTGGAAGCAGACCGGCAGAGTAAGCCTTCCTCTTAGAAACTTGCTTATTCTCTTCTTACATCTGTTAGGATTTGCAGAGTGAAAACGAGATGGCCCCTGGACCTTTAATGGTTGGGTAGGAGAGGGGAGTCTCTCCCATCTGTTGACGCTGACTCCACGGCGCTTAGGAACAACAACAAGAGGGAATTTCAGCAGGTGTGGCTCCTTACCTGGCCGACAGGTGGCAAGCAGCACCGGCCAAAATTCCCTCTTCTACCCAATGGTTAAAAGGACGGGGGCCCTCCCTGGTTTTCCCTCTGGCAAACCTAGTAAGGAGGCCTGTGCAGTTCAGTTAATAATATATAATTATTATTATATATTAATAATAATCACCACCACCACCACCCCACTTTTTTCCCAGGCTGGGACTCAAAAGCAGCTTACAATTAAAAGACATAGCTAAAACCTATGGAATACAAAAGTTAAAACATAATTAAACAATAGAAAAGAATTAAAACAATACTGAAATATAGAATTAAAAACTCAAATAGTTGTCAGAAACATGATACCCAGCACATTCTATCAGACAGGCCACATGTAATCATACTTCAAATGCCTGTCTGAGTAAAAACATCTTTACCTGATTGAGGAAGGACAGTAGGGAAGGTGCCAATCTGACTTTTCCGGGAAGGGCGGTCCAGAGCCTGGGGGCCGCCACTGGGAAGGCCCCGTCTCTCCCATGTTCCCCCCAGGTGTACCTGTGAGGGTGGTGGAATGGAGAGAAGGGCCTCTCCGGGGGAAGATCTCGGAGCCCGGGCTGGATCACAGGGAAAAATATGGTCCTTCATAGGTTCTGTAGCTTTTATACTATATAACCATATTCCAGTTGCCACAACCAGTGGCGGTGCCAGGTGACCCATTATCCAGCCAGAGGGATCTGGAGTGTTGATCCTGGGATGGCCTGGGTAGAATTTGTTGTTCAGGGGCTCAGTTCTACCCCAGGGGATGCTGGAACCTCTGAAGCTTTTTCCTTCTGTAAACCACCGCTGCACCAATTTACCATCAAAAAAGCTTGTCTTATACCAGTGATGTGTGTCAGCTTTTAGAATTAAATGAAGTTTTGAGAAGCTTTGAATTGCAACCAACGACAGCTCAGAATATGCTCCTCAACCTTTCCACTCTGCCGTGGGGAGATTTCTTTTGGCCAGAGACCCCAACAGAGTCAGGCTGCCATTTTGGCACTTCTGGAAAAGCATGAATCACGGAGCTATGTTCATATTCTGTGAGAATTTGTTTTCTCCTGATAGAAGTGTGTCCTTTGGGACATCTAAATTTCTCATCAATGCTTTGTGGCTGCTTAACGCAAGGCTTAAAGGCTGTGCAGGGAATTACCCAAAATCTGGTGGTCCATGAGAAGAATTTTAGAGTGTTAAATTCTGTAACGCTACAGTGAATTATTTCTTGAGTTTTAACGTTACGTAAGGGCAAATGGTTAAAATACAGTGAACTTCTGTTCTGTTTTGAGTGATGTGTTCCTCAAAAAAGGTGTTTCTTCCATCACTGCTGTGGCCAAACCCTGACCAAGTTGGTGGCTGAGATCTAAGGACCTTTCCACCTTCTTGGGAGTCTCCCCACCTTTGTAGGGCTTGCCTTCTCTCCCCTTCTTTTCTCTGCATCTTTCTGACCCCCTTTCTTCCCTTTTGCTACCCATTGCCGTAGTGACGTCCAAAGCATTTGCTTCTTTTAGTCTTTCGGATAGCAGGTTAGGCCAAACCTAACATCTGCTTTCTGTTTCCAGGGCAACCGAGATGAGAGCCAGTATGTCGACGAAGCTCAAGTCCAGCAAGATGCCCAGGTCAGTAGCACACTCAGCCACATAAGCTGATGCTCTTCTGAGCTCTAGAAAAAGGAAATATCCAGGGAGTGGAGGGGAGCAGCTTATACTGAAATTTCCTTCTTTGGAGAGCTTGGTTTGCTAGGCTGAGGATGTTTCTCCATCTGCTGTGATTTAAACGGCGTGTGATAACTTGAGCTTTCAACTGTGGCCCTGCCAGTGATGTTGAACTCCAAGTCCCATCATTCCTATCCAGCATAAGCAATGATAAATGTTGATGGGAGTTGCAGCTTCAATAAGAGAAATTACCCACCTACCTTGACTTGTTCCTATGTGAGTTCTGTGTGGAAGGACACTCCTTATCTGGACTGGTTTGGAAGTGGCAGCTATTTGGCTGTCAGGGTGATAGGAAACCGGTTAAGCCTACTGTGCCTTATAGTCCTTGAAGCTATGCTGATTCAGCTTGATGGGTCTTATAGTCCTTGAAGCTATTATTTACTTTTTGAGTACTCCAAGTCCTCCATTTTCTATTTTGGGAGCTCTCTCATGGAGTTCTTTGATGCATCGAAGAGTTAAGAATTTACATTCTGAAACTCACTGAAAATACCAGTATTTTGTAGATCTTATTCAGCAGAACATTGGCAAGGGAGGGGCGAGAAAATGAAGCAGGTGCTTCAGTACTTCCTCTTCCCGCCGATAAAGCATTTTTAAGCCAATCAATGGTAGAGAAGATAAAGTTCCTAAAGTATAAAATCCATTTTTGTTTGTTACTGGAATTTGCCATTTTTAAAATCTTTGGTGCACCCAACTGTGCAATTATTGCTTTTACAAAAAACTTCTTTGCTTTCAAGTTTGCTGCCTGTCACTTTCAACAGTTCCGCACTAGACGGTTACAGCGCTATTATTCCACTTTCAACATCCTATGGAATCCTGGGGTTTGCAGTTTCGGGAGGGGCCAAGCGGATTCCATAGGATGTTGAAAGTAGAATAATAGCGCTGTAACCGTCTAGTGCAGAAACGGTGCTCGTCTCATGCCAAGAGGGAATTTCTCACCCCTGAGTCTTTCTCCTCTTGTGTTCCCTGATTTGCTTGTCCTACTGATTAGACATTTCCACAGTGGGTGCCTCACGATTGCTGCTCTTTCTTTCTTTTTTCTTTCAGTGCCTGTACGAAGCAGGAGAGAACAGGTGGGGAACAGACGAGGCCCAGTTCATGACTGTCTTGTGTGCAAGAAGCAGAAGCCATCTGCTGAGGGGTAAGGCGTAGGACATGGTGGATTGTTCTTGCGGGACAGAGAACCGGAAAGTTCAGGCGGCAGGCCACGCGTGGCCATGAACAATCACCAAAACACCTGGAGCCTCCCATTTTTTTTTTTTTAATGTTGGGGGCCCAAAAATGTCCTGAAAGTTGCCCAGACTGCTGCAGAAATGCACAAAACGTTGGGCTTTATTTGCCTTCCACGCCTCCTGAAATAAAAACAAACCAAAAAACCCCCCAAAAAACCCCGGAAACATGCAGGCTTGGTTTTGCTTTAGCTTTATTTTTGGCACCAGTGGGGCCCACTGAGGGGGGCAAATGTGCCACCCCAGCATAGAAAGATACTCTCTTGGATATTTGGGATATCTTTGGTATGAATAAGAAAGGACATTCTCCATCTCCACGGGCATCTAAGCTCACCACTGTTGCAGCTGCATCTTTTTGCCCATGTTGACGTGTCGGGAATTTCCATCCAGTGAGAACGGAGGCGTTCATGATTTTTCTAATCAAGCCCCAAGTCACAACGGCAAAATTTCGAAGGGTTCAACTAGCCTTTTCCAGATTTCCCTGTTAGTGCCAACGTCGTTGTGATTTCTTTCTCCAATGGGGGTAAGAAATATGTGAGATATTACTCAAGATGGCACCTCCCGTGAGGTTTAACCTCTGCCATCCTTATTTCCTTTCCTGTCCATGGGGAGAGAGGAAAACTGGCCCTGAAAGGGGCCCTTTGAATCCCCTGGGGAGTTGGTTTTGCATCCTCCTGGTCCAATCATTTTTGCTCTTACCAATTTGCACCATAACAGCTGGACTGGAAGACAAGTCGGCCCAACTTACTGTTCTGTTGCTTCCACCTGGTAGTGTTTTGTGTTTTTTTGCCCTGCTGGGGCTTCTTTGCATTCCTTTCCCTTTTAAGAGCCTTCCAGACATATGAAAATTGCAGATTGGTCCAATTGCTACCTGCCAATCATTTCTATTTTTAACCTTCCTTTTCTCTTTAGAAGAAATTACAAGTTAAAAAACAACAATAACAACAAACTCTCTCCTTCACAGTGTTTGATGAATACAGGAAAATTGCTGACAAGGACATTACGGAGAGCATCAAGTCTGAGATGTCGGGAGACCTCGAGGATGCCTTGTTAGCAATAGGTGAGGCCCCTTCTGTACTGGAGAAAGAACACATGGTGTGTACTCCCTACTGTTTTTTGACCATTGTGGTCCCTTTTTAAAAAATATAATTTTTTATTGGGTTTTCACGTAAAACAGACATACACAGAGAGTCTTCTCCAACACACAATCTAAAGAGAAAAGATATCCATTAAAAAGAGAAGACATTGTGGTCCCTTTTGTTATCGACTTTGTGTGGCCAGCTGTAGAAGTGCTTTGTGGTGGTTCTCTTGGCTTGTCATTTCATCCCACCCTTTTATTGATATTATTTTTAAACTGAGAGTCAAAGCAAGCAAAGAAGCAAAATAAATAAATACACAATATTGTTATGCAGGAAAAAAAATGTGTTAACACATTCCACAATGTTGGAAAGCCATCAGGCCCAACTCCTTGCTCAATGCAGGGTCTGTGGCTAAACGCTAAAGCATCCCCAGCAGCGGGGAGCTGTCCAGCTTCTTTCAGAAGACATCGTCAGAGAAAGAGGCCCTTGGTTCCATTGCTGAACTGCACTCACTGTTAAAAAGTTCCTTCTGATGATCAGTCGAAATCTGCCCTCCTGTAACTTAAAACGTTAGACCAGGTCCTACCTTCCAAAGCAGCAGAGAACAAGGCCATTTCCGCACTACGCTCTTATAGAGCGATTATTCCACTTTCAACATCCTATGGAATCCTGGAGTTTGCGGTTTAGGGAAGGGCCGGATGGGCCCAAGTTTGCCCTCCTTTTCTTTGCAGCAGCCCTTGAGGCATTTAAAGACGGCCATCCCATCATTCCCCCGTCTTCTCTCTACCAGGCTAAACATGCCCAACTCCTTCAACCTTTCCTCATATCTCCTGTTGTCCATCCCTCTTATCATCCTTGTTGCCCTTCTCTGAACCCACTCCAACTTGTCCAAATCCTCCCTTGACTTGGAAACTTTGGTTCTACTAGTGCAGGCTAAGATAGCATTTGCCTTTTTTGCTGCAACATCACACTACTGCCTCATGTTCCGTTTTATCAACAATAATCCCAAGATCCTTTTTCACATGTGGTATTGCTGAGCCAAGTATCCCCTGTCCTTTACCTGTGCATTTGGTTTTTGTGGCCTCAGAGGAAAGGAAAGGTAGAACAAGTCTTGCCAAGAAAATCCTGTGACTGGTTTGCCAATGGGGCAGAAGTGACCTGAAGGCACACAACAACATCTAGGAGTATTCATATTACACTAATAGTAAAATCTCTCCACTGGCTGCCAATTAGTTTCTGGGCAAGGTGCAATGTGTTGGCTGTCACTTACACGATTTGAGTCTGTGTCACCTGTGGAATTGTCTTCTTCTGCATAAACCACCCGACACTCTGGGGACATTTATTCCAGTCAGCCAGGACCGGGCTGGCAACTGTTAACCCGGAGGGCATTTTCTTCAGCCGTCCCCAGACTGTGGAATGATCCACTGAAAGGTGTCTGACAGCTGAAGACACTGCCAGCATTTAAAACAGCGCTAAAGACCAGTGTCTACTGGCAGGCCTATCCAGATGGTGATTAATTTGTGACTTTTAAAGTAAGAGTTGATTGATTTTAATACTTGCTGGTTTTAAATGCTCTGTTAACTGTGTTAATATGTTTAATTTGTTGTTGTTCCCTGCTTCAATCCAAAGGAAGAGTCAGGTAACAAATAAATATCATCATCATCGTTGAAACCACCCACCTCGTGTTGTGGTGCTCCTTGTTCTAGAGAATCCTGCTCCTGGAAGTCTCTGGGAAGCACGTGGTCACCCTCTCTAAACAAGCCAAGCATTTCTTTCAGTCGCTTTTTCAGGACATAGATGTCATGTCCTGGCTAACTTGCTCTCAAAATCTTCACTCAGAGTTTCAAGACAAAAGTGTTTATTTTAGCAAAGCAAGCAACACAACAACGTTATCAAAATGTTGCTGAAACTACAGCATCAGAGTTGGTTGCAAGTCTTATACCTTTCCATACAAATTTTGGCACACGTATCAAAGATTGGCTAAAATTTCACCTATCAGATCACCCGACCGGCTCCAGCTTCTTTCCCAGGCTTACATTTATTTACGTACTTTTCATCATGGAAGCTAGCACAAGTCCCTGAATTCTATCATAAGCATTCCTATAACACTTTCTTGCTCTTCTGTTGTCTCTCCGCCCCCTTTTTGATCTTTGCCAAAAATCCACTGCAAGGTGACATTGAACTCACGGCAATCATCCATTCGGAGCCTATTGATATTTCAAGTGTTACAACAAATACACGGTTACAAGTGTCAACTGAAAGCAGATACATATCAGTGCTAGAAAAGTTTGCCCTATGAATCTATTGCAACTACTATTAAACATATTAAGGTTGCATATGACATTAAATGGGATTTAGAGAAATAGGAAATGGGTCCCCCCATTTCCAGTTGTCCCCACACTCTTGAATTTTAGTGGGATGAGTAAGATTGCCGCCTGCAGCGGGATCCCAGGGTCTGAAGCTAACTTCTGAGCTGGTCCAGGTGGCCAACAGTCATTGGGCATGGCCCATTATGAGAATGGCTGGCCGCTGACCCAGAGGAGATGTGAAAAGGAAAAATTTCTTTGCTGCACACACCCTGTAGGGCAAGTAGAATCTACACAAAGGGACATGCATCTGTCTGTGGCTATCATCTTGCATTTTTCCTGGGGTTTGCATGAGAGACAATAGCTCTTGATCATGATGTTGTCTGGTCATAGTTGTCACCCTTTTCCTTTGCTAACTCTGCTTCCTTTGTGTTCTCCCCACAGTTAAATGCATGCGAAGTAAGACCGCTTACTTTGCTGAAAGGCTGTACAAATCCATGAAGGTAAGGGGGGGGGAAGAATATGCCAATGTGCCTATAATCTTTTTTTTAATGCAAGGAAATGATACATTGAAAAGGCTCTTGTATGTGGATCAAATGGCGTATCCAGTTTGTTCAAGAACTCTTGCTTTTAACATTCTTGAATCCTGCAGATTGAAGCCTGATGTATAATTCATTTCATGTATTCTGCTTAGAATGTGTTATTCAAATCACGTGTTCATATTCATGATAACATTTTGAAAACTTTAGGAACTACTCATCCTAACATTGGATCCTGAAGATCAGGTGTGGTTTGAGCTTGCTATAGAGCAGTGGTTCTCAACCTGTGGGTCCCCAGATGTTTTTGGACTTCAGCTCCCAGAAGCCCTGAGTATTGCCCATAGTGGCTGGGGCTTCTGGGAGCTGAAGTCCACAAACATCTGGGGACCCACAGGTTGAGAACCACTGCTATAGAGCTTGTTGTGATAGGCAACAAGGATATGACAGGAAGCAAAAATCATACCTATGGTTTCAGATTTCCTCTGATACCCTAAAAATGAAAACCAAACATGTTGTCTTAAAGGAAAAACAAAAAAGAATGATTAAAAATCTTCAGGATTTCCTGGGAGCCGAGAAGAGACAGCTAATGACAGTTATGCAAGCATGCATTGCTAGAATTTCTCTTTTTTCAAGAGAAGGGATAGCTTCAGCTTTTTTAGAATAATTCTCTTCTAGCTTGCATAAAATGAAGGTTACCAACAAATCCAAAGTGCTGTAGGCTCTATGCCAGAAGAAAGCAACGACAAAACCTTGCCTAAGAAAACCTTAGGAAATTAATGGGGTCTCCTTAAGTTGACAGGTGACTTGAATGCACGTACACGCATACACAAAGGAGAGGAAACATGGTAGGAACTTCTCTGCTTGTGGGACTGGGTCCTTGTTGTTTTGTGGTTTTTTCCCCTAAAGGTGTTATGGATCTTCTCTCTTGTGTGCATCCACCAAATCTTACATTAGAAGTTTGGAAGCCTTTAGTTCAGGTCTGGAGAACTCTTCCAGACACCAAGCCCCCAGATGGTGGTAGGAGATTGCCCTACAGGTCTCTCTCTCAGACACACACCATCCACCCACAAGGACCACAAGGCCCTCCTTACTTTCCTCCAAGCCCAAACACCTGATGTTTCCCCTTGCAGAGAGAGGCACTGGGCAGTTGCTCCATTCTTCTCTGTGCACAGAGAAAAGGCAGTTGTTCTTTAGCTCTGTGAATCCCTGCTCTTATCTCTGATCTATGAGCGGAGATAAAAACAGAACTTCCTCTCGCGGGGCTAGAGATAGGCTGCATTTCTCTGGCACTGGAAGAAGAACCTCACAGCACAGAGCAGGTCTGCTCAGTGCTAGAAAAGCCACTCCTTTTCTTTAATGCTTGGATTGGGAGAGGAACATTAAAGCCAGTTAATCCTGAAAGGGGCGAAAGGCTTCTGTGAGTGTGCTGGTACTTCTACACTCCTTTTGCACTCTGTTCCTGACATACAGTGAATGAATCGAAAGATGCTAATTTTATCCCTGACTGCCAGGCAGCCACCCAGAATATTGCTATACTATTGCATACTGCCTTGTGGATGATGCCACCTCCGCGCCTGCTCTTTTTGGGCCGCGCTTAGTCTCACCATCACTAAGACAGCTGCTAGTCTGGAAACAGAACAAGACCTTGGGAGGTTTGCAGGGCAAACATAAAAGCTGTTTGGTCTTGCTATTGCTCTGGCCCTTTTTGTTCTTGGGACCTTAATGGCCAAAGAAAGCAAGGCACCACTGCTTAACCCTCGAGAGGGAGCAAAGGCTTTGTAATGTATGTGGAATTGAAACCTTACCATAGAATAAAAGTATACCAATGTAAATGGTGGTGGAGGTGGCACAGAAGCAAAAGTTAAACGACCGTGGTAATAGCGTTATGCAGGATGTCTCAGGCTAAGACATGAGGCTGTTCCAGAAAGGTCCTGTATTCCAAAATCCAAAAATATTTGAAATGCAGAATACTTCTGGCCCCAAGCATTTTGGATAAGGGAGGCCCAACTGCTGTTGTTGAGGCGCGGAGGTGGCATCGTTAGGTCTCAGGTGTGTCTCTGTCTCAACCCTTTTATTTTCTCTCCTCCAGGGATTGGGGACAAATGATGACACCCTCATTCGCGTGATGGTATCTCGCTGTGAGATCGACATGATCGACATCAAGGCGGAGTTCAAGCGGATGTATGGGAAATCCCTCTACTCCTTCATTAAGGTGAGCTTGTGCCCGTATCTGTTTTTTTTCCTTGTAGGACTTCAGTCTGTCATTGGCCCCAGCCAAGGGAGAGCTCAGTGCAACCCACCAGGTTTTTTTGGACTGCAGCTCCCAGTATTCCCTCACCATTGATCATGCTTGCTAGGCCTGATGGATGCCGCAGTCCAGTAACACCTGGAGGTCTGCGCCTTACCCACTTGTGCCCTGAGCAGAAAATACAAGCTGCTTGAGCCGACTTCTGTTCCTTTGTGTGGGAGTTGAGCTGGGGAATTTCCTGGAGGAACACACCCAGATAATTTGGAAGCTAAGGCCATTAAGCATCACTCCAAGAGGGAACCACCTTTCATGGCAGGTTTGGTAGGACTTCTCCCTGTTTCTTTTCGCTCCAGCAGGTGAAGATGTTTCCATTTAGGCAGGCTTTTGGACCTTGAATTTTAACTATAGAGCTGTAGTGTGGGTGTGAAGCGGTGTGCTATATTTTTTTAATCTGCAATTTTTAATGCTTTTTTTCATATGTCTTAAATATATGCTAAGTCTTTTAGCTGTTTCTAAGCATTCTTCAGTAATAGGAATATTTAATTTTAACTTTTGTAAACTAAATGTTTTAGGAGTATCTTTTTAGATTATTTATATCCCATTTGGGATAGTTAAATTCACAAAATAACTATAACCTTCCCATTGCTTCTGAATTAAGTCCTCATGGTGGTTTGCATTTCTCTTCCAGGGAGACACTTCAGGGGACTATAGGAAGGTTCTGCTCCACCTGTGTGGTGGGGATGACTAACCCCACCAGGGCCTCTTGCCTTTTTCTTCTACAGCCTAGTCTGTGCTCAACACCGTCTGTAGGAGACACCCAAGTAGCCCTGACCTGTCGCTGTAATGCTCGCATTGATGCAAAGAATGTCCGACTCTGATTTTGCCTGCTGGAATAGCTACGCAAGTACCTGTGGAACAAATTGGGGGCTGATAGCAGGTGCTCATATGCAAACTAAGATGAATAAATGGTAGAAGTCCTTTTTTAAAATGTTTATGTTGTGCCTCCTGCCTTCTTCCATCTCTCCTGCAGGAAGGTTTCTTGTCGTGAACTTGGCAAGTTTTTCTTCTTTTCAAAGTCTTCTGCAGTTCCTCTTGACAAAGGTTGGTTTATTAAGAGGCATAAGAGCGCTGCCTTTGGCATTTTATCATTTTGCACTCATTAGCCTCTGGAATATGGCAGAGACTGATTGGACATATGTTCCCAGCGTAATTGGTCTGAACATCACCATGTATCAAACAACCCCCCCCCCAAGCATACCCAATGGGGGATAAAAGCCACCTATGATCTGATGACCCTCTCTTGCACATTAACTGGGAGTAAGTCCCATTAAAACACTGGGCCACTAACTTCTGAGTCGGTATAGATGGGCTCAAGCTGCTGTTTTCATAAATCCAAGGAGAAAAAGCTAATTTAGTAGATCCAGACACATCGAGTCCTACCCTGTTCTGCAGTTCTAAGAACAGATTGGCGGTAGTTTCCATTTACACAGCTCAGTGATGGTACCTCCTTTAAGTGCTTTTGGGGGTGAAAAACAGAGGAAGCCAGTTTCTGTTGAGTTTTTAAATTCAAGTGAACTTGAGGGGGGCTTTCAAGAAAGAAAGTTGCTCTTGACCATGTATCTGAACAGAATGTCCTTAAAACCATCTCCATATTTGAAGTTTTCCTTCAATGTCATTTACCAAAATGATGGAAATGGAAACATCGTATTTTGCTTCCCTCCCTCAGATGGACTTGGGGTAGAACTGAATGTCTCCACTGGGCACATTCTCTCCTCATAGAGAGGGACACAACGTTAAGGGAGAGAAGAGTGTGTATGAGGAAGGCTCAAGAAGCCACCTGGTACGGGCAGGGCTAAGGTCAGAGCAACTCACAGCCGCAAACTGGGGGAAAAGACCAAAGCAGAAATCCAAGTGTATGTTCTGGAAAAGCAATTATTTTTGATGTTAATACAGAGAACATTCTCACTCTCTCTCTCACACACACACACACCATGCATGCGCTAGCTAATACTGTTGCTGGAGGCTTCTGGGACAGGCAATTTGGGATGGCCCAGAGTGTGGATGGGTCAAAAACTGAAAAAAATAATGCGTGGGGGAACCACTTTTGCCATCCCTGCCCTAGACCCAACAAGAGGCTCATCACTGTCCTGAAACTAAATAGTGCTGAGTAAATAAAGTAGATTAAATAAATCTAAATTGATAAGGCTAGTAGTCTTGAAGAAGAGATGGAGGGTGAGAGTATATGAATATTTCACTGAGTGGAGATGTTCTGTTCCTTTTAATTCAAACGCCCTGAGAGGGAGACCAGCTGCTTGGCTTCCAAGATGGCATGGCACTGTGAAGTTGGCCCTGAGGGGTGGCAAGATCGGTGTGAGGGTTTCTTCCCTCTTTATAGCAGCCAGTACCTCTCCTCCATGGTTTCAGGAGAGTTAGACGGCCAAGAACTCAATAATCCATAAGGCAAAAGTATCTCTGGAAAACAACAATTCTCTTTTGCAATAAATACAAAGGAACCCAGCCACGTGCATCGTTAGGCAAAAGTTTTTGGGGGTGGAAGGTCTTTGCCAGGTGGTCAGATCATTTCTTCTTCCTCTTGGCAGGGCAGGCGGCTTCCGCTTCTCCAGCATGGCTCTGGCACGTAAGGGTCGTACGTCCATTTGGGGAAGACCCGCTTGTAGAGGGTCATCAGGACAGTGTCCTGGGACTTCAGCTGCCCATCAAACTGGCACTTCATGTGGCCATGGGTACCTGGCAGCAGAGAGGAAACACTAAGAGGTCAGCCGTCTTGAAACACAACAGAGAGGCCTGCTGGTACACTCACTGGCAATGCAAATCATACCCCCTAAGCCCAGTTTTCCCCCACCACCCAAGGCCTAGCCAACTCACCTACAGGCTCCTTGATGTGCCCTCGCCGGCCCCACTTGGTCCGGAGCTCCACTGGCTTGAACCACAACACATCCTCTGTAAGACAAGAACACAGAGGAGGACAAGAACACACGAGCTCTTTCAATCAGCTCGGCACCATTTTTATCCCCTCTCAGTTTGGTTTGCGAGCGGTACACATGCCTGTGAGCAGTCCCAAGCAAACCTACATAAGCAAAAAGAAGTGAGGGACACCTGCTGTTTCAATGCTTGCAAACTACAGAGACGGTCCCTTAATTCAACAAGGAGCCCACTCTTTCCATAGACAAGACCTGGGACTGCAAGCACGCACGGTCGCAGGCAAACTCCTGTAGGTAAGAACTGAGGAAAGAGCGAACCCCTCATTGAATTAATGGAACTTGCCTGTAATTTGCAAGTGCTGAAATGGTGGAATGTTGAAAAACAAGTGGACAAAAAGTGGAGGATGCCTGTATAAACAAAGGTACAGCTAAGAAGGAACCTTGCCCCAAATGATGGAAAGCCAGGTGTACCAGTCAAGAGCAGACAATGCCGGATTGGGGGGACAGAGGGTCTGACTCTGCCTAAGGGCTGTTCCTCCATTCCTCTGCAAAAGTCCCCAGTTCGACCCCTGGCCCCTCTGCGCACAACCTGGGAACAGCCGTGCCCTGAAACCCTCAGAAGCCACAGCTGCCAGTCAGAGCCAGCAGTGTTGGTCTAGAAAAACTACTGTGGTCTTCTTTGAAATAAGACAGCTTCCCTAGGCTTCCGCTACCTCATCAGGACATCCTGGCCCCTGCAGTTTGCTGACCAAATGAGACAGCGACAGTGGGCATGCTTGGCCTGCTCCCAAGACTCTTCCTTTGGGCCCCATACCTCTGTTGAAGAACATGTAGCGCACGACAGCCATCTTTCTGTGGATCTTGAAAGGGTGACCACTGAGCACCACCCGCTTGATGACCAGCCTGTCAGGGTCTACGCTGAGCAGGGAGCCAGTGGCCAGGAGGCGGTGCCTGCCTGCAGAGAAACACTGCTGTCAAACACGATACCAGAAGGCAACTGGATTTGCCCCTCCAGAACCAGACGCAACGAGCAAGGAGCTTGTTCCAACCCCAGACTCACCATCACTCTCCTGTTTGAAGAGCAATACAGAAGCTGGGGGAAAGGTGATGGGGGCGTAGACAGTGGCCACTGTGGTAGTGTCAACGTGCAGAAACTGCTCCAACTTGTGCTTGTCTCCTGAGAGAGAGAGAGGAAGAGAGAGAAGATGCTGTTTTTGAAATCAGGTTGGTTTCATTTTGGAATGTCTTACATCTCACTCTAGAGCTGAACAAGACAGGACTCCCGCTGTGGCTTATGATGAGCAGATCTGGGACTGTTCTTTCGTTCATATTTAACATTTCATAGAATCATAAAGTTGGAGGAAACCAGAGGGGCCATGCAGCGCAATCCCATTCTGCCATGCAGGACAACACCATCAAAGCATCTCTTACAGATTGCCATCCAGCCTCTGTCTAAAAACCCACAAAGGAGGAGACTCCACCAGACTCCCAGAGCACAGCATATTCCACTGCCAAACTGCCTTTACCTTCCTTAGGGGCCCCATCATCTCTCAAGGTCTAAGACAAAAACCAGCTTTCCTACCTGTGCTGTGCTGCGAGTAGAGTGGGGAGGCCCGGAAGCGGCGGAACCCGCAATGGATGATGACTTCTTCCTTGGACTGGACAGGCTCGCTGAAGCCAGGGTGGCGCTTCACCAGGAGGTTCAGCACAGACATCTTCAGGCAGCAAAGGGAGAGCGTGAGGGAAAGCCTTTTGTCAGGAGCATTTGGAAGCCCCAACTGACATCCCCAAGGCAGGATATGGAAGCCCCAGATTACCAGAGGAGCCTCCAGACGCTGAACGAGTTCCAGTAGTGTGGTGGAAAGCAACTGCTGGCTCCCTGCTCTTTCCCACTGAACCTGCTCTTTCCCACTGAAAACACAGGATAATATGCCCCTCTTGGGCTTGGGACTCACCTTCTGCTCATACGGAAGCAGTGAGAAGAGCACCAGAGGAGCGCCTTGCTGGAAACTCTCCAGGACTGAGATGGGGACATTGCAAATGTGAAGCGTGACGTACCACCCAACCTGAGGAATGGGCAGAAAGAGAGGTTGAAGTGAGGGGAGGGGAGAGCTCAGCACATCCTAGATCCAGGCAGTAGATGCCACCTGCACTCTGCCAGCAGAAACATTGTGTACAGCCAAGAAGAAGGTAATCTCTCCCCGCTGATGTAACTTAAAACAGAGACTAGGAAATAGTTTGAAACAGCAACATAGGAACTTGCCTTATACACAATCAGATCCTTTGTCCCTCTAGAGCCATACTCTGACTGTAACAGTTCTCCATGGTATCAAGCAAGATTCCTTGTTAACCCTACCAGGCGAGGAATAGGCCTGGGATCTTCTGGCTAGGAACATGGGAAGCTGCCTCATACTCAGCCAGATCCCTGATACCTCCATCTCAATTCTGACAGCTCTGACGGGCAGCTTCAGCTCCCAGAGTTTCAGGAAGGATGGACTTACTCACAGCCTTATGTACAGATCCCTGGAATTCTATGTCTGTCCCCACTGTGTTACAGTGGATGGACCCAACCAAGAAAACCATAGTTGCCCTGAGTCTGCAGCATTTGAGCAAAGCTGTTAGTTCTACTGCAGGATCTGTCCCAGCCCTGCATGTGAGCACATGTGCATATGTGCCTTCAAGTCACTTGTTGAGTTACAGCAACCCCATGAATTTCCTAGAGTTTTCTCAGGCAAAGAATCCTAAGGGGTGGTTTTACCAGTTCCTTCCTCTGAAATACAACCCTACAACCCACCATATGTCCAAACAGCCATTGAGAGAAGCCAGAGCGACACAGGCACTGAAGACATGTTCCTAGTCAGTGGGAATCTTATTCAAATTCCACTCTATGGCTTTCAAAATTCTAACAGGTTTTGAATTTACACTTTCAAACCTGGTGACAACTAGAAACTAGCTCTTCTGTTTCAATGACTCCTTAGGTTCTCAAGTATTTGTACTTCCATCTGACTCAGAGAGAGCAGGTAATCCTGCCTAGAAGTCTGAGTACTGTCCTGTTTGCACTCAGCTGATAGGGAACGATTCTGCCTCTCTCTGCTCTGCTTCTCTCCTATTCTTTAAGAAGACTCTTGAAAGACCTTAGGCTCAACTGCAGACAATTTTCGTCCCTCCAGTGTACATATGAAACACCCAGCATGGTCAAGTGGTTTGAGAGTTGGACTGGGGACACTGCAAGACCAGGGTTCAAATCCCCACTTGGCCGTAGAAACCAATTGGATGACCTTAGGCAAGTTCCACTCTCTTAGCCTCAGAAGAAGGAAAAGGCAGACACCCTGGGAAAAAAATCTTGCCAGGAAAACTCCACGACAGGTTCTTCTTAGGGTTGCTGTAAATCAGAAAAACCTGAAAGTATGTATAAACAGTGGACAGTATATTTTCAGCTGAAAAATGCAACCTGGAAGTGACTAGAAGTCAATTTCTAATTTCAAGGGAACACGGAGGGTGTAAAAGTCGGGGGGGGGAGGCTTATCTCTACTTCATGAGAAATGACTGAACCAAAAAAAGCAAATGAAGATGACAGCTAGGCCTCACCTCAGCTCCTTCACCCTCCTCTTTCTGCAGTTGCCGGAAGATGTGCTTCCTTGTCCGGGAGAAGTCTTGGAACTGGAAGATCCGGGCATAATCCCTGGGCAGGTTCTCCTTGGGGTCCCACGGAGATGTTCGGAAGCTTTTCAGCCCTCTGTACTTTTGGAACCTGTTGATCAGAAGGCATTAGCTCTCTGGCCCAGAGTTCTGCAGCTTTGGCTGGCTGGTGTCCTGTTCCCCTTGCCCCAATTCTATGAAGTAGCCATAGGAGTAGGGGGAGCGGGGGGGGCTACATTCCCACCACTTAGACTAACAGGCTGTTTTGGGCACCAAGACCTCGCTCTGCATGGACAAAAATGACCGGGCAGCTCTAAACAGGAATGGGTTCTTCTGCCATGGGCAGATTGTAAATACAGATAAAACACACAGAACAAGCAATCGTAGGGAAATTAAAACTGCAAGCAAGTATTTACCTTTTCTCCTCAGCTTCTTTAGACAATTACCTGTAGTAGTTACGTAGTGCTGGAGGAGAGTTCTACAGATACCATACACTGCCAAAAACCCAAAAAAACAGGTCCTAGATCAAATCAAGTATGAAATCTCCCTCGAACTCAAGACGATTAAACTGAGGCTGCTATGCTTTGGACATATCATGAGACAATGGGATTCACTGAAAAAAAGATGATGATGCTTGGTAAAGTGGGAAGCAATAGGAAAAGAGACAACTGCATGGCAGTGGATGGACTCAACTAAAAAAGCCATGGCTGCCCTGAGTCTGCAGCACCTCAGCAAAGCTGTTGCTAACAGAATTTCTTGAAGATCTCTCAGTTGTAGGGTTGCCACAATTCATAGCTGGTTTGATGGCAAACAACAACCTGCAGTAGTAAAGTTTCCTGTAACTGTCTATTTTAAATGCTTTTTTAAAAAACAGTATGTCTCAATGAAGGAATAAATTTTCTTTCTAAATGCTATGGGGAATTTTAACACGTACATCCACCCCAAGACCTTGGATCCTTTGCATCCTCAACTTTTCCTCAAACCCTAAATGCTGCAAGCTGGTGCCATTCTGTACCCACTTCTCACACCCTTGCCACTGGGTGGGTGGGAGGCTCTTACCGGATCCGGGCCGCTACATCCCGAGGGGTGTCCACCTCATCCGGAAACATCTCCTGCTGCCGCTCCTGCCTGTACTTCTCCAGCATTGCCTCGTCTTCCTCCATCTTCTCATCTCCCTGCTCAGTCTCTGGGAGTGTCATGGTCTCACACTCTTCTTCCTCAGGGGCTTCCTCCTCCTCCTCCTCCTCACCACTGCTCTCATCCTGGCATGGGGAAAAAAAATTGCTAGTGTGGGGTCTGGAGAGATCAGAAGAGAAGTGCTGCACAGCCCCAACACTGCAGATGGCCCCTGAAGCATCCCTGGACCCCCTCCTAAGTTCCCCAACACCCTGTTCCATTTTTTTTTCCAGGCAGTTTTTAACCCATCCCTCCCCCTGACATAATCTCCTCCCTGCCCCTGGCTCCTAAAATAAAAAATAAATAAATAAATAAGCTGAAAATTGACCAGAAATGACATGGTGCCACTTCTTGTTGCATCAAGAACTCACTGGAGAGGAACAAAAACTGACCCCTGCTTCCTTTGCAGTCTTCCACCCCTCCTGCAGGTCTTCATGACATGCTACAGTGAAAATGGTGCTGAACCCCATTACCTGGGAGATGGCCTCTTCCATCAAATTGTTGCTGTCATCCTCCTCCTCCTCCTCCTCCTCCTCCTCCTCACTGCCATTCTGAGATTCCTCCTCATCAAGGATCCAGGCAGCCTGGTAGGCAGATGTGCCTTTAGGGACCCTCTTGGATGTTTTCTTGCTCTGTGCAAGTGACTCTGCCAGTGCAGATGGAAGAGGAGTTACTTAGCACCAAACCCAAAAGCAGCCTTCCAAAAACAAACACCCCCTCCCAAAACCCTAAAATAGCACTTCCCCAGCCAGAACAACATTATGGTCCAGTCTACCTTCAAGCATCAACAAAATGGAGCTGATGTTACTTAAGAATACACTGCTAGCACCCACTCTAACAAAGTTGAAAATTCCAAAACCCATGAAGTCAGTAAACTGAGATTGGGTGCATTCTACATAATGCCCATGGAAGAGAAATCTATTCAGAGAACAGAAGATTTACCTATATCAGAGCCAAATGAAAGCCCAGCCAAGCCCTCCTGTACCCTCCCTGCTGGAAATGGAAAGAAATCAAGATGGCTGGCCCTGGTGGAGAGAAGACACCCAGCCCTGCTTGGTAGGTTCATCAACTGACCTTCAGCCTCCTTCAGCTCCTCCTCAGTGGGCCACGTCTGCTCTCCATCCATGGGATCAGGGACCACTTCTGACTCCAGCGACTCCTGCCTGCTTGGGTCAGCCTTGCTCAGCACCTTCACATCCTCCTCCATCTCATCCACTCCACTGACCAAGTCATCCTAAGGACCAAGAGGGAGATACTCAAACAGAGGGAAAAGCAGCAGTTGTCCACACCAGCACTCTTTTGCCTCCTTGGTCTCAGGCTCATTCCACTGTGCTATAAGACCCACCTGCTCCCCCAGGCTCCTTGGCAGCCCTTTGGTGACTCGGGGGTTCAGCACAAAGGGCTCTCGGGGGGCATCCATCTGACTCATCTGGAAGTCCCCATGTCCTACAATGTGCACCAAGCTGTTCACGTTCAGACGCTGCCCCCTCACATAGCCAGACACCTTCAGGGTCCCCACCAAGGCACTGTCTGACTCGGGCACAAATTCGGCAGCCTCTGCCAGCAGGTGGGGCCGCCGGTCTCGGAAGGCCAGGTGACGCTGCTTCTGGCTGGCGAGGTGCTGGAGGAGAAGCGCCAATTCCTGCTCTGTGTTGAGGGGAAAGAGTTTGGCTTCGGGGAACCTCTTCTCGATGGCTTTGCTCAGCTTTTTCCGGCAGTCCATTTGCTTCTTCAAAGGCTGGTCAGCGAGACCCTGAACAGCAAGGCCTGCAGGAAACAAACAACTGGCCGATTCTAAATGGAGCAACTGGTCAAGGCCCACTATCACCCATGAAACAGTCTATATTTCACACATTTCTACTGCTGGCACAAGCTGTCATTATTCCCCTTTTCACCATAAACTGAGATAGCTTATCAAATGAAAAACAAATACAAACAAATGTGACAAGACACAGATAAAAACGTACAAAAAAGTAGTGTTAGAAATGTAATTGAACTAGTTACAGAAATCAAACCATTGAAAACAAGTAAATAATCAGTAAAACAGCATATTACAAAAAGCTATTGCTAAAGTGCCTAAAAGCATGTTCCACTTCTTCCTCAAAATCTCTGTGCCTAGGAAACGCATTTTGTCTGACTAAATGAATTCAGTAAAGCCAGAACTGTCCTACAAGCCCAGCTGCCTTTTACAAGACACTCACCGTAGCTAGGGAGTCCCTGGGCAAAGATACAGGAGAGGCAGTGCTCTCCAACAGCGTCCCAGCCTTCCAGGGGATCCAGCACAAAGAGGAGGGTATCGGCAACCTTGGCGAGGTCCATCACAGCATGAAGGTTCCCTGAATGATGAGAACGGTGTGGATAACCAAATTACACATCCTCATAGACCCTAACTAGCCCCCAGATTCCGCAGTGACTTGCTGGATGAGATCTGACAGCTGGATACACTGTTTGAATTTAAAAGAGCACTGAAAACCAGCCTCTTCCAGCAGGCCAATCAACGTTATTTTTTAAATTATGAATTTTTAAATTATGAATTCTAAAGTACAGATTGTTTTAATACGAATTGGTTTTTTATGTTCTTTTAACTGAGATCACATATTTCTAACCATCTTGTCTGTTTTAACTTGATGTCATTAGCCATATTTTAATCTATTATTGTTCCCAGCTTTGATCTACAGGGAGATGTGAGTACGAAACAACAACTACTACTACTGCTACTACTAGTACGTACAAATGACATTTTTATACATGAAAATCTGCTCTTGACACCCTCCAGAACAGCAAGAACTGAAAGTACGAACGCCTGGAAGAATTTGCAAGGCATTTCATTTTGAAGATCATTAGACAAGGTTTTTCTTTTCCACACAACATCCAACTGATGTTTCTAGTCCTTTTTACTCTTGGAAGAATCAGAGCCTGATTGTGTTATGAAAATGTATTAGAAATTACTTTAAAAAGAACTGCATGGAGGCAACTTACCCTGCTGCAAGAGCAGAGTTTCCATACAAAATCATACCCTTACCTGTGTTGGCCACCACAAAACGCCACCGTAGCTTGAATCGGGGGCAGAGCAAAGCAAAGCCTGGTGGGCCCCCCTTGATCTGGCATACAGTGGACTCCCCATCACTTTGGAACAAGCTCAAGATACGCTGAGTAGTAACATTTGCATGCAGTGGCACCACCACCATCAGGTGTGGTGGCCCATCCTTGCGGCCCAGATTCCGCTTCTCTTCTAACACCTGTGACCAAAGAACAAGGTGTGAGTCCCTCTCTCAGCTCTGTGGAAGCAGGAACCTAAGAGCATCCACTTTGCTCCTCAGTGACTCACCGCCTCCCTGCGCTGTTGGCGGAGCTGCCAGGCCCGGTTTTTGCGGTCCAACTTGGCCAAGTTGCGGTGCTGCTGCCGGCTGAGAGTTTTGACAGGGACCCGGCCTAGGAACAAGAAAAGCAGTTTTTAGGGCCAACTGTGCTGTATTTATGCAGAATGATGATGATGATAATGGTACATTACTTATACAACACAATTATTGTCCATGGCCCTTTGTAAATAAAGGAGCAATAAAATAGTCCTCTGTCCTCAGGCTTACAAACTGTTTGTCAGTTTAAATCCCAACACCCTGTAAGGTTTTTACTTCGCTATTTACCAAGATGGATATATCATGAGAAAACAAAATGCACTAGAACAGGCAATAACGCTTGGCTAAGTTTGAGGCAGCATGAAATGAGGAAAACCACAACACAGGTAGATTTACTCCCTGACTGTGCCTCTTAGGCCATTTCCACGCTACGCTGTTGCAGTGCTATTATTCCACTTTCAACACTCTGTGGAATTCTGGGGTTTGCACTTTCCTGAAGCCCAAGAGCTCTCTGGCTGAGGATTTTAAATGCCCCCCCCTAAAATGAAAAGCTTAGGCTTCCACAGGGTCTTAGAACAACAGCACTATTACAGGGCAGGGCGGGAAGGGCCCAAGTCTGAGGCAGCGAGAAAAGAAGGAAAACACACGGATTTACTCCATGACTGCTCCTCTCAGCCTGCAGCGTCTCAGCAAAATAACGGGGGGGGGGGCTGCTCCTGGAGATTTCTGGTTCAGGGGGTCGCCTGTAGATCGGACATTCTGGCTTGAGCGCACACGGCCGCAAGTTCGCCGGTAAGGAAGGACCCCGTCCGGACCAGCGGGCAGAAGGAAGGAAGGAAGTCTGCAGCACAAGCTGCCCGGGACTGAGGCCCGTTTCAGCAGGCGCCTCAGTCTCCGACGCAGGGCGCCGGCGCTCCCAACCTCCCTTTCACGGCTAGTCTCAGAGGCGCTACAAGGCCCCTCCCCATAACCTTGCTCGCCACCAGGCTATCAGCGACCACCGAGAGCCAAGGTAAGCCCGCGAGTTTGCTCAACGAGGAATACCGGCTGGGGGGAGCGCGCAAACGCCAGCCCCCGGCCCGCCCACGTCCTCACCGGCCTGCCTCCGCGCGTTGCTGCCCCGGTGCCTCCCCGCCTTGTGGGGCTTGTTCTGCTGCTTCAAGGCCCCCGGCCGGTGGGCCCCGCCGGCCGCCTTCGCCATGGCCGCGCACCCGCCCCACGAGACGAGCCGGCCTCCTTCCGCTTTCCGGCCTCCACGGCGGAAGTGGCGGCGCCAGATCTCGGGGGACCCGCTTGTAGGTTTGGAAGCGGAGACCGCTCCCCGGGGCCTCTCTGGCCGTTCGTCTCGATGCTTGCTCTGACCCTGCGGATCCCGTTCGGGGACTCCGGAAATAGAAAACTGGGCGCATGCGCCCTCGCTGCCTCTCCAGCTGGGGCGATAATGGCGGCGGCCGAGGTGGAAGGGAGCCGTTGACGGCCGTTCAGCCTCCGCCTCGGGCGGCCTTACCTGCCTCGGCGGCGGCGGCGGCGGCCCGGTTTGGCGGTTGGGTCGCGTCCCTCATGAAGAGAAGGCGCCGGCGGAAGGAGGAGTCGGGAGGCCATGGGCTCGTTGAGCAGTCGACTGTGGAGGGGTCGGGAGGCCTCGGCGGCGGCGGGAGGCCCCGGCGAAGACGGGCAGGGGGCGGCGGGGGCGGCGGGGGCGGCGGGGGCCCGGGCGGCCTCCAGAGGAAGCGGCCGCGGGGCCGCCAAGAGGAAGCGGGGCCGCCGCAGTGAGAGCGACAGCGACACCGACGACGAGGAGGACGAGGACGGCGGGGAGGAGGAGAGCGGCGAGCGGCAGGAGAGGCTCCTCAACACCCCCAGGAGGTGCGCAGGGCGGGCGGGCGGGACCCTGGGAAGTTACTTTTCCCGCTCCGCTCACCCCCCCACAGACCCCCCGTTACTCCTTTCAGTATTTAGGTGGGTGGGTGGGGTGTAAGGTTGCCGGGTTTTCAAAGGGGCAATAAAAGAGAGCGGCCTCTGAGAAGGCCCTCCCCTGACTCCTCGCCAAACGCGCCTGTGGCGGCGGTGGGGCCCGAGAGAAAGCCCTCCGGCAGGGATCTTAGCGCTCAGCCACACTTAGCGTAGAGGTGGTCTAACTAGGAGGCTGGTAAAGCAAGACAAGGGAAGAACAAAAAAAAATGTGCAATATGTGTTCGAAATGTTCTTGAATCTATAAAGGTATCTTCAGTAACGCATAGAGTAAACCCAGAAAAGATAGGCAGGGAGCCTCTGCCTGTGTAGAGAAAGTTCTCAGCGATAAAAAATAAGAAGACCTGAATATGTGGAAACTGAACTATAATATCTGTATAACGGTACATAATAATCATATGTCTTTTGCTATGATTATGTATATGATTATATACATTTATTAATTATTTCTCTCTCTCTCTCTCTCTCTGTATATATATGTATATAATAATAATAACAAATATTGAAAAAACTCAGCCACACTTACACTGGGACTGTCTTAGATGGTGTGGGTCCTAGCTTCGAAGTCTGCTGACTGAGCTAGATGTGCTTTGTCACAGTCATTTTTCTTATGTGGTTTTAGAAACTAACATAGTAATTCCTATAGTGAATAATTCAGTTGAGGTTACTTGGATCTCTCATTAACTGGCTTTCTCTGAACAAAATGTAATTTGAAAACCACCCCTTTAACTGTTGAGGCAAAAAAGATGAGGAAAGAGCTGCAAAATAGTTCAATGTGATGCTTGCACAGGAGGATTGTCTGCTAAGTTCTCAAAAGTTTGTGTTCAATATCCTTTGCTGAAATATTTCTCTTTTTCTGAATGCAGGAAAAAACTGAAAAGCACCTCCAAGTATATTTATCAGACTCTGTTCCTGAATGGTGAAAACAGTGATATCAAGATTTGTGCTCTGGGAGAAGAATGGAACTTGCACAAGATATACTTATGTCAGGTAAGAGCAAGCCATTTTCCTTGCTAGCAGTTCTTGGCTATATTCCCAAGGATCATTATTAGGACAAGGGTGGGCAGGCTTCATGCTTGCAGTATCTGCTTTGGTTTCTTGTTAGAAGCCTGAGCTCTACCAACGAGAGCCTGGTGCAAAAGGCAAACAGCCAGAATTAAAGAACTCTGAGCTCAGGATTTTGCTTTGAATACCGGAATTTTAATGGCATCCTCACATCTACTTACCCCAAGCTTTCTCTGTTTCTTTTTGCTGCTGTTGTTAATTAGCTGTTAGTCAGAAATCCTGGTCATTCTGCTGCAGGTCACTGTTTGAGCTGTGTCTCCCTCTGCCTGGGGAGAATCTTGAAGAAGTATTTTTACCTTTTGTTATAAATGGAATTACAGATTGTTGATCTCTTGAGAAATCTAGCATTTCCTTTTACCCTTTATGAGAACCAGGCCAAAGGTTAAAGTTCAAAACTGAAGGTGAACATCACGAAATCCTGGTATTACAGCAAAACAAAGGGATTTATTATGCATCCTGACCTTCAGACTCTTGCATTAAGTATTAAGTCCATGTGGAAGGAACTTGTGTTCATAAAAAATGGATAGTTGCTACAGGCATGTTGGCTCAGTAGAGGAGGCTGTGCCTTAAATTTCAATTAATAAGGTCTCTTGCATGTATCTCATAAGATCCCATAAGTCAAAGATCTTTGAGAGTAAATACAATAGCAACAATTACTCATAAAATGCTAAATTTTTTACATTAGAATTTTTGCCTAACCATTCTCATTTTCTGCTCTATGGTTCATAGCTATGTCTGCTTGTTCTGATCATTTCTTTTAATCTTGCTCATGGGTTTCTAAGCACAGAAAGTTTGTCCAGATTGAGACAGGCTTTCTTACACGTTCATGGGCCAAATTCATCATTTCATTCATTTCCAAGCATAGATCAACTTTTCTGTGCTGATTGAATCTGAAGCCAGTGAGAAACCAGGAGAGCAAAAGTGTACTGTTAGATTAGAAGGCCTTGGTGGTGTGATGGAGGAGGGGTGTGTCTGTTGTAGTCTCAGACTGTATTTCTGAACAAAGTACTTGAAAATGTTTTGTTTTCTGCTACATTTGAAAGTCCCTTTCCAGCACCATATCTGTAATATGCTGACAAATCATTTTGGAATCATAAAGGATAGGTTGTGTTGTACTGTGCCTTCAAGTGGTTACCAAATTATGGTGACCCTAAGGTGAGCCCATCATAGAATTTTCTTGGCAGGAGTTATTTGGGGGGGTGCACCTTTGCCTTCCTCTAAGGCTGAGAGAGTGTGATTCCTAAGGTCTCCCAGTGGGTTTCCATGGATGAGCAGGGATTCAAACCTGGTCTCCAGTCATAGTATGACAGTCAAACAGCTACGCTATGCTGTCTCTTCAAAGTTAGGTAGTAGTACACAAACACCTTGTCTTCAAACATCCTATTCATCTTTTTAAAGCAAAATATCTCGTCATCTATTTTTCTGGGGAAGGAAAGGTCTTTGGAAAACTGGGGAGAAAATTCGCTGATTTTCCATTCGCTTTTTTCCTGGGCCTTCTCATTATTACAAAGTAATCCCATTGAACTATGTGAAACTTATTTCTAATGAAAAATCCATCAGATTGTGGTGTCAGACAGTTCCTGTTTATCCCTCACTTCCAACTTTTGTCGTAAATTGGCAGCTGTTCTAAAAGCAGCAATAAGGAATAAATGTCTCCCTTCAGTTTACCACTTTTTCCCCAGGACTGGGAAAAGCATGGTTTCGATTGTCTCAGATCATAATGATGTGCTGATAGGAGCTGTAGTTATGATTTAATAAAGAATCACTTGTGGAGGGTGAAGGGGGGATGGCAGAGAGAGAGAGAGACCAGACCTGTCTTTTCTACTCTGGATTGAGACAGCACCCTCTAGATCCTGTTTTCCAAGTGGTTTCACTCTGTGTCAAGTTAGCTTCAGATAGCGGTACCTTGTTTTAGTAAAGATCTTAGACTTTCAGTCACTATAATGTAGAGGAAAGACTGCTTGGAGCAAAAAATTCACAGTGGTCTACAGCAGTAATAAAATATAAACAGGAGCCAGATATGCAATAAAATATTGATGTGGTCCATGGCGTAGGTGTTGTGTTGGACTGCAGAAGGAAGTTTGTATGGAATATGTAGTTTTTTAGTATGAGTCCCAAACTGACAATCATGGGAAGGGGATTTGATATTGTGGATGCCTATAGGCAGATACCTTACTCCAGGTTGCACGGAGCAGACCCCAGGAGCATTGATGTCATGTTTTCCCCTTGAGCATATTATTGAGCATATTAACTACTTAGCTACAGTACCAATCATAGCCATCTGTGAAGTTCAGCTAAGGTCCCCTAAAGTGCTGCTGGAACATTTCTGACTTGCTAAACATGTCCTGAAGGTTTGCTTGGTTTATTTTATTAACTCCATCTTCTGATGATACAGCTTAGATCATAAGTGAGTAGGTTTCCCAGTATTGAGGAGGAAATGGGAAATTACTATGAGTTCAGGAAACATTTCTTAATAGTCAGATTGAGTGTGCTTGACTGTTAGAAGAGGCTTAATCTGTGTATTTGCTGCTAACCTTCTTCAGAAGCAAGCAAGCGTGGATCGTCTGCAACTCCTCTTGCGTCACGTTGAAGTGCTTTGTTAGCAGTTGCTTTCTTTTTAAGTAGCATTGAAGTGTGCTGTGGACAAATAGTAAATTTCAAGTTTTCAAACCTAAGTACTGGATGTTATCTATTAAAACATAGCATGCAATGAGAAATTTGTTTGCTAACAGGAAGTGCTCTTATATCATATTTCACAGCAGCCAGGAGGTGTATGCTAATGGCTAATAACATATGCTTGGAGTTACTTAAATAAATTATAATTTGTAAATAATAAATTTCCCTTGGGAAAATACATTTGATCAATGGTACAGGGAATATACCGGTGTACAAATAGACTTTATTCTTTTGATCTCTCAGGTAAACTTCAGTGAGCGATAGCATCTCATAATGGGGTCACCTCCTGCTGTGATGAAAAGTTCTAGTAAAGCAGTATTTTTCACCTCATTGGATGGAAAACTAGCTATTTCTAGTTTTATATGAATTACACTTTATGAAAAGGTATACTTAAATGGTGTATGTGTATGTGTGTATTAATTTACCTACACCTAACTGTATGTTTGCTTCTAGCAATGTATATCTGTTTGTAGTATGAGACTGCACTCCTATAAATTTGTATGTCTTGCATGCAGTTCCTCCTTCAGTGCCTGCAGGAGTTTTCAGCTGCATTTCAGATAGCATAATATATTGGATGCTCATTACTGATTCCACCCCTTTTTATATATACAATTAATACTGTTTAGGTTGGACACAATCATTCCAGTTTCATAAAATATTGTGAAAGGCCTGCGTATATGTTCCTAATTGCTCCTTTTACTCACTGGCTTTGTCTCTGAAATCCAGAGTTAAATAGATCACAGTTTCCCATTATGTGGCTTAATGCTGGTTTACTAACCAGTATCTGAAACCACTGTTTGATATTTGTTTCAGTTACACAAAGGCATTAAACTCCAGTTTTCTCATTTTGGATGCAATGGGCAATTGTTGCTTACTTTAACCAGGATCGGAGCACCAGAGTCAGTGAAGAAGCAGTGAAAGCAAATGAGGAATATACAGGTTTGCCTCTTCCCTCCTCTGGTTTATAAAGCTGGGATTGTTGTGTCAAAATCAGTTAAATATTTCTTTACCTCTAAGTAAGTAATTCTTGAGTAACATGTACCTTCATCAACGATATTATGGTAATAGATTTCTTCCATGTCTATCATAGTGTTTCACAGTGTGAAGATATGGCACAATTGCTTTGTGCATTGTTAATGAGTGTTGTACAATTTAACTGCTTTTGCATTTTTATTTTTTTTTTAGAGATTTGAATTAAATGCATGGTCTTTCTCTCTGTAGTCTGGCTACTTCTCAAGTATGTTCAGTGGATCTTGGAGGGAGTCAGGAATGGATACAATAGAACTGGAAATTCCTGATCAGAATATTGATATAGAAGGTAAGCAAGGATTAGTCTTCTGTTCTGTTTTGCCTTTTTTTAATTTTATATCTCGCATTGAATTAGATCCAGTCAGTCATATTTAAAAGAAACCCATTGAAAACAATGGGATTTAAGCTAGGTGTTAGGTCTTTTTTAAGTATGACTATGAGTCCAACCACAGAGTACTGAATGAGTTAAGGTTTTCAGAAACAACATTCACCAGTAGAAATTGTAAATTAAAATACAGGCATACCTTGGTTAACAAAGCCTCTGGCAAAGATGGTCCTTGTTACAAAGTCGTTTTATGGGTTTGAGATCCCTACATGGACCAGTGGATGTGTTGCTCTGTGGGTTCAGTGTGGTAAGCATGACCAGATTTTTATCAAAACTTAACAGGAACAGCCAAACAGAGTTGTAAAAATAAAATTAAACAAACAAATGGAAGTTTATTAAGATAGCACATTAATCTTTGAACTATTTAATCATCTGCAGCTCTCCAGAAACCTATTCAGTTCTTTCCTCTGCCTGACTGTCCAGTCTCTATGACATTTCTTCGCTGTCTCTGTGTCATTTTTCCCTTTCTGCATTGTGTCAGAGGCAAGCCTCAGTTTCGTGTCATTTCTTTCCCTCAGCATTCCCAGAGCTATGATCGGCTGGCACCAACCAGCCTTCTCCAGCTCCTTTACGCTCTCCCTTTAGTTTTGTAAGCCATGATGGGTTGTTTCTTTTTTAGCTTTACAGGTAGCATTTGGATCACTTTATCGAGATGAAGTTTTAATAAATCCAAGCCGCGTCATTGCTCTCCTAGCTGCAGCCAGCATGCTGCAGTTGGTAAGTGGATGCAGCAACTCTTGTTTTGCTCAAGCCCGTTGAGACTGTAAACTACAGAGCGTCTTTCAGCTCTGTTTCTTGTAAAGGCCAGCATTTTATACATGCCACATAACAGTCCCCATCTTATCGTGTCACTTCTGTCTTCAAGCACATGCCTTGCAGAGATATAAAGTGCCAGGTTGAAGCCATCTGAGGTACAGGTGGGCAACCCCAATGGATCCAGAGTTGAGTTTTCTGCCCCTGGAAGCCTGTGGGGAGGCAACATAAACTGCTCGATTTTGGTTTTGAAAAAGGGGTAAATTTTGATGTTAATGCAGTGTAGGGATACAACCTGTTTAAAAGGTGAATTGCCACTCCTGGAGGTTTCCATGAGAAGCAACTGATCTTTGTAGGGGGCAGAAAAACAATGGTTTGAGGAATTGGGGGGTGGGCCAGTAACAGCCTTGGGATAGCCTCCTGATCATGGGTAGCAGAGCTTTGAGAAAGTCCCTTCTGGTTGCTTTGATTGCTGCCAGGCAGACCATCACTTCTTCCATGGTTTTTGGAGGTCTTTTCATTTGTGAGGGCAACTGTGACCCTCTGAGTGAAGCCCTTTAAGTCCTACCTATTCTCTGGTGTAAATAAATTCTATAATAGTGCCAGGTTTCATCTGCAGCCTAGAGACATATGTAATCGCTTCCACGCAAGCAGCAACTATCTGTAGGTAACCCATTGTTCTGTTTCTTGCTGCTAGCTTTTGGAGAGCAAATTGCATGTAGCATTTAGTTTTGGCAGTTCATATTTATTCTATATCACTATGTTTTTACAGGATGGCTTAATACAGCAGTGTGGTGAGACAATGAAGGAAACAATTAATGCAAAAACTGTATGCAGTTATTACAATTCAGCAGGAACATATGGATTAGATTCTTTGAAGAAAAAGTGAGTATCCATACATAGCATATGTATAGCAATGAACTGGGTAAGGAGAATGTGTTACCTCGCTGGGTTGTTATTTGAGGAGCATCTGACATGGTTCTTTATTAGGCACAATATTCTGCCATGTCTATATCCCTTTGAAAAATATTGGGCCCAGGATATTCATCGAAAGGTAGAAGGCAAAGCATGATTTTAGGGATGGAAAGTTGGAGAACTGAAAGTTCTTTAAAAGAATAATAGACTTAAAGATTTCTGAGTTGGGACCCCATCTCTAGTGCGTTGTAGTAATGGAGAGGAGGAGGATGGTGGAAGAGTATCAAAAGATATGTAAATAATAGTCTAAAAGTAACCATTTATAATGTGGGATGCAGGGGGAATGGGAACCATGATGGGATGGAGGGTATTGTAGTAGCCTGTGTGGGCTTCAGATGACGTCTGGTAATGTACCCCTGTAGGTGGCTTAGAATGCACATGCCAGAGGTTGAATTGCTTGATGGCTCTATCATTAGAATATCTTTCTGCGCCCTGTGAAAAGAACAATTTATTTTAAATCTAGGTGCCTGGAATGGCTTTTGAACAACCTGATGACACACCAGAGTATAGAACTCTTCAAAGAACTCAGGTAACTGAGGTTTCAACTCTGTTAGAGTAACTAGATTGGACATCCAGATGTACCTATGTTTACAATAGATCTTTCATAATCATTGGTGCTTTAGTTAATCATAGATATTCAGTTACACAGCTTTTTTTTTAAAAAAAAGAAGATATTTTGGAAGGCTTTGAGTAAACACATCCATTCTCTATCCAGCCATGTCAGTTTGCAGAACTGGGTTGAACAATATGTCTTTTTGCAGAGTATAATGTTATGTCAGTTTGAAAACAACTGCCAGAAAGTTTGTTTGTTTACTGTTCAGTGTATTGTTTCTGTTAGATAACTGTTGTCTCTTATCATACATTGTTTCCGTTTAAGTCAAATAGAATACAATCAGTCAAGATGAACTTGCCCCACTGATTTCCATGGGACTAAATTAAGCATGAGGAAATCTAAATCAAACTGTATGAGGACAATGTTTAGTATAACAGAATGTAGCTTCAAATGAATTCGGTTCTCATGCTATATTTTTTGTTCCAGTATAAGCCTCATGAAACAACTGATCAGTTCCTCTAACCTGTTTGTCATGCAAGTGGAGATGGATGTCTATACTGCACTCAAGAAGGTATTAACTTGAGAGCTCCACAGCTGGTGTCTCCAATGATTGATGCATACCAAATCCAATCTCATAATCAATTACTGTAATGCTTATCTACCTAAACATTTGCCACTAGAATCATAACACCTCTGAAGTATTGCTATTTCCAGTAAAAGCTGAATGTGTGCGTTTACATTAGAACTCAGTTTCTCTGGTGAATAAACTAAGCTTATGGTAGTCTTGTTTTAAACTAGTGGATGTTCCTTCAGCTGGTGCCTTCTTGGAATGGATCACTAAAACAACTCTTAAGTGAAGCAGATGCCTGGTTTTCTAAGCGCAGAAAAGGTATTCGGAATGACTTGGCATGTTGAAAATCTAAAGTTCTCTGTGGTGTTTGCAGAATATTGTTTGCATGCTTTATTTAGCAGGCTGCCCTGTATGCATGAAGAACCCTTCATGCCTCATACGACATAATTTTGTGCTTTCTGTACTCACCTTCTGCTTCTCCTTAGTTTGTCTTTGAGTAGCTGAGAGCCTGAATACTTTTTTAAAAAGTCCAATTAGGACCTAATTATATTAAAACATACTAGATGCAGACTGATTTTTTTTTTCTCTTTTAAAATCAAAATTTTGAGATTCGTCAGTTCTGTCTGCATGACCCATTTCTTACTGAGCAAACAAATTGTTCTATCTAGTGTGTCTAATATATCCATTACCAAAAGGTATTTTCACTTACCATGCTTCGTTGTGATATTGCAGATTTTGAGAATGGCGTTTCATTCTTGGAATCTGAACAAGGTAGAGCATTCTTGACAGTGTTCAGACACCTGAGGCTGCAGTACATAATCAGCGACCTGGCATCAGCAAGAATTGTGGAGAGAGATAATTTGATACCCGCAGGTAAGAATGGAACAGCTCATCTTCCCCTCTGTCCCAAACTGTAGAGTCCTCACCCTCGAATTTGACTACATGAGATCAAAATTGAGCTACTCCACCCGTTCATCCCCTTAATCTGAGCATTTGTCAGTTCACCCTGTTCTCATCTTCCCATTCAGAGTTCTTCTGTTTCTCACAGAAGAACTGGTTAAAGTTAAATTTCCAACGCAGCCTCACCCACTCCGCACACACTTTCCTCAAAGCGCCAAAACCTCTTTCTCTTCATTATAAGAGAGTATTTTCTGTGAGCGGTATATGTGTTAGTATGTATATTTTCTCTCATTGTGGTTTCTTGGACAGGTCAACCCTCTCAATCATTTCACTTTAATCAGCTAAGTGGCTTAACACTGAATAGGGTGGTGGTATTAGAATAAATGGGTTGTGGTTTAGTTACTAATGATTAATGTGCCTATCTATGAAATTAAAAGATTTTAACTGCTGCAACTGGTGTGCCCTATCTTTAAGATACTCACTTTAATCTCATTAAATTTTAGAATGGCTGTCCTCTGTGTACAAACAGCAGTGGTTTGCTATGCTCAGAGTGGAACAAGAGAATGATGTTGGGTATGTATAGTCCACCTCTTTTCCTATAATTTTCTAGTGGATCTCCTAGAAGAACTAGGTAACACTGGACATTAAACACTGGATCACTGATTAGAAAATAGGGATAGAATAAATGCTCCTAATTACTTATTCCCAAAAGAAGCAATAGACCAGCAAGATTTTATATAGTGTTTTCTAAGTATTTGCTGTCCCAAAGTGTTGTGGAGTAATTATTCTAGAGATAAAAATAGATGGTTTTGCACCAAAAAAACAACAACAAAAAAACTTTATTTCATGGAAAATAGGTTTCCTGTGCAGTTTTTTAAGCAAAAAGCCACTCATTTTTTTCTGAGAGTAATTCCGCCACAACATTTTGGGATATTAGAATATAAGGAGAATAATGTGGAGGAATAGAAGACTATCATAATTATGCCTTTATCCAGTTGTTCATTTCGTCACAAGTGAGGATGAAGTAATCAACGTCCCGAGTAAATACTAGATAAGAATGACAGAACATATTGTTTCTCCCTTTATCTTGAAATGGCAAAAGAATTGGGGGGAGATGTCAGGCAAAGGAAATGGTGTTGTCGCAGTGCTTGATCTTCAAGTATATTTGCACTGGCTAGATTAATGTATGCTTAAGTTGCAGTAATGAGGCAAAATTTTAACGTCAGGTAAATGTGCCTCTGACCATTAGGCAGAACTGGGCAGGAGGTGAATCTGGATTTAGTCCAGAGTGGTGCTTAGAGCTCTGTACGATGTTAAATTTTGTTGAGCTGATTGGGAACAGTGGCTAGTTTCACTCCCCAGTTCAGCACATAGGCTCATGAAGCTGCAAAGCCCCACTGCCAGGTTTAAATTTAGAATTTGAGAATCATCACAGAAATGAGTGAATTATTGAAAGAAAAGGGGAAGTGAGAGGACTGTATACATCTGAGGCGGTTAAAACCCCAAACAACAGGGGGTTTGGTTAGAACGCAGCTGCAGAAGGCT
The DNA here is from genome assembly GCA_948472985.1 of Iguana delicatissima. NCBI lineage: Eukaryota > Metazoa > Chordata > Lepidosauria > Squamata > Iguanidae > Iguana > Iguana delicatissima. The sequence goes on along the minus strand of CAOKZL010000608.1, from coordinate 642,044 downwards.
TCAGACAGTCTCGAGAGAACAGCAACATCGTTAACAAGAAGGATTAAGAAAGTGAAAAAGCAAGGTGGCTGAGTGAGCAGCTTGGGTATAAGTCAGCAAGCAGAAGGTATAACCTACTGAAATATCACCCATCTTACTTGCAGCTTTTTAGTTGTATGTGCATCCAGTCTGACAGGCTGCATTTTTTTTTGCCCTTTTGACAAAACATCATTTTATAGAAAGCTCATTTGTATGTTCAAGGCCTCAAGAAATTAATAAAGAGGAGCTCGAAGGAAACAGTATGAGATGCGGCAGAAAACTTGCCAAGGATGGTGATGTAAGCACTGGTATTTTTCCATGTAGTTTTAGTGTGTAATTCATTAGCAGTTTTCATAAGCTGTTGGCTTAAAAGTGAACTATAACAAAGTTGTATTTTCATACATGGATCAGTTTACTGCAAACATCAGGTGTCTGAAATATACACATGCATGCGCGTGTGTGTTTTTTTGCGGTGGTACACCCACTTGCCATAATGTTGATGATAATCAGGGGACTTTTTAAGCAATAAAATTAAACTGAAGTTGTAGGTTTCCTGTTCTGATGTGGAAATTTGAATAGTTAAAATAGGTCAATGGTAATCTAGAATAAAAGTGTTCGTTTGGAGTGTTAAAGATAAAGTAATGAAACTTCTTTGTATGTTCAAGTATTGCTGGCGATGGACAGGCTTCAACTTTGGTTTTGATCTGCTGGTCACGTACACCAACCGCTACATCATCTTCAAGCGCAACACCCTGAATCAGCCGTGCAGTGGTTCTGTCAGTCTTCAGCCCCGGAGGAACATTGCTTTCAGGTTGGTGGTATCATGTATGTAGCACCCCTCTGCCCCACATTCTTTTCTTTGGTCACGCTGTGCCATGTTTCCCCAGCACGAGGGACTTGGGCTAGATGATGCTTCTGTCTCTTTGGAATCAGAGAGGCCCCAAGTTAAAGAAACCATATTGGAATGTTCCACAGGGCAGGAGAGTTTTTCTTCTAATAGCAGCAGCTACATATCCCTGAAGGGGAAAAAAAAAGCAGGGCCTGTCTCCCTCTTCTCCTCCACAACAGTGGGTTGTGTGGGCCCGCCTCCCTTGTGTCATTGAAGAGTATTTTGGCAGTAGAGAGCCCTTTAGCATTGTTTCTCAGAGTATACTTTGCTCTTCTCTCTGAGCCTGGGTTAGCTTTTCTCTATCCCATTATGTGTCATTGAAAGGAAGTCTGAACCCCTGTAACTCCTTGTCAGACTGAAGACCCTTAGATTGGAGGAAGTGCAAGAAAGGTTTCTCCAAGGATCCTCCCCTTACTCTCATCTGGCCATTGTGGTTTTAAGGCAAAGGGGGATGGAGTCCAGGCATGCTAAGAAAGAAAACGTAACAATCAAGGGTGGAGAGAGGTTTGGATGCCCCCCCTTCAATTCCTCCTTCTTTCTAAACTGTCTGTAGAAATTGCCAAATTTGTTAGCTGGTTTGTATACACAGTATTAATGTGCTTGCCAGTTCCAGTATGGAAGTGCAGAAGACTGTGGTTAGGAGCAAATGCTTGCCAACCATCAAAAGCTTAACTGTCCCTCAAGCATTACCATAACTACCATAACGTTTACCTACATGAAGTCTGTTTGGGTCCTTTTGAGAGAAAGGCAAGCACTTGCTGGCAGCTTGACAGATTCTGTACATTTCATCCCTACCCTTCGTCTCCCAAGGTGCTGAAAGAGCCAGCACAAGTGAAATGAGGACTACAGTAGGTGCTCCCTCTTTTCTGTTTTATTTTCCATCTCTTTGCCCCAAGGGGAGGAAAACCTGCAAGACTTAACTTCTTACCTGTTTTCAGGTTGCGTCTGGCTTCTTTTGATAGCAGTGGAAAGCTTATTGGCAGTAGAACTGCAGGCTATCAGATATTAACCCTTGAAAAAGATCAGGTATGTGTTTGAAGTGACTGGTTCCTTCCACATAGTGCTTGAAAAACTTTGTTGTTCTTCCCTTGAAAACCTGGTTCCATTTGTAGGTCACAGCAGGAATGAAAGCAGGTCGAGGGATTGAGGTCCAGCAAAGGCTACTGTGAAATTAGCACTATTTGCATATTTTAAGGGGTCCTCTCACCACCTTTTTAATATTTCCTGCTTTACTCCATGTGGTGTCTGTTGGTGGCATAATGTTAGAGGCTAAATTAAAGAGATGGCTCCACAACCACATGAAAAAAGAAAAGTTTTCAGTACAAGGTAAATGATATTCAGAGGAACAGTAACTTATTTAGTTTTTTTTCTACCTATCACAAATAGTAGGCACTTAACACCAAACTCCTGGTGAATGTTGGCCGAGCAGCATCTCTGAAGCTGCATGATGTTGGCTCAGATGAGTTCTTTCCAGATTAATGGCTTGTCATCCATAAAAGGTTACTGTATGTTGGGTTTTCAGGAACAGGTAGTGATGAATTTGGACAGCCGACTGCTGACTTTCCCTTTGTATATCTGTTGCAACTTTCTGTATACTTCTCCGGAGAAGAGAAGGGAAAATGATGTGCAGCTGGAGAACCCGGAAACCTGAGAGATACCTTTGGAACTTCCTTTTGTGACAGCTTTAATTCACATGCACTTGACACACAGTGGGGAACGGAATAAAAAGACCTTACACAATGTAGCAGATAAAAATGCAACTCCCACTCCCATTTGAACATTCCTATGCATATCAGAAAGGGTTCAGAGTAACTATGGCACATCTGTGGCTTTCCATGAATATTCCAAGAGCTGCAAAAGAGGGACAGTTGCCAGAGAACTGTTATCTTTCCTGCAACTGACAGAGAGAATTTAAATTTAGCTCACCTAACTGTGATTTAAATGTGAAAAGCACATTTGTAAAATCAAGGATAAATGTTAGCTTAAATGTAACATGATATTTCTACTTGATGGCTTTGTTCTCTTGACTGAACTCTTAAATATTAAGGGCCTTTTATTGCCTTGACGAAACCCCACTGTTCCTCAGTGGTTGGACACCAGTGTGCAGCTTACCAGTTTCATTCATGGGATTTCTTTTTATTTTTTATTATTCATTAAGTATTTGGGGCTTGAGTGGATTTCCTGATGAGCTGAATCCTTTATGTAATATATCCTGTTTCATTTTCAAGATATATATTTTTAAACGTTGGATATGTTGCAATTTTTTTTTAAAAAAATTCATTTTGTGGAATACACAGAAGTAGAGATGAATCTGGCTGCTCAGCAGTTCCCGCTTGCGCATGTAAACTCCAGTGCATAAAAGACAGAAGTCACTATATGAGTCGGCCCCCATGTGGGTTAATGCTTTTTTCTTTTGGATGCCATTAAAGGCAAGCGCATTCTCCAAAACCACAGGTGAGCAGAGACATTTTTGCTTGGAGTGCCAAGTCCTGACCCGCAAAAAGGCCTCTCGCCTGAAAACTGTATTTAAATAATTGTGTTCTGTCCACCATGGCTCCTTTGTCCACCTCAGCTCTGTTGTATGAACAGCCATCTGTATTAAATTCTGAATTCCTATGCAGCTTTAAAAGGTACAGGAAGCTTCTCAAGGTCTGGGGTGTTCTCTTCACTTGAGAGAACTGGCCCTTTGCATGTTGGAAGTAGAACCTTGTGTCAGGACCAAAGTACTTGAAAAATGCCTTCACAAACACTCATGTCCTTGAGGATTCTCCACGATGTGTCTCGTGTGCATGGAAGCACGCAGCGTTGCACATCAGCTTGCCTGCAGGTTTTGGCTAGTAGCCAGCTGGAACCAAACATAGAAGGTCTTTAAGCATTTTCAGCTACATTAACCTGTACCTGTATCAGGCATATACATCCTGATTGCACTCAGGAACCTACGAACTTCCGAGTGCCTTTTGAGTTACATGTACGTTCACTGTTTTTTTTTTTAATGTTATTTTTAATTGTTGGTTGAGATAGGTCATCAGTTCCAGAAAAACAGCAACTGGAATCAAAAGATTTGTGTCTCATACAGATGTTTAACAAAAAGTGGTTCATTAAAGTTTCAATGTAAACTACAAATCGGTTTGTACATAACTTGTTGGGGGATGTTATTGAATTTCTACGTTTTATTTGTTCGTAACCTATTTTGTAATATTTAAGGATCTACTGTTTGTATGCTGTGTAGATAAAATAATAATTAAGCAAGTTGAAAGAGTGGCAAATTGTGAATAAAGCCTCTGCCCTTCGGAGTACGCTGTCCTCTTTCACAAAAGTATCTCGTCTTCAGGATTTCTGTCAAATGCAAAATCCTCCTAGCCTTGGCTTGTTTAAAAGATTGCTACAGCCCTTTTGGAAGGTGTGGTGAGGAGGAATCAAAGTTCTGTCTCCATCTCTGAAGGCCGAGCGATGCAGCGCTTGAGGGGCACACCACAGGGTGGCCCCTTGACTATGGTTATGTGAGAACATACAAACTGCTGATTTCAGCTCCCTGAGGCTTTTGTCAAATGAAAATTTCTAGTCCTTGTGGCTGCAAAGGTATGCCTGAAAGTTTGTCAGTCTGCTGAAATCCTGTGAGATACAGGAGGCATTCAGTAAGCTTTCCAGTGTCCAGTATCAGAGCAGTAGCGGGAAGGTGGTGCCTTTTCTTGTGCTGCTGTCGGAGGCTGCTGTCAGAGTTGGACAAGGGTGACCTACAATTGAAATGTCTGTCTGGAGAGCTGTTCCACATGCCACTATTGAAATTAGGTGTTCACCAATTTCTCCTTTGGACATCTAGATAAAAACTGTCTTCAGTATTATTGTGCCAACTCTCCCTTGGGCAGTAGGACGTTTTGAGCACTTTCCATTGGGAAAGCAATGACTGCGGATGAACAGACTGGCTCCAATTTTACTAAAAATGCCTGTCCACACAGATGGAGTTCCAGGTTCTCCACGTTCAGCTGGTGGCATGCTCTGCACCTTTCCTTCCTAGAGGCACATTTCAGATCCCGTCTGATCATGGAAGCTAGACAAGATCAGCCCAGTTAGTACTGGGATGGGAGAGTGCCAAGGAATACCAGAGGCTGGAGGCTACATCTCAGAGGAGGGAACTGGGAAGACCACTCTGAGAATTCCTTGCCAAAGAAAACTAGGAAATTTATGGGGTCATCACAAGTCAACAGGGGACCTGAAGGTGTGTGTGCATGCACACATACGCTACGTTACCCAGCTCTACCGGAAGATGGCACCCTAGTCCCACTATCTGCTTTGCTACCGATTGGTGACCTGTGCACTGTTCCCCAAGTCTGAAAATGATACGTACATGTATTTACAAGTGGCCAACCTTCTTTTCCCTTCCCTGAAAGAAACTGGGAAAGGCAGCATAGTATAGCGGCTTGAACATGGGACTGAGACTCTGGAGACCAGAGCTCAAATCCCCTCTTGGTCATGGCAGCCCACTGGGTGACTTTGAGGAAGTCCCACTCTCTCAGCCTCAGAGGAAGGCAATGGCAATCCCTCTGTGAACAGATCTTGCCAAGGAAGCCCTGTGATAGATTTGCCTTAGGGTTGCCATAAGCTGGAAAAGACTTGCAGGCACGCAGCAGGAACAACAAAAGAAGCTGGCAACAGTATGTTCTTCAGAGCCTGACAGATCCATGTGGTGTCCCACAAGGGTCTCCTCCTCTCCCTCCATCTTATCAGAGTGTGTCACTGTAATTACTTATCTGTATCTGAGAATTAATGAGGCAACCTTCCAGCCTGGGAAATCTGCAGCTTGGGGCAGGGGTATCAGGCTGAGCAATACTAGCTGGTGGTGATTAATGTCCAGGGGAGAGGTAGAATAGTGTGGGCTGCGAAAAAGTGAGGGAGGATCATTTGTCCTGGAAAATTAAGGATGTCTCACTTGGAACATCTGCCGGAGCTGATGATGGAGGAGGCAAAGGAGGAGAATGAAGAAAGGGACACTCCACTGATGCTCAAAATATCTCCCAACCCTGATATACCTTCTCAGATAAAAATCAAGTTCTCAGGCTCTGGGAGAAAAACAGATTTAGGCTGAACTGGTGTTTCAGAGGTTAGATGAGTCAGAGCAGAACAGATTATCTGAGACAGTGGTGGTGGGGTCTCCTCCTGTGGGATGTTATAAAAGAGAGCTTGGGTGGCCATCTGCCTGGAATGTGGCGTGTAAGCACTCTGCACAGGCAGCTTGGTGGCTCTTTCCTAGGAGAAGTCTTTCATATGTTCTTGGGTTGCAACTCCTTGTGTTTTCTATCCTGGAAAGGACTGCTGGGATTTGCAGTTCAGCACTTTCTCTTGATATTCCCACTTGTGCTGATACTGCTGTTGTGTGTCTTCAAGTTGCCTCTGACTTAGGGCAACCCTAAGGTGAACCCTTCACAGGGTTTTCTGGGGCTGAGAGTATGTGACGCACCTAAGGTCACCCATTAGCTTTCCATAGATAAGCAGGGAATTGAACTGTGGTCTCCAGACCACTACAGAATGCTGGCTCTCTTTTCCGCCCATACTACAGCCTAATGCAAATGACTGGCTGAGTAACATGTTAACGGTGAGGGATCCCTGACTGGGTGAGACTAGTGCGCCATTCAGTGTGGGATCCCTGATTGAGGGAGACCAGTGTGTCATCCATGGTAGGATTAGCCTGCTTTTGAGATTAATCCTGGCAAAAGAAAGAAGAAACAGTAGAAAATGCCTGGAAACAGCATCCAGAAGAAACAAAGGCAAGACTGGAAAGGTGGAATAGGCACACAGTCTAGATTCAGTGACATTTTCCAGCAGAGCCCTGCGTATTCGGTGTTATTTGGAAGCCAAAGAATACGAAAGCAATGCTCCTCCAGAAATTTGTTAGACAAGATTCTTGCACAAGTGTCATGAAGTATCACGGTAGTGACCCCACTGCCAGACGGAAGCCCATTAAAAACATTTCGGTAGAAAGAGGCCTTTATGCAGGGAAGGTGTGTAGCGGGTTAAGCTTCATGGCTTTGCCAAACTGTGTGACTCTGAGCTGAGAGGAGCCATGCTAAATTGTTCTAGTGGCACTGAGCCCATTGCTGGTTGCTTGCTGCTTGTACACAGAGCTCCTTAAGAAAATTAAGAGGCCTTTTGATGGGGAATGGCTGAAAGAGCAAAATATGTCTGGCTTGGCTGGAATCTCTGGCAGGAAAGGGGGCAGGGTGATCTTTCGGTCTGCTGGCAGTTAGTGCACAAACCCCAAGAAGAGTTGTCCAAGGGTTAGCACCAATCCAAATCATCCATAAACTGGATTCCCTGGTCTCAGCCTAGGTCCTTTTCTCTGGGCCTCTGGTTAGACCTACAGAGTCTTGTTTTATCTGCCCAGAACTAGACCTGCAAGGCAGGAATTCTACCTCATGGTCACCTGGAGAGTTATAAGCAATTGATCTGAACCCGACGGATGGTCCAAAAATGGGGGGCCAGAGAAGGAAGGCAAGGTCTTCTGGGCCGGGGAGCGACCAGCGCCAGAGGCCCAACTCAACACCACTGCAATGCCTAGCAAAATCTATTGTGCAAGAAGGTACTAAGTCCTTATGCAATGTTGTAAAAAAAATTTCCACTAAGGTAAGCCCATGAAAGTTTTGGTCTCTAGAGCAGATTTTAAAAACAACAGCAAGATCCACGTTCTCCCCGTGCTGTAGGGAAAGCCCGATGAGCCACGTGGGCTACTCCATGAGGTCACCCCCTTGAGATCTCCGGCAGCTTTTAGGATGTGTTTGAGCCTGGCAATTGAGCGTGCCGATGGTTTTTCCACTTGGCGGCCTCCTCCGGTCTCCTCGCTGGCGGCCTGCTGGGTCTCTGAAAGGCTCCTCTTGTTCCACTCCTGACTCTTTGGAAACCCCCTGAAAAAGGCCTCCTTTCAGAAGGACTGCTTTTCCTAGACAGAAAATGACCATTAAAAAAAAAAAAGACAAGGCCCACTTTTCTTGAGCCAGGAGTCTTTCTGCTCCCGTGGGTTGCCGTCAGGGCTACTTTGAGACCCTTCTCTCCCTCGCCCTTGCTGGGAGAGTTTGGTGCTCTTTTCATTGGTTGACTATACCCAAAGAGAGCCGCTAGCCTGTGTCCAGGGGAGAGGGTTCAGGGAAACATTCTGGTGCTCTGCCAGCAAAGGAAGCTCTAGTTCTCAGTGCATCCCATCAGGGGAGGCAGACAAAGTCCGTCCCCCCGACTCATTGATACATGAGGCAGAAGACTGCGCTAGCTGGTGGCTTCCAAGTCAGTGGGGTGGTGAATCCATTCCAGGTTTTACTTTTGATCTTTAAAGGAGCCGTAGGATGTGGTTATCCCCATAAGTGAGAGTGGCCCTGAAGGCCCATAGCAATGAACAACAAGGGTCTGTTAGTACCAGTGTGGTGTCGTGGTGAGAATGAGAGAACAGGGCTTGAATCCCTGCTCAGCCAGGAAGCCCGCTGGATTACCGTGGGAAAGTCACACTTTCTCAGCCTCAGAGGAAACCAATGATGGCAACCTTCCCCGAAGCCCTCTTGCCAAGAAAATCCAGGGACAGGGTTGCCATAAGTTGCAGCTGGCTTGAGATCACGTAACAACAACTCTTCTTTTGCTCATCTGCCTTGAGTGCATCATAACAGAATCACTAGGGTGACCTTGTGCCAGTTAGTTTGCAAAAATGGAAGTACCCCAAAATACAAGTTAGCAGTTTTCTCATACTAGTGTGTGTGTGTGTGTGTGTGTCTGAGGAGTCCTATGGGTATATTAATACCTACATTACAATGGAGATAAATATTTTACAAAAGCAACAAAACACTGCCTGATAGAGACCTATAAAACTCCGGTCATGCCAAAGGAGGAAGTCAGGCCTTTCGTCTACACTTAAATCATGGATGGAAGACCTCTGTTTGTCACAGCATGTGCTTTCCCTCACTTCTTTGCATTTAACATGCTATGTTTTGTGATTGGTCACCAGAAATGTAAACATATTTGCAAGTCTGCATCTCTGAGGAAAGCACATTGTGGGCTCTAATTAGCTACTCCTAATTCCTTCCCCCAATTATCATGGGAAAGGAATTAATTAGAAGGAGCTAATTACTTCCAAGCTCTGACTGGGCTATAGCTTTCACTCGCTCACAGACAGCCTACCATTTTCCCACGACTGTGATGACTTTCTCTCCTCCTGACGCCCTCTTTGCTGCTGCAAAATGTAGGAATGGTCTTCAAAGCTGAAATCCTAAAGGCTCACATTTGGGAACTGCTGCATAGCTTAATGCCAGGGACAGGAAGGACAGACAGACATCCCAAGCACAGCTGGCATCCAGATAGGATCCAGGTTTCAGGGCAAAATGACAGCAGGTGAACCTTGCTAACTGGAGGTCCAAGGTAATGTCCCTCCCAGTTCAGCAGCAGTTATGCTTCTGCCTGGAAACAGACACCCACTTTTAACTCTGGGAGCATCCTACAAAAGCAGAGGCTGGAACTGTGTGGGTGTTTTATGCGCATGTAAGTTCCTGCATGGAAGCAGCCACATTTGGCTTTTTTGCAAAAAGAAAGGATAAGCCCTAACTCACTGAAATAATAAAAGGCAAACAGAAAGAGTCAGGATATGAGTATAAAATACATATGTATATATATGTGTGTGTGTTTGTAAAACTTTATAACAAACATAAGTAACTAAAATAATTATTAAAATTAACACTACACAGTCCAGCCTATAAATAGCAATATGGCAGAAGGTCCAAGGGCATAAATTATTTGCCCACCCTGGGCAGTGAAAGACAAGAGGCATTTGTATTTTGTAATCAATCTATACTCTAGCGTTTCCTTTTGTCTGGAGGAAATATTAGACAATGTAAGGTTTATACTGACCACTGGTGCAAACTGCTAGCGCAAATGCATCTGGCTTCTGTTTAAAAGAAAAATGGATGAGACCTTGGGCCATCTTTTGTCCTTCAACAAATATATTTCAGACACACATCTTAGCTCTTCCCGTTTATCTTCCATTGAACGTGTAGACAACAAAGCATTTCTAAAGTCGTAGTTGTTTCTCCAAATAGACACCCAGTCCTGGCTTTTGGACATCCAGTGAAGACAAAGGGACACAGACAATTTAATCAGTGAACTGTAAGTGGGAAAATGGACAATTTTATTATAAATTGTCTGAATGTAGATGGTCTAAGCTTAGTAATTAAGAAGAAATATGGAATTTGGCATTGTATTAAAAAGGCTTCCCCCCCTTTTTTTTAGCAAGAAATGTGCCTTAAGGAGCCAAAAAGTGCTACCATACTCTTATTTTGGAGAGCAGAAATATATGTAAAAATCACAGAAATTCAGATTTCTGTTTTGGAAATCTTGGCATGTTAAAAGAAAGAGTGATATAAATCTGCAAATAAATGACTGCGTTTCTCAGCTGAAATGCTGATTTTTCCCTGGGTCTCTCCCCATCACCTTCCATCTCTCTTGATTTCTGCATCAGCAGAGAGGCCAAGAGCTTCCTGCAATATTCTCACTAGCCAAACCAAACCTCCCCACATTTTGAAATTCCCACAGTTAATCTCCCGACCTCTCCAAAGCTGCCCCTTCCCTGAGGTCTTCACGGGTCGTGCACCATTAATTTGCAAGCAAGGACATTCCTCCTCTTGTTTACTTTCAGCTGAGCTAATAAGTGACTAAATACTGGATGGGCTCATGGAGACACAGAGCTGAGTGCTGGGCATTCGGTGGTGAAGAAAATTCAGTGGGTGCAGCTGGCGAGGGAACAATGGCAAATACGTGGATTTGCTAACAGCAACCAATTGCCATTTTTCTGCCCCTGGGGTGCACAGGCTGCCAAAATGACCCCTGAAAAGAAACAGGAAGTGGGTGAGAGTTTACGCTTCCTTTTGAAAAACTGGATTTTTAAAATATTAAGCAGTGCAGGGGCACCTTGCTATCTATAGAATAGGAGAACTGCCTCAGAGGATTTCAGCAGAGGCAGTTTGTCTTTAAATCAAAAACAAGAATACGGCTGTCCTGGGGCTGTACGTGGCCTGTCTCTGGTTTGAGACACAAGGGCGAGCTTTTATTTCAAGAAAACAGGTGCAGGATACCAAATCTTCCATTGTTCAGGAAAAGAGACCTGCTCTTTTATTCTAAAAACAGGCTCGGCCAGTACCAAGTTTCCTCTCTTCTGAGTTTCCGGATGGCAGCTAAAACCAGGTTGTTCCACATGGCCTTGGGTGTTTGAAACCACACTGTCTATTTTGACTGCTTGGTTCTGATTTTTTCCAAAGAGTTTTTTTCAGTTTGTTTGTAAAAGTCCCCTCCCTCCCTCCGGCGCATATGTCCAGGGTGCCTCCAGACACCTTCCTTCTGGTGTTTGCAGCTACACTGGATGAAAATGAGTCCTGGGTAGGAGCACCAGGTGAAACAGAGGGCAGGGCTCATGTCCCTCTAATGGTTGCACCGGAGAAGGCAGTTCTGGCCGAAATCCCCTCTTCCGCACCACTATTAGAGGCAGGCCAGCCCTGTCCTGTATTTTAAGATCTGCAGAAATTTCCTCTTCTACACCACTATTAGAAGAACATGTGCCTTGTCCTGGATTGTTGTTATTCCAAGAAATGAACTCTCCTGAGCAACGAGGCTGGTAATTCAAGGTGGTGGGTACCCCAGGGTCCAAGGAGAACATTTCCTAGGAAGTGACTTGAGGACTTGGCCATTGCTATTGCTGTGTGCCTTCAGGTCACTTCTGACTTAATGGCAACCCTGAGATGACCCTGGTCATGTCACACACTCTCAGCCCCCAGAAGACCCCATGATAGGTTCACCGTAAGTCAGAAACGACTTGAAGCCACACAACTATTGCACGGCTGTCTTGGCAAGCTTTGTTCCGAGAGGGTTTGCCTTTGCCTTCCCGGGGATAAGAGAGAGTGTGCCTTGCCCAAGCGCACTCAGTGGGTCTCCACGGTTGAGGGGGGATTCAGACCCGAATCTCCAGAGTTCAACCCACAACCCACCACGCCGTGCTGATTCCCTGAGGGCTTGGCACTGGAGGCCAAAGGCAGCCTGGGGCTCCCTCCCCTCCCACGCAGGCAGGCTAGGCTCACACGGGCCAAATACCTGTCGTTCCTGGGAGGCTGAGTCACAGCCGATCTCCGGGTGGCAGCGGAGGGGGAGAGGCGGGCAGGCGGGCGGGCGGGCGGGCAGGCAGGTGAGGATTTCCCAGGGCTGTGGGTGCTGCGGCCGCCCCGCCTCCTCCTCCTCCTCCTCTGCCCTCTCCTGCCTACCATTTCCCCCTGGCAGGAATGATTCATTTCAACAGGAAATTACCAGCTGCGCTCCTGTTACTCTGAGAAGTGGAGTGGGAGGAGAGAGCAGGGACAAAGGAAGAGGAGTTGGTGTGTTTGTCTTCCTCGGAGGGGCGTTTCGCACGCTGGGAAACCAAGCAAAGACTCACCTGGGAACCGTCCCTCGCTCAGTCTTTTCCACGGAAGAATGGAGCACTTCGCTTCATATGGGGCAGGGAAAGCTGGGTCTCAAGGGAAGTTACTTTTCCGTTACTAGTGGCAGATGCAATTTTATTACCTTTTTTTTGTGGCTCTATGTCACTAGTCCCAGGGTTGAGAGGGTTGCCTCAAGGTCACCATAAGTCAAAAACAACTTGAAGGCACGTAACAACAGCAACAACAAGGTTTTCTCAGCTAGATGTGTTCAGAGCAGGGTTGCCTTTGCCCTCTTCTGAAGCTGAGAGAGTGTGACTTGCCCAAGCTCGCCCAGGGCGCTTCCATGACCAAGTGGGGATTTGAATCCTTGTCTCTAGAGTCCTCGTCCAATGCTCAGACCACGGAACCGTGCCCCTACCCATTCAACCCCCCTACCCGTTTAATAACCTGCGATTATTGTTCCTGAAATGGAAGTTCATACAAACCAGGAAAATGGAAGCAGCATAGGTGCAGCCTGTCACATTGGCTCACATTCAAGTGAGGAAGAGCGGCACCTGCTAAAATTTTCACTCTCTTTCCAGAGCCTCTGTTGCCCTCCTTTGCATCCGGACATCTTACGGGCAGCTGATTCATAAAACACACGAAGTGGCCTTATCCCATCCAGTGCTGTTTAACCCAGATAAGTCTCAATCAGTGTGGGTCTCTTTCCTAATCGCAGCCGATTTCCAAAGGCCTCTCTCTCGCTGCCTCTCCTTTCTCCCTGCTGGTGCCACAGCTGGCCTTGATCGTTTACCCTGAATCACTCTGTGAAGCAACGGGCCTGGCAGATGACTCAGGGAAGGAGTGGGAAGCAGGTTACCAACCCAAGGCCCTTCTATTTACATAAACAAATATTGTGGTGGTTAGCATGCAGATGAGAAATAACATGAGGCTGGGCTGGGCTGGGCTGCCAACTGATCAAGAGAAAAATACCTGACTTGCTCCTCTTCTCGTTTAGCAAAAACTGGCAAGTGAAGCCGTTTATATTTAATTTAATTTATATTCCAACTTTTTCCCAATATGGGACCCAGGACCGTTCTCAATATAGGATTACAACTGAATACAGTTAAAACTATATATGGTACAAAAGTTTTAAAAGCCATTAAATACACAGTCATATTGAAATGTTTGAAACAGTTTAAAATGCGTGTAAGAGAAATGTACAGAACACTAGTTCTCTTACCCTATTTTGTCTTCTGAATTTCCTATTTATTTACAACAGTTTATTGGGCATGAACTCTGCAATGCTAACCGAGGTCTAGGCCATTTCCGCCCTACATTGTTATAGTGCTATTATTCCACTTTCAACATCCTGTGGAATCCTGGGCTTTGTAGTTTAGGGAGGGGTCTTTAGGATTCTCAGCCAGGGAGCTCTTTGGCCTCAGGAAATTACAAACCCCAGAATTCCACAGGAGGTTGAAAGTGGAATAAGAGCACTATAACAAGGTAGGGCAGAAATGGCCTAAGCCCTTGTCCTCACCAGATGAGCCCGTGAGGATGGTGGGATGGAGAGAAAGCCCTCCCTGGAAGACCATAAGGTTCATGGAGGCTCATATAAAGAGCTTCATCACTTGGGCCATGTCTGCACTACACTGTTATAGCGCTATTATTCCACTTTCCACATCCTATGGACTCCTGGGGTTTGCCGTTCAGGGAGTGGCATTTAGGATTCTCAACCAGAGAGCTATTTGGCCTCAGGAAACTACAAACCCCAGAATTCCATATGAGGCTGAAAGTAGAATAATAGCATTAGAACAGTGTAGTGCAGAAGTGGTCTTGGGCTATTACAAAACTGGTTTTTAAAGGAGGGGGGGGTTTGGACTGGATGGCCCCCATGGTCTCTTCCAACTCTATGCTTCTATGGAAATAGACAGAAGCTCACTGACAAGCTGGAAGCTCTAGTTTGGAAGGAAAAGAGTGAATTAAACATCTTTTTCTGGGCATCATGGCAGTTCAGCTGGTAGTCAGAGAGCCGACCACTGCTCAAACTATTTGTTGCTGTTGTTGTGTGGCTTTGTTTTCAACTTACGGTCACCCCAAGGCAAACCTGACAATGGGACAGATTTGTTCGGGGGGGGGGATTTGCCCTTAGCAGTTATTTAGGCCTAAAAGCAATCATATATAAATCTTATTGATTCAGTGGGTCTACTATAGGTGAGGTTACTAGCACGAGTCAAGAGCCCTCAAATGGAGAATTGGTACCAAATGTGATGAATAAGGCTGAATGTGATTTCCTGAGCGATCCACCCTTTGGTCTTGGAAAACAAGTGGATAACCTTTAGTTGTTTCTGCCTTCTTCTTGGAATTACACATGAGTCCAGGGATGGAAATCACAGCCTTCATTACTTTTAAGCTTGCATTAGAGAGGGGAGTAAAATATGGCCTCTCCAGATATTGCTGGACTGCAATTTCCATCAGCATAGCCAACAGTGGGGGATGCTGGTGGCAACAGTCCAGTACTGTCTAGAGGGCCACACTTCACCCCATCCTGCTTTAAGGTGTCATTGGCTAATTACAGGTTGGCTAATGTGCCACATTCCCCTCTCTTTCCCGCCGTTTGGATCTGCGTCACTGGGGCTGGTTCATGATTGCACACCAGTGTCTGGTTTTTGGTTTCTGGTGTTTGCAACAAAACCAACACATGCGTGCCCATCATCCACAGGTAAAACAGGTTGCACCTCATATGAGGGGAAGGAAAAGGGTATTGTCTTGGGACAACTTTGGCTGGCGGTGGAATTGTTCTGCCTTGTTTCTTGTGATGCAACAGGGAATACTGAGACATACAGATACCCAGCGTGGAGGGCCAGTGGTTTAAACACTGCATGACAAACCAGCACAGGGAGAAATGTACCTGAACTCCAAAGCCTTATGCAATCTGGGAAATTTTATCCACCACGGAAACGATGGCATACAAAACAGAAGAGGAAGACATGAACTTACTGACTAAAAGGTGGCATGCAAAATGGCAAGGGAAACACACTCTACCCTTAAATGGCAATGCGGATGAATACATTTCCATTTCCTCCAGCCAGTTTCCAGATAATCAGTGGGCTTTCATAAAACGTTCCCATTCCTGCCTTTCTGGCCAGGCTGATAAGAAAATTAGTCCTGGAATATCCTGCAAAAGTTCTTGGAGTCTGATTGTAAGTTTATTTGGAAACAAGCTGTGTAAAACACCCACCATCCTGTTGTGGTTTGAGCACTGGACCACAACTCTGGAGACCAGAGTTCAAATCCCTGCTCAGTCTTGGAAACTGACCAGGGGACCTTGGGTGTGTCACACTCTCTCATTCTCAGGGGAAACCAAAGGCAAACCCCTTCTGAACAGATCTTGCCAAGAAAATCTCATGATAGGTTTGCCTTAGGGTCCCTCCAGGTCGGAAAAGACATGAAATTAAAGTTATTTGCATAATTTAGGATTCCAGGCTGCTCAGCTTTTTCCCTTCTTGACCACCCTATTCCTGGAAGCTTCCGGGAGCCTTGTCACACCTCTTAAGTAGGTTATAGGTCCCTCTTTCAGTACTTAACATTTTTCAAAACGTAATTTTTCAAAATCAGAAGTAGACCTTCAACTATTTTTTTAGAGATTTAATACTTAGTAATTTTTAGCTGAGGACACAAGCAAACCAATCCACAACCACAGAAAAAGAAGGTGGAAAAGAACAAAAAGTACTAGACTACGTACAAATAATCCTCATGTATAAACAGAACTAAAACTAAACTACATTAAACTAAACTAAAACTGAAACATAGTAACCCAACCCATTACCAGAAAACTCATCCTATTACCAGAAAACTCAGCCTATTTTTAACTATGATGTATCTTTAGTTATGATTTTAGGTATGGTATTTGAATGGTTTTATGCTTTTAGCATATTTAAATGTGTTTTAATTTTGATGTGTTTTTTAATTGGTACGCTGGTTTTAATTGTATTTTAATGTTTGTTGTACTCGGCCTTAAGCTTTGAGGAGAGGTAGGTAACAAAATAAATGTTGGGTATTAATGTGGGGTATTAAGCTATTTTTCTTTTCCATTACAATTGGCACAGGGGGGTTCCAATTGTAATGGAAAGAAAAATAGATTAATACCCCACATCTCTGCCATTTCTGCACTAGCCTGTTATAGCGGGATGATTCCACTTTCAACATCCTCTGGAATCCTGGGGTTTGCAGTTTCGGGAGGGGCCGGGCCCCTCCCGAAACTGCAAACCCCAGGATTCCAGAGGATGTTGAAAGTGGAATCATCCCGCTATAACAGGCTAGTGCGGAAATGGCCCTTGTTCTACCATTACACATCTAAGTCCATTCGACTTGCTAGACTTCCTAATAGTCATCACTGCGGATGGATGTTCCTTCTGTGGTCAGTTAAGACGGTCTGGAGGGGTCTCAGTGCAGGCCAAGGCTGCTCCCCTTCTTGGCCATGGCAGTAAAAGACAGGCAATAACGCCTCAGCTCCACTAGCAACAGAAAAGTAACTTCCCTTGAGATCCAGGTTGTCCCTGTCCTTTGCTAACTGCCACTTTCTTAGGCAGAGAACCTTGAATTTTTCATAGGGGTTTTCTTAGGCAAGGAATACTCAGGGGCGGTTTTGCCGGTTCCTTCCTCTGAAATACAGCCTCCAGCACCAGTGTTGGTGGTCTCCCACCCAAGTACTAACCAGGGATGCTCCTGCTTAGCTTCCAAGAACAGACAGAATCTGGTAGCTTTAGGGTATTTAGGCATATACCTGTGTGTGTGCGTGTGCGCGCGCGCTATGTGGCTTCAAGTTGCCTGTCGACTTATGGTGACCCCATGAATTCTCTTTCTTAAGCCAGGAATATTCAAGGATGATTTTCCCAGCTCCTTCCTCTCAAACATACGGTAAGCTGCTGCACCTGGTATTCTTTGGCAGCTTCCTTTCCAAGTACCAACCAGGGCTGACCCTGCTTAGCTTCCAAGGGCAGGCAGCATTTGGTGCCTTTCGGGGGAGGGAAAAAACCCCGTCCTACCCATGGCATAAAACGTGGGAAAATGTCTGTGAGCTCTCCTCCAGTTTTTGAAAAATGCTCCTCGACAGTACCTAGAACCCACTATTCGTCAGACAGCTTTTTGTGCGTGAACTCCGTCCTACGTTTTAGACTAAAACTTTCAGAGGCGCGTCTCGCTCCCCCCGATACGGACCTCGCCGCAGGCGGCGGCGTCCTCCCGGAGCGTGCGGGCCGGACGAGGGCGCCGCCTAGCGCTCGCCGGCCGTCCCCGCCGCCGCCCGGCCCTCCCCGTCCGGGGAGCCAACCAGCCCCGGGGGGCGGGACGGGGGGATGCGGGGCCGGGGAAGGAGGCGCGGCTCCCGCCCGGGACGCCCAGTTGCACCTGGAGGCGTCCGACGGCAGACCGACGGCGCGGGGCAGACGCTCGCCCGGACGCCCGGCTTCGCCCTCCTCCAGCCCGGGCGCAGCAGCTGCGCCTTCGCCTTCGCCTTCGCCTTCGCCGGGCCGTCGGGGCACGCGGCCGCGCCACCTGCTTCTCCGCCTCCGTCCCTTCCTTCCTTCCTTCCTTCCTTCCTACCTGCCTGCCGGGCTTCTTTGTTTTCCGCGGCGACGGGGAAGCCTCGCCCCGGGCATGCTCCTCGCCGCCCGGCTGGGAAGGTGAGGCCGCCGCCGCCGCCGCCGCCGCCCAGCCGGACCTCCCCGTCCAGCCGCCGCGCAAAATGGTCAGCGCCGCCGCCGCCGCCGAGGTCGCCCTCCTCACCCTCGGTAAGCGCCCCACGACTCGCGAGGAAACCCGGGCTGGAGGGCTCCTAGACGGGGCGCTCCTCCCTGGCGCCGCGTCCGCCCCGGCGCTGCGCCCCGCGGGCAGCTGGAGGCGTGTTTATGCCGCGCGGGGAGCCTCGCCCGGCCTTTAAGCGCCGGCCGCTGCCCCCCAGAGACCCCTGCCTCTGCGTTGGGGTTGGTTGTCAGTCCGGAGGAAGGGCTTTCCCGACTCCCCGACGCTGGTTTGGATGCCAGAACTTTAGGGCGCACGTTCAGCGCGCCAGCGTTGGGTGGATGTGCGGGCCCTTGCCGGGGGCTTGCAGCCGTCGGGGGCGAGTGCCCTGCGGGAGGCAGAGGCGTCTTTCTTTCTGCTCCTTGCCTCTGCCGGTCCTTTCCCAGTATTTCTCTCCTCCTTCCACCGATCTCTTCTCTCCACCTTAGAGAAGCTTCCTCGCTCTTGTTGAACTGCAGTTCTTCCCCGGCTAGAGAAGGGAAAGGGAAGGCTGCGCAGGAGCCTTCCCACAGTGACTTGGGAAAAGGGACACAGGAGCCTTCCTTGCCGTGAATTGGACACTTGGTCCATCAAGAGAAGGGAAGGGGAAAGAGGCACAGGAGGTTTTTTTGCACTGAATTGGAGACTTGGTCCACCTGGTATTGCTGGCTCTGACTGGCAGCTGTGGCTTTCACCTGTTCCAGGCAGACCCCCTCCCCAGCACCACTTGGTGAGGATAGGAATTGAACCCTGGCCCTTCTGCAAGAGGAAGGTAGGAAGTTTCCTTGGGCCTGTGTCCAGCCCAAGGACCATCTAGCCTCGTGTTGTCCGCTCTGACTAGCCACAGCATCAGGCAGGAGTCTGTCCTCCTCTGACCTGGAGAACCTGGGGATTAAAGCCGGGACCTTCTGTGGAGGAACCTGGGGAGCTGGCTTCCTACTATGTTCTGCCAGAAGACCAGCTGGCCTAGTAGTGTCAGCTGTGACTGGCAGCCGTAGTGTTCTCCCAGGCTGACCTGAGTATAGGAAGCTGGCCTTATTCTGAATTAGGACAGTGGTCCATCTAGGCCAGCATGCTTGGCTCTGACTGGCAGCCATGGCTCAGGTAGGATTTTTTTCCCCCTGGCCTGGCCTGGCAGTGCCAGAGGTTGAACCAGGGGCCTTCTGCATGGGAGCAAGGGGTGTTCCCTCAATCCTGTTTCAAGCCCCACCTAGTCCAGCATCGCCAACTCTGACTGGCAGCCTCAGCTCTCCAGGGTTTCAGGCCAGAATTCTATCCCAATTCTGCCTGGTGAGCCCATTTATTCCCAGGTGATTCTCCATCCAAAGACAGAAATGAGTCAGAACCTTGCTCTGTCTGACCCATTACTGTCAACTCTGACTGGCAGCTGAGGCTTCCAGAGAACATTCTTCTTTTTGCCTTGCCTGGAGTTCCCTGGTGTTTGCTGGCAGTCTTCCATCCAAGTCCTAACCAGGCCTGACTCTGCTTAGCTTCCTGAATCAGGTTTGTATCAGTGGCGTGTTGCACAAACTTGAAACAGCAGAAACTTATTAAAGGGGTCACAGACGAAGTCAGGAACACCGCTTGCCTAAAAGCATAGATAGTTTGCTGAGAATGACTTGCTTTAAAAAAGGGATACCATACAAAAGCAGTTCCACCTCTTTCTTCCATAGAGTTGGAAGGGGACACAAGAGGCCATTTAGTTTGACCCCCAACCATGCAGAAATATACAACTGGAACATTCCCCCCCAAAAAAACCGTCCAACCGCGCCTTTGCATCGTTGCCCTCTCCTTCCTTTTTTGTTTGATCAACGTTTCCTTATCTCTCCTCCCTACTATTTCTCTGTTGCTGCCTCCTCCTGTTTCTCATGAGGTTTCCTATGGTGACAGAACAATAAGATGCTGGAATGTATTTTGACCCTGGGATCTATTTTTTTAATGTCTTTTCCATGTAAACATATTTTTAAACTGAGGTGAATGCCTGGAGGAGTGACTTTGCAGGTTGTGGGCATCCTCCTGTAATTGCCTGTGCTGTACAGTATGGACCAGGCCTGTTATTATGCTAGCTCATTAGTCACCTATTTATTTATTGAATGTGCAACAGCTGGGTAATTACAGAGGTGCTGCTTTGGGGAATTTACCAGATAATGGGGGGGTTTCGTCACATCCCTTTAAACAAGGCAGGCACAAGGTTGCCCTGAGGTAGGAGACGTGATTGGCAGAACAAGTCCAACTGGTGCATAAACTCCTGTACAGACCTCTAAGCCAGTGGTTCTCAACCTGTGGGTCCCCAGATGTTCATGGACTTCAGCTCCCAGAAGCCCTGAGCATTGACCATAGTGGCTGGGGCTTCTGGGAGCTGAAGTCCACGAACATCTGGGGACCCACAGGTTGAGAACCACTGCTCTAAGGTGATGGCTCATCAGCTGAATTGAATAGACCGCTCTCTGGCCTAACCTGGTGGCTGAGGTCCGCTAACAGAGTGGAGCGTTTGCTCTCTGCACCTGATCCAGAAAGCTGGAAGGAGCTGCAACAGAGAGACGTTTCCTGTCCACACAGCACCATTATAGCACTTTGATCCCACTTTTAAATGCTCCGATTTCATCTATTCTGGTATTTGCGGTTTCATGAGATGCTCAACTAGAGTGCTCTACTTCCTCCCCAAACTACACGTCCCACGATTCTGTGGAATCATAAAGTGAAACCATAGTACTGTTGCTGTGTGGTGTGGGAGAGACATTGGATGCTGTTAAGAATCAGTTGCAGAAATTGGAGGCTGAAAACAGATAACCGAAAGGAGTGAAGAGCACAGCAAAAGGGAGAGAGTGGATGTGTGTGTACAGGAAAGAAATCTTGCCTTTTGCTCCCATCAATGTGTGACGCCAACCTGGTTGATTTGGAAGTGGGCCCAGGGTGCCAAAGTGATCTTTCCTGGGAGGGCGGAAAGGGAAGCATTCTCAGGAAGGTTAAACTTGCCACAGCTGAAGTACTAAAAGGATTAAAAACTGGGGTAGAAGTTTTGTGGTCACCTTAAAAAGTCTAGGAACTATAACACCTTTCGCTTTTAAAACAGCAAAAGTCTAAACCTTTAATACTAACACCCAGGTGCAGGAGTGCCCCGACATGTCTGAAAAGTCCCTTCTGGCTTGCAGTGACCCACGATGGGGAGACTTTCTGTTAAGGTGACGTTGGAAAAGGGGTGGGCAACTGTAGTGTGTCTGCTCCCCCTCTTTTTTTCTTTTCTGCTGTGGAGCCCTGGAGGGCACGTGGATTGCCAAAAGCGCAGTAAAGCAATCAGGCAGTGGTGTTGAAAGATTTCAAAGCTTTGGATATTAAATTCTGCACGGTGGGCCTTGCAACCGATGGAAAAGGTGAATCATTGAGATTACCAGGAGAGGGAATTCATCTGTCTGCTTGTCTAGAAGAAGTATGACCCAGAGATTCTGGAGGAACCAAGGGCCACTGAAACGACCTTGGGGGCCACCTACGTTCCCAGGGCCACGCTATGCCCACCTCCCCCCTTGGAGAAGAGAAAGTTTCTGGATATAAAGACAGGATGCTTTTAACACCATAGTTTCAACTCAGAGGACAATCTATTACCTCATTTCTTATTATTTGTGTATGTTTTAAGGAAGCTGCTCCCATATTTTGACCCTCCCTGGAAGTTCTGTCCCTCGCCCTCTTCTTGAGTTCTCCGTTCCCATTCTTGGAATTGTGAGCAATGAGGTCAGAAGAAAAAAACGACAGGGGGACATCCCTCTCCAACTGTTCAGTGCATGTTTGTTATTTCTTTATTTTAGAGCAAGCCCCTTGTGTTAAAATAATGAAATAAAAACCATCCACGGATCACTGGGAGATGGAGTTTCAACTTTTTTGCTCAGATTCCATTGGGCGCTCTCCAGCATTTGCCTTTGCAATGAGATCAGAAGCCACAGTACTAAATAGAGCAGCGGGAGTCATGCGACCTCCAGACATTACTGGATTGCAACTTCTAGCATTCCTCACCACTAGCTAAGCTGCTGAGGGCTGATGGGTGGTGCAGTCCACCAACATCTTGAGGGCTGCAAGATTACCACCTCAGTCTAGTGAAATCTCAGTCTGTTCTCATATCCTATCATATATATTTCATATCATACACAAGTCCTATCTGGTGCAGGACAGGTTGTTGCATGTTACAAGGGCAGCCTCTTCCCAACCCTGGGGCCTTCCAGAAATGCCAGACTACAGCTCCAATCGTTCCCCAACCAGGTTGTAGTGGGGGATGTCCTTGTTTTGTGTGGAAAGCTGGCCAGGTATATTGGGGTACAAGCACAGTCCTCCTTCCACATTTGCAGTTTTGACTTTTGTGAATTTGATGGTTCCCTCCTCGCACTCAGGCATGTGAGAAGTGTAAGCAAGGGAAGGGAGTGTATGCACGGGCCTTCCTTCTCCTCACTCGGGCAGAAGGCAAGCGAATGGGATGGGGAAGGGAGAACCAAACTCTCCTCTCCTGAAGTCCTAGCTCAACACTCAACACTCAACGCTGGCTCTCTGAAATTGCTCATCGAACCCCCTGATTTTGATGAAAGAGTCTTGATAGAATTGGAGGAATTAAGAACATTGGCGCCTTCCTTTTCCCTTTCGGACACCCGTGGTCCATCGAGCCCCTCAATACCAACTCTGACTGGCAACTGTGGCTCCCCAGAATTTCTAGTTTGATTCTTTCCTAACTCAAAGTAGCCTGATGTTTGGCTTAGGAAACATTCCCAGCTGGTTTCCCAGGGAAGTAATAACCAGGCCTGACCCCACTTAGATTCCAAAATTCAGAAGAGATGAGTGCATTCAGAATGTGTCCCAATTCTTTGTGTGTGTGTGTGTACAGAAGAGAGAGTCAGTGTGGTTTGAGCGTTGGACTGTGACTCTGGAGACCAGGATCTAAGTCCCTGCTCTGTTGTGGAAATGGGGAGGCAAAGACAACCCCTTCCTGGACAAATCTTGCCAAGAAGTACCTGTGATAGCTTTGCCTTAGGGTCGCCATGGGCTGGAAATGACTCGAAGGCACACAATGATTCAGAAGAGAGCAAGGAAAAGAAATGAGTTTGTTCAAAGAAGGCTGGTATAGGTACTGATCCAGATCCCAGCAACAGTAGACCCTGTGAGCGTGGGGGGTTCACCTGCCTCCCCTTCAGCGGAGGCCTGAGTGAGTCTCCTCTAGCTGGGCCTAGCCATTCAATTTAAGTTACTGATTTCCAAAATGTTTGGGCATGCGAGCAGCTGTTCGCAAAGGCCAAGGTACATGTGGGTCAGCTCCAGCTTCTCAGCCCTTGAGGACTAGCATTAGACGCCTGTGGGACAAGACTCACGTCAGTGTCCCTTCTGTTCTGGGAACACAAAGCAGCCTGTTGGCTTGATGAACCTGCCTTCAGAAGGATGCAAGGGGAGGCTGACTAGTGTCTCTCAAGAGAATGGAAGAGGCTGCAAGTATTCTGAACCCTTTTATGTTTGAGAAGTTAGACTGGAGATCATTTCACGCTACACAACTATAGTGTTATGCCGCTGCTTTAACTTTTATGGTACCATTTTATGGAATCCTGGGATTTGTAGTTTAGGGAAGGAGTATTTAGAATTCTCATCCAGAGAAAGAGAGTGCTTGCCCAGGCTACAAATCTCAGCATTGCATAGGAGTTCAAGGTGGGACATGCGGGCTCTCTTTTTCTCCACTTTATCCTAACAACAACCCTGTGAGGTAGGTCAGCCTGAAAGAGGAAGAGAGCTACTCGCCCAAGGTCAATCTGTGACCTCTTTACACTCTACAATTATACTGCTAAGAATCCACTATAGCTGCCATGGCAACATGTCACCTTGGGATTTGCAGTTTAGGGAGGGGTGTTCAGAATTCTCAGCCAGAGAGCTCTAGCACCTCACCAAACGGCAAAGCCCAGGATTCCGTAGGATGTTCCCATGGCAGTTGAGGTAGAATCATAGCATTGTAACTGTGCATAATTTTGAGATTTACAGTTTAAGAAGGACTGTTAGGAATTCTCAGCTGGAGAGCTGGAGTGCCTCAGCAAACAACAAGCCCCAGGATTCCCCAGGATGCAGCTGCAGCAGTTAAAGTAGAATCATAGTGCTATAACGCTGTAGTGTGAAAGGGCCCTAGAGGCTGGCCATGGGACAAATGACATTTTTTTCTGATAGATGTGAGACATTTCCTGGATTGGCTGTAATTGTTTGAGGATGTGGATTTCAAGTGCCTGTTTTTTGTTGCTGGAATAGCCACATTAATCCTGGAATGGTGATTTAAAATGAATGCACCCTAACATTTGGCCATAGAGCAAGCAAGATTGCTTATTATCGCATTATGCAGCCATCCTTTGAGTTCATTTTCCTGTTTATTCACACACTCATTTCTAGGTGTACAGCAGAGGTGAGAAATTCTGGTAGGCCTGCGGGCTGTTTCTTGGCTGAAGGATCCTCAGGGAGGTGGGCAAACTGTCCTTACCCCCCCAACCCCCGCCAGATATGACTGGGTTTAAAGAACAGGAATTCATTCTAAAAAAGTATTTATAATTAGAAAATGCAAATGCATACTTTTAGCCATTCTGTTGATTCTGTTAAGGGAAGTAACTGAAGTCTTAAACAGAATGTTGTGATTTCAAGTTCAGAAGTATATAGGTTGAGCCTCCCTTATTCGGAAATCAAACATTTGAAAACCTCCAAAAAACCAAAACTTTTTGATGTCAGCTGCTTCTGACTTTGGGGCAGCAGCTGTTCCGCTTTGGCTCATTTGTGTCTCGGATCCTCAGTCTCTCTCTTTTTGCTAAGTAGATGGCTGGTGTGTGCAGTCGTCCCTCCACATTTTCAGGTTTCATTTTCACTGGTTTGATTATTTGCGAGTTTCTCCAACACCTGCCCCCCTCCCCAATTCAAGTGCTTCTTTTCCTTCCACAGATACACACACACACACACACACACACACACACATTTTGATATTTGCAGCTTTCCCACTTTTGTGGGGTTCCTGTGCCCCTAACCCCAGCAAATGCAGAAGGCCAACAATATATGTTAAAGATTAGTGGATCAGAGTTACAAAGGCTCCTTGTTCTGGGTCCCTAAAACATGCTGGCCGAAAATGAAAAGGAGTTGAGAGAGTCTCCTTTCTGCAGGCAAAGCAGCAAATGAGCCAATCCCATGCAAACAAATATATTGATCCTTAGATTAGGCTGCTGTCCTGCCCCATTCAGTCTGTTCAAAGGCATTGTGCTCGGCGATCAAAGGTATGAATAGCTTCCAGACACGCCTGCTGGAGGGAAACCTGTCCAAGGTGCAGCCCGAGCGGCCACAGCAAACTTGATCAAAAGAACGCCATGAACATGGCTCTTTTGCTTTTGAGGCCTCTGGAAATTTCCCAGGACAAAGAAGTCAAGGCCAGGGGGCATCAGCCAATCAGACTTGGCTAGTTTTTTCTGCAAAAGGTGGAAAATCTTGAAACAAAAATCCTGATAACAGCAATTTGGAAGGCATTTTGCAACCATTCAGCCTTTGGAGGAAGTATCAGCTGAAGGCTGGCCATTTACCAGAAGCCTCCAAAGTTTGGGAAACATGTTTTCCCTTTTCTTTATTGTCTACAGCTTTCTTAAACCCTGTCTTTCAGATACAAAGGGCCCTCAGAGCATTGCATAAAAATCAGTTCCTGACAGCAGGTTTCTAATTGCAACAACACAACATGAAAGGAAAAGGAACTCTGAGGGAAGAAGAAGAATAAAAGCAAACTTAAGCACTAGATTTTAGTTACAAGGTGCTTATAGGGACCTGCAGGAACAGAAGTAATTCTTGGAGAAGATGAACAGTGTGTTGCTGCTCTCTCAGCTGATGGAGAGGTTCAGCTTCAAGCTTCATAGGATGATGAGGAGAAGAGACCTCAGGGGCCATCTGGTCCAAACCCAGCTCTTGAAGGATGGCTGCCACCATGCTTAAGAGCATCAGGATTTGCTTACTGGAGCTTGGCTTCATGTGCCCTGATCAGAGTTTGGAAAAGTTAATTTGCAGAACTGAGTGTGCATGTGCCTTGAAGTTGCCTGTCGACTTCCAGCAGCCTTCTGAATTCCATAGGGATTTCTTTGGCAAGGAATACTCAGAGGTGGTTTGCCGATGCCTTCCTCTGAATTATAGCCTACAGTGTCTAGTATTCCTTGATGTTTTGGTGGTCCTTGACACCTCTGGAATCCCTGAGCCAATCTTTTTTGGCCTAAAGAGGGAAAAAGAAGCTGAATTGTCTCTCTAGAAGCCTCACAATCACCTTCTAAACAGATTGCAAGCCCTCCCTTGCAATTTAACATTGTTTCACAGTTTTACATTGTTTTGCCTTGAAAAATAACAACTGTTTAACACTTGAGAAATAACAATTATTTGAGAATCAGAAGTGGAGTTCCTGCCACTTTTGGAAGGTTATTTTTTCAGTACTCCAAGTGGTCCTTGGAGGGTCCCATGGCCTAAAAGTGGCCCTTGGACCTGCACAGTTGCCCCCTTGGACCACAGTGATAAAAGAAATGCAAAGGAAAATCCCCCCTCCCCACCCAAAAGGTTGACTTATCAGTGTGAGTCTTCAGAGAATACCAGGATGAGCAAGAGCAGAATGGAGCAATACAAAACTGTTGTGTTAGAGTTGCTTTTTCCTTCTTCTTTTAAAAATGCAGTTCCTCACTTTACTTTAGGCTTGCAATGGAAGAACAAGGGAAAATTCAGTTCCCTCCTTCCTCCTTTTCATTAAAGTATGCAAGGCAGCCCCATAAAAAGCCTGCTAGCTAAAAGCAGGAAGAGTTCCTGTGTTACAGCTCTTCCTCACGGTGGGATGTTTGGTGGACCTTCAACTTGTGAAAGCCGGGGTGGGGGAAAAGCTGGGCTGAAACCATGTCAAATTAATGACATTTTCCTCTCGCTCATTTTGCTGTTCCCGGGAGATCTGTGCAGACTGCTCCACCCTCTGATGCTGGGTTTCTTTTGGCATGGGATTCTCTTGCACCACCAAAACTTGCCTGGTTGGTTTGTTGAATAAAGAGACCTCTTTGGTGCGGCTGAGAAGACACGGTGTGTGTGACACGTGTGGAGCTGGAAGGTGTGCAGATGGCTAGCTCAGAGCAATCCCTGTAGACCCCCTTCCCCCCCATTAGTAAGGGACTAGGTAGGTGGCTGTTTGGGGGGTGCTTTGGAAACAGACCGTGTCTGTGTCTCTCCGCCCTTGGCCTGTTCTAGGAAACTATGGTACCTGGAAAGGAGGCTTATACTTCTAAGAATGAAAATAAAATAAATAAAGCTATTTTGCAAGTGTCCTTCCTCATTCCTCTGACTTTCAGCTAGCTATTTGACTCAAGCATAGACTATTTTAGGAGGAACTCTTTGGCTTCTGTGAATAACTCCTGACCCTTTCTTCGGTTGCTTTATGGTTGGAATATCAGTGTGCAGGCTGATTGTCTGAATAACCTAACCAGTATTCTAGTCTTCTAGCAATGTGTGGCCAGGAAAATTGACTTGAGGTGGAAAAATCTGGAGATTCCATCCTGCTCTGGGAGAGTTTCGTTTTTTTAGAATGTGTACATGTGTGTGAGGGCAAGGCTATTCCAGACAGGCAGCATGTTTTTAGAAAAGTGCTCCATCGAGTGAGAAAGACGTCTGCCGTCATCTGTGATTTCCTCACTCATGTACAGTCATTCCTCCATATCCACAGATTCTGTATCCATGCAGTCAATCGACCATGGCTTGAAAATACCCCACGCACACACCCTGCAATTCCAAAAACCAAACTTTGATTTTGCATTTGATATAAGGGATGCCATCTTACTACAATTGTACATAACAGGACTTAGGCATCCACAAATTTTGGTTTACATGGGAGGTCCTGAAATCAAACCCTAGGAGATGCTGAGGGCCCACTGTATGCTTTGTTCTGTAGCTGGTCTTGGACAGGGTTGATGTCCAAGTCTGATTGCTGGACTGTGTATCTCTGAGGAAATCCTGTTGTGGGAGGCAAAACAGGCCAAACACAGAGGATCTGCATGGTGTAATTCAGGGACAATATGTTGTTGGAAAGGAAAGGTGTAGCATACTACCATAGAGTATTGTTTCTTTGTGTCAAGACAACACAGCTGCCCTGCCATGAAAAGCCAGGTAGATGTGCTGCAAAGCCTGGAGTGTCACAGGAAGTGCTAATCTCAGTCCTTCTGTAAACTATTGTGTATTCTATATAATCGCAAATCCCGATATATTAAACTCTGTCTGCTTCACAGGGATTGGTACAAGGATTGTGGCTTAGGTTCATGTTGCTTTTATGCACAATATAGGTAAGAAGCATGCTTTTAACGTAGCTTCTGTTTAGCATGTAGAGCTGGAGAGTCTGGAAACAGTAGCCGGATGGCTGGTGTCTGGGCAGGGAAGCAAGGCTGGGGGGGGGTCATTATAGTAATGGATAGCAGGAAGGACGGTAAAATGGTGAGGTAGTGTAAAGGTGAGGTAAGGTAAAGCGAATGGAATGCTTTCATGGGGAAGAATTTTGCTTATCAGGTATTGCTAAAAGTACAGCAGATGTGACTGTCTTGCAGTTCCAGCATTTTTGCCATGTATGCAAACATTTGCTTCTGTCCTCAATAAGTTACTGGATTTTTGAACTTTGCTGCTGCAGTCTGAAGTTTAGCAGCATATATCACACTTCATCAGAATTAGTGACATAAAGTGTGGGAGGTGGTAATTGTTTTTGTTGTTGCTGAAGTTCAAATGGGTTAAATTAGTTTTTAGCATCCTGGGAAAACACTGTGACCTAAATGTGTCTCCGGAACCTTCTGAGGAAATATTAATCCTATGTATTAAGTCACCCAAATACTTAAAGGGCTGTCACGAGGAGATGAGGGAGCCAGTTTGTTTTACTCTTACTGTCTGCAGGGCAGAGCCTCAAGCCAAGGGGTCACTTGCTAAGAAAGGAAATTTCAGTGGAAACCAAGGGAAAAAGACCATGATGAGGTGTTCAGTGATGGAACAGACCCTCTGAGAAGGAGGTGGACTTGTTTTCATTAGCTGAATATGTATTTTGTCTTCCCTCCAGCCAGTTTAAGGTGGCATACATGGATCTTCTCCTCTCTGCTTTATCCTCACAACAACCCTGAGAGGGAGGGAGGGAGAGAGGGGGACCAGCCCAAGGTCAGTTTGGAGCCCATTCCCACAACTCGTCAGAGGCCCATCCGCACAGTACAGTTCACTTTCATTGCCATGGGAGTATTCCGTGCAGTCTTGGGATTTGGAATTCAGGGAAGAGTATTTGGAATTCTCTGCCAGAGAGCTCTCATGCGTCATGAGACTACAAATCCCAGGATTCCACAGGAGGCAGCCAGAGCAGTTAATGTGGAATCATAGCGCTATAACTGTGTTGTGTGAAAGGGCCTCTGGTGAGCTTCATGGCTCAGTGAAGACTGGAACCTGGATCTCCCGTGCCCATCCAGAGCTCTAACCACTATCCCACCTTGGCTCTCATTAGCTGATTTTAGCCAGACGCTGGGTGGGAATAGTGGATTTCCTGCATTTGGTGAAAATTGAGCTGGATAGGTGATCTTTTCAGATGTATTCCAACTTTATAATCCTATATTTTCCATTTTTTTCTTTTCCTTTTTCCCCACCACAAAGCAAAAGGGTGTTTGTATCAGTTCCCCTCCAAAGGGCCGAACAATTCAAGAGGCTTCCAGCTGCTCTCAGTATTCCAGTTGGTTGCTAAGACTGATTGGTAAATTATGGGCTGGAGCCATAAAGGTCTGGTGGCCCTGAGTTCATTGGGACTGTGAATCTGCATTTCGGTTTGTCCTGTCCAAGGTTTTGAAGCACAGATGCATACTAGGTCCAACACCCGGAATAGCTACTTCAAAATTTGGATTAAAACCCAGGGTGCCTTCAGTACCCCATTCACATTGGGGCTGCTAGCCATTACCAGGTAGAGTAGAATACTCCATTAGGGCAGTTTCCCGCATCCTGGTGCCCTCTGGTTGTGTGGGACCACAACTTCCATCCTCCCCAGTCAGAATAGGATGATGGGAATTGTAGTCTGATACCAGTGGGGGCTGATGGGGTGGGGGAGGCTGCTTTCTTACAGATGTATTAAACATCTCCAGGTGTCTGCTAGGACGGTAAAGCTCAACTCTGGCTTTAATCCCAACTTTAGAAGTTGTTGTTTAAGGGGCTGCTTCCTATCAATCCCCAAATAGATTCAGAACCTTGGAGAGTTCCTTTAAAATTAGAACTGAAACCTGGACTGGATTCAGCGCTCTGCCGACAGGGAGGCCATCAGCTATCACTGTTTCCAGCAATGAATTGCGGTGGATGTTACAATGGGCTGAAACTGGACTTGATATTTTTGGCTTGCTTCTGTGCCTTTGTTACGTGAAACCCGAGCTGGTCATAAAACTGCTGTCCAAGCAGAAAAAAAAGGGATGCTCGCATTGCACAGTTCTCTGAGGAAAAAGCGGAACATATTATGTTGACCTTTGCTTAAGAAACTCTTGGGAGGTGGGGAATGAGCTAAACTCCAGACGTTTGCTCTTAGGGCATGGTTTTGGGAGTCACACCCTATTCTCAAGAATTTTGGAAACGCAATGTCTCCTTTCCTTCCTTCCTGGCAAATTTCTCTTGACAATCCACAAAGCAGTGATACCTTTATTGGACCAGCTCCAAAGCATAAAAATGCTTCGCTGGCTTCTTCACAGGCAAAAATGTCAAAAATTGTACAAGTGAATACAGGTGACAGTGTTAGGTCATAGGTCTACATTTTGTCTCAGACGTTACTCTGCTGCCAGTTAAAATGATCTGGAGGGATCTCAATGCAGAGAGAAGCCGCTCCCCTTCTTGGCCATGTGAGGACTAGGGGCAGTGGGTAGTAACAGACAAACAATGAAATTTCACCTCCATTAGCAAGAGAAAAGTAAATTCTCTTGAGATCCAGATATCTCTGGAACTGATCTGACACTGATGTTGTGCAGGGACCCTTGGCATTGATTTATACACAAAGAGGCATCACACTTGCATTCGCCTTTGCTTTCTGTACTCAAAGTGGTGGCATAGAATACCCTCAGTCCATGATAATTTGTGGAGTCAAATAAATTAAAAAGGTGGATCCTTTCTCCAAGAAGCATCTAGTCTATGAGTGTTGCCAGGAGGGGATAGAGGGTGGGGGGCAGTTCTGCCTGGCCCCCACCCAGCTGAATGCGGCCCCTGGTAGGAGGTCTCAGCACTGTTCTTCCCACTGGACCTTGGGTGCCCACGCTCCCTCGCATGCCCTCGATACCTTTTGATATTTGTGGTTTTTCCACTGTTGTGGAGAAACTGTTCCCCTAACTCTATGGAATGTGGAGGGCCAACTGTATAACAAGCAATGCCAAACAGTGTTTCATTATAAATATAGTCATTTATTCTATGTGTGCAACTTTACCTCCACACCCCATTTTTGGCTGCTTTGGAGATCCAGAAGACCACGGTGCACTTCTGGTTCTGTTTTGCAGGGGAGGTTTGAATGTTTTGAACTGGGAACGTCACAGAACAGCATGTTAACAAACTTGCAAAGGGAGTTTTGGCCATTTGAGTGTGAAGTGTTTTGCACGGACAACAAGGCTTTCGGCCAAATATGTGTTTTTTTGGGGGGGAGGGTACCAGGGCTCTTGTGGTGAAGGCCCCAGGGGTTCCGTGCAGACTCTGCATTTCCCACACCTGTCCTAAAACCTCACAACTGATCTTCTTTCCTACCTATTGTGGTCATCTGAGGCAGCAGTCTCAACTCACAGCTCCCATCTGGTTAATTTAAAAACTTCTTTCTCGTTGTTAAAAGTGGGGATTCCCCCCATCCCACCCTGGTTTTTCTGCTTCATAGGGGAGAGATGTTGGCAGGATCCCACCTTCCTTGGCTTCTCCCATTGCCTCTCCATCTTGGAACAGCTGGTATAAACTTCCTGCAGACCAAGCCGGCAGGAAGCTGGGTACAGGGCGCTCTCCTCCTCTTTTGCGCTGCGGCCAGGCCTCCTTCCAGGCATTTCTGCCTCTGTTGTGGTCGCCTTTTCCGTCCCAAGGCAGACTTCTGCTTTGAATTACCTTGCCTTTGCGTGTGTGGTGCATCAGGATGGGGGGGTGCTTCCCTGCATTGGCTGGTGTGCAAACATGTTCTCTCTCTGTTCTGCGTTCCAAGATGCCTTCATCCGCCCCTGCCCTGCATGTTGCTTGCTGTTTGGTTCAGTCTCTGTGTTCTCTGAAGACCTTTTTTTGAGTTTGGTGGGCCCAAGGGCCTGTCTGCATAGGGTGCACAAAGTGTTCTGGCAGCCACTGCTTTGGATTGTGGATCTTTGCCCTTCCTTTTCCAACTCTTTCATGTTGTCCCAGCTATTCCAGTTGTCCCAGCTATTCCAGTTATCCCAGCTGTGGCACTGTTTTGCTGTGATACTTATGCATGGAATTTGAATAGACGTCAAAGGGCAGATTCTCCTACCACCAGCCTGTACTGGAAGGTTGGTTCTGCTGCCTCGGGCGTGGAATTGCCCCCAAGCCTCTGCCCAGTGGGAGCATTGCCTCCCCTTCCCCAGTCCTTGACCCAAGATGGCAGCGTGGGCCAAATTGGGGAAGGGGCTTTTAGAGTCAAGGGTTACTGACTGGAGGTTTGGATCATCAGCGATTTGGATTCTCTTCAGTGGGGTATTGCTTAAAAAGTGGGGCCCATTCCAAGGAGCGTCGCTTCTTGCAATTCCCTCTATGACAATTTCATTTAAACATTATGCCACTCTGTTTGGATCTGCTTCCAGGGCACCTCTCAGCAAATGCAACCTTTTCTAGTCTACTCTAGGTGTTAGTTTAACTTTCAGTGAACTATTGAAGGATCTGACACCTGGCCCAAAATAAGTTCAGTACCTCAGTTTGCTCCTTTAAAGTTCAGACTAAAACCAGGAGTGGATTCATCACCTACCCACCCCAGCCACTGGGTGCCATTGGTTGGATAGACTTATATCTTGCTGTGTAATTATCAATGTGGAGGCTTAAGAAAATTAACTTGGGACTCAAGTATCTACAGATTCTAGATCTACCAGATTCTGCCAGGATGATTTTAGGAGATTTCTGTCCCTCCCTCTCTGCTTGTCATCCCATTTTCTGCAACCCAGCATCATGAGCAGGTTGGGAGGGCCTGAGACCTTGTGGTGGTGGTGGTGGTGGTGGTTGTGTGCCTTCAAGTCATTTCTGACTTATGACAAATCTAAGGTGACTCTATCATGAGGTTTTCTGGGGCTGAGAGTATGTGACTTGTCCAAAGTGGCTTTGCATGGCTGAGTGGGGCACTAAATCCTAGTCTCCAGGGTTGTTGTCCAGCTTTCAGGCCACTGCACCACACTGGCTCTCCCTGAAACTTCTCCCAAGTTAATATTTTTGGGTCCAGTAAACTCTAACATCACTTAGAGGCCACACATTTTTCTTCCTTTCAATGTGAAAAGGGTGTTTCTTGTGCCAGTGTTTTGGAACTGCCCCTCCATGCAATCCAGGTGTTTCGCTGCTTTCAAACCCCTACTCCCTGCTACAGAGCCATTGCTGTGAAGTAAATAGATGGAACCTTTGAAATTCTGAAACTCTCAATGATGGTAATAAGCTTTTGAGTTCGTCTCTTGTGGGTGCTAAACTGCGGGTGATCTGGAGTGGTGCCTCTTCTGGAATGACTGTGGAGGTCTCTGCCTTCCACCCTGCTGAGCCTGCCTGAGTCATGGTGGGCACCCTTCATCTTAGGGATGAAGTCAGTGGAAGGAGGCTGGAAGCTTTCTCATCACGCCTGGGAGATGCTGTTGGCATTTTTATGGATCTCAGCGGAGCTCAGCCTCGTACAAGGCTGGGCTCTGGGCCAGCACGTCCTCTCGGTTCCACCCTGAGCTATGTCAGGGATGGTGTTACTTACTCGTGTCCCCAGACTCCAGCCACCTCTAAAACACCCTGCTGCAAAAGGCAAGGGATGTGGACCACTGTGAACCACTACTCTGGCCTTTGCTCATGACATGGTGCTAACCAAACTATAGTGTGCTACGTTATCCACCCTCTGCAATGACCACAGCCTCGCCAAGATTCACTGTTTTGCAGAAATGGTTCCCCCATAACCCCCAACATTTCACAGTTGAAAATTGGGAAACATTTGGCCAAGCCACATCAGAGCACGGCCAAGATGGCAAAATCGTGAATGAAGAAGAACAGATTAGCTAGGAGAGGCTGCAGCCATTTGCTTTTGCCTAAGCCTACTGGGAAGAGCAAGGCTCCACCCTCTCCTCTTCTTTCCTCCTTGCTCATTTACTTGCATGTAAATAACTTTTGCAACACAGTTTGCAGCAACTGAAGTCAATTGAGGACAAACAAGAGAAAGTTGGAGTGGGAGAAAGAAGCCAGGACATTTTCAGAGCTGCTGGAAGAAGCTGAACGACAGAGGATTAATTGAGACTGTCCCTGCCATAGCAGGACAGGTGAAGGGCATGGTCCCCTTGAAAGACCACTCAGTGGCTGGTGGAGAGCATATTTGGCTGTCTCTGGATCTCAGCAGAAGAGGTTGCTAGCCTCTGATCTCCCCCATGCTCTCTACCAGCCATGAAATTGCTGTTAAAGGGTCCTATCACAGCAAAACCAGGAGTCCTTGGGTTGGGGAGCGGGGACTCATTTCAGAATTCTGCCTCTCATGGTGCACTAGGCAATATAGTTTCTTGGCCAATGTGTTAAGAAGAACATGCTTAGAATGAAATGTCTGCACACTTTCTAAGCTGCATATTGTTCCTCCTCCTTCTAGGTGTCTTACTAGCAGTGTGCCATGCCTTGGAGAACACAACAGCAGCCTTCAGTGGTGAGTGGACGACTTTGTAAAAATGTCTCCTGTTGAAATCTTGGCAGCTGTGGGCCTTGGCTTTTGCATTTGGTCAGTGGTTAGGGCTGCCAGGCTGGGACCAAACCAGCACCTGCGATTTCAGGGCCCATCCCTGTAACTCAAGGACAAGCCCTTATACAGCATAAGGGGCGGTTGCTGGAGCTGCCACAGGGAGAAACCCCTGGCGATGTCATTTCGGACAAAGCACAGAGCACACCACTCAGATAAAAAAACACCAAGTCTAACAATTTTATATATACACACACACGCACACTTTTCCAGGTAGTGCTCTTGTCCTGAGATGCCTCCTCCTGACCCCGGATGTCCCGGGAGAGGGTCCTGGGCCTGAGATCTGGGAACCCTATCAGTGGTCAAAAAGCACAGTTGAGCACTCCTGTGTGTCCTGACACAGAGAAACAAAGCCCCGGATTATCATAAGTAGTGAGAGCTCCTCAGTTGACACACCCTCATTGAGAAAATGGCCAGCTTGCATTAGATTTTCTGTTTTGTTTTTTTGCACATCTTTGCAATCCGCCCCCCCCCCCGGCCGCCTCAACACACACTTGGCTTTTATGTGGCTTGGGAGGACCCTTCCCAAATGTGGTCTGATGGTAGGGATGCAACTCCTTAATTATTTTTGTCTTTATGTGCAGGGACAAAAAACTGGGAGAAAAAGAATACCCCCCCCCCTTTGCTGCCAGTATTTTCCCCATATCTGAAATGTTGCAAAGGAATTATTCTGTGCGGAAAA
Organism: Iguana delicatissima; assembly: GCA_948472985.1. Lineage (NCBI taxonomy): Eukaryota > Metazoa > Chordata > Lepidosauria > Squamata > Iguanidae > Iguana > Iguana delicatissima. The sequence continues at coordinate 606,330 of CAOKZL010000608.1, read as the reverse complement.
TCATATGTTTTTTTTTTTACCCTACAAACACCTGTGTTTTCTTTGTATGGAAAACTGGTGTAAAATTGTGCAGAAAACAGGTTTCCTGTACAAAAATAATAATAATAAAAAAAGTCTCTTTCCACATGGAATAATTTTTCTGCAGCTCTTTGGGTCATTCAAATATGGGGAGAAAACTGAGCAAGAGCCTTGTTGGTATGTTCTTCTTCCATGCTGTTTTTTTTTTTAAACTCTTTAAACACTTTCAACTTGGAAACGGATAATAATAGATAATGTTTCCATCCCTACCCATGGGATTCCCATCTGTGGTCCAAACTATTTAAAGCAGAGTCCATTAAAAAAAAAAAAGTTGAGAAAATGTTCACCAAATGACAATAGCCGCTGCGTTTTGTTTGCGCAGTTCTTGAGGAGTGTGTGTTCTCCTAGATGCCCTTTTGTGGTCTTCCTAGACGCAAGACAGCCTTATTCTCCTTTGTATTCCACATCTGGTGCCAGGTTCATGAGAACCCCAGCTTGCTTTCTCGAAATAGCCCTTAATTGTGCTATTTTAACAAGAAGCATCTACTACTCAGAGGTTGGGACTTCCCTGTATGTCAACTTGAGATGCAGGCCATCTTGGAAAAACAACACTGCTGCTTAAAAAAGAAATGTCTCCCTTAATTTAGCTGGGTTGTATTTATTTAACGGGAAAGGAAGGTTGCTTTGCACACAGCAAAGTTATCAGAGGGCTTTGGGCTGGACTTGAAACGTGCCTCACACGAAAGTGTTGGGGCTCCGCATGTCTGTAGGGTGGCTACAACTGTAAGGACTCTCTTGTGTGGTCAGTTGGTACAATCAGCCATTGCAAATGGTCAGTCCTGCCCGGACAGCACCATTTCAGGCTGCAAGTGGAAGATCAGCATGGGGAACATTTCCCCATCCGTTATTCCTCTGCGTGTCACAAAACGAGCATGTTGGGGAAACACATTAGTGATTTCTTCTCTCTGTCATGTTTTTTTCCCCCCTACAAGTTTGGGGGTGTATGTTCACAAGGAAGCTTTCAGACATACACAGCCACCTCTGTCATTTAAAATGGTACGGTCCAGGGATGCTTTGGTGTCTTAATCTGCAGAACGACTAAACTAAAATATTCCTGGATCCTTCACAGCAAGGGTGGGAATCATGAAGCCCTCCGCATGTTGTTGGATTGCAGCTCCCAGCATTCTTCACCACTGGCTCTGCTGTCCAGGACTGCTAGGAGTTGTAGTCCAGCAAGATCTGGAGGGCTGCATGATTACCATATCTATTTTGGGGTAATTAGATGGGGTGAAATAAGGTTTGCCTTATTTCAGGTACTTTCAGAAGGAAGGCAGAAGACAAGGGGTGTCAAGCGGATTTGGAAATTCAGGTGTCTTTCCACAGTTTAACCTGTTGCATTGCAGACTCTCAGTGATACCTGCCTTTGCTGACATTTTCAATTTGGTTTGTTGTTGTGTGCCTTCAAGTCATTTTGGATTTATGATGGCCCTCTTAGTTTCATTTATCCTTCACCATTTTTCCCAGTCGCTAAGGACAGCTAATAATCTATGTGGAAATGTTGTCATCTTTGCTTTCTCAAAACACACCTGACTGTTTAAAACAGAGAGAATAAATTAAGGTTGCAGCCATCTCTCCTCATTTGAGCCTTACCGGACAAACGGAAGAATCCGGAGGGGATTTCCAGTTAACATTTATTTTTCTGGTGTGTGTGTGTGTCTGTGCCTACGTATGTCTAAGTATCTGTGTGTATCATTTGTTGCTAACACTTCCAAGAATGCAGGTGCGGCCACAGCTTGTCTCTGTGTGGTTGCAGGCTCTCTCCCATGTGCCAGTTTTTGGTGGCCTCTCTCGGAGTTCCTCCCAACTATGATTGATGTAACCGCAAAGAAATTGGCTGTTAGCTCTTATCCCCAGCATTGTTCCTTTGGCAGCTTGGTGTGAACGAAATGCTATCTCAGAGGAACAAAACTCTTTCCGCATTCCCGTAAGTCTGGATTGCTTGACTTGTTTAAGAATGGGCTGTACGGTGACTTCGTCCCAAGCTGTGTGACCTTCTGTTCAAACTCCATTCTGCTTGTAACTGGGAGAGCTTGGGAATGTTCCTTCTTTCAGACTACCACACCCAGAATCCCCCAGCCAGGCAGGAGGTTGGGCGAGATGGACCTTGAAGCCCCTTTTGTTTCCAAGATTCTAGGATTCTAACGGTGCCACTTCATGAATCACTGTTCTTGGGGGTTTCCAGGAATTCAGAACCTTTCTCTCTCTCTCTCTCTTTTTTTTTTTTTTGGCCAGCAAAAAGGAGTGGTTTTGGCACTCTAGGGGATCACCAGTCCTGGGGGACAGAGGGCAAAGGGATCTTTTAGCATATTTGAGACTAACTGGGAGAAAGAGGTTGGCAGCAGAAGCTTTCAAAGATTTTTAAGTCTGCTTCATCAGACGCATTTGTTGAAGTGGACTTAAATCTTCTTGTCTAACTGCCAGTAGCCTTCTAAAGTGGCTCTCCTGAGTGCCCACTGCTTTTTGCCTGAAGGTGTTGGGAGGGCTAGGGCTTTGTGTGCTCTTTGGTGAAGCCACAACTTGGCTCCGATCTGTGCAAGAAGCCCAGGTGTGTCTGAAGTGGTGCCATGATCCTCCAGCTGGGAGGCAGGAGGCTGGTGGAGTTTGTTTGCTCCCACGGGGGGCATCCTCCAAAAACTCCCAAACTCCTCCAGCCTCCTGCCTCCCAGCTGGAAGATCATGGCACCACTTGGTGGTTCCCAAACCTCAGTCCAGTATCTTCCCTCCAACCAGACCTGGCTGCTTGAGTTCCTTTTAACTAATGCCAAGGACTGCACGCTGGCTCTTCACCATGCAAACAGAGACCTAAAGGCTCTTTCCTTGAAGAGCACATTGATGGCATCTCCCAAGAATGAGAGGGCGCATGCTTCCTGGTTTTCCATGGCACTGAGCTGCTAGTGGTTTTGTGATCCTCCTCTGCAGCACCTAAAGATCTCACTCCTTAGAGAGCAGTGGTTTTCAAGCATTGTTCCTCCAGACAGAGACCCTGGAATGGGAGGGGAGGCACGGGGAGGGCATCATAAGGCAAAATTGGACTACCAAGGCTTGAGCCCACTCGGGAATTATCAATCCAAACTGAACCAAAGGGTCATTGTTTTGCAATTACTTTCATGCTACCCAGGTTCTTACCAGCTTTAACTGGAAGGAGGGAGGTTGCTTTAATGCGGTGGCTTTGATTTGTATTGTTTAATAAAAAGATTCCTGAAAATAGTCGGTCGATAATGACCTCTCAGGCAATTTTAAGCCTTGTTGTTGTTGTTGTCATCCTGTGCCTTCAGGTCATTCCTAACTCAGGAAACACTATGGTGAACCTATCACAAGGTTTTCTTTGCAAGATTTGTTCAGAGGGCATTTGCTTTTGAGGCTGAGAGTGTGTGATATGCCAAAGGTCGCCCAGTAGGCTTCCACTGCTAAGTGAAAATTAGAACCCTGGTCTCTAGAGTCATAGTGCAGTGCTCAAATCACTACAGCACCCTGGTTCTCAGCATGGTAGAGCCCCCCTCCACTTTAGAAATACAGTTCTGAGGCCCCGTCTCCAGGTGTTGCTGGGCTCCAGCTCCCCCAAGGCACATTCGAGATGGTGGCCGAAAGCTGAGGATTCAGGAGAGCTGGAACTCAGCCAAGCTACTGCTATAGACCAGCAGTTCTTGGGCTTTAGGCTTCCAGGTATTTGAGGCTTCATCTCCCAGGAGGTCCTGCTTTCAACTTGGCCAATGATCAGGGATTTGGGGAGATAAAAGACAAAACATCTGGAGGACCGTAGATTGGACTGGGCGGGCCAAGTGCAGTCCTTCCAATGTGGGTAGAAAATGTAGGAAGTGGAAGCAGGAATGTAGGAATGCGGATAGTTGCAGTCCAAGGGCAGGTGGAGGGGCTCCCTTTGCCCACTCCTGTATTAAACTCATCAGAACAGCAGCCCTTGTTCCAGGGGGATCCTTCCTGGAAGTGGTGAGGCTACCATGAGCTAAACTGCATACAGTTCCTCATTTGGTTGGGTGGCTTGGGGTCCCTTCTTGGGAGAGTCAGGGTGATGTCCTTGGAGAGCTATGCAACCGCTTGGAAATGAGGCTGAGATCAAAGAGCAAAGCCAGCTTTACTTGAGGCAGGATCTCCGCTAGAATGGATCTGTCAGTTCCTAATCATGGATCAGGCTAATGATGCTTTGCAGTTAGTTGTGGGGGACGGTAAAGATGTTCTGCAGCTGCGAAGTCGTTCAGAGAGAGCAGTCCTGTAATAGCTTCAGTGCCGGCAGAGGAGGAGGGAAGCTTGCTCATTTGCAACCTTCCTGGCATATGTCAGCTTCCATCTGCTGGGTGGTGTGTCAGTTGTGGTGGCTTCACACTGGATGCATTTGAGAGTCAAAAGGCTGTTCCACCTCTGTGGGAAAGCAAGTGGTGTGTGCTGATGCAGCCTAGAGATGCTAACAATTCTTACCAGCTTAGGTGAGAAGGTATAGATTGAGACGCCCCATCTAGAAAATGACCAATCCCATTCCTTCCAGCTGCCCTGATTTGGAAGACAGTCTTGCTAAATTCTCTCTCATCCCACTTTTTCAGCTGCTTTCAAAATGTCCCAGTTTCCCCCTCTTCCTCCTACTTTTCCCCCTTTGTCTTCAGCTTGCTCCCTTGCTAAAGACTGAACTCAAAGTGCGACAGTAACTTGCACGCAACTTGGTGAAGTTATTAAACCCTGCAGGAGTTTTTTTCAGCCCAGACTGCAGCTGTTGAGAGGCAGGTACTCAAAAAGGGATGAATCAGTTTTTCCCACAGGATGAAACTTTTTCTTGCCGCCTTCTCTAGCTATGGGCATTTATCACATATCTTGACTTTACCAAGACACCTCTTCTTGGGCACTGAGTTTTAAGGGCATGTTGTGATGTGGACATTTGTCAAAACTGCCTGGTATGATATATAGACCTTTTCATTTAGACAGCACTTCAGCTGTTAATTGCTCATGTCCTAAAGTTTTTTTATTTTATTCTTTTTAATTTTTTCATGTACCACTTCATGAATATTTACCCTGTATAATTGTTCTTAACAAACATTATTCCACCTAACTATCCATTATATTGTGCATCAGTAGAGATTGTGGTTGTATCCCTTTGTTTCCTCTATATATCTTATCTACAAGTTTCTTAATTCTTAATTCTTGTCATGGCACTAAAGCAATTACTGAAATATCCCTGGAAAAAGAAAACAGCCGTGATTCTAGTGGTGAGAGTTGCTCTGGGAGCAATTCGAAAGGAACTGGCAAAATGTCCAAATAGAGTCCCCAATGGGCAAGGTTATTGCTTGGAATGGGCCACATTATCACACCGATTCCTGAATTCTTGGGTAGAAACTGCATCATTCGGTCCAAAATCTCTAGCCAGTAACACCTGGTAGACTGTGGAACTGAGAAGCACCATCATCTTTAACTTTATTTATACAGTATTAAAAACAGCACAGAGCTAGGTGGTCCTGGATTGAGGAACCCATGACCTTCCAGACAGTGTAGCTGATGAAGGGGGTGATGGGAGTTGTAGTCCAGCTGCATTTAGAGTTCTGCCTGTCTCCTTTCCCTGGGCTAGGGAAAAGAATGATAAGAGCACATAGAAAGGGAAGCTTGGCTTCTTCACTGTTCAAACCATAGCTCTGGACAAAAGGGCAACATTTTCCCCTGGCCGTTGGCCATGTGGGAGGGCAGGCCTCGTGGCCACCTGCCTTGTTCAAAGATTCATTTTCTAGTCGTTAAGTATTCCAGGTATTCCTTTGGGTATTGTTATCGTGGAATGTCCCGAGTCGGTTGAAAAGCCAAGGACGTCCTAGCCCTACCGAAGTTAGGAATTGTACACACAATTCCTGGTGGTACAAAGTCTACCTGACTCTGCAAAGGCACCCAAAGTGGCTGCTGTCTTTTTATAGTGGGGTGTGTGTGTGTGTGTGTGTGTGTGTGTGTGTGTGTAGTTCTAAAGGGCATCCTTAACTTGTCTAGAAGTTCCTGGCCTCTGGCCAAGAGAACCATTCAATCTCTTGCTCACACGGCGAGCTGTGAATAAGAATAGATTGGAATGTTGCCGTTTCATAAGAGTTGAGTAACCCACTCCGGTCTTTATTTATTTTCAGTTGCCATTTGGGGCACTCTGGCTAATGCTGCAAGTATGTGCCCCATAATGTTGACATATTTCACTGGTCATTTGACCCAGTTGTTTTCTGGCTAGGGGTCAAAGGCTTGGCATTACCACCGATGGTTCTTTTTAGCTGCTTAGGGTGTTGTCAAGTGGGGAAACCCCACGGACTTTCAGCACTGGAAGTAGCTTTATTTTGGTGATAATGATGTGCGTGTGTGTCTGTGCATGGATGCACATGCATGCTTATGTCTGTTTTAGCCATGTGTGCATCAAACATAGCCTGCCCGAGGCGTGTTTCAGCAGGTGAGACACTCTTATCTGCTGCATTATCCACAGAACTCTCTGCCTTCTTTTCTTGCTCCTGGATTTAGGGTAAGAAACAAGACACAGAATAATACACATTTTTTTCTAGGAGGCATGTAAATATGAAGCAACCTATATGCATTTTTGTATATGCAGAAATCTCCTTTTCATTCTCTACAACCTGCACCTCATCTGTAGTTAATGAATTGTTCCAAGTTGTTTCAATTCCACAGAGAGTTTAGTTATATCTTAGTAATATCTTTTTGTTTTGTTTTACTGATGTTTCTGTGCATGATTTCATCGGTGCTTGCTTTAATTTTTGTAAGCCACATTGAGATCCTGGCTTGGGAAAAAGATGGGATGGAAATGAATTCTTATTACAGGTATACCTCAGCTAACAAAGTCTCTGAAAGCAGATCTTTTTTACAAAGCTGTGTTATGCCCTGTCCCCTTTTCTTCCTCACCCTCTGCCTTGTTGGATTTTGTTTAGCAGCATCAGCAGCATTGGGAGGATGGCAAAGAAGGGCTGGAGATAAACAAAATTTCGGTATGCTGCTTGAAAAATGAGCTGAAAGGTTAAAAAAAGACACCAAACTGATTGATAGAGTTTGCAAGCAGTGCACACTTGCATGGTCCCAAGCAAGCCTAAGTAATAATTCCCACATGTTACCTATAGAAGTAAGACCATCTGCAGAAAAAGACAATCTTTTCAGAAGTTGTGGATTTTGGAGCATATGGGATTTTTGGATAAGGGATACTCAGCCCATTGAAGAAAGGAGATTCCATCTGAATATCAGGAAGAATTTCCTGATAGTAAGAGCTGTTTGCCAGTGGAGCAGACTCCCTCAGAATGTGATGGACTCTCACACATTGGACATTTTTGGGGAAAAAAGTAACGAGTTGGCCACTTCTGAAGGACACTAGCCACCTTGGGTCCCATGTTGAGAGAAAACTGGGGTATAAATAAACGCTTTTGCTGTGGATTCCTGCCCAGGCAGGAGAGTGGGCTTTATGACCTCTGAGGTGCCTTCCAACTCTTTGGTTCTGTGTGCCGTTCATAATCTCTACAATAGCCCATGAAATCAAAGACACTGCAGAATTTCCTGATAGTAAGATATTTCCTGACTTGTGTTTATTTTCTCCCTCGGCTGCCCCACTCCAGGTTGTTTAGCAGACTTTTATGAATGGATGGGATTGAAGGGGATCCGTTTGCGGGAGGAGAGGGGCCTGCAAAGTTGTCAACACTTTCATTGCTGGCTTGTGCTAAAATTTACGGGCTACCACTACTGTGGGTCACACGGATAGAGGGGGCTTGTGTTGTGTAATCCATCACTTGGTACCTGGCGGAGCTGTAAAAAGGCTGGATGTCTTGGGGTGTTTCAAGTGAGTGCGTGCGCCTGTGTGTGTTTTTCCTTCCTTCGCGCTCTGCCCAGGTTCAAAGAGAAACAGCTCCAGAGGCTTCTAAGGGGTCAATTCATACATCCCCGATTATTTACCCGCCATCCTGTTGAAAAGCATTTTGTGTCTCTTGGAAAGGTGTATTTGGTAAATATCACTTCTGGCAAGTGGATAAAACCTCCTTTCTTAAGGTGGATGTTCAAAATGCCAAGCACAAAAATTAAAGGAGATTTGTGTAGTCTTCAAACAGAGGAGTAGGGGGAGAGAGGAGAAGATCCCCCCCTTTTTAAAGATTGATCTGTGCATTCAGGACAAATTCCTACAAAACTAAAGGGATGTTTTAAATTTAGAATCCAACCAGAATGACACCCTCTCAACCTTCAGGTGACAGAGGTGTTGCTCTGTTCTCTGGTGGAAAAAGGCAAAATCAGAGCTGTTTCTAGGACTTTAAAAACCCAAACCCTTTGTTTTTACACAACTACGATTCCACTTGAACTGCCGTGGCTGCCTCCTGTGGAATCCTGGGGTTTGTAGTTTGGGGATGCACTACAACTCCCTGGCTGAAAGCTCTAAATGCTCCTCTCTCAACTGCAAATCCCACAATCTCATAGGACGTTGCCGTGGCAGTTAAAGTGGTATCAAAGTGCTATCAGTGTGTGCTGTGAAAGGGCTCCTGGAGTTCCCAGTCTGTGTGCCAGGCTATGCCAGCAGCAGGCTTTGTAAACGGCCAGCGTTTGTGTGTGGGGCTGCGTTTGCAATGGGGTGACTGAGTCTTGGACCTCGGTACCAGAACACGTCATGCAAAATATGGCTCAGCACGGCTTTTGGCCTTGCAGAATTTTTTCAGGGTTGCAGAATGAAGCTTTGATCGGTGCAGGCTTTGTTTTTAGCAGGGAGTGTGCAAAGCTTGAGATATGAGGGTGGAAATGTCCCACTGCCTGCTTTTTGTGGGGGTCATCCATATTTTCTCACCTTCCAGGTTCTTGGTAATGAGGAGTAGTAGGTTTTTCAGCTGTAGATTTGCTTACAGAAAGCACCCACTCCTCTTCTTTGTGGAGGAAGACTTTTCAGGTCTTGGGCACAACTTTTTCTTTCTTCTTTGGCTGTGAAAAAAAGAATGATGTAAGCAATTTTATTTAGATCTTGCTCTTCTGGCATCCACATTCCCTTCAGTCATATTTTGCATTTCTTGTCTTTGTCAGAGTTGATTGAAATGGAGCCTCAGACCTCTCCTACCTACCTACCTACCTATCTATCTATCTATCTATCTATCTATCTATCTATCTATCTATCTATCTATCTATCTTTTTCCTTTTCTACCTTGCCATCGTACATTCGGGGCACCACAGTTCAGGAAGGATATTGACAAGCTGAAGTGTGTCCAGAGGAGGGTGACCAAAATGGTAGAAAGCCTGGAAACCACGAAGCCCTGTGAGGAGAGGCTTAGGAAGCTGAGTGTGTTTAGCCTGGAAAAGAGAACGTTAAGACATAATAGCCATGGCTAATATTTGAAGGGGATGATATTGAGGATGGAACAAGGCTGTTTTGTGCTGCTCCAGAGACTAGGACATGGAGTAGTGGCTTCAAACTTCAGGAGGAGAGATTCCGTCTAAACATTAGGAAGAACTTCCTGAAAGTAAAAGCAGTTTGATAGTGGAAAACACTGCCTGGGAGCATCCTCCTTTGGTACATTTTTGGAAGGTCCTTCCTGTTTCTCTTGCTGTAACCATGCTCTCTTTCCAAAATCTCCTCTGCAGCTTCTGTCTGCTGTGTTGATTCAAAGACATGGACATTCTCATTCTGCCCAGTTTACAACTGGCGGCGTGGAGGTGGCTTTCTTGTCATTCCTTTTAGACCCTGGTTTTCCGTACTGAATAAACGGTATTCAGTATACAGTTGGCCCTCCTTATCCGTGGGATGTGTATCTATGGATTCAACCATCCACAGCTTAAAAATATTTTTTAAAAAATCCAAAAAGCAAACGTTGGCATTGTTCACCATTTTATATAAGGGATGCCACTTTACTACACTAATGTATATAATGGGTATGCACAGATTTTCGTATCCACAGAAGATCTTGGAACAAACCCCAGTGGATACCAAGAGCTTGCTGCACTTTGCAGACCTCTTTTCGTAACAATTCATTTCTTCCTACTAACTTTAAATAGCAAACTTGTGACGTCTGCTTTTTAATTTGCTACATCTGCTTCTTCCATAAGTGTAAGGCAGTACAGAGGACAGAAAAAATGGTGCTTGCTCGACTTTACAGATGTTTTTATTCTTCTTACTATCCCAGCCTCTATTATATAAACTTTCCAGGCTGTATATAAATAATCACTCTGCTTCTCATTAGTGATGGAAAGAATCCTTAAAAACATTCAGAAATAGTCAAAAATAGTTTTCTCAAGTGTTGGGAAGTCCTGATGAGAAGGATCTAGATACGTTAGAATCTTTATGGGTTGGGATTTATTCTGTGCAAAAAAAAAAAAAAAAGTTGTTTTCTTTTCAGAAAATTCATGTCATTTTCTTTTCACAAAATGCCGTTTTTTGTGCAAAAGACACTGTTTTGCACAGAGAAGGCCCCATGCTGCAAATAGTCTTCCAAAACTGGACAGTTTTTGATGTGTTTCTTGCAGTGAGGAAAATAGAAAAATTATTAATCCTTGCCTGGGATAAGCAAATTTACAAAGATTTGCATCCCTTGGGTAAAACATAAGTCTTTGAGCTACAGGGTTACTGAACGTGACTCTGTGTCGTATACTACTGCAGGTCTTTAAGCGTGTGGGTTATTTGCAGCTTGGGCGCTCTACTTTTGGCACCAGAAGGAGTTTTTGTCTGGAATGGAGAAGAATGCAAGGCATGAAATTCTCCAGGCCTGGAATGAAGCCAGAGAAGTAGGGAAATTAATAGCATAGGCAATAATGTTTAGATGTAGCTCAAGTGTCATTGAGTGCTTCTTTGAAGACTCTGAGTGCTCCAATTATCATGATGGTTTTAACTCTCTTTCGTTGCTGAATATGTACCTGTTTGGTTCTTGCTCCTCTTCATTTGGAGAGAGATTATAAAATGTTTCCCTCCAGTGATATCTATTGGTTTGATTGATTTCTTGTCTTTTCTCCAAAATAGCAAGATAGCTCACCACATGATTATTATTTTTTTACAAGGACAGTAAGCTCTGTGTGTGTGTTACATTTTTTAAAACACCATGAATATACTGTAACATGGATTGATTGATTGAATTTCTATACTGCCTTTCTCCCAAGATGGGAGGAAAGGCAGCTATGAAATCACTTTTACATTAAGAAGAGTTTAGCAAATTAAATAAGACCATTGGAAGGCACCACAGGGACCATTTAGTCCGATCGCTGGCCGTAGAGGAATACTTAACTGCAGTGGTCCTGAAAGATGTCCATCTAGTCTCTATTTAAAGACTTTCAAAGATGGAGAGTTCTCCAAAATCCGAGGCACTCCATCCCAGCCTCCAAAAGCTCTCAAGTTCAAGAGATCCTTCCTAATGTGAGCTGGAATCTTTTCTTTTTCAATTTGAATCTGTTGGCTTGTTTCATAGACTCTGGACCAGCAGCAAACAAGCTCACATGATCTACGTGACGTCCTTTCAGATGTTTAAAGATGGCCATTGCAGAATCACAGAGTTGGAGTGGGTCCCATGGGCAGCCATTGAGTCCAGCCCCCAGTTCAGTGCTGGATCTCCAGCTAAAACATCTCCAATAGGTACCCATCTGGGCTGTATCTGAAGACCTCCAGAGAACGAGACCCCCCCACCTCTCTAGGCAATGGGTTCCATTGCCAAATTGCTTTTGCTGTCAAGAAGTTCCTTCTAATGTTCAGTCGAAATCTACCCTTCTGTAACTTCAGGCCACTAGACCTGGTCCTACTCCCTGGGGCAGCAGAGAACAGGCCTGCCCACTCCTCCCTGTGACCTCCCTTGACGTATTTATAGATGGCAATCATGCCACCCCTCAGTCTTCTCTTCACCAAGCTGAACATGCCCACCTCCTTCAACCCTTCCTCCCTGTTTTGTTCTCTGTATCTCATATCATGTCCCCTCCATGAAAATTAAAAGCGCAGATCCTGCCAAGACTTGCAGATGGAGGGTGGAAAGAGATGCCTGTACATGATCCCCATTAAGAGAAGCCGAAGCCCCTTTTCTGGAAGCATCCAGTCCAGTGGTTGCTTCCCACCCTTAGACTACAACAGTTGGGGAAGCAGCAGATTCGCAGACATTTCCACCCGTGGTTGTTTGTGGATCCCAGCCGTGTAAGAGGGTTGGCAGTTTGTTCCAGGTTTTTGGACCATGCTTGAAATCCAGGGTACCTAACCTATGTGGGAGTAGAACTCAGCACTTTGGAGAGCTCCTTCAAAGCAAAGGACCTTTCTGCACTATACTGTTATAGTGCTATTATTCCACTTTCAACATCCTGTGGAATTCTGGGATTTGTAGTTTACCGAGGCTGAACCTCTCTGCTTGAGTATTCTAAATGGTCCTCCCTAAACTGCAAACCCCAGGATTCCATAGGATGTTGAAAGTGGAATAATAGCACTATAACCGTGTAGTGCAGAAAGGCCCAAAGTCTTGCCAGCGATGGGGAGAGCTGCCATTGACTTGTAGCTTAACTTGTACAATGTGAACACAGAAGTTTAAAAGAGAGACTGTTAACATCTACAGTTGACTTCTTCCTCCATCCCTTAAGCACATTTTCCTTTCAAAAATAGTATGTCTTCTCCAACTGGTAGGGTTTTTTCCCTCCCTGCACCACTCAACCTAATAATTCAGAAATACCAGGAAGATGATTATTTTGTGTTATTGCCATTGTATTCATTTCTTATTAAACAATTGTTCTTTTTCCTCTTCCCTTCCCAGTTTATTCTCATAGCAACACTGGTAGGATAGGTCAAGAGAATGATTTTCTCAAAGGAAGGCATCTCGGTGGATTTTGTGCCACAGAAGGAAGATAGATCTTGCCCTCTACAGTCCAGATCCAACAGTGGAAGAAGGGCAACCTGTCAGTGAACTCATTCTGGATTTTACTCTGAACTTCTAAGGAGATAGCTGAGAAGCTGAAACCTGTCGCCTACATAGGCTCAGCACCTTGCTTGGCACCTTTACAATTCAGACTAAAACCCAGTGTAGGCTCACTGCCCCTAGCTGCCCCTCAAGACTTAATGGAACTTTTGCTGTTCTGCTGCCTGCAGAAGGTGGAGATTCCTATTGTTTGGGGATGGTGGGAGTTGTAGTTGGCCACACCTGGAGTGCACTGTTGGGTGAGCCTGCCCGAGGGGCTGCAGAAGGAATGGGGAATATTTGGCCCTCCAGAGGTTGTTGGATTTCATCACCCATCAGTCCTCACCGTTGGGGGTACTGGCTAAGAATGATGGGAGTTGCGGTTCAAAAATATCCAGAGGGAGATATGAATCCCATCTCTGGTCTATAAGGTGGTTATCTTTATCTTTCTCTCCTTCTCAGCAACATCAGTTCTGTGTTCCTGCACAAAAGTCATATGTAAGCACAGTCCTTTGGTTGTGCGAAAATCTTTGCCTTCCGGCTGTGTGTATCTGAAAATTTGAGTACAGCTAAGAGCTACTCTTTTTCCTTTGCATTGTTGAAATTGTTTAGCAATTGAACAAAGCTGCCTGTTAAGAAAATGTTTGCAATGAATGCGTGAAAGTTTTTGAACGTGTTTTAATTTCTTCCAGAGTGTCTCCCTAAAACATTTCTAAGATGTGGTTTCAATTAGCTTTACTGCCTGGTCTGCTATTAGGTTATTGGGACAGGAACTAAACGGAGCTTTGAAATAGGAATTGGGTGTTTTTTTTAAAAAAAGTATGAGGAGTAATTTGCAAAGCAGGACTTTTTCCCCCATAGAGGATGGCCTGCAACCTAATATGGTTCAGGATGTATAAAAAGGGAGAGGGACGGAAAAGGATTTGCCACAGCAGGCCCCCTCATTTGTAATTTATGTTTAGTTGCAAAGTGTTTCTTTTTCCTTTTTTTTTAACAGCGGTTAAGGTTCTGCCACAGTTCCTGTGTTTTATTAAAAATGTCCTTTTAAAAAAATCTTGGTTGGAGTCCTGTTGGTTCCCTACATTTGTGTAAGTTTCCTTCCACACGTGGTTGCCATTTCGTGGCTCTTTTGCCAGCCTAGTGTTAGCAGAGTTCCACAGCTGGGGCCATTTCAGAAGGGGCCTCAGTCCTGCTGATAGTCCCAACCTGAGGACACACTTTGTACCACTGCAATTCCCCTCCATATCCACAGCGTTTTCTTAGGCAAGGAATCCTCAGAGGTGGTCTTGCCAATTCCGTCCTCTGAAATAGGGTGCACAGCAACTGGGGTCTCCCATCCAGGTACTAATTGCCGCTGACCTCGCCTGCTTTCCGAGATCAGATGGGATCTGTTTTCTCTGAACAGCTTTTGAAGGAATCCAAATCTCGGTTGGTTGGTTGAAGATAACTCATTTCTGGGAAGAGATGAACTTGGTGTCTCTTCATAGAATCCTAAAGCTGGAAGAGATCCCCCTCAAGGGCTGTCCAGTCCAACCACCTTCTGCATGCAGGAAGACACCATCAAAGCTCTCCTGGCAGATGGCCTTCCTACCTCTGTTTAAAAACCTCCAAAGAAGGAGGAGACTCCACCACGGCAGCCGTGTATCCCGCTGTCAAACTGCTTTTATCACCAGGAAGTTCTTCCTAATGTTTAGGTGGAATCTCTTTTCCTGAAGTTTGAAGCCATTGCTCTGTGTCCTAGTTTCTGGAGTAGCAGAAAACAGGCTACCTCCATAAGACATCCCTTCAAATATTTAAACTTAGCTGTCATGCCTCTTAACCTTCTTTTCTCCATGCTATACATACCCTAAACTGCTCCTCATGAGGCTTCATGGTTTCCAGGCCTTCCACCATTTTTGGTCCCTTTCCTCTGGACACGTTCTAGCTTGTCCATATCCTTCCTGAACTGTGCTGCCTAGAACTGGACACGGTATTATTCCAGGGGTGATCTGACCAAAGCAGAATAGAGTGGTACCATCACTTCCCTTGACCTCTAGACCCTATACTCCTATTGATACAACCCAAAATGAGACTGGCTTTTTAGCTGCCGCTTGGAACATCTGACTGAATTCCCTATTACTTCTGCAAGAAGGAATTTTCCAGATGTTTTTGCAAATAATGGCAAAGAGGATACAATGCACAATGCATTGCTTGTGTGAAGTGCTGCATATTTGGGAATTTAGGAATAGGGTATTTGAGGTGGTACATTCTCTGGGAAATGATCTTTTAACCATAATAGCAATTCACACTTTAATCTCATGACACACGGCTTTCTAAAAATGTGAATGATGTCATGCTCAGTTACCCTTTTCCTGTGAATGGCCAGCCGCTTAGTGCTGCACATTCTTTCTCAGCCGGCTCTCTCGGACAGCAGCACGCGTAGGAAGTGTTGTTGCTTTGACACTGTTCTGCTTTGACAGCATGCCCTGTGTTGGCATTTCATGCCCGCTGGATCTAGGCAATCCCTGGGGGTGAGAGCAATCCTTGATAACAACTCAGTTCTGGGTGTGATAATCATTTCTTCAAGGTGGCTGTAAAGGAACAATTTGGGATACTGAACCTTGTCCTCAAATATGTCTGGATCCTTTTATATCTTCTTGAAAATTCAGACACCATCAAAGCATTCTCTTTGACCAATGGCCATCCAGCGTCTGTGGATTTGGATTTGCTCCACTGATAGGAGTGGATTTGGGTTTGCTCCACCGATAGGGAAACTGTGAACACCACTGTGTTTTCCAAGCGTACTTCCTCTTTCCCTGATACTCTTATGGGAGCAACATGATGCAATTCAAGAAGTTAAGTGTCCCAGGCAGTTAGTGCTGTCTCTAGGAGAAATTACAAGAGTATTTTTCTCCTGTTTTCTTCCACAAGCTCCTATTGCTCTTGCTACGTTGCAGTCTGTTTGATAGAGACGCCAGACTTTCCTACAGTGAGGAGGTGAATTTAGTTAAAGATTCTAGTGTGTCTGGCAAATGTTTTAAAAAAGGAAATCCATGGGGGCCAGGAATATCAGAGGGACTCTTGGCCAGAGAGCGGAAGGCTAATCAGCCTTTCTCTCTCTCTCTCTCTCTCTCTCTTTCTCTCCCCGTTCCTGTTTCAGGCCCCCCAGTGGCAGCCGCGGTGAGGTCTCACTTCAACACCTGCCCAGATGCCCACAGCCAGTTTTGTTTCCACGGCACTTGCAGGTTCCTGGTGCAGGAGGAAAAACCAGCTTGCATGTAAGTTCTGATTCTCCCTTCTTGAAGAAATCACACTGAGGGGCGAGGGTGGTGGAGGGAATACACCGAGGGAAAGTCGTGTCACTCCACGTGTCTTTATGTTTTGGATGGCGAGGATTAGGGACCCCTGAAGGGATGGAGGGATCTGACCATCCCATTAAGACCAGGAGCTGTGCAGCCCTCCTGATGTTGTTGACCTGCAACTCTCAGCAGCCCTTGCTAACATAGGTATGCTGAGAGGGACCGTTGCTGCTTGACTCCCACCCCAGCATTAGACAAGATCCCGTTTTTCCTTGTGCGTGAGAACCCTAAATTCTAGCACTAGTCAGAAACGGACTGACCCATTCAATCCATGGTTATGGTGTCATTGTTATATGCCTTCAAGCTGGATCTGACTTACAGCAATACGACAATTGGGTTTTTGTGATGAGATTTAGTCAGAAGAGGCGCACCATCCTTTTAGGCTGACAGTGTGCAACTTGCCCAAGGTCAGCCTGTGAGTTTCTGTGGTCGGGAAGAGATTTGAACTCTGGTATCCCAGAGCTGGGGGCCGTTTCTGCTGTACCCTGTTATAGTGCTCCTATTCCCCTTTCAACCTCCTGTGGAATTCTGGGGTTTGTAGTTCACTGAGGCCAAGGAGCTCTCTGGCTGAGAATTCTAAAGGCCCCTCCCTAAACTCCAAACCCCAGGATTCCATAGGATGTTGAAAGTGGAATAATAGCACTATAACAGTGTAGTGTGGAAATGACCCTAGCACTCCAACCACAACCCCTGTCATATTGACACACCATTCAATTACTGACTCAGTGAGTCTATTCAAACAGGATTCAGGCCTAGGTGCCAAGCTCAAACCTCTCCTTTTTCTCTTCAATTAGGGTCTTCTTCTCCCTTTGTTTGATGCATTATTCCCGGTTTCCTTCTTTTCTTGTCACAGTTGCCACTCTGGTTATGTTGGGACGCGGTGTGAACACGCAGACCTCCTGGCCGTGGTAGCTGCCAACCAGAAGAAGCAAACTATCACCGCCTTGGTGGTGGTTTCAGTGATCGCGTGCGTGGTACTCATCACAGTCTGCGTCCTAATACAGTAAGTGGGATTTTGTCCCATTGAGTTGCTGTTGTGTCCCACTACAGAAGAGCGGCATAGAATGGTAGAGGTGGGAGGGGGTCCGCGGGCCATAAAGTCCAACCCTTTGCTGCGCAGGGAAGGCTCTCCAGGTAGGTATCTGCTGAGTCTTTTTTTCTAAGAGGCTCAGAAAAGGAGACCCCCCCACCTCTCTAGGTCATGTGATAGGCGTTCCTTCTTGGATGTGGGACCCCTTTTGAAGGGTGGCTGCTGGTAGCTTGGATGTCAGTGAGATGGCAAATCTGCCCTGGATTTTAACCTGAAATGTAAAGGTGCTTCCATGCCAAAGTGCTTCCATGTCCCCAACGTGGTGAATCTGCTGTGGAATGTATTCCAAACTTTCAAAGACTTCGCAGAGGCGCTGAGCAGTATCCCACAAATAGGTTTGGCACCTTGGGTCAGTTGTTCTGTGCCTTCCAGTCATTTCCAACTTAAGAGGACCTTAAGATGAACCTATTATCATGGGGATTTCCTGGCAAGATTTCTTCCGAAAGGGCTTTGCCTTTGCCTTCCCCTGAGGCTGAGAGAGTGTGACTCGCCCAGGGTCACACATTTGGGTTTCCATGGCCGAGCAGAGATTTGAATCCTGGTCTCCAGAGTCAAGTCAATACATTACACAGGCTATCAGCACCTTGGATAGCTCGTTTAAAGTTCAGACTTAAACCCAGCATGTAATTGCCACAAATCTCCATCCCGCCCCCCAACGTGGAAGCTGTAGATTGCTAGGCACTCTCTGTACTTCAATTTAGTAGAATGGGAGAAAGACTCGACTCTGTGGCGTGCAGCAGCACGTTAGAGGATGAGGTCTAAGGGGATGTGATGCAGCACCTCTCTGAAACAATGCAAGTCTGGGGCTGGTCGGTGCCTGGACCATGCAACCTCCTTGGAATCCCAGGCATGTGCCTCCAGACCCCTGGAGGAATGGCGAGAAAGAAGTACCATCCGTCCAGTAATTTGGACTTGACCTCTGGCTTTTCTGGCTGCTCAGGTTGGCAGTTCTGGGGCTCTCTTAAGAAACCCCTCCAGCAGGCATTTTTAGAGTCCTGGTTGGAAATGTGAGAATACTTACTTTTCATTCAGAAAATGCATATTCTGCCTGTTGCCTTCTCCCCCAACATATTTTCCATACATTATGTGTATTTAGGAAAATAGTTCATAATACTTTAAAATGGGATTTTAAAAAGACAGTCTGGAGAGAAACGCTTTGGAGTTTCCAGCTGTGCTCTCTGTATAAAAAACACACCGTTTTGTATGTGTGAGGGCTGTGTGTTTCTCTGTCAGCAGCCGGAGAGTCCTGGAGTGGCATCTCCTTGTGACATCATGCGTTGTTTGTGTGTTTTTTGTCTAAGGACAGGGCTTTGGGGGTGACGTGCGTGTTGCAACTGGAACGCTTCCACGAAGCTAAAATTAAAGTCTGTGCCGTGTAATTTAGAGGAACGACTGGAGTGTCGTTGCGGTCGATTGCCCAATCTCCGTGGCTTGTTTCGGAAGATGCCTTGCCTAACCCCTTTTCAGCAAGTCCCCAACCCCTCCGTTCAGTTTTGCTCGTGGACATTATTCACCCGCAGTGGGGTCAAAACCCACAAAGCAGTTGGGACAGTTGCAATCAACGACATGCTTCTCCAGTTCCTGTCCCTTCTGTAGTGTTGGTAGATTTTATTTATTTGCAGTAGTTTGTTATAATTTTAAAATAGGGATGGGCAAAGTGCAGCCTGGGGCCCCAACATTCCACAAGTTCCCACAAAGGTCCCCACCCACCCCCATTTTTTAAAAAAAAATAAATTGGGTGATTTTCAGGCAAGATTTGCTCCTGAACTATTCAGAAAACCCCAAGTGCATGAAAACATACAGTAATACCCCATTCCCAAAAGCATTGTGCAGCCCAAATACCACCTTTTTACTCTGTAGTCCCTCTCACAATGGCGACAGGAAGTTTTTGCTGCCATTTTGAGAGGGACTGCCGAGGAAATCAAAGGTGTTTTGGTTTGCTGCAGGGTGTGTGCATCTTTTGAGGGGAGAGTTGGTACTTGTGCCAAAAACAAGGTTGTTTTTTTTAAAGCACAACATATTTGCACAGGGGATAGTGTATTCCATTCAAATATACAAATATGAAAATGTTATTTGTGTACAAGCACTTCAGCTTTTTTGTGCAAATGAATATTTTGCAAAAACAAAAGTCCTACTGTGAAAAATTATGAGAGTTTCTGCACATGTTCTCATATTCTTGTCCAGCAGAGAGAAAACATTCAAAAACAAAATCAACAAAGAGTTACAGGCGAGGCAGTTCCATGCACTAGTTTTTTGGGTTTTTTTTTTCTCTTTCGGCCTTGCATGCTGATATCATTCCTAGACACATCCCCAGCTTGAACTGTGCCTCTCCCTTGTCTGTTTTGCAGCTGCTGCAGGATAAGAAAACAGTGTGACTGGTGCAGGGCCATCGTCTGCCGGGCCGAGAAGCCCAACGGGCTGCTGAAGGGAGGGTCGTCTTGCTGCCACTCAGAAACAGGTAGATCAACTGCCAGAGAATCGCAGAATCTTCCCCCCCATTTTCACCTGCTTTTAAAATGCCCCGGTTTGTCTCTCCTCCTCCCCACCTTTTTCCTCAGCTCATTTCACTTTCTGCAAACTGAAGTGCTATTTCATCCAAGCATTTTAGAGAAAAAGGAGAATTTCTGGGTTCACGACTTCAAATGCCATGTTAGCCTAGAGGACAGCACATTGTCGACTTAAGAATGTGAACGACGGAGTGTACCGAGCTGCCACCTTGGTTTAGAATCATGAAATCGTGGAGTTAGTTAGAAGGGACCTCAAGGGCCAGCTAAACCGATCCTCCCCCCCCCGCTGTGCAAATATTTCAGAGTAAATACTCCTAATCCTAATTACCCTACGGGCACCAAGTCCAATCTGATCTTGGAAGCTAAGCAGGGTCAGCCCTGGGTAGTGCTTGGATGGGAAACTGTCAACGAATGCCAGGTGCTGGAGGCTCTGTAGCTGAGTTCAAAGTAGTTTGTACTCAGTTAACTCAGCAGGGAGGAGGCAGAGCCTTGCTCTTCCCAGTAGGCTCAGGCAAAAGGAAACTGCTGCGGTTTCTCCCAGTTTGTGTGTTCTTCTTCATTAGTAACTTTTGCCTTCTTGATTGTGCTCTGATGCTGCTTAGACACACACATTCAGTGAGCCGGAAGGGGCCACAAGGACCATCTACTCCGGTTTCCTACCAGGCAGCAATACACAACTGACGCACCCCAGGAAAATGCCCATCCAACCTCTGCTTAAAGTCATCTGAAGACAGGGATATGCCTCCCTACCTTCTGGGGGCGGTTTATATAAAGCAGGGGTGGGCAAACTTCTCACCTAAGTCAGAATTACAGCAGAGATGCACTTCGTGTAACCTTCCAGATGTTGTTGGAGTACAAGTCCATCAGCCCCAGCCAGCATAGCCTAGGGTGTGGGATGCTGGGAGTTGCAGTCCAACATCATTGGCAAGGCCACACGTTTCCTGCCCATGGTATAAACAGGAGTGGGCAGCCGTTGAGGGTTAGGGATTACCTTGAACCCCTGCCCCCGAGGACTGTAGAGGGCTGCACCTCCATTGGACCAGCCCGAAAAATAAAATAAAAAAATCATTTCCCCCTCAAATGCCCTCTAGAGCCCCCAGGTGAGGCCCTTTTTTAATCATAGAATCACAGAATCATAGAAATGTAGAGTTGGAAGAGACCCCAGGGCCCATCCAGTCCAACCCCCTGCCACGCAGGAGCACCCTCAAAGCACTCCCGACAGACGGCCATCCAGCCTCTGCTTAGAAACCTCCAAGGAAGGAGGCTCCACCACACTCCATGGAGGCAGCAGCAGATTCCGCTGCCGGACAGCCCTGACCGTCAGGAAGTTAATGACAGGAAGTGGTGCAAACGACACTTCTGCTCCCCGTGCTATCTTTAGAAAGGTCTTTCCTGGCTTTGAAATGGTCAGAAAGAAGGCGAAAGAGGGTGGCATTGCCCCCTCTGGCCCTGGAGGCTACAGAAAGAGTAGAAAGAGGACCTGACAGACGAACGAGCAGGAGCTCTGCAGCCACTGCCTCAAAGGTGGCAAAAAGTCTCAGGTTTTGGAGGTTTTCATATTTCATAGTTCTCAATAAGAGATACTCAACCCGGGTATGTTTTGACTATATTGTTCTTAACAGTCAGTGCTGCTTGCTTTTGTGTTTTCTGTAGTGTGATTCCTCACCAATACCTATCTTTTTTGTCCTCCTGTATGCTTGTCAGCATGAGTTCTCCCTTTTTTGAGCATATTTGACGTGGGATTTATTTTTTCCCCTTGCAGTTGTCTGAAAGAGACCCGGTCTGCTGAGATTCATCTTGCTGTGTGTAGATGGGACCACTGTACCATGCTATAGAAGGCTGGCCGTATTCCAGAGAGAGACTTAACATAGATTTTTTTAAAAAAGAAAAGTCTTCCAGGGATTAGCATAATATTGGCAAGCAGACTCCAGGCCTCTTTGGGTCTTCCGTTTCCACATTGAGCTTCCAGAACTTTGCCAAAAGGCAAATCTCAACTTGAAGCTATAAGAATCATCAACATGAACATCAACTAATCTCTACATGAAGTTACAAGAATCAAGGAATCAAGATGTTGTATACGGACGAAGAGGGAAGTGTGCATTGGACAACTTCGTGTTTATGTAGTTCTGAGGAATGCATACAGAGAGGCTGAGAGCAGAAACATGTACAGTTCCGGCTGGGGTAGTTTGATTTTCCAGTCATCGTCCTCCTTGCTTGAGACCTCTTAGGACCTGCCTTGAGGTGGGATGTTTGGAACTGGTGCAGTAATGGCACGTTTGACTCAAGAAGAGAGACTGGCAAATTGGAAGCCTCCGTTCAAGAAGACAGGCTTTGGTGTTCTTTTCTTTGCCTCCAAGAGCACCGGGGTAATACTTTTTCTAGCCACCAAGACAGAGCTTCCAAAATAATCACAAATTTGCATTGAGGTACCTTGCTTTTAGAAAAAAAAAAACCAGTAGAGCGGTAAGCCCAACAACAGGGAAAGGGCTGATGCCTCCTCGTTCTCCATATGAGATTAACTCTGCATGAAAAATTAGAGAGTTGTTTGCCCACCCCACCCCTCCCACTGCCAGTTCTGGGTGAGGTGGGGCACTGCTTTTCTATGTTTTCCCAAACAATTAAAAGTAGAGACCGCAGAAGCTTTGGTTGTGAAAGGGTTACATGGGATGTTGATGAAGTCTGTTAATGGTTTGTTCATTATCGTCTGACTTACAAAGCCCTTGAAGGAATCCTCCATGAATCACTTAGGATTCAAGTTCTTTTCCGTTTGAGCCTGCTGTTGTTCCAGCTACGTGTTTGGGATTTCTAAACTCTGTGTGGACTTAAACATCTGTAGTGGTACCACCATCCTCCCTTTCCTATCCCTGTGGATTACTTCTGCACATTTCGACATCCCGTAGGATTAACTGAAACACAGACGCGTGGCCTGGTTTGCTCATCTTTTTCTCTCCGCAGCTGGAAGTGTAGCCTCAAAGGCAGGTTTCCAAAAGTGGGAGTCGTCTGTTGAAGCATCCTCATGCCCCAGTAGTTTTCATTGTGCAATGAGGACTGAGATGTGGGTCGTCCGAATCTTCTAACAGAGAGCTTGGAAAACTTTTTCCTTTTTTTTTTGGACTAAGTTCGCATGAGCTACCAGACAGCAGGATGGTGGCTGGGGAATCCTAGGAACTACGGAGGGAGTTAAAAAATAATGTTTCCAAGACTGCATTCCTGATTTTTGAATGCAGGAGGTGTGGCACGATTGAACGGGCCATAGCATCTTGGTGAACGTGCATTGGATGAGTTCTCATTAGTTCTGCTCACTGAAACCAATATTGTTCAGGGGAACAGTTCTCATATTTTTTTTGCTCTTTAGCTCTTGGCAGTAAGCGTTCGTACCCCATGTGGCAACCATTTTGGTTTTTAGTCTGAGCTTGAAAGTGCTATCCAAGGTGCTGAAGACTCCCCCATCCCCACAGGCTGAGCACCTTGGCCAGCTCCTTTTATACTTCAGGCTAAAGCCCAGAGCAGATTCACTGCCCCACCAACACTGTGATGGTCGGTGCTGGGAGGACCCATACTCCCAGCTTCAAATGTAAAAGGAAGCTGATGGAGAGAGGCAGCGAACTCATGGTGAGATGGCAAAGTGCCTTCTTTGAAAGCTGCTTTGCTCTTTCGTGAATTGGCAGAACAATTAATTTTAATATTTTTAAGATGCAAGCCGAGACCACCTTGGCGGAACCTCCTCATTTTGCTTACTTTTCCCCATGGAAGAAAAACAATGACAGTTGGCAGTTGGGGTTTAGCCCATTCCCCTGGTTTATCTTGCCAAAACGTGATGACTGAAGCCCCTTTTTGATGCCAGGAGCATTGCTACAAGAGGAAACCTGATGCATGTTAAGAAAAGTAATAATGAGGACAAGTTGGTTTTGTTTCTTCTTGGTTGTCTGGCTTCTGATTTCTTGGGCTGCTTTTATTTGGGTTTTACCCCTTGCTTGCATGTTTCTTGGAGGGGGGAAAAAAACCCTTTCATTAAAAACAAAGTAGACGTTTTAGTCTTGCCTCTGAATCTCTCCTCTCTCCTCCGTAGTGATAGTGACTTGTCGTGCTGGGCATGAGTCCAGCTCAGGCAGAAAATATTAGTCCCTACAATGGTGTCAAGACACTCCTGTTCTTGCACTGTCCTCTTTGGGCAGCCCTCACCCAAGTGTGTTGACTGCAAGCCCCATCATCCCCAGCCTGCTGGGGGATCATGGGAGCTGGTGTCTTGGAGGAAGAGAGCAACGAGGGGCCTGACTTTCCCAGAAAATATCAGCCCCTCTTGGAATCCTATTTCGAGGAATTCTTGTACTCTAGCAAAAAACAAAACAAAAAAAAACAATAAAATAAAATAGAATTTTGGATTAAGGTCCTACTTGGGCCCGAGAAGACTAAAGTGTGGATTTAGAGCATCCCAGCGCCGGGAATATCATCTCTGTCTTCTGCAAAACAGCCAGTGATCCAGAAGGGATTTTTGTATTGCTTTGAATGTTTTGTCCAAAGATGACCCTGCTCCTTCTTGAAGTGGAGGGAGGAGGAAGTTGGAAAGTAACCTGGAATCTCCGTGTAACGGAGGACACGCACATTTTGACTCAAGGCTGCTTGTTTTTCTCTGGGATTGCTCCCACCACCGACCCCACTGTTTAGAGCTTTTGACCAACCTTTCCACCAGCGTCAGCCATTTTGATGAATCCTGCCTGTCTTTCATGCATCGTTTTGGTACATGACCAGTAAATGGAGGTCAGTTACGAAGTACCAGGGAGTCTTTTTTATATGAAAATGGTACATTTTGGAAAAAAAAAATTTTTTTTTAAACACAGCAAAAGTAGAATTTTCACAGACTGTGCCAGGCCTCTGGACTGGACTCAGCTGAACTTGGGATAAAAGGAACTTCAGTGCTCGGCACCTCTTCCCAGTTCCGTCCTGATTTTCTTTGTCTATTTCCTTCTTGAACACCCTGTCCCCACAATTTTCATAACTGAGTTTACTGTTTATAACCAACCTGAAGTTTATTTTTAGTCAGAGTTACACTCTTCCCCCTTCCCGTTCTGTATATGTTGTTGCACTGAAAGTTAATATTTAATGTTTTAATTTATTGCGTGGTTAAATTAATTTGATTTATGTAAAAATGTTTATGTGATTGGCTGTTGTTTTCTTCCTTTCACGCGCCAAATTAATAGTTATTTAAATGAGTGAAATACACTTTTTCATAATACTCTTCTGTATGCTTGGTTTTTAATGGGGAAGAGGATCTAAATTAAATGTATTAACCTTTCCACACAATGTTTAGCACAGAATGGCTCAGTTTCTGATTCTGCATTGTCCAGCGACCTGCTTCTCCCTTGGTGTTGAAGCTTCTGTTGAATGAATCTCTCTTTATTCAACTGGGTGGATACAGTTCTTTCCCAGATGGTTGGGTGGTTATGCAGGAATCGGGACTTGCAGTGGCTCTTCCATGTCAACGGGGCAGTAGGTCCATTCCAGGCTTTACCCAAATGTGCTTATTTATTTGGTTTCTAAGCCATCTTTCTCCCAAAAGGAGATCCAAAGCAGCTATCCAACCTAAACTGTCCGTGATACCGAAGCTCCTCCTCCAGCAGAACCTTGAATGATGGGTTTAAAGTTTGGACCAAAACCTGATGTATGCCTTCATGTCATTTGTGGTTTAGAGGAACACTAAGGCTCACCTATCACGGGGTTATGTATTCAGAGGGGGTTTGCCATTGCCGTCCTTTGAAGCTGAGAGAGTGCATTGGGTTTCCATGGCTGAACTGGGATTCTTATCCTGATCTTCCAAAGTCTTGGTCCAAACCACAATCCCATGCTGGCACTGCTTTCTGACCCCCAACAAACTTTTGGCTACTGTCTAAAGAGGAGGAATCTCTCTTTGTTCTTGCTTTGATAGTGGATGTAAGCCTGTGCCCTTACAGCTGTTTCCAAACTGGAGTGTCATTTTCAAGGCCAAGTAGGGTGGTTACATTAGCAATTTAATTTAATCTGTCTTCTAATGAATGGAAATGTGGCAGTCCAAGTATTTTGGGCTTTGGGAGAATTTTTTTGTTGTGGTTGAGAAAGGAGTAGAAGCAGTTTCTTTGGGAGAACAAATTTTTGGTGGACTTCCCACTCACCCATTTTGAACATGGGATTGTGGCAAAAACAGCTCTCCTGGACTATGAGGAAAAATATTTTCTAGATTCACCAGCAATGGCCTCCTCATGATGCAAGAAATGTGAAGAAGAAAGCAAGATTCTTAGAAGGGTCTATCAGCCTGGGGAGGTGGGATTTTTTGCTTTGGAGCTCCTGTTTCCAATATTAGGACTTATGGTTTGATGAAAGACGTTATATCAAAGATTAGAGCTTTCCAAGTCTAAGTCCCCTCCCAAGCTTCAAATCCCAGGATTCCACAGGAGGGAATCAAAGCAGTTAAAGTGAGATCAAACCACTATAATGGTCTAGAGCAGATGCCTTCTCTTTCATGGTCCGTCATGACCAGCTTAAGCCCCATGGATTTCAATGAGTCTCCTCTGGTCTGGGTGTCTGAGTCTACCTCGCTGTATTATACAGGACTCCAAGAGACCAGGGTTCAAATAACTGCCTGGTCATGAAAACCCACTGGGTAAGGTCCCATTCTCTCAGCCTCAAAGGAAGGCAATGACAAAGTTCCTCTGAATAAATCTGGAGGAGAAAGTCCAAAGAAAGGGTTGCCCCTAAGTTGGAGTTGTGGCAATTGCAAAGAATTTGATCTGTACAAATGAAACTCAGAGTGTGACTCCCATTCTGCTCCTGCAACACATGCATGCAGTATCAGAACAACCGTGCTTCAACTGTGGGTTGAATCCCATTTGGAACCCCAGTGGGTCGTATGTTACGCGCACCGACCCTACAAACAGAGGGATGGCTGTTCCTGTCCCTGTCCCCTGCGTTTTCCATTGCCATTTCTGCTAGGGGAGTGTCAGCGGAAGAGCCAGAAGTGGGAGAGGGATATGGTTTTGGAGGAAGGATGGCTGTTTTGTGTTTTGCTGCTGCCCAAAAGAACCTTGATGACTTGCCCTGATGTTCACTTTCCAAAGAGCTTATCTTCACAATCCCATTCCAGTGTTGGTATGTGGGTCACCAAGTGCGTGGGAAGCCCTAGATTCGCACGTCAATAGTACTCTGATTGTTCCAGAAGGTATCCAGATGACAGCTCCCCACTGATGTGCACTGGCATGGTAATCCACAGGCTTGGTGACCCATATTTTGTAGGTCGCACCATTTCACTGCAGAGCATCTTTGGGTAAATAGCCCTCTGGTCATGGCTGAACTGACGCGTGTTTGTGGATATTCATTCCTTGCTTCTCCCTCCCTGTTCTCTTATGGTCTGACTTCATTGTCTACATTTAGATCTGTAAGCGTCATGGAGCAAAGACCTGGCTTTTGCTTCTTATTTGGCAAAACACTGTGCATGCCCAAAACTAATCAGCGGCATATTATTAAAAAGTACTGCACTTCTAACTTCTTTGTAGACTCCACTTGCAGAAAACCACCAAGGAGGAGGCCTGGTGGACGTCTGTCAGAATGCTAGGTACCATGGCTAAAAAGTCAGTGCTGTTAAAGCACAGGATTTCTTCTCTTTTAGACGCGCACCTCATCTGAAAATGACCTTGTCAAATGCTGAGGAGAGTGGTCAGACATCAGAGTTCTAGCTAGTGGGTTTCCCCACTTTTTTGTCTCCACTGTTGTTGTCATCATTGTCATCACCGGCACCCTGCTTCCTTCCAAAACTATAAAGAACAAACGCTAATGTTCAGTGGTGGCTGCTGGAATTGGTGTCAGTGGGGTGGTGAATCTGCTATTGTGTTTATTAAGGGCACTCTCCAAGGTGCTTTCCAAGGTTCTTCAGGAGTAAGATCCAGCACCTTGGATAGTGCCTTAGAAGTCAGAAAGAAAAGCTGGAATGTATTCAGTGCCCCAGTGAAATGGAAGCCACCAGTCACTGCTGTGTGATAGCATCCTCTAGCGTGCAGAACTGGCCCACCTGAGGTTTGTTAAATGACCCACAACAGCCAATCCCACAACACCTGGTGATGTAAAACCCTGGCCTTGGTTTGTCTCTGGACCCTGAGAACCTGGCTCAGCAAGGCATGGTGTACTGACCTACTTGAAAAGTTGACATTCAAATTAAGGTCCCTGTGTACTGGAACATTTCTCTTCTCTGAATGTGCTTCAAGGTTTCTGAGATTCTGCTGGCCACCCAAGGACAGGGCCTGGGGCTCATCCTTGGCTTTCAGGCTCCCTTTCACCACCTCTTCTCCAAATGGGAATAATAAAGCTTGTCTCCTTGTGTCCCACCCGACTCATCAGGCTCTTGCCCACAGCTTGGAACCGTTTTTGGACTCCATCTGCCAGTCCCTTTGCCGGCCTGCTGCTGTCAGGCTGTGACCTCAGTCCAACTAACCAGGCTTCATTTCTGTCAAAGTGCAGCTGCATATAAACAATAATTATATCCGTCCATTTCTCAGAGAACATCGGTGCCTTTCCAGGTCAGGCCGGAGGTGTGTCTGTGAGTGGTGAGTTCAAGATGTTTTAATGCATTTAATGAAGACTTTCAGGCCACAGTTCCCAATCCATTACACTATCTCAGATCCTGGTCTCCCTCCAGCCTGAGAGTTTTATAAGAACCTGAATTATATTGCAGAACTTTTTGGATCAGCCTTGTTTATCCGGACAGGTAGGGCATCCAACCTCATTTTTCAAGGTGTTCTCCAAACAGTCGGTTGCTGGAGGCTAAGAATGAATGACAAAGGATGAGCCGTGTTGTGATTGCTTTGTTTTCCAACAGCTATCATCTCTCAAATATCCTGCTCCGTTTGTGAGCTATATCAAGGTAACGGACCTGACAGATTGCTCTTATGTTCTTGTAAAGCTAAAGCAGCAGAGAGGTGTTTTTGTATTTGTTTTCTTAAAAAAAAATAGAGCCAGCTGTACAAGAAAGGGGTGGAAAATCTGCAAAAACTCTCTTACAGACAGTGGTGAACTTCCTCATGTTAAGAACCAATAAGGAGCAAACAAAGTTATTGATTGGGCTCCTCTTTTGTAATCCTTCCCTTTTTCCGTTGTGTAACCACACCATGATCTCATATAGGCCAAGGATAGGTGACTGCGGCATTTGGGAGCAAATGGGACTCTCTGGGACTCTCCTAACCAGGTAGTTAGGTGCTATGCATGACTCCCATCCCAGCCGCAAGACCCCCAAATCCAGAGTCCCTGGGCAGCAGCTGCTGTGATTGATGAGGGTCTGTTCCCCTGTCGATTGGGAAGCAGCTAGCGCAGAACCTGAGCTATCATCGTTAATTGCAAAGCTATGCAATGTGAAAAGCAAAAATTAGAAGCTGGCTCAAAAAACCCTCAGAAAACCCAACATTAGAAACAGATTAAACGTTTTAAAAATAGAAATTGAAATATGCACTGGATGGACACAAAAGAACAAATAACATTCCAGCCAACGGCAGCTGCTGGGCTGGTTCTCTCCCTTGGTTTTACCTGGTCCCACAGCGAAGTTTGCCATGCATAACAGCTGGGTTGTGTTTGTGGGCTAATAAACATTCCTTTCCAGAGCACCAGAAAAGCATTTCCTGACAAGCAGAGGAACATGCCTGAGGCAGCCCTTCCCAGCCCAGGTGTCCTCTCAGTGGGTTGGACTGGAACTCCCATGATCCTGCAGGCAGCTCTGGGAGCTGTAGTCCACCTTCAGTGCCGAGCATCACAGGCCTGTGGCGAGAATGGGCAACTGAGGTAGGAGGGCAAGTCTGGCTTTTGTACTCCCCCCGCGTGGGCTCCAGCATCACAAAATCAAACTGGCCCAAAGACAGCGACTTCCAATTTTTGTTGGTTTTGTTTTTTGTTTTGTTTTGGCTGGTTGTGGGTATTGACGGGGGTTGCTGTAGTTGTTACTTGTTGTTGATATTGTCTATCTACAAAGCATTTCTCCCTTATGGCAACCCTAAAGCAAGCGGATCATGAGGATTTCTTGGCAGGATTTGTTCAAAGGGGATTTGCCACCACTGCCTTCCTCTTGGGCTGAGAAAGTATGACTTCCCAAGGTCTTGTTTCTATGGCTGAGCAGGAATTCGAACCCAGGTCTCTGGAGTTGTAGTCCAGTGCTCAAACCACTATGGTACAGTGGCTCACATTAGTAGCCCTAGGAAAGAATCTTCCATGGAAACAAAGAGGTCCTTGCTTCTCTCTCAGGACTGCCAGTTGCTCTCTCTTTCTGTGTATGTGTGTGTTTGTGTATATGTACACACACGCATGCCTGGCATCTGACTTTCATCCAACCCACAACAAGGGAAAGAGATGAACCAACCCTTTGTTTCAGGTTGTCAGATCCCAAGGACTGAGCTTTGTCTCAATCTCTCTTTTTTAATAACTATTATTATTGCTGTTGTTGTTATTGACATTACATCATCATCATCATCATCATCATCATCATCATCATATCATCATTTTTATTATTGGTAGGGGACAACAATAGGATAACATATATCAGTTGAAAACAGAACATCAATTAAAAATAATGCATGATATCATTTTAAAAGAACAGATAATACAAATCACTAAAATCAGACAATGTATATTTAGAATTCATTGTTAAAGCTCAGAGTTTAAAATCATCAGGATAGTCGTGCTCGAAGAGACTGGTCTTTAATGCTGTTTTAAATCTGGACAGTGTATTCAGCTATGGAGCCTCTCTTGGCCGGTCATTCCACCGTCCGGGGCGGCAGATGGAAAGGTCTTCTGGGTGACCGTTGCCAGTCTTGTCCTGGCCGGTTGAAGTCAACGTCTCCCAGAGGACCTGAGCAAGCGGGCAGATTTACACAGGAGAGGGCAATTTTGTCCATGTAGCAAGAGAAAGGAATGTACAGAAATATGTTTTCTTACACTTGGCATCTTTGATTCGAATGGCTCAGCGTCTGCACCTGTAGCTGATGGTTAAAAGTAGCTTCCTCCTTCACGACATCGCAAGAGGCTGCCCCGTGGTCACATCACTCTTGTGAAATCTCTGGGATAACCCTGCTGACCCTGGCGATCCTACCTTGGGCAGGTTGCAATCTTTTTATCGATCTTATTTCAGTCCAGCTGTGTCTGGAGGGCTGCCCTTGCCCACCCCTGCTTTTATTCTGCCCTCCCTCAGGAGCCTCGCCTCCTGCCCAGACTCTGTTTGCTACTCGTTGCCGGACAATGTTTGCATTGGGCATGAATGAGGAGGGTTTGGGTGAGCTATGGCCTGGCGAAAGGGCGAGAGGAGGAGGTGGGGAGCGCTGTCCTGTCTCCAAGAGGGACCGTAGAACCAACACGGTGGGTTGACGTTAAAGTGAGGCTGACCACAAAATGTTCCAGTGGCTCCTCTCCTTTGAACAGACCTCCTCCTGTTTAGAGCCCTTGCTTGAACTGCGGTGCCGGAGGAGAGCTCTGTGGGTACCCGAGAATGCCAAAAAGGACAAACGAATGGGCCTGAGGGCAAATCAGGCCGGAATGGGAAGCCAAGATGACTCAACTGAGGTGGTGGTTGTTTATTATGTTATTTATTTCTATCCTTCATTTTCCCCCGATCATGACTCAAAGCAGCTTACAACAACTAAAACAACATCATAAAAAATCGTCTTTTTTTTTAAACTTCCATGTATGAGTTCTATTTTTTAAAATACACCCAAATATAATACCACACATAATAATGCAACTCTATAAATATATATCAACTTCCTCTACTCTCTTCTTATCACATTCCACATTGCTTTGCGGTTGGCTATTCTCTGAGGCCATTTTCTGTGAAAAATGAGAAAGCATTTTCCAAGTATTGCGGTTTTAAAGATTAAAATTACCATCGGACAAAGTGCGGGCTCTTCAAATTTTTGGCTCCTGCATTTATTTAGACATCAGTTCTAGTGCCCAGCATTGCTTGGGAGAATCACTAACCATAAAATGGATTGATTTTTGTTCAGAGATACAAACCAACCAACAAATTCCCAACTTCAGGGCACCCTCTTCTGGCGCTACCTCTGCACATACACACACGAGGTTGCGCAAAGTGTTTCTCCCATTAAAGTCAATGGATGCAACGGACACACACCCATTTTGCGTCCATTGACTACCATGGGCTGTGACACTCTTTTTTTTCCCTTTTACAAGGGAGTTTCTGAAACAACACACATGCGTGTACAGAGGGCATACTGGCCTGAGAAAGAAGAAAAGGCAACCTACCGAAAAAGAAAATGGACTGTCCAGAAACAATATACGTGCTTAATTAAAACTAGAACTAAACTGAACTAAAGGCGTCCTTCCTACATGAACCAACACCTCCCCGAAACACACTGTAATGATAAGGAAAAATCAATTGATTTCCCATATCTAATTCCACCGCTATGGATCTATATGTATTGAGCTTACTAGAATTACTAATAATCATAACTACAGATTATTACATTGTTAGATTTGCTATTGCTCAGAAAATCCATAAATGGTGTCCAGTCTTCCAAAAAAAGTCTTCCGCTGGTCTTCCTTTTGGAATCCAGGCGGAGAGGCCCCTTAGCGGCTGAGGCCCCTCACCCTCGGAGAAGTAGGACAAGCCTTTCCTTCCCATGGCCAGTGAGGGAGGAGGAGACCTGCCAGCCTCTTTATCGTGAAGGGATCGGATGCCACAGGGGGGCAGGGGGATCTCTGCAGGAGACCTGAATAGCAGCTGCTCAAATCTGCATCAGCTTGCACGCCCCGGCACTTTCCAAGGCAGAACAGGCGGGCTCTCCTTTTGCAAAGTTGTCACGTGCAGGGAGAGGCCATTTAATAACAGCAACAGCAACAACTTTTATTTATTACCCTCCTCTCCCCAAGGCTCAAGGTAGAGTACAGAATGGAGCTAAAAGTCGTAGTTAAAATACATATAGAACAATTAATTACAAATATAATTGAAATATATCATAATTAAAAGTACAATTAAAGTACAGTTAAAAGTACGATTAAAATACAATTAAAAGCACAGTTAAAATTAGACTGGATAGGCCTGCCAGAAGAAATAAGCCTTTAGCACTTTTTAAAATTTGGCCAGCATATTTTGCTGTCGAATCTTTCCCAGCAGATCATTCCACAGTCTAGGGGTATATCTGCATTGCACAGATAATAATGCACAGACAAATCTGCAGCAGCAGAAAACAAGCTTGCTTGATCATCCTTGACATCCTTTCAAATATTTAAACATGGCTATCATGTCTTCTCTTCACTTTCTCTTCTCCAGGCTAAACATCCCCAGCTCCTTAAGCCACTCCTCACAGGGCTTCATGGTTTCCATGTCTTTGCAGTTTCATCCAGATGTTTTGTCAATCTGTTTGAAATTGCTCCAGAGCCCCTCTCACAGTTGGAACCACGCCTGTTTTCTTTCCCCAGAGGCCATGAATCTCCTTGACCATTTACCATTTCACAGTCCTCTTTGTCATTTGTTCTCCTCTCCCCTGGGATTACCACTTCTATAACCCAAACTTTTTTATTCTCACCGTAAAATGTCTGGCATATGATGTTCTACTTGTCCGTTTGAATTTTGAAGTGCCACAGGGTCTTGCATCATCATTTTTACCAATTATTTTCAAGCTTATGTTCCCCCGGTTCTTTGGGGATGGCAAACCACATTTTCTGCGTAGATTCCAACGTATCCTGGCAGGCACTTAATTACAGCATTTCTTATACTCTGCCTGTGTAAACTTGCTGTGCAAACTTCACAACCTGATCCTCACCCTCATCATCCCACTAAAAGAGATGCTGGTATATTTTTCCCAAAGAGAAATATATACTCAGCCATCTTAATGACTGGGAAAAGACAATGTCCGTTATTGAAGTCAGCCAAAGTCTAAGCCTGCTTAAGACCCAAATCTGGGGCATACCGCTTGGATGTCTGGAAAAATTAATCCGGGCAAAAGGTGGCAACTTTCAGAACAGCCTTTGCTGCTCAACAGCTGCTTGATGCACACAATGGTATTAGCAGGTGATGCTGTTTCTCTTAGTGCCTTGAAAAAAACCTTCACTGCCCATTTTTGGAACATCAACACAAAAGCAAGCCAGGGTGCAGTTGTCTGGTCTGTGGGCAAAAACCTAAACTCTGATTCTTTTTCGGGGCATACGAGAAGGCTCCTATGATCTTTTTTCCTTGCACACAGGTCACACCTACCTTAATGTTAGTGGTGTGAGCCCAAGGCCAAAGCTCAGTGCCCAGCAACACAGAGGGTAAAAGCTGAGCATGGCCACTGCCATCGTCGACCAGAAAGTAAGGTTGAATCCACAGCTATTTTATCGTTGCATGCAAGGAGGAATCATTACTGTACTTTTCTCTTTTCTGTTGAAGAAAATGAATATTCCTCTGTCATGTTCTCCCTGTATTTAAACATCCTGAAGTGTTGCAAAAAAAGGCTATCCTGTGAAGAAGTGCCCATGGGATTTTTATGCACACAAAAAAAATGTTTTCTGTGCAGAAAATATATTTCATTCTTAGTCCAGTGTTTTCTACACAGGGAAGCCATTTTCTGAACACCCATAAGAAAAAAACCCACATTTATTTCTCTGAGGAATAATTCCTCTGCAACATTTCACAATGTTTGAATATTGGGGAAACTCCACAAAAGCCTTCTCAGCAAGGTTGCTCCATGTCCCAGTCTCTGGAGCAATAGGAAACAAGCCTGCCCCATCTTCAAATATTAGAACAGGGCTATCATTCCCCTCTTCACGTTGTTCTCCAGGCTAAACATCTTCAGCTCCCTCAGCTGCTCCTCCAAGGACTTCATGGTTTCCAGGCCTTTTACGATTTTGGTGGCCCTCCTCTGGATACGTTCCAGCTTCTCAATATCCATTCTGATTTGTAGTACCCAGAACTGGACACAGATACGGGGAGCTTTGGAGAACTGATAGGGGAACTACAGCAACCACAAAAGCGGGGTTCAGAGGTTTTGTGCAGGTTAAAGGTTGCCCACTTGGAGAGTAAACTGACAACTTGACTCCCCTGCCCTTTTCCATCACTTGACTCCCCTGCCCTTTTCCATCCATTCTGGGTTTGCCATTCCCAGTTTCTCTCTCTCT
This sequence comes from Iguana delicatissima, assembly GCA_948472985.1. Taxonomy (NCBI): domain Eukaryota; kingdom Metazoa; phylum Chordata; class Lepidosauria; order Squamata; family Iguanidae; genus Iguana; species Iguana delicatissima. The sequence continues at coordinate 571,376 of CAOKZL010000608.1, read as the reverse complement.
TTCCAGAGGTCTGGTCTGGACACTTTGAAAGGTCTTTTCCTCCTGCTTCCATCACTCTGGTCATTCCCAGCTTCCCTCCCCCTCCACACCCTTTGAAAGAATTGGGCCACAAGTCTTCCCACCCTGGTGCCCATGGACGGTTGCTGACACAGCTGGAGGTGGCTGAGCCCAGATCCTGCCCTTCTGAGAAGCAACTGCATGTTCCAGTCTTTCAGGTAAGACCAGCTACAGCTCTCCAAAGCTGCTGTCCTGGGTTTTTACAAGAGGAACACCAGGTGACCTGGGCTCATAACAACACAGGGCGGGAGGGTGGCAAACCACAAGCCATTGGAAACGCTGCTCTCCCTCTAATCATTAACTCTTTTCTACACACTTTGTGATATCCCAGCCAACCACATGGATATTTATCTTGGGCTGTCATGAAACTGTGCCCATTTCAGCCACTCCGAGAGCCATTGTGTTTGATGCAAGACAGCAATGTGGAAGGGAGAAGGGATCTGGCTGCCCTTACGGTTACTTGGTGATTCCTGAAGGGGTGCAGGATTTCTCAAAACAGCCTGGGCAGGAGGGCAGCAAGAGGACTGGAGGCTTCAGCCGGAGTCCTCTTAGTGATATACGCACACCCCTTGGGTCAACCTGGAGTTTGGTACTCCCTTCTTCCCTCCCCGCCAGCCAAAGGAGCTTTCCAGGTTCTGGGCCCCAGTTTGGTAACAGGAGAGTTCTTGTACAACTCGGAACAGCTGTGGGAAGAGTGGTTGCAAAAGCAGCTGTGGATTCACTGTTCTTGCAGCAATGGCCCCACTAATTCCTTGGGTCTGGGGGCAGAAGATATCCCACGGAGCTGGCAAAGGTGCCCTCCCCAGCCCCTTAGGATGTGTTTGTATGAGACTTTCATTTTCATTCTACTTCCAGCTACTTTCTGAAAAACAGAATGCCCAGCAAGGGCAACTGTATTTGTTCTAAGAATCTTTCAGTCCCCTCATTGGGGAAAAGGTGCGATATAAATGTATTAACAATGACGATGACCACAACAACCCTTTAGACAAGAAAAAAGAGATTTGGAGACAAAGATTGAAATGCCCTTATGATTGGTAACAGCATACTTTCCAACATTTCAGAGATGAAATCTCAGGCCATTTCCTCACTAGCCTGTTATCGCACTATGATTCCACTTTCAACATCTTATGGAATCCTGGGATTTGCAGTTTCAGGAGGGGCCGGCTGGCCCTCCATAGGATTCCATAGGATCTTGAAAGTGGAATCATAGGCTAGTGTGGAAATGGCCTCAGGCATGTGTGGATCAGCAATGTGAGAGTGTGGCCAAGATGACAAGAGTTGTTAACGAAGAAGAACAAACCTGCTAGGAGAGGCTAAAGCCATTTGCTTTTTCCTGAGCTGACTGGGAATGGTGAGATTCCACCCCTTCCCTCCCGCTGAGCTAATGGAGTGCAAACTACTTTTACGCTTTGACCTCAATTTGCAGAAATCAAAAAGTTGAGGACAGGGGGAGAAATGGGGAGGGAGAAAGTGGGACTTTTTGAAAGAGGCTGAAAAAGTGGGATCAGAGAGGATTAATCAGGACTTGTCCCTCCCAAGCTGGGAGGGTCGGAGGATATTCAGCAACTCCTGAAATGTTATTTGGCTTCAGGCTTCCTCTGTGTGTAGAACTGTCACTCCTCCTGGCATTCATTCTGGTGAATGGAGTCTCCGCAGACCTTAGATATTACCTATCTGTCAAGTATTTGTCAAGTGGGAAGGGAACGACTGTGTGTGGGTTTTAACAAGGCTGCTCAGTGGCCAGGCTGAGGCAGTTCCCACGACCCAGTCGCCTCTCCCCGCTCCCCGCTCAGGGCTTGGCATGCCGGGCAGGATACCTGTTTGCACAGAGGGATGTGCCTGCCAGAAAGAGTCCGGCAAAATCGGATCGGGCAGGCCTACAGCAAGGGAACAGCTACGATTTTCCCCGAGGCCTGTCCAGAATTCTGCGTTATGCTTTTTAAATTATGAATCTTAAAGAGTGCACTGATTGCTTTCATATGCATTTGTCTCATGTCTTCTTTTGAACTGCCATGTGTGTTTAGCTGGTTTATGTGTTTTTAACCAATGTTATGTGTTGTATTTTATTGTTCCCTGCCTTGACCCATAGAGAAGACGGGTAAGAAATAAATATTATTATCCTTACTATTAATATTATTATTAGGTATGTAAAACGGCATATGGGGACTTTTCACATGGAACAAGCAGCGGTCTGGACCTTTGCAAAGAGTTTCCTTGGAGGAAGAAAATCATTATCTAGTGGGGACCTTTGAGACAGGTGGTTGATTTGGCATGTAGGCAGAGCTGCCTGCTCTAATAAGAATCGCACTAGCGGCAGGAATATTTGGCATCCACCTTAAGCAGAGTGCGGCAGAGCTAGTGTGTGATACAGGCTTCTGCGTCCTATGCTTCACTCATTATTTTTTTATTCATATAAAAAAAAACTGTCACACATCATTTGAAAGATATTGACAAGCTGAGTTTAATCCCCCCCTTTTTTTTAATGTCTGGGTTTTCTCAAATGGAGACTGTGGTATTTGTTGCTGTCTTGCTCTTCCTCCTCCTCTTCCTCTTCCTGTTTTTAAATGTCCCAATGACTGTTCTATTATCCCAGGCCATTTTCTGACAATTCCCAGCACCGGCTGCAACAGTTTATTCTTCTTTTTAATTCTGAGACATATTGGAACAATACATTCTTTACACTTCTCCTACGTTTCTCTTCCTTCCTTCCTTCCTTCCTTCCTTCCTTCCTTCCTTCCTTCCTTCCTTCCTTCCTTCCTTCCTTCCTCCCTTCCTTCTCTCCCTCCCTCCCTCCCTCCCTCTCTGGTTTTCCTTTCCTTTTTTTTTGTGAGTCATAGGCAGTGAATCAGTGCATCAGTGAAACACCGCTTTTGAACTTTATAACTCAAATAAATATATAAATAAATGTCAGAGAGGAGATGATTTGTCCTTCAGATCATAGAACCATGTTAGGAAACCACCCACCCCAGCTTCGTTTTTTAAAATCACCTTTGGAAGAGTTCTATTGCAGATGCAAGAAGTCACCCCTACAAATGGGCCCCAAAAGAACAGAGCAATGGTTGCAGAGCTGACCATAACCAGCTTGGTTATCGCAAGAGCTCACCCTTTTCTTAGATCTTTCTTTCCATCTGTTATTGCACCGTGTATAAGTAGCTGGGCAGCTTTTCACCCAATCTGGGGAGGATGCTTGGAATGGACTTAAAATATAGAAGAGGTGGCATAGATGAAATTCATTGCCCGAATGCCTGATTTTTTTTTTCTTCATTCATACACACGGCAATATGGGACTGTATTGGAAAGATTTCAGTGGTTTGCAATTTCTTTTTCTTTTAAGGTCCTCCAGAAGAGCTGAAATGGAAAGACAGTGAATAATGGTTAATGATTCTTCTGAGCAAGGGTTGGGTACTACAGGTGTGTGTGTGTGTGTGTGTGTGTGTGTGTGTGTGTTCCCATTTTTGAACACAAAGGTGAAAACAAGCCATGCACTAAATGCATTAAAGAAGCACTAAATGAAACTGGTGCTTCCGATCTCTGTTGAAGATGCAAGATCATAGGACTGCCCTTCCATTCTCCCCGCTCTTTGAATCCAAACCATCTCCGGTTAATGTTAACAAAGGCTGTGTGTGTGTGCGCGCGCGCGTGTGTGTGTGTGTGTGTGTGAGAGAGAGAGAGAGTGACGTTAATCTCCTGAAATTAATCCAGGCTTGATTGCGTACTTTGACAGCAAGAATAATGGCTCTGTCTTTGGAACTGGCATGCTCTGACCTCACCTTTCCAGCCTGTGTTTTGTCCATAACAACAACAAAGAGGGGCAGTTGGAGGAGGGGGTGCATGGGATGGGGGGGTGAGCAATAGGCAGCCCTCTTGCCCCCCGGAACAGGGAGGCTGAGGCCCAGAATTGCCTCCTGCTCATGGCTAACTAAATGTTGCTGTCTCTTTGGAAGGATCACCCCTAAAAGCCTAAGAAGCAGAAAGGGACAGGGAGAAAAAGGAATGTGGCTTTGAGACTGTTTTATATATCTCTATATATTTTAGCATGAGCTTTCCTTTCTTTTACTCCCTACTGCTTCTGCAGAAGTGGGTTTATATCCACCAAATCTCATGCTCAAATAAAAACGACCTAGTCTTAAAGGTGCTGACACATTCCTTTTTTCAGAATCATAGACTCATAGAGTTGGAAGAGAACCAAAGGGGCATCCAGTCCAACCCCATTCTGCCATGCAGGAGGACACACTCAAAGCCCTCCCTTTGAGAGACGGCCATCCAGCCTCTGCTTAAAAACCTCCAAAGAGGGAGACTCCACCACATTCCATGGAGGCAGCAGCCTATTCCACTGCTGGACGGCTCTGACCGTCAGGAAGTTCTTCCTGAGGTTCAGGTGGAATCTCCTTTCCTGCAGCTTGAATCCATTGCTCCTTGTCCTGGTCTCTGGAGCAGCAGAAAACAAGCCCACTCCCTCCTCAACATGACATCCCTTCAAATAATTAAACATGGCTATCATGTCCCCTCTTAACCTTCTCTTCTGCAGGCTAAACATACTCAGTCCCCTAAGATGCTCCTCATAGGGCTTCATGGCTTCCAGACCCTCCACCATTTTGGTTGCCCTCCTCTGGACACGCTCCAGCTTGTCCATATCTTTCTTGAATTGAAGTGTCAGAACTGGAGACAGTATTCCAAACGGAGATTGATTTCAGCATGAGTTTTCAGCATGAGTTTTAAGAAATACAATCCACTTGAAAGGACTGGGTTGTGAGGAATTGGATTTTGGGATTACAGAATCAGAATCGGATGGATCTATCATCTGGACTGCCTCTCCTTTTAAAGTACATTTTTCTCTACCCAAAGAATGCCTTCTGATACCTACTCGTAAATGGTACCTTACGCGTGAAAAATTGTCTGGGATAATCAGGAATGCTAGTGTAATGAAAAAGGGGGCTGTTTGCATATATGCTTTGAGTATCTTCAAGATAATCAATTTTGGCATGCAGTTCTGGACTTGTGATGACAGTCATCACATCAAATGATAAAGCCATGCCCAATTCTTCTACAACTCTCTGCTTATTCCAAAGAAAACAACTATGACACAGAGGCTTAGTTGCTTTCTTCCTCATGGCTACTCAGATGGAGACAAATAAAAATGGAAAGAGGAGGGGTTTGTCCTTGAATCGGTGGAGAAGAATCTGGGACTTGTGGCTGATGGAGAATTTGCCAGATAACATCGCAGCCTCTTAAGGAAAAACCGGTCATTCACATTACTACCTGGGCACGTCTTTTGGTTTTAAGCATCGCTTGGAAACCCCTGGGCAGCATGAGCCCCTCTGGTCTTGTGTCTGACAACACTTTTGCTCCGGTTTGCCATTTCCACCCCCAGCGGCTTGCGACAGATGGTGTGCGGGCTTACTAAGCGGATCTATGGGGAGCTTGCCCAGCTCTTAGCGAGGGATCCCGGAGACAATGTGCTGTATTAATGGGCCGAAGGCAACGCTGCCAGCTTACCTAGCAGCTTCTGATTCTTTCATCTGCTTACAGGGAATTTTTGCCACCGTAAACCAATTGTGGGCTCTCAGGCTCTCTCTGCGTGGCAGATGGGGGATGGCTAAGGAAGAGAAAGCGTGTGTGCACACCGACACACACGCACATTTGAAATACCAAGCCACTGAGCACCACCTGGTCTAATGGCCTGGTTGAAATCTGACTTAAAGCAGCATCGGGTACATTTATGCCAGTGTAGCTGCTCTGAAGTGCTGCTTTTCACCGTTAGACAACTGACTGTGCAAGACGTAGTTCAGCCTTGCAGTTTCTCTTTGCACAACAGGTGAACCAACTCCGTATCTACCACAAAGGAGCACACTTAAGAACTTTCTATGCAGTGCTCTTAGACTTGTGCAATGGTGTATGTTGGTGTCACAGCACTTCCACAACCCTGCATAGGACACCACCCTTTTGCAGGGTTCCCAGATTGCAGGGCTGGGCCTGGACTCTTCTCTTGTCCTTGGGCTGAGGAGGATCTCAGGTCCGGCGTGCTGCTTTGAAAGTGTGTCTCTGTGTGTTCCTTGTCTGTTGAACTTGGTGGGGTTTGTTTATTTCAAAAGCACAATCCATGCAACCATAGCTGATGTTTAATGTATGCGTTTCATGACATCATTACGGGCTTCCTCTAGTAGAATCACAGAGTTGGAAGAGGCCACAAGGGCCAGCTAATTCAACCCCCTACCATGAAGAAACATACAACTGAAGTACTCCTATTTTCATGGTATCTGAGTAAGGTTCCAGAGTGAAGACTGGAGAGGGCTCCTATACTTTTACTGGTTAAGCAGAAGAAGGAATTGCAGCTGGATTTGCTTGTTACCTGGCTGCATGGCAAGCAACACTTGCACAAAGCCCCCTTTCTATGCAATCATTAGAAGTACAGCACCCTCCCCAGTTTTCCCTCTGGCAACTGTACAAAATGGCAGCCATCTGGTGGCAATGAATTCCACAGTTTAACAGCATGATGTCTTCCCTTTTCCATTTCTGTTATTTTATTCTTAGTGTGTGATGCATTCCGCCTGCCTCCGTGGTCCCTGCCGTGGAAAGCAGGACCTGCCCGCACAATGGAGCCCGTTCTTTCCTGCTTGAAGCGTAAACCTCCTAATCCAGCAGGAACTGGCACCTTGGGCCTGGCGTCCTGCCAACCTAAGCCCCTTATCAAGAAGACTGCCCTGGCTTCCTTCCCCACCCGGCTGCTCCTCTGGGACAGGAAAGAGCTCAAGAGAAGCCTTGAAGCTTAAAAAAAAATTAGCAACTTACTATGCGAGCCAGAAAGAACAAAAGACCTTAGTTCCTGAGATGCTACTTTTCTGGGTAAGGAATTGAGAGGCAGAGGGATAGAGCGAGAGAAATTCACAACATGTTGGCTCTTGGTGAACCTCCTTACAACGTTGTTTAACCGAGACCAGAGCTAAACTAAACTAAAACTAGAACACATTACTTGAACACTGGTCTATTACCATAAACACAACCAGATGAATTGCTAACTAACTAAAACACAAAAGAATCCTACCCCACACAGCACTCAAACCTGTTCTGAGGGTAGAGTTCAGCACCTGGGACAGTTCCTTTAAAGTTCAGACTGAAACCCAGAGCTGACTCACTGCCTCCCATTGTCGGAGGAGGCACCAGATGAACCTGCTTGAAGGAGGCGGTTGTCAGCTGGAACACCCAGGGGATGGACGAGCAGGAAGTTCTCCTGCACAAGCCCCCTTGGAACAAACAGAAGAATCCAACAGAAGTGGGACTGGGCAATGGCCTCCTTGCCTTGGGAAAATGTACATCCATTTTCAGTTTCCATGGCTGCTCCTTCTGCAGCTGCTCTGAGTTGGAGTCCCTGGTTCTGGAGCCTGTCCTGATGAAGGTTCAGCGTCATGATTGCTTTGGACCACCCGCAGCAACTATGAAGGAATAGCCATAAAGCTGAGGGCAGGCGCACCGCTCCCCTGCAGTGGTGGGTCCACCGTCTGGCCTGAGCAGCTCTGTTGCATTCAAGGAGTTCCAGTGGAAATGGTCCCAGAGAAAGGGCCACAATGTGTGTGTGTGTCCTCAAGTCACTTGTCAGCTTACGGTGACCTCATGAATTTCATAAGGTTTTCTTTGGCAAGGAATAGTCAGAAGCGTTTTTGCCATTTCCTTCCTCCGAAACAGAGCGTACATCACCAGATATACATTGGCAGGTTCCCATCCAAGTACTAACCAGGGCTGACCCTGATTAACTTCCAACATCGGATGGGATCTGGTGCCTTTCAGGATATTTAGGCTGCCCAAATATGTCCTGGTCCTAAAATAGCATGGAGGATTTTTCTAATCCACCCTTAGGCATCCAAACAAATGACATTTGAGCGGGGAAAATTAGCTGCTTTTGTTTTTTTCCTTTCTATGGCTTTATTTGTTTTCCCATTCAAATTTTATGTATATTTATTTCTTTTTACAGTTGTCCCATCTCCTTCTCCCCCCACTTTTTTTATTGCAATGGAAATATGGGGAAACTGTTTGGGATGAGAGTTATTTCTCTAAACCGTTTCATCTGGGCCACCACCCCCACCTGATCCCAAACTGCTCAGTTTGGAGAAAATATTTTCCATCATAAATTATAAACATGTTTACGCTGTTTTTTTGGAAGCCTGGCATCATAGGATCTCCAGCACAGTGTGTTCATTGGCTCTTGCCTCTCGCTCCTTTTAACATTTGTTTGAGGAAGCGAAAGAGCAGCATAAATGTTGTGCCCTTTGCTGGCGTTGATTCCTTGGAGCAATTTAGTGTTGTTGCTTAAATGTAGATCCCATTTCTCTGCCAAAAAATGAATGGCGCTCAGGGTGGGAGACAATAACGAAATCAGAAGAAAAAGATCTGATAACCAGATAATGGATCATTCTCTTCTTGGATCAGCCGTAAAAGGAAACAATAGGTAAATGTTCAGCAGGTTATCCTAACTGATCTGTAGCAGACAGGCTTGCTGTTGTATGCCTTTCTGACTTATGCTTATCCTAAGGTGAACCTATCTTGTGATTTTCTTCACTAAGTTTGCCGTTGCTTTCCTCTGAGGCTGACTACAAGCTGAACATGAGTCAGCAGTGTGATGCGGCAGCTAAAGAAGCCAATGTGATTCTGGGCTGCATCAAGAAGAGTATAATGTCTAGATCAAGGGAAGTGATGGTACCACTCAATTCTGCTTTAGTCAGACCCCACCTGGAATAATCCTGTGTCCAGTTCTGGGCACCACAATTTGGGAAGGACATGTACAAGGGGCACAGTGTCCAGAGGAGGGCAACCAAAATGGTTGAAGGGCTGGAAACCGTGGAGCCCTATAAGGACTGGGCTTGGGAAGCTGGGGATGTTTAGCCTGGAGAAGAGAAGGCTAAGAGGCGACACGATGGTCATGTTTAAATAGCACAGCCTTGCTACCAGTCATCCGTGGCTTTTGCTGGTGGAGATACGCTTCACAAAGTGTCTGTCTTAATCCCAGACTGTTCTTTCTGGAGGATTTTTTAAAGACGACCTCATGAACTTGGCTTTGGATGAAAGTTAGAGGAGAATATTCCTGGGTTGGATCCATAAAGCTGTATCTTCTGTGCTTCTGTTGGGCTCTTTTATTTGGGTTATGGCAGTGATCATAAAATGTAAATGGAGCGAGTCTCTGTGGTTGGAGCCAGATGTTGGGCTTCTGTTTAGCACCCTTACTCCCAGGCTTGGTAAAATCATGTCTGAAAAGTAGATGTAAAATAGACACACACACACACATATATATGTATACTCCCAAAAGTGATTTGTACATGCAGTGGGTTTGAGGAATCATATGTGAGCTGTGCTTTGTTTTCCAATGAGAAAAGAAAGTAGACTTAAAACATGGTACTGCATTAATTATGCATCCTTTTGTTGTCAACTGACTTTAACCTTCTTTTGACAATTGCTTTGAGAGCAATAATTATTGGCTTCTGTCAAATGAAATGACTAAGCTGCTTGCTTTTTGGTGTGCCAAGTACAATGTTCTCGCCAGGGGGTAATCTCCAAACAAGATTGAAGAGCATGGCTCCAGCCGGAGCACAACAGTGGGGGAACTAAGCAGATATTGAAGGGGAAGGAGTATTCCCTGCAATTAACCCATTGCAAAGGAAGCCTCTCCTTGCCTTCCCATGAATGCTAAATGTAAGGTGCACAGGCAAGGGCAATCCCGTACTGTGACAAACAGATGTTTTTCAGCACTTGAGGGAGCACCTGGTCCAAAAAAAGAAAAAAGAAAAAAAAAAAAAGGCATACACCTTCAGTTTGGTGCAGTGAAAAAAGAAGGCACTGCCCTACACTCAAACTACAAATCCCAGGATTCCATAGGTTGTAGCCATTCCAAAGTGGAATCATGCTGCCATAACTGTGTACTATGAAACAGCCCCTGGTTTCAAAAGAGACTAACCCACAGGAAGGATGCTTTCAGACGGGCAAGCTGCAGCTGAATTTGCAAGCCAAGACTTAATGCCCAGGGCTGGTTTGGTTCCCTCGTTAGGGCAGAATTTATCCAGGGACATTCCCTTGTTCACCTCCTGTCTCTACAGGACTTTAAAGAATATCCCCTGATCCTCTTGGGCAGGGAGCCACCATTGATAGAAAACAGGGAGTGAGTTAAAGGAGACATTTAAAGAAAATAGCTAAGGAATCGGGGAAGGTCGATAAACGGGGCAGAGAGATGAATAGGATGTTGGCAGGCCTCCTCCTGGCAGGAAAACCGGAGGAAGACAAGCCGTCTTGGCTGCTTCCTTTTAAATTCCCCTGCTCCAAAAGCCTCGAGAGCAGGAGACGTTATGCTTTTTGGCATCCGGAGACCCAAGCAAACGCCACGGATGAAAGCTCAGCCTCGGGTCCCCTCCGGCATCCTGCTTCTTAGTCGCATGATGCTCAGGGTTGTTGGTTTTTTTAATTTCTTCTCTGATTCCAGCTAGTCAAAAGGAAAGAGGGTGAGGACATTCAGTAGATGCATTTGGAAATAATATCAGGGCCCAGATCTTTGCTCCTGAAAGGGGGTTTCCACTCCCTGAAATATATATTTATTTGTTTAAAGGGTTAGATGAGACTGTGATTACAAAGATAGATTGGGGTGGGGAGGAGAGGCTCTTAGTTTTTTTTTGTTATTCGAGGGATGCATTTGAAAGCAAGAGAGCCAGTGTGGTTGGAGTGTCGGACTAGGACACTGGGAGACCAGGATTTGAATTCCCTCTCAGCGATAGAGACTGAGGTTATGAGGCACCGGATTGCTCTGGCCAACGGAAGGTTGACTTTTATTTTGCAAACATACCTGGTCCCTGATCACATGTGTCAAAGGTAGCAGACTCTTTCCGCTTGAAATGCCGTGGCTGCTTCCTGTAGAATCCTGGGATTTGTAACTTGGGGAGGGACTAAAGCCTTGTGGCAGATGGGGTACCCTCTAAATGCCTCACAAAACTACAAATCCCAGGATTTTCTAGGAAGCCACCATGGCAGTTCAAGCGGGATAAAACTGCTATAAATGTGTGGCGTGAAAGGAGGGAGGTCTGAAGCAAGAACTGCTTCCTTTCAAGAGGTCTGCTCTCTCCCTGAGCTTGGCAAACTCCTAACCCCAATATATTCTAGGCCACTTTGCAGGGCCGGCTCACCTGTGGGATGCCCCGTTCGCTTTCTCCCATTGCCCATCTGGCCAGCCACCGGTTGAGAGGAAGGGGTTACTGGCGCTTTCTCCGCTGCCAGGAGCTGAGGGCTAACCCTTTTTGTTGTTGTGTGCCTTCACGTTGTATGGCAACCCCAAGATGAACCGGTAATGGGTTTTTCTTGGTATGATTTATTCAGAGGAAGTTTGTCATTGCCTTCCTCTGGGGCTGAGAGAATGTGACTTGCTCAAGGCCGCCTGCTGGGTTTCCACGAGCAAGTGAGGGTTTAAACCTGGTCTATAGGCCGTCCATGATTTGGCCTTCCACTTTTCCTATTCCTTTCCACTTTTCCCATCATCCTCATCTTTTCCAGGCCATTTCCGCACTAGACTGTTAATAGCCCTATGATTCTACTTTCAACATCCTATGAAATCCTGGGGTTTGCAGTTTCGGGAGGGGCTGGCTGGCCCTTCCCGAAACTGCAAACCCCAGGATTCCATAGGATGTTGAAAGCGGAATCATAGCGCTATTAACAGTCTAGTGCAGAAATGGCCCCAGTGAGTCCAAGGCACAAATCCCATCTGATCTTGGAAGCTAAGGAGGTTCAGCCCTGGTTAGTACTTGGACGGGAGACTACCAAGGAGTACTGGCACTGTGAGCTATATTTCACTCCTGACAGGTGGCCATCCAGTCGCTGTTTAAAAACCTCCAAAGAAGGCAACTCCACCAAACTCCATTGAGGCAGCAGATTCCACTGTTGGACTGCTGCTACAATTTTTCCTAATGTTTAGGTGGGATCTCTTTTCTTGAAGTTTGATTCTATTGCTCCATGCCCTAGTCTCTGGAGCAGCAGAAAACAGGCTTGCTCCGTCCTCCATATGACATCCCTTCAAATATTTAAACATAGCTATCATGTTACCTCTTAACTTTCTCCTCTCTAGGCTAAACATCCCCAGCTCCCTAAGCCACTCCTAGCAGGGCTTCATGGTTTTCAGGTCTTCTGCCATTTTGGTCACCCTCCTCTGGACACATTCCAGCTTGTCCGTATTCCTCTTGGATGGTAGTAACCAGAACAGTGTTCCAGGTCCAAGATAACAGGCTTCATAACAAAAAAAGTAGAGATAAATAGCTCTGAGGTCCTACAGCCCAAGGAAATGCTAAAAAAGCATCTGAAGTATCTGGGGAATGTGTGACATGGCAGAAAATATCTGCCCCCATCTGTGAGGCGGGAGCCCTGTGTCTCCCACCATGACGTCTGGGCCCTTTTTCTGAGCACAGAAGCTCATTAACGGCTGGGATTGGGTTTCTGCAACACAGCTGCCTCTGTGTCAGGCAGAGAGGCCCTGCCTTCTGCAAGCTGGACAATATTATGATTACTGTTGTTTTCACTGCAGGATTTCTTGCCGTAGCTAAAAGAATTAGAAACTTGCTTTTTTTAAACTTTAAAGCGAGTATTTCTCTTTCTTTCAGGATGCCAAATGCTGCACCGAGAAATAAATTCTGAGTCCTTCATGGTGCAGATGAGGACAGAATGCACGCAACTCATACAATGCTGCCAAGAGACAACCTGACTTAGGGCTACCTTAATGGTTATTTTACATTGTGTAGTGTGCAGGGGAAACCTTGTTCTCTCCCTTGATTTGCAAGGAACTTCTGAGATGGATTGGGCCCGCTGAGCACAGGCGAAGTGACTGAGATCCTACATGGAAGAAAGAGAGTATAACTCTACGTTCACAGAGGTATGCAGCTGCTTTGCAATGCTACCTTGTTAGCAAATGGTGCTGTTCCACAACCAAATGTGCATGCCTGACCAAATGTACATCTTCATCCGTCTGGAAATACATTATGCATTCCCATGCACCACATATATGTGCATCCCTGTGTGATATACCTCCATAGACAACTGCACTTCTGCTGCCTTGAAGTGAATAGAGACATTCTGCCCAGGAGAATAATGTCCAACTATTTCTGGAGGGGAATTTATGGCTGCATATGACACCAAAAGTGCTCCAGCCCGTCTGAAGGAAATTGCTCAACAGTACAGTAAGGAACACAAACTGGACCAAGCCAGGAGTCAGCAAGATGCCCTGCTGATTCCTAGGTTCTTGTACAAAACTGAAAGCACCAGTGTCGCAAAGGTCCAGTCAGTACCATCTGGCAGAATGTGAAAAGTGAGCATAATTCTCGCATCTCACTGTGGTTTTGATGAGGATAGCTGCCTTGTGTTTCAAGCAGGAAAGAAAGCTGTTTTCTAAATGGAAGGAGGATGAAGTCATTAATGAAATGTCTGTGGAAACAAAGCTGCAATGTTATTTTTTTTTAAAAAAAAGATTACAATGGCAGAACTGTCTGTTTTAACATTTAATTTTTGTGCAGTGTCATACAGTGTCAATTTCCTCCTTCTCCTCCTCTTTTTGCCTTATTGGTAAGAGAAAAGATGAGGAACTATTGAGCATCCAAAGCGGCAAAACAACTGCTGTTCCAGTGAAGAGAAGGGCTCTCAGATCAATTCCAAACAGGCTGATAAAACCTTTGAAAGCATTTGCCACTGGTTAGGATCACAACGGCACAATTAGAAGAAACCACACTGCTTGGAACAGACCGCGGTCTCCAGAGACACTTCTCTGATTCCTAGATCTATGGATACAACCCAAATTCTTAATGGTCCAAACGTCCCGTGAGTAACACTTGGTAGACAGTGAAATGAGCAATAAATGTATAGATTAATTAATAAATAGTAAATTAATAATAAAGAGCAATCACAAATGGACTGACAAAACATCTGGAGGAAATCTCCACAGATAGGATCACAACAGCACAATTACAAAAAGTGACACTGCTTCTTCTTGAGTGGAATCAGAATCACAGATGCTCCAAAACTCCAGGCAGTAATACTTGTACTGTTGCTTTTGGGGTCAAGACTGGGGTGGGCCCAGCTCTCTTGTGACTGCTGTTAGGAAGTTCAGCAGCAGCTTTGGCAGAGACGTCTAGCATGGTCCCGTGTCTCTCCTGATCCCACTGGGACTCATGCACGCCTCACTGGAGAACCGAGGGAAGGAACCAAGGGAGAACAAAGCCCAGCTGCTTTGAGTCTTTATCAGGCCCGGCTAGTCTCAGAATGGTCTCCCATGGGAAAAAGCGTTTTTGCATCCGTGCCAAGATTCCCAGTGAATAAGAACCCTGACATGTGAGGCTGAGCAATGCAAGAAAAAAGAGGAGGAGGAGGAAAAGAAAACAAAAAGGAAATTGGAACCGAAACACCCTTGCTGCCAACAATTCTCCCCCACTAATTCTGATTTGCCAAATATCCTGTATTGAAAATCAGTCATGGATGCTGGTGGAGAATCCACTCTGGGGTTTAGCCTAGACTTAAAGGAAGCTATCCAAGATGGTGGGCTGAAGCCCCCAAATAGTCTGAGGATCTTTAAGGTTCCCACTAAAACCTGGAGTGAAATTGTTGCTCCTCTCCACAGGGAAGCCGCTGGCCGCCACTGTTGGTAATTCTCCATCTCATGATAATCCTACTTCACTGTTTGATCATTTGCATGTGATGAGATGTAGCATTTAAGCAGAAGTCTAGGTTGCACTGTCAGTGTTTCACCACATTTGTCAAATGACATGCCTTGGCATGGTATTTCAAGAGATGCCAACATGACTAAGACATTTGGATTACAAATTTTGAGGTCACCATCCCACATTTTAAAAAAAGAAGATGGATGATTTAAATTCTAGATTCAGAATTCTGTGGTCCAAAGTTTATGTGGTAGAGACGAAATATGGAATTCAGCTTCAGAATTAATGCTAGAGTTTTCTCACCTCAGGTCCAGCAGGGAGAATTAAAATATCAAACACTGAGGCCACGGAGAGTGTCAAAGATAAATGGATGGATGGCTAGCTAGCTAGTTATACAGATAGATCTTTAGATCTAGTTAGCTAGTTCATAAACAAGTAGATCAACAGAGGGATGGAGGGAGAGATTGATCTATAGACATGTATGTTAGTATGTTGATATATTGGTTTTTAGGTAGACTGCAAGCCAGATAGATAGATAGACAAGTGGGTGGGTGGGTGGGTGGGTGGGTGGGTGGGAGGACGGACGGACGATAGATAGATTTATAGATGCCTCACTGGTAGAACTGCAAGCAGACACAGACTGGAGCATCTTGCCTAAACTCTCTTGATGGTGTTTGCCCCTGCAACTATGACATAAGAGGAAATCATCAGGGAGAAGTTTTCATAGCTTACAACACTATGATTTCCTGCCCTTGCATCAGGGTGAGTCAGAGCGGTACTTTCAGATTATTTCAGAGGAAGCCTTGTGTCTTGCAATTGCAGGAGAGGCCCGTGAACTACCCAACAGCACGCAAAGGATATCCCAGTGTTGCCTTATTGAAGACAAAGGCCAATGAACTATGTGTTAGGTCATAGGGTTTCCTGTCAGGGTTGGGAAGGGGGCTTGATGAGGCTACAGAGAGGCAGAGATACTGAATGATGACCAACATTGGCTGCCCTGTCATAAGAAAAGTCACCTGTAAGACTGGAGGCCCATCTGGAAAACACTGGGGTTAGGTGTCAAAACTCAAGTTTGTTTGGAGGCCAAACCAATGCAAACCTGTAGGGTTTTTGGTGACTTACTTGACCCTAACAGTATGCTTGGAGAGGGGAGAAGAGTCTCTCTCTCCCCCTCTCTCTCTCCCTCCCTCTCTCTCTGCAGAATATAGCAGCCCAGCAGCTACATAATAATAGCCCAGCGGCAAGGATGGCATGCTGGAATTATGCGTGCCATCCAAGGGAGGCAGAATGTGGCTGGCTGTCTTCTTGACATCTGGGCACTGGCCTCCTGCCTCGGTCCAGCCACGTGTCCCCAGAAAATACAAGCAACCTGGTGAAGTCATCTCTCTTTCCTGGGGGTCAGGAATGTGACCCTGCTAATTGCAGAGACTGAACTCATGGGAAAGGCACAGACTCGGCAGAGACAGCACACACACACACACCCGCGCTCGCCTGGACAAGCTCTGGGAGGGCTCACATGTGATGGCAAGGAACAAAAGGGAAGCCTTTTAGCTGCTCTGGGTTCCTTCCCGGGAGAAAGGCAGGGTATACATTCAATAGATAAATAAACAAAGGGACCCAAATACACTAAAGGCACCAGGTCCTGTCTGATCTAGGAGGGGTCAGCCCTGGTTAATACTTGAATGGGAGACCACCAATGAATACCAGGTGCTGTAAATTATATTTCAGAGAAAGGAACTGGCAAAACCACCTCTGAGGATTCCTAAGAAAATCCTAGAAGATTCAGAGGGTCGTTATAAGTCAAGAGGCAACTTGGAGGTGCATGTGCACACACACACGCGCACACACACACACACACACACACACACACACACACACCCACCCCAAAACCTTACAGGAACACTTCAGGGGAACATGAAGAACATAGTGAGATAGATTTTTTTTTCCCCCAGAGGCAGAAGAGCTATCCTGCAAGACTTCTTTCACCCTGGCCTCCAAGCGCACAGAGTGCCTTGCTGTTTCCCCCAAAGCGTAACCCTGGAAGATCCTAGCTCGGGTTGGGATGCACCTGTCTTGCTGTACCAAACAGCCGCCAGGAGGACCTGCAGCATCCCTAAGGGATGGGGATGTCATATGCACTTAAGATGGAAGCCTTCCAGCCTCTTGCCTTATAAGGTCTGGCCATTAGTGAAACCCTGCCTGCAGGAACCCTGAAAGCATGCAGATCCTTGGAAAGAGTAAATTTCCCGGATGCCCGTGCAGTGAGTTCACAGCCCTTAAATTAGACCACTCCTCACACTGTCTAAAGACTAGTAGTCAGCTGGCCAGCCAACCAGCCAGCTGGTTAGACAGTTGCAGCAACAATCGGCGCTAAGGTTTCCAAGGGACTCTGGCTCCTTCCTCTGGATCAGGGCCCAGAAGTGACAATCCTCCTCCCCAAATCTTTTGCAGTCCTGCAAGACTGTCTCTCAAAAAGTCCAGCTACTCTCTTCTTTCTCCCTCAAGTTTTCCCGGCTGTCCTTCTGTGAGTCATGGCTGCCATTCCTCAATGCTCTTGGAGCGTCAGCAGCAAAGTACTGCCCAGGCTGTGAACTCTGCGTAAATGCAGAAAAATCAATAAGGCCTCAAATGATACAAATCCAATGGCATCTGCTCTCCATGGGTTTCATCAGGCCAGGTGCTCTACTCTGCCCACCAATATGGAAACCGGGTCGGGTTCAATAGTGACGTGTTGTTACTGTTGCATGTCTCCAGGTCCAGTCAGACTTATGGCAACCCTAAAGTTATCCTGTCATGGGTCTGGAGATTTGCCACAGCTCAGGAGTATGACTTCCCCATGGTCTCCCAATGGCTTTCCATGGCTGAGTGCACGCCCTCCAACATTTCACAGATGAAAACTGGGACACCTGGTGCCAAGCAACATCAGAGCATGATCAAGATGGCCAAAGTTATCCGTGAGTTAAAACAGACCAGATAGAAGAGACTGCAGCAGTTTGCTTCTACCTGAGTCTACAGGGTCTCCCCCTTTCTCTCTCCAACTGCTGCAGAATTAATGGAGTACAAACCATTTTTGCACTTTGAACTCAGTTTGCAGCCATAGAAGTGAGCTGAGGACAAAGAGGGAAAGCGGGAGGAAGGGAGAGAAACTGGGACATTTGACAAGCAGATGAAAAAAAGGGAATGACAGAAGATTCATCAGGTTTGCTCCTGTCAAATCAGGACAGTTGGTGGGTGTGTGAGTGGGGATTTGAACCCTGGCTTCCTGGAATCCTACTCCAGCAATCAATCAATTAACTTATTAAAAATGCAGCAGCGTTTTCCCTTTGTGAGGGCAAAGCCATCACTCCCTAATTGAGCTATTAGGCTAGGGAAGGACAGTTCTTGTGTAACTGGCTTCCCTTCCCAGAGCAGCTGGATGGGAATCGTACCCTCTCTTCCCAATGGCCTGTGGGGAATTAAAGAAGACCACAGGAGGAGAACAAAGGGAGGCCTCTTTCCACAGGGAGGGGGGTAAATGGCGCCGCTGCTGTGGCTGGGAAAGCTCTGTGAGGTCTGCTCTGGGGTTTTTTGAGCACAGTCGTTTGGGCATTGGACTACACTTGGAGACCAGGGTTGGAATCCCCTTTGCTCAGCCATGGAAGGCTGAGCAGAGGGGAGCTTGGGTGCATCACGCTCTCTCAGCCTGAGAGGAAGGCAAAGGCAAACCCCCTCTGAACAGATCTTGCCAAGAGAACCCCCATGATAGCTTTGCCTTGTGGGTGTACGGCCCTTCAAGCTGCCTGTCAACCTATGGTGGCCCCCTGAATTTTATAGAGTTTCTTTAAGGCAAGGAATACTCAGAAGTGGTCTTCCCAGTTCGTTTGTCTCAAATACAGTCAGCCCTCCACATTTACTAGGTTTAGGGGCACAGGACCCCCACAAAAGTGGAAAAACTGCAAATATCAAAATGTGTGTGTGTGTGTATGGGAATGGGGCTGAGAGTGGGGAGAGTGGGCCCCCAGGGGCCAAACCAGGTCAGGGAAAGGAGGTGGGTGGGCAATATAGCCCTATGCTTCCTCTCCCTTGCCCATCCCCTTCCCTGGGTATGTGGGGCGGAGGCATCAGGAAAGGGTTTGTGGTGCTGAGAAATTACTCTGCAAGCCACCCTTAACTTCAGCTGCTGGAGGAGGAGAGGAGTTGTAGGTAAATATTTGCAAAATGATCCTTAAGACACATATGAATCCTATTTTGAGAGAAAGACAGGATATAAATTCAAAAAAATAATTGAGTAAGTATGTACATGTGGTTAATAATATTCTGAGATCTCAAATAATTGTTGAGCTGTTATTGACTTTGTCTGCTTCACACTCTCTATTTTCTGGTTTTTTTGTCCATGGTCTGGGACCACATAATAAACACAACCACAATAGCTATCTGCCTTGGGAGCCAAGTGGAACTTCAGTATAGAAGCCGCAGACCCTGCATACAGAGGAGGGAGAGTTGTTCATTCAAGTCCCTGAATTCCCAGCTGGAGAAAAAGTGTCAAATAGGATGAACAAGCAAGACAGTTCTGAAGTTCTGAATTATTGCAAAATTATAGCTAAATGGAGCCTCCGTAGTCATAGGCAGTCTATAGTCAGAGTGCCAGCTTCTGGGGAGATGAACAGTTCAGGTGGCTATGGTGCTGGCTTTCAGGACTAACTTTTGAGCTTTCCACGTGGGTTGTCCTAAGTCCAAAAGGACCCCAAGGCCCACAACAATAACTGTGGAATTAAAGCACAGAATACCACTGGGCTCTTGTCAAAGAATGCCGAAGGGACACTCAGTGCAGCTGTGAAAAGAAGTGCAGGAGGCCCTCGAGCACTGTGAGTAAAAAGCAGGACCGGGGAAAACACCGGAGGGAGAAACACCGGAGCGGTTCTTCTTTCTTGTGGCTGCATTCTGATGATCTAAACCCCCACTTCCACAGAGTCACTTTCCTTGTGGTTCCCCCTGCTGGAAAAGGAGAAGGACAGGCAGCTGTCCGGATGGCTTCTTCTCCCAAGACATAATTACTTTACAAACTTTGAGGCTGCAAGATGTGGTGATGACAGAGGCTGGCTTGGTTGCCTTCCAGGGTGGGGACAAGCAAATCCCAGGAGGACAGATCTATCAGCGGTCCCACTAGTCATGGTGATGGCCATACAGAGCTGCCAGGATCAGAGGCCATGTGTCTCTCAGGATGCATTGCAGCAGAAGGTCCGTGGTGCGCTCACCTTCGGGTTGTGGTGAGTTTTCTGCCTTTTGAAAAGGGCTCAGAAACCTCAGCTGGTCCAAAGTGCTGCAGACAGCTGTTGAAGAGGGAATGCACCCTCTTTCATTATAACAGCTTCACTGGCTACTGGTTTGTTTCCAGGTATAATTTAAAGTGCTGGTTATGTCTTGTCTCAGGTTGGCGTTGCTCTCTCTGCCACATAATGCCAGGTTAAGCTTTGTAACACCATGTAGTGTTTTGATGTTTGAAAATGCTCTGTTGTGTTGTAAGGCTTTTTTGCCTCAAGCAACTAAAAATACCTTTTGTTGGCTCTGCCTTTGCAAGGTCTGTTGTGCTGAGGAATTTCCATACACGAAACAATCACCAATAGTTGTTGAATCCTGCAACTGCAATTCTGCTTTTCCCTTTTCCTGCCAGGATTGGAGCATCCCAGTGTTGTTAAAGCAAGAGTTCTTTGTATAAAAATGGGTCTTGTAGCACTTTTGAGACTGAGAGAAAGAAATTGGCAGCATAAGGTTTTGTAGACTTAAGTCTACTTCATCAGATAGCCTAAAGTCTATGAAAGCTTAGGCTACCAACTTCTTTCTCTCAAAGTCCTTTGCATAGATGATTCCAAGAGCCAGAAAAGGGGATGGGGTACAAAGCCCCTCCCCATGTCCCCAAAGGTCCTTTCCTCCAGATTTTGGGGTGATTGCTAAAGCAGTCTGACGCTTAATGGGCAAAAGGTATGGACACAGTCAGCCACCATTTCCTTTGGGGGAAAGACCACACTTCCTGCTAAATAATCCTTGTGACAGAATCATGACTATTTTGGCCGTACCTTCTGGCTCTCATGTCTCAGAGCTGTGGTGCTTCAGAGTAAGTGCTGAGTCATTTCATGGATCTAAACTCTTATTTTCAACTTCTCCAACGACCATCTCCCCCAACCAATGACCACTGTGGAACCCTCAAGGCTTGGCAAGGATGGTCTAAATATTAGATTTTTGAGCAGCAGGTTCAAAATTCCTGACTTTGATTGTTCATCTGCCTAAGCAATTCTGTTCTAGGGGCATCATTGTATGTTCTTCTGGCGCATTGTGGAAGGAGGTATCCAGCACCCCCTTCTGCAGTGCCCGTTGACACAGATAAAAAACAGCGAAAAGGGACCTGATCTGCTAGAGCAGTGGTTCTCAACCTGTGGGTCCCCAGATGTTTGTGGACTTCAGCTCCCAGAAGCCCCAGCCACTATGGTCAATGCTCAGGGCTTCTGGGAGCTGAAGTCCACAAACATCTGGGGACCCACAGGTTGAGAACCACTGGGCTAGAGGGTACGTGAGTGACACAGGGAATTTCCTGGGGGTGGAGGTGCTTAAAACCTCCAAAAAAATGACAAATGGAGACATAATTTGCAATTCCGGGGGTGTCATGATTTGACTGTTGGACTAGGTCTCTGAGAGGCCAAAAACCCTTCTCAACCATGGAAACTCCCAGTGGGTGACCTTGGCTTGAGGAAGTCACACCGTCTCAGCCTCAGAGGAGGCCAAGGCGAACCGTTTTCTGAAAAATTCTTGCCAAGAAAGCCCCATGATAATTTCTCTTTCCTCCATAGGGCAGCAATAACTTGAAGGCATGCAAACGACAACACCTCACCAACAGGATTCCAGCCTCTGCTTAGAGGGGAAATGGTGGTGCAACACAACAGTTGTTCCCAGGATCCAGCAGGACGCCCTTGTTACATGGCTGATCAGAGAACTCATAAGTCTTGGTGCCATGCAGATCCCTTAAGCCGGCTGCCCACCCTCGGGGAGCAGAACAGAACCAGGCAGTGGAGTTTCTGGAGTGTGGAACACCTTCCCCTTCTGGCGCTGCATGGGCTGTTGGTTTGAACTGAAATGAGATCAGCTCTGCAACCTCTGAGTGTTCCCACTGTTAGTTCTGAAGATTTAAATTCAGTTGAGTCTCCCAGTGCAAAACCTTCAAAGAGACTCAATAAATCCTTCTCTCTCAGGCCAGACCTGGCTGTATCTTGGCTCCCTTTGGGTCTTTCCAATGTGTAACGTACTGTGTACGCCTGTAGTTTCTTAAGCTCTTTGACCCAGGCTTCACACACACACACACACACACACACACACTCTGTTTCCCTTGAATAGGGACTTTTCCATCCATGCAGAGCTGATTCCAGCAGACACCCCTAATTTTTTATTTTACCAGGATGGAACTTTTGCAAAGAGCATGAATTAGTTCATGTCTGCAAAAGAGCCGCTTTAAAGATGTAATGTGCCTTTTCGGCAGCAAACCGCACTAGAGAGGCAGAGGGATTGCTTCATCTGTTGCATTTTTTTGCAAAAAGAAACAGAGTCTTGCCAAGGGGGTACAGAACCACAGAATCCTACAGTTTATGATGTTAATTTAATATAAGCTTCTGGACACCGGTGGTTCTTTGCATCAACCTCAGAGTTTCAAAACTGTTCACCTATTTTACCTTTGTGATACTCAGTGATGAAAAAAAAATAAACAAAAGCTGATGTGAAGTTGCTGTGTTTGGAAGCAGTGGAAGATAACTCCCTCTTTTATTAGTTCTCAGGAACACACCACAATGATTATAGAATTATAGAATCACAGGCTGGAGTGGATCCAAAGGCTGATCCAGTCCAGTCCATGCCAGTGCAGGAACCCACTGATGAAACTTCCCTCTGCTGAAGTTGAAAAGTGATTTCAGAAAACCAAGAAATGGCAGTGCTGCTTCTGACAAGATGATTGCTGAGGCACGTTTAGAGAACTCTGGGTTGAGTATTAGGAAATCCCTGATGGTTGAATGGAGTTTACTGCTGAGTAAACATTATGATGTAGCCATGACGATATTTCTTTATTGCAAGCAAAATATCCATGGGCTTATCTATTTAGTACAGGTTAAGTATCCCTTATCCGAGATGCTTGGGACTGGAAGTGATTCATATTTTGGATTTCCCCCCCAGATTTTAGAATACAGTACCTTTTTGCTCATTCACTATATAAGACACGAGGCTGGAGAGGGACTGAGGATTTGTGAAATGGCAGGAAGCCTCTTGCAGTTTCATTGATCCTCAGTCTCTCTTTTTGCTACCAGAAGACTGAGGATCTAGAGAGAAATGAGCAAGAACAAACTATACATGAACGATATATATATATATATATATATATACATGGCTAATGTCATTTCCGCACTAGACTGTTATAGGGCTATTATTCCACTTTCAACATCCTATGGAATCCTGGGGTCTGCAGTTTAGAGAGAGGCCTTTGAGGGTTGCTTCATGGGGGCCTTTGAGGCCCCTCCCTAAACTGCAAACCCCAGGATTCCATAGGATGTTGAAAGTGGAATAATAGCGCTGTAACAGTCTAGTGCGGAAAGCTTACAGAACTAAAACTGAGCTAAGCTAAATTGAACTAAACTAAGACATAATAGCAAGGACCATTACTAAAAATAATAATCTGTTACCCTAAACACAGCCTAACTAACTATAACACAAAAGAACTCTTACCTCTCTTCCTCCGTACAAACTGTAACGAAAAATTGATCCATATTCTCAATCTTATTTTATCATTACAGATCTAAGTACATTCAATTTATTAGAATTACTAATAATCATAACCACAGATAATTATATCATTAGGTTTTTTACTGCTCAGAAAAAGCCATAAACAGTTCCCAGTTTTTCAAAAAAAAAAAAAAAGGAAAAAACAACCTTCGACTGGTCTGTTTTTTAAAATCCACATCAATTTTGCAATTTGAGAAAGACTGGCAACTTTAGCAACCTGCTCTTCTGCAGTCAGTGCTTCGGTCTGTTTCCAAGTTTGGGCAAACAGGATTCTTGCAGCTGTTACCATGTATTGGTCTTCTTTGAATTTCTTGACCACTGTCTCCATTTTGGTTAATGACGGAACCAAGATATAGGAAATCTTTAAGTATTTTGATGTCTTCGTTACCCACTTTAAAGTTATGTAAACCATCTGTGGTCAATATTTTCATCTTCTTAATACCCAGCTGTAAAACAGTTTTTGCATTTTCTTCTTTATCTTTCCTCAGTAGTTCTTCCAAGGTTTTTTTTTTTCCTCTTTTCTGCAAGTAACAGGGTGTCATGTGCATATCTTCAGTTTGTGGTGTTCCTTTCCTCAGTTTTCATGACTGTTTCCTTTAAGTCTGAGCCTGCTTTCTCTGTGATATCTTCTGCCAGGAAATTAAACTGATAGGGTGATAAAATGTAGCCTTGCCTGACCCCTGGCTAATGGGAAACTATTCAATTTTTTTCAGTTTATTTATTTATTTATTTACTTAATTACTTATTTATTTTTGGTATAATGTAAAGTAGATATATTTCTTTCAAATTCACATTTCTATGTATTTCATATTTGGTCAGAGTATGTGTCAAGTCACCTGTTGATCTATGGCAACTCCATGAATTTCATAGAGTTTTCTTAGGCAAGTAGTACTCAGAGGTGTGGTTTTGCCAGTTCCTTCCTCTTAAAATTACAGCCTACAGCACCTGGGATTCATTGATGGTCTCCCATCCAAGTACTAACCAGGCCTGAGTTCTTAGTTTCCAAGATCAGATGGGATCTGATCTTGGAAGTGAGTTGTTAGGCCTGGGTCAGAATAGACTTGTGTCCAAAAGGAAGCGTGCATGTGTATATAAGCTGAGTACACCTGTATGGATACTGGCTTAAATCCAATAGCTAGTCGCAGCTAGAGTAGACCTATTGAATTAAGGGGATTTAACCTAAGTGTTAATTTATCACTCCACAAGGGATTCAATCTGCCTTCACCAGTTGAGACTAGCATTTGGATTTAGTCCACCACTCCCTGCAAAGATGTTCAGCCTTTTCAGACTGGTAAGCAAGGAAGTATTTTGCTGATTTGGAGAAACACTCAGGAGAGCTACCGTTGCTTCAGTCGTGCACCCGCCGTGATCCATCTTGGGTGCGTCTGGCCTCACCAGCGAAACCCAACGTGAACCGTCTTGTTTCAGAGGGCAGAGTGACAATGCCTCTGTTTGCAAAGGGTTTGATGGGGATTGCTGAGTTATCCGAAGACAAGATCAATCTCCTGATTTGGCCATCAACCAGAGCACAAAAGAGGAAAAAAATGAGATCTCCCTGAGAAGAAGCTGGAGAGCTCAGTATCCCACCCAACATGGTGGAGCCTTCAGAGGGAGCCCCTCAGATCACCCCTATTACGTGCCTTTCTTGGCAGCATTTGTTCAGAGGGATTTGCCTTTATTTTCCTCTGAGGCTGAGACAGTGTGCCTTGCCTAAGGTCACCCAGTGAGTTTCCATGGCTGAGCAGCAATTCGAACCCTGGCCACCAGAATCATAGTGCAATGCTCAAACCACTGCATCACGTTGGTTCCTTTGGGAAAAGAAGGAGGATGTTAATTAAGAGCTGCCACTCTTTCTCCAGCTTGAGATGTTGTGGTTTGGGGGCAGGTTCCCGTAGCTACAAATCCCACTGGCTCATGACCCAGGGTTTCTTCCCCTTCTCGTCCTGCGTGGTGCCCACCCGCTGTGGTAATGCCACAGGGAACACTACGAGTGGGTGACAACAGCTGCAGCAAGTGGGCATTTTGGGCTCCCTGCCCAGTCAAAACACTTTGGTTCTCCAGCCCTCTAGCTCTGGTTGCCATATTCCCCACTAAGTGCTGGGCTATAGCTACGGAAGACCCTGGTTCAAATCCTTGCTGTGCAAGTCATATTCTCTTAGCCTCAGATGAAGCAAGGACAGCCCCTCTCTGAACAAATCCTGCCAAGAAAACCCTGTGATAGGGTTGCCATAAGTTGGAAATGACTGGAAGGCAAGAAACTATATTATATTATATTATATTGGTTATATCCTCGTGTTACAGGTAGGGAGAAAAGACAGGTGTGTGCCCATAGCTTCCTTGGACTGCAAAACCAGAATCTGGAAAAGTTACTTTTTGGGCACCAATGCACTCAGATGTCTCCAGCCGGCACTTTCTGTAGCTTTGTTTACAGCGGAGTTGGGACTGAGGTGGACATCTGGAAACACGCACAAAGCAAATTCAGGAACTCGTGGCACACTAAGACTCCAAGAGAATGGGGTTCAACCCCCCCAGCCCTGGAAACCCACTGCCTAACCTTGGGTGGATCACATTCTCTCAGCCTAAGAGGAAGGAAATAGCAAACTTCCTATTGTAAAGTTGTCTATAATCAGAAAATACCCACTTCACCAACACCAACAAGAAAATAGCCAGTTTCTGACATTTTGAGAATTTAGTGCCAAAGCTTCAGGTGACTCATATAGGAAGGGGTGAAAAGTCTTGAAGACTAAAACAGGGAGGGGCAAGAAAAGGCCGAGTAAGGAAGTGGGGGCAGAGGAGTGATCGCAAGTTTTTGCAGCTCAGCTTCCGAGGTGTTTCCCTCTCTTGGTTTCTCTCTCCCTCGAAGCCAAAACCAAAACTCTTTTCCTAGAAAGAGGAGGGCCTCCTCCCTTCCTTCCCTCCCTGGGCTTAGACGGCTGACTCAATCTATCAGGAGAAACTCAGAGACCCTCTCAATGATTTCAGCATGTCCCAGAGTCTGTGATGAAACGGGGTACATCATCCTCGCCACCTTCGTCCTAGCTGAGTCTTTTTTTGGTGACAAAAACACGCACGCATCCACTTCCTTCCTTCTTTCTGGCGTTCCAGTGCCCTGTTTATGGAACGCAAGATGAGGCCGCTGACTTCATTCCGCCTGCCGAATAGAAGGGATCTTCTGAGCAACTTCCCTTCTGGAACCTTCAGTATCCAAATCCCTGAACATCTAGAAATCTTCCTTTACATCTTCCAGAGTCCAAGTTCAAGACTTAAACCACAATTCCATGCTAGTTCTTGTTCTTATGTGCCTTCAAGTAATCTCTCCCCGATTTGTAATGAGCTTATCCTAGGGGTTTCCTAGCAAGATTTTTTCAGAGTAAGTTTGCTATTTCTTTCCTCTTAGGCTGAGAGAGTGTGATCTGCCCAAGGTCACCCAGTGGGATTCCAGGGCTGAGTGGGAGTTTGAACCCTGTTCTCTAGTCCTAAGCTCAAACCACTGCACCATAACTGGCTTCCAGGATTTCTTTAGAGGAGGTTTGCCAATGCCTTCTTCTGAGGCCGAGAGAGTGTGACTTGTCCAAGGTCACCTAGTGGGTTTCCATGGCAAGATGAGGATTCGAACCCCAGTCTCTCAGAAACTTAGACCAATACACATAAAACACCAACAGAATTCCAGACATTATGATTCCAGGTAAAAGCCAAGCAGAATGGATATAACAACTGCAGCACACTCTCCAAAGAGGTAGCAGGGCCTTCCTTCTTCATTGGAGAGGGTGCTTTAAAATTTAGTAAATGGAACTCGGGAAAAAGGAGAGGGAAAGGTACCCCTCCAGCCCTCGCTGGTTTTGCTCGTTCTCCACCAGCTGTGCTTGAGTTCTTTCCTTTCTCGCAGCCAGATGTGGCAAAGCAGGCAGCTCCTCTGCCCTGACAGCAAGCTGGAGAAAGGGGGAAAAGGCATCCCACGCCCACTCTATTTCGAGCTTCTCCTGCCCCCACGTGGGGAAACGGAGACATTGGCTAGCCTGGCCGAGGGCAGCCACTTGGGACTGCATAGGGATCGTTCAACGGAAAAGCAGCGCAGGCATGGGTCTAAAGACCCCGGCGGCACCAGATCCTGTCTGATCTTGGAAGCTATGGGTTCAAAGTGCTAGAAGAGGGATCCCACCTAAACATTAGGAAGAACTTCCAGACGGTAAGAGCGGTTTGGGAGTGGGAGGCTGCCCACAAATAGCAAGTGCTGTAGGCTGTATTTTAGCGGAAGGTACTGGCAAACCACCTCTGGGGATTCTTGCCTAACAAAACCCTAGGAGATCCATGGGATTTGCTAGGAAATCCTAGGAAAGTCCACAATACCCCCACATACCCTACAAATACCCTAAGAAATCCATGCGATTGCCATATGTCAACAGCTGCCTTGAAGACACCCATACACACAGGGAAGCCCCTCACTTAGCAAAACCTCTGAGAAAGATGCTCCTTTTTGCAATGGCTTCAAACTTCAGGAAAAGAGACTCCCCCTAAATGTTAGGTAGATCTTTTTCTGAGAGACAGAGCAGTTCAACAATGAAATCCACCGTCTCCTCCTTCTTCGGAGGTTTTTAAGCAGAGGCTGGATGGCCATCTGTCCAAGGCAGGGCTTGGACGGCGTCTTCCTGCAGGGCAGAACGGGGTTGGACTGGGTTGGGGTCTCTTCCAACTTGGCCTACAAACCCCAAAATCCCCCAACAGGCGTGGCCTTCTTTTCGGGATCTCAACTTTTTTTTTTCCTTTCTGAAAGTACAAACCAATCATCCCCCGTCTCCTTTCTGGGGACCTCCACTCCTTTCTTGGACTACAAAGGCCAGCCTGGCGTCTGGGGGGCGGGGGCTATCACTTCCATTTGGTTCAAGGACTGGGGGGATTCCGAGAGTACAGGCTTCCCCTTCCACCGCTGCGGCGCCTGCAGTGCCGCCGTCCGGACGCGCGAGGCTGCTGCTGCGCTCCGAGCGCGCGCCAGGCGACCCGGGAAGTGCTCCCGGGGCGCGTCGGAAGGGAGCGGGCCGGCCGGCCGGCCATGCGGCGGCGGCGGCGGCGGGGCGAGGAGGCGGGCGGCATGGCGGCGGCGGCGGCGGCGGGGGCGGAGGCTCAGCAGCTCCGGGTGCAAGAGGCCATCGACGGCATGGTGCAAGGGCTGGAGCGGGAGGCCATCCGGAAGATGCAGGTCAGCCGGGCGCGTCCAGGGCGCGTGAGAACGCAGCCGGAGAAGGAGAACGAGGAGGAGGAGGAGGAGGAGAGGGGAGCGGGCGGGCTGGCGGGCGGGCTGGCTGGCTTGCAACAGGGCAGCTCGGAATGCCCAGAGCCTGCCTGCCTGCCTGCCTACCTTCCCCCTCTTCCTGCCAAAGACCGGGGGAAAGGGGGCCTTGCTTGCAGGGGGGTCTCCAAGCCCCCATCCAGCAGGGCTTGCTGCAGCTCCGCTTGTCGGGTTGGGATCCCAAAGTCCCCCCTCTTTTTTTTATCGTTGCAAATCTCAAGACTCCCCATCAGCAGTCAGTGATAGAGTTGGGGAAAGTTCCCTTTTCCTCCCCTTGGACTACAGACCCTGGAATACCCCTCTTGCAGGGCTTGCCAAAGCGCCCCTCGTTTGGATTGCAGCCCTCAGAATCCCTGTCGCTACAGCAGAGATTTGGTATTTTGGACTACAGATCCCAGACCCGTACTTATTAATTCGTCGTTGTTTTTTGTGCGCAAAGAGCGAACACGTGTTCTGCTACGTTTTCAGCGTTGTGATGTGCCTCCAGTTCAATGGGCAACCCCTGTCATGGGGTTTTCTTGGCAAGGTTTATTCCAAGAAAGTTTGCCTTGCCTTCCTCTGCCATGGAGAGAGAGAGTATGGCTTGCCCAAGGTCATCCCGGGGGTTTCAGGGCTGAGCAGGGGGATTCAGAGACCCTCCTGTCCTGGAGCCCCAGGCCAGCCCTCCAAGCACTGCTCCACCCTGGCTCTCTCTGTCTCTGTCATGGGGTTGTTCTGCTTCTGGCCGGGATCCTTGGCTCCCCAGGGAGACCTTTGCTTTTCCAGTTTCCGGCTCAGGCCTGGCGTTTGCAGGGGTGACCTTGAGCCTGCCCCTCTTCTGTCTCCTCCCCTGACTGACCAGACTGGGGCCCCTTCGCCCTGCGCCCTTACAGCAGTGTGGTGCTGCCCAAACCGCCCACGGCGACATCCTGTGCAATCCTGGAATTTGCAGTTTAAGGAAGGGTATTTAAAATTTGAAAGCTGTAGTGCCTTGGCAAAGAGCAAACACCGAGATTCCATGGGATGCACTTGTGGTAGTTAAAGCGGAATCATAATGCTATAACTGTGTAGTGTGAAAGGTCCCTTTTTGTGAAGACAGAAATGGGAGTGGGCCAAGGCACGTCACTCTGGACTACAAGGAGTTGTTGTCGTCGTCGTGTGCCTTCAGGTGCTTTCTGACTTACAGTGACCCTAAGGTGAGCCTATCAGGGGGTTTCCTTGGCAAGATTTTTTCAGAAGAGGTTTGCCT
This sequence comes from Iguana delicatissima, assembly GCA_948472985.1. Taxonomy (NCBI): domain Eukaryota; kingdom Metazoa; phylum Chordata; class Lepidosauria; order Squamata; family Iguanidae; genus Iguana; species Iguana delicatissima. Next base: position 541,360 of record CAOKZL010000608.1, on the reverse strand, counting down.
TTGCATTCCTTTGAGGCTGAGAGAGTGCGACTTGCCCAAGATCACACAGCGGGTTTCCATGGCCCAGTGGGGATTTGCATTCTGATTTCCAAAGTTGTGGTTCATTGCTTAAAGCATTACAAGATGCTGGCTCACAAAGGGGTGCCTGTAACCAATACCTAATAACATGCCTAGGAATCAGGAGGCCCTGGTGGATCATAGAAACCTAAAGTGGGAAGAGACCCCCCACCCCAAGACCATCTAGTCTGACTCCTTGCTGCTGCAGGAATCAGAGCTCAAGGACCCCTGAGAAGTGTCCTCTCAGCCTCTGTTGGAAAACACACAACAAAGAGAATCTCCACCACTTTCTGACTGGTGTTCTGTACATACTGTGCTTCTGTTCTTACAGTTAGGGTTTTAAAAATGCTTCTTTTATTTATTTATTTATTTAATTTATATCCCACCTTGCTACCAACAGGAGACCCAAGGTGGATTACAACAAGGTTAAAACCAGATACAACTAAAAAAAAAAACGAATCCTTGAGATGATACAAAAGTTAACAACATTGCATTGAGCAGGAGGTTGGACTCAACGGCCCTTGAAGCCCCTTCCAACTCTGTGCTTCTGTGACTGTGATATATTATTTATTATGTAAAAACACCCACTATGGAATCGTTTGAAAGAAAGAAAAATAGAGATTTTAGTATACCATGTTGGAAAAAAGGTGGGAAAATTAAATGAACTTAAGGACATATCTTAGTTGAACCTCCATGTTCAGAGGCAGTGTGCATCTGAATAACATCTGGAGGGCAAACAAATCAAAGGGAAGGCTGTGGAAATAATGGCTGCAGGGCCATAAAGGCCTTTTGACCCTGACCTGAGGAGTCCTCAGGGACCTTTTCCTGCCATCCGTTTCTTTCTAGGGAATCATGTTCCGGTGCAGCGCAGCCTGCTGTGAGAATGACAAGGCCTCCATGCAACAGGTGCACCAGTGCATTGAGCGTTGCCACACACCTCTGGCCCAGGCCCAGGCAGTGGTCACCCAGGAGCTGGAGAGATTTCAGGTGAGGAGGGAGGGAGCCTTTGTCTGTCTTGTCCTTGCAGTGTTGGGATGTTACTGCCTTGATTTCAGGAGAATCATGGGGTCTCCTCAGGGTTGGCCTTGGATATCTCTCGAGAATTCAGAAAGAGCAGAGAAGGGCTCCTGGGACTATTGGAATTTATGTGCCAAAGCTCTAACCACTATGCATTTCTTCTCCCCTCGCAGGACCGCCTCTCCCGTTGCACGATGTACTGTAATGACAAAGCCAAGGACTCCTTAGAGTCTGGGAGCAAAGAGCAACAGGTCAAGTTGCAGCTGGAAAACTGTGTAACCAAGTGCGTAGATGACCACCTCCACCTCATCCCTAGCATGACCAAGAAGATGAAGGAGACCTTGGCGGGAATCACACAGTAGGGCACCAGGGCTGCCAGGAGGCTCCGGCTTGCAACTAAGAAGGGTGTGAGGAAGCTTATTGGAAATGCAGAATACAAAAAATTGGGTACATGTGGGGTGGCTTTTCTTCTTTTAAAAAATGCAGGAACTGTTTTGTGATGGCCCCTGAAGTGGTCCGGATTTTGTCTGAGGATTCAGTGTTGGTGTGGAGGCTATAGATGGCCATCAGGAAAGAAATATACCACATTTCCCTGGGCATCAGTGATGTGTGCACACAATGATGTGCTGTGCTCAGTCTTTCCTCTTCAGTTTTCCATGGTTCTTCCCTTACTTTGAGTCATGATGGGCTAGAAGGATCAAGACGGTGCTACATCAGCAGCTCTGAAGATGTGTTGCCCGCAGGATACATCTGGTAGCTTAATGTGAGGAGTGGGCACCATTTTCATTAGGAGCTGCACAGATGTGCCTTTGGTGACCTCTAGAAACGTGCAGCAACCTGTCTCTGTGGTCCATGAAAACATTCTCTGGGTTCTCTTCTTTCCCTTCTTGTTGCTTCTTGGAAGTTCATAATTTTAGCATAAGAAAGAGGAGTTCCAAGACTGAAATCATACACAGTTGGATTTTTTTTTTCAAAACTAGAGGGCTCCATCTCAAGCAGAATTAGGTAGTGATTTTTCTTTAACTTGAATGTTAAGCTAGAGGAAAAAATATTGTTCTTTGCATATTGAAAAACTGGGAAAGCTCTGGGCCAGTTTTGTTCAAGTATTAGTTTTCAACATGCAGGGACAGTGAGCAGAGGCAGTGATTCCACTTTGGGTTTTAGTCAGAGCTGTAAAAGTGGTGTCCAGTAAGCTGAACCAGCTTTGGGCAGCTTGGTTTGCTCCTTTAAAGTTTGAACTAAAACCTGGCATGCATTCACTTTCCCACTGACATGGAAACTGTCCTCCCATGGCAGAAGCATGGAGACATGAACATACCCCCTATCTCTAGCCTGGAAAGCTTTGCCACTTTGTTTTGCCCAGTGAACCAGAAAGGTGGGTTTCAGAGGGTTTTCTAAAAAATTCCTTAATGAACCTCAAAAAGGCCACAATCCACATTTGGATTTTGTTAACTGAGATATTTGTGTGACATCCTTCTATGAGAGGGTGGGCATCATAGTCCTCTAGATGTTGTAGGATGGCAATTCCCAGCAGTCCTAGCCAGTAAGGAATGCTAGGAATTGAATTCTAGCAGCATCTGGATGATTCCATCACTACCGCTCTAGGAAGTCAAGTTGTTTAAAAATTTTGCAATCAAAATCTTACCTCTTCCCTTGCTCATACCTTAATGATGTGTGTTTCTGTCTGAACTCTTCCACAAACAAAAGGAAACTCTGGCCACAAAGTGTGGGTATATGCGTATGTCATGTGCTCACACATGTACACACACAGACAGAGTTCTGCACAGATGACTTCCTTCCACTACAAAGCCCATTAGCTGCTGCCAGGATCAGGAAAATACTGTGGATGAACAACCAATTCAAAGCAAGCCTTCCCATCTTTTCACTGCTGGGGATGATGGTTACATAAACTCACCACAAGAACAACACGAGAATAGAGACTCAAGAGATTCAGGCTCTTGGGAGAGTTTACCAAAAGACAGAAGAAGTTTTGCCGGCCGTGGCAGCTCGGCACCATTGGTGAAAGAACTACTCAGGTTCCAAAAAGTTAAACTATAGTAAAGGAAAGGAAGGTCAGGTTTGGGATGTGGCAGCTGCACCAACACAACACTTTTTTAAAGTTTTCTTCAAGGCAGTGGTGAGAACTCCACAGCTTGTGGCCTCTGGTGAAAATTACATTTTGGCTTCCAGGAGTCTCTGGGATTCTGCTCTAGTCTTAAAACAAGATGCTGGATCCCCTGCTCCTGGCTCTCCCAGATTCCAAAGGAGATATTTAGAGAGTTGGAAGCTGGTCTCTGATGACGCAAGTTTTCCCTTTTTCATTTTTCTGGGACTGAGGCAGCTTGTGATGGGTCTATGTTGGGGGCTACATGAAAATTAACTCCTAGAACTTGTCCATAGAGATTCTCTGCTGGTGTTGGCTTGCAAAAATGCAGTTTCTCTGGGGTTGGGAGGCCATAAAACTGTACTTGTTCAAGTTGTGTGATGTGGATGTTCCCATGGGATTCTAGACCTGCCCCAGAGGTGCAGCCCCTGAGGTTTCTTCTCCCCATGGCTTTGCATCTGGGTGCTTGTGACTTGCTGCACTGTAAGGAGTCCAGCTCTGGAGAAGGGGTGGAGTTGAACACAAGACAGAATGGAGGCTTTGTTATAATAATTGGGATGAAGAAACACTCTGAAGTCACTGAAACCTCCAGAAGAATAAATAAAGTGTCATCTTCAGAGCTGTGATGATTCTAATAAGCTTTTTGGGGGGTACAGCAGATGCGAAAAGAGGAGACTAAACAAGTGAGATCAAAATTCATCCTCCCTCCTGTATGAAAATATCCTTTGTTTGTTTAATGCATAATCTGTTCTTAGGCCAAAATTCTCTGTATTGATTTGTGTGGCATTCAAAAGATTTCCTCTAGAATCAGGGCCACAAAGTTCCCCACCAGTCCTAAATGTTGGTCACTAAATGTGGCGAAAGACAAAATTGTACTTCCAGTAATGATGACTATGGATTTCTACCTCGTGTGATACGGTCCTCTCTGGTAAAGGTGGTCCAGCTTTGGACGCTTGGAGCTTGTGGACAAAAAGCAAGATGGGGAATATTACGAGCTCCTGTTAAGGAACGGGTGACCACAAAGAGGTGGCATTTATAAATGTGACTGCATTTATTCCAGTGGGAATGACTTGTGGGGAGCCGCAAAAAATATGGGTTCATTAATTAACAGTGTTCTGGTTTCCTATTTTCTCCTCATTCTCTTTAAACTGTGAATGTTTTCTAAAGAGTTTAAATAAAAAAATAAATAACTGAAAACTGCGTATTGCTGGGATTTTAGGAGTGTTGTGTTTGGAATTTATCGTTTGGGTAATCTTCATATTCCTGTGCAAAGTCCCAGAGTACTGTTGCTAGAGGGTGGAATTCTCTTAACACGTTTTCTCTTTGATGTTAAATCTCACAGGGCCCAGTGGCTTTTATTCCCAGGTTTTTACTCCTGTGCATAAATATTATGGAGAAATAATTCACAGTGTGGTGAGTATGTTGAAACAGGCATGTTTATATATGTGTGTGTGTGTGTGTGTGTGTGTATATATGGCATACACAAAGCGCTCTACAAACTATGACCATTAATTTGCACAGCTTAAAAAGATCTTGTATAAAAATATAAACGATTCCACATAGAGATGTATTCCAACTATGTAAATAATATAACATTCTTTTAGACATCATTATAGTTGGCATACAAATGGTGCTGTGCCAGCTTCAGTCACAATTTAGTACAAATAAGTGGGTGCTCAAATGATGGACTTGGAAACCACAGGGACTAGGAAGAATGTATTTTTATAAAACATACTTCAAATTGTATGATTCCCCCCCCACACTGGATGTGCCAATTCATGGTGATCCTATTTTGGTTTGGAGTACTTTCATGTACCCAGATCACATATATAGATTTATGCAATCATGTGCTAGGTTTTGGAAAAGTTCCTCTAATTGACTTTGAGTCCCAAATTTGGTCAGGGTAATGGGGAATCCTGGGAATTGTAGTCCAAGGAAAGAAACTCCCAAGTTTTGCACGTGCAGCTACAATGGAAGCGGTGGGCGCTAGGACCTCCCGGATTCCTGCTTGCGCGGGCACGCCGTGGAAATGTCTCTTCCCACTTCCAAAATAGAGCCTCTGATTGGCTGGACGTGGAGTGCTGGGGGCGGGCGCTTCCTGCTCCGCAACGATTGGTTGCTAGGGTATGGTAGGCGCACGCCATTTTCGAGAATGAAAAGAGCGTTTAGTACGCGTCTCGCTTTTACGCTTGCGCGCCAGGCTCTCTCTGATTGGGCAAACGCAACGCGGCCGCGCCGTACGCCGGGCTTAGATCGGGAGCGGGTGAGAGCGCGAAGGGAGCGCCGTCCGGTCGCGAGGAGGAGGCAGGATGAGCAAAGCGCACCCGCCGGAGCTGAAGAAGTGCGTGAGGGTCGGCGGAGCGGGGCCGCGGCGGCGGCGGCGGGGAGCGGGGTGGCGCGGCGGCGGGAAGCAGGGCGAAGGGAGCCGGGCGGGGAGGTAGCGCGGCTGAGGCGGTAGGCCGGGCCGCGCTTGGGCCTCCTCGCTCCCGTCGTGCACCGCGCCAGGCGCGGCCTTCCATAGAGCCGCGAAGGAGGAAGATAGAGCGGCTCAGCAGGGAATGGCTTGTTAGACCTTTCTGCCTCTCAAGAGCCTCTTGACCGCCTTCGCCGCCGACCGCTGAAAAGTTTCCAACTTGCTTAAAGAGTAGGGGCGCTCCTTTTTGGACTGCAGGTCCCAGAATTCCGTAGACAGCCTGGGGGTTTGGGGGAGACATAGTCCAGAAACTGTGTGTGTTGGGGAGGGAGGGAGAGAGATCAGTTTTGCAAATAGGTTTCTTAATGTGCAGCTCCCGGAGCTGCGCATGGGAAAAGCAGATCAAAAAGCGGACAAGTTACATTTCTAGGCTACCAAAAGAAAGAGAGGGGCCATCTTGATATATGGGCGAGCATGGAAAAGAGCAACGCCTTTATTAGGAGTAGGAGTGATTGTTTTATTGATTAGAAAAACATGTGGAGGCTTTCAGATGCTCTAGAAATTCTGCATCAGGCTAAAGTGCGTGTATTTTAAACACATGCTGCTCTTTTGAGTCCCTCAGCCAGCATGGCCAGTGCGTTCTTCTAACTGGTAGTGGGTGGTGTCTTTTTATTGCTTCGAGACAATACAGGTTATTCCCATAAAACTGGCATGTTGACATCAGTTGTTCTTACAGTTCTTTTCTCTTTAATTCTCAGATTCATGGACAAGAAGCTGTCATGTAAGTAAACTGTCTTTTCTGTTTGTTGAATTTTGAGAGCAAAAGTGGGTTCTTGTCATCCACTTTTTCCTTTCATGGATTGTGCAGTGCAGACAGTACTTGCTACAGGAGAGCAGCTGAGTGTCCATGCGTACTACTCCCTGTATACCCTGTTCCCATTGGCAGTAGCAGCGTTTTTCTTTTCTTCCATGCTAGAGCCCTTAATGACACTGCATAGTTTTCCATGACAGTCCTGCAGCAAGGAGGAAATTGATTTATAGGCATCCCCTAGTTTATCTGACAGGTTAGGGACCAGAGCACTATCAAAAAGTGTAAATCAAGATGCAGAAGCAGATTAGCTTTGCAGTATCTGTCTACCTATAATGTTGAACTGTATACGGAGATGAAGTATCAAAAGGAGGCAAACTGACCTGTTGACTGTTCCTTACAGTGAAATTAAATGGCGGCCGGCACGTCCAAGGGATATTAAGAGGATTTGACCCCTTCATGAATCTTGTAATAGATGAATGTGTGGAAATGGCACCTGGTGGACAACAGAATAACATTGGGATGGTGGTAGGCACAGATTAATTGAAATTACAAAGTTTGAGCTACATTTTACCGTCAGAAAGGATTGATAGGCTAAAGTACTGTAGAGCTGCTGAATTCAGACTCACAATTTCTTGTGCTAAGTGAGCTTGCTCCCAGAAGTGGATTTCAGTTGAGTTCTGATTTTAATTTTCCTCTGATTTTTCAGTGTGGCCTATAGAGGGAGGGATCTTGGAATCTGAAAATTGTTCTTTGGTCCCTGATCCAGCTGCTGTCAGTTTTGAAAAGTTCTAAAATGACTTGTGGTCAGACTGACTTAAAACTCCCACCACCTCCCACACATATGTGTCCAGGTATTGGAATGTTCCACACGAATCACTCTCATCTGGAACAGTGTTTTCCTTCCAACACTGGTCCAATCCCCCATCCCTTTTTCAGACCTCATCCTTTTGTTTTTGTGTGAGGTTAATGTGTTTTGATTCTTTAGATTGTTAGCTGCTTCCAGAGGCTGTAACATGATAGAGCTCAATATTTTTTTAAAAGTGGGGCATTGAGTTATGTCGGTAAGCTGAGCGATTTTGCATCTTTAGTGATTTTGGAATGGAAGATCTGTTTTTGGGGCTATACTTTTCTCCCTTTAACGTCCTTCTTATGCTTTTAAGTAGATAGTGGTTGTTGTTTAACATCACTGTTTTCATTTCTAGGTAATACGAGGAAACAGTATTATTATGCTAGAAGCTTTGGAACGAGTGTAAATGAACCAGCGGACCTAACTGCAACGTGGTTATCTGACTCTTTTTTATCATTGTTGTGTATTCTACAAGAAGTACCCATTTTTTGTGTAATTTTTTAAAATAAATTGTTAAAACTGGATTAATGTTACTTTTCTTGAAGGATTAATCCAAGTGGTATGAATTTGATAGAGTTGGCATGTCAGAACATTTGACTCTCTTCCCTCCCACATGGCTAATGGTCATGGATAATAGTTGTTGAGCGAACCCACTTGGTACTTGTCGACATAATCTCACTGAAACTAGAACAGCTTTTCCCAAGCTGATATACCAGACAATTAGAAACATTCTTGACCACTGGCCATGGCTGATGGGAATTCATGTCCCAAACATCCGGATGGCACCAGGTTGGGAAAGGCTGGACTAAAAAAACCAACCAGTAGAATTCCATCATGTTTCCTGTTCCCCTTTAATATCAAAAAGTCATTGTGGACACAGTCCACAATGTGAATTATCTGACCAAGTGTTTTGTTACTCCTTTTGCCAGACAGTGGACAAAATGAGCAGTAATCTGAAGTGCATAGAATCACATGCACTGCAGCTGTTCTGCTTAAAATCAGCACTGCTTCTAGCAGGCTTGAAACCACAGTACTCCACAACGAACCAGAACACTGGACTGAATTTCTGTTGGAATAGTGGCATTCTACATCTGCAAAATATTTTAATTTTTAATGAAGTAGTATGGCACACGTTGTTAGTTTATTTCATTCTGTCTCCCAATCTGTATGATTTAGTACATTCTAAAGAACAGTGTCAGGCTGTCTGCAGCATCAAGAGAAACAGGAAAATTTTAACAGTTCAAGTTAACGCCATCTAAACCTCTGTTTACAGTATTGTCAGGCAAAGGATGTCCCCCTAGGTATTACTGAACTTCAGCTCACAGTGTTCCTCTCCCTTGGCTTAGGGCTGTTAGGAGATGCGGTTCAGCAACATCTGGAGATGTTTGCTCACCCTTACGAGGTCTTATAAAGACTATTCCCAAACTATTTTCAATTCGGAGGAGGTCTGACAGTTCCTTATCAGTTGTCCAAATGTAGAGGAGTTGGCCTACATGTTACAAGCAAGGAACCTGACTTACTGAAAAGCCCATTCATGACTCCTCATGCAACCCACGCCTGTTCTCTGTTTCCTGAGGGGAAACACTTGGAACACAGGAGATGTTCAAGTAATGTTTCAAATTGCTTCCAGCATTCACAAGAAATACTTAGGTGGAACCTGTTCTTTGCAGAACAGGCTGTAGAGAATTTCTTTTTTTAAAAAAGAAGCCACCTAGATAAAGAGTTCTTTTAGAGGAGTTGTTGCTTACTATGCAGTGTGCTCAAAAAGTTAACATTTTGCTGCAGACATTTTCTGCTTTTCTAGCCACGTGTGCTTTCTGCCTCAGAGCTCTGTTTTGAGTCTCTCGTGCAAATCTTCTTGATCGATCCTGTCCAGCTGATTGTACCAGCGGTGGTGAGCCAGAAGGACGGCATTCTTGGCCGAGATGGCGCTCATCTCCATGGCGCTCGCAACCCACTCGATGCTGTTCAGGTAGTACATCCGGTCATGGAGGATGATGGGGGAGACTTCTCGGGAGGGCTGTAATGAGGGTAGGCCAGCCACTTCTTCTCTTCTACTGAATCGTAGGAAGAGAAGAGCAAATTCAGCTGCTCCTTGGTTAGAGGCTGAGGGGAAAACACTTTCCAGACGGGAGAGCCTGGGAATGCACTCGTTTGGTCTTGAACAGGAGAGACAATGCCAATGCTGTTGATGAATAGCTTGGGATTCTCCATGGTGAAAACACTGCTTAATTGGAACTGGGAGGGGTCCTGGTAGCCAAAGAAAGAAGCATTGATGTGCCCATGGACAAATGTGACCACTGTCTGATGGTAAGGGTTGGCGAAGTCGGGAATGGGCGGTTTGAAGTTGCGGAAGGTAATGTTGGCGATTTTACGGTGCAAGGGGGTAGCAATCAAAATGATGTCGTAGAGATCGGACGTCACTCCTGATGTGGAGTTGTAGGTAACTTCGTAGAGCCTCACAGTCTCTCCTTGAAGAAGAAAAAAAAGATGATCAGGCAACTCTGCTATTGTTTGCTATGTTTCATCAGTAATAGAAATCTTAATTCTTCAGTGAGCCCTTTACAAAAGGAAATTTATATCCTACATTTTTCCTCAGCCCTAGGACTCAAAGAGGCTTACAAAAAACGTTAAAAGTCAGCAATTCTGTAGGTTGCTTTTCAAGTGCCATTCAATTTTCAAAACAGAACATGATTCTGGATACAAGGGTTGGCATAGTGTGGCCCCTGGACCCAACCCCCATTCTAAAAAAAGGAATGGCATGATTTTTTCCCCTCATCATGCAGAAAGTCCCTGAAACACAAGAAAACAAGTTGTGATGATGAGAGTAGGGCCTCAGTTTGCAAATGATTCCAGAGCTACGTCTGGAAACTCAGCCTTTAAGTTTCTATTCCTCATTGTTTTCTAGTTCATTGATCTCTTGTTCTCACTTATGTCTCTGCTCATCCACGGAATGCAAGCAATCGTGTCTTCTCTCTGAATCAGCATGTTGTAATGTGATGGAAGTTTTTCTGCTGCCTCTCAAGGAGAATGTCCAGGCAACCTCACCTGTACGTCCCCTGGGCCGCGTTACTTCCTCTAGAGAGATCACAGTGCCTGGAATCAGTTGGGCTTTCGAAGCGTAGAGAAGGCCAACGCATACTAGTTTGTTACCCCCTTCTACTGACCAAAGTCCACTGTCAGCTCCAGCCAAAGATACTGCACCTAACAGAGAAGAAGGAGAAATCAAAGTCCTAGAACAGAAAATGCCCTCCTGATAAAGGTAGTCAGGCCTCTCCTGAGGAGGAGGGGAAAAGCAAAATCTTAAATCAGATATCAGAAGGTGGAAGTACAAAGTCCTTAACAAAATGGTTCCCTACTAAAAAGAGAAAAGAAGAATGCTCTATAGAGTAAGGATGGTCAGATCTGAGGGTGAATTTTCTGCCTGCGACCTGTGCAGGGGGCCAAAGCATGAAAGAAAACCGGAAGTGGACAGATGTCCATTTCTGTTTTGGTTTTTTTTTCCAAGTTAACCAGTGCAGGAATGGGACAGTAGTGGTGGCTGCAATTGACTTAAAAGGAGAACTGTTACTCCTAGAGGCAAAAATTGCCCCTGGCATAGGCAGGGGAGACTTTACACTAGTCCCACCTTATCAGTTACCTACTGACAATCTCTTCCCTCACAGGCTTATCTTCCCCCTTCCCACCCTTTGCCCTGATCAGTCCTTGGCATCGAAGTGACACTCCGGGTCCTGCTACCGGCACCTCACCTGCCTGCTTCCCACTTTAAGTGCCTCTCCACCAATCCCGCCATGGGAAACAGCTCTGGCATCGACAGCAGTAGTCCCCTGGCTTCACAGGGACCATAGAGAGGCTTCATGCTCTCTGGTACTATAAGGTTTGGTGCTGTCTGTGGTTTCAGGCATCTGCAGGGAGTCTTGGATAAGGGAGGAACTACTGTATTTGTTTTAAATTTATTTGATTTATATCCTGCCTTTCTTCAAATATGGGACCAAAAGGAGCTTACAACACCCATATGACACAAAGCATGTTTGGGTTTGCCATGAATAATATGTTTGTTGCCTGCCATGCCCTGGACTTATGAATGGTAAGTCTAAAAGACTGAGTCTGTCTCAAGCTGCGAGATGTATAAAAGATGCCACTGGGCCAGCACAAGGCAAAGGCCCGTCCATCTCCTGCAGAGAGACAGCAATGGTAAAAATATGGCTGGCATCCTGTGTGTGGCATAGATATATGTGAGCGGCAGCCCAGCATTCCCTTCCTCCCTCTGTAACATCAAGTGCAATTTAACATGGGATCCAAAGACTTGCTGTTTTGTGTCATAGCAACCCCTCCACAGGTATTCTGTGGCTGGTAGAGAGCTGGGGGTGGTGGAAGATCAGAGAAGTGTCTATGTCTCCACAGCCAGCCACAGACCAGTGCCATCAGCTGAAACCTCTGGAGGAGACCAGGTGATGTCAGCAGTTTGCATCTGGATGCAGACACATAACCAGCTGCTTCTCCAACCCCTTCCAGCCACAGACTGGCCATGGCAGGTGGCTGCCGTGGCTAAACAGTGAGTCGGGGGGTGAAAAAAGAGACATGGTATGGTTCTCCCTGTGGAACTGTTATGCTCTACAATACTGGGTCTCAGCCAATGGCTGTTCCACTCCACAGCTGCCCCCTCCGCCATAAAGAAACATGGACCCTTACCCACAAATCCGTTGATGTTGACACCCTGTCCGTAGTTGACTCTCATGACGGGTGTTACCATCTCGTGGATGAACTTCTGGGAAAAGCTGGCCTTCTGCATAGACTCATCAATGGTCTGGTTCAGCATCTGAATGAACTCAGACCCTGCGAGGGCATGGAGCAGAGCCTCGTTGGTGCTGAAGGCATAGTCGTGCGACTGATATCGATAGATCCTTGACCCAAAAAGGGCAGGGGGCGGGGTATGGAGAGAGGCATTAAGTAACGCGGACCCTGCAGCTTACACCAAAAGGTTCAGGAAGAAATACAACGTAGATGACTTGGTTTTGTATTGTTTGGAACACAGTTATTTTTTTAAAAAATAGCCTCTACCTATTAAGTTGCCTTACCAAAACACCATGATGTAGTTGGTTTGAGTGTTGGACTAGAACTCCAGGGTTAAAATCCCCACTCAGCTAGGGAAACCCACTGGGTGACCTTGAGCAAGTCACCCTCTCTCCACCTCAGAGGAAAGCAAAGGCAAGCCTCCTCTGAAATAATCTTGCCAAGAAAACCCTGTGATAGGTTTGCCAAGTTGGAAATGACTTGAAAGCAGACAACAAGAAGTGTGTCCAGATATTAATTCAGAAATCTTTTGCAAAACCTGTGGGGGAATCTCTTCTCCCTGCTCCTTTGCGCACAAACCAAAGCAGCAAAAAATGCAGGGATGGCACTTCTAATGCTCATTCACAAAAGCTTTCAGAAACAGAAATACAGTGGGAATCACCTAGCCCTCCAGATTTTGTTGGACTGCAGCTTCCAGCATTCTTCAACGTTGCTTATGCTGGCTGGACCTGACAGGACTTGCTGTCCAACTGTATCTGGAGGGCTACAGGGATTCCCCCCACCCACATAGAGGAAAGTGAAGGATCAATGTATTTTACTGCACGCAGCAGAAAGTAACAATTCTCATGCATGTTGTTCCTTCTTTGTGGGCTTCCACACAGAACATGTTTTGTGTGGGAGCCAGGCTCAGTTAATCTTCATTTTTTAAGTTACATTTCTATCCCTCGCTTTCCTCCAAGGAGCTCATTTGACGAGCCAAGGTCCTCTTTGATAACTGGTGGAGCATAAAGTTCAGCCAGGACATTTATGGAAGAGGTCCAGGAAAACGATGGCTGCCAGCTGGGAGACAGCATGGAAGAAGCTCTCTCTGGCCTGGAAGGGGTGGAGATGTGCCCACTGGGAAAATCTTTTGGGCAAGGTCCTGGCAACTTCTTTGTGTGATGTCACCAAAATGCTAGCACACCCCTCCCTCAAATTATATTACTCTAATTTACCAAGAGGTTTCCATCCATGCTTCTCTTCCTCTCATTTTATCCTCACAACACCCCTGTGAGGGAGGAGAAGCAGGAGTGACTGGCCCAAGGTCAGCCAGTAGGTTTCTTTGGTTTAATGAGAGCACAAACTTTGATCCCACACCTGAACTGCTGCTCTCCACATGCTCTTTTGGGCTGGAGTTCACCACATTATCTCATCATCTTTCCAACTACCTTCTGGGGACCTTGAGCTCATATAATTACATTCTGTGAACTGGTTCTTCCACTTGTTCCTGAAACCTCTCAGTAGCAAGACAGTCTCTTAGCCTGCATGTCTAGCTTTTTAACACCACCAAACGCACAAGCAGAACAAGTATTTAGGCAGTGCACCATTATGTGCTATTTTCTAATATCCTGATCTCTGTAGTTAAAAAAAAGTAGAGAACTTCTCAGCTTGAATTGTTGATTCCTGCAGCAAGACGGGGTTCAGCTAGAGGCCCTTTGGAAATCCGAACACTTATACCACGCTGATTCCCATGCAACCCCACCCAGTCCCAATTGGGGGTCCCTGCCTGTTCTGTGCCTCCAATTACCTCATAAACTTGTCCAGGATCTCCTCCACCCACATGTACATCCGCAGGGCATTCAGTCCGTAGTACCATAGCAGCTTCAAGAAATTCCAGATGGTCGAACTGCTCTCCTCAAAGACAAACTCATCTCCGTTGTAAATGCCAATGAGCCCATTGTGACTGCGGGGAACAGAAAGTCCTGGCAAGAGGGAAACCAAAGTTCGTCAACCAGGAGAAGGGTTTCCAACAGGAGGCAGGAAGAACTTTTTGAAGTATTCCCCCAGCAGTTAAGAGAGAGGGGTAGCTGATGGATACAGTCTATTATGAAAGATCCAAACTGACCTTAAACCACTATGAGATATAACAGAGATGGATGGCAGGGTAGCAGGGCTCACCACCAGCAAACCCAAATACATCCATTTTCACCTGCAGTCCTTCTCAAAATGGTGACAGGAAGTGCCATCATTTTACTTCCTGACGCCATTTTGAAATGCTGCAAAAAATGGGGGTATTTGTGTGTAGGGTCTCTGGGGTGATATTTTTGCATGCTTTCACAAATGGGGAGCTTTTGTGTGGTTTTGGGCAAATTCAGATCGGGGGGGGACTTGTGGCTAAAAAAGGTGGGCTCAGGGGCTGCATACTATCTGCAACTTGCCTGCTGCCAGGGTAGAGAAAAGAATATCACTGTCTGAGTCAGAGGCTGAGAATGCCTCTCCCATTGTTGGCAGTGTAAATTCTTTTAGACTAATAATAGTAATAATAATATTTAACATTGCAATCAATTGAATCTACTGCAATCTACAGAACAAAAACTATTTAAAAACTCACACCACTAATTTCAGGAGGGAGAGACTAACATGCATTAACTGAAGAGGGGCACGAGCATGCATAACAGCCCATATGCACTACTCTTGAACTTAACACAGACCTTCTGTGTCAGGCAAAAATGTCCAACCATTTGCGGGGGAAATTTGATGTGTGCACAAGATGACAACAGGACTCCAGCCAGTATTTTGACAGCAGAGTGGCAGCAAATGACAGGGTAAGCAGAGTGTAAAGAAAATGCAGAGCAGAAAAGCTAACAGACATACTCTACCAAAAAATGGACCTCCTGTTCTCTCCAAAGAAGTTGTAACTGATCACAGATGCAGGAAAAAGAGCCCAGATTGTTACGTAGTGAAATACAAGTAATGGGAAAAAAAGACATTTGCTTTTAGTCTACAGGATGTCTTACCCAGTTCTTTGACAAAATGCTTCATGTGCAGGTTGAGGGGGTGGATGACAGCTCCTCCTGCTTCATAGTTTTTCCCTTCCAGGCTGACGGTAGCCAGACGGCCGCCCACCTCGCCTCGCTCAAATATGTCGATCGAGACATCTTTGCCAAACTTCTGGCGCAGAAAATAGGCAGCTGAGGTGCCCCCAATACCTGCTCCTATCACACCTGAAAACAAGATGAGCTGTCTTGTATTAACGCCTTTTCACAAGCCCCAACAATTTTTGTCCCCCCTAAGGATGCCCTAAAGGCTCCAGACACCATGCAAATTTATTTATTTATACATTTCAGGGTGAAATACTGTGCACACTACTGCCAAACTGCCCACAAATGCAGTGGTTGAGCTTAGTTCATAGGACACAGTTGCTTCTTCCTGCCATCCCTAGCACAAGCAGGATCAGTTCATGCTTTTAATAATATTTCTTAAATAATAATTTTTGAAAAGCTTCTGTTCCATAATTTTGTTTTTCAATTTGCACCTTGTTCTAACCTGTGCTGTGATCCACCTTTGGCCTCACTTTGGCAGAAAGGGAGGATATAAATTATGTGAGTGAATCAACCGTGCAGGAAAATTAAAGAGGCTGGTTTGCGTGTCTGAACTGGCCTTACTGTTAATCACTTAACTCTGTTTTAACATTTACTTTTTTCGGTGTCCTTAACTTTATGGTAAGCATTTTACTTTGCATCTTGAGTCCCAGCTGGAGAGGGAAAAGGTAGGGTATAAATGATGATGATAAGAACAATGATAGAAGCGGCCCAGCAAGATTATCCTTTTTAGTGCCTTGGGAGGTTTTAAAAGAGTTACCAGCTGAATATCTAACTTCAACCAAACCGAGGATGTGCACTTTGGATACCTCACAATAAGCCCCCCACAACTTCCTTTTATAGGGATCCCCTGCTTTTCCACAGACCGCTTTTCAACAACCTCCTCTTTCGTCCCTTTTCAATCATAACCTGAGCCCATACACTGTATTTGATACGTGGTCCATTCTTTCGACTTATTTCATCATGTTTCCAGAGCTTCCATGCACAACTATGGCCACACCCTCCTTTCTCTCCCAATTGACTGTGTACTTTAGCTTTTCCACACATTTGCAAGTGAGATACCGCACGTTATTTATGTTTTTTCGGCAGCCATAATGGACTTGAAAGTTAAAGAAAAACTGGATTTTACAGTTCAAAGATTTCTAGTTTTTGAAAATGCTCCTGGGAGCCAACATGGTGGTGTGATCTGAATATTGGACTACGACCCTGGCGACCAGAGTTCAGTTTTCCCTTTGCTCAGCCATGGAAACCCACTGGGTGACTCTGGGTGCACCATGCACCCAGCCCCAGAAAACCCTGTGACTGGGTCACCATACGCCAGAAACTGTTTCACGGCGCACAACACCTGGTCCTTAAACTCTTACATCAGCGAGGGACGCCTGCAAATGATTCTTGTCTTATTCAACACTCCACTGGCACGTCTGACGAACGCCTCCGCAGACACACCAGTCCTGGGCATGTTCGTCTGAAGAGTTTTGAAAAGTTCCTTCTTTACGTAAGAGCTTTCCAGATCCCCTAGCCAAATCTTCCCCCAGGAACCCTTTCCAAGATCTGGAACTGATCATAACGACTTCAGTAGCTGTGTTCCCCCGTGCATGAGCAGAAGGTCACAGGCTGCAGCGGGGAGAGAAGAGCGCACGGTCTGTTGTGGAGTGCAGTGCATGTGAAAGCAAAGCTCTGGTACAAAGTCCAGAGAAACCCCCTCCTTCTGAGGAACGGTGGCATAAGCCTGGGCTTGTGAAACAACAAGTCCTGCGTGCCCACTGAACTGCTTTGTCCCACTGGTTTTTCTGAAATGTATTTCATTGTCCACCTCTGAGCTGTGGCGTTGAATGAATAAATCTAAAGCGCGTGTGTCTCAGGGAGATCACAGACGGCATCCAAGCCCATCACCACCACAGACAGAAAATTCCCTTTCAAAGTTCTGGGTAGAACTGCAACACCGTGGCCGTGACGGCTGGGCAGCTGTGGCAGCTACAGTCGCCAAGAGTAACTTTTCCAAGTTCTGTTGCTGCTGCTTCTTTTTCAGCAGAGGTCGTTACCTGCCTTGCGTTCCCGCGAGGAAAGGCGAAACTCGGGGAACCTCTTCCCCCCGCTTGCTGTTCTGACCGTTCACCCAGCCTGGCAACCCCGTAAGGCGCCGAAGTGCCTTCGCGTTGTTTTTAAAACACCCTCTCTCTTTCCACCCTCCTCTAACTGAAGGTGTGAATTGCTCCGTCCCGAGCCCTCCTCCCCAAGCTTAGTTACTTCTCTGCAGTCGCGAAGGCGCCGGGCTCCTGAGCGCGTGCAGAAAGCCCTCCTCGAAAGGTCCCCTTCTGTACCCCTCCCTCTTTGGAGGGCCCCCCTCCGAGTCCTGTCGGAGGAAACAGCAGCCCTGCAGAGAGGGGCGCGCACGCAGAGGGGGAGACCGCTGCGCCCCCGGCGCCCCCTCCCCGGGAGCCTACCTATCCGGGCGGGCGGGCGGCGCGGCTCGGCGGACGCGGCGCCCCGGCGAGGAAGAGGGGCGAGCAGGGCGAGCAGGGCGAGCAGGGCGCCCGGGAGGCGAAGAGCCGCCCGCCCGGCCATGGCGGCGCACCGGCAGGGAAGGCGGCCGCGCAGGGAGCGGGGAGGCGGGCGGGCGCGCGCGGGCGCGCGTCACTGCGCGCGGGGCGCGTCACTGCGCGCGGAGCCGCCCGCCCCCCTCGCGGGCTTCCGGGGCCCGGCGCGGCCGGAGGCGCCTCTCGCCGGGGCCGGGGGCGCAGGGCGGGCACGGCACGGCCCCCACATGTCCGGGGAGAAGGCGGCCGAGCGGGGCCAGTGCTCGGGCGGGGCCCCCGAGGACTGCCGGGTTTAGGGGGGCCTGTTCCGGGGGAGGGGGCGGGCCGGCCGAGGATTCCTTGCCTAGGAAGCCCCGTGAGGAGCTGGGGAGGGTCGCCCTCAGCCCGCAGGCGGCCCGGAGAGTGCGGCTGAGATCCCCCATGCTCTCCCTGCTAAGCAGGGTCAGCCCCGGTTGGTGTGCGGATGAGAGACCCAGATGCTGTAAGGCTCTGTTGTGGAGGAAGAAGTATAAAGAAGAAAAACCCTACGAAATTCGTGCCCTGAGTCCACAGGTGACGCGAAGACGGGCACGCATACACCATCTATCCCTATTCTTTCCTTTTCGTGTAGTCAACTACAGCTATAGGGACATTCTGCGCCCGTTCTTTCCGTGTTCTTTCTGGCGCTAAACTTTCTGCTAAAGAAGGACTGCCCAGGAGCGTAGCTCAGCTTCGGGGGAGCAACGGGCAAGCGCGCCTTACCTGAGGCTTCCCTGCCAGGAAAAAAAGCCTTGTCCAAATCCTGGGGTGGCCATAAGTCGACAGGCGACTTGATAGATTTAATGGAATGCAATGGAAATTAGTGGAATTTAATCAAATAATTAAGTTAAACGAAATAGTTACGTTAATAAACTAACAAATTAGTTTTGTTTTGGGGGAAAAGGCAGGATCTAAATGAAGCTGCCTTAAGAACGCAGTTGCTTATACACCGTGCTGCGTGCCACTTGGGAAGGGTCGCTAACTGCAAGATAAACATCTTGTGTTTGTATTAAATACATTCATTGGCACACTGTTGTTCCTTTGCGCATGATTTGTCTTTGCAGGCTCTTTCTCTCTAAAGCCCTTTTTGGAGGCGGACTCGCAGCCGCGCCGCTGGTGTAGTGGTATCATGCAAGATTCCCATTCTTGCGACCCGGGTTCGATTCCCGGGCGGCGCAGAAGCCTATTTTTTTTTTATTTCCAGGGAATGCACCTTTCTCATCTCAACTCATCATCATGCCCAAGAAAATATCATGAAGCAAAAAAAAAAAAGAGCTAGATTCATTAAATTTTAAAATAAGAGAATATTATAAATGACAAACAAAGAGGGAAGTTTCAGGAAAAAAAAATTAACGCCAGTGCCCAACACGCGCACGCGCTGAGTGGAAGTCTCGCGAGGTCAGCGAGAGAAGCCGCAGGGAAGGGGCTCGGATTGGCGGGGTCGGCCAAAGAGCGCATGCGCCCGCGCACGCCGTCCCGCGCGCGACGCCGCCGCGCATGCGCCTTCCCTTCCTTTCCGTCGGCCGGCCCGCGGCCTTTCTGCCCGCCAGCGCCATCTTGAGAAGAGCGGACGACCGGCCGAGGAAGCGGGGGCGGGGAGGGGAGTTTCGTTGTCTCCGCCGCGCCGTCGGGGGCGGAGGAGGCGGCGGCGGCGGCGGCGAGGAGGACGAGGAGCGGCGGGCCTGAAGGCGACGAGGACGGGAGGCCTCCCCTCGCGCGGGCGGAGGGACCGACGGACCCTGCGCGGCGGCCGCGGCCAACCCCTGCGGGACGGCGCCGGCGAGGCTGGGAGCGGGTGGCTGAGGGGAGCCGCCGCCGCCATCGCCGCCGCCATGGAGGACGAAATGCCCAAAACCCTGTGAGTCAGGGAGGCTGCAGTCCCTTCGCGGGCCGGCGGGTGGGAGAAGGGGGGCCGGCCGGCCGGCCACGTTGCTGCCTCAGGACGGACACAGGGACCCCGAGGCCCCCCGTCGCCCTTTTCCGTCATTAGGCCAGAAAGAGGGGCTTCGCTGGGTAGACATTTCTCCCCCTCCCCGTTCCCTTGGTGGATGCTTCTGATTTGCCACCGAAGATTTTAGTAGCATAAAAATAAAAAAACCCCGCCTTCTGTCTCTTCCCCCATAAGACCAAGAAGAGCGGCCTGGATGGGTAAATATTCCCCCCCCCGTTCCCTTACTGGTTGCTTGTTATTTACCACCAAACGTTCTAAAAATAATAATAAAAAAAAACTACCTTCTCTCCCTCTCTTCTAGATAAGACCAGGAAGAGGGGCCTGGGTGGGTCAATATTTCTTTCTCACCCCCTCTTCCCTTAGTTTCTGCTTATCTCTGCCAAAAGATTATTGAAATAATTTTCTTTAAAAAATCTCCCCTCCCCACACCTCGGTGGGTAAATATTTCTTTCTTGAGCTTGAGGAAGAAAGAGGGAGGCCTTCTTTCTCTCCCCCACCCCACACAAATAGTAAAATGAAGTAACGTTTGTTTTTTAAGTGCCTCTCCTCTTACGTGGCCACCCCAAGAATGAGTCCGGTTATTTATCCCATTGAACGGAAGTCGGTGGGATTTGTATGCCATTTTAAGCATCTTTATGTTTGTGATGGGCATATACTATTCGAAAAACAAATAATAAAAGAAAGCCCTGCAATGACCGTCCTCCAGAGGTGCCTAACTGGTTAAACGACTGTGGGCCAGTTATTGTGTTCTTTCAGTGTTGTTCGGGAAGTGGATTAAAATCCGTGAAAGTTCACACTAAAGTAAGTCAGTCTTAGTGATAGATTCCATTTCTCCTCCTTTTTAAGATGGAGTGCAATCAGCCAGAGAGGTTTATGGCACTTTGGAGATTAATTTTGATCTAAGCTTCCTTGGGCTATGGCAGTGGTTCTCAATACATTTAATGTGGGAGACCAGCAGTTTTCCCCCCAGTGGGCCCAGCACTGGTGCCCTGTGTGTTTCCATTGGCTACAGTTTGTTCCTTTCTTTCCTGGAAACCCCTCAGGTACCAGGAGCAGATGGCTCAGGGAGTGGCACTGGTCCGTGAATCACCACGTGGAGTAATACTGGGCTATAGCAACCAGCTTCATCAGTGGGACATATTTATGAAAAGCATATAAAACGTGTTCGCTTTTGTTCTTGCTGGAAGAGGCAAGTGTGGGAAATCCCACCCCACCCCACCCCACCCCAAAAGGTGGCATATGAGGTTTGTTCCCCTCAATTTTATTTTCACAGAAATCTTATGAGACAGTTGAGTTCAGAGAGAGAGACAGACAGACTTTAGGAGTGGGGCTTGAGATTAGACGTGGTGATTTGAACCCTGGTCTCAGTTGTCACAGGATAGAATTTAATCATTTCTGGGTGTTCCCTTGTTTAAGGGGTAAAACAACTCCCAAATACAAAAGTAACAGATTAGCAGGTAGACTGGAATCCTCCTAAATTACTGCTTAGTGCTATCACCAGTTTGTGTGGCACTTCATGAATTGCTAGAGATCACGCGAAGGGGGGTGTCAGCTATGAGGATTTGTAATTTGGCATGAGAGTAACAAAAACTATATTGATTGATTCAGTTACCTTTAGACTTGATTACAGTAGAGCCCCTTGTGCGTGGCTGCAGAAGACTCCATCTTTTTTATGCTAAAAGGAGTTAAACATGAGAGAGTGTTGAAATGGCATCCTTCCTCTGCAGTTTGAAGGAATTCTGCCATCTCATTCTGCTGTATGTGTAGACTGGTCCCCACTACTTTTCTTTTCTTCCATTTCCCACACCACACCTTTCTCCCAAGTATTGTGCTGCATGTTTCTGTTCGCTTAAGGAGTGTCAGGCAAGAGTGGTAGTGTCCATTTATGTACTTTGCAAATTAAACCATATCATATTCAAGGCTAACTTTTAAGCCTTCTTGGAAACTGTTCAAAATAGCCCAAATAGGTTTGTTAGATTATTGATTTGGACTGACCTGAGGGAATTTATCCCACTTTTAAAACAGGCACTGGGGGCCTGTTTGCTTTCATCTGTTTGTCTAGAGCTCTGTGTAGTTTGGAGCCTGTGTATTTAAAGCTTTCCCCTGGATGGGCATATGCCCAAATGGTTCTGTAGATATCCTACGTCTTCTGGGGCAGAATAGATGATGACTACAGAATGGACCTTCATACTGATGCTTTCCCCAGGGATACTTACTTGAAGCCTGCTCTAGGGCCCTTTATGATCACTCGCCTGTATTTCTGTCTTTCCTGTTTATTTCCTACCTTTCTCAGTTTGGCAGTGGAACCAGTTCCCTAGATGGGGTTTCCTCTGGATGTCTTCAAAAACAGCTTGGATACCTCTCTGCTGCCAGGAATGCTCTAGCTGGGGATCCTGCACAGAGCTGTAGGTTGATCTCGATGGCCCACAGGGAACCTGCCAGATTCTATTGAAACAAAATGCGATTAAAACAATATATAGTAGAAGCAGATCATTTAGTATTAGATTTAGCAGGGATGCACTGGAAAAGACTAAGAGCATCACATTTTTGTGGAGGCCTCACATTTCTGGAATGTCCTTCCCCAGAAATTCCATATGGCTCATATTTGCTGGCCTTCACAAGGATTGTAAACACATATTTATTCCAATTTGTTTTCTGCTGACTTTGGTATCCTGTGCTTTTAATTGAAGTTATCTCTGCTGCTATCTTGATGGTTTTTATAATGCATGCATTGCATTTTAGAGAATTATTTGATTATTTATTTTGTATTTTAAAATATATTAGGACTTACTTTGGGGGTTTGACTCTGGAAAATGTACATAAATGCTTTTTTAAAAGAATGGTAAGTCTCTCTGCTCAAGGGGTTCAAGTCCTTTGCCTCAAAAGACCTTAGTGAGAGTGTTGCTGGGTGACAGTGAGCAGGGACTTCTTGAGAGCCAAACACTTAGACCCTGCCTTGGCTCAGAGGTCTTCAGTGGACTTACTGCATTGGCCCCAGGGTGTCACCAGGGAAGGCCAGCGGTGAAGTCTGCCTGAATAATCAGACTGTTGGCACCATGGTGTTTTTGTTTTTGATACTACATCTGCATGTCACGTTGAAGCAATCTTTTTAAGCTACTTCAAGTGCCTATCAAGTCTATACAGCGAGATGTATATATTCCCAATTATTTAAATGTCATGTCAGCATGGCCAGTATGCAGATAAAGATTGAATAAATTATGGTTTGTTCACAGCTCAGTTTCTGATCTAAACCAAGATGCTGTTTTTAGTCCTCACCGTTTCTGTTTTTCAGCAGCACAGCCTCCCTTTGAGATTTGTTATAATACATAGTGAATAAATCACACACTGAAAATATTAATCATTATCTTCTTTGCCATCCATCTTTTAGAGCTTGGGGACATGTGCAAAGGAACATTGGTCATAAATTATTTTCTTCTTAAGTCCCCTCTGTCATTTTCCAGTGTGCAAAAACTGTTTTAGTAGTGAAGACTGTTACGTAATCTCTTGTTTACAAGATCTTTGGGGGGCAGAGGAACCCACAGAGCACTGCCCTCCCCCTAAAGTGTATCTATTATTTTTCCCTCCAGAAGTAGTTTTGGTTACAGTAATTTTTTTCTCATTCAAATAGTTGCAGGAAGGCTTGAGTCCCATTTCAGGGGAAGGAAAAGTGTGAGAGGAAAGAGTTTGTGCCTTTTACTTTCCTTTTTCTTTATTGGGGTGTTAGTGTCTTTTGGGGATGCTACATTGTGTGAAAAGGAGGAAAATCATATATATGGTTTTTTTCAGAACAGTTTTATTCATCTCATTATTCTGGTTAGTTGTACATGCATCACCAAATTTAAGAGAATGATCCCTTGGGTATTTGTTAAGAAGCACTGATACATAGCATGCTACAAAGAAATACTTGTATTATATGTTTAGGAATTTCTTTGAATACACATCTTCTCTCCTTTTTGGCTTTCTTTTTTCTTTCACTTTTTTGTTTGGTAAACCATTTGTGAAATGTGAAGACTTTCTTTCACACTTCTTTATTTAGAATAGGAAGGCAGAAAGCATACCTTTAGTTTTAAAATCCCCTCATCCTGTAGTTACTGACTGCATGCAGAAAGCCACGTTGATGACCTAACTTTGTGTCTTTTGTTTGTTGCTGATGCTCATATTTGGCTTTTTCTGGAATTGAGGGTAAATACTAATTCTAGTTTATGATACAAACACAGTCTGACAATGTAGCAAGGATTTAAATATTTTACTACATGACATTGTATAAAGACCTGCACTGTCAGTATTTTGTGTGTTTATCCTCCTAAAATTCATGAAAGGTAAATACAGAAAGCACAGTTCAGTGGTTGTGGGTTGTGAAGCAGTGTGGCAGCTTTCAGGCATATAAAGTATCACTCATGTTTTGATATCTAAAGTTTAAATGCCCATTCAACATTTTAAAGGTATGCCAAGAACAATGTATTTGAAGTTTCGTTCATCTGGAGTGCTTTAGTTGTATATTCCTTCATAGCAGGGAGTTGGACCAGATGGCTCTTGTGCTCTTTTTCAACTCTGAGGTTCAGGGATACCATGAAATACCTTGAAGTTGGTGTAGAGTCCAGTCCCAGAGGGAAGAATGGGGTTTCCTGCCTAATTCAGAAGAAAATATCTCCACTCTGTTTGGGTCCCTGTAGCATCAGCTATATAATGCATCCCACAAGGTTGCATGGGACTTCCACATCATGCACTGACGCTTTAGCTGGCTACTTGCTAGTGGGGTTACTGGGCTTGTTAAAGCATTTTAGTACTGTTTTGTCAATGTGAAAGTAGCAATATGTGTCAACTCAAAACAAAATAGACCAAATATAAACAGTAGTATTTAATCACCTGTTGAATGCAGAATAAAAAAGCAAAATTTTTACTTGGAAGGGTGGAAGGCCCTTCCAGAAAACTCAGGCCTGTGACAGAAAGGGGTTCTCTCCTATTAAAATCTAAACTGTTCTGCATTTACAATAGGATATATTTACAGAACTTCATTGACACTTCTTAATTATTGGTTAGAAGCATGTTGGGTGGGTGTATTTTCTAAAGTAGTGAAGATGTAGGAATTTGGGGCTTTAAAGATTAGAAGCAAAACCTTGAATTGGGTCTGGAGTCAAATCTGTAGTCTGTATAGCTGTTTTAAAATAGCCCTAGCCAATGCAGCTAATTTTAAACTGTCCTGAGTCCATCAACCATTTGGCTGCCACCTACTTTGCAAGGTGAAGTTTCTCAGGTATCTTCAAAGGCAGTCTCATGTAGAACATATTGCTGCAGTCCAGTCTAGATTCTAACAAAGCATTAATGATGGTAACCAGATTCCTATCTTTGAAGAGGGGTACCTTGAGCACAGCTGGTGGAAGAAACTCTGAGCCTCTTTTCAGCCAGGATTATCTAGAACCAAATCTGGGTTCAGTGGTATGCCCATAACACAGGCACATTGTGCTTCCTACTAGGAGTAGCTTAAAAATTTTTGAGTTTGTCTGCAAATTTTGACCAAGGTGTTATCATTTTTGATTAACACTAAAAGCAAGCAAGGCAAAGGGAACAGTTTTCTTTTTCCTCACTTCAATTTGAGATTTATGCCATCAGTGCTCACACTTAAAAGTAATTAGAAAAAGAGACAAGTGATACAGAAGATTTGTGTATAACCTGGAAACATGACAGACCCATACTATTGATTTTCTTGATATTTGGAGTAGGTATTTCAGTAGTACAAGAGTTTGGCTGCTTGCATATCTTTTAGTAATATTAGTGGTGAGAAATGCTTGGTTCCTCTGGCACACATTTTCATTCGGTCTTTCATCCTCTCCTCTCTTGTCTTCTGAACATCCTATTACTACTGCTGCTGCTGCTGCTGCTACTGTTGTTGTTGTTATTATTATTAGATGTTTGTTTTCGCACACTTGGCAATTGATGCGGTTGCTTTCCCTTTTCATTAGGGAAGTCCAGCTGTGAAAATTTGAGACTGGAATTTGAATGTGTCTAAAACTTATATCAATTTTCCAGGTATGTGGGAAATCTATCAAGAGATGTTACTGAAGCCCTAATTCTCCAGCTGTTCAGCCAGATTGGACCATGCAAGAACTGCAAAATGATAATGGATGTAAGTTTCCTGTGCACTGCCCATACAACTTTGTTTATTGGGACAATCTGAAAGTAAAATAAATTAAAATTATATGGAGATTGCTATTTTGTAGGGTTTTTTTAGAGTATGAAACAGGGGTGTTGAAGCTTTTAATGAGGTTGGGAAGGTTCAAAGTGTTTCATGGTTTGTTCTTACTCTTTTGAAAATGTTGTGGTATTGTGAAAAAGAGATGGAATGAATTCAGCTCAAGAGTTAATGAACAGGTAGTAGGAGCTAAGGAAGAGTGGAAAATAAAAGCTGTACATCACACTCCAACATGTCTACTTAGAAGTAAGCGCTGTTGAAGTCGGTGGGATGTTTTTGTGAATAAAAGAAGCATAGTCTTAAATTACCAGTGCATGATTTATAAGGTGTAAAATTTACACTTCATTTTCAAATACGTTTAATTTGGCTTGGGGGCCTTTTTACTTTAGTGGAGCTACTTTTTTTTCCTAGTCCTGTGCATCAAAGGAGAGCAACTAAGGCCATTTCTGCACTACATTGTTATAGTGCTATTATCCCACTTTTCAACCTCCTATGGAATTCTAGGGTTTGTAGCTTACTGAGGCCAAAGAGCTTTCTGGCTGAGAATTCCAAAGGCCCCTCCCTAAACTGCAAACGCTGGGATTCCATAGAATGTTGGAAGTGGAATAACAGCACTGTAACCATGTAGAGCGAAAATGGCTTAAGTCTAGGATTGCGCACTTGACAGAAATATTTATAAAACAAGTCTGATACAGAGCTGGAAAGGCTGAGCAGCGGCCTCCTGACAACATATGTCTCTGTTCACACAGACAGCTGGAAACGACCCATATTGTTTTGTGGAGTTTTATGAGCATCGTCATGCGGCCGCAGCTTTAGCGGCTATGAATGGACGGAAGATAATGGGTAAGGTAAGCTCTTGGTGCTAATCAGTGAGGTGGAACAGAAATGTGGACTTGGGTATGGATTGAACACCTTGTTTTTTTACAAGAAGACACTACAAAGGTAAAATATCATCCTGTTTTAATCCTTGTCTATAGCTGGACTTCAAACTTAAATGTTTGAGCTTTACAACAATGATAACAACGACAACAACAACGCTTAAGCTAAAGCTACACAATGGCTTCACAGGATAAAAAAAAGCAGTGAAATGTTGACATGAAAAAACACGATAATGGGTGTGATCATCTATTGTCTTAATTTTCCCAGAATTTAAAATGAATTGCCCTGGCAAAGCAAGAAAGCATAAAGTCACCTTGTCATTTACTTCTGATTGCCTGATTCCACTAGCTTCATCAGTGTGAGGACTTTACCACACACTTTTGATCAAATAAGTCAGTTATTCATCAGATATGTGAAAACTGTATTTTAAATGTAATAGCGTAAGTCCGGAGTGACACAGGGGATCTCATGGAACTACCTTCCCTTATCTTGGAGTCTTTGGAGGTAACTCAAAAGTAGTTTGCTAGGCTCTGCGTGTGCGCGTGTATAGAGGAAGTATCTCAGCCCTCTGGAGACATTTTTGAGGGTGCTGGAGGGGGACTGCAGTACATACTGGAGGTTCTCTTCCCCCTCTTTTCACTGGACTCAGCTGTTCCATGAACAGAAATCCAGCCTTGGATGCAGCCTGCCATGCCAAGTTAAACTGTTCTTGGAGGATTGTGGGCTAAGTAAACCTCTGTTATAACTTGCAGGAATATAATTTTAGTATATTGCCATTTCTAGGAGGTCAAAGTGAACTGGGCAACAACCCCCAGCAGCCAGAAGAAAGATACCAGCAGTAAGTCCCTCATGATTCTATGTAATTATTCTTTTATTTGCTCAAAAGTGTTTTTAATGTTAAGTAATAACACATCATGCAAGTATTTGCCCTATTGTTTTGATCATTATCCTAAGATATTATTTAATGTGTTTGTGTTAATAAACTTAAGAACAAATCTAATCTTTGTCATCAGGTAGTACCGTTGTCAACACACTGCGTTCACAAGGTAATTGTATCTTCTTAAACATAAAATGAAATCTCTCAGGGGTATTCACTAACCGCCTGAAGCTATTTGGGGGGGTAGTTCTATTGTCACCAGATTTCTCCCTCCTCTCTCAAATGGATCAGGATGTGGACTTGTTGCTGACTCTTAAGCCCTTTGACCTCCCCATTCAACTCCCATTTGATGTAAGAGTTCTTTCCCTCTTTGTGAGGGCAAGACTGCTAGCTTCCTTCATGGCTGCTGTCTTAATGAGGCACCATAAAATTTCCTTGCTGCAGCGTTCTTCCAACTGGATCCTTTTTCCTTTCTGCTGCTAGGCAACCCAGTGTGTTGCTTCTTTTACCTGTCTGGCCTTAGAGCTTTCAAGACTTTGTGGGGAGAATTTAACCAGACTTTTCCCAAGGTGTTGTTGTAAAAGTGTCCTGTGTGTGTTGAAACCAGTATAGAGGTTGTGATAATTAAAGTGAGCTTTAGGTGACTATGAAGAAAGTCCTTAGATTTGACATCTTTGTTATCAGCATCTTATATAAATGGCTCTAACATAAATTATTGAAGGGATTACTGTTTCCGTTCTGTTGCCTTCAGTCTTAGTTCACTTGCTCATGGATTTCACATACTTTGAATTCACATGGATTCACATGGTGTAAAGGCTGGGCAACCAAAACTGTTGGCTTTTCAGAAAACTGTCAAATGCTTTAACATCAAACTGTTGCAATGCAAGGTATCTTTTTGACTGTTCTTCACAAAATATGTCTTAAGATAGAGCTGTTCGTAGCTTACATTATCCATACTGGTTTGTGTAAGCCTTACTCTGTTTTGCTCATGGAACCAGTAGACATTTAGCTCAGTTTCTTAAATGTGTGTATAGACTATAAACGCTAGCATTACAAAATAAGCTATAATGTAATTCTTGACTTTGAATTAAGTGAATATAGTCCTCACTGAAATAACTACTTTTATGAATTTCAACGAATACTTTAATAAAATAATTGCTAGTTAATGGTAGTTGTACTGGTGTACAGTCATAGCTGATGATGCTTTTATCTTAAGCAATTATGTATTTTGGTATTTGATAGGTAAAACAATTCTAGCTCTCATGTAGTTTCCAAATGTATGGAAATTGATACAAGTCTTTTAAAAAAGAAAGTACCCTGTATTTCCATGAGTACTCTGCAAACTTGTATACTTTTTTTCTTTTTCTCGATAAGACCACTTCCATGTCTTTGTTGGAGACCTCAGCCCAGAAATTACAACTGAAGATATAAAAGCAGCTTTTGCTCCATTTGGAAGAATATCGTAAGTAATGTCTTATGTCAGATACAGGGGGCAATGTAGTATTGAACAGAATGTGGTGAATAGTGTCAGATGTCAGAGGTTACTTTTAGTAACTTTTAGTAACCTCTGAGATAATCCGAGGTTATCAGATAGTTCATTTTGGGTCTATTAAGTATGGATATCCTAGTCTTTGGTTCTGCACTTTAGAAGATTTCTGTACTTTTCATGTCATATTAATAACTTACTTTCATGTCTCGGTGTCCATCTCATTACTGTTAATTATTAGACACTTGAGAATAGGTTTTCCAAGGTAAAGCTGGGAGGCTTCTGACAATATGAAGGAGCTGTGTGGTCTCATTAAAGCAGCTTTAGTATGGATCAGTTTTCATTGGAGTTACAGCCTGAAAGATTTTGGCTTTTTGTGAAATGGTGCTGTATTGAATAAAACACACTGCAGGTTGTCCTGCAGTGTAGTTCGTTGCTTCAGTACTCATCATACTTTGGTGGGCATGCAGGAGTGGACATAACCAGTTGTCTTGTTTCTAGAGAGAAACATTTCTTGAGCACTTGGTGGTGAGTCCTGGTAATGGCTAGCCACTGTGGCACCATAACCTTTGGATATATTGTACAGTGACTCTAATTTGAGCCTTCATCACTGCTTTAGTGGTAATTACAACAGCTTGGGGTAGGAGGAGCCTTCCAGGTTTCAGACTGACATCACAATCTTCTCCATTGGCTGTGCTGTGTGCCATCTGTAAGCCAGAACACTTTTGGGGAATTTGCTGTTCCCCATACCTCCCCAAAGTCTGACTTGAAATTTTTATGATGATGATGATGGCAACCTAGGAAAGTATCTGTTCTTTTGGTAAGGCTGTGCAGGCTGCTGAGATGTAGGTGGGGAGGTAGTGTTTTGTCTGTGGGTCATTCTTTTCCATCTTTCTGACTCCTATGAAGCTTACATCAAAAAGGTGCTGGAAGTTTGTTGGTAGTACAAAGTAGTATCATGTGTGAACGATCTTCTGTATAGACAGTCCGTGGGATTCCCAATCCTCTCTTGGCAAGTGAGGGAAAAGTGGACAAAGGCAGCCAACCTTCCTTTTCCCGGGGTCTTTTGCCACTGCATGTATCCTGGAGTGAGGCCTCCTTGATTGTTCTTTCAGCCAGAGCTATGATGGGTGACCTCTCTTGGCTCACTTGGAGGACGCATTGCTGAAGTGTTTCCATCTCTACATGTTTCCTGGTTGCATCAGTGTTTTAGAAAGGATAACAGACACAAAAATCCAGCTGTGCCTTAGGGCTGCCTAAAGATTTGACACTTACCTTCCAAACTGACTGCTGCAAGCCCTTATCATTGTCTGCCAGATTGGGTGGAGCAAAACATTTGGAGGGGCCCTGTCCTGAGGTTTGTTTAAGTCTAGCAGCTTTTGCTGAGTTCTTCCAATTTCTAGTTCAGCAAAGCTGGCAGCCACAAGGATTCACAGCTACTGCTGCAAGGCTGCCTGGTCTTGGATGTTTTCCAGAGCACTGCAGGTTGCTGACATGTTTTGAGAACAAGCAGTGTTGAGAGGGGAAGGGAGAAGAACTTAAAAACCTTCTACGGAAATGTTAGATAGTGGTTATTCTTGCTAGACTTTTCTGTTAAGAAGAACTCTGTCTTTAAATTTGTCACATGCTGAGGATTAGAAGTAAGCAGGGTAAGTAAAGAAGTTCTAATCATGTTTATAAATGCTAAGCTATTTCAACAGTGAAAGTAACAGCTGGGAAATATTGCTACTGTATAAAAGTATAACATGAGCTATATTGTCAGGAGCCTTGTCCAAGGAAATAATTTGAATTTTATATCTCATCTGAACAGAAGCATCAGATTCATAGATCTTTTTCATGAAATTTTCTGTGTAGCCCCCAGTAGTGAAAAGATAGTCATGCACATGACAATTTTTTTTCAGTCATTATACCATCTGTCTATGGATGCCTAAAATATAGTGGGAATAGGCCTATATATTTGCTTTCTCTTATAAAGGACTTCAGGGAGAATAAACTTAGATTGAAAGGGTGTGGACAGATGGGCAAGCCATTCTGTCCTAAGAAGTTCTTCCATGAGTTGGAACCTACAACAGCCTGTCCCAGTTTTGTTAACATTTATCTTCAGTTTGCGTGCTGAAATCCCAGCAGATCACTGCAAAAGCCATTCTTTTCTCTGCGCTTGTACCGTGAGAGGTAGTTGGTGATAAGAAAAGGCAGCTGCCACCTCCAAGCCTTGAATGCCTGGCTTCCTGAGGGGAGGGCATGAGCGTGACTTTGACAGTCACCTGTCCTGTGGTACAGCCAGTGTCCGAGCCACTCTCAACCTACTGCTTTGACATTGTACTCCTTCACCCTTGCAGGGTGTCAGGCATTTGAGGCATAGGTGGCTTGAACTCCACTGCCTCCTCCTGTTGGCTTTGCTGCCATTGGCTTTTTCTTTTTTTTTTTTCTGCCTGGTGCATCTGGCAGTAACTTTTTCTTCTTGCCACTTTGTTTGCCACTGCCATTGGTATAACAAAGTAGGCAAAACCAGTAGGATCTCAGCCTAGTTTTCAGCTTATGTAAGTAGCACAGAGTGGGTTCACAAACACACCAACACCCCCATCCTGGATGGATGCGGGGCTGCGACACAGACCAGAGAAAACAGGATATGCCCATCTCCTGTGTTTTTGGGCCTCCAGATGTTGGGCCTTAGTTCCCAGCATTCCTCACTAGTGGCTCTGCAGCTAGGGCTAATGGGACTTGCAGTCTAATGACTTCTGTATGGCCTCATTATTCTCACCCCAAATTAAACATTTTTGAGCTTGATTTAAGTATCTGTGTGTCTCTGAAATTTCAGGGACTGAAGTACTCTTGCTTTGTTAATGTGTTGAATCCAAATTGAGGGTGCTAACAATATTCACTCTTCAAGCTAAAATTTCTGTTGGTGTTGTGCACTGGTATTCTGCAGGCGTTATACTAAATGATTCAGTTCAGAATAGCTGCATTCAGAATTAACTGGCCTTTGTTGATCTTTGACAGATTTTGTGTGCTGCAGCTAATGTGCACAGGTAAACTAAGAGTGAGGAAGACAAAGTAAACATTAGAGGTTGAAAAGGGACATATGTATATGCTCCCACCCTCCCACCCCGAAAGAAAGGAAGCTATCTTGACCATGGGTAGAAGACAGATCTTTTCCTTTGCTTCTGAGAAAAAAATATCATAGGCAGGCCTGCTGAGGTCGGGGGAGGAAGGAATTCCCTTATGTGTGCAGTTATCATTCTGTTCTTGTGCCAAAATTCTCCAGCTCTTCCTTTCCTTGGAAGAAGTTGCTGGGAATTCATTTTGCACCTGTCTCCCAGTACATGAACCAGTGTGGCTCACAGTTTGAGTTAAAGTACAGTTTACACTTTTTAAAGTTTTCCAGCAGCCAGTGTCAGGTTTAATAGCTGATCTGTAATTCTAAATGTAGAAAATAGCTTAAAAGGCAAATGCAAATAAAATGCAAACCAAAGGGGAAAAACCCCCAAATTTACCGGTAGTCTTGTGGGGGAGGGGAGGAGCACTTTAAATTTTTGAGATAAAGTCATGATTTCTGAGGGTTTTTAAATAGTCAATTGCTTGTTCTTGAAAATATAGTGAGGATTGATTCAAATAATACTATAGCAGTATGAATTCATATTTCCTTATACCGATACTAATGTGTAGTTAACATTTCATAATTGTACAGTATTATGTTGATATGTTCACCTGCTGTGGCTTCCTTGGTTTATGCTTTGTGTTCTCATTTTTAAGACTGACAAGGGTAAGTTTAGAGGGCTGTTTTATGTTTAGGATGTGTAGAGAACACCATCGATATGATTATGAAAGTCGCTGTTCTCAGCCACCTTGCAATGTAGCCATAACTTAGATGAATAATAGTTTTGAACCATATCTCTACTTTTTAATAAAATAAAACCAGGTTCTTTTGGTTTCTGAGGAGTGACAAGTTATACTGAAGTCTAATTAGATTAGTATCAGCAGTCCCCATTTATTTAGCTCCTTTCTTATAATCAGGTTTCTTAACATAGAATGCAGTGAATGAGTGTATGTTGAAATGCTTGAGGATCACCTGGTGTCATAATGCCTTTCTTAGTCTTGCTCTGTGGGTCGGACTGTTCAGTTACACTGCATGGCTTTCCTCTTGGCTTCATTCTGTGATTGTGTCAATTCTAGTGGGTTGGGGAGGGCGAAGCAGGGTTTTGTGTTGGGGAGCATTCTTGGCACTTCACACTTGTGTGCAAATCAGGTGAGGTGCATTTGGTTAATAAAAGTAGAAACACCACCAGTGGGGTTTAGCTATTGTAGCTGGGTCTTTTGTCTTTTTTTAACTCAATCTCAAATAATAGGGCTCTGGTTATTTTGCAGAATGTCTCTGAAGAATGGACTGCATTGCCATGGCTAACTGCAAGCTACAGTTCACAGTGGACAAACGTTGTAGTTTTTCTATTTACTTTTATAAATTTTTTACTTTATATACTTTGTAGTTTTCAATCAGTCCTGTTTGATTGTTAATTACGAATGCAGTTTTTTAAAAATTATTTAATAGTGTATAGTAAAAGAAAAAAAACATGTTAGTGTTTATTTTCTTCCATAATGCAACCATTTCTGAAAATGTCAATTTCTCAAAATTTACAGCTGCCCAAGTCCAAAAAGGGGGTAACGAATTGACCTGAGAAAATTAAAGAATTCAGTTAACAGGCGACGTATGCCTTTTAATTCCTATTTTTTCATTTTTTCTATTTCTATTTCTAATAAGTAGGTAGAATGTGTTGGCCAATAGTAAGTTTATAAATTGCATGGTTAAAGAGAGCCGGTCGCTAATATGCTAGTCAGCTACATGCCTTCAGTTATTCTGTTGAATAGCTGCTTTGACCATGCGTAGTGTTTTTAACCGTATGTAAGAGCATTTTGAACTGTGAACCAACAATTGTAAAATAGTTGTTTTTTAAAAAGCTATTGATTTTGCATGTTTTACACAATTAAGTTTAAGTTTTTGCTATCATATGATAAAACTTTAGTGAAAGGGAAAATTGCTTTGACTGTATATTTTTGGTACATTTAAGAAGTTCATTTTATTAAAGGAGAAACATGAGAAATGAGCTGCGTGTGAGACATTTTCAGTGGATTGTTTTCTGTCAATGCTTAACTGGCCTTCTCTTTCCTTTTTAGGGATGCTCGAGTTGTTAAGGATATGGCGACAGGAAAATCAAAAGGATATGGCTTTGTTTCTTTCTTCAACAAATGGGTGAGAGAAAGAGAGAGCGCAGAACACATCAGTTCCCATAACCTCTTTGGCAGAACTGGCCGGTTTTCATTGTCAGAGTTAAATTATGGAATGAAATTCTCAGACAGTTGTTTCTGTTAATACCTAAAGTACAGATATTGCATAGTTATGATGTGTCTAACCCACAGTAAGCAGTAGGCCTTCCTTTCAGGCTTGCAATCTAAAAGACAAAATTCACACAGTGAGCAGAAGGAGAAACAGCAGGGAGAGCTGTTGATTCCAGAACAAAGGCACAAGTTATTAATGGGAATTTATACCCATTTAGCAACACTTTGATCTTTTCTTGCTGGTCTCCTGCAGCTTCTTAGCAGCGTTTGTCTAATGGCTTCCACTTGTTTCTGTAGTCACAGAGCAACTGGGGAGTGAGGCACAAATATCAACTAGCTATGCAGAGGTAGAAGAAAATAGTTACAGATGGAGAGACCTCAGTTGCATGAAGAGTCTGTTGAACTGATGGTCTGTAATTGCTCCACCATGGTGTAGCGGTTTGTATGTTGGATTATGACTCTAGAGACCAGTGTTTGAAGTGCTGCTCAGCACAAGTTCCACTCTCTTACTGTCAGAGGAAAGCAAAGGCAAACTCCCTCTGAACAATCTTGCCAGGAAAATCCCATGTTAGGGTCATCGTGAGTAGAAATGGCTTCAAAGCACAGAACAACAACAGATTGCTCCTAAGCCATGTAGGGTTCCCTCTGCCAAAGAGAGCAAAGGTGCATCTTGAAAATACTATTTTGAATAAGATTTCTGTAATGGAGAGTTTTCTGAACTAAAACACTATTGCTGTTCTGTTCTGTGTGCCACCACTGAAAAGTGTATATTTAACATGTTACATTACATTTTGGTCTTGTTTTTTCTTTTGACATCTGGTCACAGTAACCCTGCAGAAACTGCCAAATTCATGTAAATGAAGGGACCAGCATTAACCTAAAATGCTGACAAGAAACATTGTTGGCCTTTTTGTTGTGGTCTTAAAAGAGACTTAACCTTTTTCAGGTGGCATAATGGCACCACGTTCATGATGGTTGTCTAAAATACTCAGGCCAAAACCTCTTGATGACACATGTGAGCCTCATCTGGGGTTGTACCTGCTGCCTTTTAGAAAGATTTCAGAAGGAGGTTTCATCACCTGCTTCCATACACCCCCTTCCCAGCAAAGAAGGCAGTGTCCCCCGTGGGAATGCCCACCCCTATAGGCCGTGTAGCTGTGATGACAGCAGAGGAGGGCAGAGAACAGCTGAGCAACCTGAGTTTTACAACCAGGTGAGGAAAGAAGATGCCATTTTCTCTGACCTGCATGGATCTGGGAAAGCAGCCTCTCTTTTTGCAGCCTGCCCATTTGCACCCTCCTCCTGTTGTCAGAAGTGCTCTTTTCTACAAGACCAGAAAGCAGCCTAGTGCAAGTGCAGGCAGAGTCTTATGTTCCGCCTGTGCAGCCACCATTAGCAGCCAAGCACGTCCCTTTGATTTCCTAGCAATTCCAGCAATTCTAGCAATCTCATAGTGAGACTTTATTGTAAGGCTGCCTTACTTCTCCCTGTTGGAAACAGGTCAGGAGCAAGCCCACAGTTCTGTGGCTTTCTTCTGACTTCTTCCTAGTGCAGTAGTTTTGGGTTGAGGAGGAAGGGGAGAATTCTCCCCCTTTATGTGGAATGCAGGACCTTTGCCCCCTTTGGGTGGAATATTGTGCCTCAGTGGTATCTGGGAGCCTGAAATGGACACAGTAACACAATTTGATGTGGCTAATTACTTGTAATTGATTGAGCTCTTTATAACTAAATCCAGCAGGCTGTGGCTTATTGCTTCTTTTTTTTAAAGAAAACATTTCAGTAAATGCAGTTTTCAAGAGTCCTCCATATGAAATAGTGTGTGAGGGTGTTTGGCGGTTGTAGGTACTTCTGATGTCTTTGTGTGCATCCATGTACATAATGATGTAATTCAGTCACTGTGGGGAAATGCATGGACGAAAGGACTCTTCATGAATGGGTCCCTTGGAAGTTGCTTTGTAACTGAAGTTCTTTGAAGGAATTTAAATAAAATATTGTAATTTTCAAGATGGGTGGTTCTCACACCCTCGGTATGGTAAATGAAAATGACTGTAGCTTAAGCAAAGATTTTGCTACAGTTCAGCCTTGTGTAAGGTCTCATATAGTTGATGACTGGTCTTAGGGCATTGCAGGTTAACTAACTCTGAAAATTTAGTCTGTCTTCTCTCCCCCCTCCACTGTAGGATGCAGAAAATGCGATACAACAGATGGGAGGACAGTGGCTTGGTGGAAGACAAATTAGGACTAACTGGGCGACCCGCAAACCTCCAGCTCCAAAGAGTACATATGAGTGTGAGTGTATTAACTTTAAAAATCCTACAAGTTATCATAACTGACTGTCCAGGACAAAAGACCAAGGTTCCCTGCTGATGAGGTATCTTTAATTGGTGATAGGTCTGACGCTCTGTGTCAAGTTTTGAATGCAACTTTTACAGTTAGATTTAAACTGCAAACTTAAGGCAGGCACTTCAGTTAAAGAAATCTGTACCACTTTTAGATAATTGTAAGCCCTTGTGGGTAAGATGTAGCTATAACCAAAATACACAGGAATATACTTGGAGAGACTATTTGTGATAATGGGAGAAGCTTCCAGTGTTTCAAGAAAATAATCTTTTTGTTGTAGGAAAATCAGAGCTTTTCCTCTCTTTTTTATAGCAAATACCAAACAGCTATCCTATGATGATGTTGTCAATCAGTCCAGTCCAAGCAACTGCACTGTATACTGTGGTGGTGTTACTTCAGGGCTAACAGGTATGAGGCATCATGAATTTTGAAGGACTTTTGGAAGTGGGCATTTAATTATGCATTATAACTTGTTATCTTTGCCTTCTGATTTGCAGAACAGCTCATGCGCCAGACGTTTTCTCCATTTGGGCAAATAATGGAAATTCGGGTCTTCCCAGATAAAGGGTACTCCTTTGTGCGGTACGGAACTGTTTTTTTTTCGTATGTGAATATGTATGTGAGGAAGTTTGTATTGCCGTCTCTTCAGTTTCCCATTTACACCTGACGTGCCTGTATGCTCATGTAATGAGTTGCCAGATTTTGAGCCTATTAATAGTCTCAACTAGGATACAGCTGCAAAATCACTGAGGTTCACATAGGTGTTGACTTAGCGGTTAACGTTTGATTCAGTGGATCTACCGGGACTCTAGTATGGACTACCAGTATGATTCAGGATAAAGTGTGCTGTGGGAACAAAGGGGTTATTCTGTACTTACATGTGTTCATATCCTGAGGTTTGGCTCAACGGGTATAGGTTTTATTACAACATATACAGGAGTATATGGAAAGAAAGAAACACCTGGTAATAATATGGCATACCAGTCCCTGCTATTGAGGGGAAAATTGCCAGTCTTCCACATCAGATAGCTTGAGAAGCACTGTTTTAAACAATTTCTCTGTT
Organism: Iguana delicatissima; assembly: GCA_948472985.1. Lineage (NCBI taxonomy): Eukaryota > Metazoa > Chordata > Lepidosauria > Squamata > Iguanidae > Iguana > Iguana delicatissima. The sequence goes on along the minus strand of CAOKZL010000608.1, from coordinate 503,565 downwards.
GGTTTATTTTGTGAGAGCATTTGGTACTGACTGACTACTTTGGATGGCTACAGGTTCAATTCTCATGAAAGTGCTGCACATGCAATTGTTTCAGTCAATGGCACAACCATAGAAGGACATGTTGTGAAGTGTTACTGGGGCAAAGAAACGCCAGATATGATCAGTCCAATCCAACAGGTAAGAAACCTTTACATACGCATTGCCCCAACTGGAAAAGGCATTTTGAAAAACTCCACAGCGGATAGATGTTTTTCTCTGAGAGAGATCACAAATCCTTTTATGTTGGTCATTCATCCATTCTATTTGCTTTCTCTGAATCTTGCCCAAGCGATTTCCCTGTATAGGACATAAAAACGCTCTGTGAGATTTTATGAAAATAATAGCACCAAAAGTTCATGTATCAAGAGGTTATCAGAAGAAAGTTGATTGTTCCTTAGTTACTGTGTGACTTCCATTGGGCACTTCTTAGATTACTTGTACAACTTAGAGGACTGCAGGAGAAATAATTACAGATGGCCTGTCATTTGTTGCATGCAGCAGGTGCTAGAGCTTTTGGGACAGTGGGTTGAACACATGGAGAATAGGCCTGACCGTAAACCCTAGGACCAAGTCGGAAGGCCTGAGAACAGTGCCGTAGCACTGTCACGGATTTGTTATCTGGAAAGTGGTTATGTGTGGCATGGTGCTGAGGGCAAGGTTGAAAACATTGGTACAGAGTTGAAAGCTTTGTGATTCACTGTGCTTACTGTATACATAGTTTTTTGTATTCCAAGCGTCTTTTTTGTGCTGCAGCAGCAGCTAAACAACCTGAGCACGGGATGCAATGTCTTTTTTTGGGAGGGTGACAGAGGAGAAGTGTCAGAGAGTTAACATCTTCACATCTCAATTGATCTACTGGCAATTTTGTCTGAGAGGGCTGAAACTTAATATAGAACATATACTTTGCATCCATAAGGCCACTACGTGTTTTTCCTGACTTCTCTCCTTAAGAGTCTTACGTAGTAGTAAAGAGCTCTGACTGAGGTCACTGTAAAACCCAGAGGGTGCTTGCCAAGGTGGACCAGTGGTCTGACACTGTAAGGCAGTTTCATGCATACATCGAATGTTGCGGTGAAATATGAACTGCACAAGTGTTTGGACATAGAAGTTGTGTTATGAACTCACACACTTTTGAGTGTGCCCAGTGGCACTTGCTTGAGAGACATGGGTTTCTAAGGAGCATGTGCCAGAACAACTACCTGAAGAGTTTTTCCTTCTACCAATATGTTGCATTCTAATATTGATGAACTTCAACTTTTCAAGCAGAATCAAGTGGGATATCCACCACCTTACGGGCAGTGGGGCCAGTGGTATGGAAATGCACAGCAGATCGGCCAGTACATGCCTAATGGCTGGCAAGTCCCGGCATATGGAATGTACGGACAGGCATGGAATCAGGGATTTAAGTAAGTAATTGCAGTATGTAGGCTCTGTGTCAGCAAATCTTGTTTGCACAGTGGAAGTACCTGCACAGTTTTGAAACGAAGCTTTTGTCACTGAACTTCCTAGTGGACACTGTTGTATTCTGAAATAGTCCACTGGTCTTGTGATTCTTTGTCATGTTGCCTTTTTTTTTCAAACCAGTGATGCTACTGGTAGAATTCAAGCAGCTAGTAGTCATTCAGGCCACTGACCCATTTTTAAATTTTTAAGTTCATTATGAATCATATATTTCCTTCTTTTCTGGATTCTGAAGACAAATCTGTTTGGTTTAATTTTGTGGTCCTGCGTTCCATTGGTGTAAAGGAATAAAAGGACCTCCTTACTTTTCTTTCACTGTCACTTTCACTCTTGTTCATTGCCTACATGTAAACTGTTACCTAATTGCATTTTCTTTTCCATTCAGCCAGACGCAATCTTCTGCAGCATGGATGAGTGCGAATTACGGTGTACCACCACCCCCACCACCCCCACCGCCACCCCCCCAGGGGCAGAACGGAAGTGTTTTAACTAGTCAAACTGGATATCGGATGGCAGGTTTTGAAACGCAGTGAGGGAGAGAAAGAGAAGGACTCTGGAACAGAACAGCGGCGACTTTGAGGCTATTTGGAGCATTGTAAATCCTTTGTTTACTTTAAAAAAAATCTATCCAATCAAGTCAGTGCAAAAGTCAAACAGTATTTATTTTTAATCATGAAACTTTGTTGTCCACATTTTTTTTTAAACACACAGGAAAATACTAGATGCTGGATATCTGCCAACTTTTGCCTTCTTTTCCTCTTTTTGAGATGTGTTTCTTAAGATCTTTGTTTGAAACACAACTAATGCAGGGATTTCTGCCACTTTTAGATTGGGGCAGAAAATTGCACAATATCAAAACTTTTTTTCCACTGAAGTAGTGTGCAGTTCTAGTTTGCATTCCTAGTATGACTTAAAATGTATATGAAAGAAGTTGTACAAAAGAAAAAAAATACACGCCAAAACTGTGTGAATTCTGAAGGTTTATTGCAATCTTCAGCTTGTGCACAATTCTGTTTTAAAGAGAGCCTATTGTATAAAGTGTCCATCTCCTCACTTTTGTTATACTGGGGTTTCAAATATAACTTATTGGTTTACATTGTTTTGTATCTAGACATTTTTCAAAAAGTGGTTTTTGCCTTACTGTCAGCTGTTAAATTATTCAAATAGGAGTGGCAGAGGGGAAGTTGTAATTGACACAGTTAGTAGTTGTACAGAGCTCTTGGTTGGCTCCAACTCTTCCGTGTTGTTGCTTTTGTTAAATGTGGGAAGGTGCCTGGGAGATCCCTGTTGAGTTTACTCAAAAAATCTTCACTGATGAACTTTAGCCCAGTTTCAAACATTATTAAAATGTGACACATTCTTATGAACCAGCTTTTTAAAATCTGTCCGTTTTTACATTTACATGTATCCTTTATCATGTAAACTATTTTAGCAAATTAATATTTTTCACAGAAGTCAGTCAGCTTTTGTATGTCTCCTTCTTTGAAAGAGTTAAGAGACAGAGAAGATCTATGTGACTTAATGAGTACGACGATTTAAGCTTTGGCTTTTGCATGTGAATATCTAATACATTGTTAGACTTTGAATAAAACAGTCATGCTCTCTTTTTTTTCCCAAGAGATGTAGAGAATACATTGGTCTTAAATGTTAGCAAACTTTTTACTTGAGTGAAGCAAGTTTGACTTGATTTAGCATGTACAGGTAGAGCTATGAAATTGTGTAGCAATGTGTGAATCAGGCCAGGAGTATGGGGAATGCTCCACTTAAGCCTGAAGGACCAGCTGAGTGAAGCAGCATTTTGAATTGTTCAGAGGCCAAAAAAAAATCTTGCTATCCTACCTCCTTGACTAGCCTTCAGAGAGTGCAAAAAAAAAAGAAAAAAAATCTACCCTAGGTGTAGTATTTATTTATCCCTGTTAATGTCTGGGCACATGGAGGAGTTTGCTTTTGGTTGTAGTGGAGCAACTTATGAAGGGATGGATTATTGAGCTTATGCTGTACAGTGTCCGGTGACGTTGTGTCTTTTGGAAAGAAGTGACCCTACGGCATAGTGGGTGGGGGTGGAGGTGGCTCTGGAATGCTGTGTTCTTTTGTCTTAATTTCAGCCCCACGTGAAGCCTGTAGGGAATGCTTGCGTGGCTGGGGGCCGCTTTGCAGTGGTGGAGGAACAGGAGAAGTGAAAGGAAAGTCCAGGATGAATCTTGAGGGGAAAAAAGTATTGCCCCAATTGTATTTACAGTTGCCGTTCTAAAGTGGACAGAGCTAGATGGTTTCGAATTCTAGTAAGCCATCCAATGCAGTTGTGTTAAAATGTGGCTGCCTAAGAAAACCAGTTGTTATCTTGTAGGCAGGACTTGACCCCAAAATGGTAAATAAAATAAAATAAAAGCATAGTTAAAAGACACCTTTAATTTCCATAGATTGTTCTCATTTATGTCTGTTTGCTGCCTTTTAAATTTGCATAAACATATCTTCTGATTGGCACCTCTGTCTGTACAGATTATTTCAAAATAGAACGTAAAGTGGTTGGAGGTGAGTTTGGTGCCACATTGAAATTTCCATGTGCTATTTTCAGCGACAGAATAGCCCATATTTAGTTGAATTAATTTGACTCAATATTACCCAGTTTAAAACAGAAACCAGAAAGTTTTTTGTGACAATTGCTGTCCTTAGATTTTTCTCCGCATTTGGACAACCAGGAAGAAATGAATGTCAGTTTACTTTAGTTAAAGCTTTAACACATTTTGAAAGCAATGGATTATTTGAAGGGGGTTAAGGTGAAAGGGATAAAGTCATGGTTCCCCAGTATTTTTAAGAGGTTGAATATTCTAAAGATCTCAATTAGACTGCAGAACATGGTGAAAAAGTGAATTGTTATACGCCTGGCACTTTTTATTACCGTTAGTCATGTCAGCTTTGTTGGAGGTCATTCTTGACTTCTACATGAGCCGGAACAAGAACTGTGCTAGGTGTGTACCAAGTGCTAGCTTTAATGGGATTTCCTCCTCCTTTGCTGTTAAGTCTACAGTGGCCCTAAAGAAAAGCAGGCTGACAATCTATTTGAGCTTGTTTGATCTTCCTACTGCTACTCTTGTCCCTGTCTTTTTAAGTTTTAGCATCTACCAGGCCTGTCAGTTTTAAAAGGGAGCTTTCTTAATAAAGAGATCTGTAAACCGAATAAAATTTTAATAACAGGTAGAAAGAACGATGGGGTGTTTTTCTGTTTGGGGTTTGTTTTGTTTTGAAAAGGCAACCCATTCTTTTTTGTCTCTGTATGAACACTGAGAGCTTCATTTGAACTAATGTATTTTGATAACTTGTGTTTAGAAGTTCAAGAACTTCACTCCAGAAGCCGTGACTTTTGAAAGCCATTACGATGTTAATAAAAGATGTGAGCTTGCTTATTCCATCTTTACCTTTTGCTTACTCTGACCTACTTTTCAAGCATTCCTATGTAGGCTGGGGAAAAGAAGTGTGCAGCAATCCTGTCATGTTCTTTACAGTCTTACAGGGTTGGAAGAAGGTTAGTTTAACTTGTTTTAAATCACCTGCCTGAGGCAAAAGTCCTCCTTAAACCAAACAGCCCCCTTTCACATAGAGAGGCACTGAAATGGACATTTTTAAGAGCTTCCTTAAACTAATCCCAAAAGGAGGCAATGAGATAGTCCTTCCCTTCCTCCGTTTGGATTTGAGAGAGGATCCCCACCGCACTTCAGGTGCCCTTTCTTGCGTATGTGCCTTCAGGTTGTTTGCTGACTTACGGCAACTCCATTAATTTCTTAGGGTTTTCTTAGGCAGGGAACCCTCAGAGGCAGTTTTGCCAGTTGGTGCCTCTGAAGTTGTTGTGTGCCTTGCAGTCATTTCTGACTTATGGCAACCATAAGAGCAAACCTATCACAAGGGTTTCGTGGCATGATTTGTTCAGAGGGGTTTGCCTCTGCCATCCTCTGAGGCTTAGAGAGAGTGTGTTTTTGATCGCAGCAAGTACTTTGAAAGCGAAACTGTATATAGTTTTTCCTTACGTTGGCCATTGGCCATGATGCAGATTCCCCAGGGGCAGGATTCCTTTCTGAATTGCAGTGTTTGGCTTTGATCTTCACATGCAAAGCCCAGCATGGGCTGGATAGTGTGCATTACTTGACCAGTCACTGTACAGGAGCAGCACACAAAGTTTACAACTCAGGCCATGCTGAGGTTCACAGTCCTTCTCTGTCGCCACTGTGGAAAGTCTGTGCAGTTTCTTGACCGCAGCCGACGCCATCTCCTCCCAAAACCAGGTGCAAAGAAGTAAGCGTCTTTCTGCAGAAGAGAAGCTGTCACATCTGCCAGCCACTCATGTGGCTCCAACAGCCCTGTGGGCACCGTGGGATGTTTCAGCCTCGTTTCTTGCACAGATCCAGGAAGCAACGGCACTGCCAAGGCAAGCGAGCGCTTTTCGTGGACATTGGTCATGGTGTAAGGTGCCAGCCAGCCCTGCTCTGTCTTACTCTGCTCCCAGGAAATGTTTTTTGTTCCTCCGACCTTCAACCTTAAACTGTAAAAAAAACCCTAGACTAGAGCTTCTTTGAAGACAGGCGGGTGGGCTGCTCAAGTCCCCTTTTTGGACTACAACTCCCAGAATCCCCCTGCTGGATGGCTGGGAGTCGCAGTGCAAAAGGAGCTTTGCGCAGTGGCAAAGCAGCTGAGTGTAGTCAGAGTGGAAAAAGTTCCTTTTAATTACAGCTCCCAGAATCCTTCCTCCAGCGCCCCACTGCTGGCTCTGGGCGTTGTAGTCCGAAAGAAGCTTGTGCAGGCCGGCGTGGGGGAGTCCTGCGGAGCCAAACCCTCGGCCAAGTTCTTTCCGGAAGTCAAACTGCTCTCAAAAGCCTTTGCCGAGCCCTTCTCTGTTATATAACGTCCCGCCGTTTAAAAAGCCGGGAGCTTCCAAAGGCAAGAGGACTACGTTTCCCGTCGTGCTTTGCATCCCCGACCCCTCCATTCCCTCGTGATCCGGCTCGACCAATAAGGGCAGCCGTTACAGACGGACTTCGTAGGTAGTTTGTAAGGAGCCATCGCGGAGGCCGCTCGCCTGGGTCTTCTCGCCGGCTGGCGGCGGGCTGGAAGCCGAGGCTGTGCTGGGCCGGGCAGGTAAAGGCGGCGCGCCGGGGGCTCGCAAGCCGGGTGGGGAGGAGGGGGTCCCGCCCCGAGGGTTCGGCAGGCGGGAGCGGGAGGCCTCAGGATGTGACGTCAGGGAGGCTGGGGGCCCTCCGGCCTAGCCACGCGGCCCCCCGCCTGGCCACACACAGCACGAGAGGTTGCCATGGCGACGGGGAGGGGGAAAGGGAAGGAGAGCGCGGGGCGGTCCTGGTGTGTGACGTCATGGCCCACGTCAGCGAGCCCCCCGAAGATCAATCACGTCATCCACGTTGCCCCCACAAGGGATGACTTTTCTGTGCAGCGCCTGCGAGGGCTGGGCGCCTCTGAGCACGTACAGAGTTCCTCCTCCTCCCCCTTTTCTAAAAGGAAGGAAGGACCTGTGGGCAAAGTGTCCCTGAGCATGCCTAGAGTGCCTTTCTTTCATGGAAGGCGTTCCAGCTGACGTAAGGGTAGCCCATGTGGAGGCTGGAGGGGGCTTTGCTGTGGTTCCTTGCTGCCAAGTTGATTTCGGTGTCAGGCGACCCTACGGGTGAGGGACCTCCAGGTCATTCCCATCGTCCCCCGCCCTGCTCGGGGCCTGCAGACTCAGGGGGCCACTGTGGCGTCCTTGAGGTGGGGTCCTCCTCTCTTCCCACTGCCTTCCCGCTTACCAAGCATCCTTCCTCCGCTCTAGCGAGGCCTGTCCTCTCGTGCTGTGGCCAGAGTGGTACAGCCTGGCTTCGAGGGAGAGTTCGGGCTTGATTAGCCCGAGGGCCCCTTCCCTTGTCGTCTTAGCAGCCCAGGGTATCCCCAGAACTCTCTTCCAGCACCCTGCTTCCTGCAGCTGCTGCCTTGCCGTCTCTTGCTGTGATCTTGGAGGCTAAGCAGGTCAGCCCTGGCTCGTACTTGGATAAGAGGCTGCCAGGGAGTACCTACCAGGTGCTGTAGGATGTATTTTGGGGGAGGAAATAGAACGAAGAAAACCCTGTGAGATTCATGGGGTGTCCGCAAGTCGGCAGGTGGCTTGAAGACACACACACACACAAAATCTATCCCTATTCTTTCCATGCTATTTCTGCTTCTGGTAATAAACTTTATGTTAAACAAGTCATGCCCAGGAGTACATCTCTGTTCTTAACTTAGGTATATCGGCACATAGAATACCATCCTATTAATATATGTAGTGTGTTAGCTGCATTAGTATTATGTAGACAAAGACACCATCTTCTTTGCCTTTTTTTTTTAAATATTAACTTCAATCGCACAGCAAAGATATGAGAACGTCTCTCCACCAGACTGCATTTCTGCCCAATTGCCAGAAGGCTTTCTGTGCTTTTCCATCAGCGTTTATGATGATGAGGCCTCTTCTCCTTCCTCCCTTTTCCAACAAAGGCTCAGGGTTTGGGGTCTTCTAGATCTGCAGTTTGCACCTTTTCAAAAACATGCTTCTCGCTTCATTTTGACATTGATTTTCAAACATGTAGAAGTTCATGTATCAGTATATACTACATTTTTGTGATAATTCCTACTACTCTGATGCAGACTATTTTTTTTCTCACTTTTGGTGGCATGGATATCCTGCCTTCTTTCTGTTCCCTAGAAATTAGGTTATTTGTTCGGTTTTTTACTGGCAGTTCCTGCTACATCCCCAGTCAAGACTGGTTGCTGTGTCACATCCTGTGAACCTTCAGATCTGACTTTATGACATTTCTTTCTGGAGGCTGTGGAATATCCTGTCAAACTCTTTCTACTTCCCAACCGTGAGTGATATTCTGTGTTAGAATTCCATGCTGTTACCCACTGAATCTTCTTTGGAACATCACTGTCTACTTGACAAATGCCAGCTGAATCCTTTATCTTTTACTTCTTTCCCTGACCCAGGAATTAATATCCAGATCACATAACGTTTTTTGGTCCTTATATGACCTCACTGAGACACCTTTGCTGAGGTTCTGTCAGAAATAGCTTGAATTATGACATGCTGCTGGGCTGATGGTTGTGTGTTCTGAGAAGGAATCATGACACTGTCAAATTCCATAATTTCTCATCCACCCTCACATGTGGGGCTGAATAAACCAGACATCGAATGGACTGTATTTTGCTCAGTACTCCTCAGTGACTGGCAGAACTGGCTCATGATACTCCCTTTAAAGCCCCCTTAGGTGTTTCCTAGTAGCAGATCTGCACAACCAGTGGGAGTAGATGATGGGTGACTACACACTGGCCGGATGAGAATCTCCAGGCCAGAGTGGTGGCAGGTCACTTTCACATTCTTGTCTTTTTTCTAGACTCTGTGAAGGATGGAGCCTAGTTCTCTAAGGAGTAAAGTTCCAGCTTTCCTGTCAGACTTGGGAAAAGCCACCCTCAGGGGCATAAGGAAATGCCCCTGTTGTGGCACATACAACGGGACCCGTGGGCTGAGCTGCAAGAACAAGACCTGTGGCACTGTCTTCCGCTATGGCACCCGGAAGCAGACGAGTGTCGATGCTGTCAAAATCATCACTGGTTCAGACTTGCAGGTCTACTCGGTGCGGCAGAGGGACCGAGGGCCGGACAGCCGGTGCTTTGTGGAGCTGGGGGTTTCAGAGACCACCATCCAGACAGTTGATGGGACCATCCTGACGCGGCTGAGCTCCGGACGCTGCTATGTGCCATCATGCCTGAAGGCCACTGCCCAAGGGGTTGGGGAGAACCAGTGCCAGCACATTAAGCTAGCGGCAAACTGCCAGGCGGAGGCCACCCCCTTGACCCTGAAAAGCTCTGTCCTGAACTCAATGCAGGCCCCTCCTGAGACGAAACAAACCATCTGGCAGCTGGCCACTGAGCCCACAGGGCCGCTGGTCCAGAGGATCACCAAAAACATCATGGTGGTCAAATGCAAAGCTAGCCAGAAGCACAGCCTGGGCTACCTCCATACCTCCTTCGCTCACAAGACCGGCCACAAGAATGTAGTGGAGCCACGCTTTTACTGCTCCTGCCAGTCCGTGAAATCCACCAAAGCTGCCCCTCCCAAAGAGGAGATGGGCCAAAGATGCCTCCACTTCTTTGCCTGCGTCTGTGCCTTTGTGAGTGACGATGCTTTGGCTCAGGAGTTTGCTGATTTCCTCAGCTGTTATTCTGATGGTAGGTAAGGGTGGGATGGGTGTGGGTGTGGGGAGGCTGAGTGGACATGCCCAGCTAGCAGCTCATGCCAGGAGTATGAAGGACAGCAGAATTCAAAAAGGATGTTGACAGGCTCAGAGGTGTCTAGAGGAGGGTGTCTGTGATGATGAAATGTCTGAAAGCAAGCCTGGTGAGGAATGACTGAGGGAGCTGGGGATGATTAGCCTGGAGAAGAGAAGATCGAGAGGAGACATGGTAGCCCTCTTGAAATATCTGCAACAAGGTCATGTAGAAGGTGGAGTGGGCTTGTTTTCTGCAACTCCAGGATCTAGGACACGAAACAGCTTCATTCATTCATTCATTCATTCATTTAGGGCATTTATGCCCCATCCTTCAGCCAAAAAGGCTCCTAGAGCAGCTTTCAGATCATTTGTTTGACAGTTCCTTGCCCTCAGGCTTAGAATCTAAAAAACAAACCATAAATTCTTATTACAATCAAAGAGATTTCATTTAAACATTGGAATTAACTTCTTTACTGTAAGAGCTGTTCAAGAGTTGAATGGATGACCCCAGAGGGGTTGTGGAGGTCTTTAAACAGAGGTTGGGTGGGCTTCTTTCAGGGGTGCTTTAGTCATGTCTTCCTGCACAGCAGAAGGGGGTTAGACTAGGTGGCCCCTTTGGTACCTTCCAATTTTCTGATGCTATAATCAAGATTTCATTTCTGGGACATCCTTAGCAGCATCAGCAGCCCATGGTCTGAGAGGGAGAGAGGTGTACCCCACAGTTGCAGGATGAAGCGCCCCTGCCCTCCATGCTTGGACATCAGTGCTTAGCAAAAGGCTCATGTATGGAGGTAGCAAGGCAAGCCTGAGTCTGGAAACTTTGTGGTAGTATGGTAGGGAAGAACCTGTGGGTCAGGTTGACTTTTTGTGGAGGAGTTTGCAAAAAGGATGAAGTACACTTAAGTCTATGAAAGCTTATGCTGCCACCTTCTTTCTCTCAGTAGTCTCAAAGGTGCTACAAGATCCCTTTGCCTGCTGGTTGAGGCTAACATGGCTCTGTCTCTGAACTCTTTTTGTGGAGTTGCTGGGCAGAAAACAGGTTGCTTGCTTTCCCTTATGTGTCTGTCACTTTTTTACAAAGAGAGACAAAGGCTTGCTTCCTTAAGAAAAAAGGATGTCAGCAAAGAAGGTTGGACAGGCAGGCCAACTATGGCAGAGTGCAGATGGCTCCAGATGCCAAAAATGAGAACAACAAAACTAGGTGAGGTTGGAAATTGACTTTGAAAAACAGGCACTTTTTGATGTTAAACAGTGGGCAGAAGGGATAGCTGTTACCTACTTAAAAGAGAAATTAGCACTCCCGGAGGCTTCCAGAAAGGGGCAGTTCTGTCTCCTCCATTCTTGTCTTCCTCATCTGGCCAGTCTGGGTGGATGAAAGATCACAGAAACAGCCTGAGAGGCCATATGTGGCCACCACAATTCTTCATCCATCAGCTGTAGGCTGATTAGAAATAAAGAAATAAAGAGGCCTGAGCAGTCACTTGGCCGGAGTCTACCTTCTCATACTGAGAGTTGCTGATCATTCCAAGGTTGGGTGGGTGGGTGCACACTGCGGGTCCGAGGGCCATTTTCAGGTCCTTCCGTCCACATGTGAGTTGCACATTGTCCTTTTTGTGGCAGTGAAAATGACATTTGGCTGTTTCAGAGCATGGCTGTAACAGCCATTAAACAGAAAACTTTCCCACTCCAAGGCATTTTTTCAGATGACAATTTGGATTTTTCAGTGAAGAGGTGTTTTGAAGGTAACAGGTGTTAGGGGGTGATGGACATGGGGACTGCAAAGCACACAGGTGCATGAACAGTGTACACACACACACACACACACACACACACACACACACACAGAGAGAGAGGCCACATGCATCAACTCTTTTTCCTTCCTCAAGCAGCAGATCTGAAGCCAACAGTAGGATCCCCACTGGTTTGCCAGCCGGAAGCTGTTCTGCACCCTGGAGACCCCACTGCCTCCAAGGCCAAGAGGAGGAAAAAGGAGGAAACATTGGGTGAGAGGCTCAGATTTGGACTTCTTCTCTTTTTGTTATTGTTCATCTTCAGAGAAGGTTTGTATTGCACACCCATATGGACAGTTCTTCTCTCTGCACATACCATGTGCCGATGAACCTGGCAGATCTGGGCAGGAGCGTTTTGTGAAGCCTTAACTGACGATCTAGCAGTACGGCCAGTCTCAGGGTGCATGGAGGGCCCAAAACAGCGTGAGAGAAATAGAGGACAGTCACTTTCTCTGACACTAAAGTCTTAGGGACTAGAGTGTGAATTTCATAGGGTTTTCTTAGGCAAGGAATCCTCAGAGGTGATTTTGCCAGTTCTTTCCTCTGAAATACAGCACCTGGTATGCATTGGTGGTTTCCCATCAAAATGCTAACCAGGACTGGCTCTGCTTAGTTTCCAAGATCAGACGGGATCAGGTGTAGGCCTCTGGGATCTATTACTTCCGGGCAAATTCACAGAGAAAAGTTCCAGTTCCTCAAATGATGTAGCCCTAATTCATTTTCTGAATATTGCTAGGGTCATAACAGGGAGCCAGCATGGTATAATGGCTGACCATAGAATCATAAAGAGTTGGAAGAGACCCCCAAGGGCCATCCAGTCCAGCCCTGTTCTGCCATGCAGGAATAAACAATCGAAGCTCTCTGGGCAGATGGCCACCCAGCCTCTGTTTAAACATCTTTAAGGAAAGAGACTCCACCACACTCCCAGGCAGCATCGTATTCCACTGTTTTGCTGCTCTCACCATCAGGAAGTTCTTCCTAATGTTTAGGTGGAATCTCTTTTCCTGTTCCTTGAAGCCATAGCTTTGATTTCTTCCTAGAAATGGACTTGCTGCCAGTGGAGCTGCTGCAACAGGGAGTTATGTGTTCCCCATTACAATCAACCAACAGCACTCTCATAGCCAGCATGATCCATAAATAAAAGAAGGTTCCTTGCTTGACAGTCCCACGTGCCTTAGTTATTCCATGTCTTATTAGTTCCCGAATTGTTACATTGTACAATTAGTACTTAGTTAGTTAAATAGTACCTAGTCACATGCCTTAGTACCCAAGATGTTACCTTGTGTTGCTGAGAATTATTCATTATAACACTTCTGCTTCTTGTTACAACTTGTAATTGTATCTATGAGTGTTTATTTAGCTATTATTTCATTATTGTACACACTGCATGGTGCTTAGTGTATAGATTATTAATGTATTTTATTACATAGTAAATCATGTCATTGCAACACATGTTTGTTAATAGAAGTAGATCTGTAGATTGACAGGTAACAATATTTTCAGATAGAGTACTTTTAAGGTTTAAACCCCAGGACGTTTTTGATAGTTTGTTTTTTTGAGAGAGAGTTTGCTGTTCCTTTTTCAAGAGAATTTTCCACAGTAAGAAAAGAAGCTGGTCAAAATGTATTGCTAATTCTAAAGCTGTTTCAACTTTCAATTTAAGGCCTGCAAGGAAATAGCTCCCTCTTGTCACAAGATCTGGCGAACAGTAATCAGCGGAAAAGTGGACCAAAAAAGCCATCAGTTGCTTCACTGAAACGACAAGGTGAGTTTGGGTTCAAGAAGCTTCACAAGGCAGCAGAAATCTGTCACACACGCAACCTCAGTAAAAACTTCAGTAGGAATATTTTGAACACATAATTGCTGTAAATGCAAGGGAGTAGGAGCCTGTGTTACATTTCCATGAAGGCCTCCTGGGTGGGTAACACTGGTGGTGGTGGGGGGCACAGTTTTCTGGTCCTGGAGTCCTCCAGTCTGTGCCTGGTTTTGAAATGGTAGTGATAATATTAATAAATAATAACTGTTAAAAATCTGCCATCCACCCTGATCCGAGGTGACCTATAATCAATAGGATCTGATAGACCTGTAGCCAAAAATGCACCGTGTCTCTCCACATAGTGCCATCATAATGACAGGCATTCTGCTTCTCTCCAGGAAATTATGATGTGTGCATGTATGTGCCTTCAGGTTAATGAAGGAGATGATCTTCCTGCGCATTACTTCTTTAACAGAAAGTTTGGTACCAGAAGCAGAAATAACATGGAAAGGAGAGGGATCGATTTGGTGTGTGTGTGTGTCTTCGAGTTACCTGTCAACTTACGGTAACCTCATGAATTTTATAGGGTTTTCTTAAGCAAGGAATCCTCAGAGGTGTTTTTGCCAATTCCCATCCTCTGAAATAGAGTTCACAGCACCTGGGATTCATTGGAAGTCTCCCATCCAAGTACCAACCAAGGCTGGCCCTGCTAAGCTTCCAAGATCAGATGGGATTTGGTACCTTTAGAATACTTAGGCTGTCGTAATCGTGTTAGTCAAATTCTATACCTTTGTGCTGGGATGCATTTTGTCTCTTTTGGTCCACCAGGTGGAGACCAAGGATCACAAGCTTTTCCTTTCTCTCAGTTTGCAGCCAAGGGCCAGATGAGTCACAGGTGACCCTGTCCTTCCAGGAGTGGCTGGCCAGTGTCACTGAGCGGATCCACCAAGCTATGCATTACCAGTTCGACGGTAAGTGGAGGCTGCCCTCAGGTGTCTCCCCTCCCCTCTTCACCCTCAGGTGTCTGTATAAGAGGCTCATAGGAGGGAAGCATCCCAAGGAGTGCTGTTCTGTGGCTTTTGTGGCCATTACTTCAGGACATCACTTCCTGTCACCATTTTGAGAGGGGCTGTAGAGGAAAATGAAGGTATTTGGATGTGCTCCGGAGGGGTGTGGTCTGTGGGGGCCCTGGGAGAAAGTGGTCCCTTGCCCCCGTGCATTGCCCACTCTTACCTTTATGGATTCTTGAAAGCTGTTTTATCTCGTAAGGTTGATTGTGTCTTTTGATGGCCATTCATCAAATGGTAGCAATTTGGAATAAAAATTTTGTGTGTGCACTTATTTTTCCCAGCCATCCTTCCCACCTGCTTTTCGTTTGGTATCTCTTTATCCAGGCAAACCAGAGCCGCTGGTGTTCCACATCCCTCACTCCTTCTTTGAGGCCCTCCAGAAGCGGATTTCCATTGGGAGTGCCAAGAAGCGGCTCCCAAATTCAACCACAGGTACGCAACCATGAAGGACATCATTTCTGTGAGAGGTGGCTTGTGAGAGACGGGCTGAGCTGCTCCTTAGCACTGGCTGGTCACAGAAGAGGCCCTCTTCAAGCACCCTCTCCTCAAGGACTGCGCACGAGAAAGGCAAAGTCCTTTCGGATGAGCGTCACTTGAAAGGGCCCTCTGCCGAGTCCCCTGTAATTGCAGTCTGATGCAGAGCAGAAGGACAAGGAATAGTTAGTCACAAAGAATAGCAGGAGCGTGGCCATGTGCTACATCAACTTTCCTAACAAGTTTGTTTGGTTCCAGCTTTTGTCCGCAAAGATGCCTTACCTCTGGGTACCTTTTCCAAATATACATGGCACATCACCAACATCTTGCAGGTCAAACAGATTTTTGATACACTTCAGGTAAGAGTCTATCTGTCAGTCTCCCCCAAGGATGTGGGCAGCTTGGAGGTTACGCATGCATTCATTCGTTCGTCCAACCAACCAACCAACCAACCAACCAACCAACCAACCAACCAACCAACCAACCTTAACAATCCAATCCTCTGTCACCCCTTTCCAGGTTTGAGCAAAACGTATTCTGAGCTGTACTTGTGGAGCATTAATGCTGTCCACACTTTGAGGCAAGATCTCGGGCTAAGTTTCCATCAGACTGAAGCTGGCTAAGAAAAACTGGCTTGGAAAGCTCTGTAGTTCAGAGGATTAGCACACACTTTCTAGAGCTTTCCATTGACCATCTGCAACAATTTTCAACATCCTGTTTCTTTCAGGGTGATTGTCGGGCACTAAGTTTAGAGAGCAGGCTGGAGAAGGGCACCATCAGGGGCCCTCTGTTCTCATCTTCTTTCTTGTTCTTGTTCCCCAGATGCCCCTGGAAATAACACGTAGCTTTATCCAGAACCGCGACGGCACCTATGAGCCCTTTAAGTGCCCCAAAGTTGAAGTGGAGAGCATCCCAGAGGCCTACGGGCGCCTGGAGAAGCAGCCAGTTCTCCGGCCCTTGGAGGTGAAGACCTTCCTAAAAGTTGGTAAGTCCATAGAATCATAGAGTTGGAAGGGATCCCAAGGTCCATCCGGTCCTAACTTCTTCCAGTGGTGGTATCCAGAATGAAAGCACTCTTAAGAGATATACATTCCAACTTCTATTTAAACATCTTCAACCAAGTAGGGTCCATGACTTCTGCAAGTAATGTGCGCTTCTGTTTCTCAGTCCTTAGTCCTCCAGCTCCCAGAATCCCTGATCTTTGGCCTTGCTATCTGGGACTTGGGGAGTGACAGTCCAAAATACTTGAAGGACCAAAGGTTGAGGAGCACTGGGCTCTTCTGCTGGTTCTTCTCATCAGGAAGTTCTTCCTGATGTTTAGTTGGGAACTAAACATTATTTGAACCCTGTTAGGTTTGAGCCCTATCCGCTGGTACAGCAGAAAACAAGCTCCCTCCATCTCCCATTTTTTCTGATATTTAATTATAACTATCCCATCAGCTTCCAGTGAAGTAGCTAACTCTTGTGGCCTGGAGTTTTCCCACCCACCCCTTTCCAGGCTCATCTTGGGAATGATGGAAGGAGCTGATGTTTCTATGTGCAATGTTGGAAGGGGTGCCTAAATGCGACTGTCCTGTTTTCTGGTTTCCTTCCTGTTAGGAAACATGTCTCCCGACCAAAAGGAACCAACGCCTTTCATCATTGAGTGGATCCCGGACATCCTCCCCCACTCCAAAATTGGTGAACTGAGGATTAAGTTTGAGTACGGACACTATAGAAACGGGCCAGCCAGCGAAGGCCAAGAACCGCGCACGTCCCTGGAACAGACGCTTGAGCTCATGCCGCTCACCACGATCACTTTTCCTTGAACTGCGAGTGCGTTTTGTGCACGGCTCCATTTGCACAGCCAGTCAGCCTTTGCCAGCCTTGTGAGTGGGGAGGTCGCCACTAGCTGGAGCTCTACACCACTTTCTTGCTGGTGGCCCAGTTGTTTTCAAGCAGCTGTAGGAAGTAGAGTACGCAGTCACACTTCATTCCCTTCTAGCTCCCTATTCTGTTGTGACCCTTTTCTGAGATTCGTTCGGGTGCTCCCTCTTTCCCTGAGCCTAATCCATCTCTGGTCTTTGATCGCTGCACGTCTGACACACTGTTTTGCAAAGTTGGCAAATCCCCACAGCTCACAAGTGGAATGGAATGTCTGGCTGTTTAAGCTGTCTTAGATGAACGGCTGCACTCTTCCTGGCTTTCTTTTACGTTATATTTTTAAAATTAAATTAAATTAAATTGCACCGTTTTCAGTGTTTTGACATCAGCCTCTCTCTCTCTCTCTTTTAACAGTGAAGTTAGATCTTCTTGTATCCACACATTCTCTGCCTTGAGTCACATCATGCGTTTTAAAAATAAGAATTCCACACTGGGTTTACTGGGTGATTAACCTGGCAGAATATAGCAGAAGGGTTAGCAATGCAAGGAGCTACCTTGTAAGGAATTTCTTTTCTATGTCAGATGGACACATACCCAGGGTTTGGCAGCCATTTTGAGTCCCTCCTGACCGTTAGTGGGCCACACAAGCAGGATCAGTGGCCACTGCCAGTGAAATTTCCATCCAGTCATTGTCATCTGTGTGTGTGTGGGGGCGGGCGGGAGTAGCACTTATGGACAAAATCATACCTGCTAGATATTATATTTGGACGTCCTTCCCTTCTTGCTGATTGCACTCTTCTGCAGTGCTTTAAGGAGATTCAGGAACCCCAACCCATTCAGAGGCAGGCTCTGAGGGTCTTGAGTTCAAAACCCAAGCTTAGAAAGAGAAGGGAAGGAGAGGAGAAAGAGAACCAGGGTCAGAGAAGAACCCTCACTTTGCTCGGGATGGGGGAGGAGGGAAGAAAAAGAGCTGCTTTTGGTCCAAGGGAGAGAAGACAGAGCTCAGGGTCTACTCAGTTGAAAGCCTTCCCCAGAAATGAAAAGGGTATGAACTGGTGCTGTAGGGTGTATTTCAGAAGAAGGAACTGGCAGAACCCTCTCTGAGGACTCCTTGCCCAAGAAAACCCTATGAAATTCGTGTTGTTGCCCTAACTTCAAGGCACAGAGAGAAAGAGTATTTCTTAGGGTGGATGAGACCCCAAACATACTGTGCTTATTGTTGGTAAGGGGAAGTACTTCTCAGCAACGCTAGAGGACAGTGTTGACCTCAGCAGAAGCTCCAAAGGTTGCCATGGACATCCATGCAGACAAGGCCATGTGTGTTGTCCACAAGACAAGGCCCAGAGTCTGTATTGTGCCGATACCTTTATCAGGTCAACCCTAAAGCTTTTGAAACCACAGATTTCTTCATCAGGAAAAGATCTTTTCGGGTTTTTTTTAAATCTAGCAAACAAAATGCAAGGATAGAGATGTAAATCTTCCTTAATATCATTCTCACAAGCAAGAATAAATAATGTTACCACTTTCCTCCTTGCTGTGAGAAAACTATCAAAAAAATCTTTGACAATTTTTGAATCTTTTCACCTATGGTATGCAAAAAATGCACGTAGAATTTTCTTTTCCTTTTTTTTGGTACAGAAAATGCTGGTTTTTGGCAGGAAACAAACTGTTTTCTGTGCAGAAATATTATTTGTGTGCGTAGAATATGCCTGTTTTACACACAGGAAACTTGTTTTCTGTGCTGGAAGTTCTGTTTTCTGTGTGCACACACAAACCTATGTGCATTTTTGTGCAAAGAATGCTTAACTGTGAAGATTCTCACCGTCTAGGAGTCTCATCAGAGTTTTCCAGCACTAAAGAATCCTTTTTTAAAAAACATTTTTTAATATTTTTGGATATTCTTCCCATCCCTACTGGGGAAGGGGCGGGGAGAAAAGACGCAGTTCTCCCCATTCTTACTCCTTTCCTCTTCACCAATAAACCCTTCTACCAGAGCAGTGACCTGGTGCCTTCTAACTCCCTCAATAAGCAAAATAATTCTTCAATTTTAAACAGGCTACTCCAACAAACTGCTTATAAGGATTGACAGTAACCCTCCTGTTCCCTTTGGAGCAACCAACAGCTAAAAATGTCTCTCTGGTGTGCTGTTCCTCCTGTTTTTGGAGGTAGTGGCGTGAGAATGACAGCACAGAGAGGCAGTGGGGTGTAGTGGTTTGGACTGGGACTCTGGAAGACCATGGTCTGAATCCCCTCTTGGCCATGGAAGCGCACTGGTGACCTTGGGCAACTCACACTCTCTCAGCCCCAGAGGAAGGCAGTGGTGACAAACCCCACTTCTGGACAAATTCTTGCAAGGAAATCCTGTGATAAGTTCTCATTAAGGCAATTTCCGCACTAGGCTGTTATAGCACTGTGATTCCACTTTCAACGTCCTATGGGATCCTGGGGTTCGCAGTTTCAGGAGAGGCCAGCCGGCCCCTCCCGAAACTGCAATCCCCAGGATCCCATAGGATGCTGAAAGTGGAATCACAGCGCTATAACAGCCTAGTGCGGAAATCGCCTAAGGTGACCATGTCAGAATTGTCTTGAAAGCACACAGCACCCACAAGACAGTACAGCTGTGTGGAAGCATCTTTTGAATGGAAGTGGGTTCCTGAGCAGATGGAGAGAAGATGCAGGCCATTCCCTGAATGTTCTCTCAGTCAGTTGAAGAGCACCCCATTCTTTAAACCTCTAAACTCATTGAAGATAGGCTCAAGAACGAAAGAGAAGGGAGCTGAAATTGTGAAGATAAGGGAGCTGAAAGTGGAAATAAATCACAGGACATGTACAGATTTTCCTACTGTCATACACATTTTTATTGAGGGGTTTCCTCCTTTCAGATAACTTTCAGAGAAAACAAAAGCCTTCATGTTCTCTGCCACCCCAAATAGACCCAGTTGCAGTATATTCTCATAAAGCAAGCTCAGCGTGCAAATAAAATTGATCTTTTGACATTCATTTTGCCCTTCCTAAATGTCACGTTCCCTTACTGTGTGTACATGGACACTTTCCCCTCTTCTTGGTTTGATATTTCAACTCTTAATTGGAGGCAGGAGAAGCTCTGATGATTGGAGACTTTCCCTCTCTCTTGGGGTGTTTGGATCCCAGTGCCATTTAACTTTCCCTGGAGGCTGGCAAAAATGACATCGATGCTCTCCCTCTCCTCTCTTTTGTTCCAGGAGGTTCAGGTAGAGGTAGGCTGCAATGCTAGGTAGATAATACACATTTCTGACCCTCTTCGAGACCTCCCTACAGGGAAATGGTTCCATCGATGTCCCATCACACAGGGAAGATGAGTAGTTTGTTAGCCCAGGGCTAGCAAAATGTAACTCTTGGTTTGATTAGATATGAAAAGCAAAAGCTGGCTCCACAATTTTTGTGCTTTCTTTTTTAAAAAAGATGAGGAGGCATAGGCACTGTGTCTTGGAAGAATCACTCATCCTTGTCGAAAGGATAATATTTATGGTGGCCCATCCTAGAAAAGAAAGGTTACACTCATAAATCACTGGGAAGGCAACCGATATTTCATGCCAACATTTTGCGTCTCCCCACAATGGGTCTCCAAATGTGTGCCTCTGTCTTGCCAGAGTGGCGGGGAGAAGAGAACTGGAAAACATCAGCTTCCAAAAAACCAAGCACAGCAGGGGGAAAACTCATGCCTCCAAATGAGGCTAAGTACAATCCACAGGTACCTCTCAGTCAATGTAGCAGATGTGTCTCTGGGTATTACTTGTTTAAGAAGAAAATCTTTGGTACCAGAGGCAGAAACAACATGGAAAGAACGGGAATAGTTTCCTACACCACAAGAAACAAGAGCAGTTCTATGTGTTTCAGCAGAGTTTTTATCCAAAACTATGAACAGGCACTGGTGAAATGCAACAATCAGGTCAGGCAAGCTTTGCAGAAGCAAACTAAAACATTTTGAACTTTCTAGAGATGACCTGAAGGTTTCTTCCAAATGCATCCAGGGACGAATTCCCCATCCGTCAGCCTCCCCTTTTCTTATGGTTTCTATTTCCATTTTGTATTTTATGTATTCTGGTTGGCCAAGAAAGGTATCGCTCCTTTGTGGGTTTGAGGTTTCGTTGTATTTTATTGCATGGCCCATATGGCTACTCCTGAATGTGTTCAACAATAACCTGTATGAGTTATTAAGTTATTTTCATATTCTGGCTGGAATCCACTTTCTCAGTGGGCAGTTGAATGTGCCAGTAGAGGCACAATGGATATTCTACAAATGTGTGGTGGTCGGGGAACTAAGGAAAGGCAGCCAGTCTATGGAGATAGTGGCACTGTGATAGCAGTGCGATTCCACTTCGATGGCTGCGGCTCCCTCCTATGGCACAGTGGGATTTGCAGTGTGGGGAGTCACTTGGAATTCTTTCCTGTAGTGCTGTAGAGCCCTCCCCTGAATTCTAACTCCCAGGATCAACGTGTTCCATTTCTGCTGTACAGAATTAAATGGACACAGTTCCTCTTTTCTCTGGGTATCTTGGAGATTCATAGCTTCCCTGCCAAACAACAAATCCCAGAATTATTTAGGGTGGAGCCATGACAGTCAAGGTGGCACAAAACTGGTGTAGCCATGCAGTGCAGAGATGCACCAAGTGGCATGGCAGGAGTTTTAGGACATCCGCCATTAGAGAGAAACAGACTCAAGTCCTGCAGTCCCATTAATGTAAATCTCTTTCGGGCCCAGACAGGCATGTTCTAGCATCACCCGCCCCTGCCATGTTGTGCTGTGTATTGTGCCTCTGAAAGTACCCAACATGTGCCACTCTTCTGTAGGCGTAACGTACCCCAAGATGTCCCAGGGAACAGCTCGTGCCCCACAGTGGAGGGATTCCAGTTTTTTCATTTCTTCATCAGTCAGGGAGAAATCAAAGACCTACAAACAAGAAAAGAGGGAAAGTCATCTCAGAACAGGGCCTTACCAAGGTTGTCCTACAGGAGGAAACAGAATTAGAGAGGGGGAAAAAACCCAACCAGTGACTTCTGCAAGTAGGGGTAGGTTTTTAAAATGAAGATTCCCCCAGGGAGTTGGGCTCTGAAAACTCAAGACCTCAACCTCCCCTTGCTTGGAAGTCACTGCCAATGATAATATTGCACACACACACACACACACACACACACACACACACACAATTTCTGTATTAAGAACCACCAAGGATGCCTCTTCATTATACCACTGAGATCTGAAGGCCAGGCAAAGTAGCAGAGATTTTGAGAGCTGCTCTAAAACCATTTGAAAATGTGTCATGTTTGGGCTCTCTTTAGGATCACATGGATGTTAAATGGAATATTTCCCATGATAAACCCATTCCCCTTCCCAAGCCTCTATGATTCTTCAGAGATCTGTGCCTCAGACCGACAAGTTAAGTCCCTGTTTACCCTCCAGTGGCCAAAGCAAAACTTACTAAATGCAAGATGCACAGGGTGATGGAAATATGTCTGAAGACAAACAGACCCCTTTCACCACCTGAAGGAGCCCCTCTTCTAAACACGTGCTGGGCGTTATCATCTAGTTTGACCTCTAAATCTGGTTTTATACCTGCTGATGATAAGCAGTCTACAGCCCCCCCTTTTTACTGTTTGGGCTCTTAAGTATAATGCTGGACTTTGTGTTTCCCAAGCTCTGTGTCCAACAATGATGTATGTGTGCCTTTAAAGTATGTTGTAGTTTACCCCCAGTGCGTGTGCTAGAATAGAACCAGTATTTAAATAATCAAGTGTAAGCTAACATTTTTGAAAAGCACTTAGATCACAATCTATGAGGTATACCATTAACAGAGTTAATGACACTATAGTGGCCTAAATACCCTAAAGACATCAGATCCTGTCTGATCCTGGGAGCTAAGCAGGGCCAGCTCTGGTTAGTACTTGGATGGGAGACTGCCAAGAAATACCAGGTGCTGGTAGGAAGGAAATACCAGAGGGAACTGGCAAAATCACCTCTGAGGATTCGTTGCCTAAGAAAACCTTATGGAATTCATGGGTTTGTCATAAGTTGGCAGGTGCCATGAAGGCACATACACACATGCTGACACAGTCCTTAAAGGCAATGGTGGCTAGTGGCTTCTATGTCAGTGGGGTGGTGAATCCACTCCAGGCCTTATTTCAGGCTTCAAGGGAGTTATCAAAGGTTCTGGATTCTGTCTCAAAAAGTCCAGCACCTTGGACAGCAGCTTTAAAGCCACTGCTTCCAACACCCTCCTCCTTCTAAACTTTGGACCTTTAAGAAGAGAGACCGTCCAAATTTTGAGTCTATAACATCTTAAGAATGGAACAATGTTACCCAAAGGGTTTTAAAAGGTTCTGTCTTACCTGTGAATTCTCGACAATATGTTCAGCTGTTTGGCTCTTTGGGATAGTGGCTATTTTAGACTGAAGATTGAAGCGGATCAGAATCTGTGAAAACATCATAGAATCATAGAGCCATAGAGTGGGAAGCTGCACCAAGGGCCATTTTGCCCAATTCCCTGCCTGTGCAAGAATCCATTGTTAGCACCACCTTTGACCTGTACACACCTGAGCAGGGCTTTTCCCATGCTTCTTAGCAATTTCCTTCACCAGAGGGTCCTCCATGCCATTTTTTGGGTCCAGCTTACCTGGAGGGCTGAAATGAAATGACTTTAGAGATCTGCCAGCCACACTGGCTCATCCCTCCCCTGGCTCTGAGACAAGATTCTTTGGGCTTTTGGCTCTCCTGATGTTCCCCCAACACCAAGAAGATCCTGGCCAAAGTGCATAGACTTACAAAGGGCGCTTGGGGGAAGTCAGAGGGCTGTATCCGGTGAGGACGATCCCTTTGCACCTGGTGAACTCAATCAGTTTGCACTGAGTCTGGTAGATGTGACGCTCCACCTGTGGAGGAAAGAGAGAGTGTCTAGAGCTTACATTGGAGGCAAATGACACAGCCCCACCACCACTCTGCAGTGAGCTTTTGAACCCAGGGCCAAGGCTGCATAGCCACTAGTTCCTCTCTCCTTTCCAAGCTGTGTTTCTTCCTCCTGACTGAAGAGAGGACCAAGGCAATACCTGGAGGACGTCTGGCTTAATCCTTGCTGCGGAGAGTAGCCTCTCCATCTGGCATTGGTTAAAGTTGGCCACCCCAATGCTCTTCACCAGGCCTTCATCCACCAGCTTCTCCATAGCCTGCATGAGAAAGAAAAGAACCCAGAGAAAAGCTTAAGAGAGGGGATGGCCACTTTGGGGGCAACATTTTGCCATGGGAACCTCACGGGGCCGCAAGACTACCTTCTGTGGGGAAACCCACAGATGACCAGAGGTCTCCAACAATTGTTGCAAAATGCAAGTTCTCCATTTTTTCTCCAAAAGGATTCCTTTGGATTAATTTCCCCATCCTTTTTGCAGAAGTCTCTTTTCATGGTCTTCTGAAAGTAGAAACCCAGGGCAGATCACATGAGAGTGCATTGGAATGGCACACAGAGAATGTGGGTGTGATGCTTTGGTTTGAGTGGACTAGGAGTCTGGAAGACTTGCATTCAAATCCTTGCTCAGCCATGGATGACCTCAGGCAAATCACACTCTCTCAGCCTCAGAGGAAGATAATGTGGGCAACTTGCCTCCCAAAGAAGTCTTGCCAAGAAAACTTTAGGATAGCATCACAGTCAACTTGAAGCCACCAATGAACGGCGCATACAGACAAATTTACTAGGGTAGCGTTTTTAAAAACTCAAGGCAGTGGCATCAGTAGTGTCTTTCGGAGGGAAACAGGATTCTGGTGACTGAGTAGATGAGTAGAGGAACAGCAGTCTATCTACATTGTGGAATTATAGCACTTTGGTCCTACTTTAACTGCTATGACTCCAGCCTACGGAATCTGAGGATTAGCAGTTTGGTACAAAAGGGAGAATTCTCCGCCAGGAAGCTCTACTGTTGCAGCACAAGTGAATTCTAAGCCCTTTATCAAACTGCAGATCCCAGAATTCTATGGATGGGGCCATTGCCACTTAAAGTGGCATGAAAGTGTTAATGCACAGTGCAGGTATTTCTCCGGCAGTGGGCATCTTGCGGTTTCTCTTCACCGGTGCCTAGGAAGCCTGCTGTGTTTTGAGGTGGGATGGAGAGAAGACAATAGGGGTCTTTTGGAGATGAATTCATGGGAAATTATTTCCCCAGCACAGAAAGGTAACTGATGGCAAGAAAGCTAGGATGAGGAAAGAGAAAGGAGACGGGAGGGAAATGCTGGTTTCCCTTTTGGCACTTTGAAAGCAGACTATAAACTCCCCCTGAATCTTAGACTTTGTCCCAGAACATGTGGGGGTCTTTCTCACCTTCCAGGTGTCCACATAATCCACATCGCTCATGAGAACTTTCCCATCCTTCTGTGGGAGGAGATCTCCTTTGACGTTCTACAGGTAAGACGGAGAAAGAGGCACAGTGGATGATGGGAGATGGCAAGTTGGCTTTGCACCCCTTTCTTGCCCCTGACTCCTGGCCCAATTTACCTGGATTCCCATTGGAGAGTGCATGAGGTACAGGTCCAAATGATCCAGCTGCAGCAGTTTCAGGGTTTCCAAGAGAGCAGGTTTCACATCCTTGGGGTCATGGAAACTATTCCACAGCTGTCAACGGGGGGGGGGGGTTCCAATTATTTATGACAGTCATTTTCAAGTATCAGAAAAGATGTCCTCTACAACAGTGCTTCTGAAACTTTGGTCTTCCAGATGTTGAGGACTTTAGCTTCCAGAATTCCTGGCCACTGTCCATGCAGGCTGAGACTTCTGGGAGCTGAAGCCCAAAACATCTGGAGGACCGATGTTTGAGCAGCACTGCTGTAGAAGATGGGAACAAGTTGGTTTTCTGCTCCTCCAGAGGACAGGACCTCAATGGATCCAAATTACAAGAAATTTCATCTCAACAATCCAAACATTAGATTTCAACCCAAGTGTATCTCTTCCACCCTGTGCATGAGAGTAGATGTGTGTAGGTGTGGGACTGTGAGTTGTTCAGTTTCTGCTTGCCTGAAAAATTACTCTGCTTGGAGAAATCCACTAGTCTCTCTCATGTTTTCCAATAAGTTGCTCACCTTGCTAACAATAAAGAGGTCCTCTCTCTTCACCAGGCCCTTTTTCAGCACATTCTGGAGGCCCTCTCCGATTGCCCCTTCGTTGTCATAGAAGTAAGCGCAATCAATGTGGCGGAATCCATTCTTCACTGATACTTCAATGGCATCCTGAACAATTCCTGGAGGAGACTGACAAGAACAGAGGACCCAAATTAACACTTGCTAAAGCAGTGGTTCTCAACCTGTGGGTCCCCAGATGTTTGTGGACTTCAGCTCCCAGAAGCCCTGAGCATTGACCATAGTGGCTGGGGCTTCTGGGAGCTGAAGTACACAAACACCTGGGGACCCACAGGCTGAGAACCACTGTGCTAGAGCTTTTCTGGGATAGGATTAGCCATGTTAGTAAGTTTTTCTTCCCCGTCCTGCCTCACAAGGTTGTTGTCAGGAAGGTTGATGATTCCACCATTTGTGGTGCAATGAATCTGTTCTAGGCTTTAATCTAAAGTTTAAAAAGTGCTATCCAATCTGAATCTATTTTGGGAATGCAACACCACACCTTGGATAGTTTTTGGAAATTTGGTCTGAAACCTGGAGTTGATTTGCTGTTCCATTGATATCAGAGCCATCACATAAGTTGGGAGCAGAATGTGAAATTTGATAGAAATGCCAAACATCTTGGCACAGTGATGGCCCCAACAGCAGTGGCTGTTCAGAGTTGTTCATCAGGTAACAAGTACTTCCAAACATAGAAAATATCCTCTAGATACAAACTGGTCTATGACAAAGCCAGAAGCGACAGAGGAAATAAGAGAGTTGAAATTACAAGAGGAGAAAAGAACTGGTAGCCAGTGGAAATGTTGCAGTCCCAGTAACCTGCCTCAGTCAGATGTAATGAGTGAAGCTTTCTTCTTACGCCTTTTCTTCCCCCATGCTTTGTCGTTGCTGTGTCTTTTCTGACTTATGGTGACCCTAAAGCATCACTATCAGCTTTTGGTCTGCCAGACATTTTGGATTTGGGTTGGCAGAATCCTTCACCATCAGCAATGATGGCTGAAGCTTCTAGAACTCGATGCCCCAAACAACGAGAGGGCTGAAAGCTGAGAATTGCTAGACTAGAGCTCTCTAGCAGAGAACTCTAAGTTCCCTAGCAAACTACAAATCCCAGTATTCTGCACAATGGAGCTGTGACAGTTAAAAGTGGGATCAAACTGCTACAAACTATGTGGTACAGAGACACACTGGCTTCGTCTTTCCCAAGGGTTTAGCAACAGTCCCGAGGCTTCTGTATTTGAGGTCTTGTGCCTCTCTTGCTCTGTTTTCTCCGAATGACTTGTTATTTGGGGAGAAGGAATGATTAAGCCAATGGTGTAGATGTGTCTTTAGCTGTCTTTTCTAAACATGCCCTTGGATTCAACTTTGGATTTGTGGAGAACATAACATGCAACTGATACTTGTGCAGAAAAACTGGTTCCTGCTTCGTGGGCCAGCTTTGTCCTCTGTTCAGCTTGTGGGGAGGAGAGGGGAGGGGATGTAGTTGGTAGAAGAGACCTCAAGGGGCTGTCAGAGAAGGCTGGTCTCTGTTTTGCTGAGATTTTTGGTCTGATAACGCCCAAACATGGCAAATGCTGCCAGCCCTTGCAGAACAATAAGGCATTGACTGGAGAGGGTGGATAAGCCCCCTCTCTGGGGCCAAGAGGCCTGCAAAGCAAGGGGCCATTCTGGGGCGGGGGGTGACGTGGCCTGGGGCATAGCGTGAGCGGAGGTCTTGTTCCATAAACAAGAAAGCAAGATGTCCTTCTCCTTTGCCTCAGCTTGTCAAATTGCAAGCAGTTCTGCATGGAAATGGAAACAAATACAAACTTGTGAAATCTGAGGCTGTAGATTCAAGTGGTCTGAGTGAGGGAAAGGGGCCAAGACTGAATGGAAGGGAATTCCCCAAGGCTGGAGCACCAGGACAGGATGGTGTAGCCCTCCAGCCAGCACTCCTTACCCATTGGCCACGTTGTCTGGGGCTGCTGGATGCTGCAGTCCAACAACATCTGGAAGGCTGGATGAGTCTCACTCCTAATTTACAAAGTCCTAATCAGAACTTTGGGGGAAACAAAAATACTGGATTGGACTACAGTTCCAACTTTCCCCTAACCAGCATGTGGACTCTGGGAGCTGTAGTCCAACAGAGCAGAATTATAGAGTTGAAACCGGCCTCATGGGTCATAGAGTCCACCTCTCCACTCAGTGCAGGACCAGCTAGAGCATCCCCAGAAGGTAGATGTCCAGTTCTTTCTGAAGTAACATCTTCAAGCTCTGGGTTTGCCATTTCATTTTAATAACTCTGCTATTTTTATCTTTTTAAAAGGTTTGTTAGATGGCCTGCAGCTACCTCAGAAGGTAGGAACATAAGGAATATAAATGTATATAGTTCCCAGGGGCAATTATGTTCCTGGTTCCCCTTGCAGGAATGCAACATGCAGCCTGAGACTTTCCTTCTATTCTGTTCCTCCAAGAAAATGAAGCCACATGGACTAAGAAATAGCATCCCCCATTACAATGAAATGTTGGGCTGTCTATGAGGTGCACATCTAGGACAGAGCTCCTTTACTGGTACGCCATTCAAAAAAAAAATTACTGCCTTTCCTTTTATTGAGGTAGAGTAAGTCATGTTTTCCTCTGCTGAAGGGGGTGAAAACAGTTGGAGAATTCTTTAAGCGTGCATTTGGAATTATAACTGTGTTCCGTAATCATCAGAGCCTTGCCTTTCGTGCCTGCGGCGAGCTTTACCTGATCTGTAGCCCTTTGTCCTGGATGCATCTCTGCTTAATTAAATTCATTATGGATTGCTGATGTTTTCCAACCCTTCCACATCTGGACTTGTTTTAAGTCAATTTTGGGCTTGGCCTCAGAGAGGACTATTTAGAAGTCATGTCACTTAAGTGGAGTTTAATCATGGTGCCAAGCCAAAGCCAGCCATTTTGAAAGGAAAAAAAGTAAAAGTGCATCATTTTTAATAAATGTATGAAATCAGGGCAGCCATTAACCATTGCAGCACAAACTGGTACTGCCACCTCATGAGATTTTCAAAGGATTTTGTTTTTTTAAATAGCCTTGGAGTGTCTGATATTTTAAAATTGAACAAAAAGGCTTGTTCTCTTTATGGATCAAGTTCAGCTTGAATGCTCCTCGCTCCCTGGGATGCTACACATGAAATAAAGCTTTCCACAGTGGGAGAAAGGTGAACTTTAAAAAAGCAAAATGATTTTAAATCCATTAAAGTCAATAAATCAAATGTTTGCTTTTGCAACTACAGATCTGCCTCAATTTGGTGTTTTACAAACCCACCTTACATAACCTTGGGATGTTCAAAGCATTCCCACTCCAGTTTAAAAAGAAGAGGAAGCCAGCGCCCCAGCAGAAGTCGGATGGAACAGGTCTTTCTGTATGGAAAGGCATATCTAACAAAACCCTTTTCCCATCCCTGTTTTGAAGCTATGGCCCCAAAGGAGACCCTTCCGTTCCTTAGTCTCTGATGCAACAGGACGCAGCGTGCCATGATTCTGCACATTAAATTGGGTGGCAGATTTTCTAGGTGGACAGGAAGAGATCTGTTTTGGGTCAGTCTGTTTGCAAAGTCAGAATGTGAGTGGATTTATTCTCTCTTGCTCTTCATTTGTACTCAAGAAAGCCTTTGCCTCCAGCCAGGTTTACTCCAACTGGAAGAAATTTTGTTTTTGCATAGAAAAAGGAAATTGGTTTTCTGGCAGGAGGAGAAAGAGAAGGATGGGTTTGATGTGGAGTCAATGGCACTGGGTTGGGGATTGGTCAGGGTGGAATCTGCAAGAGAGCGAGGGGCATAGCGTGAGCGGGAATGACTTGAAGGCACACAACATCCACATTTTCTTCACGCCTAATCCATTCCTTCATTCTGCCCAAAGATTGCTGTGGATGCTTTTCTAGCATGCTTGTCTCTCAGCATCCCCGTCAGACGTGAGAGAAAGTTTCAACAAAGCTGCTCCTAAGCATCTGGTGCTCAGATTTTGACCATCTGCCCCAAAGAACAGAGAGAGTGAAGCGTGACTTGGAGAGAAGGAGAGAAGAAAGAAAGGGGCTCTCTTCTGCTTACCAGCCAGGTCCCCAGGCCAAGCTGAGGCACTTTGCTCCCCGAGGGCAGAGTCAGGAATGTGGTGGAAGCCATCTCGAGTCTTCGGAAAAGTTTTGGAGTACGTCTCTCTCAAGCTTCAGGACTTTGCCATTCCAGGCACTGGGTTTTTATGCACGAACCAGTGGGGCGGACCACAGATCTGGGGATTAACTACACCCACATGATGTTCAGTCACTGGCTAAACCAGAGACCAGTGAGAAGCCTTGAGAATGAAAAGAAAGAGAGGACTTCAAAAAATCTAAGTTGACAAAGTTCAACTGCAATACCCAACCCTTCAAGGAACGTAAAGACATCTTGGCACTCTTCTGGACTGGCAGTGCTGGAATCCCTGCTTTTCACTGGGCTTGGTGACTGTCCAGGCTTTCCAGGAAAAACCTAAACCTTTCTTTTGAGAACTCGGCAATGAGTGAGCAGAACGGACATTTTCTCCTCCACAACCCTTTCCAAATTGTTTTGGGAAATCGTTCCAAGTAGTATGAAAGCAATCAGAACAGCGACACTATTAAAACAAACAAACATAACCTGGAGGTGGGGAGGTGGGAGAGAAAGGTTTGCAAAGTCACGGTGCGTGAAGAAAGAAGGTGGAAGAGATGGGTGGAAAGTCATTCAGGAACCCCTGGAATGGATGCTCAGCCATCTTAAGTAAGCAAAGAGAAAGCCCATTTTATTCCGTCGCAAAGCCAGGGCTTTGAGTATTTTGCAGTTCTGGAGCAGTGAAGAGAAGTGGACTGACCCCAGCAGTTAACAGTGTTTTCTTTCTTTAGCAGAACTTTCTAGTCCTACTGTTACAGCGCTATTATTCCACTTTCAACCTCCTATGGAATCCTGGGGTTTGCAATTTAGTGTGGACATGGCCACGATCTACCTGAAAATAAGGAAAAGCCCAGAAAAACCTGAAGACAGAGCAGTCCCTAAATTAGGCCCTGAGGATGTCTGGCACCAACCAATTATTGCTTTCCTGCTTTTCAGGATATGGAATTACAACACTTTTTCTGTAATGAGCATGACTTCTGCTACTAGATGGACGCATTCTCGAGTTCTGATTAGCATCATGACCAAGCATTTGCAGTTGCCCAGTGACATAAAAAGGGTTATTTTGGGTGCAGTAGATTGTGTAAGACATGATTGTTGTTGTCGTCGTCATATTTTTCACCCACCTCTTCCCATGGATCGAGGCAGGGGACCACAACAGATTAACCTATCAGGTAAAAACAGGACATCAGTTAAAAATAGTAGTTAAAATGCAGAATATCACCTTTGAAAACCCAAATAATACAAATAAACAAAAAGCACGGGATGCTTGTACCCTGCTGTACTCCATTCAAGAAGGACATGATTGCGGCCATGGCTTCTACAAGCTGGGGGACCCCCTCATTCTTTTTTTTATTGTAAGAAAATAATAACAACAACAACAACAACAACAACAACATGACAAACATAAAAGTGAAGAGAAAGGGGGAAAAGTGCTTACATTTCTATTTCTCTCCAGATTTCTTATAGATAGTGTTACTTATACAATGTATTATAAATTATACTGATTATATATTTTTGATTCTATATATCTAAATCTCATTTTCATTATATCAGTTGCTATTCGTTATTTCCAAAATTAACATTTTCAAAGTATACTATTAGTAATTTCATTATTTCTATCCTTTTCAAAATATAATATTCATAATTTCATATTTCCTTCCTAAGCCACAATTATCCTTACCTGATTACTCTTATTACCCTGAATACAATACACTATATATATTTTTTTCCACCTATTCTGCCCTAAATTGAAGCTATCACTATTACTAAGTATACCCCAACCCCCAGATACCTCAAATTATTCCACCTTCCAAAATTGTAACTCTTCTTGTGGAGTTGCTTTTGCTAACACCTTTTCCGCTAATATCTTCCGTATTGCATCAAAATCCCTCCCTTTCGTTATTTTTTTTTTAACCTTAATTCCACATGTTAACTTATCATTAATTGCAATTTGCCATGCTTCCTTATACCAATCCCCTGTTTGAAAATCTCCCTGAATTTTCAGACCCTGCTCATCCTGGCAGTGTTCTTGCACCTCCAGCACCGCTGTGACTCAGCCCCCGTTGCTTCTGGCCCAGTCTTTCAGCCCCTGTCTTTTGAGGGAAGGATTATGTGCACGGGATAAAATTCTGTTTGATGAGAGGAGAGGCGAAAGGGATTGCAGTCTGCACTTCTTCTGCTTTTCTTCTCAGAGCAACAGCCGAGAAATCGCTATAGTGAAACGGAGTGGCAAGCGATGACAGGGCATATCAACTCTCCTTTGTTCCTGCAGAAATTCAGTTGCATCCCAGGTCAGAACCGGCAGGTGAGATGCTTCGGCGGCTGCTCCAACATGCCTGCCCCTCTCGTGGGCGGCGCTCTTGGGAGCTGGAAAAAGATTTTCTGCTACACTTCTTGCCTCAGAAGATTAGCTGGCTGAAAACCATGCCAACCCATGGAGCACCTTGGGCTGGACTGGGAGACTTAGGCCATTTCTGCACTGGATTGTTATAGTGCTATTATTCCACTTTCAACATCCTATGGAATCCAGGGATTTGAAGTTTAGGGAGGGGCATCAAAGGCCACCCTCAAAGGCCCCTCTCTAAACTGCAAACCCCAAGATTCCATAGGAGGTTGAAAGTGGAATAATAGCACTGTAACAGTCTAGTGCGGAAATGGCCGCAGAGACCTGACAGCTCTTGTTCGTTCCCACATTTAAAGGAATGACAAGACAATCTGGGGGTTCCTCCTTCCTTTCTGGGAAGTGTTCCTTTTGAAATGTAATTTGGCCATACCCTCTTTGCCCCTGCCTCCCAATAAAGATTTCTAATTACTGGTACCTCTGTTACTTCTTCCTCATTTCTTCTAAACCTTGAGACGAATAAAGACACAGAGCAACGTTCAGACAGCAAAACATCATTTTGAATTAGTTGTTATGTGCCTTCGAGTTGATCCCACTTATGGTGAGCCTAAGGAAAACCTATCGTGGGGCTTTCTGGGGCTGAGAAGGTGTGACACACCCAGTGTGTTTCCATGGTTGAGTGGGGAATCCAACCCTGCTCTCGAAAGTTGTACTCCAAGGCTCAAACCGCTATGCCATACTGGCTCTTATAACTTCTGTACCCCCAGGGAATTGAGCGCAGGCCACAAGAAAGGGAGTCTTGTGTAATACCACTGCACCAGCAGCACAGGTCATTTTGAGTTGTTGTTGCTGTTGTTGTTGTGTGCCTTCAAGTCATTTCCAGCTTATAGCAACCCTAAAGTG
Source organism: Iguana delicatissima (assembly GCA_948472985.1). Classification (NCBI taxonomy): domain Eukaryota; kingdom Metazoa; phylum Chordata; class Lepidosauria; order Squamata; family Iguanidae; genus Iguana; species Iguana delicatissima. The sequence goes on along the minus strand of CAOKZL010000608.1, from coordinate 470,327 downwards.
AACGTATCTTAAAGTTTTCTGGGGTTGAGAGTGAGTGACACACCCAGGGCCACCCAGTGGGTTTCCATGGCCAAGTGGGGAAGTGAACCTTGGTCTCCAGGATTGTAGCCCAATGCACATCACATTGGCTCTCCGTTTGGAGTTAGGGGCCTGCAGACCCCAGATTTTTCTATTTACAGTCAGCCACCCTAGTTTCTTCAGAATAGGTCATCCAAGGTGAAATGGCCTTGAGGCCAAACCTCACCACCCTTCCCCAACTCTCTTAGCTTTGGCAAGGCCACCTTTCTTCACTAGCAGCTTTACTCTAATCTCCCTCCCCACCCACATGCAGCTTTGCAGGATTAATAAACAGAAGGTGAAGTCATGCATGAGTAAGGTGTGAGTAAGATCTGAGAGATCTTTGGTGATGGCGCAGTTTGCCAGCCAAGGAGCAAGCCCTTCCATGTGCAAGCAGGAAGAGGCCACATCTAGTGAGGGGCTGTAGTGATAGGAACATTGGACCTCCTCTGCCAGAGCCCTGTTGTGGGTGCATATATGCCTTCGTGTTGCCTGTTGGCTTATGGGGACCCCAATAACTTAAGAGGGTTTTCTTAGACAAGGAGTCCTCAAAGGGGTTTTTGCCAGTTCCTTCTTCTGAAATAAAGCCTACAGCACCTGGGCCATTTCCGCACTAGACTGTTATAGCGCTATGATTCCACTTGCAACATCCTATGGACCTGGGGTTTGCAGTTTCGGGAGGGGTCGGCTGGCCCCTCCCGAAACTGCAAACTCTAGGATTCCATAGGATGTCAAAAATGAAATAATAGCACTGTAACAGTCTAGTGCAGAAATGGCCCTGGTCTTTGTTGGCAGTTTCCCATCCCATCCAGTGCTGTAGGCTCTGTTTCAGAGGAAGGAGCTGGCAAAACCACCTCTGAATCATCTTTGCTTAAGAAAACCCCAAGAAATGCATGCGGTCATGCTTAGTGGACAGAAAACTTGAAGGCACATACATACCCTTTCCCCATATCTTCCAGCCAAGGTGGCTGGGGCAATTGTGGGAGCTATTGACCAGAAAAGTAGCTTTCCAAACTCTGGCCCTCCCTTGACCTCATGGTGCTATCACCCTTTTTCTTAAGGGTGTTATTACAGTCCCACTAATTAGCAGTAATCCGAACCCAGTCAGAGCTGGTGGGAACCCATCCTGCTTCTAATCTGAATGGCATCTCAGAGAGTGACAGTGAAGCATTCAAGAGCAGTCAAGTTTTAGCTTGCAGGTGCCTCATTCACCTCCTGGGAGAAGCTGTTTTGTATCTCTGTGTCCGTAAGGGCCCCTTTGAACCCTTCTGAAAGCTGGAACAATTGCCCCAGGAGCTGCCATTGTCTGGCAGGTATGTAAGCGTGTCAGATAACCAGGCCGTCATCTCTCAGTCCCCAATAACAATCTTCCCGACGTTGACTGAATACTTGGCCTTACTACACTGCAGGGTGTAACTCTGGCCGATGGAAGGCACTTTTAAAGGTTGGGCCAATCCAAACAATCACGGTGGGGTGGGAGCTGGAGAGCTTTCTTCTTCCCAGCCACAAAGCCATAGGTCTATTTGTTGCATGACCTGAGTGTGGGAAAAGGAGTCCAGCAGGGCAGAGTTCAAATAACCAATGTGTAGAACAGTGGTTCTCAACCTGTGGGTCCCCAGATGTTCATGGACTTCAGCTCCCAGAAGCCCTGAGCATTGAACATAGTGGCTGGGGCTTCTGGGAGCTAAAGTCCACGAACATCTGGGGACCGACAGGTTGAGAACCACTGGTGTAGAAGGTGAAAGTCCCAGGGGACTCTGTATCAGTTTCTTAAGCAGAGTGTGGGAATGTTGCATGCTTCAACTACAACTCCCAGAATCCACCAGTCAGTACACCAGACATCTACAGAGTGTGTTATGGACAGTCCCAAATCTCACTGTTAGTTGCAACTAGAGTAGATCCATTGGACAAGTGGGATTTATATAGGTCTTGACAAGTGATTCCTCAGGTTGACATTAGTTTGGGTTAACCTGCAGGATTCATACTTGTGAGTCTGGATGACAAATCCCAGAATCCCCTGCTGGTGTACTGACTGGGGGATTCTGGGTGTTTCAGTCCAAACAGGAGCGTTCCCTAGCAAAGCCCCTGCAGATACGTGTGTTTGCTAGGACTGTTTCATGGTTGTTGTTTTCAGCATACACATTTGTTCAACCCATCAAGGCAGCTGAGACACTTGGCACGGCTGAAGAGGTGGAGACGAAGTGCTGAGCACCTCCTGGATGCTGCCAGGGCGAGAAACTCCATTGATGTAATTACACAGAGGGCCAGGGGGCCAATGGATGCCAGACATTGAGATGAGATCACCCAGTGCATCTCCTGGCCCGTCATTGTGTTGTTTGGGCCAGGGGGACGCAGCTGATGATAAACCATTGTGCAGTTAGGTATGGGATACCTCCCTGTACAACACTGAAGAAAGTTAGTCAGGCTAGTGCAAAGGTGGGGAAATTTTGGCGATCAAGATGCATGCAGTCACAAGCTCCATTTTTGTGCCCCCTGAAGCTAGTCCCTCAGAGCCCCACCAAATACTCATAAAAATCATTTCAAAGGCAGTTGAAAAAGTGGGATGACAGAATATTAATCAGGAGAGTGGCTGCCTGGTGGGGACAGTTGGAGGGCATGAAATTTAACACGGCCACTCCCTCTCTCCTGGCCAAAGAAACATAGTTAGAAAGTGCTCCAAAACTTTGGACAAGTGAGGGTCTCATTCAGAGCTCTTTCCATACAGTCAGCACCTGGTATTCACCTTTCCTCCACTCTGTGGTGCAGGGCCAGCAATTTCCTTCGTGGATGCTTCCATTCAGCTGCAAGTCTAAGCACTTTGGAAGCAGAAATCAGATTATGCAAGGGAGGCCCCTGACCTTGTCAACATGACGATTTCTCCAACGGACTGAACGTCCTTGAATGGAGCGATGGAGGAAGCAGGGCCCCCCAGAAGTGTTTATAAGGTGGTGGCGGGGGGAGGGCTTACCATTGGCAGGGAGGTTGTTATTAATTTTACTCCTTTGCAGGTATTTTCAGGAGGAGGGGAAGTGACTTCTCTCATCCATTATCCTTGAAATGTCCTTACCTATGAAGGTGCTTACAAGACAATAACTGGCATCTTGTTAATAACACCCACAGGCACTAGTTGAACTTTGTCTGCAGAGCTTTATTTTTGGACAACGTGCAGTGGGTATGTCCAGCTGATGATGGCATAAGTGGGGTTCTGCATGTGAAACTGTAACACATTAAGGCACACAGAGTAGTGTGTGAATGCACGTTGTGTCTAAGCACGTCTTTTGCACATTGCATGTTGTAATTGCCCAATGGGATGTCAGCCTTGTGCACTGACCATGGACCCGCATAGAATCATAGAGCTGGAAGAGATCCCCAAGGGCCATCCAATCCTACCCCTTTCTGCCTTTCAGGAATCCGCAACTAAAGCACTTCTGAAAGAGGCCAGGTTCATAAGACACCACACTAGCCGTCCTGTGCCGGCAGCCAGCCAAGGTTTACAGCTCTCTAATTAGCATCTTTTATCAACAGCCAAGCTTATAACAGTTTGTTAGCCAGTTATATTGTTTTTGCAGTCTGAGTCCATAGTAAATTCAGAGCAACAGTCCAGTAGCAAAGTCCATACACAAAGCGAGCATCAAGGTTTCCAGAAACGTGAGAAAGGGATCCAAATGTAAGGCATGCTGCTTCCACTAATAAGATCAGTTGTCTGCAACAGCTTCTTCCAAGCCCTTTCCCTGTTTATATAGACTGACAGGCTTTCCCACCTGTTTGCCTAACTGATGTGCCCTTACTATATAAACGCTCCGATTCTCCTGGTCTCTCCCTTTTTCACCTATGCCGGCTGCCTTAGGAATTGCCCCGTTCATGTCTCTGTGTTGTGGCTGTTTGGAAGAGTCCTGTCTGGGTCCTGGGACAGCGGGATGATACTATCTTCCTTGTAGTTACAAAGGTCTTCCACTACACAATATGGCTATATTTTTAAACTAAGGTTGGCATCTTGCATGTGACATCTCATTATGCGTGCAGAGCCAAAAAGTTTTTAAACAGTGGCTGGATGGCCATCTGTCAGGAGTGCTTTGGTTATGTATTCGTGCATGGCAGAATTGGGTTGGACTTGATGGCCCTTGGGGGTCTCTTCCAACTCTACTATTCTATGATTCCTCTGAGGCTGAGAGAGTGTGACTCACCCAGAACACCCAGTGGATTTCTCTGGGTGATCAGGGAATTAACCTTGGTTTCCCAATGTTCTAGTCCAATGCTCAAATTACACACTACGCTGGCTCAGTACCTACATTTTCTAAACTAGTTAGACATCCTCCAAATCAATTCCTTCTGGAGATGCCCTGGATTTCCAGCACAAAATATCGGGTCATGATCACCCCCTGGTGGCCAGACCAGTGCTGTAGACCTTGGCCTCAGCTTCTTTTGGTCTCTGTTTCAGCAGAGTGCCAGAAGCCACCTGGACACTATCATCGCTGTCCTGGTCACAGTCGTCATCACCACCATCGTGTTTGTAACCAGTCCTTCCCCTGAGAAATGTGCTTGGGGGCCTTTGAATTTCATCCTCCCAACAACCCTGCAAGGTAGGGGAAATGAGACAACGCTCTTCCACGTGGGAGGCCACACAGGCAGGATTGCAATGGTTGGCCCTTCCATCAGCAGAAGGCAAAATGAGGCTCTCTTTTGGACTACAACTCCCAGAGCAGCCGCCTCTTCATTGACTGGATTGCTTCTCTGCCCCTGTCCTCTCCTGACTAATAAACAGCAGCAGCAGCAGGAGGGGCTTCTCCCTGGGCTTGGCATCTCATTGGGGGCAGGTTTTGGATGGGATGCAAGGGGCTACGGAATGTCTCCCTGCCTTCTTTCCAAAAGAGGGCTACGTGTGCACAAGTCACTAATAGGATCATGCCCATTTTTCCTAGGAAAATCCATTTCTCCTCCAACCATTGTGGGGAACGGGTTTCCAGTTACACTCCAAGGCAACAGGCACATCCCAGGTGGGTGGCGATGGGAGATGATGCCACTGGGCCTGCCAATCAAAAGTCCTGAGGCTTTAACCCTAAAGGTTCCTTAAGTAATCAGGGATGGATTTTTCCTTTTCCATTTCTCAGCTGCCTGGCAGACTGCAGTGTAGAGCACAGGGTGGATGGGCTGCGGAGGTGGAAGATGAGAAGGGATCACATTGCATTCACACGAACAATTACGAAGGCTATTCCTTGGCTGCACACGCATGGAAAATTACAAAAAGCCATTCCGTTGTTTTCCCAGAGAGATCACCTTCTGGCTCCCTCTTTCTGATGCTCTGGGCTCTGCGATGCCCTTTCCCCTTGATCCTTGCCTTGCATAAAATTAGGCCTCTCTTCTGTCTTCTTGCATTCTGTTTCAACTGGCCTCGATTCACAGCATGCATTTTAACAAGATGATTAGTCAATGCAGTATGCATATGTTTGCATCTAAGTGGCACAATGGGGGTTTATTTTCTTTGCGGTGCAGGGAAGCTTGACAGGAGGAGCATAGCTGGGTGGGACAGAGCATGCCTAGGCAGCCAAAGGTCCCTGGTTCAGTCCCTGCCATCTCTAGGCAGGCAGGCAGGCAGGCTAGGGGAAAAACAACCTGGATGTGATGGCTCTACTGTTGGTGCGTTGGGGAATCCAGTCAAGGTTTTGTTCCAAAAGTTCATGGAGCTATCCAAGGTCCTGAACCCTACTCCCCCAAATAGGTTCAGCAACTACTGGGGTAGCTGAAACTGAAAGAAACGGGACAGAAACTGATCTGACTCTGGGAAAGGTTATGGCCTATGGGGAGGATAAAATGAAGGCATTGCCCCCACACATCAGAACTGTAGTGAGGGAGACACATCATTAAAACTTGCCTGTTCTCTGTGTTCACACTCCCTGGGTCACTAGAATAGAATTCTGGACTGCATCAACAGAAATACAGTGTCCAGATCAAGGAAAGTAGTAATGCCACGCCATTGGGCTTTGGCCAGACCCCACCTGGACCACTGTGTCCAGTTCTGGGCATCACGTTTCATGAAGGATATCGACAAGCGGGAACATGTCCAGAGGAGGGCGACCAAAATGGTCAAAGATTTGGAAACCAAGCCTTATGAGAAATAACTTGGTGTGTTGAGTACGTTTAGCTTGGACAAAAGAAGTCTGAGAGGTGCCGTGATAGCCACCTTTAAATATCTGCGGGATCAACTTGTATTTTTTAATATGATTCTCTGCATTTGAGTTTGGAGCGTTGTTATATATAACCATAGGAAGAGGTAGAATGTAAAAGTGATGTTGTGCAAGACTTTGCAACTGTTAAGAACTTCCATGCCAATATCTTCTATGTTAATTTGGTTATTCTTAATTTTAAACCCTCTACTTAATCTCTATCTCATCTTTTATTAATTACAGAAAGGGATAATTTCTACTAAGTAAGGCTGAAACTTCATCTAAGGGGGAAGTTTCCCTCTCCTTTTCTTAGATTTCTTGAATTGTCTTAATAGATTTATGTGTTTATGTACTTTTGTTATTAATTTTGTTAATGTTGATTGTCAGTAATATGTAAGTATTGTATCATACCTACTACTTAGAAGGTCAGCCACCATTCCTGCGGAGCAATTTACACTGATTTTTTTTGGGGGAGGCATCTTGGAGCTGCAAAAATAGGCTTTGTTGCTATGCACAGCTCCGGGACTGCACTTTACCGATCCTTCTTTTATAACATCTATCTTGCAGCACAATTCTGTGTGATCAAAAACAGTGTCTTGTGACTATTGGTTGGTTCTGATGCATAAATTGCCAAACACTGCTTCTGATTTGTATTCTGATCTCTAATGGGTCCCTGTTTTTGATGTGCATTGCATGGCTTTCCAAGAGTTACACAAAGCATCATGGTATAATTAACATAAGGAGCAAAAAAAAAAAAAACCTCCAGGAGGAAAGCAGAAGCTAATTTGCACCCTTTCTGTTCCAAATCTCTCTCTTTCTCCATCGTGTACACAGAGAGAGAGAGAGAATGCAAGCATGTTCTCTCCTGGACAGATAATTGCCTGATTGCAACATGAAAAATGACAAGGAAGAGGAGTCAGGACGGACTCTGATATAGGTCAGCTAATCAGTTTTGCCTGCTCTCCTGAGCCAAACCGGAGCCTCTGAGTCACTGACGGTGGCTTGGCTGTAAATGGAATTTGCGATTTAATTCCATTCAGGTCAGTGCTGCATCACAGGGGGGCTTTGTCGGCTGCTAGTAAAATGGAGCTCCCTTGCCATCTTCTTCTTCTGGGCAGAATCTTTGCAAGTGAGGCAGAAAGTTTAGGGGTGAATAGAATATGAGTAACACTGAACATAAATAGCACACATTGGAGGTGTATGAAATGTGTGGGTTCCTTTTACCACATGTGGTGGACATGCACTAAAGCAAGGAAATTTCCCATGAAAACTTAATTTGGCTATAGGAGAAATTTTGGAACAAAAATTAAGGCACAGACCAGAACTATTTTTGGTAAATATGTTGGGCTAATGAGGTTAAATGGAAAATATATTACTGTATTATATGATCACTGTTGCAAGGTTGATTTGTGCCAAAAAGAAAAAGAAAAAGGGAAAAGCAGAAAGGGCCCTATAATGGATGAGTGGTTAGAAGAATTATTGGAATTATCTGAATAGATAAACTGACATTTAAGGGGTAAAACTTTCAAATCATATCTGGTTATCTGGCAACCTTTAATAGATTTCGTAAAGAAAGAAAGAAGAGAAGCAGGAGCTATAGGTTTTCATTAGATCATTGTATTCTTTTCGAGTGTTAAATATTAAAGTTAGAAAGATAATTTTATACTGGAAAGAAAACATAGAAAAGGTGATTATGGTATTGTATAACAACTGTATTGATAAATTTACTGTATTTGTTGTGTGCAAACAGAGTGACATTGGAAGTCATATTTTAACTTTAATAAATATAGTTTTTTAAAAAAGAATATTGGTAATAATTTCTAGATTAAAAAATGGGTTTCCTGACAGTCAGAACCCCCCACCAGGAAAAATAATAGACCACCAAGAATGTTGTGCAATTTTCTTCTGGCATTTGAAGGTCCAGAAGTGTTGTAGAGAAATTACTCTAGGGAGGGGGGAAAAGTGGGTTTTTTTTTTTTACATATGTTGGGGACTGTTTTCTGAGTGGGAAAAAATGGGTTCGCTGTGGAGAGAACACTGCTACTTGCACAGAAAACTTGTTTACATCTCTTGTACTTGTGTTCGTTTCTATCACAGCGGCCAGAAACCTGCAGAAACCTACAACTTCTGCCTGAGGCATTCAGTTCAGAACTCTGGAAGTGGACTTGCACACGTGGTCCCATCGTACAAGGATGTACATGTGCATGGATGCCCACGCGTACGTCCTTTCAGGGTTCAATGAGGCCAGATTTAAAGGAATACTACAAACACAATCACAAATTAAATCTATTTGCCTTAAAACAGCAGCAACAGCCACAAATTATGTACTAAAGTGAACACATATCCCAAGTTTTCTGCATCCAGTAAGGTGCAGGACTCGATTCTGGAACTCTTCTACATCTTTTGCTCAGATGCAATTTTGGACACGATCCATGAAACCCTGAAATAAGATATAAAAATAGGTACAAATGCAATAAAACTTTCCCTACGTGAAATTTACCTTTTTGCCCCTTGCTGTCTTATTCAAGGTGACGGGGACCAGTCCTTGCCCTCATAACTACAGCCCCTTCTCTTGGCCGGTGAAATAAATACTGATACCTTTCTTGAGACACATCTGTCATTTGTCTGTCTCTCTCTCCCTCTTTTCTATCCAATCAAGCAGCTTCTCTCCATGATAAAAGAGTCCAAGACTCTGTTTGTAATTTGGTTAGCTGTCTCTCCCGGGTTGTTTCAGCAGCAACTCACAGGAGGCCACTTCCGCATCCATTAGTCTCCGCAAACGGACCGCTTATGACAGCCAGAGATATTTTCCCCCCTGCAGGGATTATTTATTAATGCGCCCTGAGCTTTGAATTCAATAAACTTCACAATTCTTCCTGTCGGGCTGCTCCAGAGAGACTGCTGGCTTTTATCAACGTCCGGCCACCCAGACAGAGCTTGGTGGGGGCAGAAACAGGCAGAAGAAGAGGGAGCTGCACGGGTGTCCGGCCAGGATCGGGGAAGGCACCAAAGAATCCAAACCAAGTGGGGGTAGAGGATGGCATCTATGCCCACGGATGAATCCTTTCTGGGTTTCAGTCCAAAATTTAATCAGCTATCATTATTGTTATTTGCCTTCAAGTTGGCTTTGAAGTATAAGAATCCACTGAACTTGTGAGCTCAGGCATCATCAGGTTTTGCAAACTCAGAGCAGCCATGGCTTCCTTGATTGAGTCTATCCACTTATATGTAGTTTTTTCTGCTTTTCTGCCTTTACCTCCACATGCCATTGTCTTTTCCAAGGAGCCATGGTATGTTCAGAGTATGTTAGCCCGCTAAACTCCATGTTCCCAAATTGTTGCTGTTTTAAATCCCCCTGAATATTCACGCGTCTCTTCTCCTTATTCCCTCCCATTGGCAGCCAGTTTGGACCAGTACCCAGTTTAAACTTCTGGTTCTGGTATTCAAGGGTCTTCAGCCAGGCTCACCCAGCGTCTCTAATCTCAATCCCCATCGCTTGCAGCAGCTGCTGCTCAGTAAAGCAGGACTGGAGCGTTAGGCTAGGAAATGCTGCTTAGTTAAGTATAGTTAACTGGTGAAGTTAGGGTCCTTTCTGCACTACACTGTTATAACGCTCTCATTCCACTTTCATCATCCTATGGAATCCTGGGCTTTGCGGTTTAGGGAGAGGCATTTAGAATCCTTTGGCCTCAAGAAACTACAAAGCCCAGAATTCCACAGGATGTTGAAAGTGGAATTAGACCACTATACCAACGTAGGCTGGAAACGACCTATCTTTCCACTCTAGTGAGAACTAAAAGAGAATTTAACTCATTGGTGACTTACAGATACCTATGTTTCCTCGCAGATTTGGTTGGACTTTTTTTTTTTGTATAATTTTTGTTGAAAGTTTATCTCGAATATAATCCCCCCTCACTTCCATGCTTAAAGCTTCCAGTTGAAATTGCTTATTTCCATTCCATTACAAACGTAATTTCCATCTTACAGAGAGAAGAACAACTACATTATTTCTTCTTTGGTTTCTCATACGTTTATATCCTTACCCAATCCAACACTCTTTCCCATTCTTTCTCAAAGTTCTGGATAGATTTATTCTTCAAAGAAAATGGTAACTTTTCCATCTCTGTCATATCCAGAACTTTTAACTTCCATTCTTCTACATCAGTATGTTTCTTTTCTTTCCAGTGCTGCGCATATGTCAACCTTGCCGCAGTTATTAGATATAACAATATCTTCTGATGACGGTTGGACATTTTTGTCTGGTGCAGAACAACCGGATTCAGCTCAAGAGGAAGGAAGCAGGATGGCACACATGGTGCTGGGATGTGCATGCGTTTGGCTGCACACTCAGTGGCATCATGCTCCTGTCCAAGGGATGCATCAGCCCACATGTGGATAATCACGCTGCGCAGCGTAGACTTTACACAGTGTAGGCTTTCAGCCACAATTTAACCTTGAAAAGATTGCACCCAGACCTTTGAAGGGTTCAAAAAGTAACAGACAGATTTCTCTCCACCTTCATCCTACCCATCATCCCATAAAAAAATACAAAAGCTTTCAGTGGGGTTTTTTGTTTCCACTTTATTTGCCTTCCAAACACATCATTCTCCAAATAAAGGTCTAAAAGTATGTGTTTATTTTTATTTATTTTTTTTAAAAAGGGAAGATAAATAGTTTAAAAAAACATAATCACAGGACATAGTTGGGAATATAGCTTCATGCACTGATCACACCTAATTACCAAACAGCATCTGAAATGCCTCTACGAGCTCCTTCCCTTACATTCCGCTGTGCCTCTACATACACGCACACACACTAGGAAACACTTAGACATGCACGGAGCACCCTCTCTAATAGCACCTAGACTTTGGGACATACAAAAGGAGCTGGGGAACAATCCGTTGGGAACCTCCTCCCCTGAAAAGCCTGTTGAAGTGAGTGAATGAAATAACGGAAGCATTCACCAAGAATTCATTGCCGCCCTTTCCCTGGCCTTCTGGTCTGAGCTCTGATACAAAGGGTGACTTCCATCTGGTTACGGGTATTGTTTTGTGCCTTAAAGTTGTTTTGGACCTGTGGTAAACCCCAAGGAGAGGGTATCATGGGTTTTTTAAGGCAAGATTTGCTCATAGGGAGTTTGCCATTGCCCTCCTCTGAGGCTGAGAGAGTGTGACTTGGCCAGCAGGCTCTCCATGGCCAAGCAGGGAATCAAACCCTGGTTTCCAGAGTCACAGTCCAACCCCCAGAGCACTGGCTAATCACTAACATTAGTATGAGTTACCTGATGGATGTGGCTGTACTCTTTTGGACATGGTGTAATGTATTTATTCAGGCTAGGGAAAGACAGTCGCGCATGTGATGTGCCCACTGTGAACAAGTGGTTGCCCGATTGAACATGTGTGCCCATGTAGATGTGCAGTGAGCATTGCAACTGTGCATTTCACCTTTGTGCGGAAATTCAGGCTGGTATCCTATTCAGTACTTACAAGATTGAACATTAACCTTATAATCTTTGAAGTGCTGAAGATTCATAGTTATGGTTGTTAATGACCACATGTGACCCCCCCCCCAAAAAAGCCCATCTTTCCAGCCTGGCAGAATCCCAACTGAAAGGGTTTCTGAGGCACTGCTGAGAAATGACATCTCCTGCGTCCCCCCATTCGTGGACCACTCTGAGGCAGGAGGTTGTGGCAGAGGCCGAAGGGGTCTCTCCAGGTGCTTGTCCTTGACTGTTTTTCTCAACCTTTACTGGGAGAGGGCTGAAGTCATAATTTCCTAGCACCCCAGTCTTCTGTGCCTTGGAAATCCTTCAGCTGGGATGCTTCCAGGCTGGAAAGGTGGGTTATTGAGGGGGGGTCATCACCAGATGCAACCAGAATAACAGACCTTCATCATCATAGTTCAGAAGCTCAGCCTCCCTTGTCTGGTGTTGCAATTCACTAATACACAACCATCACCTCATTCCATGAGTGAGAAGTTACCCTCTTTCTCTTTGATCCTCAATCTTGGCCATTGACCTAAATTTCATTCATTCCGCAGCATCCATCTTGTTGCTTAAGTGCAGAGAAGACGACCCACTGAAACAACTGTTGAGGCAAGAGTCAACACGTAGGTAAATCCCATTAACTCAGTGGGTCCATTCTAGTTGGGATTAACACGAAGATCCTGGCCCATGAGTCTAATTCTGGTTGGGAGCAAGAACTAGATTTAGCCCTCACTATTGGGAAACTAGCTTATTATCACATTAATATTATCACATCCATAATATTCATCCTTGCAGTCTGCATTTTTTATTGTACAATATGATGATGACATATGTCACTCTGGGTACTAGGAGTGGGATGGATGAGCATGGGAGTGAGAAAATGAACAAATAAATAAGTAAGTAAATCAATCAATCAATCAATCAATCAATCAATATTTTGCTATCTGAGCAACCATTCCGGTAGGAGTAACACATCATTTGAATTTGGTCAGATGTTTTCTGAATCTAATACCAGAAAATCCTTGTAGATCTTTCCTTTATATCATTGAACAGCTACACTCTGAAACCTGCAAATAGAACTTGAACATAACTCTCCCAATTTCTTTCCCAATCTTTACAAATTATGAGGGCCAGGACTCCCAAATCTGCACTGCTCCAAAAAGAGGGTCAGGTGCAGAGGGTCAGGGTCATTCAAACAGCAGCCTCCTTCTCCCTGGATCTTCAAGGCTGAATGGTGAATTGGATGTGGATTGGAGGAGATCTTCAAAAGCTGTTTCAGATGTGACCATGGACGGAGGAATCTGTTGCTTGGTAAAAGAAAGTTAAAAATCCTACCCTACCCCTCACATTTTAAAACAACCATCTTACATTCAATGACTATGCAATGCATTTTGAATTTTAATGAAATGCTGTAATATTTTAGAGGAGGAAATTCTCTGCACCCCAGTAGACGTAGCAGCAAAGTTTCAAACATTCAAACCAGCTCCAAACATTTAAATTCATACCATCTTCTCAGCTGGGCTTCCAGGGTCCCTGGGTGATCCGTGGCTCTACATTCAACGCATCAAGCTAAACCTTCCTACCAATTGCACAATATATGTCTTCTGTCCTACACAGGTTCTTACAGACCTGAACTATGCATTACATTCAAAGGGGTGTTAAATACAATTCAAACAGGAGGGAAAAGAGCGTGGCGGCAATAGGAAGATGCAACTATCGGTGGATGGTGGTGTTTCCCATGTTGGTAGGGCAGCTTTTGGACAACTTTGAAGGAACTGTCCAAAGTGCTGAACCAGCTTGAGAGATGGGCCTCAGCACCTTGGAGAGCTCCTTCAGTTAAAACCTGGAGTAGATTCACTGCTCCACTGTCATGGGAACCACTGGACATCCCAGTCTTGCATCTAGCAGCTCTTCCTATTGAGAGGTAGCCTCCAGCCTCCTTTTACTTAAATCTTAGGTGGGATGGCTCAGACAGGGTTTGGACAATATTGAGTGAATATAGACTACAGATCCAAGCACAGAAGTCTTATAGATGCTCAACACCTCAGGTTTTGTGGTCACCCCTTTCTTCCTAGATACTTCTATCTACAGAATACTACAGAAGCCATTTCTGCCAAAACATCTCAAAACATTTTTTTTTAAAAAAAGAAGAATTATAAATACATTAGGATAGGTCCCGCCTTGATTAAGCATAGCTACAGAATGCCTTCAAGGGAGGGTCTTTATTTTAAAAGGTGAGGCTGTTTTTTATATGAAGAAACAGCCCAAGGGAGGTTTATGTACAGTTGCTGAGCTCCACAGCAAAAGGAGTGGTGGGGTAGCTTTACAAAGGGGGAAAAGCATAACAGACACAAAAGAGTCAACAATCCTGCACAGCTCCGAATAGGATATCACCCTTCTGCAATAGCTTGTATAATGGTATTTACTCCAGCGTAAATCACCAGCAGGACTGTGGCTGGAATGGTGGGTTTTGTTCCTCCTGATAGATGTGCTGTGCCTTTTAACAGCATCAAAGTAGCATCTGAAGGGCTTCAATATGTGCAGATTTCCATTGTGGGGTGGTTGGGGAGCACAAAGATGTGGAAAAACTGCACCTACTGAATTTCTGCCTGCCACATTGCCATGGACAGGAGTAGAAAGGTGGTTGCAAATATGTTTTGTACAGCTGAAGCCCAAGGGAAAAATTGGGGTCTGTGCAGCCATGATGGTGTGGTTGACTCAGCCTTTGCCCACCATCTCACCAGAGTTTCTTCCCAAGGCACGCTGCTGACCTGCAGACAGCAACCAAAACGGTGAGGGCAAAAGGGCATTGGCTGTTTATGGCTTTTGCAAGGCTCTAGCAAGGCGGTAATTCTTAACTAATTCCATTCTCAAAGAAAGCAATAAAAAATATTCAGGGGTAGCTGCATTGGCCATGCAGCAGAATACAAGACAATCCAAAATCCACAAGGAAGCGATACCTTTATGGCAACAGCTCTAAAACCATAAAATCCATCACGCAAGCTTTCAGCGCATCGCTGGTTTCTTCATCAGGCAAAGATGCTGAAAATTATATAGGGCATGTCACTTCCCCCCCTCCTGTACGATTTTCAGCTGATGGCCTGATGAAGAAGCCAGTGAAACTTTGAAAGCTTGCATGATGGATTTTCTTTTTGCCTGATGAAGAAGCCGGGGAAGCTTTGAAAGAGCGTCCATGTCAAGCTGAGTGGCGTCTTGAAGGGATGGTGCATTTCAGCATTGAGAATAAGAGAATCATAGAACGTTAGAGTCAGAATGGATGCTCAAGGGTCATCTAGTCCAACCCTCTGCAAGGCATGAATCTACAAATGAAGCGCTCCCGAGGGACGGCCAACCAACCTCTGTTTAAAGATCTCCATAAATGGAGAGTTCATCCCCGTCTGAGGCAGTCATTCCACTGCTGAACAGCTCTTAATGGTAAAAAAGGGGGTGCAATTTCTTTTCTTGAACCCATTAGTTTGTGTTCTGCCCTCAGGAAACAGGCTTTCTCCGTCCAACACGACATTCCTTCACCTCTCTCTGTCTTCTCCTTTCAAAGCTAAAGGTACCAGTCTTCCTAATCTTTTCATCATATAGTTTGATTGCCAGATTTTTTACCCCTCCAATTTTTTCCATCATCCCACTCCCACCAAAATTCTTCAGCATAGGAACTAAGGATTCACAACAGAAAACCCCAGAATATTAAATACTTTGCAACAGCGGTATGTAACCCCTGGAGTAACCCAAGGAGTATACCTCCTTCATATATACCTCATTTCCAACTTCACTGAATCTTCTCTCTCTCCCCCTGAATCCCTCTATTTTTTTCCAAAAAAAGAGATCTAATTTGCTCAAAAAAACTGCCACCATTTGCCCCTCCCATTAACTGTTCCACAATAATTTTTTCCCCCAAAACAGGTCACGTCTGGACAGCCATTTCCAATTCTGAAAAAAGAAAGCTTCCTAAAACAGGCACACTCATCCCAAATAAATCAACTGTGCCCCACAGAAACTATACTCCCACAACCAATAGTGGGTATTTTTTAAGCAAAAAGGTTTCCAAATAAATAAATAAATAAATAAATAAATAAATAAATAAATAAATAAATAAATAGTTAGTATGTATTCAGAGGTTCTCCCACAAAGAGGTCCTTGCAGGGGGAGGGGGTCAACCCCTGCATTTCATCATTTGCCATTCCTAAAGTCATGTCATAAAAAGGTGTGGTTGAATGGAGAATCTTCATGCTTACCTTTTGACCAAGGGGGAAACAAAAGGCAGAGGAATGGGGGCACACAGAGAGCACGAGACCCCTATTCCTTGATTGTGGCTCAGGTGCTCTGTTAAAAGTGGGCCAGACCGTCACAGTTCGGTGTTTCAGACACGGGAAGACTCCCGAACAAGCGCTCCAGGGCATTTCTAGGCAATTTTATCAGGGAATCAGCCCCAAATAAAGCAGTGAGGCTTACTTCCAAGTTAATGCCACTTGTATCTCAGTGGAAGAGGGCAAAGGGATCCAAACATCTGCCCACACACCTTTAAGCCTATGCATGCAACACTCTACCGAGAAGGTATCTGCACTACAACATTGTACAGTTTGATGCCACTTTCACGGCCGTGGCTCCTTCTTACAGAATCCTGGGATAGGCCCAAATCCTCTTGGCAGTCCTGACTAGAGTAGACCAACTGAATCCATTGCATTTACCTATGTGTTGCCTCACAATTGAGTCAGTGGTTCTACTCTAGCTGGAAGTAACCAACAGGATTCCAGGCAAAGTTTGGTAAGGAGGCTATTGAAAGTCTTTGCTAGAGAATGCTATTCAAATTAATCTCAATCTTTGATCCTTCCTTCCTTCCTTCCTTCCTTCCTTCCTTCCTTCCTTCCTTCCTTCCTTCCTTCCTTCCTTCCTTCCTTCATCTCCCAGAATCCCCAGCAAGTATGGCTGATGACCAAGGATTCTGGGTGCTGAAGGCCAAAACATCTGGAGGATCAGAGACTGAAAACGACAGCTCTGGTCTACTTCCCTGAATTACAGTTCCCAAGGGGTCTGATTTAATCCTTAGTCCTGCTCTTCTCAGGGGAAACTGTAGTTCAGGGGTGTGGATCTAGAGCTCTCAAGCAGGGAATTCTCAAAGTACAAATCCCAGAATTCTACAGGGTGTGGCCATGGCAGTTAAAGCAAGAACAAACTGCTATAATGGTGTAGTGCAGAAACTCCAGGCTCCCGCAGACTCACAGTTTGCAGGCTAAGGAGTTTGGTGTCTTTAAAAGAGTTGCCTGGTAGTCAAATATTGGCACATCTCTGCAGTCTTGAAGGTGTTTTCCTCCCAAACCATGAAAAAATGAACGCGTGCCCCTCTCCCCTCTTGTGAAGAAATCCAAAGAGCACAAGATGCTTCCACCCAGCTTAGTTTTTGGCCAGGCTGGTTTCTGACTTCTCATCTCCAGAATCTTCCTCCTCAGCCGCCTTCAGCTCCTCTGCGTCTTTGGGCTCCTTCAAGCCGTCCTGCAGTTCCCCCTTCTCGTCCTTCCGGATGACCACCGTGCTGGTCGAGAACCCTTTCAAGCTGGACAGCGGACTGGAGGAGAAGGGGTAGCCGAGACCAAGGAGGCTGCCGCTCCCGACATTGCTCAAGCGTGTCTCTTCTCCTTCCAGCAGTTTTCTATGGAGAGGGAGAGACATCAAGAAAGGACAAAGCTGAAATAACACTGTAGACTATTTTTTTTTAAAGTGTTCACCATCAGTCAGCAGCAACTCATGGCTTCCATGTCAATGAGGCGGTGAATCTATTCTGGATTTTACGCTGGATCCTAAAGGAGCTATCCAAATGCTGAAGCCATTTTGGGGATGAGAATAAGCACCCTCTGAAGGTTAAAGGAGCTATCCTACATCCTGAACCTCTTCAGTTAGGCTCAGATAGGGCTCAGCAACTTGACTAAGCTCCTTTAGAGTTCACACTAAGTTCTGGAATGGATATAACTCCACACAGATGGGGAGGCCATCATCCACCATCAATGGTTTAGAAACCCAACTCTGGAGGGCCATTTGGGAGAGGAAGGGAGCCTTTCCAGTGTTTGCTCCTAGGCTGTGGAACTCCCTGTCAAGGGATGTTAGGTTGGTCCCCTCCTTGTTGTCCTCCTCCCTCACTATGCAAAGACTGTCCCGTGCAAAAAAAGTTTTCAGCAACTGTCTGGCTGCTACAGAAAGTGCTGTCAAAAAGTTGTGATTTTTAATTTAATTTTGTTTGTACTGCTTTAACATGACAATTTGTGGTTTTGTGTGTACCTTTTTCTAATCATGCTATGATCCACTCTGGGCCCTAGTCTGGGAGAGAAAGTGAAACCATTAAGAATAAACAGACATCATCTGTCTTCAGGAATTTTTCTGGTAAGGATGTCAAAACTGGCCCTGAGATATGGGGGTGCCGGGGGGTCAGGGGTTTGACAACTGCCTGAGAGTGGAGTTGCTGCAGGCAGTGGCATCGGGGGGCTACCGTGTCAGTGGGGTGGGGGAAGAACCCACCCCGAGTTTTAGTCTGAGCTTCAAATGATCCATCCAAGGTAGTGAACCTATATTTGGGAGGATGGGGTTAAGCTCTTTTTAGTTCTTTTAAAGTATGGGCTAAACCCCAGAGTGGGTTTACAACCTGCCATGGGAAGCCACTGGCTTCCACCGGATGGGCAACGCCTTTTGTTGGGCAGGCTCAGGCGTTACAAGATGGCATGTAAGTGGCCGGGCCTCACCTGTATGCTGCTATTTCAATATCCAGTGCCATCTTCACATTCAGGAGGTCTTGGTACTCCCTGAGGTGACGTGCCATCTCCCCCTTGGTTGTTCTCAAGGCATTTTCCAGCTGGCTGATTGTCTCCTGAAATGGATTTGGGGACAGTACAAGCTGTATCATTCAATCAAAAATCACGATCGTCCGGTATTCCTAGCTCTTATGGATAATTGTGAAAGCTGGGTAGTGAAAAGAACTGGTGAGAAGACCATCGTCTCCTTTGAAATGTGGTGCTGGAGGAAAGTTCTACGGATATGATGGTCACACAAAATGACAAAGAAACAGGTCCTAGAGCAAATCAAGCCTGAACTCTCTCTAGAAGCTGAAATGGCTCAACTAAGCCTGTCATACTTTGGGCATTTCATGGAACAATGGGACTTACTGAAAAAGATAATAAAGCTAGGAAAAATGGAAGGTTAAAAAAAAAGGACACTGAACTACTGACTTGACCATGGAGGCCACAATGGTTGCCCTGCCTCTGCAAGGCCAGAGGTGGCTGTTGAAGGCCGGATGAACCGGACGTCTCTCAGTTATAAGGTGATCAGAATTTGAAGTCAATCTGGTGGCAAATACGAAGAGTCTTGCTGGTGACATCACTATGGTGTGCTATGCTTGACAGAAAAGAGAAGACAGACAAGCAGCTGGCTGTCCAAATCAGGGGCGGGAATTATTTGGTCCATGGGCCCATGTGGGCCTGAGTTCATTTCCCAGCCCTATATCCCACCCAAAATATTAGGAGACATCCTCTCTTCTAATATTTGTGAGTATGTTTTTAAAAAGTGAGAACTGCTGTTCCTAGAAGTGTTAGACTATGACTCTGGAGAGCGGGGTTCCATTTCTTGCTCAGCCATGAGTCAAACCACTATACCACGCTGCCCCCAGGGCTGGGTTAGGAGGATCCTAATAGGTCCACATGACCGTTCCCTGTGCCCACAAGTGAGTCAGCCCCATCCGGAATGCCCAGACAGAGCGGATACCAGCCTCCTTTGTGAGATGTCTTTGTCATTTGGGTTTTAAGGTTTTGGTGCCCTCCGCCCCATCATCCTTCACTCCTTTGTCCCTTCAGAATCATTCCTACCTGCAGGTTACGGATCTCAGCGCTGCTCCTCTCCTCGGCCTCCTGCAGCTGCCTCTCCAGGGCTTCGTTGGTGCTGCGCAGGCTCTCGATCTCGATATTCCGGGCTTGCAGCTGGCGGCGGTACTCCGAGATCTCCTCCTTGGCCTGGCGGATGCTGTCGCTGGTGCGGGCTGCTTCTTCGGTGAAGTTGGCAAACTTGGATTTGTACCACTCCTCGGCCGACTGCTGGTTCCGGGCAGAGAGAACCTCGTACTGCGTGCGGATCTCCTTCAAGGCGGCTGTCAGGTCAGGCTTGCTGACATCGATCTCCACAGAGACCTGGAGAAGAACAGCAAGGAAGGGGTCCCTCAGAACACGCGCTGCTCTCGGACATCCTCAAAGGGGCCCCCAAAGTTCTAGGCTTTGCCTGTGCAGAACCTTGAGAATGCGGCCAACAAAACCGATTTGAAGGGCAACCTGGACCAAAACGGCCAGAATACAGACAAAAATCCTACATCTGGGGCGGATCTTTGGCCTCGACTAAAACGTAGGGTGGGCTAACTGTCCCCGTAACATGGAAGCTGTCAGCTGAAACAGGGGGGTACCCTTTGACGATAAGCCACCACCCCTACAAAATTAAATTGAATAGATCAACTATTAAAAGATAACAGCCAATATCCTGCTGTAGATTTTCACAGCTTACATCTCCATGTGTGGAGTTACACAATAAAGTGTGCTGGGCAGCCCTAGGCCACTTCCGTACAAGTCTGTTACAGCGCAATGATTCCACTTTCAACCTCCTATGGAATCCTGGGGTTTGCAGTTTCGGGAGGGGTCAGCTAGCCCCTCCCGAAACTGCAAACCCCAGGATTTCATAAGAGGTTGAAAGTGGAATCATTGCGCTATAACAGACTCATGCGGAAATGGCCCTGGTGTTAAACGGCAATGTCATGACACCAAGTGGTACCCACCCATGAAGACTGGAACCACTAGCGACTACATGGACCATCAGTTAAGACCCCGTTCCTTATATAGTGGAGGGAAGCCAATCTTTCTTTATTTAATTCTTGCATGGAGGAATGAAGAATTTCAAAGTTTTTCTCCCTGCTGGGAGAGATTACAAGATTTGTACACTTTTCACATTTTTCACCTTTCTTTGCAAAAATTTCCTTTGCACAAACAATACTGGTTTTTGCACAGAAAACAGTGGCATCCATGCAAAATATGCTGTTTTCAGTACAGAGGCTCGTTTGATGAAAAAAAAATTTTTTTTGCACACCTGAAGTTTTCACAAACTAATTCCTCAATTGTGATTTTTTTTTTTTTTGCGGTAGCTGATCTTTTTTTTTTTTTCAACAGAGTACCTGGGTGTGTGTTGAGACATTCTTCCTGTTGAGGATAAGAAAAAACTGCAGGTATTCTTTACATCCTTAAAATAGAGGCAGCTTTTCTCTCCATCACACTGATATAAAGCAATTTTCTAATACAGCCCTGATTTTTTTTAATAGCTCTAAAAGCTCATATTTCAGCTACTGTTCTATAACTAATATCTGAAAGTAAGATGAACCCATGCATATGAACCAGCTTCAAAATTCAGGGTCAAAATATATGCTACTTTTACCACATTCTATAAAGAGGTGTACCCCAGTGATTGTGTTATCTGTTTGCCATAGCATGTGATTTTCCTCACCTATACATTTTGCAATATAGCGTGCTTTGGTTTATGATTAGTTATTGGAAGGCAAAAATGGACTTAATTTGAAAATCTGATAGATGAGGAAGGTATTTCTGAGGAAATCCCATTATGAGAGGAAAAACAAGCTAATGGGCAGAGGGACTAAATATTCCTCTTAACATCTGGTTTGACCTTCAGATTTCTTTTTTGCTTACTTCCTTCCAAACTGTTTCCCCTTCACTCTTACACAAATAGATGTGACATTTCATAGCTAGAAGGCACCAGCCATCAACATGCATTTAAGAAAGTCTCCTCTAACCATCAGTACCTAACACAGGGACAACTTTGATTTATGCAAACTCCAAAGTGTCTTCCTTTTTTGCCCCTATTCAGTGCAGTCTTTCGAAACATAGCTGCGGACGATCACACAACCTGACAGGCTGTCAGACACAGGTTTGTTAAAGAAATCCATTTTGGGGCTGCACACCATCAAAGAGCATCAGTTATGATCCAGTGGTAATTCTCTGGGTATTTGGATTTCTGTACACTTCAGTGGAGAGGATTCTAATAATCTAGCTTCCAACACTGCAGCTCTTTTTCTCTTGCCCTTTAAATTTTTTTTAAACCATTTATATTTTAACCCTTGCTTCTACTACAACTTAGAAGGAAAGCTAAATCTGCACAAAAGGAAACAAACCCTAGCTTGCAACCGGAGCATTCAGAAAAACAGCAGCAATGTTAACCGTTGAGACAAACAGCAGAAATGCTAACCGAAGGCCATGTAGGAAGAAAGGGAGGAAACAGAGAAAGCAAAAGTGTTCTTGGATTAAGGAGACCAACTCAAAAGCCCCTTTTCTCACTGCCAGTAGCTCACGTTTAGCAGAATTTTCAAAGCACGAAGAGCAAGGTGGAGAGAAAACACCCAGCTATATATAACAAAAGGAGCTGTGGATGTCACATGAAGGGATGTCACAGAAGATGGAATGAGCTTGTTTTCTGCTTCTCCTGAGAACAGAACACAAACCAGTGGATTTAGCTGTGGGCTGTTTTAGTTGTTTATTCCAGGAGATTGAACTACGGGGGATTTGTGGTCCACTCACAGAGTCTCAGACTCTATGATTCTATGAAATTCCACCTAAAAATTAGGAAGATCTTACTGATGCTAAGAGCTGTTTGCCAGTGTCTCTCTTCAGAAATAAACAGAGCTCAGGAGGGCTCTATTTATGAATTTCCTCACTGGCAGGGGGTTGGATTAGATAGCCCTTGAGGTTGGTTCCACTTCTAAGATTCAATCATTCACTCATTTGAGCTCGTAGTTTTGAAAAAAATCCATGCCTGCTCAGCTGGAGCACTGAGGACCCTCCAAAAGATATGCAAGGGAACCTGACAAGTCATGCTAAACCTCCATCAGGAAAGGAGAAGGAACCAGATATTTCCTGGTTTCCTAACGCAGATCTCCCTGGGGGCCCCTTTTCATCCCCAGCACAAGGCCAGGCAGAAACCAATTCAGGGGCATCATCTGTGTTTCCTGCACATGTCAATAGGGAACCTTGACCTTACAGAGGGAGCTGAAGGGCAGCAGCTGAGCACCGGCTCCTCTCAGCAGCCTCAGAAAATCTGCAAGGACTGCAGTATTCACAGCCGAGCGGCATGGCAGCTGAGGCGTGTGTGTTTCTAATCAGTTGACTACCACCCCAGGGTTTATCACTATGCTGGAGAATAAGAAAAACCTTCCCTCCTCTTCTCCTTGTCACATGCTGCGCAGCGCAAGAAATGACCAGGAGCTGAGCAGAATCCTTTCCCTTTTGTGTTTGCTTTTAATCCAGAGGAGGGAAAAGATGGTCCCTTTTAATTTCAGGCACCCCATTGTTTTTAAAGAAATTAGGACTGAAACCCAAAGTAGGTTCACTGCACCACTGACATGGGAGCCAGGATGACATGAAATCTCATGCGTCCAGATATGGGAAGCAAGAGACCCTCCCAGCTACCCACCCCCATCCTAAGGCTGCCGGTGATTTCTGTGCCAGAGTTGGCTGTGGTTGGTCCCCTCTGGGTTTTCATATGAACTTCAAAGGAGCTGTCCAAAGCCACAAACCTATTTTGAGGCATTGGTTCAGCATCTTGGAAAACATGCATTAACATAAAAGAAAAATACCAATCTTTCAAAACCAGCAGTGAATTCGTAACCCACGCCCCATGCCCGCTTTTTGGCATTTTGCAGAAAATCTGTGGGCCCCCTCCCCCTAAAGAGTCCTGGCAGCAGAACAAAGACCCCCTAAACCGCTAAGCTTGTTGACCCTGATTTAACATTTGTAGCATCTTCCCATGGCCAAAGGCTTCAATTCCCTGGGACAAAGGTGGGAGACGCAGAGGTTTATGGCTATGCTGGTGCATCCGAACTGCATACACGCCCCCTCTGAATGCTCTAGCACAGCAGAATGAACGCTCAAGAGCCGGGGGCATAGCCGCAAGAATTCTGCCCCCAAGTGAAATTTTTCTGCAGTCCCCAAATTGCTAGCATTGTAGAGAGAAAGAAAGACCTTGAAAATCCTTCACACTCAGGTTCTTCTATTTGTTCTCATTCCCTTGGTCACTGTGCCCGCCCTCTTTTCTGTGGATGCTTCAACTGTAGCTACCTCAATGCTGAAATGTGATGCTATTGAAATGCTCTAAATTTGAGGACTGAAGGAAAATTTCATGGCAGAGGGAGAATTCTTAAAGGGGGGGGATGCCCTCATCCCACCCCCAAAGCCACATTCTCTGTTGTCCTTTTTGCTTTTAATGCCCTTCCTCTCCTCCCCTCCCCTTTCCAAAGGTACTAAATTGCTCTGGGAAAGTGATGGAGATGCAAAGGTGCTCAAATCAATTCTGTCAGCTGGAAATCACCCAGCTGAGCAGCCACAATTAGGACTCAAGGTCTGGCAGGGGTTAATCACATGTTTCAAAGGGGACTCACAAGCAAAGGATGGAACAGCGGTACTCACCTAATCATGCCCCCCAATCACTATTAATGGACATTCAGACTTTGATCTTGGGTGCGGTGTTTCAGCCATCACAGCTGGTTGCCACTGGCAGCCTTATGCTCCAGGAACGTGTCTGATTCCCCCTTTAAAGCTAACAAAACTGGGGGCTTCCTTCCCATGACACTGCAGTAAGTTCCATAAGCTAACTACACACACCAAGGACTTCCCTTTGTGTCAACTAAATCTCCATCTCCTTCGCTTGAATGACCACAGGCTGTAGCACAGTGAGGAGGAGGTGTGGATTTCTATCCATCCTTTTTTTTTGCCACTGCACCCATGTTATAATGCAGGAGGGTCATTGTTGAATGCACAAACCTCATCCGTTCTACAAAAGACTTGCTCCTGGACATGAGATACATAAAAATATTGACCACTCCATCCATTTACATTTTGGATACTTCTCAAAGGTTATCACTACAGCTGCTATCACAATTACAATCAATAATCCAAAATTTAACATAACTTCTGCCTTTTCTGTAGTGCAGTGGTTCTCAACCTGTGGGTCCCCAGATGTTCGTGGACTTCAGCTCCCAGAAGCCCCAGCCACTATAGTCAATGCTCAGGGTTTCTGGGAGCTGAAGTCCACAAACATCTGGGGACCCACAGGTTGAGAACCACCGCTGTAGTGGCTTCCATGTGGCTCCCCTTTGAAGGAACTGTCCCAGCTGCTACACTTTCTTTTGGCACTTTGGAGATCTCCTTTAAAGTTGGAAATAAAATTGGGAGAAGACCCAGTTCTGACCCCGCCCCCCCCACATGAAACCACTGGGGTAAATAGAACAGGACCCCTGCTCCCAGTGCATGGCCGCAGGCAAGGTTTGGACTTGGCACCCCCCTTCCTCTCCTCCACAGAAAAAGTATGTCTCTGATACCAACTAGGTCAGTGGTTCTCAACCTGTGGGTCCCCAGATGTTTGTGGACTTCAGCTCCCAGAAGCCCCAGCCACTATGGTCAATGCTCAGGGCTTTTGGGAGCTGAAGTCCACAAACATCTGGGGACCCACAGGTTGAGAACCACTGAACTAGGTTGTGAACTGCCCCAGTTTGAACTGAAGGGAACTCTCTAAGGCGCTGAACCACAACAGGCTGTGGGATAGCTCTTTCCAAGTTCCGACTAAACCACAGAGTGAACCAATTGCTGTCCACCTTGACATGGAAGCCCCCAGCGGTGGCTGGATGGCGGTGGAACTTAGCTAGGACAGGTCGCCTTCTTCCCAAATGTGGCCTCACAGAGACAGCAGAACAGCTCATCTACTTCTCAAGTGTGGGCACACCAAGAATCCTAGGATGGCTGGAGGCCCACCTTTCAGTGGGAGAGTGGGACTGCCCCATGTTTCAGCCTGAACTTTAAAGGGGATGAAATCTTCCCCAAACAGGTTCAAAGACTTGGGGAGCCACTTTAACTTCAGAACAGCAGGGTGTTGAACCCACCCCACCATCATATGCCCTAGTGGTTTGAGGGCTGGAGGCCAGGATTCACCAAGAAACCCAACTGGTGACCTTGGGCAAGTCCCACTCTCTCAGCCTCAGAAGGAAGCCGTGGCAAACTCGCTCTGAACAACTCTTGCAAAGAAAGCCACGGAATAGGTTCACCTTGTGTCTGTCTGGATGGTTTCAATCTGCCTATGGATCCCATGACTTTCCTAGAGTTTTCTCGGGCAAAGGATCCTCGGAGGCGGTTGTGCCCGCTCCCTTCCCCGAAACAGAGCCTTGAGCACCCAGCACTTGGTGGTGGTCTCCCGTCCAAGCACCAACCAGGGTCGGCCCTGCTTGCCCTCCAAGATCAGAAGGGAGCTGCTCCTGTAAGGCGCGCGAGAGCTCTCCAGGGTGCTGAAGCCGGTTCTCTCACGCGCGGCGGGGCGCGTCGGCCGCTTTTTCGGCAAGGCCCGCTCAGCCCGGAGGGGCGCCGCCGCGCCCCCGGCCCCGGCCCGCGCCTCTCCCCCGCCCGCGGCGCCTCGCCCACCTGGGCCTCCTGCAGCTCGGCCTGCAGCTCGGCCACCTCCTCCTCGTGGACGTGGCGGAGGAAGGCGATCTCGTCGAGGAGGGCCTCCACCTTCTTCTCGAGGTCGAGGCGGGCCAGGGCGGCGCGGTCGGCCTCCCGGCGGGCCTCGCGCAGCCCGCGCTCGGCCTCCTCGCGGCGCTCGGCCTCGCGGGCCGCCTCGTCGCGGAGGCGCTGGAGGGCGCGGCCCAGCTGCTGGCCCTCCAGGGCCGCCTGGTCGCCCTCGTGCCGGAGCGCCTCGACGGTGGCGCGCAGCTCGCGCAGCTCCTGCTCGTAGAGCTGCTGGAGGCGCGAGGGCTCGGTCTGCCGCTGCCGCAGCGCCGCCACCTCGGCCTCCAGCAGCCGGTTGTGCTGCTCCAGCTGGTGCACCTTCTCGATGTAGGTCACGAAGCGGTCGTTGAGGCCCTGCAGCTGCTCCTTCTCGTTGGTGCGCACGATCTTCAGCTCGTTGCCCAGCGCGCCCGGGGACGGCGAGGCCGCGGCGGCGGCGGCGGCGGCGGCGGAGAGCCCCGGGGCCGCCCCGGCCAGCAGCGCCTCCAGGTGGTCGAGCGAGCTGCTGGGCGCCGGCAGCCGCCGGTAGGACGAGGAGAACGTCGAGCGGCCGCTCCGGGAGAAGAGCCCCGCCGGCCCCGCGCCCGCCCGGCCCCCGCCGCCGCCGCCGCCGCCGCCGCCCAGGAAGCCCCGGCCGCCCGGGGACGAGGAGGCGAACCTCGACGGCGGCGCCTCCCCGAAGGCCTTCCGCCCGTAGGAGAAGAGCGGGTCCCGGCTGGAGGTCATGGCGGAGGCGGAGGCGGAGGACGTGGAGGAAGAAGAGGGCAAGTCCGAAAAAGGGAGCGCTCCTGCGGGCGGCGGCGAAGCGCTTCGATCGCGGCTCTTCGGCGGCAAAGCGGGGTTAGGCTGGGCGGCGGCGCTCTTAAAGCGGGTCCGGGAGTCACGGGGAGGGCAGCCAATGGGCGACGCCGAGCCCACGGCCTCCGGGAGGGACAGGGAGGGGCGGCGGCGGCCGGGGGGGCGGCTGTGAGCGCGCGCACTCGCCTCCGCGCCCGCGCAAGGCTTTGGCGCGCCCTCCCCGGTTGCCGCCGCAGCGCGTTGCTGCGTCTGAAGGGCGCCCCCGGCTCTCTCGCAGGGTGGCGCGGAGCGGGGGAGAAGGGCTGGCAGGATGCGACCCCTCCCCCTCCCCCTCTTCCTCGGGGATCGGGACGAGCCTCCGCTGCGCTTGGATGCTGCGGAAGAAATGTGCGCGGCGTGGAGGGAGTGGGCGCAGAGGAGAGGGAGGGCGCCAGCGAGCGGGGACAGCCAAAGGAGGCAGCCGGGAATCCGATCGGGAAAGAGGCGCCGCCACTGCCGCTGCCGCCGCCCACCCCGGGAGCAGCGGTCCTCAGGCGGCAGTCCCGCCCGGGGCTTCCTTGAGGGTTGGAGGGCTTCCGGGGCTTAGGGATGTAAAAAGGTATTGCGCAGATAGCCCCCTCTTACTCTCTTAATGAATGTGCTGGAAAGAGACAAGCTCAGCCGGATCCCGGTGAAATCATCCCGGAATCCTCCCTTCCCGCAGCACCCGGCTCCTTGGGGCACTAAGCAGGGTGGGAAGACCGGGAGAGCTCTCCTCTCCAGGTAGGGCAAGGGGAAGCCCCTGCCTGGACTCCTGGAAAGAGACCCGGCTGCCTGTCAGAGCTGGCGGCGCCGGGCGAGGGCGACCCAGGGGCTGTGATTCATTGCAGGGCAGGTGTTGCTGTGCGCCCTGGAGTCTTTTCCAACTTAGGGTGACCCTAAGGCAACCCTGTCACGGGATTTTCTTGGCAAGAGCGGGTTTGCCTTTGCCCTCCCTTGAGGCTGAGAGACTGTGACTTTCCCAAGGTCATCCGGTGGGTTTCCATTGCTAAGGAGGGATTTGAAACCTGGCCTCGCAGAGTCCTAGTCAAACCACCACACCATGCTGGCTCTCCCTGTAAGGGCCGCTCCCGTGCTCCTACGCAAAAGCTCTTGGGGTCCACAGACTCAGGACAGACGAAGGAGCGGATCTTGCTCCAACCCTGGAAGAGTTGCAGTCAGAGCTCCCAGGACCCGGCCAGATGGACCAACAGTCAAGGTATCTCCCCAAGTCCTTGATGCCTTTTCCCTACATGGCTGCCATTTATTAATATAACAAGTAGAAGGCTGAGTGCACCATTCTTCATTTCTGGTGACCACTGTGCCACCATACCTGACAGGGCTGATCACCACTAGCTAGGCAGGGGCCAGCCTAGTTAGGACTCAGCTAGGAGACCCCTGGGGATCTCCAGGGAGGGATCTCAGTTAAGGATCCCCCTGAAACCTTTGTGAGCCACAGTGGCCATTCAGAGTTAAGAATACTGAGCTAGAAGGACCAAGAGGCTCTCTCGGTCATAAGGCTGTGTCCTATATTCTGATGCTCACATAATGAATCAGGCTGATTCCGTAGGACAACGCTCAGCCTTTGCCCCATTAAACTCTGCAAGGTTTTCTCCCCCCAGAGTCCTTCAACCCCTACCTGGGAGGTTCTGCCTTATCCCCAGTCGCTGCATCCAAAGAGACAATGAAATCTTGGCCAAATCTGGCTGCCCTGTTTGCTGCTCCAGCATCCTTTCTCTTCCAGGTTTCCAGGCGAGGCTTCTATTCTGCACTGGCCCGGCCTCATTCCTCTCCCTTCGCAGAGGTCCAGGCACCACTCTACAACCATGCGGAGCTTCTCTGCCAGTTCTTCTCTCTCCCCTCCCCTTTCTGAGGGGTGGGAGTGGGGAACTCCATTAAGAAATGGGAAAAAAAAATATCAGAGGAGCTGCCTGATGCTTTTTGATTCTTAGATAGTGCATTAATTGGGATCCTGTTTGGAGTGGTGGTGTGTGGGGTGTGATGTATTTCTTTTATGGCCTGTTGTCGGCTCCACACAGCTTGCAAGACCAGAGTGAAAAGGAGAAAATGGCAGCAGGGCTTCTCTTTCCCTTACAAAATGAGGAGGAAGCAAACTGAGGGATGAAACCAATTGACCACCCCGCCTTAAAAGTGATCCCACTGAAAAACACATGCATGTGAACCAGTGTTATTCTTTGCTCCTTCCCATAGCATGGCACCATCTGTCTCTTCCTTCGCTGATTTGCACTTCATTACTGCAGCACCTTTGTTCGATAAATCAATGGGTCGTTATTGAAAGAGGCCTGGCGAGGTGGGGAAGAGGGCTGAGCTAATGCTGAATCAGGCATCTCTCCCTTGCATCTGCTCATTACTGTACTAGCTTCCTCCCGCACCCCCAGCAGACTGGGAAGGGGGAGAGCAGGGAATCAGCCTGATATTGAAAGACTGTTGAAGGGGGGTGTTTGCTCTGCTCCTGGAATAAAAAGATCCAGACTGGGAATGGGAGAGGAGTGGCCCATGGGGTGCACCAGCACCGCCCAAGGCAGTTTTTACAGCCCATGAGGCAGGGGAAAAAAACCCATAGAATTACAGAAACATAGATCTGGAAGAGACCCCAAGAGTCCAATCCCATTTTTCCATTCAGGAATACACCATCAAAGCATTCCCAGCAGATGGCCATCCAGCCTGTTTAAAAACCTCCAAAGATGGAAGCTCCACCACACTCCATGGAGACAGCAGTGGATTCCACTGTTGAAGGGCCCTTACTGTCAGGAAGTTCTTCCTAATGTTTAGGTGGAATCTCTTTTCCTGTAGTTTGAAGCCATTGCTCTGTGTCCTAGTCTCTGGAACAGTAGAAAATAAGCATGATCCATCCTCCATAGGACATCCCTTCAGATATATAAGCCTGGCTATCATGTCACCTCTTAACCTTCTCTTCTCCAGCCTAAACATTCCCAGCTCCTGAAGCTTCTCTTCTGTGGGGCACGGTTTCTATATCATGAAAGGGTTTTCCCCCAATTCATAGAGTGGCATTTTTTTTCCTGGCGGGGAGTCACAGCACCCTCCAAGCAATGCCCCCTCCTGGGGAGGGCAAGGGGCCGTTTTGTGGTTGCATGTGGCCCTCCAGGCTCTTTTGTGGCCCCTGTGCTCTGACCTCCTTTAATGCAGGGGTATAGCTACGGGGCATGGGGTGGCCAAAATGAAGACATTGTCCCTCCTAAATAAGAATTCTGTCCCTAGACATATAATTTTTCTGCAGTCCCCCCATTTCCTAGCACTGTGCTAACTTAAAACTTCTGTTGAGCATTTGGAAATGCAGTTTGAGGCATCCAAAGCAAAGGGGCAGGAAGAGCGACCAAGGAGATGCCATGGCTGTTCACACATCTTTTCAGGTGTTGGAGAGATCCAAGCAGCACGAGCCACGTTGCTGTGTCGTGGCCCTACTGGAGCGCTCCTTTTCCAAACTCTGTGCTGCTGCTGCTTTTGCACACTCTGTTGCCTTTGGTCGTTCTCTCCTCTGCATATTTTTTATGGTATCATTTATGATTATACCTATCTTTTTGTTTGATTGTTTGAAATTTCCCCCTCTTCCGCTGTTTCCTAGTTGTTGTTTTGAATTCGTCCATATTTTAACACTTTTGTGCTTGATATATTTTTAGCGTTATTTGTTCTGCTTCTCAGCATATTTACTTTGTGTCAGCCACTTTGAGAAGTTTTTTTTAAAAAAGCTGGATATGCATAATTTAAATTCCCCCTGCAATCTTCAGCATCGTATTCTTCAATGAGTCGGGCCTTTTTATCCAAAGTGGGGAGGGCGATGAGGTTCGTCCAAGTTTGTCTCAACAAAGTGAGAGTTTGAGGAGGAAAAGGGAAGAGAGAAAAAGCCATGCCAGGCATCGTCAACCAGACATGACCCCTCTTGCTGTCAGTTTGATGAGTCTAAAAAGCATCAGACGTGAATCACTGTGTTCAGCAGGGAGCAAAATAAAGCAGGGAGAGTGGGCAAAACTGCCAGCTAGGCTCTGTTTGGAATTGGACGAGGACCTTTTTGTGCTGAGAAGACACCACCCAAGGCTTCCTCCTGGAGCAATGGATGACTCTCTGAACATTCCCAAGCAGACGAAAGGACAGAAGAGGCATCTTCACCAGCACAGAAAATCTCACCAGAGGGTTGCATTTCTGGTTTCTCGTCAGTTCTTCCCCCATCCACCCATTAGAGAACTGGGGCATTTCACCCCACTGGGAGCCAACCAAGGAGGGGAGAAGACCATGGTAGGTAGGGGGTTCCATGAGAGTGGAGTGGTGAATCCACTCTCGGTTTTAGTCTGAAGCTTAAGGAAGTTAGCCAAAGTGCCAGGCTGATTTTGGGGGAGATGTAGCTGGAGGAGAACAGACAGGTGGGCTCCAAAGTAGGGGCAGAATGGGCATGTGTCAGTTTCCCAGCTGGGGTTGGGTCTGGAGTTTGAAACCCCTCAAGAAATTTCTACGAGAATAAAAATAGCACTTGGAAAGTTCATACAACTTGTGGGAAACTTTTTTTCTTTTTTTGATTCCTATCACAACACAAACTGTACACCTTTTGAAAACTGCTCAGCTTGGCTGTGAAAATCTACGCTAACACTTTCCATGCACCACCTTTGTGGGTTTGAATGTTGTGCAAACCAAACATTCTTGTTGTTGTTGTGTCCTTTCCAATTTATGGACACTCTAAGGCAACCTTATCATGGGATTTTCTCAGCGATATTTATGCAGAGGGGCTTTGCCATTTGCCTTCCTTAGAGGCTGAGAGAATGTGACTTGCCCAAGGTCACGCGGTGGGTTTCCCTGCACAAGCAGGGGATTCAAGCCCTGGTCTCCCAGAGTTGTAGTCCAACACTCAAACCACACTGGCTCTACACCAGATGTTATCTAGCAGGGGAAAAAATTGGACTGACTGAGGCTGCAGCCTTTGCCAATTTGTGAGTTGCACAATTTCCTTTCCATAAGGAAATCTACACAGTTTCCAGATAGATAACTAGATAGTTTTCTTGGCAACCTGACCAATATTTGTGGAAATCAGCACAGTTTCCTATCACTGTGTGTGTGTGTGTGTGGGGGGGGGGCAAAATCCAAGTGTCCTGATGTTTGTGTGTGTATATGCCTTTCAGTTTATGACGTCGTCATGAATTTCAAAGGGTTTTCTTAGGCAAGGAGTCCTCAGAGGTGGTTTTGCTGGTTCCTTCCTCTGCATTGTAGCCTACAGCACTTGGTTTTCTTTGGTGGTCTCCCATCCAAATACTAACCGGAGCTGACGCTGCTTAGCTTCCAAGATCAGATGCAATCTTTAAGGTATTGAGGCCTGAGTGTTCTGATACTGTGGGACGAAAAACTGCTTACGTGTTCTCAATATCCATCATAAAATTGGAAAAAATTGATATTTGCCATTCCTGCACAAAGGGGTGGCTCTGGATGCACGAGGGGAGTTAGAGGACGGAGCGTCCTAGCAACGTTCGTGGATAAGTTTCCTCAGGCAGCAGGGGCATGAAGAGCAGAAAGAAAAATCCAGCTGTGGGCTGCATCTGAGCATACATCCGGCCAGCTCTGCCTCACTCAACACTTTGGTGTCATTCAGGTCATTGCCAATATCAGCTGCGGTTGGGCTCATGTTGGTTTCACACTGTGTTTGTTTCAGAAAGCACCCCAGGGGCTCTCCCTAAAAAAATGTCCATCCTCAGGACCGGACCGTGAGCTCCCCATTTGCTTCCCTAACCCTTAGGCCTGACAGCTGGCAGGGGCAGACAGAGATGGGGTCTAGGAACCCCCCAATTCTGGGAATGCCAATGCAAGGTGGTGGGTAGAAGGAGAGGCACGCCACGGGGAAAGGCAGTGGGTTAGAGGTTATGAGAGCAACAAAGGGTCTGGAGATCGCTGAGAGATGAAATATTTGTTGCAATAGTTTTGTTTTCTAACAAAAATACCCCAATAACATCCCTGTTACCCTGGACTATTTTCTGGCAATGTCCAGCAGCAGCTGCAACATTTTATTCCCACCTCAAGTAGGTTTCTTTTTAACTTCAGAATGCACTGGAATTGAAAAAAAAAATCCTCTTCCTTTCTTTATTTTAATTTTTTTAGTGGTAAATTGCATCAGTGATGTGACATGCACTATAGCACTATAAGATTTTTTTTTAAAAAAACCCCCAAAATTTGGAAGGAGGAAGTTTGCTCTTCAAGCTATAGGATGGAGGAAATCCCAGACCAAGAACTGATCCCCAGTGGATGGGGCTAAAATAAATCTGGAATTGTTGCAGGCTGAGCTAGCACTAAATTGCTTTAATTATTCCTAGCATTGGCTTGCTTAGCAACCACACTATTCAAACTGCTGTCACTCACATTCCAAGGTCTGTTAACAGCACTTCAGAGTGGGATTCCTTTGTCACTCGATATTCCTCTCTTTCTTTCCCAGATATGCAAACCTTTACTCATTTTGCTCTTGCATGCAGCAATTGTTCACCCCACTGCGTGAGACTATGAGAGCTTCTCTATCATTTCTGGTGACTCTTTACATCTTTTTCCAAAACAAGCAAGCAAAATATTTGTGTAAAAACCTCCACTTTTTATTTGCATGGAAAATGTGGCCTTTTGCCACAAGACACACGTATTTGCACAAACATATACTGTTTTCTGCACAAAATTGCACAGAAGAAAAATTTTCTGCTTTGGGAAAAAACACACACATGGAGTACAACGAAAGTATTTTCTGCACAAAAAAAGGCAAGTTAGTTTTACTTCAGTTTGGGTTTAAATTAGTGTTCACGCAACTGATTTCCCTAAAGTTCCAGACTTCGAAGTATCTTGTGTATTCTCCCCATCTTCTCAAGAGGGGTCCTCTCTCTCTCTTTTCATTGAAGATGAGAAAATGTATGAGTGTTCTTTACATCCCAGTCTCTCCCCCTTTTCAAGGTACCCATGTAAATACTCCCAGACACAAACTGGCCAGTGCCATGGTTTTGCAAGCCAAATGCTAGCAAAGTACCCAGAATAGCACGAAATAACTGTAAGGACAGTATTCTGGACTTTTCTTTCCCAGGGACCCCCTGTAAATAATAATTTGTTGCCAGGGACCTCCAAGACTTAACTCAAGATTTAAATGTTTAAATTTAGTTTTAAATATCCAAATATTTGTTTATTTATTAAAGACTTCTGGAAGCTAGGATTCAAATCCCTGCTCAGACATGGGCTGACTGCAGGCAAGTCACATTCTCTCAGCCTCAGAGGAAGGCAAAAGCAAACTCTCTCTGAATAAATCTTGGCCATTTCCACAGTATACTGTCATAGTGCTATTATTCCACTTCCAACATCCTATGGAATCCTGGGGTTTGCAGTTTAGGAGGGGCTTTTAGAATTCTCAGCCAGAGAGCTTTTCGGCCTCAGTAAACTACAAACCCCAGAATTGCACAGGAGGTTGAAAGTGGAATAACGGCACTATAAGGGTGTAGTGCGGAAATGGCCTCTGTCAGACTTGAAATTACTTGAAGGCATGCAACAATTTGGAAGAAAAGTGTTTCTTTTGTTAGGGCTCAGCTCCCTCTGCCGGTGACTGGGAGGCACTTGGTTTTCATTTTGCCCATGTGAGGTGGGTGCTAACCTTCATTTTAAGGTAGATTTAAGGTTCCAGGTTGTTACGCTGATTATGCCACGCAAACTTTGTATTGAAGGGCAAGCAGTGTGCAACTGAATGGGCAGCCAAAGGAGTCCTGTAACCAGTTCCAGGCCATTTCCGCACTACGCTCTTATAGCGTGATGATTCCACTTTCAACATCCTCTGGAATCCTGGGGTTTGCAGTTTTGGGAGGGGCCGGCTGGCCCCTCCCGAAACTGCAAACCCCAGGATTCCAGAGGATGTTGAAAGTGGAATCATCACGCTATAAGAGCGTAGTGCGGAAATGGCCCCAGAAAGGACAGACGGTTGCACATTAGTGGAGAAAGGACATCCTCACGCACAACACCGCTTCCTTAAATGTGAGTGGGATGCCGACAATCAGACCACAATGTCTAATTGCTTCCATAAAGGAACTTACACTTGTAAGAAACCAGCAGGATCCTGGCAGGTGGTTCCAAGCTTACCAGGCAGTTTGATAATTTAATATGGACATATAGCATTTCTATGCATGGTTGTGAAAGCTTGACAGTGGAGACAGTAAAACTTAAAAGTCCAGAAGCAGCAATAAAGTAACTTTCCTTAGAATCCAGGTTGTCTTTGTCCCTACTTTGCAGCTTCTAGTTTCATGTCCCCCCAGGGCGCCAAAGACCCTGCAACAAATGGCTGGCTGTACTTTTTAAGAAAATTAATAATAATTGCACTGCTCTCCAGTAAGGGGTGCTGTGGCTCACTAATTGATTTTTTTTTGCTCTTTGAAGAACATAGTAGTTTTATGGGGCTGGAAGAGCTCACTACCTGTGAGACAGCAAAGGAGATCCAAAAAGGATCATGTCAGAAGAATTCCTTGAATTTGTTTTTGAGGCTGCAACAACTGGGGCACCTGAGCAGGTTGTCGGGCTTGGAAAACAACACAAAACGTTCCAAGAAAAGCTGATACAGGGAGGCAGATTTTGAATGTCCATACAGAATTTTCTTTCTGAAAGCCAAAAGCATTAGAGAATTTTTTGAAAAAGTACTCCAACAAATCTATTGATTTTTGCATCTGGTGAGGGGTGGCTGGGTTACTGCATTGACCTGGGGAAATATCCCATCAGGATAAAAAATGTGTCACAGAGCACGGAATTAGGATGAAGCACACTTCTGCCATAACCCCACGTGTGTGTGTGTGTGTGTGTGTGTGTGTGTGTGTGGGACATTTTATTAATCCAAGATAACTGATGCCAGTAGACACCCTCACCCAAACCAAATCCATTTTGATAGGCGTTTTGAGGGGAGGAATTTTTCCATGAAAGTTAAAAGCAATGAAGTCAAGTCAAGTAAATCCACTTCTGAGGATTCCTCGCCTAAGAAAACCCCAGTGAAATTATGGGGCTGCCATAAGTCAACAGGCAACTTGAAGGCACATACACAAACAATATAACACAGGGTCTAAGGACCCTAAGGGACCAGATTCCTCTGATCTTGGAGGCTTAGCAGGGTCAGCCCTGAATAGCACTTGAATGAGACACCACCCACAAGTCACAGGTGCTGGAAGCTAGGTCATTTCCGCACTAAGCTGTTACAGTGCGATGATTCCACTTGCAACGTCCTATGGAATCCTGGGGTTTGCAGTTTGGGGAGGGGCCGGCCGGCCCCTCCCCAAACTGCAAACCCCAGGATTCCATAGGACGTTGCAAGTGGAATCATCGCGCTATAACATCTTAGTGCAGAAATGGTGTATGTTTCAGAGGAAGGAACTCGCAAAACCACTTCTGAGTATTGGTTGCCTGAGAAAACCCTGTGAAATTTGTGAGTTCACAATAAGTCAACGGGCAAATTGAAGTCTCTCTCTCTCACACACACATATACATCTAGTTTAGCAAGGCACTAGAGAGCTCTAGTGCCATGCTAAACTGCAAATCCCAGGATTCCAATGGATGTAACCTTGGAATTTTAAGTATTATAACTGTGTGGGGCAAACTGGCTCTTAGCTCTGACTACCTGCCTACCTACGTGGCAGAATTCCCCTTTCAATCAGAGCATTTTATGGCTCCAACAGTGACAGGATGAGGCCCGAGGCGTGTTTGTAACAATTGCTTGCAAGCTCTGGAGGAACGAGCCCAACGTGGTGCCCTGCCCAGAAAAATAAGCCAGTGATTTTGACTAGTGAGATAATCTGTCAACAGTTAGGTGTTATCTGACCAAAACCGGAGATAAAAAAGTTTGCACAGAATGTGTGTCACCACCTGGATGCCGAAACAGCACCAGAAGCTGAGCTTCCAGATTCAACACACCTTTAAAAAGAAATAAATCTATACTCAAATTTATGCCCCTCCTTTCATTCTGTGCTGGTTATTTTTAACTGTGGTTTGTTTGTTGTTTTTAATATGCATTCTAACTTTGTTTCAACTATTACCTGCTTATTTAATTTGTGTTTTAACTTTTGTATCTTACAGTTTTTAAACTATGTTTTCTTTGTTAAATTACTGTAAGCCACTTTGAGTCCTTCCAGGGAAAAAAGCAAGATACAAACAAAGATAATAGTAGGAGTAGTAGGAATAAGCTATTTAAATATCAAAGTGAAACTGCAAAATGCATTTTTAAAGTTAGACTTGTGTATTTGAAGTATCAAATAATTTTGTTTTGCTTATGAATGCCACTTGTAAAAGCGGTAACCCGTCCCTGAGCTGGTCTTGGGCAATGCGCTATGAACAACATCACAACTTCAGGGGTGAGTTGCGTCAGTCAAGAAGAGGGATGACTCCATTTCCTCCACTGGGGCTGGACATGACACATCGCTCTTTCTCTCCATATACATCTGTCTATGTATCCCCAACAAGGGGAGAGAGGAAACGCAGTTGAAGAAGAGCAGTCAGTGGCCATTTCCGCACGAGGCTGTTGTAGCGCTGTGATCCCACTTTCAACCTCCTATGGAATCCTGGGGTTTGCAGTTTCGGGAGGGGCCAGCCGGCCCCTCCCGAAACTGCAAACCCCAGGATTCCATAGGAGGTTGAAGTGGGATCACAGCGCTACAACAGCCTCGTGCGGAAATCCGAAGTGTCTTGGAACAGCTGTGAAGCCACAATGTCATTTCACAACAGAACTGGCTCACTCTTCTCTCCTTCCCGGCCCATCGTCCCACGAGGTTGTGCAGACTTAGAAAACCCCGGGGTGTAGCTACAGCTGGTTGTGATGGCAAAAGGAGGTTTTGCCTCCTCCCAAGAAAGAATTCTGCCCCACGAAAGAAATTCTCCTTTGGTCCTCAAGTTTCTAACATTGCAGTAACTTAAGGAATCATTTGAGCCTTTAGAGCAGTGGTTCTCAACCTGTGGGTCCCCAGATGTTCGTGGACTTCAGCTCCCAGAAGCCCCAGCCACTATGGTCAATGCTCAGGGCTTCTGGGAGCTGAAGTCCACAAACATCTGGGGACCCACAGGTTGAGAACCACTGCTTTAGAGATACAGCTGAGGTTCCCAAAGAGGACGGCGAAAGGCCAAGGGACCCCAGGAACGCCAATGCAAAAAACAGAAGAATTTTAGGTAGGCGAGATTCTCTCTCTTTGCAGTGTTAAAATTTGAAGACTGAAAGAAAATTCTATTTGGTTGTTGCTGTGTGCCTGCAAGTCATGTCTGACTTATGGAGACCCTAAGCCAAGCCTATCACAGGGTTTTCTTGGCAAGATTTGTTCAAAGGGGTTTTGCCCATGCCTTCCCCTGAGGCTGAGAGATTGTGACTTTCCCAAGGTCACCTGGTGGGTTTCCCTGGCTGAGCAGGAATTCAAACTCTGGTCTCCAGAGTTGTAGTGCAGTGCTCAAACCGTTACACCACAATGGCTCTGATATTTACGGGTACAGAATTTTTTTATCTGAAGGGCTACACTCCTGAGAAACCCTCTGTTGGCTCACACTAAAATGCATTTATTTGTTCAGCTGCACCAGCCCAACGTTTCTGGGAAGGCTTCAAGGAAGGGCACAAAGTCCGTGGTGCTGACTGATTCTCAAGCCTCACCAAACAGGGGACATCCTGGGCTCTTCTGGAGAAAGTAGATGAGGATGTATAGTTACTGCGAACTTGGCACGCCCATGTTGCAAAATCTTCACTGGCTACCAATTTATTTCCAGCCACACTTCATGGTGCTGACTGGGGCCTATAAAAGCCTGATGCCTGAGAAAAACCACGTCTCCTTCTACAAGGCTATCTGAATGTTTAAGATCCTTGGAGAAGAGCTTTCCCTCAGGCCATTTCTGCTCTAGAGTGCTATAGTGCTATTATTCCACTTTCAACATCCTATGGAATCCTGGGGTTTGCAGTTTACGGAGAGGCCTTTGAGGATGACCTTTGAGGTCCTCCCTAAACTGCAAACCCCAGGATTCCATAGGATGTTGAAAGCAGAATAATAGCACTATAGCACTCTAGTGCGGAAAGGTCCTCAGTCTCACCACCCTGACAGGCGTTACAGTCTAACCATCCCTCGCCGGTTTTGTTCCCACAGGGATCAAATAAGTGCAGTTACATCCTCTGTCAGACACTGCTCATTAGCTGGTACACAAAGACACATAGTCCCTGATCCGGCTGATGGTTTATGGTTAACCCGAACAGCAGCCATTGAAGGCCCCATCTTCCATGACCTTGTCCAATACAAAGACAACTAAGTTGGTGGCCACCTTGTGGTGGAGAGTTCCAGAGTTTAACAGTGACCACTGTGCACACAGCTCAGATTGATTTGGTCAGGCACCTTTTGCATGTGGATAAAACATCTCTCCCACAACAACGAGCTCTCTAGAACCTTGGTGCAATGAGTCATGATGTCTCTTCTCCCGGTTGAAACTCTGATTATCTGGGAAATCCCTGAATTTGCCTGGCCCAGCACAGTTCGTGTAAGAATGCACACCAGCTGCTGCTGCTGCTGTGAATCACGTCCCATCCCACCCTACCTGGGTGTATCCAGATCAGCAGCTTTCTTGCCTGATCTCGTATCATCCCAGCCTCTTCTACTAGCTGACCAGCCTTTGTTTTCACTTTGCTCAAAACAGAAGCCATTGCACAACCGGCTGTTTTTCACAAACGGGCTTTGTGGATCATTTCTAATCACATACATCGTCACAGTGTATTTGGATTCGCCATCCTGCCTTCAGGCTGCACTTAAGGAAAAGCAAAGTTGTGGCAATGTTGGCTATCAAGAGAAATAATATCCAAAGATCCCCATAAGTATTGTTGTTGTGTGCCTTCAGGTCGTTTCCAGCTTATGGAGTCCCTATCACGGGGTTTCTTGGCAAGATTTTTTCTGGCTGGGTTTGGTTTTGCCTTCTTCTGAGGCTGAGAGAGAGTGGCTAGTCCAGTGTCACCCCGTAGGGTTCCAGGACTGGGCAAGGATTTGAATCCTGGTCTCCAAAGTCATAGAACATTTCTGCACAACACTCTTATAGTGTGATGATTGCACTTTCAACCTCCTATGGAATCCTGGGGTTTGCAGTTCCAGGAGGGGCCACCTGGCCCCTCTCGAAACTGCAAACCCCAGGATTCCATAGGAGGTTGAAAATGGAATCATCGCACTATAAGAGTGTCATGCGGAAATGGCCATAGTCCGATGCTCAAACCAATATGTCATGCTGGCTTGCCACATTAGTGTCCTAGCTTTTTAAAGAAATGAAACCCAAAGTGCTCCAAAAAGAAATGTGGGCCAGCTATTGAGATCCTGAGATTTTACATTGACTGTACAAAATTTACAAAAAGCAAGGGGAGACATGGGAGACTGCGAATGAATCCCAGGTGTCGTAAGC
Source organism: Iguana delicatissima (assembly GCA_948472985.1). Classification (NCBI taxonomy): domain Eukaryota; kingdom Metazoa; phylum Chordata; class Lepidosauria; order Squamata; family Iguanidae; genus Iguana; species Iguana delicatissima. The sequence continues at coordinate 429,825 of CAOKZL010000608.1, read as the reverse complement.
TGCATTTCAGAGGACGGAACTGGCAAAGCCGCCTCTGAGGATTTCTTGCTTAAGATGACCCCAGGAAATTTGTGGGGTTGCCATAAGTTGACAGGTGACTTGAAAGTGCACTCACACACACACACACACACACACACACACGGGAAGGGAGAGGAGGGAAAGGGGGAAACTGGTTTGTTGTGGAGTCAACACCCATCTGGGTGCTGCTGACCTTCTTAGCTGGAATGCAAGACAGGGGCTCTGTGGACACCTCCCCAACAAGTAAGGTGATGGTTGTAGGTCTCGCTAGGAGTATCCCCCCCCCGCCAACCACAGGAATGCTGGGTGCAAGACAGGTGAAGAAATCTGACCCTCCCTTTTTGAAAATGCAGAGTTTGCTGCAAACACGGAACTGTTTGTTTTCAAGAGCTCAGCGTGGAAGGAGGGGCGGGAAAGCACATCTCAACACAACAACAGAACTGACTCATCCACGTGGAAGCTGCTCCCAGATATGTGGCTCTGAAGGGGGCAGGTAACACAAGTGACAAAACTGTCTTAATTTGTTAGTTTCTGAGAGCTGCCATTTTTGCAAACTCTGGTTGTCACTTTGGCAAAGAGCGAAAGCAGTGATATTTTCCAAGCTGAGCCGGGCTCTTTGTTCGCTTGTTCTTTGTCCCAGTACTGCGAACTCTGACCACCAGCAGCAGTGGATCCCTGGTTCTTCCCTTCCCAGCAGGAATCTTTCCCATCTTCCTGTAGTTCCCTTCTGCTGCCTAAAATATCCAAGTCCAGAGTGGCTCCAAAATGAGAAGCAGTTCTGTTTAGCTTGGAGAAGTGAAGACGGAGAGGTGAACCACCACTGAACCATCTTTAAATATTGGAAGGGGTGTTGTGTAGAATATGGAGCCAGCTGGTTTTCTGCTGTGCCAGACGCTAGAACAGGAACTAGTGGATTCAAATGACAAGAAAAGAGATTCCCTCTAAACCACACTGGGAAGAACTTCTTGACTGTAACAGTTGTTTGAGAGTTGGATTGGGTGGCCCTTTGGGGTCCCTGACATTCGAAGTCACCCAGTGGGTTTCCGGGACTGAGAGGGGTTTCAAATTCTGGGCTCCCAGAGTCCTCCTCCAGCAGTCAAACCACTACACCAACAGTGGCTCTTAAATAAGAATTCTGCTCCTAAATTAAATTTTCTTTCAGTTTCTAAATGACACTGAAAAACACCCACACCCAGGACTCTTCTATCTGCTTTCTTTGCCTGCTCTTTTTCTTGGCATACCTACACTCTATAAACCCTCTGCTCAAGTTTTAAGTGGACTACAAGGCTGGAAACTTGAGGACTGAAGGAAAATTTCACAGAGGGGACAGAATTCTTGTTGTGGGGGCCAGTGCCTTCGTCTTACCCCCTTTTCACCCCTGCTGATGGCAACAAACACATTGTAAACTGCGTAGGGAGTGCTTAGCATTGCTGAGCGGTGTAGAAACGTACCTGCTGTTGCTATGTTGCTATAACGCCAGGTGGGATCCTGGGATCTGCAGTTAGCTCTCTCAGCCATTAGGATTCCGTGGAATGCTGCCATGGCAGTTAAAGTGGAATCATAGTGCTATAACCATGTAGTGTGAAAGGGCCTGCAAGCCAAAGAGGGGGGCACCCAAAGTTCCATGTTTAAGGATGGTCTCAGTCTCCACCTCTTTGACATGAAAGGCAAGCCAGGAAAAGAAACTACCTTGGAAAGAAGGCACATTCCTGCAAACTGTATGAGAAGCTCTCCTTCGGCCACCCAGAACGAGGGCTTTGCCAGATTGGCTGAGAGTCACTATAAGCAGCTCCGGAATCTGGCTGGCCGGCCGGCTGCCCTGCCTCGATCTCTCTCTCTTTCTCTCATTCTGTACCGAATATTTATAGAAACAATGACAGATGGTTATGGGTTGCCATCTTTTAAAGAACCCTGCTGGATTCAGGGAGGCAGAGCCAGAGATTTCAGGGCGAAGCATAATCATAATTAAAAAAAAGAAGCCCACCCTCTCTTACAAGGGGTTTGCCACAGGACAGAGATAAAACCAGCCAGTGGGACAGAGGGAGGAACGTAAACCCCCTGATTAGGGATGCAAATCTATCATCTGGAAACACTGGAAGAAATCATTTCCAGTGTTTTCTTCCCACTGAGCTGGTTTCCTCTTGTGACAGACGTTAAGACCTGAACCAATGGAGGATGATGGTGATGATGATGACTGATCTGTTTTGCAGATTACCTGGTGTTGGCAATTGCACTATTCCAATTCTTTCCTAGGAGTCCAAAGGCCCAAAGTTTTTTCATTTTCCCTAGTTCTTCAAATTGCTGGATGGCTCTTAGAACAGAATTCACCACGTTCATTTTATCCCCCGTTCCTTTGTTCCTGATCTTAATTGACCCCCAGTTTAAGTGAACTGAACTGATTCACACTTAAAATGACATCAACTGTTATGGTCTTTCTGTCTGTTATTTTTTGCTTTTTGTTCCGTAAGGACCTCAAGAACATTTTTTAACAGGGCGGTGGATGATGCGCCTCAGATGGTTGACACACATGATTGTGAAAGTTTCCTGTGAAGAACAAGACATGATGGCAATGTGCTGCTGGGTGGGAGATAGAGGAAGATGCAGCTGCTCACGTCCAAGCCATCTCGACTCTCCGTCTGGGCTGAGATCAGCGAACAGTTGACTGGCCCATCTGGAATTCCCTTGAAATGTGACATCTCAGTTCCCAGCCTCCACTTCTGTGTCTTCCTTTTAAAGTCAGGAGAAGGGGATGCTTCCTCTGGGGCTGGCTGAGGTTTGTGGGAAACAGCTCCTATTCCAGAACAACCAGGGCTACAGAGCCCAACAGTGCGAGGAGGCAGCCAAGTTAACCAAATGGCCCAGAATTGAAGCCAACGATAGTCTCACATTGGGTCGAACCTCCAAATATTGTTGGGGTGCAAGTCACATACATACTTACTCTTCGGTCAGGCAGCCCCCCACATTTGCTAGGGTTAGGGGCACAGGACCCTGCAAAAGTGGAAAACCCACAAATATCAAAATGTGTGTGTGTGCGCGTCTGGGGGAAGGATGCTGACCCAGCAAAAACTTTCAAGCATGACGCATGAAGATAAAGCAGAGCACTTCTGGTTTACCCTAGATGAGGGAAATCTATCAGGAAGATGCTGTAAATTGTGGCATTTGTGGTCATAGTTCTCAGGGGTGCCTGTATGAGGTGGCTTAACATTTCCAAATGGTGTTTCTGTTGTGCAGTTGACCTTCTGTGTTCACAGGTTTTGCCTTCACAAATGCAACCAAACACTGGTCTCCCAGAGCTGACGTCCAACACTCAAACCATGATACTATACTGGTTCTCTCTGACCTGTCCTGTCTCCCCCAGAGAGAGACAGGTCTTTAAAAGCCTGCAGTGGCACCAGCCCAGACAGACCAACGGGTGAAGGAAGAAACTGCTGGGTTCTTCAGTCTCAATCTCTCCTTTTTTTTATATTGCTGGGAAAAGTTGTTTTTGGGCATCTATAACTTCCTGAGAAGCCCAGCCACAAAGCACGGGGTTTGTTCTCCCAACCTGGGATGCCCGTTTCTGAGAAAAAGAAACTCTTTGCTATCAGAAATGAAAGCAAGGCCAAGAAAGGAGGAGGAAGCCTGACTCCCGTGACGTGGCAGACGTTCTAATGCCAGTCTTGTGATCTGCCAGTCTGCTGGGAGCGCAAATTGGCAGAGCTGCTTCCCTTCCAAAGTCATGCATCGTGATGTCACTTCTTTCAAGATGTCGCAAGATTTAAAGGGGCCAAACCCCTTTAGCCAAAAATGAACCCAGTGTTCAAAACCCGAGAATCATCAAGTGGCAGGAACTAAGTCCGGGCCAATGGCAGCTCTGGAGAACGGCTGTCTTTTGAAAGAAGCAAGGAAGACCAGGGTGTAGTTGGCTGTTGGTCCAGGGGCCAGAACAGGACAGATTGCCAGGCCCTGCTCCTTCGATGCTTCATGGCTGCCTCCCTTCCGGGCTCAGAGGACTGGAGGCAAAAGATGGAACAGAACCCACAAGCCCACCAAAGAGCATGGAAGAGTCCCCCTCATTTGAATGACAACGCCCAGGTTCCCCTACCCAGAATTTTGGAAGACACCTTCCAGAATCTTCCACGGGATGGCTGGAGGATTAGGGGAACTGTTGCCCCCAATTTTAAAAGCAACATCTCCAAGCTCTGTATGTTATCGTGTAGGTGGGGATGCTTTTGCACACTAAGCTAAACCTCTGGCACTGGAGTTATCCTGCACACGACAGAGAGAGAGACCGCGAGTGAGCGCTCTGGGTTTTAGTCCAAACTTTAATAGGGCTGTCCAGAGTGTGGAGCCTATTTTATAGGAGAGGCTTCAGAACCTTGGATAACTTCTGGCAAGATACTACGACACAAGACTGCCACTGAACTATTACTATGTGCACAGAAGTGGAAGGAGACAGACGTTACTTTATAGTGTTATATATAATCTGCACTAGGAAAACTGGACGCTGATGTATATTTCTTTTTTCTTACTATTTTTATTGTCTTCAGTCATTTTTTTGTACTTAGGCCATTTCCACACTAAACTGTTATAGTGCTATTATTCCACTTTCAACATCCTGTGGAATTCTGAGGTTTGCAGTTTCCTGAGGCCCAAGAGCTCTCTGGCCGGGAATCCTAAATGCCCCTCTCTAAACAGCAAACCCCAGGATTCCACAGGAGATTGACGATGAAGTGATAGCACTACAATGATGTAGTGTGAAAATGGGCTTAGTGTCCTTTTTCTTTCCTAGATTCATAGCTTTATTCTAGGGAAGAGCTGAGAGAGAGGACTGGCAGGAAGAGGTGGAAAATTATCCTTAGGAGTATCCGTTTAAATCACAGGGGGGTCAGGATAGGTAGTTGAGGACACTTTGGGACACCCAAACCATCTCACCCTATTCCTGCTTCCCACTCTGAGGCATTCTTGACTCTTCAGGCTAAGCGCTGTGGCACTCCTAACACCTGCTGGTGTGCAAGAGTTTGCATCGGTTCACATCTGTCCAGAGAGAAGACCATGGAAAATGTCCCCAGCGTGGTTGTGGCTGTGTGTTGGGAGTAGAAGGGGGTGAACTCAGGACACAGAAGGGGAGGGAGCAATGGGGAAGATTGCTGGGCGCAACCCTCGCCCACTCCCACCCTCACTCCACCCTGCTGGCCTCAAGGTACTGGCGGCTGTTTGGGTTCCTCTTTTGCTCTCCTAAGGTGGCTCTTCCACCAAAGTTTCCACAGGCAAAAGAATACCAGTGAGTCAGCTCTCGGAGACAGAAAAACAAAAGCATGCTCTTGAAACACACATGGAGCAATGGCTCCCTCTCAGCCTTCCGGAGGTGAGCCAACACCTTTCGGAGCAGGTTGTTCAACTATCGTCTTGCGAAAAAGGCACGGCATTGACTCAGGTTAAAGGAAGGGTTGGAAGGGGACAACTGGGGGCAGCGCGGGACAGGTCTGTGTGGAGGAGACAACCTGAATCAGCTAAAAAAAAGGGTGTCATTCACACTGCAGACGGGAACAGGTTTGCAAACAGGAGGAACCAATATTTTATAACCCCCACCCAGGCAGATGGGACATTGTGGCCCTCCAGAGTCATCTTTGGGGGCACACAAAAGACTGCATACCTTTGTCAGGACCCACTGTTTTTGCTTGTTTTACTTTTAAAGCGCATGCACATGGATGCCACTATCTAAATAAACGTAAACATAAACCAACAACAGCAACAGTCATGTTGTTAGGTTTAGTTTCCTATTGAGAAAGCAGGATATATTGCATGCCCTGCTTCAGAGAACTACAGGAGAACAGGGAACCAACTATTGAAGCTGCCGAAACTTATTCTGAGAGGCCAAGTTCCTGTTTTCCTTGGATGGATCCTTGAAAGTTCAGCCTAAAACCCGGACTGGATTCACTGCCCAACTGCCATGGAGCCACCAGCCACTGCTCCACTGAACACTCCCTTCAATGGAGTGCTGTGGGAGATGGTTGCAAAAGACTGTGCAGGCACATAGGAAGTGATTGCTGTTGTGTGCCTTCAAGTCATTTATGATAGGCAAACCTATCGCAGAGTTTTCTGGGGCTGAGAGTGTGTGACACACCCAAGGTCACCCAGTGGGTTTCCATGGCTGAGCAACGAATTTAACCCTGGTCTCCAGGGTCATAATCCGATACTCAAATTGCTGCACTACATTGACTCTGGTGTAAGAAGCAGTGGCAGAAAATCAAGGCCAGCTTCCACCCTCGCTTTGTTTTTCCCCTGGTTGACTACCCAGCCTTGGCGTGCAACACTTATCAGAACATCCCTGACCCAGTTATGCAAAGGTCTCTGCCTCCTCCCTTCCTGAGAGATGCCGCCTCTGCATTACGGTGGATGCTGAAGCTTTTGTATGGTACTGTGCTGGATCGTGGGCCAGTTCGGGATTTCCTGGCAGGAACCCAGGTGCCGCTGAATATGAAAATTAGGATTCTCTGTGCCATCGTATTTCCAGTTGCTATTTCTGGTTGTGAAAGCTGTGAAAGACAGCGAAGAAAGCTGATGGGAAGAAAATCAACTTATTTAAAATGTGGTGCTGGAGAAGAGTTCTGTCAATGCCATGGACTGCTAGAAGGATAAATAAATGAATATCAGAGCAAATCAAGCCTGAACTCTCCCTAGAAGCCAAGATGACTAAACTGAGATGGTCATACTTTGGCCGTATCATGACAAGAGATGACTCACTAGAAAAGGCAATAACGCTCGGTAAGGTTGATATCCTATGAAAGCAGAATCCATCTGCTCTTGGAAGCTAAGCAGGGTCAGCTCTGGTTAACACTTGGATGGGAGAGTGCCAGTGAGTACCAGGTGCTGTAGGCTCAATTTCAGAGGAAAGAATTGTCAAAACCATCTCCGCATATTCTTGCCTAGGACCACGGATTGTTACCCAAACATTCTCAGCTTCCCCACTCATCCCCTTCCCCCTCCTTCCCCCCTACACAGCAAAGCACCCAAGCGCTGAAGTATGACGATAAACATGGCAGGGAGAGCGCAGCCAACCTGGCACTCATTCGTAAGGTCACCATGTCATGGTTGACTTGATGGCAGTTACAAATTCCTAGAGGTGGCAATGACAGGAAGCAGGAAGAACGCCCCATCTAGTCCCGTCTTTTCAGCTGACATTTCGCCAACCTCTTCCGTGATCCTTTTCCTGCGGGATCCTTTTCCCTGAACAGGCAAAGTTGTGTCAGTTGCCGCTCCAGAAAATGCCCCAAGCCTTTAAGGGAGAGCTTGGGACAGTATCAATTTTTGGACAGCTCCCAAAACTCACCAGCCAGCTTTGCTGGATTTTTCTGGGGGAAGATTTGCCACTGTGGTGATAACCTCTATGGAACTTGATCTGGCTCGGGAGACCGATCTGTCAGAGGTCAGCAGGGCATGTTAGCCACACAGACCCTCCACAAAACATTGCAGGCTGCCTCCAAGAACCCAATGGCGTAGGGCTTCTTGGAAACCTTGGGTGGCCTTACTTTAATAAGTCATGCGTAGTGCATATTTTGTCATCAGCAATGTCCACTCATGTCCCACCTCTTCACGCAAAGGTCTCTGCCCATTTGGCCCTGGCCCAGCCAATCCAGCCGTGCCAACCATTCCCTTCACCTCGCCGTCACCCATGAGCTGGTCTGATTGGATGGAAGTTGGTCAGAGTTTATAAATAAACAAAGGCAGGAAACCACAACCCACGGTGAGTATCATTATCCTTTGGAGAGGAGACACCTTAATGAGTCATTTCAGTGAAGGGAGAAAAAAAGAAAGAAAGAAAAAATACAGCTGGAATCTTGCTCCAGGTCACAGCCAAGTAGCCAAACCAGCTGTGCTGAGGCACCCCCCTTTTTTCTTATAAATATTGACACAGTCACCCAACAGGTGAAGAAGAACGTGTCCTGAATTAAACGGCGGCCAATAAGGCAGAACCTTCTGGATTTTTTAAAGATGATTTTATTTATTGCAGTGGCCAGAATCCTGTTGCTGTCTCATACATGCCTAAATTCTCTCATACAAGAGAATTTTTGTCCAACGCGCCATTCCCACATTCAGTCCAAAGAGGCCAAAATGGAATTGCACGTGCGGTGCTAGTGTGGCTGGTTGCACCTGCCACATAATGCATGCTGCCTACGGCCACACATGGTGCGCTCTGTCTCCTTGTTGTGGGATCCCAGCCAATGTGTGCATCCTTCTCTGTATCTATGGGTTTCAGGGGAGGGACATGGGCAGGTTTTTTTCTACAACACTGAAACCATTCAGAACAATTAATACATAGAAATCTACATCAGAATCAAATGACGGCCAATGGGCTAAAGCCTCAAGAGCCATATTTTAACTTGGGCCTAAAAATGAGACAAACCGCCTGTACTTGGGAGGGACCGTTCTGACTAATCCTCTCTTGTTCTACTTGTTCAGCTGATTTAAAAATACTCCATTCTCTCTCCTGCTTCCCTCCCAGTTTCCCCCTTTGCCCTCAGCTTATCTCAATTGCTGCAAACTCTGTTCAAAGCACACCAAGTAGTTTGCAGCCAAGTAACACAGCAGAGGAGAGAGCAGGGTGCGGACTCTTGTCCTTCCCAGTAGGCTCAGGCAAAAGTAAGCTCCTGCAACCTCCCCCGAGCTTATGGTTTCTTCTTCATTCATAGCTTTTGCCATCTTGACCAAACGCTGGTGTCGCCTAGCGGCACATGTCCCTGTCTCCAGCTGTGAAGTGTTGGAGGGTATGGGTCAGTGCCAAGCAGATGAAGGCACTGTGCAACTGGGGTTCCTGTCCCATATCTCCACCTGATGCAGAGGTCTCATTGGTGGGATGAAAAGGTGGGTTCCCCTGGAAGACCTCAGGACTCAGGCAGGCATACATGGGGATTGGGGAGACACAGTTTCAAACATGGAAATCCCAAGCCACTGAGAGCTTGGATGCTCCAGGGAAGCTTTGCCAATTAGTTTCTTAGGCACAGCTTCTCTGTGTGACTTCCCTTCCTATCCTTTGTCCTTCCGCTAATGAGCAGGGTCAGTCCCTCCAATGGGCAGATGCTCTGTTTGTCTTGACATCACTGACTTTGGGAAGGAGGGAACTTACGTCTTCTTAACATTTGACCTATGGAAACCAGGGCCTCCTCGCGCGTCACACTTCTCCCTCCAAACAACAAAATCACTTTAGTCTCCTCACCCCATGCCATGGAAATGGAACCTATGGGTCTCCAGATGTGGCTGAACCACAACTCCCATTATGGCTGCATATAGGCTGAGGCTGATGGGAGAGGGAGTTCAGCAACATCTGGATAACTGCAATGAAGAACTTCTTTACTTCAAGAGCTTGGAGAGCGGTGAACTCAGCTGCTTTTGTGGTCTGGACGGGCATCCTTCAGGAGTACCATAGCTGTGTATTTGTGTGCAGACAGGGGTTGGATTAGATGGCCCTTGCCGCATGCTGCTGTTAAAGGCACAGCTGCTGACACAGGTTGAAAAGTTGGCAACACCAGTGGTAGCAATTTACTGTTTCTCAAGTGGCTGTTGACACAGAGCGTGTTAGTCAACTGACTGTCACCATTTCCTTTCTATGGCTGCCGGAGTCCGCACGGGCTCATTTCTCATCTGCGTCTCTTTAAAAACATTTCCACCTTCTGGCATCCATTCAGCAGGCAGGTATGCACACGCCACATAACACTGTCGTCTGCCCTCAGTTTCCTGCCTCGGGGATGGGGGAGAATCTGAGACCATCGCTGCTCCTTGCTTTTTGAAAGGCTGCCCTGAGATGCTGCCATAAATAGATGCCTTAACGAGGAGACTCATTTCCGGAGCACCTTTTTGCTTGGCCCTGGCCTGATTCACAACAGCGGGTGGCTTCCTTGTCACCTGAGCAGTCGGTCTGGAAAATATTTCTGAACCTCAACAAAGCCGCTACACACAATGGAGATGGGGTGTTGCATTCAGGCCTAAGGGACAGATTCACATGGAGCACTGGGAAAGCCCAGCACACGCGCCGTGAAAAGGCCACCACACTTGATTGCTTCCCTGCTTTCAGTTATGTAGGGTTAGGCCTGGTTAATACTTGGATGAGAGGCCACCAAGTAATACCATGGATCTCTCTCCATGTAGTCCTAGGAAAAGAAACTTGCCCATAGCCCTGGAGAGAAACTTCTGCCATAAATCAGATATGACAGTACTGGGCTTAGGGGACCAAAGTTCTGACACGACATAAATCTACTACAGCTTGAGAAGCCCTTATCGGGAAATCCAAAAACCTCCCAAACCCAAAACTTTTTGCCACCTGCCACTCGCTTCCACCTTTGAGGCAGCGGCTACAGTGCCCCTGCTCATTTGTCTCTCAGATCCTCAGTCTCTTTCCAGCCTTGCATCTCTTACACAGCTTTTTGGGGAAAGGAAGGCTATAAAAATGGGGCGCTGGAGATCTCTCCAGGCCAGGATAGTCCCTGGTATCTGTTGTGGTAAACCCTTGGTTAGTAAGTGCTATAAACTCACATTACTAATCACATTTTTGAAGCCTGTAAGGAATGACAAGCACAGGTACACACATATGCTTAACCACTCAAGTTCACATGCCTCCAAAAACAGCTTGAGCAACCCGAGTGAATCAGCCTCCTTATCTCATGGTGTAAGCTGCGGTCTCCGTCTTGGTTTCCAGGAAACATATGAGGTGAGAAGTCGTATTGCCTAGGTCACCTTTGCGAGAACAAGAAAACCACTACTTCTCTTTCTTCTGCATCACATTGATTTCCCAGGTCTGGGTGGCTCAGGAGAGATTTCCCAAGTTGGGACTGGTCACGCCGACACAGCACCGCAACACACTCAAAAGGCTTTGAGGCATGGACTTGGTAAGCTGGTTTGAAGTCAGGTCCACATTGCATCAGAGCACCGGTGGAGTGTAAGGTTCGACCAGTGTACTTCAGCTGGAGGCCAAAGGTGGCTCCTTTGCCTAAGGTGCGCAACAGCAACGCAATAGTGCCTTGTGGCACTCCTACAGCCAGTCATTGAGCCCGCTGCAGAAATGCATTGTGCAAGGATGTACGTTGCGCAGGAAGATACTGGATACCTCTTTGCACCATTCTGAAAAGTACTTAATTATGCAAGTGTAAGGAAGCAAGAGAGCCAGTGCGGTATAATGGCTTGAGAGTTGGAAAAACTTGGGTTCAAACCACCAGCTGGCCATGGGAACCCACTGGATGACCTTGGGCAGGTCACAGTCTCTCAGCCTCAGAGGAAAACAAGGGTAAACCTTCTCTGGACAAATTCTGTGAGGAAAACTCCATGATAGCTTCGCCTTAGGGCTACTGTAAGTCAGTAATGCCATCTTGGCTATTGATGCAATTCTGCCAAACAGCTGCTCTCCAAGGTTCGTGGTGTGGAGACTTTGCCAGCATTGCTACTTAAGATCTTTGTAAAACAAACATATATGGAGCTTCAAAACTCCATCTGTTTTTTTTTTTTTTAGTAGCTACCAAGTCCACCAATCAGGCACCAACTTCAAAAGGGTGGCCTATTAGCAGACAAAGCTTGTAACCTTCTGCACCCCATAAGCTGCATACCAGGACAAGCTGCACACCAAGTACAAACCTCCAAAAAAGCATCAGCGACCATTATATAGAGACTGCTGCTACTCAATGTAGCAGCTGAATTCTTGTTATTTCAGCCTTGTAATTGTAGATTTTTAATTTTGAAAATCACCTTGAGAAAGGTAGCTGGTTGGTGTCAAGCATTTACAAGTTGCATTCATTTATTTCATTTAATTATTGACTTTATATCCCACCTTTCTCCCAGGATGGAATCCAAGACAGCTACTAGCTGTGAGTAATTATAGAAAGCTGCAGGTTGTTTCTGAAAAGCAGTTCAGCTAACCCAAAGGGGTACAAGTAGACTTAGTCGGAAGCCTTCTGCTTCCCTCCCGAGGGATGGAAAAGGGCTCACTTTGTCGCACAACCAGGACTCCATAGAGGGGTCCGTGATCTGTGACACACTCAGGATACACAGGGTACACAGTCCTGCAGCTGAAGTAGGAGGCTTGTGACGTGTCTAGCTGGGAAACTGCCCCTCAAATTACGCAGCCTGTGGTGCCTACTTAATTTGGCAGTCTGGCAAGTGAACTCCAACTTTAGACCAGAAGGAAAGACGCTCAGTTCGTCCGTACTGAAAATGCACTCTGCTGTAATTGCACATTTGTAGGGATTGCTCTGTAGTCTGTAAGGAACCCTTATGGATGAGAGCACCAGACAATTCTGAGCCCATCCCTAGGTGTTCATCCCAAACTCCCACATGCTGTTCATTTTTGTTTGCACTGGCTGTCTCCGCCTTGAAATTGCCCTTTTCAGAAGGTCACTTGTGTGCCACTGAGTAAACACAGGATTTTTTTTTTAGCTAGCAGTACCTCCTCACGTTGCCCTGTGTCTCCACCCAATATCTCCTAGCTCCTTGGACTTCTGCATACTTCCTTCTTAACATTTGCTTTCTTGGCCCGTCTCAGTTAACAAGAGGTTGCTGGGAGTTACCTTTAGTTACTTACTTTTGGGGAGATAAAAAGGGTGCAACAAAGTGGTAATTGTATTACCTTTTTCAGTCGAGTAGGCTACTTTCAAAATCTTACTTTTAATGGGTATATTAGAGGAACTTTCACAATTTCTTATCAGTTCAGGCCTCTCCTTCCAAAGAAAAAACTAATAGTGGCACAAACAATGTCACACATCACGTTTTCACTGTTACAAAAGGCAATAGCAAGGGTTACTGTTAACAAACAATGGAACAAATTACTTTAACAAGGTAACTTTCCACGTGACTGGCTGTTTGAAGGAATTTTTCTGCCTATATGTTTTGATATACCATGTACACTATTCTGTAAAGCAGAAGTGCATCTGCATTTGGCACCCAAAGCTGTCCTTTCCAGCCCTTGGCCACTCCCGATTCCTCTCAGCTTTCCCCTTTCTGACAATTCCCCTTTTAAACAGATTGCACGGGATTCCTGGAACACACACATTAAAAAGGCCATTTTTCAAAGTCAGATATGAACTCCCAGGTATTTTTAATATTTCGCTGTAGTTCTCTGGCGTTTGAGGTAGCCAAGAAAGCTCAAAGGGCCAGGGCAAGTAAAGAAAAAGAGCTCCGTAGTCCCTGCGCAACTGTCCGTAAGTGTTTCCGAGTTAAAGAGTCTCAAGGAGTTGTTAGAACATTGTGCAAACGCTCTCTTCCCTTTTTCCTAAAGTCAACAAAGCAGACCAAGCTAAACCAATACAAATTGCCATCCGTAACTGGCACTGGTCCACCATGTCTGTCAAGAGTTTTAAGGGCACTGGCAATAGAAAAAGCAGGTGGCCTACCAACACCCATGGGCAAAAGCTCAAGCCTCCCAACAGCTCTTGGAACTTCACAAGAGAAGGGGAACCCCTGTCTGTGTTACAGAGATGTCAGCGGTGATGAAATTCACAAGCTCTTCAGAAGCACATAAAAAACAAAAAAAGCTGGCCTGACTCCTTTCTTGCACCGTTGCTTTTGACTGCCGTCTTTAATCCTGCTGTCTTTAATTCACCCCTCCTGACTTGATGTCTTCCAAATATATTGGACGACAACCCTGATAATTTCCAAGCAGCCCCTGGACACTCTGCTTTCAGATTGTGCAAATTGTAGTCCCCAAAAATTTGAGGGTGGCAGCTTAGGGAAAGGAGCCGTATCCTGCAGTTACAAGAGCAACCAAATTATCCAGTTGTGCCAAGAGAAGGGCGCAGCAGAATTCCCCCGTCTGAGTCTGGCTGCGAGGAAGACAAAGCTAGAATAGAGAGGCAGCAAAGAGCCACAAGGTTCTCTCAAGCTTCTTCAGTCCTCCCTCTTTGGGCATACTGGCCCAAAAGACTCCTAATTTTGGCAGAAAGGCAGCATATAAATAAATATCATCATCATCACCATCATCATCACCATCATCATCTCACCCCCCCGCCAGTAGCCCCAGCCAATGTCCAGCAACATCTGGAGGGCTACAGGTTTCCCCTTGCCGGGCGTAGTCCTTCTTGCTACTCTTCAACCAGAAGGTCTTTTCTCACTTTGGATCCCCTCTTTTCATAGGATTGCTCTGTTACTTAAACAGAGTGGCTTAAAGGTTGTCAAATCCAAATTTAAGTGGCTTAAATGTTATCATATTTATGAGCTGGAACTCCCTTTTTACGGAGTTTAAAATGGCCCCTTCCTTGCTGCCATTCTGTAAGTGGGCAAAGAACCTTTTTTTAAAAAATCCACAGGATTTGGAGAATTGAAAAGTTTTTAGAGAAATGTCTTTTGAGAGTGTGCTGCATGGTTTTTATTGTACTGTTTTAAAAACTCTTTTTAAAGTGAACATATATGCTTTCAATTATTTTTAGCGTTGTCAACAGTTTATTTCCATTTTAAAGTGTATTTTTGTAAGTTTTAACTAAGTTTTATTTATGCTAAACTGTAAGCTGCCTTGAGTTCTGCTTTTGACAATGTTATGATTGTTATGATCCAGTATGGATCTTGTTCTGTTTCCTGATTACCAAAACCAGCATTATCCAAAATGAGAATGTTTGAGTGTGCTCAGGTTTGCCCAAGGGCTGCATACATCACACTGGAGCAGCATTTAAAGACGGCAGTCACACGTTTAGTTTTCTGTAGCATGACACGCACACAGTCATTCTTCCATCCTGTGCAAACGGAAGAGCAGTTTCTTTCTGAGGGGTAACACAAAAGATTAACTGATCAGAAATAAGTCCTAATATAAATTCAACACCTTTCAATGAGCAGGAATGTCTTTTGAACAGAACAATAACATTAAAGCGCTCTTTAGTAATGAAATAATTTATTTTCTAACAGTTGAACAATACAGAAGTATACATATACACAGCAAGGTCATCTAAAACATGTAGTTTCTAAAAATGCATGTGCTAACTGTAATAAAAAGCACCATTATATGGTCTTGACACAGGATTTTTAATGATGTGGTATTTACATTAGGAACTGAACATCTGAATATTAAATTCCTGTTTCTCCCCATCTGCTGCTCCTCTGTTTAAGCTGCATTTTATTTGGAAGACTCCAAAACTAAACTCAAAAGTTCAGAACAGCAAGTGTTGTTAAGAGCACCTATTTCATCAAAGTTCCTAGGTAAAAAAAAATAAAATAAAAAGCAACAAGAACAAAAAGCAGTAACAACAACAACAAAGCCGAACTTGTCCAGAAGGGTCAAATCTTTGGGCACTTTTGAAAGAAACAGCTATGTTTCAACAAGCATACTCAAGCCACTGAGCAGATGGCAGCCAGGGACAAGCTGACCTGTAAGTGATGTTTAGCCAGATCACAATATTCAAAACAAACAGGTTAGCAAAAGCTAATTTTGGACACAGACATTGGAAGGAGATTTCATTTGCTCAGTAATTTGGGGTGGCTTCGCCTCCAAACCAAAAGCATTACTGATTCACATAGCTGTTCAAAAAAAGCTACCAAATTGCATTAACAGAAAGCAAAACTATTTCTCAGATAAATGCAGCAAGAGAGGATGCAACAGAAAGCACTGGGGAGCAAAAGCACAACTAGATATATATATATATAAAAAAAAGCAGAATTCATCCCAATACAGTAAGTGTCAAAACCTGAAATTTTTTACCAAGGGGGCAAAAGGACTCTGAGTCCCAAAATATTGCTAGACTGTACACCAGATACCTCCGTTTACTGTAATTAGGCAGCAAGCACTTACCCAAAAAACCAAAACAAAAAAAACTTCCCCTCTCATTCATTCATTCATTCATTCATCCCCCACCCCCCTTGCCACTTCCAGAGAATGCAGGGCTTCTTCCTTCTGGCTGTGTTTAGGAGCTCTATGGCAGAGATTTAGTTCTAGAGAGAAACATGACAGATTGAAAGGGGGGAGCTGCAGGGCAAGAGAGACATGCCCTATTGAGAACAAAGTGCTAAATGGCAGTTGGCAGCACACAGCCTGCTAATGCCCAGAGATCTGGAATCTTGCAAGAGGGTGGTAAAGTTTGTGGCACCTAATTGGACATCTCAAATTAAGTGCTTTGAATTCGAATCAAAAAAAGAAGGTATTCGCACCAACCCTGGAAAAAAGTTCACAAGATGCGACTATCAGCACCTTGAAAGCTCTGCTTTATAAAAACAAAAGAAAACAAAACGCAATACCGTAATAAAAGTTCTGGGTGTTCAACACTCAGGAGAAAGGTTCCATCAGGTACAGACAATACTTTTAGGATACTTCAGACTGTCCCTCTGAAACCCATACTTACTTCTCATCAGTAAAGAGCACAAATTTTGGATTTTTTTTTCCCAATGAAGTGTGCCCCAGATTGACTGTTTGCACAGGAAGTTACCAAGTGCAGCAGCATTTAGTGTGATCTTTTTAACATGCACACATACACGCACACATGCACACGCACACATACAAACTTCCAGCTGTAAACACAGGCACAGAAACAATCCCAGCTCCCTTTCAACAATCTACAAAATTAGTTTCCTGCAGCTTATATTAATGCTGGTGGATCAGTGAATTCGAGAGGAAAGGCTGGCTGGACCAGAACGTTAACACTTCTATGGCCCAGTTTACACATTACCCAGGTGATGTGGCTACTCCCACCATCACTCTGGCAGTGTATGGAATTTCAGCTCATGGGGTGGTTAGAGATGGGGCAGATTTGTATGGTTAGGAACCACAACTGTGCTGCCCACCCACAGACACGGTACATACCCACGCAATCTTCCCTCATCCTGTGGGCAGGAGTTCTGATATTACCGGAGGCCACACGTTCAATGGGGCCTATTTTTTCCATCTAAAAGTGGGGACAGCTATCTGAGGGAATTGGGTTGGGTGAATAGCAAAGAGGACCACAGAAGTTTGGAGTTGCCAAGACTAGTCCCAGCCAAGACATTAAAAGGTGTCCCTGGAGCCCGTGGAACAATCTGTTACATCTGTCTAGATGGTTCTGAAACATCACACCTCTTCAGGTTAGTTTTGACATTAGTGCATCATTTGCAAAATTCAACATTTTTCTGTACCACCCAAATTTTGAAAGGGCCACATCCAGACAGTGCAAAGATCAATGAATGGTTCACAATTGGGACAATCAAATCAAATCCCACAGTATTTTAAACTTAAAAAGGAGAGAGAGACACAGAGGGAGAGAGGGAGGGAGAGAGAGAGGGAGCGGGGGGAGAGAGAGGGGGAGAGAGAGAGAAAAGAACAATCCACTGGGAATTTCTCCTACCAAAGTCCACTAAAGTGGCTGCCCACAGCTGTATATATGTCTGCTACTTTCATTCATTTAGTATTTGGGGGAGGAAGAACAGAAGGGGCACGATCCAGGGGAAATCCAAAGTGGATTGCACTCCATTATAATTAACTCATAAAAGGCACAACAATTAAAAAAACACACACATTAGGTTGAATCTTTAAGACTTGGTACTTCTAAAGCAAACGAAACAAATTTGCCATTTAAATTTATCCCACCAAAACGCCCCCCAAATCCGAAGTTTCTTTAAAATCTTAAGGTGGCAACATGGAGTTGAATTTGTGAGACAGTTTCATACAACTCATTAACAAATATAGAAGCTCAAAGGTCTCAGGGAAGAAACATGTTGGAACAAAGGACCTCAAAGTGCAGCTATTCAACTTCTTTAAAGTTTATAGGTTGGGAGCTAGCTCTCTGAAGGGTTTTCTGCTTGGACTCAAAGCCAGCTTATAAATGCAAGAAGGCCTCCAAGAAATAGGAGTTCAGTGCAAGTCTGCTGGACATATGAAAATTCCAGCTGTTTATTATTATTATTATTATTTTTAAAAAGATAGCACACTCCAAAAGAAATTACTTTGGAGATCTTTAGCAATCCACTAGCTCCACTTCCCATCTCAAAAATTTATCCAGAAATAGCTTCAAACTTTTTGAAGAAATCAAAAGTAATTGTTAGATTGTTTGGAACTCTGACAATGTCCTAGTAGAGCAGCTCAGGGTAGGGCAGCTCAAGGTAATCTGCAGAGAAGCATGAGTTACAGAGACTGAAGCTGAGAAAGCTACATAGCCCTTTTAGAGATGTGAAACTGACTGGCGGCTGGCTTTCAGGTATCCTCTAAGTGCTGTGTGGTGGCTAGCTCCACATGGAGAAGCAACCCTAGACATCACTGGGAGTTGGCCGAGTGGGCACAATGTTTAGGTTTAAAGAAAAATGGGGGTGCTAAAGAAAGCTAAGTTAGTGGACCGTGACATACAAAGTTCCCTAAACAGCTATAAGAGGACAAAATCATAAGAAAATTACATTACATTTATATAAAAAAGAATAAATACTATTTATAAGATCACATGTTATGTACATTTGTGTGTGCTCTAATCTAACTTAAGTGAAGATGTGGGACACCAGAGACAGGGTGAGAGGGGGGCAGAAAAGACGTGTTTTAAGAGTCAAAAAACCCAAATCTCACATACAAGCCACTTTCACTGGGCTATCAAATAATTTAAACAGGCAAGGAAGTGCTAGAATGCCACAAGGGCACCCAAAGAGTTGCTTTAACGCTGTCTTCTCAGTCATTAACTCAAAGCTAGCACAGCTAAGCTTTTGTCACTCAGTTATTGCTGAATTTTTAAGTAAACAGATTGGACTAGAACCAAGTATACAAATGAGGCATAATTCTTTTGTGCTAAAGGGATTGAGATCAGCTTTGTTCATCTCTCTGAGGTAGAAAGAATTGTCCCAGAGACAAGAAGCAGGACTTGGCAGCTCAAAAAGCTGCTCAGAACTGAAGATAAATGCAGCTGTCAATGCAAAGACATCAAAATGATTGCACAGGAATAGTATTTGGTCTTTTGACACAAAAATATCAAGATGTGTTTGAGTGAAAACATCCTACCAGGGTAATCTGTTTGAAGAGGAAAAAAAAAATCTCCCCCACACCCATTACAAGAGCCTCCAGCACGATTCTATTCCTATTATGCTTCTGCTAAAAGTTAGTTGTGGTCTGATGGCCACCTGTCTTAAACTTAGACCTAGTACTGAGAAGGGTGGCTCAGCATTTAGGATCCAAAGGGAACCTTAATTTAGTACTGGCAGAAGGAATGCCTCAGAGATGGCTGTGCTACAAATGCAATGATTTGGGACACTTCAGAACAACTCCTGAGGAGTGTCTGGGAAGCTCCACTGCCTAATTCCCTAACAGAAGCTTACCAGGCTTGTATGTTTGTCAAGCCAGTTTCTAGCTCTGAATGACAAGAAAGCAGAGATTCTTCTGTGGAGGTAACATCTGAGGAATAGGGGCTAGTCTGGCTGTTGTTTCCAAATGTTTTACGTTACAATCTCCCTTCCTCCCACCCTCAAGGTGAAAGGGCTCATTGAAAATATCAGGCAATAGCAGCATAGGCAAAAAAGTGTTATGTTGCTATTACTGCAACAATATTCTTGGGTGCTTAGAAATTTGGTTGGAATGTTCAGTCTCACAGAGATGAATTTACTGACAGAAAAGGGAAGCTAGTGGATGCCATCGGGGTGTGCTCCAGAGAGTAGCTTGAAACCCACAACCCTTATGCATCGTTTTCAGACTTAGGCAAAGCAGATTTTGGTGGTACAAGAAGTTCACGTGCAAGAGAATTGTGGGACGGTCCAACATACTACCTAGTAAGATCCAACAAGGAAACAGCGAAGGATGGGGGAAAGCTACTGCCTCCTTAGAGGCTGAGGCAGGCCTTGAGATTGTTCTGCAGCTTTATTCTCTTAATGCCGGAGCTAGAGTAGCCCTCATCGCTGCAGACGCTTTGCAAGCTTCCCCTTTCGTCCGAATCACTTGGGCTGCTGCTGCTCCAGTCCAGGTCCCCTGTTAGATAGTCTGTGCTTTCCACATCCACATCTATTTCTTCTGCCAACAGAAAGGGATGTCACTCATCAGACACTGATCTCCCCAATGGAGCAGTTCAGATTTGGATTTGAAGGTACACACCCAACTCCCACACCACGACTACCTACCTCTGTCTGAATCTGATCGTTCAGAAGAAACAGTCGACCCTATACTGTCCATCCTTATTCGCTCAATGCCCAGTTTCTCCAGCTGCCTTTTCAAATGCCGTTGCTCCCGCTGCAACTGATCTATTTGGTGCACTGCTCTTCTGTCATAGTCTTCAAGTTTCTGTTGAAGAACACAGGCAAGATTTGGTCCTTCTGTCAACTTAAAAACTAGCTCCGCTCTTCAGGTGAAACTACCTCAACGGCACCTAACAAGTTTTAGCAGTCTGCTCACTTCTAGCTCCAAGACCAGCTATTTCCATTTGTGATTACTTAAACCTAGAAAACATCTAATGCCATCTTCCAAACAATCTGAAGGCCTTCCCATAAAGCATGTGTGCCTTTTCTCATAAGGAGACGAGATGAGGGCCCTCTCATCACCATTATTACCAAAAGTGTCAAAGATCTGAAGCCTGTGTGGTCCCCACTGGCCAAGATTCACATGTAACATTGGCAGGGATCCAGGAAAAATCATGCCTTAGTGTTTGCAGGCAGTGAACTTGGGATCTGCTGCCTGATAATTCCGACTGCTAAATGAGAGCAGCTAAATGAACGTTGGATCTTCCATTTGTACTGTGCTTAGTATGATGCATCAGCTAGGAACTCCGGCTTGTTTCTCCCTGAACAAGTCTGATTCAAAAGCCATAGTTGTTCTTGTATTTTGACTCTGGCAAGCTAGAGTTCCTGGATCATATATCGCACTAAATCAACCACTTCTTCAGCTCTCTTGCTGACAGAAGGGAACAAGTGGGGACAACCAGGCAACTTCCACCAACACACTGGCTGACTTTAGAACATGGCCAAAGTGCTAACTCAAATATTCTAACAACATTTTGTCCGTCTGCCCATCATGTCAGAAACTGAGTGCTACACAAACGCCTACTGTGAACATAATTGCCCCTAAGTGTCCCCTCCCACGTAGAAGAGCTAAGCAAGCCCCCTGGTCTACTAGGGAGCTGGCAGCAATGAAATCAGTGGGATGGAAACTAGAGTGATCTTGGTGGAAGACTAGGGAGTGAGTTCGACTGAACGTGGCACTGATGACTGCAAAGAAATTATTTTTTTCTAAAAAATCTGTATGTTTTTATAACGACTTTATACTGTTTTTATGTGGTTGATTTTAACTGTTTTTAAATTTTATTGTAAATGTTTTTAATTGACTGTTCTTGAAGTCGCCTTGCTCCCCATTCTGGGAGAAAGGCAGCATATAAAGTCAACAAACAAACAAACAAATAAATTGCAGCAAACATCTTTATAACTGGTAAAACAATGTTCTTTAAAACGAGGAAGTTTATAACTCTCATTACTCATATAAAGGAAAAATGCAATGAATATTTTCAATGAAAGAATTTTGCATCATGGGGCTACAGAACTTGTCAGGTGTAACTCACCTTTATGTGCAATTTAGCTTTTGTTAGTAAACTCAGTGTGGTATGTCGGCTGGATTCTGGTCCAAGGGGCACCAGCCCTTTCAGCTTCTCCAGACACAATCGCAAATGAGCACGTCTGTTAACCAAGAGTGACATGCATTAAGGCTGCAAGATCAATGATTTTAAAACAATAATCACAAACACTTCCACATTATAAAGAATCATGAAGCACAGAACCAAGATGGGCCGAACTTTTGTTGCTGGCGCTCCTCAACCACTGGATATCTCAACTCATGTTAAGGACACAGTATCACCCCAGTGAAAACCAGTCCTGCTCACCTGCCTTGGTCTCCATTCTTATCACATGGAGGTCTGAGGAGAGGGCCTAACTCCCATGCACTTATACAAGAACAACTCTGAGTGTGACCAAGGACCCGCTTTATCAGCACAGGCCTGGGGGGGGGCTCTGCTACAGCCTCAGGTCATATTGGTTAAGGTTGTTAAGATTTAGGAAACAGCAACTATTCTATATATACTTTGGCAGAAAATATACCATGAGGCTACAAATATCACCTCAAAGCTTTATTTTGAAAGTATACATCAGGCAGCTCTAAACTATCAGAAGCACATATAAAGAAATGTTATCACAACTAAAATCCCATTCCAGTTTTTCTCTCTAGTAATGCACTAAAGTTAGTTTAAGTAATAAATGCTAGCACTGAGTAGATCAACAGCATACTAAGTTTTGGTGTAAGGTTCCTTGCTTCTTATCACTCTATAAATAGAAGCTGCTGGGCTGTTCTCTTTGATATTTTCCAAATAATATAATTTGGATTTAGTTTTCAAATTCTGCAAATCAAGGCCAGCACTTTTAAAAGTAAATGATTCTAGCCCTATTATGGTTAAAGTTTTCATCTTCTGTAGATCATGGGTATAAAATGTCTGAATGTCCATGTCAGACCACAAGTTCCACCTGGCACACTACTGCTGATTTTGACCCATGGCAGCTCCCTGTGGTTTCAGCCACAGACTCTTTCAGATTACTACTATATAAGATTCTCTGCGGAATAGAGGTGAGCGACAGTTTGAAATCCTGTGCAAAGCAGAGGTTTGACCACTGCCCTCTGGCCCTTCCCTTAAAAAAGACTACTCATGTTCAGGCAGGTTTTGAACTCTGAATACTGATGTTTACTAGTAACATTTTAGGACATATCAAATATCTTACTCATATCCAGACACTCACAAACAGGTCACCACAGCAACCACAACACCCAAGAATTTAATTTTGAGAATGAAAATACTGGGGAGCAACATCCAGTCAGCAGCTGCAGTATTCTGTCTTTTAAAATGTGGGCAGCTTTTCCCCATTAAGCCTGTTAATCAGGCTGCCACTCCGACCTCTGCTGATGTCTTTAACTCTGCCATGTACTTGCAGTATTCCAATTCAATGACTGCGTAGGAGCTGGCTGCACTTTTCAACTTTGCTATCCACAGGTTCTACTATGCCCTTTTTGGCCACTTTCCTCTGTCCTTCTAGTTCAGCTGAGTCCTTCTCCTTCCCTTCAATATTCAAGGAGGTTCACAAGAAAACAGCTGTTTTGCACAAACTTAGTCCAGCTTTCTTTCTTGCCTGCAACTAATTAAAATTAAATATGTGTCTTTTTAAAGACTGGTTTTATGATGGTGCTGCAAGGAAGTGGCAGGAAACTCTGATGAGAACTTCTGTGGAAGGAAAAACAGTCTTTATTGCTCTCTGGCTAGACAAAAGGGAGTCTTCTTGAGCTGTGCCCAAGCAGAAATGAAGCAGAGATGGGTGAACTAAGCAGAAAACTTGTTTAAGGTAAATGTGTGAACTCCAGGTGGAGTGTATTTCTGTGAAAGCTCAGTGCTCAGAAAATTCAAGACTGGAATGGGATCAGGGAAGAGGAAAACTGTTCTTTAGGTACATACAGCAGGCCTGGGTAGACTTGGCCCTTTTTTTTTGCATTGCCCAAAACTCCCACTCTCTAAAACCATTTTTAAATAATTCAGCAAAAAATATCACGGGACTAAAAAAAAAAGTAAATCATCACTCCTGGAAGCCTCTAGAAACAGGCAGTTGGTAAGCCTTCGCCGTCCCAAAGCACATCAAAATAGCCAATCCCCTCAAAAGGCATCCCCAAATAGCCTGAAACCTCAAGCAACTGGAACTGGAATGCACTTCCAAGCAAATTCTTGGCTGAAATTTGGACACTGAGTTAAAAACTGGCCGATACCCTGCCTCAGTTGTCCCCTTCTGTGCAGTCAGAGGCATACATTGAGATTTAAACAGTTCTGAGTGCCAGCCTTTTTTGGAAAGGGGAACTGTAGATATGAACTCAAAATTCCTTCTGCTTCTTCATTTCACATTTTCTTGGCTTTAAGCAATATAAAGGTATTGGTGGGGAATGCTGACATTGCTGCAATGGCTAAACAACTGTGAGTCAGAAACCCTTACCAGTCTACTTCAAATCACCCAGAGATCTACCAGTAGCTCCCAATCTACCTTCTGCCCCTCCTGGTATCCTTGCAAGAGTGATGAGATTAGGCTTTAATTTCTACAGGAAAAAAGCCCGGTGACTGAGGCTTCCTAATGATGATATACCATCTGTCTTATATACTCCTCTCTTAAATCTGGAGGCTAGAGTACAGAGCAGGTTGCAGTAGAAAGAAGGCACTGTAGCAAGAGGAGCAAGAAATACACTACAAAATTAGAGCTCTGTTAACATGATTAGTAAAACCAAATTTCAGAAACCTTTTAAAATACAATCTAGATTATTCAAGGATTAAGGATTAAGGAGATTCAGACTCAATAGTTCATAGTGGTCACTTGTAGATTTCCGCAATAACTTTCCCATTTCCAAACATTAGCAGATTGTCTCAATCAATTCTGAGACTCGCACATACACAGCAGAAAGATATTAGCAAGTATTAAAGGGCAAAACACAGATAACACTTGTTCAAGATTAAGTTATTACTGATACTTAAATGCTAACAGCAATATAAGCCATTTCATCTAAAAGAGCGAGCTTGGTTTTCCATTATGTTGAGCTCTATGGCATGTTTGCAAGGGCTTACCTGTTTATTTCTTAGTTCAGAGCAACCTGAAGCCCATTTCACCAAAGTGATTAGACAAACTAATGCTGTACCCTCTTTTATTGTTCTGTGCCTTCAAGATGTTTCCAACTTACGGTGAACCTATCACAGGGGTTTCTTGGCAAGATTTCTTTATGGGGGGGAGGTTGCCTTCGCCGTCTTCTGAGGCTGAGAGAGTGTGACTTGCCCAAGGTCAACGAGTGTGTTTTCCTGACTGAGCAGAGATTTGAAATGCGGTCTCCAGAGTTATAGTTCAATACCCAAACCATTACACCTCCTTTTTCCCTGTCAGAATTCCAAGCTGCAGGGATACTCTCACAGTTTTTACACTGTCTGTACGTTACCACTCTACGTGGGTGCAACCTGCTTCTTTCGCCAAGTGAACAATGATTAAAAAAAAAATCAGTACAGAGCAACCCATATGGGTAAACAAGGCACTAGTGTAATTTCTTGTTCCAAGGGATAAATGGAACAATATTTATTTTTGTGAAGTTGAAAGCAGTCTTGAAAAATGCAAACTTGCTATTTGTAGATTGGCTGTAGACATACTCTGGCACAGACAAGAGGAGTATAATCACAGGAGACCTCTCTGAAGGTACCCACCCCTGAGGTGAAAATATAAGTCACGCTACCAGTGATCAAAAGACTGCACATGCCAATCAGAAAATATTCCTAGATTCCTCTAGCATAATCAAATGTTGCAAATGCAACTGATATTAACTGCAAATATAACTTGTGCAGCTGGTTAAACTCACCTTAAGTGTTGCATCATACATTAAACATTGATAGTCAGGTATCACATTTATCTGTTTGTCTGTCTACATTAAAAATATCAGGAACACAGTATTATTTACCTCCACAGAGAACATGAACACGATTGTGCTGGATTAGACCAAAGGCCTAGCATAGCATTGTGTTCCCCAGTGAAGTACCAGATACCTCTGGGATCTTCACAAGAAGTGGAAGAGCACAAAAGCACACTCCTACTCATGCTCTCCAGCAAATGATACACAGAAGCATACTGCCACTGATATTGGAGGTAACACCCAGCCACCATGATGCCTCATCCTTCCAGAGTTGGAAGAGTTTCATATTCTTTAGGTTGTGCTACTTTCCTCCCTTCACTGCTACCTCATCTGCATTATTCCCAGTTAAGCTCCAATTTCTACAAAGGATGTGCAGCCAACTCCTAAAAGTCTACCAAACCTATTAAAAGGCCTTGGAGTAGGTCATGCCGAAAGCTACCTCCACTTGAGCACATGCATTAACCTCACATTTTAGCCTCAAAGAACATTAATAGAAAAGCAAGCATTTTGAATCCATTGCAATCTAAGATAAGGACCCACTTAAGAACTTTTCCAGTAGGCTCATCTAGCATGGCAAGAAGATGCTAGGTAACCCCAACAAACCACACTAGATACAATTTCTAAATAGTGACTAATGTATATTAAGACAGAAGTCTTCAGATATCTTTTCTGTGACAACCCAGTCAAGAGCTATAATGACACACGTATGGCAAACCTGGACATAAAGTAATCAATTAGCCCTCATTTTGCAGGGATCTATGTTTAGCCATTTTAATATAAAACCCTGAATAAATTAAGGCTATTAGGGATCCATACTTCCCACATTCTTGTGACTGTCAGGGAACTGCGCACACGGTGTGTGGCAACAGACAAACCATCAACCATTTCCTGTGGTGCAAGTCATCTCTGGGAAACAGACTGCAGACTGACCAACTAACGTTCTCCCCCTACCCCCCCACAGCAGCAGAACAATTAGTACAAAGGTTGCTAGCACAAGAGGCTGGGAAGAACTCCTAGGTAAACAGAACTTGGGCAAC
The DNA here is from genome assembly GCA_948472985.1 of Iguana delicatissima. Lineage (NCBI taxonomy): Eukaryota > Metazoa > Chordata > Lepidosauria > Squamata > Iguanidae > Iguana > Iguana delicatissima. The sequence continues at coordinate 403,452 of CAOKZL010000608.1, read as the reverse complement.
AGCCTCCTTCTGAGGGGCAAGACTGCAACTATTATTCACCTCCCCACAAGCAAGTTTCTCCCTCAGCACAACACTTCTCAGCCTCTCTCCTCCACAAGGTTATCACTACATGGGGGGCGTTTTCATGTTATACCATCGCTGTCCACGTTAGGCTCTGCCATGATGACAGCTGAAAGTATCCAAATGATCTAAAGGAATCCAAGCACAGGAAGGCTGAAAGACAGTCTTCTGGCCAGAGTCATGCTCATTTCCATGGAGGTTGATGAGCAATCTCCTACAAACTCTGTCCAGTTCATATGGTTGAATACATAGAAACTCAACTACAGGAGTGCTATTTAATGCAAAGAGAATATCTATGGAAGCACATATTAGATAGCAAGATCCTTCTGCTTAGCTTTGCCAGGAAAAATCTGTTTTCCAAACTAGACTCCTTTTAGCTGAAAAACACTGTTTCAATTCACATCAGTGGTATTAAAATGTACAATGACTTTTTTGAGGACTCACCTGTTCTTCTCCATTTCATTGTGTGTTGATCTAGGGGAGGGGATGGAGAAAGACAGAAACAGATTAGATTAACGAAAGGAAATTGGCAGCCAGAGCATGTGTAAACATGTTGTGATAAAAGATTACAGATACAGGAGCCATACTTGACCATTCATTCTAGAAGATTTCAAGGTACCTGCTGGTTATCATGTCATCCATCAGCGTGCTGTTAGGCACAGGGTTTCTATGCAAACTCAGTACTCTGAGGCCTTAAAATCAGGTATTACAAGTTGCATCATGCTACCAATACAATCATTAAGTGTCCTTCAGACCAATCTCTCTATAAAGTGAAGCAAAGTAATCTTCTGAATGTATCCCAATCAACTCTTTCAAATTTTCAAATTAATAACTCATGCCAGAGTAGCACGAGATATACTGCCTTTCTGAATCTAAAAACTTCACAGAACACAGGTTAAAGTAGCAACCTACTGAGCTAATTTGGTGATTCAGACTATTTTCCCATTTGTTAATCTGGATTAAAAAGGTTAAAAAAGAACATCCTCATAGCACTCAATTTACAACTGAAAACACTCAAATTGAACTCATCTAAACGAAATTATGTTGCCTGATAGCATGGAATGGAATTTCACCCAAATACTAAACGCTTTTAAGGATGTTCTGTAGTTATCTGCGGACAAGAGGAGATGGAAAATTATTTCTGTTAAGTACAAAATTCCACCAAAGTCCATATATTTTCATTTGAATGATATGCCTCTGCATCAGCAGGGTGAACAACATGAGCTACTGTAGTTTTCCATGGACTATTGTTACACTTGTGTGCCTTCAAGTTGTTTCTGACTTACAGTGACCTTTCAGAGAACTTATCATGAGGTGTTTTGGGGCTGAGAGTGTGTGACTGGCCCAGGGTCACCCAGTGTGTTTCCACAACCAAGCAGGTCCCCAGGGTCATAGTCCAACACTCAAACTGCTATACCAGGCTTGATCTCTTTCCATGGATACTATAGTGTACAACTTGTTATCTTCCAGATGTTTTGAATCACAATCACAATCAGCCAAGACAGCGCATCAGTGGCTAGGTATTACATGAGTTGTAATCCGAAACATCCAGAGGGTACCAAGTTGGAAACTGGCAGCTCAGTGGAATATTATGCTCACTCCCAAACCAAGCCAACAAAGATCTACTAGTGAAAACCCATCTGTGACAGTGGTTAATCATCTCAGCCACACTGTGGAGTTAACACAGGCAGTGATTCTTTCCTAGGAAGAAGAATCTCTGCATTTTGTGAAACATGTGATTGGATTACCTGTGTTTACTTTTTGCTTCTTTCAGTACTGTTTCATACATCTGCATTATGAACTGCTTATTTCCTTGGGAGAACTGAAACTCAAGCAAGGGTTAAAAAAAGGGTGGACTACTAGAGAAGGTGGGGGATACAGAAGGGGTCAGCACTGAAACTTCATCCTGTGCTTTCCATGCCATTCCCCAAAGAGCAGAACATCATGTACTCATCTCAAGACCACAAACTACTGGCAAAACACAGGGTGAGGTAAGGACAAAGCTTTAACTGGGCACTTCCTGATTCTCATGACATAAAGATAACTTGAACAGTTTCTCCCCAGATAAAAGATTTCTCAGGAACACACTGGAAAATTTCTCCTAGACGTGTGTCTTGAGATACTGAGAATGGAGCGCATATTTAAAAGGCCCAATCAAACCCTATTTGGAACATCAGCAGGAAGAGGCCGCTGGGTTGCTTTGTCCAATCATTTCTGCTAAGGCACATTAGCCTTGGTAGACGACCTACACTGGGAGTTGGGTAGGGGAACTGAGTCCCTACCGGTCCCTCTGGATCTTTCAGCAGCATCTGATGCCATCAACTATGACATTCTTCTGGGTTATCTGGCTGATATTAGACTTTGGAGCACTGCTTTGCAATGGCTCCAGTCTTCCTTGGTTGAACATTCCCATAGAGTGGTGCTGGGGGACGATTCTTCAGCCTTTTGGCCATTAGTCTGTGGGGTTCCAAAGGGGTCTGTACTGTCCCCTATGCTTTTCAACATCTACATGAAGCCACTGTGAGAGGTCATACAGATCTCTGGTGATACCCAGCTCTATCCCTCCTTTACAGCGGATACCAAGGAGGCTGTGGTGGTAGTGAATCATTGTCTGGATGCAGTAAAGATAGGATGCAAGTAACAGACAGACTGTTTGGAAGTGCTGCTGGTCAACAAGAAAACCAACCTGAGATTGGGATCACAGGCTATTCTGGATGGGGTCAATTCTCTTTTGAAAGGTTTGTAGCCAGCCAAAGGTTTTGGATCCAGTGCTGCCCCTAGAAAGCCAGGTTGCTGCAGTGACAAGGAGTGCCTTTGCTCCAGTGCTCCAGCTGAGCCCTTTCTTGGAGAAGGCAGACCTGGCCACTGTGGTTTATACCTTAGTTACCTCTCTAATGGACTACTGTAAAGTGCTCTAGATGGAGGTGCCCTAGAAAACTGTTTGGAAGCTGCAGCTGGTGGAAAATGAAGCACCTAGACTGGTGTCAGATTTGAATTTTAGAGACACTGGGCCTGCAGGAACAACACTGGGCTCCAATTTGCTTCCAAGCTCAATTCAAAGTGCAGGTGTTGAAGCCTCAAACAAAGTGGAGCCAAGATAGCTGAAAGACCACCTTCTCTCATATAAGCCTGCAAGAAACTGGAGATCTTCAGAAGAGCCCCTGTCGCATGTCCCTACATGCTGTGAGGTTTGGTTGGTGGGTACATGTAACAGGGCCTTCTCTGTAGCAGCACCTGAACTGTGGAACTCTCCAGCCAAGAAAGTCAGGTTGGCTTCACCTTTTTTGAGCTTCCGGCAGGCAATCAAAAGGCTGTTTCACATGGTATTCAGTGTTTGAAATTGCTATTTTAACTGTTTCAAAACTGGATTCTAGGACTTTAGGAGTTCTAAAAAGCATTAACTTATTTTAACAATGCTTTATCTTTGTATTGCTTAAATTGGTTTTTATTTGTTTATCACCCTGGAAGCGCTTGTGGGCTGGGAGGCAATACAGAAGCAATTTAAATAAATCAACAAATATGTTCAGCTGCAGCATTACACTGCCAATGAAAGGTTAAGAAGAAGCAAAAGTGAAACTACTGTGCAATATCTGTACCTAATGGACTCGAGAACTTTGGCAACTTAGTATGATCTACAGCTCAACTAACCCTTTAACTACAACTAGTACTGGTGTGACTAGTGTGTGTCCAACATATTAATTAGATTACTACTACAATTGTTTTGTGAGTCGCTGAATTTTGTATACCTGACACTGCAGAAGCAGAACAATCCAAGGATAACACCCTTTTTTTTCTTAAGAAAAAAATTACCTGCTACTACTGCTGTTCTTCTTGGACTTGTTTCTTCTTTTTAAGGCATCTCTATCCTTGGTGCTATATGGTAACATAGAAGCATACCCATGCTCAGCTTCTGAGGGAAGAAAGACCAACATTCATTCCACTAACTCACAGTAAAATAGACACATAAATGAACCATCTGCTCCTAAATAAGCCCCCATAGGATCACAGTGTTCTGTAAGAGCTAGTCCCCTTTTAAAAGATGTTCATTAGCTTTAAACTCACTAGATGGCCTCAGACAGGTCAGTGTCTTTGTCTCAGCTCCCTCACATGCAGTGCTTACAGCACCTGACAAGGCTGCTGTAAGGATTATTTTAACAGTGCAAAAGAGGTACTTTAAATATACAAAATAACGAAAATGCTGGAACAACTACTTCTCATACCTGGCTGGTGTAACCACATGAAAGAAAACTATAGAGGTTGCAAAGAATAGCATGGTGTTGGAAACTCAGATCTTGTGACTATGATCACAAATGTTTTTTGTTTCAGCACACAGACCAATGGACTCCACTACCCACATGATGGGAGAGATGAAAACCACCAGACAATTCTTATTTGGCTAACAGCTGGAGAATTCCTTCAGAACCAGGCTATGCACAGCGGCAAGAAAGTGAAAAATGCCACTTTGCTTTAGATAGTGTTCATAGCATTTGACCACTGGCAGTATTTTCTCAACAGATGCTGGCACCTCTATTCCCTCATCATCTAGAGGCCTTGACAATCACATCTAAAGTGGGCAAGAAGAACAGTATGCATACCTACGCACACCATGGAATAACCATAGAAAGAGTGTGGATCAAGTCCAATCACTAGTAAATCCAAACTAAACTGAACCCCCTGAATGAACTGCTGAGCAGTCAGTCAGCATTTATGGAAATCTTGCTGATTCAAAGGGTCTACTCTAACAGGAGGTGGCCACTGGTTTTTTTCTGGGGGGGGGATAACATATTAGACTTGGCCTAGATGAACAACTTGAAAGGAGAGGGGCAAGAAAGGAGACAGAGAAAGAAAAGTCAACAGTCCGTCCTCTCTCCCTTTTGCTTTCCGGCCAGGTCAAACCAGACTCATGCCAAAGGGGCTGGGCTAGGAGGAGGAAGGAAAAACCACGTCAAGACCTGCCTCCTGCTCCTTCTCCTCCTCCCTGAGAGGCTACAAAGAAAGGAAACCTGCAGAAAAGAGAAGAGGAAGGAGGGGGAGAGAAGCTGAACCTCTAAGGTACCCTTTGATTTATTTTAGCACCAGCTTTCCGTGGATTACAAACCACTCCCTCAGACCATTTATGGATTGTAATCCAGGAAAGCTCGTGCCAAAACAACACAAATCTACTAACCTTCAAGATGCCACAAGATCCCTCCCACCCCCCTTATTTCTTTAACAATAAAATAACAAATAAACACGGGTTTTCTCTTTGGAAACGGTGGACGACCCAAAGGCCTCCTTCGGATCTGGCCTCTCAGGGGGTTTGGGGAAGAGGGAGGGATACGGCCGTGCAGTGGAGGAAAGCTTTATCTTCTCCACCTCTTTTTCACCGCAGAGACCTCTTGCCTTCTCTCCCCCACCCCCCTCCAAAGATTCCTCACAAAAACGCCTTTGGAAAAAAAGGTGGTCTGGATTATGATGGCCCAGGCTGCGATGTCAGCGGGAGAAGGGGTGAAAGCAAAGGGAGAGGGGGCACAAAACCGGCAAAACAGGTACCCCGAAGGCTCCCGGCCCTGTCTGATCGTGGAAGCTAAGCCGGGCCAGCCCTGGTTAGCACTTGGGTGGGAGACCGCCAATGAACACCAGGTGCTGCGGGCTATCTATATTTCAGAAGAAGGGACTCCGAGTACCTCTTGCCTAATAAAACCCTCCGAAAGTCATGAGGTCCCCATAAAGTCGTCAGGCGACTGGAAGGCACGTAGGCACACACACACCGCGGAAGGAGGGACCAAGACGGATCGCCCCACCCCTCCCACCGCCGGGCCGCCCAGGCAGAAGAGGCAGGGAAGCCCCGCTGCTTACCTACTTAATTAATATCCCCATTAACTAACTCGCTAATTCTCCAGCTTCCATCCCGGCAGGGAGGAGGGAGAGAAGGGCTCCGGGGACTCTCCTTTTTCGGTGTCACCCTCCACCCTCCGCCCAACCGCCACGATTCGGGTTTTGAACCAACTCGGGAGACGAGAATAAAACTAAAAAAAAAAAGGGGGGAGAGAGAGAGAAGGGGAGGGGAGAAACGGGGGGAACGGAAACCGAAAGGGCCGCTGGGGAGAGCGCGGAAAGCGGAGAAAGAGAGGCGGGCCCGCCGTCGGCGGGGGGAGGCGCCTCCCGAGGAGGGGAAGGGAAGCGGGGCCGCGGAAGAAAGGGGGCCGGCGGGCCTGCTGGGTCTCGGCCGAGCAGCAGGCCGCCTTCCTCAGGCGGAGGAGTCCTGCCGGGAGGGGAGGGGAGGGGAGGGGAGGGGAGGGGAGGGAGGACGCCGGGCCTACGCCGCCCGCCCGCCCGCCGGGCCCCTTCCACCCACCTCGCTCTCTCCGCTCCAGGAACTCGGCCGCCTCCAGCAGCATCTGGATGTTTTCGCACACCTGGGCGGCAGCCGCCATCTTCCGTTCCGCCTCCGACGGATGCGCGCTCGCTCCCCCGCTCGGTGGATGGGTGGCTGGGCCCGGCTACGCCGTTCTCCCGCCGGCGCCCTGCGAGAAAAGTGGACGAGAAGGCGGAGGCGGCGGAGGGGCGGCGGCCAGGGCGGCTCGCGAGGGCGGCGGCGGCGGCGGCGGCGTTCCGGGCCTTCGCGGGCTCTCGTCCGGCTCCCCTCGGCTCGAGCGCGGTGCCCACACTCGGAGTGTTTACCTCACTTCAGCCTGACAGACTCGACGTAACCAAACCTTCTGAACCGCAGCGCAACCCGCTGCCCAGCCCCATCCTCGCCAAGGGCGGCGCGGATTGGCCGGACAAGGCTTAACCCCGCCCACCCGATCCGCTGCGTCCTTCTCTGGTTGGCAGCCCGCGAGGAGAGGAAAAAACTGCAACAAGTGGCACCGCCCCTGCTCGGGAAACTGGCTTCCCATTGGTAGTCTTTGTTCTTTAGGCCCGCCTCTTTTTCTCTACCCCGTGTTGTTCGTCTCTCGACGTTTCAGGCTTTCGGTGGGCTAGTTTTTCCCGAAGGCTCCGCCCCCGGTGCTGTTGAAGCGTTTCATTGGACAAGTACGCCCCCTCCGCCGTTCCACGGTCTTCCCCCTCTTCCCGACTCCCATTGGTCATGAATTTTCAAAGACGGGTCCTCATAGGCCGGATCCACGCTTTTCTTTCTGAATCCCCTCGTCGGGGATTTTCTCCCATCTGATTGGCCGACAGCGCCCCCTCCCCGCCCCTTTTCTTATTGTTGCTTTTAGCCTTCCGCCCCGCCCACTGTCCACGCGTTCCTGCCAGTCTGGCGGCCCAATCAGCGCCGTGGCTGCCGAGTCGGACCTGAAATGGGACTAGGCCCGTTCACGGTCTCACGGAAGCCCAGGCAGGCCAAGAAAGGCCCGGGGGCGGCGGGCTGCGGCCAGCCAGGCAGCCACTCTGCTGGGCCCCAAAAGCAAAGGGGTCTCATGGCGTCCCACGGGCAGGCTCAGCTCCCTCGTGCCTCCGCTGCAACTCCACAAAGAGTTCTGGGCGTTGGAACTACAAACCCCGAAATCCCCAGCCAGCGGATTATGGGAGGTGTAGTACAAAACAGAAGGCAGCACTGCAGTTCTAAGACCGGCAGCTAGATAAGCAAAGGCTGCAGGATTTATCAAACAGAAAGGAAAGAAAGAAAGAAGCACGCGGTATGACCCACAAACAAAAGCGGAGATCGTGGTCCCAGGGTTTTATTGCAAAACTTGCCAAGTCTGTTAAAAAGGTCATTTCTGCACTACGCTGTTTTGGTGCTCTTATTCCACTTCCAACAAGCTGTGGAATCCTAGGGTTTGCAGTTTAGCCTTTAGACTTCTCAGCCGGAGAGCTCTTTGGCCTCAGGACACTACAAACCCCAGAATTCCAGAGGATGTAGACAGCGGAATAAGAACAACGCAACAGTATAGGGTGGAAATGGCCAAAGAGTCCTACAGGACTTGAAAGCTTGGGTTTTTAATGATACTAATTGCTCCACAATGATTTGCTATAGTCACAGAATACTGGGACAGACAGTTGGGTACTCATTTGTCCTTTTCCAAGTCATACACAAAGGAAGCAACAGTAGATTCAGCTGTTGTTTCAATACCAGCCAGCTTTCCTGCTTTGTTTATCTATTTGATGAAGAACTCTGAGCGTGCACGTTTGCACACTTATTATGCAACCATTTTGTTGACCCAAAAAAGTATTGCCTAATAAGGATTCTTTTTTGAGTTACCTTTTATTTTTAGATCACACATGTGAGCAGGCAGTACACGTCATACTACTCTTAAGAATCTAGGAAAACAGATTCAGAGGGACTTAAAGCCTGACTCCACTAAAACATCTGTTAAAGGGTGTAGGTGGCACCTGGAGGTATCTAATTTCTACAGTTCTGTCCTATCTCACTGCAATAATGTTACGCAAAGGGAAGGATTTTACCTGGGATTGAGACTGTCATCCTATATATGCACCATTATTCCCCAGAAAATTCGAGCGAGTTCATTCTGCATGTAAAATTCAGTGAACTGAATACAGCCTTGCAATCATCCCAGCATAATCCCATGGGAACTTCAGGAGTAAGTCCCACTTGATCAGTGGTGCTTAGTCAAAAATGTGCACCCATCTCATGGCCTTAAAAGCTTCCAAGTGGGGATGATCTCTCATAACATCACATTTTGAAACATGGTTCTCATTACAGGCTACTTCTTGTGGTTTAGATTAGAGATATGCAAGAAACTTTATGGAAAGCACACCAGATTTAAATGGAAGCTGAAGCAAACATACCAAATAGCCACAATGTGTATTTACCAAATTTCTACTTAAAAAAATAATCACTCATTAACAAGCAATACTTTTTAAAACACCCTGAACTCCTTTTACAGGTTTCTATATGCATTTACTGATAAATGCCTGTGGTGTTTGATGGTTCCACAGGCTTGGCTTCAGATTTGTCTATAGGATAAGCTGATGCAAAGACACACCCACTTGGACTGCATGCTAGCAACATCCTGTTAGCTTCAGGACTCTCTACGTATCCTTGTGTGTAGGAGGAATAAATCCCATTGCTATTCTAGGTCAAAGGAAATTGAGCTGGCAATTTAATCTGGATTGTACCTTTGTCAAATTAGTGGTGGAACGACAAAGTTGTGGCTGTCCAGTAGAACATCATATAACCACCAGTGGTACTCAAGCCCTATTTCCAAGAATGCTGTTTTCAATTCCATGGGGCCTATTCCCAATTAAGTATTGGGACTGCAGCCTCAAAGGGCAAAATTTAGTTTTCACTTTGAAAGGAAACAACCTGCTATTCCTAGTGTTCACATCTTTGCCAAGACTGGACTATGCTCTACTTGCAAGCTATGACATCTGCGGAGGTGTTCTACCATGCAAGTCCTTTTCACTGCATATTGGTTTCTGCCTTGTGGGTGAGAGATACCTCTTTGTCTGTCGCCCTGCTATCTTTGCATGTCACTGTCAGTATCATAAAGCCAACATGAAGTCCACTGGAGAGAACTCTGAGACAGAGGTCAAGATCCTACATCAAGCTGCTGGCACATAAGGCTCCACCTGCACTATTCCATGTCCTTTCCTCTCTGTTCTGTTCACTGTGAAGTCCCACGAGAGGCCACTGTGGCTGCTTGTTACCAACGGGGAGGAGGGAAGCAATTCAGAGAAGGATGATGCAGGTGGTCTAGGTTCATTGGGGGAAAGACATCAGGATAAACTCTCAGACACATGGCACCATCCCTCCCCTTCTTCTTGGATCTAAAACCAGTTGCTTCTTCCTTCTCTGAGGAACTCCTCCCAGGACTTGACAGCTGCTGAGGCAAAGGCTTTGGATGGAGCACAAAGGGAGAGAGGACAGCACCTTGCTCCCCACCCAAAAAGAGACAGACACACATGTATCCCATCAAGAAGATTCTGCAAAGAAGGAGCAGATACAACAGAGGAGAACAAACCCCCTCTTCTACATCTGCAGTGCGCTCAGATACTACTGAGGTGCCAGGAAACATCAAGCATAATGAGTAAGAATAAACAACCACATACAAAAGGTTTCCTCTGAGCGGCTGGCCCAAGATATGTTGCTGCCCAGGGTACAGAGGAAATGGCACTCTACTGCCCAAGTCAGAGTGTGCAGTGCTCCAAACCAGCCATGTTGCTCTGGCGCGTGAGTTTGAAAAATCCCTCAAGCACTTCTCCCTTGCCCTGGGCAGTAAAAAGAAAACAAGAGCAGACTAAACAACTAACTACATGCCGTTGTTTAAGAACACCTCAAATCAGCTGCCTGAGGTGGCTGGCTTACTCTCCCTAGCATGGGTGAGCCCTTCTCCTATACTATTTATTTCTCCAAGGGAAAGCAGTGAGGGTTTGCATTTTATTTATATTTTGTTTACGAGGAGTTTGACATTGCGAGCATGAGACCTATGATTATTCCATCACAGTGACAATATATCTCTAATTCCCACAAACAAGAGATGGCTGTGTCACCCTGCTTTGGCCTTCCAAGACACAACTGGTTGATTAGAGTTGGAAACAAGATGTCTGCAGGTGGGAATCATGTTGTTCCCAAGATGTCACAGGAGTGCAGCTCCTGGCATTCCTCTCCATTGCTTATAATGGCTAAGGCTGCTGGGGCTTAGAGTCCAACAACATTTGTAGGTCTGCACAATTCTCACCCCTGGGCTTGACGAACCCGGAAGAGTGACCGTTACACTCTTACATTCATGACTAGTGCCTTTAATCACTGCCATCCCATTATGTTACTACAACACCTGTCAAGCAAAGCTATGACTTTGTATTTCATGCTTAGCAAAAAAAGGGCATACTCCAAATTCTGCAAAGCTACGCACATCAAGGTCATTTCTGCCCGAGACTGTTATAACACTATCGTTCCACTTGCAACATCCTACGGAGTCCTGGGGTTTGCAGTTTTGGGAGGTGCCGCCTGGCCCCTCCTGAAACTGCAAAACCCCAGAATTCCATAGGATGTTGCAAGTGGAATAATAGTGTTATAATGGTATTGTGTGGAAATGGCCCAAGACCACAAAAGCAAATGTTAATTTGTCTCGCAGAGCCACCGAGAAGAAAAAAATGATCCAGATCTTTACAAGGTACCACGTGTACCAGTGAAGAAAAGGATGGTCCATGTTGTATGAATGCGCTTGCACATTGGTTTGGGGGCCCTCTGCTGGAGAGAAGGAAAACAGGAATGGGGGATGGAAGAAAGATAGACTCTTTGTGAGGAAGGGAGCGGTATACATTAAAATAATAAACAAACAATGTTAAAAATCCTCCTGGGGGGGAGATGGGAAAGGAAAACAGAGGAGTTAAACTTGGAGAAAAAGGTATTCTCCCTCAACAAACGTTTTCCAGGAAATAACCACTTCAAAACTTTTTCTATCCACCAACATATTTCAGGAATCTAAGATGAACCTGACATCCTAGCTTTAGAGACAATTGTTCTTCAACTTTAGTTGGATCCAAAGAGACAATACAAAAGTTTCCTTTTTAATTTAAGCAATAATGTTTTTTAAAAAAGCAGGGATGTCTACAAAAATGAGACACAGCAACACAAAAGGTAATTCTGTGCAAACAACAAAGAAAAACTCACTACTGCCTCACTCTGCGAGACAATGTCACTTTCACAGATTCTCCAGAACCAGGAGCCCCACTTTGTGTGGGAAGACACTGGGATCCTCTTAGCCACAGGTGCTGCTGTTAAGACAATTAAGGGACTAGAGGAGAAATCATCTTTCGTGGGCTAACACATGAAGGGATTAGGCAATAAAATCCAGAGGCCGGTTGAATCCACCTTTCCGGTTCATGTACTGCCTGCAACAAGAGAAAACAAAAATGAAGAGCAAATTATACTTGGAAGCTCTTTTTCCTGAACCCTAGAAAGTCCCCTTGGTGCCCATTCAATTTTTCTGAGACTGCTCTCAGCACTGCTGGCTTAAGCATCAATCTTAGCTTGCAGCCATAAAGGCTGGGCTGGAGAGAAGCTTTTATATGCAGTGCAGGGGCGGGGGGAGCTTTTATTTGCAGCCCTCTGTATGTGCAAAAACAGTGGTTCTGTTTCAGGAACCCCCACAAATGACAAAATTCCTGAATGCTCATGTCTCATTTTATTTAGTAGTGGTGATGTGCACTTGTGTGCATCTCCACCATTTTAGGTATAGAAAGCGAGGCAGCTGTAGACACTCAGATTCACATGTCCAGACACTGTGGGTAAGAAGGCACTGTATTTTAGAATTGTTATTTTTACTTTATTTTGTTAGTGTATGTCCCCCTCCCCTCTCTCTCTCTCAAAGTATAGGTAAACTCTAGAAGAGCTACAACAAAGTATACTGTGTAAGTTTAGACAATGAAATTATAAACAGTAATGTAAACAACTTAAAAATGCATTTAAAACATAACAGTGAAAACCATGTATAGCACACCTCATTAAAAAAACACCTTCTACAAGTTAAAGCAAACCGCATTACCAGTTGCACAACTGGTCACACAATGATGTGATTCAGGCCCAGCTGACTCCAACATAGTTCTACTGTTGTAATTTTATGTGACACCACTGGCCAATAGGATCTTGGCCTACAAGTGCACCAAGACACACCCCTGATATTAAAGGATGTTCATTTCAAGCTGAAGAACTGGCCATATAAGAACTCGATAGCATCCTATTATTATCCCAACATTAAAGAGTGTGGATCACACCATAAAGAACATTGACAGTCCCAGCCCTTGTATGTAGCCCTAACAGCAGCTTGCATTCACAGGGAGATTGCAACAGGCTACCCACATCTGGGAAATCTTTCCACACCAACACACTGCCCAAGAATTCCCATGTCAACTCTGAAGTCCCTTTGTTACGGAAGGGCAGGAAGAACGGACACAGATTTGGATCTACTGCTAAATTTCTGGAAGACTGGCAAGGATTTCCAACTTCCAACTGTTTAACATTTCAACAACATGCCTCTCCCCAGTCCTAAGGTATCCACAATACAATTCTCCCCCTTCCCAGACCAGAAAAAGAAACTCTAAACAGGACAAGCAATTTTTTAAAAAACAAAACAAACCCTCAATAAAGTAATGACTGAGGTTGCTGAGTTGCCATGGGACACGGTAAACACCCTGCACTGGGGAGGTGTAGACCTAAATCCTACCATTGGTGTTGAATAGAGCAGAGCTATATATGTAACGGGATTTACGTACAGGTTGATTCACCATTCAGCAATTGAATCAATGGCTCTACTCTAGTTGGGACTAACAGCCAGACTCCAGACATAGGGTACTGTTGCGCTCTTGGAATCGTCTTGATTGCACCATGCCACCTTGTCACTGAACTGCAATGCTACACAACCAAATGTGAATTGCTCAATGGCGCACCATGCACAGACATGCTCCATGGTGCAGGGAGCTCAATGATACACCATGGCCTCACACGCATAACTCCACTTTGTAATCTTCAACTCAACATGCCCCTCACATACCAGGCAGAAATGCCCAGTCGTGCAATAGGTGGTACCGTTATGCACTCTCCTGATGCATGATGGCCAGATCAACCCCTCAGCCACCACTAAGGACTGCACTCGCAGAACCTCCAAATCTAGTACAGAGGTTTATGCTGATGTCACAGGGCTTGCACAATCCTAAGCAGGATGCCACTCTTGCACAGCTTGTGTGAAAGAAACCTATGCCTGGGTTAAGAAACCAACAAGATGCCAGCCACGGACTGGCAGTCTGTAGGGAAGGTGAGGCAGAACCAGGGGAAGTGGAATGGAATATCTTGGAAAGGTTTAGAGGTCTTAGCATTGGACTATAACCCTGGAAACCAGGGTTCAATTCCACACTTGGCCACGGAAACCCACTGGGCGTCCTTGGGTGTGTTACACACTCCCAACCTCAGGTTCGCCTTAGGGTTGCTGTAAGTTGGAAAAAACTTGCAGACACACAACAACAACAAAACTACAAGAGCAATGTACAGACTTAATGTCCCAAACAACTCGGAACTGAAGATTGCATCAGAGTAATTTAAATTATGCAATTAGTCCTGAACAGCTAGGAGGCATCTGAGGTTGATCTTGATAATTTTCAAATCTCCCACAATATTAAACTTTGGTTGTTGTTAAGAAGCTCAAGTTTCCCATTCGGCACTGTTCATAATCAGGAGCTTGAAAACTCTGGGCAGACACTCATTTTCTGGAGCAAGTTAAGTAGGATATTTATGGCAAGCCCCTCAGGAAGCAGGAGGAGGAAAATGAGGTTTTGTGATTTTTTTTTTTTAAAAAGGAGAAAAACAAAGGGGAGATGAAACAACACAGAAAGCTCTTTTTGGAAGCAGTCCAGCAGTGAATCAGGTGCTGGGGGAGGGGGGCAAATTGCCATCATAAACAAAGGAGCTGAATTGTTGCCCTCCCATGCTCAGGGCTTATCTGTCCAAGGAGGAGAGACACCAACCTGTACTTCCTCTTCTGTGACACATTTATAGCATAGGCGTTCACAGAGCCTTCCACTTTCTTGCCCTGGAAGACAAGGAGAAATCCAGTCACCTTCAAGACAAGAGGTGGCACAGGCTAAGCATCGGTGAAAGACAACATTCTAGCTTTGAGATCTATGAGTTCTGCTTCTGGAAGGAAAAGGATAATTTCCACCTATTCCAACTGTCTCCGTCTGCAACCACCCACATCAGTGCCAAGGGGTTCCAGTCCCCAGGAGCAAATCTGCAGGGTTCATGGGGCGCTCCAGGAAAAAAAAAGGGCGAGGAGGCAGCAGAGATAAAGCCCATGCACAGAAGTAAAGTTGGAACACAAGCCAGTGATCTTTGAAGGAAACGCAAGCTGCTAATGCAATTAAATCAGCAGTCCTCAGCACAGCCTGCCACATTTTGTTCTTTGCCTTTGCAGAGGTGCTTCTCCTCACACCCTGTCCCCCTCTTTTTTTTTAACACTGATGCTTTTGAGAAATGTACTGAAAAAAAGATCCCACTCCAAGCCCAAGCACAATACTCCCACAAGAGGCCAGACTAATGGAGTTGCCCCCTGCCCAAAACTGCCTATATTTTGAAAACTCTTGCCAAGAATTTCTATGTCAAGTCTGCATTCCCTCTGTTACAAAAGAGTAGCAGTGCGAAGGGGACACAGACTGGGGCCTACTGGTAGATTTATGACTTCCAATTATTCCACAATGGTCAGAACAAAATGACTCCACCTGGGAAATTATTCAGCTGTAGGACAGCGGTGGATGGGGTGCGGGTGGAGTGTGTTGTTGGAGTTGTAACCAGAAGATGAGTTCTAAGCGCTGCCACACTACAAACTCAGTTTACTGTATACACTCAATTATAAGTCCATATGTGCCTAATGGATAAGTTGAGGGCAGGTTTTGGGCCCAAAATCAGGGAATATGCCATGATCTACAGATAAGTCAACCCCCATCAGCAGCACGGGCTTCCTGAAGGTTTCCGAAAAAACATCTACATATCCAGGGAGCCCATACTGGGGTGGGCAGTGGAGGGAGCAGGTCATTGCAAACTCCTCCCAGCTTGAGGCATGCAGGGACCAGCTGCCCAGCTTGTAGGAGAGGTCAGCTGGCCTCTGCATGCCTCAAGCTGGAAGGAGTTTGCAATGACCTGCTTCCTCCACTGCCTCAAGCTGAGAGGAGTTTGCTGCAATCCATTCCCTCAACCCTCCCACCCAGGAACGTGGGCTATGTGCCCCCATGTTGATTCTAATAAATGGCCACTCTGCAGGTTCTTCCTGGCAAGATTAGTGTCCCAGTCTACAAGTTAATGCACTACACCACACTGGCTCTCTCTATATATTGTTACGTGTCTTCAAATCAACTATGAATTATGGTGGCCCTGTTTTAGTGTTTTCTTGCCAAAACGTATTCAGAAGTTGTTTTTTTTTTTTACAAAAAGAACCTTTTATTCATTAAAAAAAGTTAAATGAAACCCTCCTCCCATAACACACTGCTTAGATTCTCTCCATTTCTGCAGAATTCTGGCACCAACACTGACTACCCTGCTCACCTGTTGCTGGCAGATTATTACTGTTAAGCAACAGCAGAATTTACTCATCAACACTCGGCCTCCCAGGGGTCCCAAGGTGATGCACAACTGATGAAAACATTCTTTAAACACTACTTTAGAAAAGAGTTTTAAAACCCCACAAATTAAAACAGTCCCCAAAGCCAACTAAATATATGCTGTGATCGACCTAAGATCTACAAAAGTAGTAACTCACTTTTGTAGAGTCAAATGATGCAAATCCCATTATTTTCATCATTTCAATTTCTTCCTCTGTCTTGCCCTCCAGATCTTCCTCTGGAAAATAAATTAAGAAATGGTAGGGAAGTAGACAGACAGAGAGAGGGGGAAAAATTAACCAAGAGAAACTTACTACGGTTGCTTGGGGAGTGGGAACCAGAATAAAGAAAAATTCCTTTAAAAAACAAATATAAACAAAGGGCCAAACGTAGGACACTAGGCTTGCAACGAAACACTTTTCAGCATCTTGGGACATGGTCTCTCTTTTTGGAGTGCCTTGGAGATGGGTTGTTGTTTCCCATGTTTGGTTGTAACACCACAAGCCTCCACTGTGTTACCTGTGATCTGGCGCTCTTTGCTTTTGGTCTCTTTGTTTTCTTTCTTTTCATCATCTCGCCTTTCTTTTGGGCGGACTGGGGAAGAAGAACTGGATCTATGTCGTCGAGGAGATCTAGAAAGTTAGAATGATGCAAGTTTCTCTTCAACACCAAAGGGAATTAATGAGATTCAATTGCTGGCTTACAAAACACATAAAATGAGAAGTATGGGAATATCGGCAAGTAATGGGCATAAAGAGATTAATAAAAAAACAGAAAACTCATCGCAAACATTAGATGTAGAAATCAATGTGTTGGAAATCTTCGTAACCTAATTCTCAGAGAAGGAAGCTAGACATGGCATCCAGGTTGAGTTTTTCCATCATATGAGTACACACTTTTCTATTGTTTTTATGTGAAGCGTTGCCTGATCCCTGAATGGTAAAATCAGAGGTCCCTTATAGTCCAGGTGTTCCTTACAGTTCAAGACCTTTGAACTCCATTTGCAACATGAAGTAAAATTTCTAAAATGCAAGTTCAATTTGTAATTAAATTATACCTTTTAATACATCAAACATGGTAATTTTTACCAGATCAAATTATATATAAAGCATTGTTTAAAGGAACAAAGTGTTTCTTAACCTGTTAAAGTGCTATTACTTCCATTTAAACTGCATTAAAAAAAATCAGAAAATTCGTATTTTCTGGAAATAAAAAGAAAATGAAAACAACCGTCCCCTCCATAAATTCAAAGCTTCCATAAATTTTCCATCCTATGCAAAGGATGTATCTTTCCCTTTCTTACGTCAATGTGATGTTACAGTTGCCCCAAAACTATCACTACCACACTCAGTCCATTAAGATGTCTCCATTTTCACTGTCAAATACTACAATAAAGACCTTGAAACAAGAGTGTGTGTGTGTATGTGTGTGAACACTGAGGGAGAGTGGTCAAAATGGCTAGAACTACCAGGAGAAAGAAGGGAAACACCTTAATTGCCAAGAGGTGCTGCCTTCTCATTCCATAGTCAAGCACGGAGAAACAGTGCTAAGAGGAGGTTTCAGATATTTTAAATAAAAAAATCGTATTCAGCCACTATTTCCCCAAAACATTGCTAAAGGCAAGAGCAGTAAGCCTGCTTTGTCCTCAAATTGCCTACCAGACTTAAATACTTACAAAACAGGTTAACCAGAAACCTAGTGTTACTATCTGATTGCCACCTCCTCACCTGGATCGCCGCCTATGTGGGGACCGGGAACGAGTTCTCCTCCTGTCTCTTTCTCGAGACCTCGATCGCTCCCGCCGCCTCCTCTCCCGCGAAGCAGATCTGGAACGCCGGCGCTCTTCACAGAAAGAAAGAATGAATATGGAACACTTTTTCTGCATATAATAGAAGTGCTGGTTGTGATCCAAAAAGCCTTATATGGCTCAGGTCCAGATGGTCTGAAAGCCTATATCTCCCTCGTAAGAGCCTTCCCAAGTCTTACAATCTTTGGCGGAGGGCTTACTTTCCCTAACTGGCTTATTTTTTGAGGATATGGGAGACAGCCTTCTCAGTGACTGCTCTAAGGCTGTGGACTCCCTCCTACAGGAGACTCAAAGGTCCCCCTTTCTGTTCCCTTTCTGCCAGCAAGCAAAAAGTGGTTTTAAAAAAGTGAAACAGGCCTACAGCTAATAACTGGTGGAGCAGAAAGACATTTTATGGGTTGGCTGTACTACCTTTTGAATTTGCTTTTAAAAACTGTTGTAAATGAAGATTTTGTCCAGATTAGCTGGTTAATATTTTTTAAATCTTTTGTGCTATATATTATTTTAGGTATTTTGTTTTCACTTATAACTTGACAGGCAGACTCCTGTGTTCAAGACTCTTAGAGTCCAAAAACCCATTCTGCAGGTGGCATGGAGAGTTAAGAGCTAAGATTGATGGATCAAAGCAAAGTCTCCTTTATTCCAGCAATGTACTTCCCTCTGGGAAACCCACAAACTGGGCAAGGCTCTGACAGTGCTCTCCAGCTCACACTCCACAGGGACACTGACTCTGAACCTGGTGGTTCCACGCAGCAGCCACGATTATCAGGCAGCGACTGATGTCTCCACCACGAAGGGACCCAGCCTCCCCACCTGACAGTCATCCACATCCAGCATCCATTGCCACTTCTTGGGTAAGGAGTCCCACATGTTAGATTTGTGCTGTGTTCTGAATACAGTCACCCCTCCACATTTGCCAGGGTTAGGGGCACAGGACCCCCTTGAAAGTGGAAAAACCATGAAACTCTAGGCCCTCCCAAACCACATTTAACACACAAAAAAAGCATGATCACCAGATTCAACCCACCGTGGATTCCTTTGAGGCATCAGGGTTCCTTCACAAGGCAGAAGTGGGGGGCTGGTGGGGCTTACAGCCACTGCTGC
Source organism: Iguana delicatissima (assembly GCA_948472985.1). Taxonomy (NCBI): domain Eukaryota; kingdom Metazoa; phylum Chordata; class Lepidosauria; order Squamata; family Iguanidae; genus Iguana; species Iguana delicatissima. Next base: position 384,446 of record CAOKZL010000608.1, on the reverse strand, counting down.
TCCACATCACTTTTAATAGGGACATACAAGTTCTGTTTACAGTTTCTCAGTCTCACGAAACTTGCGGTCCCTATTAAAAATGGCACAGAGAAGCAGCAGAGGCGACAGCAAATAATCCGTGAATAATCAAATCCACAAAAGTGAAACCCACAAATGTGGAGGGCTGACTGTATCCATTGATCATTGTCTTTGCTTCACCGAGAGCAGCCTCACAAACCAGGGCCCACCCCCCCCACACACACACACTCCTGGTGGGCCAAGGCTGCCTCACGGATTCCACCTTGTTCACAGCAGAAATCAAGACCAATCTGAGGGACAACACAACGACAACGCCACAAGGACGCGGAGGCTCTGCGCGTACAGAGCCTGAAAAGGTTACTTTTGGGACTACAGCTCCCAGAATCCTCCCCAGCCAGGCTGCCTCTGCACCCACCCCACCACTGACCCTGTGCCAGGCTGGCAGTGGCTGATGGGAGCTGCAGTCCAAAACCTCCAGAGGCAGGGCACCGCAGAAGGAAGAATCTAACCTAAAGGCTTGGAGCAAAATGGGGGCGAGATGGGACTGTAGGAGCTGAAAAGAACCCCCCTCAAGCTCTTCAGAAAACCCCAACCCCCACTCTGGGCCAGGCTGGTAGTGGCTGATGGGAGCTGCAGTCCAAAACCTCCAGAGGCAGGGTACTGCAGAAGGAAGAACCTAACCTAAAGGCTCGAAACAAAATGGGGGCGAGATGGGACTGTAGGAGCTGAAAAGAACCCCGCTCAAATTCTGCAAAAAAACCCAACCCCCACTCTGGGCCAGGTCGGTTGTGGCTGACGGGGGCTGTAGTCCAAAGCCTCCAGAGGCAGGGCACCGCAGAAGGAAGAATCTAACCTAAAGGCTCGGAGCAAAATGGGGGCGAGATGGGACTGTAGGAGCTGAAAAGAACCCCCCTCAAGCTCTGCAAAAAACCCCAACCCCCACTCTGGGCCAGGTCGGTTGTGGCTGATGGGGGCTGCAGTCCAAAGAGGGCGCTGCGCTGGGGAAGGCTGAGCTAAGCCCCAAAGCCTGGAGGAAAGGGGGCGCCCGGAAGCCAGGCTGAGGGAAAGGAGGGCAGGATCGGAACCCGGGGCCCGCGGGGCCAATGAGGGGTTCAACCGGCGGGGAAACTTCGGGGGCAGATTAAGGGGTCCCTCCCTCCCTCCCTCCCTGCAGTGCGGGGCTCAAAGCAGGGCGGCTCCCCCGAGGATAGTCACCCCTTCGGGGCGGGGACCTGGAACGGCTGCGCCCCATCGCGCCCCCTCCGCCGTCTCCCCCGACGCAGCCTTCCCCGTACGCCTAACCGGAAGGGGCTTCCGGCGACGCGGTCCGCCCTCCTCTTGGCTCCGGCTAAGAACACACACCCGGGCGCTCGGCCGTTCCGCTGCTTCTTCGCCGCCTAGGATTGGCTCACTCTGGCTGGCGAAGGCGGGCTGCTGGCCAATCCCCGAAAGGGGCGGAGGAAGCCAACGCGCGCCCCCTGCCGCTCAGCCGTGCCCGGGTCTCGCTCTCGGAAGCGGCGGGGTGTTTGCGCAGGCGCCGTGGCCGTTTCCGCGCTGCACTGTTACAGCGCCATTATTCCACTTTCCACCTCCTGTGGAATTCTGGGGGTTTGTAGTTTACTGAGACCGTTCTGGCTGAGAATTCTAGAGGCTTCTCCCAAACTGCAAACCCAGGATTCCATAGGAGGTTGAAAGTGGAATAATAGCGCCATAACAGGGTAGTGCAGAAGGGCCTTAGTCCGTGAATCACTAAGTACAGAGCCAAAAACTCGTGCTTGGAAGCTCATGCTCTTATCTGTGACGGCGACACAGACAGAGTAGGTGAGATGCTGCATCAGCGGCGCATAGCATCAGTGGCTGCATGTGGGAGTTAAGCGTCAAGCGTGTGGCTGGGCATCATTGACTGTTGAATGGCATCCGTGCACCTTCGACCCAAGATACTGTGTGCAAAGACATGCACCACCACATGGCCAGTGCACATCCAAGCGCAATGGCACAGCATGCCCAAATGAAATACAGCCATTTGGTTAGACGGGGGGAAAATACCAAGCTGCTTCCGGAGGGGAATTTTTGCCTGCAGGCGAGGTCAGCAGGATGCTGGCAAATAGTAGGATGTTACCAGACCAAAGCATACATGAAATTGAAAAAAAAAAAGCATACCAAAAAAAAAATCTTCCAGTCTGTCTTAGAAAACAAGATAGAGGAGAAAAAATGATTTTAGAGAGGAAGTGCAAGGGTAACTGTTACCACCGTGTACTGGCCTGGACTTTAGTGAACCAAAGATATCATTCTGATATCACAATTCGGCCCTTCTCTGCCACCAGCCAAGTGGCCACCGAACAAGCGCGAAGCTAGGCATGGCTACTATTTGTTGCTCCCACCAAACCAAGCCAGAAATAGCCAGGACTGCTTTAGGTGACCTCCCGAAACAAACACCATCATTACCAATGCGCAATAAACAAAGAAATCCTCTGCCCTGAGAGGGCACCCTGGCGAGCTAGGTGCTTAACTGCCGAGCTAGCCGCATCGGCATACCAGCCATACTATTGTCAATTCGGAACATAATTCAATCATGTAAATTCTGACCTTTTGGAGGCATTGTCTCCAACCCAAAACTTATTGTTTTCGCCCAAGACCAGACTAGCCTACGGTCGTTCTTTCCCCTATAAAAATCCCCTGCTCTGAGAGCTCTTTGGAACTCTCGCTGGATCGCTCTGGACTTCTACTCTGCCTTGCTGCTGCTCGGTTCGGCAGATTCCCCTCGGCCGCCACGCCGGGTTTCCTCTTCCCCAGGACTGCAGGAAATTGGCTTCCCCAGGACTGCAGGAAAGGTGGCGTATCACCCATTCCCCTTGAACTCTATTTCCCTTTTCTAGTTAGGAGTGTGTTTGTGCCTTTCTTTAATAACTGTTTAATAAATCCTAATTGTTATTTGAACCATTTGCCTACTCACTGACCTGACGCTGTAGACATAGGGTAAAAGATCCCCGTTAAGTTAACCGTCCTCTCGTTAGTCAAGAGAGTGCTCCAGCTAATTTCCTCATCTTGTTGTGTTTGTTGTGATTATTTGGGTGCCCCTCACGGGACCCCCAAGTCACAGGGTAGCAGTGACATTTGATTTTCTAATCCACATTTCTGTTATGAACAGAAGAATTGAACCCTGTGTTCCTTTTCCTCAGTGGCTAACCAGGTGCCTGTGGGAAGCCCACCAGAAAGACACGCAAGGCAACTCCATCCTTCGTCTTGTATATCCCACCAAATAATATCCAGAAAGACACTTCCTCTGATGCTAATGGTAATATCTCATAATACAGTCTTATCCTCCATAAATCCATAATTGAACTCTGTCCTATCTGAAACAGTGCCTCCTCTCTGGTTATCCCAATATCTTTTTATTCTGCCAACATAACTCTAAAACTGGGTAAAGATGGGTTGACTCACTCTGTATTGTCTCTTGCCCTGAGGCCGAGACCGCCTTTGGCAGTTGAGCTCGATAGCTGCAGGTGAATGTGGTAAAAATGAACTTTAAAAAGTGGGTGGGTGCTCCTTCAGTTCAGGAATGGGAAACATATGACACTCCAGATGCTGTTGGGTTATATCTCCTAGCAACTTCTAGCCATGCCGTGTATTTGGATTGTTTTCTTGCATAATTTTCTTGCCTTTTGTTCCACTGGTGGAAGAAACACAAGATATAAACGGAATAAAAATGTGTGAATAGCTCCCAGCGGTGGTGGTTGGTGGCTTCCCTGTCAATGAGTTGGTAAATCCACTCTAGATTTTGGGCTGCACTTTAAAAGCACTCTCCGAGGTACTGAATCTCTTTTGGAAATAGAATTCAGCACCTTGGAGAGCACTTTCAAAGTACAGAGTCAAACCTGGAATGGACTCATTGCCCAACCGACTTAGGAGCAGCCACCTGCCGCTGGTTCCTAGGATTGTAACAATTTGGTGAACTGGCTCTAGACATTAAAATAGGGTTGGGAATCATGTAGCTCTCCGGATGTTATTGGCTTCTTATTGGGTATCTCAGCTAAGGCTGTGAGAAGCTGCAGTTGCATGATTTGGATCCCTGCATGAAAATAACTAATTAAGGCAATTCTGCCCTGGCCACCCAGATATGAGCATAAGAACGAACACGATCATCACCACGCTCTCAGTAATGCTCCACAGTCATTGCACCATCACACTCCTGATTCCTGAACTTCAGAGTTAACTTGTGCTGTCTCATATTTTAAAAAAGAGCTTTCTCAAACATCTTTGGTGTTCTGGTGAAAGTTTATTTGCATCTGCTATTTTTTTGTTTTGTTTTTGTTTTTTAGAGCAATCAAAGGAGACAAAAGCTTTTCTTTGAAAAGGAGTCTTGGATCCAGACATTTAGCAGTGAGTTGCTTGGCATAATAGAACCTTGCATCCTGGCCAACATGTCTTGGAAGAGTTCAGCTGCTTGGATGCCATTAGGTCGAGAAGAGGAAGGAGAGAAAGAGGAAAAAGAAGAAGAGGAGGAGGAGGAGGAAGAAGAGAAAGAAGAAAGGCAGTGCACACAGATCGCCTTTAAGTGGAGACATGCAGCAGTAGCATACTGGCAAAGCGGCACCATTTGGAAGGGCTTGGCTGTTAATGCATTGGATTCTCTCAAAGACTGCAAGATAGTCCAATGGAGAAGGGGGGAAAAAAGCCCCAGTGTACAATATGAAAAGGAAGCGATATAAAAGTTCAAAGGAAAACTGACCATCAAGAAACCAAGTGTGCCCATCCAGTTCTTCTGAACAGTTGAAAAGGTGGCAACACACAGAAAGAAAGAGAAGGAATACAGGCTTCGGGGTAGTAATGCACAAAGTCTTACGTTGCAGGAAAGCAAATATTTACATTAGAACTTGAAAGGTAAACTTCACAATATCAGTCAACGCCCAAACACACACGGGGGGAGGGATGTATATACACGGGATGACATTAAATAGCACTTTGAAGCAACGATTGTCAGACACAGACATTTAAATTCCAGCAGCCTGGCTGATACGCTGAGCATTACTCCTGCATTCCCTTCTGGCTCATCGGGGCCACGGATGGCTCCAGACTTTGGGTGGGGTGGGGAGGTCGGTAGGAAACCTTTGTGATTTTGAACCTCTGCTCTGAGCCAGAGTGCACTGCTTGCTCAGTTCAGCAAACCTTGGCCCTCTCCTTCTGCTGCTCCCTGAAAGAATAGCTGGAAGAGGGGATCTAGGATTCAGTTCAGCCTGGGATCCTTCACACCTCCCTGGGCCCTAAGACAGCCATGCTATGGACTAGTGGGCTAAGCCTTATGCCGGCATTTTGCGGCTCTCTGAACCAAGCGAGGTCAAATCCCAAGGAACTGAACTGTGAAGTCAGAGGCCCTGCTGTTATACATTTTTTTTTTTTGCATAACATAAATATATGCCAATGTAGCTATGCACTGAATCCCACATTTGCATGGCTGGCTGTACGAGTGGAGTCAGGGTTTTCACTCCCCACTGCACAATGCTGGATTACTGTTCCTACCAATCAAGTCAAAATGTGCGTGAGAAGGCTTTCTTGTGTGTGAGTGTGCATTTGTGGAATGATGGGCTGCACTCAGGAGCACAATTTGCACAACTTCTGAGAAAGCACAGCCTGTTGGACAACAATTCTTACTCAAGCATAGTATCAGAGCAGGATTCTGCTGTAATGATGAGAACGGTCTACTTAAAAGTGTGGTACAGATTTGCTGGTCAAAAAAAAGGATATGACCTCATTTGTTTTGTTACCCTTTGTTTGATTTGTTACTTGTTTTTTAAACCCAGGCTTTCCACTAAAAATAAAATAAAATGAAATGATTATTTTTAATAAAAACAGTATGCAGAACTTTTGCCTTCTCCCGTCTCTTTAGCCAGTTTGCTGCTGCTTTTGCTCTGGCTGCCTTGCTGTTCCATAAACCTGGCAAAATATATATCCTCAGAGGGCAACCTTTCTCCATATGTGTCATTCTTCTTACAGGGCAGGTTGTGTGAACTATACAGCTGGACTTTTCATGGTGGAATGCAGTTTGGGGCACAGAATCTAGCCCCCTAGCAAATCCTGAGTGGGATTGGTTGTTGAGAGTGTAGCCCACAGTTCCTAAGAAAACAAGAAACAGAAACCTACAACTTCTTCTTTTACAGAGCACAATTCAAAATGCTGGTTTCTGACCTAAGAGGACCCTGCGATCTGTAGGACTGCCCCCATCAACCCCTTATCCCATTGCAATCTCCCTTATTAAAAGTGTTAATGCCAGTGACGTCTGGTGGCTTCCATGCTTGGGATGGGTGGGTGAATCCGCTCCAGATTTTACTCTGAACTTTTAAAAAGCCACTCATGGTGCTGAATCCTATGGCCCTCCACAGGTTTAGCATTTTGGACAGATCTTTTAAAGTTCAGATTAAAATACAGGATGGATTAATCATGCAACCAACGCATGTGTCATCAGACACCATTGGGCACTGACACCTCCTTGACTGTCTTGTCTCTGCACCAAGTTCAGCCAACAAGCCTTTCTCTGGGGACCAGACTGGGTCTTAAAGGAAGCAGATGTATGCCCTGCATTTTCATAGAGCCAGGGGCGAAAAGGCCCTTCTTCCAAAAGCAGGCAAGTGAGGCCTTGCCAGCTTGGGACAACCTGGCTATTCTAAAAAGTCTCTCTAAGGCCTCAGTTCCTTCACTCTCAACCTCTAGGAAAAAGAGACCAGATCGATCACGTTTCTGCCAGGAAAACAACTAGTGTCGCTTCCGAGGGAGTGGATACCCAGCCATCAGCTGCATAAGCACAGTGATAATTACAGGCTCATTTCAGACAAATTACACAGTTGCCCATGCCTTGCTGCCTACTTGGAGCGAGGCTTTTACAAACAGATGTCTGTTTATAAATGAATAATTACGCTGTTAATATCGTGAAATTATAGACTGAGATTGGGAGTCTTTGTTCCCTGGTAACTTAAGTGATTCTTGTGGCAATGTTACCAACCAAAGAGAGATTGATGGGGAGAAAGGCCCCCAAGGGCCTCAAAACCTGCTATTCTTAAATCAATGAGGCACAGACTGGGGGGAATGTACTCAGGACAAACTTCAGCAAAGTGCTGAAGGAGTGCTGCATGATCGTGGATTGCTTACATTGAGGTTCCTGCATTTCTGGATGTTGTGTACCAGCATCTGGTGGCCTCCAGATGTTTTTGACTACTTTTCCTACCATGCCCCAACCAGCACGGGGGCAGCCTGGGCTTTCCACTTGTGCTCTCAGCCAGAGTCAGGAAACTTTAAATTAAATCGTGAGCAGGAAGCTGGGACAATGGGCATTTGGATTTGGGAATTTGGAATTTGGAGCTCCAGAAGCAACAAGGAGGTGGTTGCCTTCTCCCCAGAGCAGGGGAATTCATTCTGGATTTTAACCTGAATGTCAGTGGAACTGTCAAAGGTGCTTAATGCATTCCCAAAATAGGTCCAGCTCCTTTAAAGTCCAGACTAAAGCCCAGAGTGGATCAAGGGAAGCTCTTGCTCTTGCCAGTAAGGTCAAGATCCACATGGATTGGTCATCAGTAAGCAGGAAGCCATTTGAGCAACATGCACCCAACTGGGCCAAGGCATCACAGGCAAAGGTGCTAAAAGGCATTCTAACTGATGGGATACAACTCAGCAGGAAGTTGTCCTGCTCGAGGCCTGGTTGATGAAAACAGCAGGAACCCCATTTGGTGGGGTACTTCTCAAGCCTTATGGGAAAATGTAGGGTCTTCTGGAAGCAAAGCACCTCTTCCATGCTCTGTACAGTGGCGCCACGCTACAGAAACTTCAGCTGGATTGTGCTGAGTGGGGAAGGTTGACTTGTTGCTCTTAATATTTGCTGCCTGATCTGGCTGTCTCACCTCCGAAGGCAAGATCACCAGGGAACTTTTCAGGTCTCTGTTTGGATATAATTAAGATTACAGCGAGAAGAAAAAACTATTTTCAAGCATTGATTGTAATTTTTAAAAAAATACTTAGTAAGAACAAATTTGTAGGGAGCAGAGCTTGCGAAAAGCTCATTTACTGGACTGCACTTTGCAAATTCTGATAGTAGGATCTTTTTTATGCTGTGCTCACAACAGCCAGGCCCTTTTGATAGGTTTTGTACTTCTGATGTGTGCCCCAGGGCTAAAACCCACTTCATTCATGCAACAACCACCCTTTTGTATGCTGAGCTGTGACCTGGCCAGAAAATACAATTGCTCCCAAAACCTGTGGACTGAAATGTAAGATGTGTGCAGAACGGGACAATATGAAGCCATCCCTAACCCTTCTCTTAATGGATCTTTTGTCATTTAAGCCACATTATCAAACACAAGTAGCTAGTCTATGGAAGCACCAGAAGAAATCCAGAGACGCTGCTAAAAATTCTCCACTCACTTACTGTTTGTATTGTTAAGTGCCCTCAAGTCGTTTCTGACTCACGGTGACACTAAGGCAAACCTATCACAGGGTTTTCTTGGCAAAATTTGATTCGGAAGGGGGGGTTGCCTTTGCTTTCCTCTGAGGCTGAGACAGTGTGACTTGCCCAAGGTCACCCAGTGGGTTTCCACAGCTGAGCAGAGATATGGTTTTCCACTGTCCTAGTCCAACACACAAATTGCTACTCCATGCCATATATTAAAAATGCTGTTGGTATAGTCCTAAAATATTGATTACCTCTCTTCCACTGTTGCCCACTGAGAAAAAAAGTGAATTTGGTCCTTTTTCTAAGAGAGAAGTGAGCCTCTGTAACCAAAGCACCAATGTGACTTCTGAGGTACAAGGAGATAATGGCACCACTCCTAGGTGAATTTTAAGGAAGAATGGGATTGCTTTTCTTACCACCACATTGTATTAAAGCAGTAAAATGCACTGATAGACCCTCCATGTGCGTGCATGCGTAGACATGCACAAATGAACAGGATGAAAGAAACATCCATGTTGGCTCAGATACAGGATGTGGGTGTATTTATTTGCTAGGTGTACAGATCGTAAGTGCTGAGCTACCCCTCTGTGAGTGGTTCTTGTCTGTTTGTGTCTTTTCCAAGAGAACTTCACTATGGATTGTGTGTTCATGCCACAACTGCCATGCTGGTATGTTTACTTGGAAGCAAGCCCTCTTGCATAGGGACCCCAGAACTGCCATGCTGGACAGAGCCACAGCGGGAGCGGGGCTCTGGCTCAGTATCCTGTTTCCAGTAGTGGTTGGCATGTTGCGTCATGGGAAATTCACCCGCCAGACAGGGAAGTGGTGGATTAGTTTGCCTACCTACCTGCACCTGGAAATTCTATAGGCAGTGGAACCACACAATAGTCAAGAAAGCTATATTTCGCATCTTGTGGCAGTGAGTTCCATAAGTTCATTCTTTCCTGTGCAGGAGTTACCAAGGGGTTGGACAACTCTCCTAGAATGAAAAGTTAGCACCTTTGGGGTTATTTGGCTGGGGGGAAGAGTGTTGCAGATATGATTGATGTGGCCATGCTTATGCCTGGTGTTCAGAAAATAGCTAGGGGGAAGTGTTTCTCTCCCTTCCTCATCATGCCAGGATCTGAGCTCATCCCGTTGGTTGGTGGGACATTCAAGAGCACGAAAAGGCAGGACTGCTTCTCACTGAGCCAACTGTGGCACTTGCTGTCACAAAACAGTGGCAGAACTCACTGCCAGACTCAATATTAGACCTTAGAGGGCCCATCTGCTGAAGCTGAATGGTGGGAGATTCAGAAAAACAAAAAGGGCAGAGTTAAGACTGTGTCACTCATTGCCACAAGATGGAGTGGCAGCTGCCAACATGGAAAAAGTGGGAGGATAGATAAATTCAGGAGAGCTCATGAGCCAATGGATTCAAATTACAAAACATGATTCCATTTTGGCTTCAAAAGAGGGCTGGAGAAATCCATGGAGGGGTGGACCACCCATGTCTACTGGTAGGGATATGGCTCTAGATCACCTGTAGCAGCAGAGGCAGCATTAAGTCTCTGTATATTAGTTGCTGGGGAATGTGAGATGGAGGGTGAAAATGTTCTTTTGTTCTGCCAGTGGGCTTCTCAGTTGGGTAAGGGGTAGGCCGTGGTGTGGACAGAATATTACCCTGGACAGCCCCTTGGTTTAATCCAACGCAAGGCTCTCCTTATGTTCTTACAACGACCGGCATCCTATTGGTGATAAAACTGCACCATCTATGCTGAGTGATTTATTTTTGACAATGCTAGATTGCTGATAACAAAGTAAGCTGAGTTGCACATGTGGAACCACTGCACACATGTGGTAATGCATTAAAGTACACAGGGTAACATGCGAACATACTTTGACTCTATGCATTGCCCTTGTGCATTGCACATTGCAATTACACCAGGGATTGATAGCCACGTGCATTGCCCATTGATGCACATATGTTGTGCAACACTGGTATTTTGTACAGAAGCTGCATAATGTAACTCTGCTAGTGGATATTTACACTGTGCTGAAGCCATGTGGGATCTCAGCAATTAAGTGAGAAAAGGGCTGCTTTTCATCATTCTTGAGTCTCAATCCCATCAGCCTCATGGGGGTATATGGGCAAACAGCCCACTTTGGGGTTGTATAGCATGAACTTCAACAGGCAAAGTTGTAATGCAACACTGGTAACATGGCAACACTGCACAACTGAACCAAGACAGTCAATGTGGGGGAAATAATGCATAACCAAGTGTGCATCCTCATCTATTTGCAATGTGTACACACGTGCAAGACGCTAAGCCATGTGCAATGCCACCATTGCAGAATTCTGTTTCCACAGCCTGGAACTGAATGCCACTGTTCTTCACTGGACAAATATATCCAACTGTGTCTGTAGGGTATTTTACATAAGTGGAAGACACCAAGAGGATCCCAGGCACCCCAGACACAAAGAACTCTCTTTGTGAGACTTGCTTCCAGCCAATGTTCATTGGACTGGGCTCAGGACTCTCTTGGAGAAGGGTAGCTAACTGTCAGTAGGTTGCTTTTTAAGCTGTGGAACAATTTGATGTTGAAGCACAAATGGTAAAGAAAAGAGAAAGAAAGAAAAAGAAAAACTCCCTTTCCCATATGAGCACCTTCACTTCTTAATTCAAAATTAAGATAATCCTCAGCAATGGATAGTCGCATTTCAGTAGCACTCTGGGCAGGTATGTTCCAATCTTCCTCCATACTTTGACCAGGTTTGGATGATAGTGCAGGACTTAGCTCCTCTGTTACTCCCAGTTCTTGATCTTAACTCCCTCTACCTTCTATAAACCTTCTTATATTGTATGAATGGTCATGTAACCCTAAGGGTCCTTCCTAAAATCAACAGAGCTGCGGGGAGAGGAGGGGATGATAAATTTCAGAAACAATGAACTCTTTCTCCCCATTTTCCTGCTTCCAATCACCCCCTCCTAGTATATCTTTCATCTCCTAGCATTTCATACATTTGGCAAATTTGGTATTCCTTTAGTATGGGTGTGCCTTAGGATCTGGAGCAGGGAAAGGAGGAAATTCAAAGCACTCCCCCGCAAATCCTCAGCATTAATCACCCCTCTTTCAGCTGCTCTCCCAGGGGGCCACCGGAGCGATGCTACATGTAAGGGGTTGGGGCTTTCACTTTACACAATTATAGCACCATTGTTTCCACTTTAACTTCCATAGGTGCATCCTACAGAATCAGGAGATTGTAGTTTGGTGAGGGACTACAGCTGTCTGCCTGAGAATTCCCTAAACTGCAAATCCCAGGGCTTGATGGGATGTCAGCATAAGAGCTGAAGTAGCATCAAAGTGCTAAAAGGGTGTAGTGTGAAAAGGCCCTGTGTCTCAGCTCCAGACAAATACAAAGTGAAGCCTGTTTGTATGGTGCAGCCTCATGAACAACCTCGTTAGCTCTCAATCAAAAAGCACTAGTGGGTGGCCCCCCCTTCCCCCGGCCGAACATCCCTGTCTGTGTCCCAGATGAGCATTTTCTCCACATGAAGTTAAAGCTGCACTTCATCCTGCCCACATCCCTTCGCTGCCAACACAATAAAAGGAGCAGAGGGAGGGCCATTTCTACACCGAAAGCGCATTCTCAATCCAAACGGCTCTTTGAAGCAATTTATAGTTGCAGCCAAAGTTATAATAATCACTTATGAAAACACCTTTAGGTGTGTGACAAGATCCCATAATAGTGCAGTAAGTGAGAAATTGCTCACACGAGCTTTCAGTTGTATTATTAAGTACTATGCATTACTACGACACAACTTCTATGACTGGCAAATGTGCGCAATGTGTGTTTTGAACACTATTCCAGACTCACCAAGTAGCACTTATGTGATCGAAGTGAAGAGTTATATTTTAAATGCAATGCAAGTGGAACTTGAGAGAATCTTGTTTCTTCCCCACCCAATCAAAGCAGATTGACATCTGGCTTTGTGTGCTAAGACCCGTGCCTGTCTTTTGATGATTGCTTAGAAGAGACTTGTCAAGCTCTTTAGCAGTGGACTAGCAAAGGCATTTCAAGATCAGATGGCAGTGCAGAGCAAGAGGCGTGCAGGGGGAGGTTTATGGGCTTGCCATCCAGCCACAGGGCACTTGCCACATCTGTCACCCTGCAAGTTTTCTCATCACCAGTCAAACTGGGGGTGGAAGTGGTGGCTGGTCACTGTCATGTCCACGAAGTGGTGAATCCACTCTGTGTTTTATCATGGACTTTTAAAGCATCTGTCTGCTGAACCTACCTTGGGGATAAGATTCAGAACCTTGGACAGAGGCTTTCTGGCTTGCAGTAAAATCCATAGCATGGAAGCTACTGGCTGGCACTGGGTGTTACAGCCTCACACTCTTGGCAGCTGCATAAACATGGAAAGCTGCTGTACACTGAGTTATCATTGATCCCTAAAGCTAAATGGTGGCTACTCAAATGCTCCAGGTGATAGCTCTTCTCACCCCTGCTACCTTTACTCCCTGGAGTTGACAGGGGCTGGATTTAGGACCGTCTGCCAGTACCTGCAGGGCACAGGCTCTGCCACCCAGGATGAATGACAGGGTGTGTCAGGGCCAAGTGTGACAGCACCAAAGTTTGATCAGGTTTTTCTTTTTTAAAAAAGAAATCTAGACTCAATAGATGGTCATGGCAGAGCAGTAAGATAATTCCCTACATTGCTCCGGCTTGTAAACCTGATGGGGGGCTTGGATTGGTCTGAGTCATTTTGGTGCCCAAGGTGGAAACCCCAAGTGGTGCAGACCCAGTGCTAAGCACCATGTGGTACAACCCCTTGGTAAGTTCTCCTTCTCAAGCTCCATTATAAAAGAAAGAGAACAGGAGAAGTACAAGAGGGTCACTTCAAGGAGGACTCTCTGGTGGGTCGTGTCTCATGGATGAAAAATCTCATCCCTTCCCTGTTGCCACCCTTAATGGTACCCCTCATCTGCCTGCCATGCTCCATGGCAAAACGGAGCCATGCCATATTAAGACGTGCCGACGTAAGTGGCACCAGTCAAGGGCAGCCTTTATCGTATAACCCCCAATTTCCCAATATGGTATAACCCCCAATTTCTGCATTGCCCTCTCTGGAGGTGCCCGTGTCAGATTCTTGCCAAAGGAAATTCCACAGGTTTCTGCATACAGCTGCCTTGCAGCAAAAGTGACCCCAAGTTCAGAGCAATTTCTATCAGAGGGGTAGCAAACAGCATCAGTTTGAACAAGCATCAAAAAAGAGAAGAAAGGTCTGGGGTGCTGCGTGAGGGACACCCCCTCCAAATTCATCAGGGGGATGGCGTTGAGCCCTCCGCCCACCGTGTGTAGCATTATATCCAAACTGTGACTCCATCCCTCCAACCCGAGTGTGCCATCGAGCAGCCTGTGGAAAAGGTTCCCCTGGAGGCCCCCTAAATGGCTTGGAGCATCTGCGCAGGCAGAAAGACTCATCAGGAGCAGTTGGCGCTCTACCTTCAGCAGCACATGAAGAAGGGCAGAACGTAATTCTTTCTCTCGTTTATATCCTCGGATGGATGGAGACAAGCGGTGGAGGAAGAAGAGGAGGAGGAGGAACGTCTTACAAAGCCCCAGAAAGCTCTCCACGGTCACTTCCCCCCCAAGGCCAACAAATCCATTCCAGGCCCCTCGACTCCCCTCCTAGTGGGTGTCATCCAAAGATGCGCCACCGCAAGGAGACAGATCGCCCCGTTGCTCCTGTGGCTTTGCAGCAAGAGTGGTGGAAGGTGAGAGGTGGTGGAGGTGGAGGAGGAGGAGAAGGAGGAGGAGAAGGAGTGGGGGAAGAAGTTACTCGAGAAGGAGTAACTCAGGACTCTGCCTTCTCTTTCTTTTTGCTTTTTTTCAGGAAGGAAGGGGCTCGGAATTTCTTTTTCTTCTTTGAAGGAGACTTGGATGGAGAACCATCGGGAGAGACGGGGCTGCTGGTGACCAACTCGGTTTTGTCCTTAGGGGCGTCGGTGTCCGCATTGGTGGTCATCTGGCTCAGCTCTTTGCTAAGAAGTTCCTCAACGTTTTGGTCATCGTCTTTCCCGTTCACCACCACCTCTGCCTCGGGCTCTGCCTTCTTGTCAGCTGCCGAGGGGTCAGCGGGTGTTTGGATGCCATCCACCTTCTTCCCATCTTGTTGAAAGGAAACAAAATAAGATGTGAGAAACTGATGACCTTTAGCTTAAGCGAAGCCTCAGGGTATTTCCACACTGCACAGTTATAGCCATGCGATACCAGTTCAGTTGCTATGGTTCTATGCTACAGAATCCTTGGATTTAGGATTATGTGAAGGACTTCTCTCATGAGCTCTTATGCTCTAGCAAGCATGAGAACTCTCTGGGAACGAATTCTAAGGCCCTTACTAAACTACAAATCCCAGAATGCCACTGGAGTAGCGCATGATGGTTAAAGGGGTATCAAACTGATATAACTATGTAGTGTGCATACCCCCTTAAACCAGAGTCTTGGAACTTCATTGGGAGGAATGGGTTCTAAAGCAAGTGGGCAACTTTGGCAGGTTTTTGCCCCGGGACTGTCCTGGGGTGGCAAGGACTGCCAAATAAGGAAAAGACAAGGCCAACCAGTAGTAGCCAGAGGTGTACTGCTGGTTTTGAAAAACAGGTTTTTCTTTAAATACCAAACATTTTAGGAAGGCCATGTGATAAATTTAAAATGTGAATTAAAGGATCCCAGGTAAGGCTTTTTTGGCTGAGGGGTCCCATACCCCCAGGGCTAGCACAAATATATCAAACCCACTGATTGGGAATGGTTAAATGGGATAGGTTTATTCTATTTGGGTACATCCACAATACACAATTATAGCAGCATGATACCATTTTAACCATCACAGCACCATTCTGTAGAACCCTGGGACTCGTAGGCAGGCCATTCCACTGTTAAACAACATTAATAGTGTAAAAAAAAAATCTTCCTAATGTTTACATGGAATCTTTTTTCTTCTAGTTTGAATCCACGGGTTTATGTTTGATTTCTTGGGGTGGTGAGGGTTGGCTCCCAGGCCTTTGAAAGTTGCCAGCTGCTGCTTTAAGGAAGCGTTGCAGGGAATATGAGAACATGAGAATAATAATTCTCATAGAAACACAATGAAATAGGTGAAGAGAGTGGACCATGCATCGAATGCATGGGTTCCACTGAAAAGGATCAAAACAGGAGATCATTGAAAAGTGGACTGTCAAAAAAGCAGAGGATACGTGTGCACCCAACAAATGAGTGGGGTTTTGCCTATCGGCTGACTCACAGTTGATCTGACAGGTCTACTCTGGCTGGGAGCAACTATAAGATTTGGGCCTGTGAATATTCTTTACATCCCTCTAATGCAAGGGGTCTTTCATTTTGCATGAACGCCAATAGCTCCTCTGCCATTGGGGCTGGGAAGCCCCTCTGAGACTTAGTCCAAAATTTAGAAGTTCTGTTCCAGGGACTGAGTCCTACCCCACCTAAATAGGTTCATCACCAAGGGGAGCTCATTTAAAGATCGGAATAATTCCTGGTGTAGGTTCTCCTCCCCACCCAGGCCTCCGGCAATCAGGTGGGTGGAGGAACCACCCAAATGGCTCCCCCAGCCCTGAAACCAATTGAAGGAACCCTCCTCCCCAACCCCGAGGGCCAGATAGCTGGGAATGGAGAGAACAGCCTCTCTATACTTACTACAGTGACAAATATTCAGAATCAGAGGCAACTCCTTTGATGAAAGCGACACATGGAAAGAGAAAGGGAGACATTGTGGAGACAAACACGGCAAACACAATGAAGCACCATGAGATAATGGGGAAAGACATAGGCACATGCACAGAGGAAGAAAGAGAGAAATGGCCACCACAGGGCCCCCAGCCATGAGAAACCTTGCAGGTTTCACAGTTTAAGACCTTTCTAAGGGCCACAAATACACCCACCCCAAACTCTGGTGTAACATTTACCTGGTGCAACCCCTCTGGGCACGGAGACCTGGAGCATGTGCCCGCACCTGAGAAGCAGAGCTCAGAAAAAGTTGCCTTTTGGAGCTTTTTGGAGCTATCCCTTGCAGAAACTCCCCAACCAGCATGGTGGAGGAAACCAGTTTGGGTCAATCTCTCCCAGTGTTCTGCTTCCAACAGTGGACAGCCGGGTTTCCCAAGCGACACTCCACAAGCAGAGGAAGATGAGAAGGTGTCTTCTACTTAGACCCTCGGTCCATGGAGCCCAGTAGGTCAACTCTGACCAGCAGCTGTGGCTCTCTGAAGTTTCAGGCAGGGTTCTTTGCTAGTCCCACTTGAGAAACAATGAACCTGGGACCTTTTGCAACAAGAAGATAGGACGTTCCCTCTTTCTTACTGTGTCTACCCTGAGGACCATCTAGTACTGTCAACTCTGACTGGCAGCCATGGCTCTCTGGCCTTTCTGGAGGGATTCTCTCCTAACCCTACCTAGAAAAGTGCTGGGGACTGAATCCAGGAACTTCTGCAGAAGAACACAAGGAGCTGCCATTATACTGGCTCTGACCCTTGGGGGTTCATCTACCCTAGCACGTTCAGCTCGGACTGGCAGCAGCAGGGGTTCCCTGTTGTTTTTTTCCCCAAGCAGAAATCTTTCCTAGTCCTCTCTAGAGATGAGAGCCAGCATAGTAGTTTAAGCACTGGACTACGGTTCTGGAGACCACAGTTTAAATCCCTGTTCAGCTGTGGGAACCCACTGGGTGACCTTGGGTGAGTCACATTCTCTCAGCCTCAGAGGAAGGCAAAGGTAAACCCTCTCTGAAGAAATCCTGCCAAGAAACATTTGTGATAGATTTGCCTTAGGATCTCCTTAAGTTGGAAATGATTTGCAGACACAAAAGAACAAATATGAATCCATTAATCCCTGATAGTCCCATCTTCCATGGATTTATCCAATTCCCCTTTTAAAGTTACCAAAGTTGCTGGCCCTGCTCCCTCTTGTGGCAGGGAGTTCCACAGTCTAATTCTGCACTGTCTTGTGGGATAATCCCTTTCTTTTTTCATTAAATCACCCCACCATTCAACTTCTGAGGATGACCCTGCCAAAGTCTAGCATTATGAGTGTGGTTGCATGTGTGGAAAGCGACACTTTATCTTGTGTGGGAGGGTGAGCTGCTTAACGCTTGAAGCCCTGCGAGGGCTGGTCTTACCTTCTGAAGACTTGGAGGAGGACATGGGTGGGCTTTGGACTGCAGGCTTGGTGGGGCTCTGTTCTGTGGTGGGAGAAGTAACCTCTTCTTCCAGACTGGTGTCTTTTTCACCTGGGCAAGGAGGAAAGGAAGAAAGTACCAATAAGTTTTGAGAAACAAAACAACACAACACATGTCTCTCGGGGTTAATTTTTGAGTAGGGCCCAGTCTTTCTTCCCTGATTAGCTCTCCTCCATTGGAGGCCTTTAAACAGAGGCTGGATGGCCATTTCTTGGGAATGCTTGACCCGTGAATTCCTCTGTGGCAGGGTATGGGACTAGGACTGTCCTTGGGGCCCCTTCCAATGCTATGTTTCTGTTATTCCATCTTCCACTCTGAATCCTATTAGCTAGCACCAACTAGAGCAGACCTGGTAAATGCAAGGTGGAAGGGCAAATAAACACAAATAGGCAGATCCCATTGATGCAATAAATCCATTCTAGTTGAGACTGACCATGAAAGTGAGGCCTTCACTTTAAAAAAAACAACCAACGAACCAAAAGATCACATTTAAAAAGTGTTTTACAAGACTGTAGCTATCCACTACCAGTTTTGATTCCCCTCTGTTCTTTTTCATTTTAAGGATGGGTGTGGGCTTGGGGGTGCAAAATTGACCCCAGGATGCCAGGGCCGGCTGGTGACTTCCACGTCTGGGAGATGGTGTATCCACCTCTGGAATTCATTTCATGTTTTACAGAAGCTCTCCAAGGTGATGATCACTATCCCAAACAGCTTCAGGATCTTGGATATCTCCTTCAAAATCATTTCATAAAAACTAGTGTGGATTCACTGTACCCATGACATCGAAGCCACTGGCCATGCCTGCCCTTGACCACCAAAACATGCCCACCCCCACCTCCAAATCCTGATAATGGCCTTTCCCTGCAAGGAGGAGACAAAGACACCCAACTGTTACTGCTGAAAGGGACTGAAGGTGGACACAGATCACTTCATTTCCCTTCTCTTCTGGCTGAAGAATTACACTGGAGCTTGCAAAAGGTACTTTTTTGGGGGACTACAATCCCCCCCATCCCCCAGCTGGGAATTTGGGGTGTTGCAGCCCCAAAAAGTACTTCTTCCAACCCCTGTTCAAAGCTGTCCAAGTCTCGTTGACTAGCAGCAGAACCAAGAAAATGAATACATGCATGTTTGGGAATGACAGGACATATTTAACATCCCTAGCAGCTTCCTTTTCATCCTCCAGCCGAACCCACCCCACAATATTCCTCAAGGAATACAACTTTCCTGCTTCCTTCAGTTGATAAAAGGAGGAGGGGCTTCCCACTTTCTGAGGATTCCTGCTTTATAAAGATGAAACTGGTGGCAATCCTTCGGTTTCCCCATGCTTCCAGTCCTCCATATCAATCTAGCAATGCGCAACCATCTCAGGATATTTACCACCAAGACCCAATTTCTTTCTCTCCACTTCTTTCTTGTACTCCTCTAATTCCTGGTCCGTGAGCTGGCTGAACGGGTTTGGGGGCTCGGGTTCAGGAGAAGCATCTGCCTGGGTCTCGTCCTTCATTTCTCCGTCCGCCAAGTGACTCTCTGTTGACTTGGATGGTACAAGAAGACAGGTGCCGTGTCACTACAACAAGAACGCTGCCGGCAACGTGGGGTCAGGAAAGGTCTTGGGGCCCAATCATCCACTGCTTCTGTACCCCGGCCCTTATTCAGCCCACAGGGCTCTCCCGTTTATCTTTTGACATCAGTCCTGTGAGGTGGGTTAAACTAGGGAGGTGCTCAATTGATGCCTGGCCAACGAGCATCAAACCTCCCTCTGTTCTGAGCTGGGACATTTTAAAACGGATGAGAACTTATGTGGTTTTGGAATGTCTAAATGTGAATTTTAAGAACAATTAAGACGTTAGAATTTGTTTGTTTACTGTACGTCTTTGTAATCCCCTCTATGTTGTTTATATGCTCAATATATGTTAATAAAAATATTTTTAAAATAAAGTTCAGGCTTTTAGTAGTTTTGTTCTACTACTGGCTATAAGATGGTGCTGAACCCCATCAGCAAAAGGCCTGGAATGCTTCTTTGCTGTAGAATTCCCTCTGAATCTGTCTACCACCAATAAAGCTTATCTGAGAGCAGTAATATATGCCAGGCTTTGGCACTGAAAGAACTCTTGGGGAGGTCTGGATCTACATCCAATTCTAGCATGGATTGCATGGCAAATAAAAAAATAAAATTTTTGCGGGGGTGCTCCTTCAAGTCATTTCTGACTTATGCTGTTCATAAAGCAATCTTATCACAATGTTTTCTCAGCAAGATTTGTTGAGAAGCGGTTTGCCACCATGATGTTCCTCTGAGGCTGAGAGAGTGTGACTTGGCCAAGGTCACCTAATGGGTTGTCATGGCAGACCAAGCACCTGCATCTTGATCTTCCTGAGTTCTAGTCCTACGCTCAAACCACTACATCATGTTGGCTCTCCTAAATAAAAAGTTACTGTGGCTTTATTGGGAATTCATTTTTTCGCTATGACCAATTTCTTTTCTGCCATATCTCGATCACATTAACTTCCCACTGGTGGTTGAGAACAGCAGTGCAACCCCACTCTTTCCTCCAGGTTTGTTATATCTGTCAGCTCCCATAGTAGGAGAAAAAGTACCGGGCTTCTGCTTTTCTCTGCTATCACGCTGGCAAGCAGTTGGGACTGAGGCCCCGCAGATTTCACTTCCTGGCGGTTTTGTTCTCGAATCTGCGAGGAGAAACAAAAGGAAATAAATGGGAGAAGAATATGTGTCTGGACTTTGGGGCTGGGACGCTCTCTGGAAGGAGACAATCCGTAGCCATGATCTTGCTGGTGATAAAAGCAGGAGTAAGTCCAGTTTATGCTCAAGTGTGTATTTTTTATGGCTGGCAATATTTGCAGCGGCCATGACCAAGTGAGGGCATGTTGGCCCTGTGTAGTGTCCCTCCTACGCTGTAGAGGACATTGAGGGGCAACTCTCGGATCACACCCGGGTTGTGAGTGCAGTGGTTTGGGTGTCCAAGCGACTGGTGTTTTTCTTTTTAGACCCCCAAGGGGCTCTCCAAGGTGTTTACTCTCTGCAGGATCCCTGGCAGACATCAGCCAGAACTGGGAGCTCTGCACCTCCCAAGATACAAAATAAGTTGGAGAAAGAAGCCCTTTCTTTATGGGATTCTAGGATCTGATTTCATTTATCATTATTATTTGCATAATTATATTTCTCTCTTCAGGGAGCCTGAGGGTGGTCTACATTGTTCTCCCTGTGCCAAACCCATTTTGTACTTACAGCAATCCCGTAAGTTAGATTCTGTATCCTAAATATACTTGCTACTTCAGCTAAAGCAGACCCATTTACGTGCATACTGTCTGATCATTCTGCAGTTGGCTTTATACCACCCAACTAATCCAGCATACATCTTGTCTAAGTACAGATTTGAAGCTGGGTCTTCTGGTCCCAAATACGAACCGCTGTACCATGCTTTCCTGACTGTGGCCATTTCTGCAGTCCCCTCCCGAAACTGCAAACCCCAGGATTCCATAGGATGTTGTAAGTGGAATGATAGCGCTAAAACAGTCTAGTGAGGAAACGGCCTATATGCAGCAGTGACAAAGAATGGTTTCAACGTCACTGGGGCAGGGGGAGTCCCTTCTGGGCTTTAGTCAGATTTTTAAAAGCGTCACCTAAGGTGCTGAACCTAAGAACTTTGGATAGCACCTCTGAAGTTCAACTAAGTTCAAGTAAGGCACAATTCCCAGAGTTCTTCCAGGAAAATCCAAATATTCCCCACACAGAGGGAGAGGTTCCAAATTACCCCTGGGGGGCACCAGATGGACACAGAAGTGGATCCATACCTTGTTCCTCATTTCCAGGACTTCTTGAGGGTCTGTATAAAGAGGCACAAATTGGTTTGGGTTTTCGATTCGGATTGGTGTTCCACTACTGGATTTTTCCACTTCGTCAGCTTTCATCCACTGGATAGTGTGAAAATAAAGAGAGGAAAAATAATCACAACCACCAATTATCATCTTTATTCATGTCCGACATTTTCCATACAACCTGCACTGAAGACGTTTTATAACGTAAAACAAATATAATCACACATTAAATTGATGCTAAAATGTAATCAAACTGATAATAATATTAAAATCATTCCATCAAACACATAAAAAGACAGTTAAAAGCAACATAATTAAAAGCAGTACAACACTCTCTTAAAAGCCTTTTGTTTGTTTGCTTTTAACAAGCGCATCCATTTTCAAAAGCCTGTTGAAATAAGCAACATTTTTTATTTATGAAATAAAAATTCTTTGCCAGTCAACAGTAGGGCAACAAGGAGAGGGCCTTTCTGGCTTCCCCAGTGAGGGAGTTTTGCTAAGTAAAACAAAAAGAGACTTTCTTTAAAGGGGACAAAAGAATGCAAAGAACCACCATTAAGCAGTCTGGGAATTAATTTGGCGCTTCTGACTTCAAGAGCGGCACATAAAGTTTTGCATCAGCTCAGGGGAAGTGTCCAGATACATAAAGTCCAGATGCCCACTCTGTTTTTCCCCAGCTGGGTGACCTAGGAGGGCCAAGGCTGTAGCCTTCTGTATGAGAAAGGAAGACATCAAGCCAAATTCCCCCTATAGAGGCTGGTGGCTCTGGCCTCCATGGACAGGCAAGTCTGCATTGGGTTTCAGTTTTTGGAGAAACAAGTCCATTTTTGGGAAGTTCAAGCCTAGTTTTGAGAAGAACAAGTCCATTTTTTGGGGAAAAGAAAACAAGACAGGTTAGGAGGGAAAAAAGCAATCCAAGTTTTGGGGGGGAAAAAACAAGAAGTTCTTTTTAAGGAAGAACAAGACCAGCTTTAGAAAAAAACATATCTATTTTGGGGAAGAACAGGCCCATTCTGAGAAGAAAAAGGTCACCTGAGAGGGAAGAACAATCCATTCAGTTTTGGGAAGGACATGCCCAGTCTGGGAGGAAATGGGAGAGAGAGGCAGACGGACAGACGTTTCGACCCACTTGGTCTTTTGCAGACCGGAATGCACAGAAACTTTTGCAAGGACGGAGGCAGCGATGGGCATTCTACTTACGGTGGTTTTGGTCCTCTGGCTGCCTGCGGTCCCTTGGCTCTCCTCGGCCACATTCACCCGCAGGTAGGTATTTGGGGTGTTCAGCCAACGAGTTTTCTCTTTCTGTTGCTTCTGGGCGTGTTGCCGGAGGGTTGAGATGGGAGCTGCTTCATCTTCGAAGATGAATGCTGTGACAGTGGCCGGGATCTCAACTTCGCTCTTATGTTTGGTTTTCTCCTGCACAAAGGGATGACGGTATGCGTAGCCAGTCCGGTAGCCCTGCCAAGGACAAAGAAGCGGCTGTGAATGCACACCTGTATGTCTGCCCTGAGCACAATTCCATCTGACTTCCACAGGCCCCGTACAAAACCCATTACCTGGAATGGGATGTGAACTCCTGAAAATTTAAGCTTACATTAACCCTTTCTCATGTTTCCAGTCCTCAGGGTTGTTGGAAACTGAAAATGTCCGGATTGACAGATGTGACATCTTGGTGCTGTATGGTAGGGTGAGAAACTGCTTGGGGCCAGGGGCTAATTCCCCCCCCCCACATTGCTTCACCCTGATGGGTCTCATTTATTCCCCTCTCTGCTCTCGCTCTCTCTCCCTCTCCCACTTTATAGGATCATTTTCAAAGAGACAGCCATTTTACAAAATGGAAAACTTGGTGGTGGTTGGGTGAGAAATAAGCAATCCAGCAGCATCTCTGAGACCAGTGGATTTATTTTATCAAGAGCTTTCACAGATATTATCCACTTCTTCAGAATTTCAGCGGTGACTTTTTTGAATGATTGGTAACCTTTAATATGCTTTTTGCAAGAAAAAGAGTACAATGTGCTGACTAGGGGTTTCAATACTTAGCATATCTGGAAAAGTAGAAGATGAAGCATTTGAATGGCATTTATAAGTAGAGAAGCTACTTTATTATAGAGTTACATATGATCTGCAATAGGAAAGCTGGAAACCAAAGTATCTCTCTCTCTCTTTAGTATTCATTGCTTTTAAAAGTTTTCTGTAGTATTCATAACTTTTTAAAATTATCTTTTTTAACTCTTGGTACCTATTATTTTTTAACTTTTTTACTTGGTTGCATTTTGTTATTTCTTTTTCTATTTTGTCTATACATATTTTGAAAATCTTTAATAAGGCTTAATTTTAAAAATCTAGCTTTTCAGACAAACTTTCTCACTGCATCTTACAAGAGTGGACCGATATCCACAACAGCTGATGCTAAAATGACTGTCTTAGGCCACTTCCGCACTAGCCCGTTATAGCGCGATGATTCCACTTTCAACATCCTATGGAATCCTGGGGTTTGCAGTTTCGGGAGGGGCCGACCGGCCCCTCCCAAAACTGCAAACCCCAGGATTCCATAGGATGTTGAAAGTGGAATCATCGCGCTATAACAGGCTACTGCGGAAATGGCCTTAGTCTCAAAGGTGCTCCTTGACTCCTCCCTTCCTTCCTCCCTCCCTCCCTCTCCCTCATGCTTGCAATTTTATCCCGTGCGGGTGGAGGCACCTGAACAGCATCTCAACTTCTGCTCTGCTCAGAACCAAGAACTGCTTGCATAAGGAGGTATTGTAAGCCTCCTTGGACAAGTTTTGGAACAGTGCAGCTTCTTGCGCTATTGCACTTCTTGTAGCTGAGTGATTGTACTATCCTAGTTGGATCTCAGAAAGATGCATTCCAGCTTCCCCACTTGCATAAAACATACAAGGTTGTCCAGCATCCTCATCAGTGCCTCGAATTCATGTTCTCCCAGGCGACTCTTCTGCATGGGACCGAATGTGCTGCCTGCCCATTGCACGGAGCCAACGTCATGGGGTCGGTGCTTTTCCCGTTCCAAGACGATGAGGTTGTCTGCTCCTCCTGTGCTGGACAAGGCTGAGACCTGGAGGGGCAAGAGAAGCACGTGAGAAATCAGACAACAGCATTCCAGGTCACCTGCTCTCCACCTTCTTCACCTGCTCAGAAGGAGGGGTGGATGGGGTGACACCACACAGCCAGAGCTCAGAACGTTACTTTTGAAAACGTAATTTCTTTCTGCTATGGTGTTTGGAAAGTAATCCATTGCTGTTAACGCATTGTGAAGCTGAAAACGGAACCCGTTACATTATGAGTTGCACCATTCATTTATTTCCCATTGCTTTTCAGAAAGAGAAAGCTCCGCTGGGCACTGGTGGGTAACGCCTGCTCTTCACCTGCAGAGGGCACAGCCGTGCTGGGTGCCAGCCGCGGATGACCTAGTTTTTTCCAGCCGAAGAAGTAGGGTGACGCTCAGAGGGGAGGACAACAGTGCAACACCAAGAAGCTGGCAGGAGTCGTTGGGGCCCAGCCGCTGAACCCACGCAAAATCAGACCAGCCACAGTGGGGGCAGAAGAGAAAGAGAGAAAGAGCAGCGTGTGTGTGTGTGTATCTGTGGGTGAGAAAGAGAACAGGGGGTGCAAAAACACACCCACATCCACAGTGTTGTTTGGATGAAAAATGGATTTCCTGACACTTGAGAAATGCGGTCAGGAAGAACAAAACAGAAGGCAAGAATTTTGCTCAAATTTTGCCTGGTATTTGCACATCTCAACGCATTTTTTAAAAAATTATTGCATGCAGAAATACATGTGTGTCTGTCTTGGTTTAATCCCCAATGTTTCCAGAAGCATTCATGGGGTTATTTTGTGTCCAAAATTGCTGGGGGGGGGGCACTGAAGAAAATTTTGCACAGATACAAAAAATTACCATAGAAGACTTTCAGAAAATGCATCCCTTCCCCGATGCCTGTTATCACAGGTGATGTAATTTGTGCCCTCTTCTATTTTGGTCCCTGAAAGGCATTGCTGTTTTGTGAATTTTGGATTTTGTTGTATTTTCCCAGACTGTCCGAGCTTTATCAGCAGAGGTCGTGGTCGTGATGGATGTGCTGCGCGGCCCCAGCAGAGGGCAGGCAGTGACCAGTGGGAGCCGCGTCCAGAGCCTGCTATCTAGAGCTTCCTCACACTTCCCCTCACCGTCTGCTCCAGAAAAACCTGCCAGGGAGATGTTTCCAACTGCCAGAACAAGCTTCCTTGTCTTGCAGTCAGACTCAAGGAGGAATGCCAAAACATTTGCTGAGATGCCTTTGGGAACTCCAGAGCAACAATAAACTGTCATCAATAGAGCAGAGGTGTGCAACTTTTTACCGTCCAGATATTTTTGGACAACAATAGCAATTCTGCTTTTCCCCAAGACTGGGACTCAAGGCGGCTCACAAATTAAAATGACCACAGTGTAGTTAAAAACATGCAAAAGGGCAATGTTAAAAAAAAGAGTGAAACAGTTTAAAGCACATACTTAAAAATGACAGAAAGCAGTTTTAAAAAGCAGTACAATTTAAAACAATACAGCACCCGCTTAAAAGCCTTTTCCTTAAAAAGCTTCAGGTCTAAAAGCCTGTCAGAACAAGAAAAGTCTTGAACAGCAAGGAGGGGGCCCTTCTATCTTCCCTGGGGGCAGGGGGTGCCAAAGCCTAGGGGCAGCCGTGGAAAAGACCCTCTTTCATCTGCCTACCAACCATACTCCCCAAGCACATAGGGGAGATATGGGTTGTCAGATACCCTGGGCCTAAGCCACATAGGCTTTATAGGTCAGAACCAGCTCTTTTAATTGTGCCCGGAAGCAGAACAGCAGCCAGTGGAGCTGTTGCAGCAAGGGGGATGCACAATCACTGTAACATTTCCCATCATCCCTCACAATTGGCCATGTTGGACAAGACTAGGACCAGGAGCAATGGATTCAAGCTGCAGGAAAGGAGATTCCACCTGAACCTCAGGAAGAACTTCCTGACGGTCAGAGCTGTTCAGCAGTGGAATATGCTGCCTCAATGGAGTGTGTTGGAGTCTCCTTCTTCTTTGGAGGTTTTTAAGCAGAGGCTGGATGGCCATCTGTTGGGGATGCTTTGATGGGTGTTCCTGCATAGCAGGGGTTGGACTCGATGGCCCCTGGGGTCCCTTCCAACTCTACGATTCTATGATGGGAGGCAGGGTTATCCTAACCAACCATGTTGGACCTGGCATGTGTGTTTCACCTGCTGCTTACCTGTACTTCACAGGCAGCCTGCAAATGGAAGATCTTGTAGAAGGCTTCTTCCACCGTGTCTCCAAGAGCCACGAGACCATGGTTCCGCAAAACTAAGACCTGCCAAGAGAAACAGCAAGGCGAGAATAGCATTGGGGAAAAAATGCCCTAACGAAGCCCAAATTTTACTTATTGAATATGACTGATACATTGGCAGGATATGCTGGAAGAAGGTATTGCAAAATGCTCTTATATATGATTTCAATGGCTAGGATTTTATTTGCAAAAAAATGGAAAGATGATAAGGGACCTGGAAATAGATGACTGGTTGATAGAACTTTACGATACCATGGTAATGGATAAACTGACTTTATAGATGAAACATTTGATAAATTTAGAGAAGACTGGACTTGTTTATGTAATTACTTTAGGAGATAAATGGGGGAACATTTCAGTAACTGCTCTTCAGAAATGAAAAGAAGTAAGATTCAGGGAATAAAGGAATCCATAGATAGGATAGTAAAGTAAAGTAAAGAAATAATAGCTGCCAGATATAATTATATATATTGGTGAGTAGCATATGGAAGAATACATATATATACACATATATAGGATATATAGATATATATATAGCATATAAAGAAGGAGAAGACATATGTATGGATATTTATGTAATATATAGATACATGTTGTATTTATTTATTACATTGTATGCTATATAACATCTAGTGTAAACTGTAAAGGAGACATTGTATGATAAATCACTTGACAATAACTTGGCGGCTCTACTGCAAATCTGCCTCAGTTTGGGGTCATTCTCATGCTGCTTCAAGGACTTCCAAAACTTTGGGCTCATCCCCAGCTCAGAGATCTACACTCCAAGGCAAGTTTCAGGCATCATGATGCCCAAAGGATCACAAACTTCAGTCCAAGATGGCTTTCAAAATTTGAGGAGCATCTCTCAGTCCTCACCTTGCAGGTGGGTCCAAGACACTTCTGCAACTCAACTCTGTCTACTTCTTCCTCCATCTCACCATTGAAGTCAAAGTACACCATCTCTCCTGCCAGCAGCGCATCATGGGAAATCAGCAAGAGGCCATGTTTCATGGCAGACACCTAGAAGGCAGGAGAGGGAGAAGCAAGAATCAGCATCTCAGTTTATCCCTCCATTTTGAATCAACACATTCACTGTGGCTTTGAAGGCCAAGTTAGAAGAATCAGCCCGCAGGAAGCATCTGTGGTCAAATTGCTGAGAATCAAGCTGTAAGAGCCCTTGGCAAGGGCAAGGGACAGGATTTGGCATCTTTCTGGATCTTATTACATTCTATCCCACTCCTCCAATTGTATAAATCTGCTTTATGCCTCAGACCTTAAGGCTACTAAGTGCTGCATCCAAAAAAATGGGTTCATATCCATGAAAGCTCATGCCAAAATAACCCAGTTAGTCTTAAATGTGCTCTTGCATTTCTCTTTTTCCCCTCCTGCTTCCCTCCTCCTTTTCATTACAGAACTCTTTATCCAGGAAGTGTAAAAAGATTTGCGAGTTATTGGGTTAGACTACATGCACTGATGTGCAGAAAATTGTACATTTCATTTGTTGTTGTTGTGTGCCTTCAAGTCATTTCCAACTTTTGGCATCCCTAAAGCGAACTTAACACAGAGTTTTCTTGGAAAGATTTGTTCAGAAAGGAGTTGCCACCACTGCCTTCCTCTGAGGCTGAGAGAATGTGACCTGCCCAAAGTGGGCTTCCATGGCTGAGCAGAGATTTGAACCCCGTTCTCCACAGGCATAGTCCAATGCTCAAGTCACATCACGTCAACACACTACACTCTTTGCTCCCACATAATGATGTTTTTGTGCACCCCCCACATTTGTGCAAATGATTTTTTGAAGGGAAAAAAGGCCCATAGTGTAAAGAGCAGTCAAGAAAAAAACCCCTCTCAGAATACTTTAACACATTCAATGATTCCAAGGAGCACCACTCCCTGTATAGGTCTGCTCAAGTTTTGAGGTCTGCCAGAGTTTTCACCATTGAAGGTCACACTTTCTGGGAGGAAATCAGAACAGGGCCTTCTCTACTGTGGCACCACAGCTCCAGAATGCCCTCAGCATAATTGGAACCAATGCTGGGGTCATTCCAGCCCCAAGTAAAATGATGGTTCTTATCAGAGCCTTCCCATTCATCTCCAAGCTTAATGCTTCACACCCAGCTTCATGGGGCAACACAAATGCCTAGGAACACGGACTCTGCCCGCTGTTTCTCATTGCCCTGCAAGGAAAATGGGCAGCCTTCCTTACCGCAGCTGTGGCGGGTGTGTGTAGATGGATGATGCACCGCACATCAGGTCTGGCTGCGTAGATGGCGGAGTGGAGACTGAACGCTCGTGTATCCACCGGAAAACTGGTGCTACCTTGTTCCACCACCTCCCCCAGGATGTTCACTTTGACCTGTGGGGTTAAAAGGAAACAGAGCATGAGGAAATCCGGGGTGTGCGTGAAAAGGAGTAACAGCATCTTCCCAGGGCAGTCCAAGGAGGGCCCTTCGAGGCCCCCATCCCCTGGAGCCTTGAAGTGGCCACACAGACTGCCAAAAATGCCAAAAACAAAAGCAGAATCAGTTGTTGTTGTTGTCCTGTACCTTCAAGACATTTCTAACTTATGACGACCTTCGGATGAACCTATCTTGGGACTTTCTTGGCAAGATTTGTTCAGAGGGTTTTTTCCTTTGCCTCCCTCTGTGGACTTGCCCAGGGTTATCCAGTGGGTTTCCATGACTGACTGGGGATCTGAACCCTGGTTCTCCCAGAGACTTAAACTATCATTCAAACCACTGTATCCTGATGGCTCGTTAAACAAAATCCAACACGGCTATTAGTCCAATCCTGTTTTTGAAAAAGGGGTATTTCGGATGTCAAGCACTTCACTTCAACAACTTTCATAAAATGAACACAAAACTTAATTTGGCTAGGATGCTCGCCTGCTGTAGAAATGCCTCTCTTCAGCTTTCTCTTCGTACG
Organism: Iguana delicatissima; assembly: GCA_948472985.1. Lineage (NCBI taxonomy): Eukaryota > Metazoa > Chordata > Lepidosauria > Squamata > Iguanidae > Iguana > Iguana delicatissima. The sequence continues at coordinate 354,685 of CAOKZL010000608.1, read as the reverse complement.
AGCCTATGGGGAGCCACACTGGTTCACACCAAAGGCCTGTCCAGAATTCTCTTTCCACAGTGGCCAACTGGGGCCTTTTCTGCACAGCATTTGCCATACAAAAGGGCGCCTGGAGCATCGTGTGATTGTGAGGAGCCATCTGCACGACGCACTCACAGTCGCGCAACGCTCCAGGAGCCGGCAGGTGCTGATCGCGCACCTTTTTATTTTTAACTGGAAGCTGAAAATGATGCATGATCGTGCATTGCTCCTGGGCCCCATGCGCACTTACCTGGTGTGCGGAGCCTCCAGAGCTGTGCCGGTCACGCTTCCTGTCCCAGTGCAGCCTGGGAAAGTCCCAGGCTGCGCTGTGGAAGGAAGAGGCAGGGCTCTCACACGAGCAGGCAGCTCATGCAGAGCTGAAGGAGCAGGGACGCAAGAGCCTCTCGCTGGAGGCTGCTCGCACAATCCCCACACCCCAGCACCAGAAAAAGGTAAGGTGCGGAAAGGGCCTAGGTGCTGATAGGAATCCCACAGGCCTGGGGCATGAAAGCATTGCAAGCTCCATAGCTTCATGTGTGTGGTTTTGGAAAATGAGAGGTGCAAAATCGAGAGAGTTTTGAGCACTCACCAAACTAGAAGCTGTAACTTCATGGCATGCAAGGCCCACAGGGCAAACCAGAAAATGATCTTGCTCTTTGCTAACACGCAGCTGGGAAGGAAGGAAGGAAGGAAGGAAGGAAGGAAGGAAGGAAGGAAGGAAGGAAGGAAGGAGGAGAAGAAAGAGAGAACTGTGAATGATGATCTCATCTTTGTGCCCCTGGGGCCACTTTCTTTCCATGGGGCATCTGAGCCAGAATAGGCGTGATAGGAAATGTTTGGCTGCCACCAATACCATGGAGAGACACAAACAACCAAGAGAGAAGCAACCTTTTCAGGAAAAAGGGCTAAAAGGACAGACTGCCGGGGGCTTTCAGTTGATGGAGTCTTGTGTGCTCCTCTCACCTAATCTGGTTTTCACCTAAGGACCAGTGCTTCTCCTTCCAACATGAACACAATGTATGAAGGATTGGATCCAAACTTAAATCATGCTAACAGAAGACTGAAAACAATGAAGTTCATGAGCCATGGGGAGCATGGTCGCATCAGTTTCAATGAGATGCCAAACATGTCCAAATCTAGACCCAACTTGTAATCTCCTGTGTGTCTTTTCTTAGAGTGGACTGACAGAATAGTCTGTTACCCAGAAGGGAGGGAGGGAGGAAACCTTCATGTCCCTTGTCATGGGCTTTCTGAAGGCATCTCACTGGCTACTGGTTAGAGGACCAGAACATTGTATTAGAAGCTAGTATATCATGTAACCAGTACATCTAGAAACCTAATACATCTAGAACATAGTGCATTTAGTAACTAGTACATCTAGAATGCATCACGTTTGGAATCTAACACATCAGTAACTAGCTATCTTCTAACATGCAGAATCTAGAAGAGAGACCAGAACATCCAATAACTAGTCCATCTGGAATCTAGTCCATTTAGAATGTACAACATCTGGGAACTAGTATACCAAGAATTTACTGTACCTAGAACATCTTGTAAGTGGTCCTTTTGGAATCTAGTAATCTAGAATCTACATCATCTAGGAACTAGTAAGTTCGGATAGTAATATATCCAGAATCGAGAACATCTAGTAAGTGGTCCATCAGAACCTAGTACATCTAGAGTCCACAATATCTAGGAATGAGTGTATCTAGAACCTAGTCTATCTCATTACCAGTCTGTCTAATAATTGATACATCTAGAATCTACTACATCTAGAACATATAGTAACCAGTACATCTAGAGTATAATACCTGGAATCTAGTACATCTAAAATCTGGTTCATCTACTAACTAAAATGACTACCTTTGGCATCATGTCACCATTCAACAATGACTCATGAGATATCTCCAGTGTGCTGGACAGGGGACCATGGCCCCATCTGCTTTCCCCATGACTACTGTCTGCCCACTGGCCATCTAATGTCTCTTTTCCTTCATCCCTTTGCCACAGAGTCTGTCTCTTCATTGTAATGATGTGCCAGATGAGCATTTCCAAAGAACAGTCACTTGTCTCAAACCAAAGGAGACCAGGTGGGATTTAAGAGCGAAAACAACAAGGAAAAGGCAAGAAGTCTAGTTTCATTTGGAGTGGGCACTGTACTACTGCTAAACGAGCTAGGGTCCGATTGTAAAGGGGCCAAAGGAAGGGGGTCCCTCACCGTGACTGCGGTGCTGCTGAGCTGTGCCCAGCCGTAAAGGTCCAGGAGGCGGTAGACACTGCCGAGCTTGCAGCGCATGAGTCTCTCCCCCTTGGCAAGGGCGGCAGAGTCCGTGCTGTGGAGGTCGTTGATGGGTGTCACTGTGGAGAGGTCTGCAAGAGAGAGTTAGAGGAGTCTTCATAGTTAAACCAAACCAGACCAAAAATAGCCAGGCAAGGAAAAATCTCCTAATGGCAAGAGATGGTGAATCTACTCTGAGCACTAGTCTGAACTTTAAAGGAAGGGCTACAGCGTGGAAGGGAAAGTGCTGTGTGGCCAGCCTGAGTGTGATTATTATATGGTAGTGATCACAAGGCGAATGTTTACGAGAGTCTTGTGCAAATGTGTGAGTGGGTGGGGGGAGAGAGAGGGAAAGAAAGAGGATGAGCAGAAGGAGAACATGGGAGAGAGCTAGGGCTTCCAGGTCTCCAGGCTTTTCTCTGGTGCTGACAGCAAGAGGGAGGAATTTCAGGGAAAGTACAAACTGCTCTGAAAAATGTGTGTATGTGTTCCTGTGTGGGCATCTTGTTTGTTAGATTTTTCTTTTTAAAAAAAGTGCAGTTGTGGTTGGTACTCCAGGCTATCTTGCAGACCAACATCATCAGGGGATGTACCTTGTTGCACCACCCTTGTAGTATCACCAGGGTCTGTCTCCCATGGCACCCCAAGGAGTCCTCCCTATGTCTCAGGGTCAGGGAAAGCCCTGCCTGGCATCCTTATCAGGAGCTCAGATGCTTCCATGCACGAGACCCAACAGACTGTCAACTTACTCAAGGGTGATGTAGGGAAGGCAGAAGGAGAGGTGTTGGCCATGAAGTCTGCAATCTGCCGAAGGGCCCAGATGTTGGAGTTGTTTCCTTTCTTTGTTTGCTCCTGGATGAGGCTCTCCAGCTCCTGCCTGAAAGACTGAAAACACCACAGATACCCTGAACAACTTTCACAGATTAGATTATTTGCAAGTTTCTTCAAACCCTGCTCCTCTCAGGTCAGTTGCTTCTTTTATGGGGAACCTCTTCTCTGAGCAGCACCAATCAGGCCACACAGCCATTTAAAAACCAACCGCTACAATTGCCACAAGGTGGGACATACTCACGGGGCTTTGCAGAATCATGGTGACCCTTTTTTTCTGCTCCATCAAGTTGAAGTCCTGGCGGAGATCAGCAGCCATGTTCCTGATACGTAAGTATTCCGGGTCATCCTCAGAGAACCGGTCAAAGGTCTGGCTCTGGGTGGGCAAGGAAGAGGAGACCTCCTCCGGGATGGTTTCCTCACTCATCTTTGGACAGGGATGGTGCCGTCTTCTTCTGTGGATCTGAAAGAGGTAGGGAAGGGCAAGTCCTTCATGATGTTCCAATACCAAAGGCACATTATGAACACAGCAGTTGGGAGTTAGCAGCCTCCAAGGACAGAAGAGTGGTTGCAACCCTGTTAGTGTAAACTGTGTCAGTGTGCGCCAGGGGTGGGAATCGTGGCCTTCCAAATGTTCTTGGACTGCAACTCCCAGGAGCCGCTATTAGGGGTCTACATCTCCATAAATTTCATTCTTGTAGGCAAGAATGAATAATCTGTCCAATTGTCTTCTTGTTGCAGATTGAGATGTATTTTTTTTAAAATATTAATTTATATCACAAAAAATAAATGAATCAAGAATCACTTGGAGGAAAAAAAAATAAATTGTACTGTTTCCTCCCCCAAAAACTTGCTGCAAGTTTTCCAACCCCGCTTCCTAAAGGAATTTGATAATTAATGTCAGAAAGATTTTTCTTTGCAACACTTGGGGGAATTTGTACACATCCAAAATCACAGAAAGGCGGGGGGGGGGCAACCACATTGCAGCCTGAGTCATGAATAATTGTTGCTTTATAAGGCCATCAGGATGACAGGATGCCCCTGTTGTAAATTACATACTGCAGCCCATATTCTCAGTTCTTCCTGTTTCTTTAGAGCTAAAAATGTTTAATTGCAACCAACGAGGCAGGACATCACTGCTGCTCTAAGGCAAAGGGAATGCAAAGCTTTTGTTTCTGATTTCTTCGCTCTAGAGGAGCTGTGGAGCTGTTCAGCAGAAAGCAGAGCAAGGTTTCCAGATCGCTACAACTTTGGTCTCTAATGGTGAAGGGCCAAGAAGAAAATGCATCACAAATACATAAAGCAGGACTGAGACATGTGTGGCCATCTGAGTATTGTTGGACTGCAAGTCCCAGCAGCCCTAGCTGGCATAGCCACTGGCGAAGAAAGTAAAGGTAGCAAAGCTAGACAACGGCACGGGGCTAGGGGCTAGCCTGGTACTAAATCCACCTCTGCATCTTCATGAAGCAAGCCCAGATTCCTGTGTTTTCCTTTACAGCCCCTTTCAAAATGGTGACAGAAAGTGACATCCCAAAACACCCTGTCACCATTTTGAGAAGCACCGCGGAGGAAAATGGAGCTATTTGGGGGAGGGCACGGAGTTCCAGGGTGCTAGGGGAGTATTTCTGCACGTTTTTTATGAGTTTGCAGGAGGGGCTTTCTTTGAGATTCTGTGGGAAAAAACTACCTGAAAATTGAGCCCTTTTTTCCATAAAATGGGGATGGATTAGGGCAGTGGTTCTCAACCTGTGGGTCCCCAGATGTTTTTGGACTTCAGCTCCCAGAAGCCCTGAGCATTGACCATAGTGGCTGGGGCTTCTGGGAGCTGAAGTCCACAAACATCTGGGGACCCACAGGTTGAGAACCACGGGATTAGGGGGTCTGTGTGAATGGTGGGCAGCTTCAGAGGCTGCAAAAGTGGGTTCCAGAGGCTGAAGGTGATCCAAGGGGGTGCATTTTGCCCACCCCTGATCTAAAAGACCAAATTTTATCCAGTTCTCAGTCTAAGCATGCATCAACATCAGACCCCCCAGTATCTATCGCCCCTGGACATTTTTACTCAAGACTTCTCCCAACTGTTCCAGGAAAAAAAAGTGACTTTCTGCTTGCCTCCCACGCTCCAACCGCCCCCTCCCCACAAAACGCAAAAGCATCATTCGTGGTTGCCTGGTTACCCAGATGTATCTGCCATCTAAAAATAAAAATCTGAGTGGGATTGAAGTTGCTCAGAAGCTTCGAAAGCCTGCCTGCCTTTCGGCTGGCAGAGAATTCATTCATTCATTATGTAGTTAATTTATTTAAGAAAATGTCTCACCTAAACCTTCATTCAGAGATTGGGGCCCAGGGCTAGGGAGGTATATCTTCATAAATTTCATCCACATAGCTAAGAATGCATAATTCTGACCATTACTGTGAGAAAGTCACTGAAAATGCTGCAGCTTTCAAAAGGACTGCTTGCAGTTTGGGATTTATTTTGTGAAGAAACAGATGTGTGTGGGTCTAACTGAAAAAAGGTTTCGTGCACAAAAAACAGCCCTTTCTGTGCAGAACATGTTGTTTTTCTGTGCAAGAAACTGCTTTCTGTACATGAAATGATGTTTTCTGTATTTAAAAAAGGGATTTCCCCCACCTTGTTTTGCACTATGAAGATTTTCATCCCTCCAGGATACTTTTTGTCAGGGTTTCCTGACACTCAAGAGACCCATTTTTCAACCATTTTTGGAATATTTTTGGAACATTCTTTCCACCCCTGCCAGGAGCAGGGCACCTTCTGTAGTGATGGAAAAGAGCAATGGGACGTAATCACACTCACTATATCATCCGTGGCTCAGGAGCGGTGGGTAGACTTCAGACTTGAAATCAACATGTTGGAAGACAACTCAGGGCCATCTAAACCAACAGCCTTCTGCCCGTGCAGAGAATCCAAAGCTAAAGTGCCCCTGATCTCTGCAGCCAGCCAACCTCTGTTCAAAACCCTCCAGCGAAGGAGAGTTCACAACCTTCTAAGACACCTCCATTCGAAGCCACAGGTGGTGGGCCCAGGTGACGTCCTTAAGCACGAGGCATTAAGCATCAACCAGAGATTCTCCAGCCACGTCATTCAAATAATAAACATGAATCCTAACAAAAGGGTACATATTTATCTGGCCGAAAATGACATCTTCCAAGCACTGCCATAAAAATGTAGCCCCAATTCTCTTGAACACCTTTGAAATCACTCCTTTCGGAACTCATGGGTCTTGTAATGCAGCCAAGGAAAGCCTCCCAGCCTCTACTTTGAACCACGGCTACGTGCTGCAAGCTCTACTTTGAAAAAAATTAAAAAACAACAGAAAACAGTGTACAATAGCTGTTCCAAAACAACCTGCAGCCACAGGGGACCCATAACACACACAGAGAGAGAGACTGAGAGAGAGATTGAGATTGAGAGAGAGAGAGTCCAGTCCAACTCCTTGCCATGCAGGAATATACAACAGGTAGACAGACAGACAGACAGACAGACAGACAGACAGACAGACAGACAGACAGACAGATAGCTGGTGAATAGATGGATGAATGGATGGGAAGAAATCACAAGGGCCATCCAGTCCTTGCCATGCAGGAATACACAGTGGATGGATGGATGGACAGATAAAATTTATTTCTGAGGTGATGCTCTCACCCCTGATATTCCTCCACTTCACTCTGAGGACCAGCTGGGCCCAGTGCTGCTGGGAACCCCAGTCTAGACCCTGACTTGGCTCCAAGTCTTGAGACTCAAGGAGGGAGACTTCCAACCTGGAGTAGGAAAAGCTGTTCCTTCTGCCTTCCCCTGCATTCAGTCCCATTTTTAAACCTTGCATTCTTTTCATCCAGCATATGAAGAAATGCTGAAATGTCTGCAAGCTAAAGGCACACTGCATGGCTGAAAGAACAGCTACGGTCTATTCCTAGGTGGCTCTCCCAGCAAGTAAGCGACCTGCTTCCTTTCAGTTTGTCAAGATCCACATCTACTGGCAACCACTGAAACAAAAGCCCAGCGAGGAGCTGGGTGTTACCCACAGTCTTACACACCCAGCTGTAACCATTTCTGTGGCTGTACTCTCCAACCTAACAGGGGCCTCTGAGCACAGACAGGGAACTGAATGCTATTTCTTTATTTGCCTTTTTTTTAATGCTTTGTTTGACCTCAAAGCTGCATGCCTCCATCCAGCCTCTCCACTCCCCCTGTCATTCAGCCACCCAGAATAGTCAGTCAAGCAGAACACATTCGCACGGCTAATGGCAGAGGGGTCCAAAGGGAGGCTGCGGCGGCTGCTGCTGCAGGTCCTTTTTGCACTTAGCGCATCATATGCAGGAGGCACAGAACAAGAGTGGTCAGCTTTTAGCTTCAGAGATAACAGCACGTCCCTGCCATTGACCACAATACCTGTGCTGGCAGGAAAAAACGTCTATGGTGCCAGAAGGCTTATGAAGATGCCTCCCTGTGCTATAGTTGTGGGTCTTGCATTTGGCACCAAAAAGTCTCTTTAAACCAAGCTCCACAAATCCCCACACACTTTGATAAAAAGCCAAAGCCTCTGTTATCCTCTGCTTCCATCCAAGGAACTCATCTGCGAGTGAGACAGACCACATCCACCTAGCCCCACATTGTCCGCTCTGACCGGCAGCCGTGGCTCTCCACGACTTGGATGAAGGAATAGAGGGCATGCTCATCGAATCTGCAGATGACACCAAATTGGGAGGGGTTGCTAATACGCCAGAGGACAGGATCAAAATTCAAAATGACCTGGATAGATTGGAGAGCTGGGCCACGGCTAACAAAATGAAATTCAACATAGATAAGTGTAAGGCCCTACACTTAGGTAGAAAAAAATGGAATACAGAAATATAGGATGGGGGACACGTGGCTGGATAGCAGTACATGTGAACAGGATCTAGGAGTCTTCATAGACCCCAAGCTGAACATGAGTCAGCAGTGTGATGCGGCAGCCAAGAAAGCCAATGCAATTCTCGGCTGCATCAACAGGAGTATGGTGTCTAGATCGAGGGAGGTACTGGTACCACTCTACTCTGCTTTGGTTAGACCTCATTTTGAATACTGTGTCCGGTTCTGGGCACCCCAATTCAAGAAGGACACAGTCAAGCTGGAGCAAGTCCAGAGGAGGGCGACCAAAATGGTGAGAGGTCTGGAAGCCATGCCCTGTGAGGGTAGACTTAGAGACCTGGGTATGTTTAGTCTGCAGAAGAGAAGGTTAAGAGGGGACATGATAGCCATGTTTAAATATTTGAAGGGATGCCATGTAGAGGAAGGAGAGGGCTTGTTTTCTGCTTCTCCAGAGACCAGGACAAGGAGCAGTGGATTCAAGCTGCAGGAAAGGAGATTCCACCTGAACCTCAGAAAGAACTTCCTGACGGTCAGGGCTGTCTGGCAGTGGAATCTGCTGCCTCGGAGTGGAGTGGAGTCTCCTTCCTTGGAGGTTTCTAAGCAGAGGCTGGATGGCCATCTGTCAAAGGGAGTGCTTTGAGGGTGTTCCTGCATGGCAGGGGTTTGGACTAGATGACCCCTGGGGTCTCTTCCAACTCTACATTTCTATGATTCTATGAGATTCAGGCAGGCCTTCTTGGACCCCTGCCTGGAGATGCCACTGGGGGCCGAACTGGGGAGGACTGTGTGTTTGTTTGTTTTTAATAAAATATTTCAACTCTGCCCTATATGAAAAAGATCTCAAGGCAGCCTACAAGTAACATTAAAAGAACAGATGAAACAGTTCAAAACAACAGAAATAACTGCTGGAATCCTGTTGGTCAATTGCAAATACGTGATCTACAGTTATGCCTTCACGTCTACTATGTAAGGCATGTGAATACATAGGAATTGCAATGGTGCAATTGTAGGTTGTGTATTTGCAATTGGGGACTTTCATTATTAGAGGACTTTTATAGTCCCTACATATATGCAATGGTTGTATAGGATTCTGGCAAACTTAAACAAGGTCAAACTCATTGAACATAATAAGGTGTTAAAAAAGATTTAAAAGATTTAATAAAAAAGTTTTTAAAACTATCAGTATTGGGGGATGAATTCGTGAGGCCCAAAGGTCTTTGATGAGCAACCATGTTTTACTTGATGCCATGTTTTACTTGATCGTAGGTCCTTTCACTAGCTGTCAGACATAAGAGGGCAGGGAACTACACGGCTTAAGCTGGAACCGTGGCTTCTCGTGGGGTTCTGCATTTGTGTAGCTATTTTTCATCTAGAGCTTCTTGTGTTCTGGGAAAAGAACCCCAGCGAAAATGAAGTAGATATTTTGGTTTCTCTAGCTCTTTCTTTCTTTCTTTTTTAAAGAAAAGATCCTCCTAGCAGTTGAGCCAGCATAACTGTCAGAAATTTCTACACAATAGTGGACAGCCAGGAGTAAATGTGCCGGCAAAAGCCTTGTTTTGTGTGGCTTTTTGACACAGAGCTGTGTGTGCACATTCTTCCAGATCTGGATTGTGATGACGGTATTTTGTTGTTAAAAAAAAAAAAAGCTGGCTGGCTGCCTGCCCTTCTCTCACTCCCTCTCTCTCAGGAAAACAGTCCACCCTGCAGGAGGGTCACTGGTTCAAATCTAACCTCAGAAAGGTACCCAGATCTCCAGGATTGGCCCTGAGTCTCAGGTCCAGGATCCTGTTCCTTGTTCCTCAGGGGAGGAATCTCAGGGAAAGAGCAACATCTTGAAAACTGTCTATATATATTTTCCTCATTTGCTACACTTTTTAAAAATATATTGAATGGCACACTCTGTCCAACTGTGGTTGACTCTTGTCGTATCTCGCTTTATGACATTGCCCATTTCCGCACTAGCCTGTTCTAGCGCTGCGATTCCGCTTTCAGCATCCTATGGAATCCTGGGGTTTGCAGCTTCAGGAGGGGCTGGCTGGCCCCTCCCGAAGCTGCAAACCCCAGGATTCCATAGGATGTTGAAAGCGGAATGCAGCGCTAGAACAGGCTAGTGCGGAAATGGGCACCATCAGGGCCTGCCTCCAGGGACATCGTATGGGGTATTGGACTCCACTTGATGTCCTGATGAGGGCTGTTTCTCATGGGTCACGCTGAGGCCCAGTGGAGAAGGGGCCTTTCTCTCTCTTTCTCTCTCTCTCGCTAGAATCCTGTCTTGACTGTCCTTCTAGCAACATTTTTGGACCCAAAGAGAGTTCAAAAATGCAGACAGTTACGACCAGAATCCTGTTGGTGTTTTATACATGTTTAATTTCCCCTAGTGAAGTACTTGAACCTTTCTGTCTGTTGCAGAACATCTATATTTCATTCAAAGTTGTGAAAAACTCATTTGCACATGCGGTGCCATTGAGCCCGCAGATGTACACTGTGCATTGTGCGTGCAGATGAACGTTGTGTATTGTGCTTTACGCCTGCACATTGGATTGCATATTCAGTTGCAGAAGGCCACAGTTCACTAATAATCTAACAGTACACAATCACTGCATAATTCAGCAAACATAAAGTTGCACATCTCTGCCTTGCTGTTGAATCTTGAGTAGGTCTTTTGTAATGTTAATGACTCCTGCTTGCTCAGGGCCAAGCGAATATCATATTCTTGGGATTACAACAGGGATATAGTTTGTCATCAGACATTATCGCCAAATCCCAAGACACAGCACTACTTGGGCTCCACACCCCTTTTCCTCCACAAGGTCTCCAGGTAGGGAGGAGTCCCAAAAGACCCATGCAGTGTCTGCTCTCCCCAGCTTTGGGGTTTTGCCCCTGCCCGGTTGACGATGCCAGACCCCACCCCTATTACGCACTCTCACAAAGGGACTCCTGTCAAGGACGCCAAAAATAATAGGCTTCTGTAGATGTGGTGCTTAAGAAAAGAAACACCAGTAAGCATATTCAGACCAGAGCCAAGGGCAGGAGACAACCAGAGGCATAATGAAATGGCTCACTGGGGCACCTACGTCTGCGACAATACCGCCGAGGGTCTGTAGCCATCTGGGGTTTCAAGATGCATTTGTGTATGAACTGGCTCTGGCATATGGCACTCTGGAAACCTAATCATGCCAGGCAGCAGGCAGAGACCGGACTGAGAGGAGGCAGCGAAGTTGCCTGCTGAAGGGGGCGGGGAGCGCGTTCCTATCGGAGAAGAGTCCTTCTGCGGGCCTCAGGGTGGGAGGTGGGCAGCAGAGATGTGATCAAAGCTGGCAGAGCTCTCTCGGGCCGCATCTCCTGCCTTCTGGGTGAGAGCGAGACGTTTTCCCTGCAAAGCAGGGGAGCATCCAGCAAAAAGGCTCAAAGAGGTCGTTGGGCACAGGCAGTTCCCAGCCCAGGGACGAACACGAAGGACGCATTTTTCCAGTGGCTTCAGAAGCTGCCTCACACACTGAACCCAGGGGCTCCATCTCTTCCTGTACTGTCAACTCTGATTGGCAGCAGCAGCAGCTCTCTGGAGTTTTATGTAGGATGCTTTCCTTATCTTATCCAGAGATCCAGGGCCCTTCTTTGGAGATCTGCCATCCAAGCCACAGGAAGCTGCCTTATTTTCAGCCAGACTCCTGTTCCATCTAGGGCAATGTTGTCAACTCTGACTGGCAGCAGTGGCTCTCCAGGATTTCCAACACAATTCCTCCCTAGCCTTACCTGGAGATGCTGAGGACTGAAGCTGGGGCCTTCTGCAGAAGACATGGCCTTTATTGTGAGTCAGGCCCTTCTTCCTCCAAGTTCAGTGTCGTTTGCACTGACTGGCAGTCTGTGGTTTCCAGTCTGTCTGAGAGAACACATCTCCCCATACAAACCTGCCAGAGTTCTAATATCTGCAGTGGAAGGCTTTCTTTCGGTCCCATTTCCATCACAGGCTCTCCTTCTCCGTGGCTGCTCCCACCTTGATGAACTTCCTTCCACGGGAGGCTCGCCTGGCCCCCTCCCTGCTTTCCCTTTGACAGCAGACAATAGCCATTTGGTTTCAGCAAGCCTTTAACGTAGAAGCATGGAAACTTTTATTGGGATACTTTATTTATCTTTTTAGACTTTTGCATATCTTTTAAATGATACTATATTGTCTTATGTGGGGATTTAATTGCTTTTAAAATTTCATTTTTCAGTTCTTTTTTTTAAAAAGGTTGTCTCTGGCTGGAAATCACCTTGGGTCCTACTCTGGAAGAAAGGCAGCATACAAATGAAATGAAATGAAATGAAATGAAATAAACGAAACAAATAATGGTGTTTTTTTTTTCTACTTCTATTTGGGGATCTCTCATTTGGTGAGTCTCTCATCCGAGTACTAACCTGGCCTGACCTTGATAATATTTCAAACTGGGAGGAGACTGGTTGTTTTCAGGATGGTACAGTCATATTCTGGGAGTAGTCATCCCCAATAGCAACTTTTCCTTGCTCTGGGAACAGTAAGGAATAGTTAGAACTCAGATTCTCCAGGGAGAGCCTTGGACAAACACCCTTGGTACTACTCTTAAAGCAAGTTTGACTTCTAGCTCACCCTTCTCCCAGAACTGGGAGCCATTTCCACTTTTCTGTATCTGTTTTTAAAACAGATCCCTGTTTTAAAACAGATCCCTGTTGGGACCCCTCCTGTCCTCTTGGCTGAATTCTCAAGCCTTCTGGTCCTCCGACTCCATGCTTTCTGCTATTTGACCTCTCCAGAAGGCCTGGACTGCTGGCACCAAACATCAGCTGCCTGCTGAAGTTGATGTGAACACTTCAGCCAGGCCTCAAAGTGGATTAACTAAACGGCCCAACAGGAGAGAGAGGTGGGGGGGATACCAATAAAGACAATTAAATGGACCATCAATCATCTCTCTTCGCGGGTACCCCCCTGCCATGAGCTCAGGTGGAACTGGCTTCTACCCAGGATGTGCTGTTGCTCCAGCAGGTTCCTTCCCTCCACAAGAGAAAAGCTGAAACCGTGGGATGGTTCAGATTCTGTCTGTGCACATGCCACCAGCATTGACTAAAACGAGATGCAAACACTCACAAATTTTGTCATTTGCAAGGGTTCCTGGATCAGAACCCCCACATATATGGAAGATGCACTGTGCATTAAACTGAATGGCCTTCTTCAGGGGCTACACATTCAATATATTAGCAGCAGAAATTTCTGGACTTGGCAAACAAACAAAAACAACCCCCCCCCCCGCAGAAACTGGACTGTTTAACTGGGCTTTTTACACAATAGAATACTCATCAAGACTTTTTAAGAATAAAATACAGACCACGAATGAGCGTATGGAGAATTGTCTCCTCCTTTGCCTTGCAATCCATCAACATCTGGGCAGTCAGATGAATCCCTCTGCCCCAGAGGTATTACTTCCTCTGCAATCAGCTTGATGTGGATGACCAATGAGGGAAATTGGCCGAGAACGGATCAGGCAGGGAGGAAAAATATTTAAGAACAGTAGAAACTCTTTGGGGTCTCTTCCAACTCTAGGATTCTATGAATCTCTATGCTGGATTTCATTTGACCAAAAGAAACCAAAAGAACTACAGTTCTTTCAAAAACTTCCAGCTTCCCATCATGCTTCTTTTTTCCTGCCTCCTCCTTTTCTCCCTGTCTCTTCTCATCTTGCATCTGATCATGCCTGACTCTTGCCAGCAATGTGGCATTATGAAGGCTGGCATCCCAGAAGCAGCTGGAATATAGAGAGGGATTATTTTTCAGATGAAAGAAAGCAAGAAGGCCTCTGAAGGGATGTGGGTCACTAAGGAATTAAAAGGGGGAGAGAGGATCAGAGCAAGACGTCTCATATTTCTTCCTTCTCCGAACTCCTGCTGTTCTTTTACAGCAATGCTAAGATGCCCCTCTCCCAGCCTACCCAGTCTTGCCATAACCAGGTGGCATGAGTGAGCAGCAGCCACAAGCAGGCTCAGAGAGGAGTGGCACCTGATGGCTTCTGTATGAGCAGAGCAGTGAACCAGCTCCAGGCTTTGGTCCAAACATTAAGTGGACCATTCAAAGGGCTTGACCTGTATGTGGGATGGAGCTCAATATGTTGCATAGGTTCTTTAAAGTTCAGACTAAGCCCCAAGGTGGCTTCATCACCACACTGGCATGAAGGCCCCCAGCCGCCACTCTCAGATAGGTAACCTTTAATTTTTTGCAGGTCACTTTAGAGAGGTCCTGGGGCTGAGCCCTGGCTTAATTGGATCTTTCCTGTGAAACTGCATGCTTTCCACTCACAAGACGATGCAATGGTTTGTTTGCTTCATTGCAAAGACAACAAGGACCCTGAGGTACTGCACATGATAGTATTCCCACAGGGCACAATCCAGCAACGTCAAGCACACCTGAGTCCTAGTGACGGTCTCAGTGTAGCTGCTACCTGTGACGGAGTTATCAAGCAGCAGCAGCTCCTGTTCACCAAACACAGGAAAAGTCCCAAATTTGATCCATCCAACTGCAGTGTGCACTTATATGGCTTTCAGCCATCTGTCGACTTATGGCAACCCCAGGAATTCTTTAAGGTTTTCCCAGGCAAGGAAAAATCAGAGGCGGTTTAGTCAGTTCCTTCCTCTGAAATAGAGCATTCAGCACCTGTTATCCCTTCACACCCTCCCATCCAAGAACCAGCCAGGGCTGACCCTGCTTAGTTTCCACAATCAGATGGGATCTGGGGCCTTGAGGGCATCTAAGCTCCCACTTTGAACAGATGGGCCAAATTTCATTACGGTGGCTATCCCCGGTGGTTTGCAAATTAGCGGGACACTGAATATGATCTGAGTTTCAGTACAAATTTTGTAGGAGCTGAATCTGTTTAGGGGACAGGGCTCAGTACCATGGATAGCTTTTTGAAAGTTCACACTAAAAGCTGAGAGGGATTCCCCCATCCTTCTCACACAGGAGTTACCAACTTTGCACCTGGCTCTGATATGTGAAATCCAGGGGCCTTGTTAAACAAATTTTTAAAAGCTCTTCTACTCTTGCTTGCTCCTAAAGATGTCCCCCCACGCCTCTTTCTTTGCCAGCTTTTGCCTATTTCTCTTTTCCTGTGTGTGAAAGATGTTTTGCTTGCATTTGCAGAATTTTTCCAAGGCTCACAACGGATTATTTCAATTCTGGCTCGAAAACAACCTCTGAAGAAACGACGCAGTGCCTCTGTTCCCTCCCTCGTTCTGTTTCATTAGAGATGGATAATCTGAGAATTCTTAAGTGGCACTTCAAACGAGCAAAACAAAGACACAACATGGGTCACGTGAGTGGAGCGATCAGCTCAGAGGAAGGGAAGGAAGATTCCGTGTGTGACAAAAGAAACTCAGTGGCCACTTCAAATCTGGCCAAATGATATCTCCAGCGAAACCTCCCAGCCTGAGCAATGAGACAGATAAAAAGGGAGGAAGACAGCTAGTCTGCAACGTGATGATGGAACGCGCGTTGAACCTATAAACACAAATTTGGGATAATTCAGAGGCCTGGTTCTTGCAAGGGGTCTCTTGGCCCAAATAAACAAGGTCAACGACAGATAAGCTATGTGAAAGAGGAGGTCAGCATCTCCCATCTGTCCAATGTGAAACCTACAGCACAGCTGGGCAGGAAGACAGCCGGGGGGCACTGACCCCAATGCCTCCTGACATACTTCCTTAGGCTGTGGCTGAGATCCTACCTCAAGGCTGCGTGGTGTGCATTTCCACTTGCAAAGTCACACTGTCTCTGAGACCCTACCTCACTTCAGTGGTGACAAGATAGCCATGTTTCAATGCTTGAAAGGATGTCATATGGAAGATGGGGTAAGCTTGATTGCTGCGGGTCCAAAGACTCGGACACTGGACTACCTGATGGTAAGAACAGGATTGTGGAATGCGTTGCTCCCTCAGTGGAGTGTGGTAGAGTCTCCTCCTTCCTTGGAGGTTTTGAAAGAGAGGCTGGATGGCCACCTGGCCAGAGTGCTTTGATTGCGTCTTCCTACAGGGCAGAAGGGGGTTGGATTGGATGGCCACTATAAAGTACATATTATACTTTTATGTGTAAAATTTTATGTTTGGTATTTTTTTCAAAAATTGTATTGTTTTAAAGCAGTGGTTCTCAACCTGTGGGTCCCCAGATGTTTTTGGACTTCAGCTCCCAGAAGCCCTGAGCATTGACAATAGTGGCTGGGGCTTCTGGGAGCTGAAGTCCACAAACATCTGGGGACCCACAGGTTGAGAACCACTGTTTTAAAGGTTGTTAGTCACCTTGAGTCTCATCGCCAGGAGAAAGGTGGGACATAAATGAATAAAACGAAGAAGAAGAGGAGGGGGAGGAAGAGGAGGAGACACGCAGCTGCTCCCTTCTCACTCGGACGCTGGTGGGTCTCAGCCTCTGACAGAGGCAGGGGAATGATGCCAGCCAACTGGAAAAAGAATAAAAATACCCAGAGAGACATTTCTGAGTTTATGAGTTCCCATCACTCAAGATTTGCTTCTGTCGACATGGAAGCTCTGGAACGGTGTGTTTTTTCCCCAGGCAACTCACCAGACAGTGATTAAAAATTCATTGAGAAGCCTCAGCCAATCTGTTCCTCCTTTGCAGGGAAGATAGAAAGAAGGAAAAGGAAAACAGTGACATAAAATATTAAGTCGTAGAAGCATTCTTTAAATGTCTCTGCTACTAATTCAGCAGTGGAACAAATGCCCCCTAGCTGCTTTTGGGGGTCCTTGGCCCCTACAGTCTCCTGAATTACTCCTTTTGGCCAAAGAAAGGTGAATGCATTCTCCTGGAAGCCTCTGGGAACAACAACTCATCATTAAATAGATGGCAGGACCCTCGTACTGTTATCATATCACAAATTATGAGTTTTCCAAATCAAGAAATGGACTTCTTTTGTTTTGTTGGGTGTGCTTTGTGCATACCCCAGGAGAAGTGACAGGTGGTGATTCCCATGTCAGGAGGGCAGTGAATCTATTCCAGGCTTTAGTCAAGCCTTCCAAGGTGCTATCCAAGGTGCTGAAACTGAGCGCTCCCTTGTAGCATCCAAACCCTGTAACAGATTTACCATCCCACTGACTTGGGAGTCACCAGCACCACTCTCTGTTTCATGCCAGACGTTAAAAGAGTTTTCCGAGGTTTTGGGACTATTTTGGGAACAAATGTTTATCACCTCAGAGAGTTCCTTTAAAGCTCAAAAAGTGGATTTGCCTCTCTACTGACATGGAAGCCACTAGTTCATTGGCCTAGGAGATTTAAGGAGGTTGATCACCAGTGGGGGAGAATCTTCCCCCTTTCACTGCCTCTCCCTACTTGGAATTTTTAATGGAAGAAGTCACTCTTCTGGTGACAATTACTATGGATAGGAGATTGAGCACCTGTCTGGGGTATGGAGTTTTCTTCAAGGCTACCTGCCCTGCCCCCAAGCTAGTCACCATAAACACTACCTTCTTTTTTCCTCCTCCTCCCACATCCCCTTTTCCTTGCATGCCATGTCTGAAATGTAGACGGCAAGCCCAGGACCAGGGAATTGTCCTAATGCCTATCCTGTGAGCCATGCTACGAGCCTTATTTCTGACAAAAGCAGGAAGGACAAATACTTTAAATAAATAAGAAAGAAATAACTGCAGTCCTGAAGATGCTAGGCAGCAGGCATTCTACCTGTACATGTATCATGAAGTTCATGCAACCTCTGTTTATTCAGAGCCAAAGTGAACATTTGCAAATATTTGTGGTATTGGACAGAGGCTTCAAACATCAAAACTCCAGAGAGGGGAATTTGGAGGAGTAAGTTCTTTCTAGCTCTAAAACCGGGCAAGAACACAGATACATACATACACACATACAATCAGCCCCCTCATACTCCAGCATCAAAGCCATTGTTGCACCAACACACTTGACAAAAGGATAACGTAGGAGTGACAATTCAGCAGCAAGGGAGCGTCACAGCACCAGGGGAGGTCTTCAAACACAAAGCCCGGCTTGTGGGTTTCCCACCTCCAGAGGCGCAATTACCTTTTGATACGTTAGCAAGCGCATGAATGCTTTTTCCCCACTGCATTGATCTTGGCATTTAAGGGAGCCACTCAGATCGGTAGGAGGCAGCCGACAGAAGCAGAGGGCATTTTGCTGGTGGATATGAGAGGCACTCTCTGAAGATCTTATACGGGTTGGAAAGGATCTCTTACTTTCAGCCAATTTTGTTCAGAAACATACACTCTCTTCCTAGCTCCAGAATCAAATACGCGCATGCATGAATCCCACTGCAGTTTCACGCTAGCACCTCATTCAAAATGTGGTGCTGGAGAAGAATTCGGTAGATACAGCGGGCTGCTAAAAAGACAAATGAATGGGTCGTGGGGAAATCAAGCCTGAACGCTCCCTAGAAGCCAAGACGACTAAACTGGGCCTGTTGTACTTTGGCCATATCATGAGAAGACAGGATATTTCACTAGAAAAAACAATAATGTTTGGGAAGGTGGAAGGCAGTAGGAAAAGAGGAAGGTCCTCTTAGAGATGGATAGACTCCATGAAGAAGCCACAGTTCACCTGAATCTGATCTTGAAAGCTAAGCAGGGTCACGCCTGGTTAGTTCTCAAGGAATACCAGACATGGTAGGCTACATATCAGAGGAAGGACTTGGCCAAACCAACCAACCAACCAACCAACCAACCAACCAACCAACCAACCCACCCACCCACCCTCTGAGTACTCCATAACTGAGAAAACCCCAGGAAATTCATGGGGCCACCAAAAGTGAACAGGCAACCTGAAGGCATATACATATTTGCAATCCTTTTTGGGGAATTCTGTAATCTTATTTTCAATAACTTAACTAAATAGATACACAATAAATTCAGGAAAAGGTATGTGGGGACCTAAATACCCTAAAGGCATCAGTTCCCATCTGACCTTGCAAGCTAACTAGGGTGAGCCCTTGTTAGTACTTGGATGGGAGACTGCCAATGAATCCCAGGTGCTGTAGGCTGCATTTCAGAGAAAGGAACTGGAAAAACCACCTCTGAAGATTCCTTGCCTAAAGAAAACTCTAGGAAATTTGTGGGGTTTCCATAACTCAGAGGTACCTTGAAGGCAGGCGTGCACACACATTCACACACACACACCATTGTGGTGTTTCCTAAGCTCACAAATACGAACACACACCCCCTCGCCAATCCTACCCCCCCGCCACTCTACACTTTCTGACTGCGTCGCATGTAACAACAACAGCCCTGCAAATGAGGCATTCTGGTTAACATTCATATATTCCCACTTGGGTATTGAGTTTCCAAGCAGGGCAAAGGAAGAGAGCTTAAATGGCAGGTGCTAAAATAAATCCCTTAGCAGATACAAATGCTGGTCTGCTCAATTCTATAATCATCATCATCATCATCATCATCATCTGTAAAGGCAAGGCTCTGGTGGAAGATGACTGCCTTGGACCCAGAGGTCTAAAGTAGGGCACAAGAGATGTGCGTTAAGGGAAGAAGACAGACAAAAGAGATGGAGAGAAAACAACAGCCATGGCAGCAGCTGCCAAAACCCTCTTTTATTTCATGCAAATTGAAGGAGTGGCCCCGGGCAGAGTGCCAGTGAGACCAAACCAAGCCGTCAGATGGGGCATCTCTTTTAATCAGGTCAAACAAGACTGTCCCTCTGCTCCACGCCACTTCTCCATGGTCATTCTCTCCTATCCCTGTTGTATCCTATTGCAATAGGATTATACAGGCATACACAGATTTGGGCTTCCCTTAAATGCATCTCAGCAAAAAGAGCATTTAAAAAAACAAAAACAAAAACAGACAACACTCAGCAGCACTCAGGTAAGGGATATTCCTTTTCCCTGTGAGGCTCTAGACTGAAGTGGGCATGCGTATCCCATCTCCCCCTTTTATCCTGGGGGCGATCACCAATGCAATTGGTTCTGCCTCTCTGGGGAATCTACTTGCCTTGTTATGCAAAATTTAATACACAGCAGCATAAAAGCTTTGTGGGAGAGATAAGAGAAGCGAAGTGAAATCCATTCACGGAAAGCTTCAAAGGCATTTTTGAGGGGAATCTGGGAGTTGCTGACTTGGCCTACGAGCTCCCCCTTAAAGTGATAGAGCTTACATTGGGGTGGGCAAAGTGTGGCCTCCAAGGAGTTTTTGATACCTTCAGAATCTACAAATAGATCCTTTTCTGGCCCCCAAAATGTGAATTGTTCCTCCTGGCAGTCTCCAGTTGCCACAATGTACTTTTCAAATAGGTTTTCAGCCTTTGCTATACTTTTTAACATTTATGACAACTAGAAATGGACTTTGAGATACTTTCGGGTTTTATTTTTCAGTAGTCCCTGTAGGCTCTATTTCAGAGGAAGGAACTGGCAAAAACACTGCTGAGGATTCCTTGCCTGATAAAAGACTATGAAATTAATGTATCAACAGGTAACTTGAAGACACCAGATACTGTCTGATTTGGAGTCAAAGCAGGGTCAGCCCTGGTTAGTATTTTGATGGGAGACTTCCAACCAATACCAGGTGTTGTAGGCTACATTTTAGAGGAAGGAACTGAGAAAATCACCTTGGAGTATTCCTTGCTTAAGAAAATCCTACGAAAAATGTGTGGGGTTGTAAGTCAACAGGCAACTTGAAGGATTGAGCACGCACACACACGCACACACGCACACACACGCACACACACACAAATCACAGCTACTCCTCCGAAAGTGGCCCCAAGACTGCCACAGTTGCCCACCATTGGCTTAAATAGATGTTTATTGGATCTAGGGTCTAGGAGTGATTCTGCACAAGTCTTCTAAAGGCTTCCTGGGATTTATAGTTTGGAGGACGATTTAGATGGCTGTGCTACAGAGCTCTAAAGATTCCTGGCAGAAAATTCAAAGTTCCACCCTGAACCTATCCCAGATTTCTAGGGAATCCCAGCATTCTCCAAGGTGTGGAATCCCATCCCCAAAATAACTTCAGCACATTAGATACGTTCGATATTAGGTCGCACTTTTCTAACCTTGACGTAGTATTCAAGGCCATCCAAGGTGCTGAAATTATTTTGATGATAGGATTCAGCACTTTGGAGAGCTCTTTAACACGTGGCCTAAAGCTGGAAAGGACTCAGCAATGCAGTAAAACACACCGAGAGACACACAGACACATACACTAACACACATACGTGCACATGTGCGCGTGCACACACACACACACACGCACACACAAAGAGTGATTAGAAAGGAAGAAGGGAGGGGGAGAAAAAAAGGAATGGAGCAGCACTTTTAAGAGTAAAACTTACACATGTGTAAGAGACCAACAGGACTGTGGCCTTCTCTCACTTTTCCATATGATACGGGCTGTCTCTATTGTGTCAGGGAAAAAAATCATGCCGACACACTGCCTCTACACAACACATGGATCCAGATGGGGCAAATGTCCTACTGTGTAGAAAAGAAACAAATAAGCCAAAAGCATTTGCAGAAAGATCCGTGAAACGAACACTGATGACATTTGGGGCTTCAGCAATACTGTCTAGGACTCTGTCTTCCCTCTCACCCCAGTG
This sequence comes from Iguana delicatissima, assembly GCA_948472985.1. Taxonomy (NCBI): domain Eukaryota; kingdom Metazoa; phylum Chordata; class Lepidosauria; order Squamata; family Iguanidae; genus Iguana; species Iguana delicatissima. Next base: position 333,118 of record CAOKZL010000608.1, on the reverse strand, counting down.
TGGGCTGATCACATCTTCTGGAGTGTAACATTCTGCACGATCAAGATAACCAAACCGCTTAATGGGATTCTCTCTCCCTCTCATCTTCAAAGGACGCCAGCAAGGCCGAGGGGCTTCAGAGAGACCCTCCAGAGGTTTCACCCCCATGAATAATGATACTGTTCAGGACTCTTCTGCTTGGAAACTCAAGTGCATATTCAGACATCTGCCAGGCATACAAACACAGTCGTACTTCTGCCATAACGGTAACACAAAGGAGGCAGGGTGGAGGACAGAGAGAGACATTGTTTGCCTACTGTTATGTGTTTCCCTGTGTGTTGTTTTCTGCATTTAAATTTGGTGTTTTAATAAAAAATACATTTAAAAAGGGGGCTGGATGGCCGTCTATCAGGAGTGCCTTGATGGCGCCTTCCTGCATGGCAGAAGGGGGTAGGACAGGGCGGCCCCTGGGGTCTCTTCCAACTCTAGGATGCTGTGAAAGGTAAAAAGCAAAGAGAAACGAGTGTTTTAACAAGTTACTTCATTAGAACTGCAAGAAGAAATGAGGACAGGTGACTTTTCAAACAATGTAATGATGAACAGGAATGAATTACTTTTTAAAGGGAAATTGCCAGGGAATGCCAGGGATAGTTAAGAGAGTCCATGACACGCTCTCTTCGGGGCCCAACAATTTTTTCCCCGTGCATACGAAAAGGACAATATGGAAACAAGCCTGCGTTGAAGTCTTCTGCTTAGCTAAGCACAGAGAGAGGAGAGGAAGAGAGAAAACCACTGAATAATACATCTGCCCAGCAGTTTGGGAAAGGATAATAATCCCTTTTAAAGTAGTGCATCAGGACGATGGGGCTCAGAGGGAGGCACTGGGTTATGAATTAGTGATAGCGTCTGGGTCCAAGCAAGGAAGATGAAACGGGGCAGGAGCAAAGCAAGGCGGCTCCCAGGATGCCTCAACAGCATCACCAGACAAAGCAGGTCAGGCCCAAAACCTGTCTGGCACGGGCTGGATGCTGTGGCTGGAACTAAGCGGCAGGTGGAGCCGAGCCACCCTCCCTCGGTTGTTCTGCATGGCCTTCCATCCTTGAAACTGTGCCAGCTGTTTTAGCTGTCCATTTTGAAATAATGTTTGAAGACTATTTTCATTCTTTAAAAGTTTGCATCTATGTATTGTGTTAACTGTTTTCACCCACTGTGCATCATCTCCGAGGTCCTGGCAGCCAGAGGCAAGATGTAAATGTCTATAACTAACACACACACACACACACACACACACACACACACGCACACAGGACTGGGAGATTCTAGTTACATCAGAGTTGGGAAGCAAGCAGCCCTCTGGACGCTGTTGGACTGCAGTTCCCAGCAGCCCTAGCCAGCATAGATAATGGTGAGGAAGGCTGGGAGCTGCAGTCTCACAACACTGGGAGGGCTGCATGGATCCCACCCCAAATTACACCCGGGTTTTCATACCAGAATGACCTGGAGCTGCAATGGATCTGCAGCTGAACTCATTTGTATGGATTTGCAACCAATTGAAATTGGAAGAGCCAAGTCATTTACCTCCCTGCTTTTTATTTTATATCCCACTTTTCTCCCACACGGAACTCAGAGCAGCTTTCCTCGTATTTTAAAACATTACAGCTAAACTACTCTGCTATGCCATACCCAAGGCTGCAATGGAAGGCCTCAGGGCCAAAGGCTAGAGAGCACATGTGGGCACCCTCCTTGAACAACCTTTCGCCTTCCTCCCCCTCCTCCTCCTCCTCTTCCTCCTCCCCTTATTTTGTTTCTTATTACTAAAGACCAGCTGTGATGCCCCCCCCCAGTGTCAGTGAGGTGGTGCATCCACCCCAGGCATTAGTCTGAACTTTAAAGGAATTAGCCACGGTGCAGGACCCTAATCTCCTAAACAGGTTCTGCAGTACCTTAGTCAGTTCCTCTAAAGTTCAAGCTAAAGCCTGGAGCAGATCCACCATGGGAACCACCAACCACCTCGGCCTCATGGGACTTCCAGCTTCTCTTCTTCCCACTCCGCAAGCCCTGCATGTTTTAGCAAGCCAAATCAGCCAAGTGTAGTTCATTACCTGTGCTCACCAAGGAACTCTCGCTTGCTGTCTCAACTGTGGCTGAGCTGAACCACTTCTCCTTCAGTCCATCACAATGAAATGGTCTGAGGAGGCCAAGTTCCCTCTCTCCTGAGACCCGTCCACTGAACACATACAGATGGCCAGCAAAGAGAACTGGATTTCTACAAGGTCATGCATCAAAATCTGGGGACCAGTCTCTGCATGTATGGGTAGCACCTTGTAGCACCAAGAGCAGCTGGTGGCCAGAGCTAATTGTTTGCAAGCTACATCTTCAGGCTCCAAAAAGTAACTCAATACACCAACCAGTGGCCATCTGGGAAGCTGTAGTCCAGAAAGGCAATTTTGTCCCAGCTCTTGTCTAGATGCACAGGTCTGAACCACCTCTGTAGCTGAGTTTTTAATTCTTGCCCACCCCAAAATCGAAACCGGGTGACAACAAAAGCATTACTTTTGGACAGCTTCTTTCAAGACCGGCAATGTTCTGAATATTGTTAGGAGGATTATGATGGTAATGTTGAAAAACAGAGTCATCAGTCTATAGGGCACGATGCAGATGACAGAAGCAAACAACAAGAAATGACAAGTCACTGCCCCAAGGTGCTTACAATCTACAGTTCAGCAAGGCAAGCAAGAAAAGGAGGGACAAGGAAGGCTGGGTGAGAAGCAAGGCTCAAATAGGAGCAAACCTAGCAATAATGCAGCGTCTGTCGATGGCTGATGGTTCCCATACTCTTGGGAGGGTGAATTCATGCCAGGCTTCAGTTTAGGCTTTTAGGGAGTGGCCCAAGGTGCTGTACACTATATCTGAATATGTCCAGAACCTTGGAGAGATCCTTTAAAGATAGTGAGAGCCTGTAATGGATTCACTGCCCCCACGGGAACCCCCAGCCCCAACCCCCTACTGGCTATGCTGGCTGGGGAGGGGGTCTGGGGATGACCTCCTACATCAGAGTCATATAGAATAAATGTCCACATGTGCTGAAGGTTAAAGTTGCATAGTAGAATATGCACCCCTGAATTACAAACGCACACACAACTCAGTATGCATACCTGTCTGGGTGCACACACCACGGCATCATGAACCAGGTGCAGACATTCTGCATCAGACAAAAAAGTCAAATTGCCTCCATGGGAGAACTTACCCCGGGCATAAGACACCAGAAGCATTTTAACCTGGACGGCGTAGTTCCAAAGAAAGGAAAATTTTCCAGGCTTTGACGAAAAGATGATTCACATAACAAGAAAGACCGGGCAATCCTTTATTTATTGGGTAACAGGGGGAATAAGCATGGAAAATACCTTCTTTTCTGCACAGTGGGGAGAAAGAGAGGACACACAGGAAAACCTTGCTTCTTTGCACAGCTGTTCAAGCCTTCAGAGGTTTGGATTTCTAGGAGGTTGCCTAGATAGGGCCTTCTCAGCAGCAGATGATTCCCTGGGTACCTCCCTTTTGTCTCCACCTTAATGCAGTCCCCTTTGGGCAAAGAGAAGGTGGCAGAAAGGAGAAGCCACTATGAAGGAAAAGGAAAAGCTTTCCATTGTTTATTCACAGACATCAGCTCTGTCCTCAACCAACCACTGTGGACTGATTGGCGGCTTCTCTGGCCTCAGAAAAGGCAAGATTTATTCAAGGCATCTCCTGGGCAGAAGGGGACTCTGACGGATGGCTCCCAGCCCCACGAGAAATGCCAAGGCACTGAAATGCCAAGGCCCCATTTCGAAACACAAGAACATTTAGGGAGAAGGTTAAACCATCAGCGCTGCCTCTCCATTACTGTGGCATTTCCATCAATGCCATCATAGCTGAGTCATGCCAGGCTTTATAGCCCGACAGCCAAGTCAGACCAGACAGCACAGGGGAAAACAAAATAACAAATCATGTTCTTATTTAACCACAAAAAATGGCACTTAGTGATCTCTTTACCTTCCTTCCAAGCGGTTTGGGGTGGCTTTCTTGGTTCTATCTTGGAGATGCTAATTTCATCCGCAAAAGGCCCCTGTGAGGTAGGTGCAGCTGAAAGAGAGCGTCTGGCCCAGGCTTACCCAGCAAACTTTGTGGCTGAATAGGGACCGGATCCCAGACTTCCCCTGTGCCACACCTGGCATCTGGAGTGCCCAAGCCTAAGGGTGCATGATCTCAGGTGTCTTCACAACAACCTTACAGGAGCAGCTAGTCTGATTTTCACTCCTACATGGCAGGCAGGGTTCTGGAGCTGACATACAGCAGCATGGCTATACACCAAACCCTCAGGATTGTCAGGAAAGGAGAGACTTTGAACCGGGGGCTTTGTACTTCACAGCAAACATGCTTGGTTGTAACAATCTCCTTGGCTTCTCCAAGGATTCCTGGGGTCCAGGGATGGACAAACAGGGTAGCCAACTGGCCTGCCCAAAGCAGAGTTTAGAACAAAAGCAGAAAAAGCTTGGCACATTTCCTTAACTGGTAGTGAGCTCAAAAATTGTATCTGTTTACATTAACATTGGAGGGTGATGACGACAGAGAAAACGGCTCTGTTTGATATTATTGCCCATAAGTGACCCATGCTGCGATGGGCTATTCCAAGAGTAATCTACTGGAATTGCCTTCCCCAAACCAGCACTTTCCAGATGCACACAAAGCCAGCCATCTAAGGGCTGGCAAGGGGTGATAGGTTCTGCAATCCAACAATCTGGGCAAAGATGTCCTCAAAGCAGGAGTGGGAATTGCGGAGATATGGTCACATGGCAACTCCCAGCATTATTCTGATTGGCTACACTGGCTAGGGCTGATGGGAGTTGCATTCCAACGTTATCTGGAAGATGGTCATGCTCTTAAAGAGATAGCTCAGAAGAACTGCATCAGGAGTTGGCAACCAGAAAAAGCTTGTGGCATCATAAATCTGGTAGCAAGCTTTGTGGAAATTTACAGCATACCTGCTCCTACCTCCCTGCCTGCCAGCCTTGCTCCTGGCCCCTTTCATCCATAGCGTTGTGACAGCTCTATGAATCCACTTTGACTGCCATGGCAACCTCCTATGGAAACCTGGGAGCTGCAATTTAGGGAGGGGCATTCAGAATGCTCAGCCAGAGAGCTGTGGTGCCTCCCCAAACTACAAATCCTACGATACTATGGGAGGCACCAGAGCAGTTAAAGCGGAATCATATGATTATAATTGGTCTGACAGGGCCTCACGTACATTAGAAGTGGCAAGTGGGAGCAACAGTCACTGTTTTGAGGCTTGTTTGGAGACATACTACTTGGTCACAAACCCATGTGGACAAACAAAAGAAACCCCCTCCCACTGCAGTTCCTAATGGCATGCATATCCCCCCATCTGGAAGAGGATGGCTAAATAGCATAGGGAGACAGCACATTGCCCATAAAGAAAGCCACTGAAATGCATAATACATAGGCCGAAACATGTTGGGCTTCCAACTTGAATTAGTGGGATTTACCTCTCCCAGTTGATTCAGTGGGTCTCTGGCTTTGGTTGGGACTAACCAGCAGGACTCCAGCCAGTTAAAGTTATGGCATTACAAAAAAAAAAATTAACAAATGATCTTGTTTAAAACCACTACCAAAATAAAATCATTTCAAAACAAACAAGAGTGGAGCTGGGGTAGAGGCCCAGCCTCCCCCACTGAAGGAAGAATCTTCAGTTTCTTGAAGCCTGCTTGACCCCTTGCTCTTCTGTGTATCTTCTGCCTGGCCCCACCCTCTTCCCCCAGCCCCATCCTTTCTTGGAGCAGTTTCCTTGAAAGGGAAAAGTCACGTCAGAAAACAACCCCTTCAACCAGACCCATTTGTCCCACCCATGAGGCCAGGTGAGGCAATTGCCTCAGGCTGCAAACAAAGGCTCTCAAAGGTGGACTCTGATTTAGAGGTTGGAGGTTTGGCATAATGAGCCACAATGAAGTAGATGCATTGGGGATGTGTGCAATTTTGGGAAAGGCACTATTTGGAGCATCCATCTTCTCCCGGCCCTGAGACATCTTGGACCTACCTTGTCTCCAGCCCTTGGAAGCAACAAGAGCTTCCTAGCGACGTGGCAATTTGCCTCTGAAATGTCAGTTACATAAAAGAGGAAGAACAATCAATATATGTGCATTCTGACCTAATAAAATACAGATTAGCAGGGTTTGATGGCTCGTGCTCCATTGGGCAAGAGGAGTGATCAGCATAAAGCTGGGGGTGCTTGTGGTGGAAGGAAGCACAGCACTTATGGGAACATCCGCATGTTAATTTTTCAAGTGAAAATACTACCTCAGCCTACAACATGTCCTTCCACCAACACCATCCTGATTTTTGGTCCCAATGTTGCATAAACTGGCTGAAAGAGCTGTATTAATCCACTTAACTGTTAAGGTTGATTCATGCAGAGAGAAAGACTGCCTCCCATCTCTGAAGATTAAGAGGGAACAAGAGCGGGGCTGGTCTCTGCATGAAAATGTATTTAGATGCCAGGAAAGAGAAGAGGTGACTGAGCAGATTTGCCCAGCAAGGAACAGACATGCTAGATTTTAAGAATGCAACCGTGGTGGTAGGGAAACACTGTCTGGGAAATGTATTGATACCTTGGTTTTCTCTGTCTTAATGAGTCACCTTACTGAAATCTTTCACACTCTTGCAAAGCAGGGACAGCTATTTGGCACACCCATGTGCTTTTCAAACACATTACAGAGCCCACCCAATTTATTTTTCTTTTTCAAGTATCAAATTAGCTATGATGCATATAAGAAGGTGTGGCTAGACAGCACCAAAATTCTGATTAGTCTGGTATTTTCCTCTGCAATGGCCACTGGATAACCTATGGAAAGCCCCCAAAACGGGCCACAGCACCCTCCATCTCGCATCCCCCACCAACAGATATAAGGTGGCATGTGTACATATAGCATACAACACATAAAATGATAGAATCACAGAATCCTAGAGTTGGAAGAGACCCCAAGGGGCATCTAGCTCAATCCAATTCTGCCATGCAGGAATATAACACCAAAGCATTCCCTTTGATAGATGGCCATCCAGCCACTCTATAAAACTTCCAAAGAAGGAGATGCCACCACACTCCATTGAGGCAGTAGCATATTCCATTGTCAAACTGCTCTTACACTCAGGAAGTTCTTCCACTTCATCAGATGCATTACTCTCTGTTCATCCTTACTGATGCTTTATACCCAACTCTAACTCACTTCATTAACAATACAAGCTAGGTAGACCTTGTTTCAAAGAACAGCTTTGCTGGAGAACGCTCCCGCACTAAGAGACTTCTGCTTTGTGACATATGCACTCTTTTTTCCATACGAGTCAATTCAACCTAACATTTCGCCATCCTAACATCATGCTATTTTGTGAACTTGGTATCAATTCCCTGGTAGCAGAAGTACAAAAGATTATGGTGTACTGAGTGTAAGGATGTCAGCGTAGCACCAAAAGTTTGCTATTGGCCTGGGTTAACAGCATCATTGTCACCTTCTGCATATGACTTTGCCCAGCTCCAGTCTTGTAAACTGTGCAAACATTTCTGGAACTCGAATTTGGTACTCCATGCATTTGATGAAGTTGATTGTAACTCACCAAAGCCCTTTGCTAAAATAGATATGCTAGTGCCCTATCACTCTGCTCAGCCAGGGGTACTAATACACTTGGTGTGCCTCTGAGTGAAAGCTTTTGCAGTGCGTGCTATGGACCTCCTGAAGTAGAAAGCAAAGCTGGAGGGATAATGGATGTCTTTGCCCGGAGTTAAGGAGGCATTCTGGGAAATGTGCCTCCGCTGTGAAACGGGCCGGAAGGCATTCACGTGCAGGTCTCCCGGCTTGGCTTTGCCTTGGGGGGAAATTCCTGTATAGAGCTTCAGTGTCCACGACAGCTACCGGTTTATCTGAAATCAAGAACAATGAACACCCTGCCTGGGCAGCAAAATAGATTTTCCATGTAGTTAATGCTACCATTCATGGGGCTTTTTTGATCTGGTCTCAGGGCATGGAAGCACCACAGCCCTAATGTACAGTATCTACCGTGGTGGGATGGCTGAGCAGTCAAGGTGGTCCTTTGCTAGAAAAGAAGATTCTTTTCTGCCCTCTTTTGAGGTCTCCTTTCAGGTTCTCCCTGGCGGCATCAGTCACTCTGGCCATTTCTGCACTAGACTGTGATAGTGCTATTATTCCACTTTCAACATCCTAGGGAATCCTGGGGTTTGCAGTTTAGGGAGGGGCAAACCCCAGGATCCCCTAGGATGTTCAAAGTGGAATCATAGCACTGTAACAGTTTAGTGCGGAAATGGCCCCCGTGTCGGTGGAGCAGTGGATTTGCTCTGGGTTTTAGTTTTCAGATTAAGACTAAAGATGCTGAATTCTACTCCCTCACATACGTTCAGCACTTTAGTCAGCTCCTTTAAAGTTCAGACTAAAACTCAAAGCAGAAACAGCAGTGACACAGGAAACCCCTGGTTACCACTGAATGGAAAGCAACTGAAGAGTAATGCAAGATAACAACTGACACAATGAATTACTTGACCAAAATCACCACAATTCACTGTCCCACTGATATGGCAGGCACCACGACTCTTCCTACTATATTTTTTGAAAAATATCTTTACAGGCAGCCCCATTTCTGATCCGACTTTGTCAAAGAAGAAATCTATTTTCTTTGGTGTTTTGAGGAACCTTCTGCTGTTTGACACAGAAAATCAAACGGATCTTAGAACGGAGAGGCAGATTTTATCGCAGACATCCCATGAACTTGTCTTCTGCCTCTCGTCTCACGGAATTCCAGAATCACATAGTTGGAAGGGACCCCAAGGGCCACCTTGTCCAATTCCATGCCTTGCAAGAATACACAAGAAAAAGCACTCCTGAGAGATGCCAACCCAGCCTCTGTTTCGAAGACCTCCAGAGAAGGAGGCTGTCTATTCCACTGCTGAACAGTAAAGAGTTTCTTCCTAACGTTCAGGAAAAATCTCTTTTCTTGTAATTTACACCTGTTGGTTGTGTCTTAGTCTCTGGAGCAGCAGAAAAGAGGCACGCTCCATCCTCCATGTGACATCCCTTCAAATATTTAAACAGGGCTATCATGTCCCTTCTCAGTCTTCTTTTTTCCAAGCTAAACGTCACTAGCTGTCTAACAGAATTTCCGCAGTAGACCCGGCCCCTCCCGAAACTGCAAACCCCAGGATTCCATAGGACGTTGAAAGTGGAATCATAGCGCTCTAACAGTCTAGTATGGAATCAGGTAAGTCATTCCGCATAATCTTTCCCCTCTGTAAGTCAAAGAACCCTCAACAGTGGCGTATCTAAACAGCATACAGAGCAAGCATGGAGGCTGCACCCCTACCTTCTTACCCCTATCCCACCCCTACATGCACAGCTTTTTTTGAATTCCCCTGGCATTGGCGCCTGGGACTCGTACTTTACTCACCCCACCCAAGCAGGGTGCAATGTTTTTGTCTCCTGCATTGGGCATCTGCAAAAAACCAGGAAGACTCCAGCCCATCTTGCTCTCCTGTTCTTGCTTTCTCTGCGCCCAAGGATATGGATTTCTCAAAAATAGGTCATGCCAGACTAATCTTATCTCTTTTTATGATAGAGTTACTTGCTTGATAGATGAAGGGAATGCTGTGGACATAGTATATCTTGATTTCAGTAAGGCCTTTGACAAAGTTCCCCATGACATTCTTGCAAAGAAGCTAGTAAGATGTGGGCTGGACAGGGCTACTGTCAGGTGGATTTGTAACTGGTTGACTGACCGTACCCAAAGGGTGGTCTCCAATGGCAGATTCTCATCCTGGAGAGAAGTGACTAGCGGGGTGCCACAGGGTTCTGTCCTGGGCCCGGTGCTGTTCAATATCTTCATTAATGACTTGGATGAAGGAATAGAGGGCACGCTGATCAAATTCTCAGATGACACCAAATTGGGAGGGGTTGCTAATACGCCTGATGACAGGATCAAAATTCAAAAGGACCTGGACAGATTGGAGAGCTGGGCCAAGGCTAACAAAATGAACTTCAACAGAGAGAAATGTAAGGTCCTACACTTAGGCAGAAAAAATGGTATGCAGAAATATAGGACGGGGGACACGTGGCTGGCTAACAGTACGTGTGAAAGGGATTTAGGAGTCCTCATAGACCACAAGCTGAGCATGAGTCAGCAGTGTGATGCGGCAGCCAAGAAGGCCAACGCAATTCTTGGTTGCATCAATAGGAGTATGGTGTCTAGATCGAGGGAGGTATTGGTACCACTTTATTCTGCATTGGTTAGACCTCATCTTGAATACTGTGTCCAGTTCTGGGCACCCCAATTCAAGAAGGATATGGATAAGCTGGAGCAGGTCCAGAGGAGGGCAACCAAAATGGTGAGGGACCTGGAAGCCATGCCCTATGAGGACAGACTTAGAGAGCTGGCTATGTTTAGTCTGCAGAAGAGCAGGTTGAGAGGGGACATGATAGCCATGTTTAAATATTTGAAGGGATGTCATGTCGAGGAGGGAGTGGGCTTGTTTTCTCCTGCTCTTGAGACCAGGACAAGGAGCAATGGATGCAAGCTGCAGGAGGGGAGATTCCGCCTGAACCTCAGGAGGAATTTCCTGACGGTCAGGGCTGTCCGGCAGTGGAATGTGCTGCCACAGAGTGTGGTGGAGTCTCCTTCTTTGGAGGTTTTTAAGCGGAGGCTGGATGGCCACTTGTCGGGAGTGCTTTGAGGGTTTTCCTGCATGGCAGGGGGTTGGACTGGATGGCCCTTGTGGTCTCGTCCAACTCTACATTTCTATGATTCTATGATTCTATGTTGGGAGTGGATGAAAAGGCAGCCCTGAATCTTCTTGCTCCAAAACACCACCTTGGAAATGGTGCAAAGAGACAGAACAGCACCCGAGGAATCAGGCAAGCTGAGAGGATGATGGTCTTTTATAGCCACCACTTAGTACTCTATGGTTTGGGGAAAGCTTTAAACCTTTTTTGTTATTTTACTGCCCTAAAATCAATGGAGACCTGATTTATTTGGCTTACCTTTAGTCCACAAAGCTTTTTACAACGTTGTTTTTTTTTAACATGTTATATAAACTGTAGGATACAAGTATTTATTTATGCGACCAGCTTCTTGAATGGCTCCTTTAAAGATCAGACTAAAACCCAAGGTGGATTCACTGATCCACCCACCCTGCTGACATGGGAGCCTCCAGCTGCCACTGCAGCCGTGCCCAAAAGAAAAAGCAGCCATGCTTTCAAAAAGCAGCATAAAGAAGAGACACGCTGGACTATTCTGGAAACGTGTTTGTTGCATCCTTGCATTCAGTCAAGTTTAAAAGGGAACATAACCATGGAAACAGAGATGTCGCTTTTGTAAGCCACGTCGGGTATCAGAACAAAAAACCTGCAACTGTGAGGAGATATTTTTTGCAGTTTAGGACTCCTCAAGCTAAAGAAAATGATTTATTCAGTGAGAACCGACAAGTTGAGAGAGATAAAAGGAGGAAATTGTCTAAACTGCCATCTATGCATACGAGATGAGAACTGGAACTGACGGGGCTGGGGAGGGAAGGGGGAAAATATTCCCGACAATTTCAAGAGTACTGTTAAATTAACCTAGAGGATAAGTAAATGCTCACAAGCAACAACAGCCGGTAGTTTCCATGCCAGTGCGGTGCTGCATCCATTCTGGGTTTTACTCTGAACTCTCAATGAGCTCTCCAAGGCACTGAGCCCTGGCTTAAAAGCAGGTAGCTCATTTAAAGTTCAGACTGAAACCCAGAACGGATGCACCACCTCCAAAGACAGTGCTGCTGCTCACAACACCACACAGGGACAGGGCCCTTCCACACCATACAGTTGTAGCACTAGGGTTCCACTTTAACTACCATGGCTGCATTGTATGGAATTCTGGGGTCTGGAGTTTGGGGAGGCACAGGTAGGGGTCTCTGGCAGAGAATTCTCAATGTCCCTTCCTCAACCGCAAATCCCAGGATTCCATAGGATGTTGCCATGGCAGTTAAAGCAGGATCACAGCACTATATTTGCACAGTCTGAAAGGGCCCCAGGACTCATCCTTCCCCTGGACTTTCTTCCACCACAAGCCTGGGGCTTCAGTCCCGGAAAGTGTTGTTTCCCTGTCATTTCTCATTTGATTTATACCTCACCTTTCCTTATATTAATTTGTTCTGCAGTTGTATGGTACAATTTTATTATTCCTTCCTTCCTTCCCTCTGTCTGTGCGTATATACATATATTTCAGTTTGTACACCTTTGGCTGCTGTTTTTGGTTGTTTTGTTCGTAAAGCACCATGTACATAGATGGTGCTACATAAACGAATTACAGTGACGACGACGACAACAACTCAGGGCAGTAAATCAGAAAATCACTCCATTAAAGCCACTAATTACCAATGTCTGCAATCAGAAATTAAAATCATGGGCAAATCAGATCCAAAGCTAGAGATGTCTGAAATGGCAAGTCGCAAATCTCTGCTCAGATCCATCAGCCAAGATGCAATAGTGTCCTTTGTTTAGGTGGGTGCTCTGGGTGGCTGCTCCAGGGAGTGGAACGCCCACCGCAGAGAGCGCCTAGGGTGGGTGCTGCTTTGCTCTCCGTCCCTGGCAAGTGAACGATTTTCTATTCCAGCAGCTTTTTCGGAACCAACTGCAAGCGCTTTTGATAGCATGCTCTTTCACTGACTTCTATCTTTTCAATGGATTTGCATCAAAGGCTGTAATTCTACAGAGAGTTTAATTAAATTCTGACAATGGCCTTCTGCACCTTTGGACTTATGTCTTTGCAGGGGCTTTAAGCTGCATTTGCTTTGATTCGTGCAAGCTGCCTTGAGCCCCAGTTTTAGGGGAAAGGCAGGGTAACACTCAACAACAACAACAAACAACAACAACAACACTTCCATCTCCAATGCTGCCAGACTCTCTTCCCGCTGCAGTTGTTTGCTGCATGAAAAATCTTCTCCAGCAGTTTCACAGTCACCCAGGACTTTTTTTTTTGTTAAGGACTTCAAAGGGGACAGTGGGAGGCAGTCACTGATTCTTTCAGAAGCAGTGAGGCTTCTCAAAATCACACCATTTTGATCCTGCTGAATAAAAGCAGTTCCTCCAACATGCATGGAAATAAGGCCACTTCCGCACCAACCTGTTATAGTGCTATTATTCCACTTTCAACGTCCTATGGAATCCTGGGGTTTGCAGTTTAGGGAGGGGCCTACCACTACCACACACCGCCAATGGCTCTTCTCAGCTTCTCTTGGCTTGATTCGTTCACCGCGCAACAGCCTACACTATGATTTTTGCAAACAAGGGCTGGTAATGCACAGACTACGATGACAAAACATTTAAGGAGCTTGCAGGTGTTACAGAACACACTGAACATTCACCGGTGGAAACAAAAAGCATACCTTTTTATTCAGATTCCTAGTAGTCATATTTATTAATTTCTTTCTTCCCAACAGGGCTGCCAAGGCAATGTGCGATTAAATCACAATATAAAGACAAGACAGAAATAAACATTCCTTAAAAACAGGTTGAAAGCTATTTTAAAAGCCAAGTGTTGGGGGAAAAAATAACAACAAAGTTTTGACTGCTCAAGCGGGATGAAGCCAGATTGATTTCTCTTGGGAGTGAGCTCCACAACGGTGGTGCCAGTACAGAGAAAGCCCTGGTTCACATATCCACACATCAGCGAGGTTGGCTCACACAACAGACTCTCTGCTAAAAATCTCAGATTCTGGGCTTGCTAACACAGGGAAGAGAAAATGATTCTGTGATTCAGGCACTGTGACCCCCCAAACCACCCATGGCCGCCCCTTGGACTGAGCATGGGAAGAAAACGAAACAACAGAGGCCAATTGGCACAACAGAGGTGCTATGTGGTCTCTAAACCTAACACCAGACAAGAAGCAGTCCTGACATCAGTTTGCATAGCTGTAACTTCTAAACACCCTTCAAAGGCACCCCCATATATTACTACGGCCTAACCAAGAGGTAGAGAGTCAGTGCAGTATAGCATTTTGAGGGCTGAACTAGGATTCTGGGTTCAAATCCCTGCTCAGCCACAGGAGCACACCTGGGTGACCTTGGGCAAGTCACCCTCTCTCAGCCTCTGAGGAAATGATGGCAAAGCTTCCTGAAGAAACGTTGCCCAGAAAACTCTCTTTTTAGAGCCAGTTTGGTGTAGTTGTTTGTGCGTTAGACGAGGACTCAGGCAATGACAAACCCCCTCAGGATAAATTTTGCCATTTGTGTTAGGGTCTCCAGAAGTCAGAAACTACTTGAAGGTACACAACAGGAAATCAAGAAGTAATGAAGGCATGGCCAACTTTCTAGGGAAGGGGCACAGTTCGTACACCAGCCAAAGCTAGGCAAAAGGGGTCCTAGATTTAGCAGCCACTTGGTATTTTCAGGAGAGGACATGAGGAGGGGGACAATGGGCACATAAAGAAGACTGAACAAGGGTGGTGGGTCTCAAAATATAGCAGGACTGGCTTCCTACAGACTGAAGTAAACAGAATAATACACACAGGCATTTAAACAGCCACTTGCCCCCCAGAAAGAGCAATAAATCCAGTGTCTACAATTACCTGACTGCACCATTAAATGTTACGCTCAAAGCTCATTTCTTCAGCTCAAGAAAATTATGCAGGGAAAAATAAATGTTTCATTATTATAATCTGTGCCATCACCTGCTTTACTTTGGGACAGTTTTTAGCAATAAAGTCGGCAACCCCAAGATAGGTTTTCAAGCCGCACAGAGGGCCAGTCTGAAACAGCACCACGAAGTGGCTTCCTTGAAGAAGATCTGACTTCTGCACCTCCAAATACTCGACATGCGCTGGTGTGTCATTTGCAAATGGTGCCAAAACTACACTTGGAAATAACATGAGCGCACATTGAGAAGAAGCAGCAAGACGTATAAAGGTGTTCTAAATCTGGGTTGGAAATGGGAAGAACTTATTTTGCCATATGTGGTAGACTTGCCAGAAAGCAAAAAAACAAAAGTGAAAATGAAAAAAAAATCCTGGATTCAACTGCATCCTTTGATTCAGAGAATATTAAAGATTATTATTCTATGTGATGAATTTATGGCTGTTAAGGTGGTATCCACCCATCCATCTTTTTTCTTAAGCTTAAGAATTCATATCATATACAAGTTAAAAATATAATTAAGCTTTTCAGAGAACTACAAGCAGTTAAAAGCAAGACCATTAAGGAAGAAAAAAATATATAGACTGTGTTGCACATTATTACAGGGCTCTCCCTCCTTGAGGCTGAGAAAGTGTGACTTGCCACCCACTGGGTTTTCACGGCTGAGCAGAGATTCGCACCCTGTTCTCCAGAGCTCAACACCCAAACTACGGCAGTACTCTGGCTCCAAGATGGAGTAAAGCCTTGGAACGTCAGGTCACAGCTTAGAGACCTGAGAACTCTTCACCTTTCACGTGAACCTCAACTGAGGCAAGCTGGAAATGGGGATAACCCTGTTTACTCACATTGTCTTGCATGTCACTCTCCTCCTCTCTCCTCTGTCTTCTGGAAGGAAATCTGGGGCCCAACAAGGCACTGCATCAACTGCATCCCTTCGAGTGCCATGCCTGTCCCTCGATACCATGGGAAAGAGCTGTTGCAGAGGAACCCTGGTTTCTGTTGGAGCTGCTCCGCCCAGAGAGGGGTGGTTAACCCTTTTCTCCCATACCAGAGTGCCAAGGAAAATTCCTTCCACGATGCAGGGGCAGGATGGATAGACGAAGGGTGGCCCTGGGACCACATGGCCCCTTGAGGTTGTTTTTATAGATTTCAACCCAACCACACTCCCTCGACCACCCCTTTTCTGAAAAATTCTGTTCTGAATTACATCTCTCAGAATCCTCGCAGCTGGAACACAAACTATTTACCATGTTTTTCAAAATCAGAAATGAGGTTCAAGAAGTTTCACATTTTAGGCTGGCTATGAGACCCCCCAAGACCTATTTAAAAGTCAAATAGCTGCTCCTGGGTGTTTCCAGAAGGCTCCATTCTGTCTGACTGATAGTTTTTCTTTTTCTCCAGAAAAAAGGGTGGTGTAGGCAAATCAGCGGGAGGGTGCCAGGGGCCACACAAACAGACTTGGAAAGCTAGATATAGCCCCAGGTATGCCCCCTCCCCGCTATTTAAAATCAACAAGCCCTTGAGCCCCTTTCTGATTCTCAAGGGACCCTGCATCACCCAAGTTCTTCCAAGAACAGAAGCAGCAACGGTCAGCAGCCAGACCATCTCCGCCCTTGCCCTAAAGAGTACATCCTGACACATGAGTAAACAACCCATGCAAAGACCAGCCTGCCTGCCTTCTGCGGAGCCTCAGAAAGAGTGGGTGGAGAGATCCAGGTGGGAAGAAGAGCTTGGGAGGCCCTGCCTCAAAAGCGTGAGGGCTCAGCCCTCTTGTCCTTTGAGCTGTGGGGACAACTAGGGTGACCATAACGCTACCAGCCGGCCAGCCACCCACAGAGGCTGTGGAATGAGGTGCTATAAGCATGAGGTAAGGGAAAATGGGTTCGTTTGGGGAGGGAAGCTCACCAGTGCTGATTAAACACGTTCAGCCATACTGTGTGCCTTCAAGATTGCTGAACAACAGGGATGGTGACTCACGACGCCTCTCTGAAGGATGGTTTTTAGGTGGGGAGGGGAGGGGAGACAAAGTGAGCCAAAAGTACCAGCCCTTGCAAACAGACAGGACAGTGGCAGTCTGAGAGGAAGAGGACAAAGGAACAAGGGATGAACGCACACAGGAGGGAAGAGGCCAGAAGCCCAGGGTAAGTGGGTGGGCCAGGAGTCGCCCCAAGGCGCCTTCCTTTCCCCCACACCCCGGAAAACCCAAACACAATCCGGGCCAGAGAGGAGGGTCTGGAGCTTGTCTGTGGACCGCACAAGGTTATGCCTCCTCACGCCGCTGAAGAACTGCGCTGTGGCCCATGAAAGCTTCCACCAAAATAAATCAGCTCATCTTAAAGATGCTACAAAACTTCTCTTCTCCCCTTCCTCCTCCTCTCCTTCCCTGTTTTTTACCCTGAACCGGGCAACCATGGCTCTCTGTCTGCGAACAGAAGGTTGCGCCTCTTTCACAGAACCCCCACCTGGCGCACCACAAACCAAGCCCATCATTTTGCAGCCGCTTCCAAAACACCCAGGCAGGGGAAGAGCGGGAAACAGACCCGACACGACGGCGCGGCTGCCGGGCATCTCGGCGAGCTGCCCGCTGCCCGGGGGACGGGAGGCATTCCCGGCGCCCAAACCCCGCCGACCCCCGGAGCCGGCCTTCGTGCCTGGACAGACCGCGGGGCCAGGCGCCTCGCCTTCCGGCTGCACCCTCTTTTCGGGGGGGGGCGGCGGGGGGGTTCTGGCTTTTCGCCGCCGCCGCCGCCGGGCGCTCGGGATCCGCGGGAGCGCAAACCCGGCCGCTCCTGCCGCCGCTTCTCGTTGGGAACGCCCGCGGCAAGCCCCCGCATCCCACCCTCCGGGCAGCGCCGGGACAACGCCCTCGAGCGGCCGCCTAGCTGCCGGGCCGAGAGAACGGCCAGAGCCCCGGGGCCCGAAGCTCTGGGCACGGCGGGCCGGGCCGGGCTTCGCGGCACAAGCGAGCCCTTCCCCTCCGTCCCCGTGGGAGCCCGCGGCTTCCCCTTGGAAGAGGGGCGCCCGGGGGGCTGCGAGGAGCCGCAGCCCCTGGCCTCAGGCCGGGCACGGGGGCTCCGGGGCCGAGGGGCAAGGAGAGCCGGCGGGGTGGGGGTCGGGGTGGGGGTGGGGGTGGGGGCCGCCCTTACCGTGCTCAGAGCATCTCCCTCGCCCGGGCGCGGCTCTCCATCATCTGCGGGGCTCCGCAGCGCCCGGCCTCGCCCCGCCCGGCCTCTCCATCATCATCCCAGCCGCGCCTCGGAGGACCCTCTCGGCGCCCGCATCCTCCAAGCGCCCCGCCGCTCGGAGGGGAGGGGGCGGCGGCGGCGGCGGCGGCGGCGGGGGAGGTGGAGCTCCTGCTGCTGCTGCTGCTGCTGCTGCCGCCCCCGATCGCCGCCCTCCCCCCTGGCAGCAGCCTCCCCCCTCCACGCGCCCCTCCTTTTGGCGGCCGGGCCCCCTGCGCCACGGAGAGGTCCCTTCCCGGCCAGGCAGAGGGCGAGGCGGCGGCGAGCAGAGGCGGCGGCGGCGGCGGCGGCGGCGGGGGGATGCTCAGGAGAGAGGCGGCATCCAGGAGGGAGGGAGGGGCGCGGCGGCGGCGGCGGCGGCGGCGAGCAGCGACAAAAGGGGGCCACGCCCTCTGCCTCGCGGGCGCCCCCCTTGGGCGGACGCGCCTCCAACGGCGGGGGGGGGGACCGGCGGCTGCAGCAGCGGCGTCCCGGGCCCCCAGACCTCGCCGGCCGCGGCGGTGGGGAGGGGGAAGGATGACGCAATCCGCAGTTCTCACGACGGTCCGCTGGACCCCGGCGACCGACCCCCGTCCCTCTCCCGGCTCTCCAGTCCAGCCGTGCCTCTCCACGGGCTGCCACCCCGTTGCCTGGCTCCAGGGCGCGATGCTCAGCCCCCGCAGCCCCGCTGGATAAACACGAAGATACCTGACGCCCCTCCTTTCGAACCGGGCCCTTCCAGCAGGTTTTAGTCGAAATTGGAAGTGGCACGGGTACAACACGCAGAAACGCACGCGCAGAGACGAAGCCCTGGAAAATTTAGAAGTCAGACTGCAGGCATGGGGAAATGCAGTAAAACCATGCGCTTACAAAAATTGGGAATGATTATTTTTGGAATTAAATCATATAGGAAGGACTCAGAGTCCCATTTTGGGAGACAGGTGGGATATCAATTGGGTGCATGTGTGAAGAGAGCCACCAAGGTGTAGTGAGCGGTTCAAGCTGTCAGCCAGGACTCTGGAAGCCCAAGGTGCAAATCCTCACTCAGACTTAGGGGAGGTCCCTCTCTCTCTGCCTCCAAGGGGGGCAATGACAAACCTCTGAATCAACCTTGCCAAGAAAAGCCTGTTTTTAAAACCGGGGTGGTGTGGGCGTTTTAGTGCTGGGCTAGGAGACCAGGGTCAAGAGACAGACATCTGCTCAGTGGCTTTGGGAAGGCCACAGTCTTTCCACCTTAGGGAAGGGCAGAGACAAAGCTCCTTGAAGAAATTTTGGCGAGAAAACCCCAGGAAAGAGAGTTGCCCTGAGTGGAAAACGCATATAACAAGAATGACCAAGACAGGTAGAACGTGGCACCCACCAAGTCGACACGCATGGAGAGATTATCCACTCCCATTCAGCTGAAAACACTGAATTGTAACCGTGGGCATTACAGGCAAAACAGCTCTGTTTCAGGCTGTTACTCCAAAAAGTAACTAACTGTCTTAGTAAGGTGCTGACAAAATGAGTTCCTTCTTTGATCTAGCAGGATGTGGCACATTGACCTGCCCATCAGGTGGGATGGAGCGGTCTCCACCCACAGCTTGCAACATCATCCAGAGTCCTTTGTTGGACTTGTGTGTCTGCAAGTTGTTTCCAACTTATGGCAACCATAAGGCCAACCTATTGTGGGGTTTCCTGGGGCTGAGAATGTGTGATGTGCCCAAGAAGAGAGTGGCGCTACTACTTCCCTCAGTCTGGACACTATACTTGGGTTGCTGCAGCCCAGAACTGCAGTGGCTTTTTGGCTGCCACATCACACTGTTGGTTCATGTTCAGCTTGTGGTGTCCCAAGACCCCTGGTTCCACATGTCCTGCTTTCAAGCCAGATGTCACCGGTCGTATCTTTGTGCATTTCATTTTTCCTGCCTAGCTGAAGTACTTGTTAATATACCCTTGTCGAAATTAATTTTGTTAGTTTTGCCCTAGATCTCCCACTTGTCAGGGTCATTTTAATTTCTGATTCTGACCTCTGTGGTATTAGCTACCACCTCCCCAATTAGTGTCTTTTGCAAATGTAATCAGCATGTTTTTTATTCCATCGTCTAAGTCATTTAGAAAGATGTTGCACCGTGCCCATGAGAAACTCTGGGGCATCCTACTCACACTATAATATCTCTGATTTCCAAGTATGGATGTGAAAGCTGGACAGTGAACAAAGGTGATAAGAAGAGAATCTACTCATTTGAAATGTGGTGCTGGAGGAGACTTTTACCAATACCATGGACTTCCAAAAAGACCAGTAAAAGGGTTCAAGAGCAAAACAAGCCTGGACTCTCCTCAGAAGCCAAAAATGACCAGCCTGGAGCTGTTAGAATTTAGACTCATCATGAAATGACATGACTCAATAGAAAATATAGCAATGCTTTGTAAACTGGAAGGCAGGAGGAGAAGAGGGAGATCACATTACAGACGCATTGAATCAATGAAAGAAGCCCTGGTTGCCTTGAATTTGCAAAACCAGAATGGCTGCAGATGACCAGAGCTCCTGATGGCTTCTTATTTGCAAGGATGCCATAGTTTAAAGCAGGCTTGACAGCAAACAATCACCACAGAAATACTTATTTCTAGAGGAGCTATTATGAAATAGGTTTTTGTTTCTGCAATGAATTTTAGTCTGGATATGGGGGTGTACACAAGTAAAACAAGCACATTTAGCATTGCGACTTTATTTACTTATTTGCTTGTTTGTTGAAAACAGGATAAGTGCAAATGGAAAAGAAAGGATGATCCCATTCCACACAGGGACTTCAAAGTGCGTGATCTTGAAGCAAAGATCTTCCATCTAGTTCAAAAGAGGACCTCTGAAAGACAATTAGGTTACTGATACTATAGTTAAATATATACAGCCAGGCATCAATGGAAAGCGCAGCTATCGCTTCATGGTCACACTGGTTAGATTCCATTTTAACATCTAAAGCTCTATTGTAAGCAGTCTTGAGGTGTCTTGTTTGGAGAGGGATTCAGAATTATCTGCTGTAGTTCAGGGGAATGTACTAAAGCTCTCCAGCAAAGGATTCTAAGCACCCCAGCAAATAACAGGTCCCACGAATACGGGCAAAGGAGACTTTTGCAACTGTGTAGATTAGAAGATGATTGTGTAGAGTGATGCATAACCTCTAGGGGGCCTATAGAACAAAAATCAAAAGTTGCAGTTCTGAAAATACAGCATGCATTAAGTAAAAACAGGGAAAAGTGACCTTACAAAGTTTCTTTCTAACATAAGTACAATAAGACAATTAGCAGTTTTGATTAAGAAACCACACTCAAAACTAGCAAAAATTTGCCTTAAACTGAAAAGACAAGGTTGCACCCTCTCAGCAAATAACTACAAAATTAGAACTAGGAGAAAACATCTCTTCACTTGGTGCCAAACAGTGCCATAATATTTCTAATCTCCATGTGTGGTTGTGAAAGCTGGACAGTGAAGAGATTTGACAGAAAGAAAAAGAACTCATTTAAAATGTGCTCCTGGAGAAGAGCTCTACAGATACGCTGGATTGCTAAAAATACATAGGACTGGGTCCTAAAGCAAATCAAGCCTGAACTCTCCCTAGAAGCCAAGATGACTAAACCGAGGCTGTCCTGCTTTGGCTGTATCATGAGAGGACCTGGCTTGCTAGAAAAGACAATAACACTTGGCAAGGCAGCAGGAAAAGAGGAAGACTGCCTTGTAGGTGGATAGATTTAATCAACAAAGTCACAGCAACCTGAATTTGCAAGACCTAAGCTTGCAAGACCAGTTAATAAAAAAGTTATCTTGGAAGTTCCTCACTCACAGAGGCTCCATGATTCAAAACTGACTTGACAGCAATTAACAATCATCCTATTTAAATGTATTCATTATTATTTTAAATCTGGTATTGTTTCAAACTCTTCATAATGTTTTACTTGAGATTCCATGTTACAGAGGAAGATATAAATATTTTGCTAAATAAGATAAACCAACAGCTCTGAGGCAAGCCTATCAGCCATGCAATAAAACGGAAGGCATTTCACACACACACACTGGAGAAAATCTTACCGGTTATCCATTTTTGTGAAGCTCCACAATCCCCACATAGGCAGGCAGGAGGTTTTGCCCCCATGGACACGCGGCAGCTTCCACCACCTGGTTTGTCCAAACCACTTCCATGCCATTCTCTCTCTTAACGTAACAGCTGGAGGTTTGAGATGGGACATTTCCTAGTAAGCTTTTCTCTACAGTGCCTGGTACCAGATCTGGCCCAGGAGAAGGGTGAGCCGGTGAATCCTGTACCTTGTATAACAAACAGAAGGGCAAACAGACACTCAACAAAATAGGTTGGCTGGCCCTGCTCAAGCCAAAATTGATTAATGCACAGGGGGAGACACATGGAAGAAACTAGACTTGGGTTTTTCCCTCGTTCATACAGAGACTCTTATCAGAGCTTTAGTCAAAATGAACCTTTCCACAAAGAGTATAAAGTCAATTGCAATTGTAGCTAGGATGGCCAGGCTTCAGGGCCTGAACCCTCTTCTACAAGCAAGCGGGAGGAAACTCAGGGCAACAGTACCATCTTGAAAAATAGACATGTATGCCGGTGTTCCTCATTTTTTAGATTTGGTGTTTTTCTGTTTTAATGGCATGCTCTGTGAAGGTGTAATTAGATGCTTAAGATAACATGTTTAATGACATCACCAGGAGACTGTCTCTTGTTCTCAAGTTTTTGCCCTGAGCTGGCAACCCTGTAGCTTATATAGAAGTGTAACTACTTTGCAGAAGGTAGTAGATTCTCCTTCATTAGCAAATGTTAAATAGAGACTGTATGTGTGTGCCTGTTTAACTGTAGATTCTTGCATGACAGGGATTAGAGAGCCCTTAGGATTCCTTCCAACTCTATAATTTGATGAAAATAGCCATTGCTGGGTAAACAAAGACCACCCGCCTTCCCGAAGCACTTTAGCTTCAAGAGAAGCAACTGTTCTTCATTGGCCTGCACAGTCTTCCACACAAGACAATGGAGAATCATGGAGCACACTCCCAAAATTGTAGTCCCTGGGATTTGCAGCAAACACAGAAGTGAGTCTCAGCAACCTGTTCAGCGCCCAAAGGGCTCCGTTTGGAAGAAAGTTTTTGTTCAAAAAATTAACACAATGGGCCCATTCACACTAACACAATTGTAGCACCATGATTTCAATTTAACTGTCATGGCTGCATCCTGAGACTTGCAGTTTGGGCAGAGGCATTCAGAATTCTTACCTAGAGAGGTCTAGTCCTTGCCAATCAAATTTCCAGTCCCTGAATTCCAAAGGGGTCAAGTGTGAAAGTTAAAATGTGTAGGGTGAAAAGACCAGGTCTGAAGGGGAGGTTGCGGGGGCTGCAACACCAGTTCCATTCCTACCTCCAGCCCTCTGGTTTCTTCCAAAATCAAGCGCAACAGGCGAATGTATTCGGTGGCTGCTTTCAGCATGTCGACCTTACTTGGCTTCCGGTCCTTTGGAATGAGCGGCACAATTGATTTGAGCTTGGAAAAACCACTGTTCAAATTCCTTATCTGTTTGGAGGGAAAGGAGCAGGTGGTGAAAATCAGGAAACTTCTGTTTCTCTAAGAGCTTTCATTGGAATGTAGGGACATAAGAAGTTGCTTTAGGCTAAGGCCGTTTCTGCACTAGCTTGTTATAGTGCTACTATTCCACTTTCAACATCCTATGGAATCCTTGGGTTTGCAGTTTAGGGAGGGGCCTCAAAAGCTTTTAGATGAACTCAAAGGCCCCTCCCTAAACTGCAAACCCCAGGATTCCATAGGATGTTGAAAGTGGAATAGTAGCACTATAACAAGCTAGTGTGGAAATGGCCTGACTCTATACTACGTTGTTATAGTGCTATTATTCCACTTTCAACATGCTATGGAATCCATTTAGAATTTAGGGGCATTTAGAATTCTCAGCCAGAGAGCCCCTGGGCTTCAGGAAACTACCAACCCCAGAATGCCACGAGATGTTGCCATGGCAGTTACAGTAGAACATAAAGCTATAACACTGTGGTATATATAATAAGCCTCTGATTGGTAGCTGTGGCTCTCCACTTTCTCTTGCAGGATTCTTCTCCTAGACCCGGAGATACCAGAGAATGAAATTGGGAAGTTCTGCTTGGGAACTCAAGAAGCAGCCCTTGTACTGAATCAAAATCCTTGTCCACCTAGCCCAGTGTTGCCAGCCCTGACTGGCAGCAGTGGTTCCGGAAGGATCCTTTCACAGCTCACCCTGGATACAGAAAGTGGTCCTTTGACTTTCATCTCCTCTGTCAGGTGAGGAGATGCTGTCTCTGCATCTCCTGCTGTAATTCCAACCTGGGAACCATCAGCCACATTCCCACACACTTGGGGCTCAACTACTGCAAAGGGTTGGGAAGCTCCCTGTCTTTGCTTGGCTGCAAGGGTGTGCCAGCACGCATGGTTCAAAGAATCCTCTGCTGAAATATAAGAAGCCACCCTAATCCTGAGTCACACTGTTAGTCCATCCAGCCTACTCTTGCCAATTTCAACTGGCAGCTGGCTCTCCATGGTTTCAGGAACTATTCTTTCCCTGGAAATCTGAAGGTTGTCTCTCTTTCTTCATGGGTTGCTTTCTGGCACGACAGCCAGCCCCTAGACAAATGGGGATAAAACTAGATATTAAGGGGAATGTGTGTCACCTAAAATTAGCTCATTTCCACCTCCATACACTGAGATCTTCTCAGAGGTGCACGCTTCAGAAATTATACTTGCAAATTCAAATCATGTTTCCCTTCAAAAGGCCAATCACAAAGCAAACTGTGCTAAATGCAAGACATGTAGGTGAGGAAATGGAAACACTGTGACAAACAGAAGTCTTTCAGCACTAGGCTGAATCCCTTAAGCATGCACACAAAACAACAACATGATAAATATATCACCTAGATTGATCTAAACAGAGGCTGAAGGGAAAGCCAGGGAATTAAACTCGTAACATGAAAATTCTGCAGAGATGCCAAATCTGATATTGCAATGTAATCGATAATACAGGGCTAACGTTCCTGCCTTTCCTAAGAAAAATGTTTTGTAGTTAAATATCAATCAAGGCTAAAGAATGTTAAAGAGAGCTAGAAGTGGTTTTATCTTTCATGGTATGTACACACATACACACATTTTTCTCACTGTTGTCTGTAGTTGAGCAGATCTGGAGACAGTAAATACAAAGCTCGGCCAGAGATGGATCTGGAATGACTGTGTACACAAAACAAGCAGTAATCTTTCTTTCGAATTGTATTCCACTCTGGTGAGTCGCTTTGTCTCTCACCTGCCCAAGTCTGGTGCAACTCCTATAGGCAAACTCGGAAGAGGCGACTGACAAAGTCCTAATATTTAACCAGTGGAAAGTTTGCTCAAGCTATCTAGAGTCAACATTTAGCCAAGTTGATTCTCTGATAAGGGCTTCACTTTAAGTGCATTAGAGCTATTTTATTGCTACATCCTGTCAACTTTCCCAGGGGGATTGGCCCAAGGTGAATTTTCAACAATTCTAGATATCCTTCAACAGGTGGCAACTGGCAACCCAGGCCAGCAATGGCCAGCTGGATCCCCCAAAGAGCCACCATTTCCTTCCATGAATGAATCTGGAGGCGTGATGGGCAGCTGGACACAACCTGTGAGCTTTTAATGATCTTTTAAATATGTGATATCGACATTGACTAGCATTAGTTTTAGGAGGCCAAGGAGAAAACTCAGAAACTGTGGGCATTTGTTTGAAATGCAAACCAAATACCTTTAATAAATATGTAAAAATTCTGCTGTATTTGCATAATTTATTAAATGACAGTGCTCATCCTCTACGACAGTGGTTCTCAACCTGTGGGTCCCCAGATGTTTGTGGAGTTCAGCTCCCAGAAGCCCCAGCCACTATGGTCAATGCTCAGGGCTTCTGGGAGCTGAAGTCCACAAACATCTGGGGACCCACAGGTTGAGAACCACTGCTCTACGAGGAGCAAACGTTGAAAAACTACTTTTGTATGTCAGTCATCACATTTGCCAGTATGGTTTGCTATTTCACACTTTTAGGTTGGCTCTTACAACTCCCTTCAGACTTTTAATAAAACAAAATCCAAAATACACATCATGCGGCACCATTATTAAGCCAACCAAAAGAGACAAAATACATTGCGCTCACTTCAGAAGTTTACTGACTTTTTCAAGGTCAGCATAGTTACTCCTGAATATATCTTTTCTTGAACTCTTAGAGCAGTTTGATACCACTTTAAAATGCCATGGCTTCATCCTATGGAGTCCTAGGAATTGTAGTTTTGAGGAGACACACTTCAAATTCTCTTGTAGAGAGCTCTAGTTCACCCCTTTGAATTACAACCATGACTGTATCTTTGGTTGCCTTCTTCCCAGTATATTCTGGGGACTAATTTCAGATGGGGTGCACTAGAACTTTTTCTACAGAATTCTAAGGACCTCACTAAGATAAATTTCCAGGATTTAGTGGATTGGATTCTCAAACTGCTATAAGGTACAGTGCGGATATACTCCCTGATTCAACCCTTGGACATGTAAGACTGTCTTATCACAGGCCATTTCTGCACAAGTCTGTTATAGTGTGATGATTCCACTTTCAACCTCCTATGGAATCCTGGGGTTTGCAGTTTCGGGTGAGGCCGTCGGGCCCCTCCCGAAACAGCAAACCCCAGGATTCCATAGGAGGTTGAAAGTGGAATCATCGTGCTATAACAGACTCGTGCGGAAATGGCCACAGACGGAGCTGGAGAATGGAAAGTATTTCAGGATTTCTTTTCCCCATGATGACCTGGAATTAGTTTTTGTTCTTTAGTCAGTTCGTTTAAGCACTATGACATACATACATTTGGAACCCAGAGTCCAGAAGCTCTTCTCTGATGGGACCTTACTGGAGCCTGGGAAAAGTTACTTTCTGAACTCCAGCTCCCAGCATTCCCCAGCAATGCTGGAACTGGAGTCTCCAAAGTAATCCCTGCCTCCCCCATGCTTTGAGTCCCAAGCACAGTTGCTTGCGCAGGGGCCTTCCTTCCGTCAGTGGAAAAATGTGCCTCTTACCCTCTCTCGCTCTTTGGCATTGGCTGCCCGTCTCCGTCCCAGGACTTGCTCCCGATTCTCCGTGGGGAAGTAGTAGCCGGAGGGCTTCTTCTTCATCCGGGTGATGGGTGCCATGAAGGGCAGGGGGCCAAACTGCTCGCTCAGGATCTTGCCCAGGACCTCTGGAGGAGGGGCCAGGTGAAGCAGAGGCGGTGGCTGAGTTTCCGCACCAGGGCCTTGCCTAGACATCTTCACTCCCTGCGTTAGGAAGCAGAGCAATGGATAAGCATGGTGTGGGGACGGGGAAGAGTTACCAACTGCAAGCAGAGTCTCTCTTGCAACACAGGTGACCCATGTCATGGCAAACAGTGGGGCAGTGGGGCCAGGCCAGGCAGCACTGAAGCCCTAGGACTCTCTGATGAGCAGAAGCTGTGACATTGCTGTCCCCTCCCATGAACTCTCCTTGTTCCTTCTGCATTTAGCTGACATACCTACGAGAACCAAAGGGAAAAGGGATTTCCCCCAGCAACAATGTGGTGTCATGAGCTAATCTAAAGTCTTGGCCTGGAGTTCTCAGGAGCCATTTGTTTTGCAAAAGACCTGTTCCTGGCCTTGATGCGAACTGCAAGAAAGAGTTTTGGATGAACAGAGTTGTCTTATCTTTTTGGGCCCTCTCTGGGACACGTGGCTATGGAGACGGAAGGCCTGCACTTTAACTGTTACCAATAAGGCACTGATTGCAAACTCTAGGGAATCTGCCCACCCACCATTGTAGACCACTATTTTTATTCTATCTTATTATTATTTTATTTTATTTTTAAGCATACAGAACTTTAAGTCTGGGTCATCTTATTCAGCATTTATAATTCCCCAGCGAGACATTAAATCGGCCTTTTTGATAATTGAGGGAAGCTGTGGGAAATGAGAGACCTTTGGCCTTCTTTGTATTAATTAAAATAAACTTTGGTCTAAGAACACTGCCAAGGAATTGGGGATCTCCTTACTACACATTCATTTCTTCACTAACAAATTCCCAAGGTCAGTGGCACAAACAGTGGTGCAGACAGCAGCTCCAGGCCACTTGTCTCCAGATATGTCAGACTGTAATTCCCATCATCCCCAGACAGCAGGGCCCATGGGGTTTATGGACCAATACCTCAGATGTGGCAGAGTACCAAGTTGGAACGGGCTGGTGTCTAGATCCTTTCGACTTTGGCGGGTAGGGGAGGAATCCAGATGTTGTTGGACTGCAATGCCCAGAATTCTTCAACAACAACAACAACAACAACAACAATAATAATAGCAGCAGCAGCAGCAGCAACATCAACAACAGCTACTACTGTGGGACCTCTGTATGCACTAAGGTTTGGTTCCAGAATTTCCCCTGTGGATACCAAAATGCATGGATACTCGTTCCATTAGGTATAGTGGTGTAGTAAAATGCTGTCCCTTACATTAAATAACAAACTTACAGTTTGCTTTTTGGGTTTTTAAAAAATATTTTCAAGGTGTGGTTAGTTGAATCTGTGGATACAGTATCCATGAATACGGAAGGCCAACTGGGTTGCTTTCACCTGCTACGGCATTGTCTTGGGGGTCCTGGTAGGCTAGGAGGTCATATATAAACACAGTAAATAATTGCATAGATTAATAAATAAATAGCACTTCCCCACTTATCCGAAACCCCAGCTCTTCTGCCCAACCCCAAAGTGCTCCACCTAAAACTAGGCTCTGTTCACCCCAGCCAAAAAAACACACAGCCTTCATTATGAAGATGGAAGCTGAGGAAAATACCCACATACCAAGGCTGGGGATAGTGGCCATGACCTTGGCATGAGAAAGAATTAATTTTTTAATACTAGAGCTCCCAGCATCCCCCAGTCAACACTGCCCTTGGGTCATGCTGGGTTCCACTGCTAGTGTTCACATAGTATCTGCTGGTTGAGGGATTCTAAGAGTTGCAGCCGCAAAAGTAACTTTTCCAAGCTGGGCCTCAGAGAGGGAGGGAGAAGGGGCGGCAGGAGGATTGTATGCACGGCTGCATTTTCAAGGCTCTTGAAGCTGGCCCAATAGTCCTTAATGCTACCATAGGAAATCATAACATGGCTGGCTTGAAGTTTTGACTCCACAAGTTGGTTTTTTTTTTTAAGTGTGCAGTTCGACACAAAATGTACAACTGGAAAAAAACCTGTTTAGTCCAAAAGCTGAGAATGAACAGTTGGGAAAACAGGAGGGAATGTTTGCAATGCGAGAAAAGGGCAGCATTGATCAGGTCACTTTGCAAGAAACAGGAGAAGCCCAGTTGTAAAGAGTTACTAATTTTTGCAGCACAAATTAAGCCAGGAAACAAGAAAGGCTTCCATGTAAATAAAAAAAGCCATTGAGTTTGGGGCAACCTGGGTTTGTGAATGAAGCACAGGATTGCCCTGCCGGCGAATAACTTGAGATTGATAAATGGGAAGTTGCTTTCTGGTAGAGAAGAACTACTGGACCCTGTGGAGAAGCTGTGGCCAACAGCATGGTGGAAGCAAGGAGCAAAGCAGCCCGTAGCTTTAATAATGATAATTTTGAAGGAGCACGTGGGAATGTGGGGAGTTAGGAGCAACCCAGTCTTCCTCTGGGGCTGGCTGAAGGCCACGTGTGAATGGGAGAACTAGTTCCTCTTGGACCTGGGAAGGGTCGGAAGCCCCTTTTGGACTTACCTCGGCTCTGCCCCGGAGAGGAAGGTGGGCTCCTTCGGGCCCAGGCGACGGAAGCCCCAAAGGCTGTGGGGCCCAGCTGGGCCCAGCCTCCCTGATGAGCCCTTTCAAGCCTGGGAGTGGCCACACCTGGGCCCTCCGGCGCTGGCCTTAAAGGCCCAGGGGCCCCTCTGGCCCAGCCCGGCTTAGCCAAGGAAGAAAATGGGGGGGGGTCCAAGGCATCGTTATTACATTTTTTAAAAAAATGTTCACACATAACATCTGCATTTAAGTTCTAAATATGTAAAGCCTGTGTGCTGCCGCAATTTGGGGCTTGGACTAGGATGTGGCAGACCAGAATTCAAATCCCTGCTCAGCCATGGCAACCTACTGGGTGACCTTGGACACGTCACAATCTCTCAGCCTCAGAGGAAAGCAAGGCCACCCCTCAGAACAAATCTTGCCAAGAAAATCCTGTGATAGGTTCGCCTTAGAGTTGCCGTAAGTCAGAAACAACTTGAAGGCACACCACAATAGCAAAATATTATTTTCCTTCTCTGCTGCAACATGGTACTGCTGGCTCATGTTCAGCCTATGATCAACAGTAATCTTATCTGTTCCACATTTAACCTGTTTGCTAATCAAAATATCATGGGGGACTTTATCAAATGCTTTGCTGAAATCAAGATAAACAATGTTTACAGCATTCCTAGCATCTACTAAACTTGTGACGAACAGCAAAGATTTTTCTAATGAATATATTGCAGTATGTCAAGGGTGGGAATTATGTAGCCCTCAGATGTTATTGGACTGTAGCTCCCAGCATTCCTCACTGTATTCTGGCTAAAGGCTGCTGGGAGCTGCAATCCAGCGACATCTGAAAGGTCGCACATTTCTCAGCCCTCCAATAGATGCATCTATTTGATGTAGTGGCACTGGTTTAAATGAGAGTGGAACAGTAGAAGTGGTGTGAAATTGACATAACTTTGTAATATAGATACACCCTGCGGGATCCTGGGACTTATAATTTGGTGAGGCATCTTGGATTATTAGTTTAGAGGTCTAATATGGTGGTTTCAGGCTTTGGTTCTCTGGATGTTTTGGGCAATGATTGTCTCCCAGAGATCCTGACTACTACCTGTGCTTACTGGGACTTCTGGAAGATTTGAGGTCCAAAGCTTTTGCAAGACCAAAGGCTGAGAAACACAGTTATAATCCGGTTCCCCTAAACTACTGAACATCAGCTTTTTAGGAGAGAAATCTAGGTGCTTCACTGAACTACAAATCCCAGGATTCCACAGGACAGAGCCAAGGCATTTTAAAGTGGTTTCAAACTGCTATACATACCCTCCAAGTCTTTTGCTTGGCACTGTTATCACCTCAACATCCTCCATTGTTTCCTGGGCTGTGTCAGGAACTCCGTGGCGCTGTTAACGTGGACATAGGAGAAGCAATATTTCAGAACTAGTTACATGGCGTGACAACTATGAAACGCTAGAGGTCACTTTACACCAGCAAGTCTTTCCTCCAACTATGTACTCCAATGTACTCATTTGCCATAGCTAACTTACTACAGGCAAACCTCTTTTACTGTCAGTCCAATTACGCAGACACTTTCCCCATTATTTTATCCGGGCTGCTTAATGTGTGTTTTCAAAGTTATTGGTTATTGACAGAGTGCCTTTTTTTAAAAAAGGCTAGTAGCTGTTGTTTTTTATGTGTGGTCAATTTGGCTGTGATCTTAGGGTCTCTGAGAGATGCTATTAAACTTTGGACATATTCTAGTGGTGAGTGGAGCCAAAAAGACAGGGCTTGGGGTCAAAATAGCACATTGAAAGTAATGGAGCCATTGGTATTGTTGTCATGTGATATTAGTTTGGCTTTGACTTATGGGGACCTCATGAATGAAGAGCTTCCAGAAGATCCTGCTATTAACAGCCCTGCTCAGATTTTGCAAGTCTGGGACAGCCTTGACTAAGGCCATTTCCGCACTAGACTTTTATAGCACTATGATTCCACTTGAAACATCCTATGGAATCCTGGGGTTTGCAGTTTCGGGAGGGGCCAGCTTTTAGTTTTTTTAGTTTTATCAGGCTTTTCCAATGAGTCATGCCATCTCATGATATGTCCAAAGCACAATAGCCTCAGTTTAATCATTTTGGTTTCTAGGGAGAGTTCAGGCTTGATTTACTCTTGGATCCATTTATTTGTCTTTTCGGCTGTCCATGGTGCCCACAGAACTTTCCTCCAGCACAATCTGAAATGAGTTGATCTTCTTCCTATCAGCTTTCTTTGCTATCCAGTTTTCACCACCATACAAAGAAAATGGAAAAAAGAATAGCATGGAGAGTCTTAACTTTAGTGTTCAATGATTTATATTTTTAGAATTCAGAGTTCTGGTTAGTTCCTTCATGGCTTTCCTTCCAAGTCTTGATCTTCTAATTTCTTGACTGCAGTCTTCATTTTAATGTCTGAGTCAAGGCATAGAAAATCTTTGACTATGTTGCCATCTTCCTTGTTTTCCTTATGTTCAGTTATAGCACAACTATGACCCCAACGAAGCTTTAGGAAAGGCAACCCCAGCTTTTAAGGTGATGGAGAGATCCATACAAAAGGCAGGAAACCATCAAGTGTTGGTGCCACGGAGGAGGAGAAGACATGACCATTGGTGAAATTCTAGGGCCTCAAATCCTCCACCTCTTTTCTTCAGCATAGTTAGGAACACGAAACACAGCTTTAGCTTAACCCAGGCTCTTTCCATCCTCTCTTTCTTCTTCCTCCAAGCAAGTTCACATGTCGTTTTATGAATCTATAAACCTGAAGAATACAGTCTCCCATCACA
This sequence comes from Iguana delicatissima, assembly GCA_948472985.1. Lineage (NCBI taxonomy): Eukaryota > Metazoa > Chordata > Lepidosauria > Squamata > Iguanidae > Iguana > Iguana delicatissima. The sequence continues at coordinate 300,619 of CAOKZL010000608.1, read as the reverse complement.
GAAAGCTTGTTTTAGAGCTCCAAAGGGAATGAAGAGTAAGCTGGTGGAATCCCATAGCATGTTTTCTCAGAGTTAAGCCCAGTTTGCCCAGTAGTATCTACTCCCATGTATGCTTATTTAGGGGATAAAGTTCAGCACCTTTAAAGTTCAGACTACAACCCGAAGCAAATCCATAACTTCACTAACATGGGAACTACAATCCTTTTTATTGGCTGGAAAAAGAACACCAGAGTTGGACAGATCCTGGTCTTTGTTTAGCAAAGTCACTCTGATATGTGCTATTACTTTGACAAACATGATGAAGAAAGGAACAAAAGTATGCACCTGCCTACCAACACATTTGCAGGATTTTGTGTGACTGCAGGCAGCTTTCTTCCTGGAAGGAACACTCCCAGGTCATAATCCATACCACCAATTCACACATCAGTCATATTGTATTTGTAGATTAGTCCCTATTGATTCTACTCACAGATAAGCAGGGACATGACTTTATTTTGATGTTATGTTGTTTGCATGTTGTGATGTAATGCTGAGATTAAGCCACTCCACACACACACACACACACCTTTCCCTTTGCCTAATTTTGTAATCTCTTATCTGATGAAGGGATGTGGATGTCTTAAAAGCTTGCACAGGTATCTGTGTCTTTTCTTTTCTTTTTCTTTTTTTTTGACTGGCTGAATGCTAGGTTGGCCTGAACACCCTAAAAGCACCAAATCCTATCTGATCCTGGAAGCTAAGCAGGCTCAGGCCTGGTTAGTACTTGGAAGGGAGACCACCAAGGAATACTCAGTGCTGTGGGCTATAGAATTCAGTGGAAGGTAATGGACAATAACTCCTTGTCTTAGTAAACCCTGTCAAATTTATGAAATTCACAAACACATACTCTCATGTACGGGCTAGTTTTGAGTTCAGAGAACAGGCTTAGAGGGTTCGAAAGCTTTATGTATGGCATGGAGAGGAGGACCCTTCCCTGTCTCTTTTAAAAGATCCTCAGAATAATTTTCTCCTCCTGTTTTTCCAAGGTCCAGGCAACCAAGAGACGTGGAGATTCTCTTTCACTCCATTACACTGACGATACCCAAGTTCCAGTGGGTTTTTGCCTCCATTTCAGTGCCTGTAGGTGGCTTCCATGTCAGTGGGGCAGTGAGCCCATTCCACGCGTTAGTTCAGACTCTAAAGGAGCTGTCCAAGGTGCTGATGGGGGGTAGGGTTCTTTTAAAGTCTGGGATAAAACCTGGAATGGACTTACTGCTCCTCAGTGATTATGGAAGCAACCACCTGCCGCTAACTTCCTGGCCATGACTATGACAATCGTCCTCAGCTATGTGGGTCTTCTTGGCCTCCCCGTTCTGTAACAGAATATGTGGATGCCTTTGCAAGCTGATTACCTGTGCCAGGAACTTGCAAAGCATCCAGATGCATTTTTGGCCTGGTCAGTTGATGCTTGAGGTGGCAGCAGCTGGTTTTGAAATGCAGGAGAGGGGTTATTTAACCCTTGCTGATGCTTATATAACTACCTTTGTTTCTGCCAGTGTAGGACATCCCTGGACGAATGTGTCTCTTCAATTTTCTCAGTCGGCTGCATTTTGCAGGCGTGCAGATCTGCACATGCTTCCTTCTTCTCCTCCGGGCAGGGAGGCAGGGATGCTGACGTGGTCCCGCTCAGCGCAGAGTTTCTGCATTGCACATGTACTCCCTAAGAGGGGGATGTAGAATGTTATTTTGAGCTCACTCTCTGTAAGAAATGAGGAAGCCGTTCTGAGGTGGTCTGCCTGGTGTGGAGGTGGAATGGCTGTCACTGGGGGAGCTTGCCTGCCAGGGCAAAAAGAAATGGGCTTGCCCCCATGCCCTTTAAAAAGCAGTGGGTTGTGAACCAGGGGTGCTCCCCATCCATTTCAAAGAAGAAGCCTGCTCACCCCGGTCCACAAGCCACCAGCACCTCTAACCATGAGTCGTTCAGCTGAGAGCAGCACTTGAGCCCAGAAACTGGAGACAAATGGAAGCTGAAGTCATTTTACAGAGAGATCTAAGCCTGCTTCCCACTGTCGCACTTCTGGTATTCTTCCCTCTTGGTGGTCCCTGCATTACGGGAGGGGGAAAAACAGGCCTCGTGATACAATTTAATATTAGGAGATCTCAGACCACCCCTCCCTTTGGCATCATGCAATTACATATATATTTTTTCTGAGTTTCCTTGCCTGCCAATCAGTTCTTTGTATTTCTCAATCCCGAATGCTCAATGGGTAACTGCACATAGATCTGGGTCGGTAACAATCTGTGACAGGTCTTATTTCATGCCTGCCAAACTATATCTGTGTAAATCATAATTCATAATCCAAGGTAATTAAAAAGAAGAACTGCGTGTTCTAAATTCTACTGTTGAATTTAGAATGGGAAACGGTGGGTTTCACATAGGTGCAAATACTTGTTTCATTTCTAAGCTGGACCACCCCTCTTTTCCCTTAGGTTCATGAGAGACCCTCTTGAGGCTGTTCTGGTGAAATAGTTTAAGAGGGATGTTCCTTTTAATACAGCTTTAACCTTTACTGTTTATAAACTGATCTTTATTCTTATTTTTGAATAGCTTTTAGTGTTATCTCATGTGAGCTCATGTGTGTCTGCAAGTACTTTTGAGTCACCTATCAATGTGTGGCAGCCCCCATGCATTTCACAGGGTCTTCTTAGGCAAGGAGTGCTCAGAGGTGGTTTTCAAGTTCCTTCCTCTGAAACACAGCCTCCAGCACCTGGAATTCATTGGCAGTTGCTGTTTGGCACATTTATAGCCTGGCTCCTCAAGAAAAGCCTGTCTGACATGGGGGACCCTACCAGCAGCATTGCTGCCACCATAGCCTCTGGCCTCACAAAGGTATGCAATCCCACCACCCCAGAAAGGTGGTGCCTTTGGGGGGGATAAGCCTTCTTGTGACAGTTAAAAGCACAGTTGCAAGGCACCCCGAGTCCTGGTTCTGGCGGGCAGGAAATGGGGTGTCGATAAATGAAGAGGCAAACAGACTTGACCATTTCCAGGAGAAGATCTTGTGAGGGTGATGAACCTCAATTGTCCTTGGATCTCCTCCGGGAGGTTATCGGACTCCATGTGTGACATGTACCAGATAGTGCAATAAAATGATAAGTATACCCTTATCTTTCTGATAAGAATTAAGCACGGAGCAAAGATCAAGAGCTATTCAATTTCCTTTGGGGGCAGGAGAAGTGGTGAACAAATGTCTATAGCTGCCAATGATATAGTCTTATTTAAAGATGGGTGAGGGGGTGGGGTAGATCAAATGCCCCTCATATGCCATTCAGGAGTCAACATGCAGCCTGGCAAAACTGCTGCGCATGGAGGCCCTGGATACCTCCTTTCACAGTGTCAGGAGAAGTAGTTAGGCGAGGGTAAATGCCAACAGTCTCCCAGCCTTGGTATCATTTTCTCCTACTCTAAGATCATAAATGCCTCTCCTAAGGCTTTATTACTGGTAATAAGAATGCTAAGGCCAAATATGCTGGCCCGCCTCTTTGTCTTGGGGCCCTGGCCCTGCCACAGTTGCCCATCGCTGATTTCCAGCATCCTCAGTCAATGCCCATGGCGTGGGAAAGTGGGGTTTTGGACAACAGTATTCTGGGACCTGTAGTCCAGAAAAAGAAGGTCTCCTGGCTCTGTTTTCACCATCAAGCTGCTAGTTCATTGAAGGGGTGCCTTTTTTCCTGCCCCACCCCAATGCCTTTCCTGCCATCTAGCTGGTCCTGGACACACATTTTGCTGTTTTCCATTGCCTTTAGTCCCTAGAGAGTGTTGGAAGGTGGCTGTTTACTTATCTGTGCCAGGGAGAGAGCAGGTGGCTCTTCTCAGTTCCTTGGGACGAGGCATGCAGCTAAACAGAAGAAATAAATTACATCCTTTTGAAGAAAGCTGGAGGAATGTGGCTGGGCACAGACTCCAGAAAAGTCAAGTAGGAAACCCATGAGTAGGTTCATGGGCTGGTGGAAAGTTGTGTGATTAGTCACTGCAGAATGCCAAGAGAGACATTTCTAGGTTGCTGTTATTGTCGTTTTGCAAAATGGGGCACTAAAAATAGCAGTTGCCCGTTGTGGTGGAAGTCAGGAAGGGAGGCAGAAAGCAAAGAAGGGAGAACGTGTGGAGGTGCTTTTACTTGGCAATGCCAGCCAACCTACAGAGCCAAAGACCAGTCACTTTTTTTTGCTTTATTTTTGGTTCAACAAAGCTATGAAACTGCGACCTTAATTTAACTATGTAGTTGTTATGTAATTTTATGATTAATTATCTAACTAATCCATTATCTTAATTATGTATAAATTACTCCATTTCCATTTGTGCAAATCACCACCCCCTTAGTTCCTCTTCCTTCCTTCCTTCCTTCCTTCCTTCCTTCCTTCCTTCCTTCCTTCCTTCCTTCCTTCCTTCCTTCCGACATACGACCTCTTTTGGGTGACCTGTCAGTATCTGTTCTACTTTCAGCTTCAAGGAGAGATGGCATCGGTTAATGCGACCTTAAGCAGGAAAGCTCCTTGTATACACAACCCATCTGGTGTGGGTGAGCCAAGGGAGGGAGGAGCCAGCTCAGCAGGCTTCCTTCCTTCCTTCCTCCTCCTCCTCTTCTTCTTCTTGGCCTATTAATTTTCCTTTCCTTTCTAAACTTTGCCAGGCGCTGGGCTTGCCTCTCTCATCCTGGCCCAAACAGAAACGCCTGATTGGAATGGAAGTGTGGAACAGCCTGGCTGTGTGAGCGAGAAAGGGAGCGTCTCGGACCTTTGTGTGCATCTTGCGGGCTCTCCGCGTGCCAAGGCAGCCTGGAGCATCCTGAGGTCACCAGCGGAAGAAGGCATGTGACCTGCCTCCTCCCTCCTCCCCTCCCCTGCTTTCCGTCAGGAAGAAGAAGGCTGATGAGCCCTGCTCGCAAAGCTGCAAGAACCCACTGCTTTTGCCTTATTTGCACTGGGGTGCATGCAATTTTTCTTAATTGCTGCATTTCCAGAACACAAGATGCTCAAAATGCATTTCACTTGGGGGCGCATGTTGCATGGAGCATGAGAGAAGGCGGCAGGCACAGAATGCTCATTCCTGCTGGAGGGCCAGCGCGGGTTCACAGGGAGGAACTGAGGAAGTGGGCTGGAAAACCTGCTCAGACGTCTTTCTTATTTATTAATTAGCTTTATTTATATCCTTCCTTTCTCCCAGAAGTGAGACCCAAAGCACCTCTCAACTTCTTTAAAAACACACAGAGAGATGTGATGGAAAATGACATCTGCCCAGAGTTCCAGTCCTGGGGAAAAAGTAGGATATTTAATAAAGAGGAATGGGAGTTATGCTTTTGAAATACAATTAAACAGATTTTTATAATAAAACAACCAAACTTAAAATGGTTTAAAAACACTACTGGGGAGAGGGAATAGAAAAGTATAATAGAAACCCTCTCCTCAGCAGCTGGTCAAAAGATTTTTTCATTTTTAAAAAGTGTTTTTGGCTAATGGTAGGAGGATGACAGGGAGGGAGCCAGCCTGGATTCCTCTTGGCAGGGAGTTCCACAGCCTGAGAGAAGAGAGATCAGGAAGATCTCTCTGTCCCCTCAGCAAACTTGCATGTGAGTTGGTGGGACAGAGGGAAATCCATCCTGAAAGTCTTAAAAGCTAGATAGGTTTATATGAGGAGATGGGGCTTTCAGTTAGCCTGGACCTAAACTGAATAGAGCTCCATAGGTCATAACGAGCATTTTGAATTGTCCTTGGAAAGTTAACCAGAGGTCAATGAAGCAAGGCACTTGGCATAGCCTTCGTCAAGTCATCCTCATCTGTCGAATAGAAATACTGGAGAAAAACATGGGGGAATCTGTGGTCATCCTTCTGACATGGTTTTCGTTTTTAAAAAAAATAAGAAAATGTCCTAGCCAGGTCAGAATAATGTCATTCTGGAGGCAGAGCCTGATGGAGTGTGGCGTGCTTGGAATGAGTCTTGATGTGATTTGGTGTTCCCGGGGTGGAACCAGGGTGGAGGTGGACAGAACAAGATCCAGAGCATCTGGTGGATGGACAAATTTAGTTACCTTCCCAGCCTGCAGCAGCCATTTCTGACTACCTAGTCTCCGTATTTGAGAGGCCCAAGCTAAAACTGGGGTTTCTGATGCTCTACTCAAGTGTTGTCCATGTGGATGGAAGTGATATCCACAAAATGTTCACCGGCACTTCCTTTAGTGCAAAATGCGTGCATTGAAATGAACCACGTGAGAGCACACGTTGACAAGAATTGGACAGACAGCATTATCCAGAGAACTCAAATACCATACACTGGAAACATAATACACACATACACACATGCACACTACACAACAAAAGCATAAGAGAAGCACAGTAGGAACTCAGGTAGTCCATGCAGGGTGTTGAGGTCTTCCTTCCTTCCTTCCTTCCTTCTCCTTCCTTCCTTCCTTCCTTCCTTCCTTCCTTCCTTCCTTCCTTCCTTCCTTCCTTCCTTCCCTCCTTCCTTTTTCTTTCAGTTGCTATGAAAATATGAACCAGCCAACAATCACATTTTGAGTCTTAAACCATACAATTTGACCCTTAAATAAATTTAATAAATTTTAGTAACCTGACAAAGTGTTTTGGTTATATTGTTCATAATGGGATATAGTTTGGATATATGGATTGTTTTAGCCTCAGTGAGTCTTTTTATGTGGGTGATGTTTGCTTCCATGTAATACCCCTGTAAATTGGTGTGAAAATACTTTTGATTTAATATGGTGTTCTGTAGGCTTTTTTTTTTTTTTTTGGATTACTCTCTCTATCTCATGGTTCCTCCGCCCATTTCAAAATGGCTGCTCATGATGCACCGAAGGCACGTTATTGACCAGCTTAACCTCATTACTTGAGTAAAATCACAGGAAATCCTCTTGGCTTTAACTCCTCCGTAGTATAGCTTACGGAGCTTTGCTTTTGTGCCAGCATCTTTTAAGGCTGACCCAGGATAGCTTTCAGCCAAGGTATTGACTGTGGCTTCACCATACCCGGTGATCAAGGCAATAGCAATGGGGCCCAACACTCACTGGCCATTGTAGCAACATCCCAGAGTCATAGAATCCTAGAGTTGGAAGCGTTGCCATGGGCTATCCAATTCAACTCCCTGCTCGATGCAGAGTCGACAGCTAGAGCATCCCCAGCATGTAGCTGTCCACCCTCTTGCTGAAGATGTCTAGAGCAGGAGACCTTCCCACCACTCTCTGGGAAATTGGTTCCCTTTCTCAACCTCCCTTACTGTCAGGAAGGTCCTTCTAATGCTCCTTCTAATGATGTAGCAGTTTTGTCAAGGCTTTGTGCAGATGTCATGGGAAAGATAAGGTAGATATCACAAGTTCAGTCAGACATGGGAGGAACCACGCTTAGAGTGACAAGAACATCCGTTTTTCAGAAGAATCGAAACAGAAATGAAATGAAACAGAAATGAAAAGCGGCTAGCAATGCAAGGAGGAGCACTGTTTTGAGCTGGGATTGGACTGATCCAGATCTCTCCAAAAAGTAGTCCAGTCTCAAGGATGGCACAAGCCACTGGTGTGAAACTGGACTTTTACAGGTGATGATTAGATGCAACAAGTGCTTTGGCGGAGAAAGGCTTACTTCCCCACAGCAGCATAGCTGGATCGCAGCACAAAGGGAAAGGCAGCAAGTCTTCATGTGAGGGCATAGACCTCTCACCCTGAGGTCAGAGAGAAGGCGAGAATTCATACTGAGGGGCTTTTATAATAGTACTCTAAAGAAAGAAATCTCTAGTGTGCAGGTGCAACTTTAAATACTATGCATCTGGAAAATACAACAGCTGGAAAGGCACAGGGGGGAAATATCTCACGCTCTCCTCCCAGCTAGGCCAAAACACTCCCACAAGGAAGCAAATGCTTAGCTCATCTCCATATCTATTGAGAGGGTCTGTCAGGATGGACAGTGATGCTAGCCCATGGTCACTTGCCATCAAGTCGCCTTCATCAACTGCTCCGCTCAGGTCTCGCAGACTCAGGGCAGCAGTTGTGGCTTCCTTGATCAAATCCATTCACCTGTCTGGTGGTCTTCCTCTTTTGCTACCGCTTTGCACTTTACAGAGCATTTTTGCCTTTTCCAATGAGTTATGCCATCTCATGGCATGTCAAAAGCATGACAGCCTCACTTTAGACATCTTGACCTCTGAGGAACCTTTAAATTTCTTTTTAAAAAATTATTTTTATTAAGAATACAGATTTTGAATATATAAAACTATATGCAGGGATTACAATAAAAGCAAAAGGACACAAGATGTAACTAACAACCACAACTATTTACACAGTTGACCAACAAAACTAAGTAATCTAGGAGAATACAAGTACTTGATTTCCACCACTATTTATGATGGATATAGTGCAGATTTTATGACTACTTCTTCCTGTTGAATATAGAAGAAACAAAAAGACTGCAGGTTTGATTTTCCCATTACAAATACAACTGTGTAATGGCATTCGATGCTAGCATCCAAGGACTCTGGTACCCATCTGCCTGCTGCCAGTGTCATCCACACTACAAACACAATGAGTCACTTCTCTTTCATCAGAACAAGTAACAAGGGCAAGTTATTTTTAAAAGGACATGTTATTTTTAAAACAATGCAACGAATAATTGGAATTACTCTCTTTTAAGAAAGGTAGTTCGTTGTTGCCATGGCCAGTTTCCCCAGCCAGCTTGACTCACTCATCCAAGATGTCAGATTGCTCAAAGATCTTGAGTGGCAGCAGCGTAAAGAAAACAGAGAAGATTATTATTACACCACCCCAAAAGTCCCAAGTTGCCCAGCTCGAGTTCAAGGAAATGAAGAGGGCAGTTGGTTCATTCCTTCATTCCCGCCTTCAGTGGTTGGCACACATTTGGCAAGCTTAGGAAACAATTCTGGGAAGGAATGAGGCTCCTTAACAAGCGAGATGAGGCCAAGCTGGTTCTCTCAATTTATGTGACCAGCAGTCTCCTTAATAGTTACGAAACGCTCTCTGACTCTGTCCTTCTTTTGCATAGCTGGGATGACTTGTATGAGCAGGTTGGAAAGAGTGGATGGGGAGAATTAGTCTGACAACTTTCACATAAAGACTTGTTGCCATATGCCGGTTCTCCAAGCCAGCTAGCTGGCGTGTTATGCAAACAGTTGGCATAACATGCAAATCTTACCATCTAGGTATGCAGAAAATGTCCCTGAGGGAGAGTTTTCAAACATTTTAGATAATGAAACTGAAGGTAGTAGTGGAAGAGGTTGGATTCTACACGCAACTGAAACTTATCATTATCAAAGCAACCTTTTCCTCAAAACTGGGACTCAAGTGCCGGTGTGGAGTTGGAAGGAGAGAGGGTGGACTTTGACAAGACGTGGGAAAAGGGGTTACCTGGAAATCTAAACTGGCCATTAAAAGGACGGAAGTTACCTGATGGAATAAGATGTTAATCATTGTAACTACCTCTCCTGCAATGTGTTGGCGACGTTAAATGCTCCCCAATTGTTAGTTGAATTGCCGGGGGTCTCATAGAATGTTGGATGAACTTTCTATGTTCCACTTCGGGTGAGAGTTGCCTCACTTTTAAAGCAAAAGACAGAAGGACAGACTTTTTCATGGTTTCATGTACTTTCCTGTTTTGCCCCTGGACATAGATTTCTATTTATTTCTTTAAAGCATTTATTTATCACATCTCAGTCCACTAAGGCCCCCACAAGGTGATGTGCAAAGCAAGAAAACATTTAAATCATTAATTGCAGAAATAAAAACACAGAAAGGCAGACAATATTTTCTGCACTTAAAAAAAGTAGTAAAAACCCTTTACTTAAACCTCTTTCTAAGCAGGCATCTTTGCTCCATGTTTCGTGTCTCAGCTCATCATTTCCAAACAGGTGCGAAGCATCACTCCTATTCAGAATTTGTGTTCTGTTCCTCATGTAACCAGCACCATTTAATCCCACATGTTTCCAGAGATTCTGTGGACGGTGACCCGAGAGAGGTGTACTCCGCCTATGTTCGGGGGCACTCTTTTATTGACCTGGTGTCCTGGAACTAAACAAAACATTCTGAACATTTCCAGCACAATATCCTGCCTGAAAGGAGGCCCTTGCGAAGCTGTCGTCTCTTCATTAAAGTTTGACAGCAGTCCAGGGATGAAGGCTTGAAGGTTTTTTTCTTCTTTTTATCTCCTCCCTTAAGATACAGACTGGATAAGGTTTTCACGCCACATATCTATATTGCTATGATTCCACTTTAACTGCCACAGTTCCATCCTGTGGAATCCTGTGGTTTGACGTTGAGGGAGGGGCGCTTGCGGAGCGTGCAGCGGTTTGAGCATTGGCCCCGGGCTCCAGGAGACCACTTGCCCATGGAGACTCTCAGGGTGACCTCGGGCAAAGCACATTCTCTCAGCCTCAGAGGAAGGCAAAGGCAGACTTCCCTGCTCTGAGCAAATATTGCACACAAACACAGACAGACACAATTAAAATCACAGCTGAAAGAAACTTAGACAACGTAGCTGTTAAAATAATGCATACACACAAACATACATGTACGGCACACACCTATACACCAATATATACACAATCTCTCTCTCTTTCTCTCTCTGTATATATTTGTGTGCCTGTATTTATAGCTATGCATGCACGGTACATGTATGCAAGTGTCTGTAGACATGATTTTAACAGCTACGCTGTTTAATTTGTTTTTAGCTCTGATTTTAATGGGATGCGTGTTATGTGCAATATTTAAAAACTGCACTCTCTCCAGTGCTTGACAATGCCGCCCCAGCCTTAGAGCCATGGACAGGTAGTGCAGTCCGAAAGCTGTATTTACTACTAAAGGTGCCATTGAGTGCCGTTCTTGCCAGCGTCCAATATCTCTCCCGGCAGTCGTCAATCATGTTGCTATTAGTGGAGCAGCCGGACGCCTCTTCTCTCGTCCTCCCTCCCGCTATTCCCCCTGAGGTCAACCTTGTCCTGAAATGACTGCCTATTCCCATCATCCACATCTAGGGAGGTTCTGCAATGGGGAAACGGGAGGGTTGTGGTTTCGAATTCCTTGAAATGAATTTGGCTTTGTTGTTTGCTTTATCGGCGAGTTTATTTCCTTGTACGCCACCCTGGAAACTTCCTAAAGGGTGTGGATTAAATCTTTTAATGGAGAAAGGAAGGAAAGAAGGAAAAGCTGTGTGTCTGGATACCTATGGAAGCTCACACCAAAATTCAGGGGCTCCCATGAAAAGTGGCAGAGTATCCACTGTGGGTTTTACTCTGAACGTTAAAAGAAGCTATTCTAAGGTGTGCATGTATATGCAAAGATAAGGAACTAAGCAAAATTATGCAGAATAAACAAAATAATCAGAGAATCCAGAGAACATTTCAGTAGATATATATGGAACATTCACAAACAAGTCTGGAATCATGTTGACATCTTATGCGTTCCTATCTTCCCCTGTGGAAAGGGTTGGATGTTGTTATTATTTATAATATTTATATCCCACTATTCTTTATAATATTTACATCCCGCTGTTTTCCTCAAAACAGGGCCTCAAAGGGACTCACCAACAGTACAATTAAAAATATACAAAATGTGAATAATTAAAATAGAATTAAACTATTTACAAAACAGGAACACTCTAGCAAAGAATGAAAATGCTCTTAGGAATAACAGGTAAAAGAAGACAGCTCTCCCTCGTCCATTCTTTTAAAAGTTTCTGTTTTAAAAGCTTGTCTGAATTAAAAAAAAAAATTAGCCTGTCAACAGAAGGATGACAAGGAGGGGGTCGTGGGTCGTTCTGGCTTCCCTGGAAAGGGAACTCCGGAGTTTAAGGGGCAACTGGGAGCACTGTTTTTGCCCAATGTGGAATATTTGCATTCAGTTCAACGTTGCATCAGTAGAGCAGGGCATTCAAGGCTGCTGCAGTTTGAGGTATGTTGAGCATGGATGTACCTGAACATTTGGTTCACTTGTGGAGCATTGCCACCCAGCACGAGGGGTGCAGAGCACAATGATCTCTGCAGATGGAGATTTTATGCTGCACAACGGAGGACTCCAGACATCCTACTCCAACTCAGAAGTGATGGTTTTTGCCTGTGACCGATAGGATAACATCTTGGCAGAAGGGAAAATGATACCTGATGGTGGTAAAAGGACTATTTCAGATGTCAGAGCATCCATCCCATGTTTTGCAATCACCTCTTTGAACATTTGGGAGTTTCTAAAGAAACATGTGTTCCACTAATGCGAGTGAATCAGAGGCCACACTTGAAAGTGGGTGAGACAGAAAGAGAAGTGGCGAGGGAGCTGTCTTTTGACTCTTCCAGTCTCTCAGTTGTGGTTCAGAAAGTCCCCCATGGCCACATCTCTCTGAACCGGGAGTGGCCAAAGGGCAGCACTGAAACTAGATTGGCTTTGGTTTTGTTGTGTGCTTTCAAGTCCTTTCTCACTTATGGTGACCCTGCAGTGATCCTATCACAGGTTTTTCTTGGCAAGACTTTTTCAAAGGGAGTTTGCCTTTGCCTTCCTCTGAGGTTGAGAGAATATGGTTTCCCCAAGGACACACAGTGGGTTGAGTGGGGATTAAAAGCCACAGAGTTGTGGTCCAATGCTCAGACTACTACATCATGCTGTTACCCTGTAAACTGGGGGTCCCGGGAGGGGCACTCAAGCAACCAAACAAACCTAGCAAATGGGGAAAATTAGCTGGAGCACTCTCTTGGCTAACGAGAGGCAGGGTAACACAGCAGGATCTTTTAAAGGATCTTTTATCCAATGTCTACAGTGTCAGGTCAGTGAGGAGGCAAATGGTTCAAACAACAATTAAGATTTATTAAACAATTATTAAAGCAAAGCACAAACACACTCCTAACTAGAAAGGAAAAGAGAATTTCAAGGGGAATGGGTGACACGCCACCTGTCCTGCAGTCCTGGAGAAACCAATTGTAGAAGAGGAAACCTGGCATGGCAGCCGAGGGGAATCTGCTGAACCGAGGGGCAGCAAGGCAAAGTGAAGTTCAGACGATCCGGCGAGAGTTCCAAAGAGCTCTCAGAGCAGGGGACTTTTATGGGGGAAAGAACAATTCCCAAGCAGGGAATTGAACCCTGGTCTCCGGCATCACAGTCTGGTGCTTAAACCTCTATGCCTCACTGGGTCTCTAGGTATTCCACCATTGGTTTTAAAAAAGAATCAGAGTTAGCAGGGGTCCCAGAGGCCATCAAGTCCAGCTCAGTGCAGGATCTCCAGCTAAAGCACCCCAGCAGCAGGTCACTGTCCAGCCTCTTTTGGAAGACGTCCAAAAAAGGAGACCCCACCACCTCTCTAGGCAATGGGTTCCATTGTCGAACCACTCTCGCCATCAGGAGGCTTCCCCTCCCTTGAAATCTGCACTGCCTGGGTGCTTGGGGGCTGCACGACTGGGGGGCTACACTTTGCTCTCCCCTGTGTCCTTGGAACTGTTTCTGACTGACCTATCTAGTCCAATCTGCCCATCTCACTCAGTCCTCTCCCAAGCCCTAAGCCATAGGCGTATTTCCTCTATCTGAAAGACAGAGGGAAGGCGAGAGTCTGATGGAGACAGATAGCTGATAGGCAGGCAGGCAAGGTGCGGCTGCACTGCACAACTGTAGTGCTTTAATACCAGTTTAACACCCACGGCTCCACCCTGTGGGATCCTGGAATTTGTGGTTTTCTGGGGGTACTAAGAATTCTCTCTCTAGTCCGCTCCCCAAACCACAGGAGACCAGGGCATGGAGCCATAGACATTCAAGTCATATCAAAGCGCTATAACTGTGAAGTGTGGCTCTATGCGCAGGTAACCAGGCAGACAGTCATATATGGAAAGCGTGCATGCCGGAGCTTGACCCTGAGGGCTGGGCACGTCTTCATTCGTGGCTTGCGCTCCACAACTGAGTGACTAGGGTGCTCACAACTTCTCCTAGATTTACATCCCTGCAGCCGAAAGAGCTTCACCCTGTCCAAAATAAGTAAGATGCAATAAACCGCATGTATCACTCCCACGTGCCAGATCCACACGGAAGCAACTCAGGCATGCAGGGAAATTCCCGGCTGCTGAACCGGGGGGCAGCAAGGCAAAGTGAAGTTCAGACGATCCGGCGAGAGTTCCAAAAGCTCTCAGAGCAGGGGATTTTTATGGGGGAAAGAACAACTGCAGGCTAGTCTGGTCTCGGGTGAAAACCATAAGTTTTGGGTTGGGGACAAAGCCTCCGAAAGGTCAGAATTTGCATGATTGAGTTAGATTCTGAATTGACAAGAGTATGGCCGGTATGTAGATGTGGCTAGCTCGGCAGTTAAGTACCTAGCTCACCAGGGTGTCCTCTCAGGGCAGAGGGTCCCTTTGTGGTAGCATGCATTTGTAATGAAGGTGTTTGTTTCGGGAGGTCCCCTAAAGCAGATCTGGCAATATCTGGCTTGGTTTGGTGGGAGCAGCAAGTAATAGCCATACCTAGCTTCGCGTTTGTTCGGTGGCCTCACAAACACTTGGCTTGTGGCAGAGTAGGGCCAAATTATGATATCAAAATGATATCTTTGGTTCACCAAAGGTCAGGCCAGAACACGGTGGTAACAATGCTAACTCTCTGCATAGACCACTTAAAGCAGCTTCTGTGGTCTTCAGTCTCTCCACACTGTCCAAGTTTCCCTTTTTCTAGCCCAAAAAAGCAGACATAAATTGCTTCTCTTGGAAGCTTCTCATTTAAAACAGGTTGCAGCAGCGGCAGGTGTTGGCTCCTGTGTCAGTGGGACAGGGACTCCATTCCAGGTTTTGGCTAGCTCAGGTGCTGGTATGATTTGGGAGCACAGGGTTTAGTACCCCGGAGAGCACCTTTAAAGCTTCTATGAAAACCTGGGGTGGGTTTACAGCCCCACTGACAACACCTGTCATGCAATTGCAGGAGGGCCTTGCACTCTTCAGCATTTGAAAATACCTGATTTTAAATTCCAGAAGTGGACTTCTGAGTTTTTTAATGCTTTGGTGGTCCATCTTGCCCCCCCCAAGAAGTCCCACGGCACAAAAGGGGGTCTGAGACCACTTCATTTAACCCCCTCATCTGTGCAACTGCCTATTTCCTCAGAGAATGAATTTCCCCTACCTTCACACATTTTCTTTCTGAAGAGGAATTGAAACACTGATCCTAAGCCTCCAATTTATTATTTCTTTTTATCACAGCTATTTATTGCATTTATTACAGGTCACCCTCATTGATACTATTTCCCTGATTTGATTAGAACTCAGAAGCGAGTCATTAGGAAGTCATTTGGCAGAGATTATGATAAAGCTGGAGATACCAAAGAACACCTTACGATTAAATCGCAATAAAATGGTTCCTTGAGAGGTTGCCCTGTGGAAATGTTCTCTTCAAAATGCTATTAAAATAGCTGTGGTTTTAGGAAATGGAGACCAAGACTGCCCAAGGGGGCTCTTTGGAGGGAGATTGTTTCTTAGGAATGTCTATGCCACCGGTGAATGAAAGGGGGAGATTCCCCCTCCACTGGGAATCCTTTGAGGCTGTACAGAGTGCTTAAATGCCTCCCTTAATTGGGGTGGAGGAACTTGGAAGTAGCCAGACATTCATTTCTGGTGCTGAAAAATGTGTATTTTTTTAAAACCAGTTTGGGGAGGAGGGTGCTACAATCTTTTTAAAAGCTGCATTTGCACCTTGGGAGTTTTCCAAAAAAACATCAAGAAAAAGGGCATACTGGGGAGTCTGGAGGGAACAAGACCCTCAAAAAGTGTTTGGGAGACATGGGCAGCCCGAGGGCCACATTTGGGACACCCTTGATACCCTTGATCTAGGCATGGTGCTGGGGGTTGCATCTGTCTATATCAGTTTCATACCTCTTTAATTGTCTTGGGTCCACCCTATGCAATCTTGGGATTTTTAGTTTGGTGAGGTCCTTAAAATCTTCTGTAGGTAGAAAATTGGGCAGAAAATTCCAGGCACTGTAGCAAAACTACAAATCTCAGGAGGGACCCATGACAGCTACCTGGGTTACCTACCCTACCTGGGTAGATATACTCCTGGGTTTTATCTAGATTCACTGTGTTTCTAAGCGGAAGGTCCCAAGACCATTCTCTGACATCTCTAGGTCTGGAAGAAGAAGACTCCTGCCAGAAACCGTGGAGAACTACAGTTGCCAGTCACAGCTGACAAAACTAGGCTAGAGGGACCCAGGGCATAAGGCAGGCATAAACCCACTACAAGGCAGTGTCCTGTGTTCCTAATCTTATTTGAACAGCTAAGCAGGGTCAGGGCATGCTAGTGCTTGGCTGGAAGATCCCAGGTTCAGTTTCCAGCGTGGTGTGGGAAAAAACAGAATCCTGCCTGAAACATGGGGGAGCCACTGCTGTTTCATTCAGCTCAAAGGCAGCTTCCCATATTCTGGAGCAGTGACCTGCTTAACAGTTGGAGTACGCTGATCCAGGTTGCCAGAAGGATCCCCAAGGAGCTGCCAGGGTTAGAAGGGCTGTTTCCAGTGTGCATCTGTCCTCACTTCTGAAAGAACCAATGTGAGAGACCTCATTCCGTCTCTCCTGGGCTTTTGGTGTATCTTGCTGTGACATCTCACAGTCTTCTTTCTGAGGAATACAAATGAAGATGACTGAGTTCCCCAACCCTTGTGTGTCCATTTTCATTCCATTTCCGCACTGGACTGTTATAGCACGATTATTGCACTTTCAACATCCTATGGAATCCTGGGGTTTGCAGTTTAGGGAGGGGCCAGCCTAAACTGCAAACCCCAGGATTCCATAGGATGTTGAAAGTGCAATAATCGCGCTATAACAGTCCAGTGCGGAAATGGTCCCATACTCTTCCCCATCTTTCTTCAAAAGTGGCATGGAAACATGCAATCTTTCTTGACATTCTTTGGCAGGCAGCAATTCAAAATTTTTATGCTTTTGCAGCAAGAAAGGTTTGTTTTAGGGAAGGGCCAATCAAATCCTCGAATCCTCAGCAAGGATTAGAGATTCGCAAATCCGAATCCCTGCACAAAAATAGGCGAACTGAATCTTTCAAATCCACCAACCAAAAAATATGTTTTGTTTAAAAAAAGTCCTGCTTAAAAAAAGTTTTAAAAAATTCTAACATTTTTTAAAAGGTTGCTTTTTAAACCCTTTTGTAAAAATGGATTCTAAAGATTCGAGATCTGTGAGATCCGTAGATTCCCAGAACCTTCTGGGGATTCGGACTCGGATGCGGAAAATTCTGGATTCGTCACATCCCTAGTTTGTTTGTTATTTACTTATTGAATGTATATCTCACCTGTCTCCCAAGATGGGATTCAAGGTGGCTTTGGGATGCAAGGTGTCCGCTGTCACCTCTGTGGCGGATTAAATTCTGTGCCGGCCACGTTGAGCTTAGCCAGCACCTGTTTCCTCTCTCCCTCTCTCTCAGGTTGTTTGAGGACAACGCTTCTCCCTCTACCGCCTGCGTCGTTGCCTCTGTTTGCAGTTGTGGCAATCTATATAATCTCGATTTGATAGAATTAATAGCGCACCAGTGCCACGCTGCCCTAAACCTCTTCCTTTTGCATTGCTCATTCTGTTGGACACACGAACGGAAAGGGCTCAGCACATGCGCACCTCTCTCTCTCTCTCTGTGCCTCTGATCACGTACTTAGCAGAGTGAATGAAAAGTGAAACGAGTGACTGGACTGGGACTTTGCCAGGGAAGCCAGGAGGGCATCGCTGCTGCTTCTTCCCCTTTGCTGCATCTTCCTTCTGTTGGCATCGGTCCTTCTTCCTACCTGATTGCTCTGCCCGTGTTTTGCTTCTGCAGCAGTGTAACTAAAACACACACACAGACTGAGAAAGTGAACGAGTCTGCTCTGAATAGTTAGACGCGCTTGCTGCTGTCACATGAGATCCCCGAGCTGATTATCTGCTTTAGAGGGCACCCACGTAATGAATGGCCGTGCGCCCAGACACGTGGCCAGCAACATCCCCCTACACACACACACACACACACACTTCTACTCCCCTTGCCACATGTCCACGAAATGCAACACTGCAGGGACGGATCGGAGCATTGTGAGGGTCCCGCTTGCTTTTTACCACCGCCAAGTTCAGGAGAGGACAACATTCACCATCTATTATTCCAGACTGAGATCGTTCCATTGCTTTAGTGGGCATCAATATGTATTGTATAAACCTCCGCTTCTTTGTAGGTTTTTAAACAAGAAGCTGGATGGCCGCCCGTCAAAGGGAACGCTCTGAGGATGTCTCCCTGCATGGCAGAAGAGGGTTAGACTGGATGGCCCTGGATTCTCTTCCAACTCTAGGATTCTATGATTATAAGAAAAGGGATTTTTGGAAATACGGTCCCCTTGTATCCATGCCTAGCCCTGGTTCACACTGTGCATATCTCCCTTCCCATTCTTATTCTTTCTTTCTTTCTCCATTTTTTTTAAAGGGTACACACCTAATGAACCACCATGTGTGTGACCACACAGACAGGAACATATATCCTTCCACCCCTCTTGCCAAACATCCAAACAATGAGAAGTGGAGGAGGTAGATCAGAGGCTCGGAAGGAGTGTGCGTCTATGTGCAACGGAACTGCACATTGAACATACGTGTTCAAAGCTTTGGCTAACAGCCATTAATACACCAAATTCTCCATGAGTTTGTGTAATTACATTACAATGCCATTAATACTGAACATCTTTAATAACTTAGAATCTGATAGTGTTTTACGGTAAGCATTGTGTCCTTATCTGATTACAGA
The DNA here is from genome assembly GCA_948472985.1 of Iguana delicatissima. Taxonomy (NCBI): domain Eukaryota; kingdom Metazoa; phylum Chordata; class Lepidosauria; order Squamata; family Iguanidae; genus Iguana; species Iguana delicatissima. The sequence continues at coordinate 281,864 of CAOKZL010000608.1, read as the reverse complement.
ACAAGGAAATTAATCTGCCAGATTTCTTTTCTGGCTGGATTTCAGTTTTGCTCCTAGGGGTGCAACTGAAATTGTTCCGGTTCAGTTCCGGTTCAGGGGACAACAGATGAGGGGAAAGGTAAACTCTACTCCCACCGCGTTGTTTATCTTTCTGTGTGGGATAAGATGATTCACAGTGTTGCAACAGAGTTTCCCAGCCTTAGGAGCAGTGGCCCTTACACCCTAAACAATTATAGCACTACAATTCCACCGTAATTGCCACAGCAACACCGCATGGAATCCCCAGATTGGCAGTTTCCTTGTTGTGTGCCTTCAAGGCATCTCTTGGCAACCCTACAGCAAACCTATCATGGGATTTCCTTGGCAAGATTTGTTCTGAGGGAGCTTGCCTTTGCCTCCCTCCAAGACTGAGAGAGTGTGACTTGCCCAAGTGGGTTCCCATGGCTGAGTGGGGATTTGAGTCATACTCCAGTGCTCAAACCGCTATATCAGACTGGCTCTCTGACTGCCGATTTATGGAGGAGTATTTAGAATTATCACCCAGAGACCTCTAGTTCCTTACCAGACTACATATCCCGGGACTGCATAGGAGGCAGCTGTGGCTATTAAAGTGGAATTGTGGTGCCCGTGTAGAAGGCTTCCACCTGGGGACAGAGCAAGATGGCTATGGGTCATTACCGGGTCTGTGGTCCAATCTTCTGCCCCTGAGAGTCAATGGGCAGGCAGCAGAGGGAAAGAAACTCAAACCAGAAGTGGTCCAGTATTCACAGTTGTTGTTGTGTGCCTCCAAGCCATTTCTGACTTACGGCGACCCTAAGGTTAACCTATCATGGGTTTTTTGGGGGCTAAGAGTATGTGACACGTCCAAGGCCACCCAGTGGGTTTCCATGGCCAAGCAGGGAATTGAACCCTGGTCTCCGGCATCACAGTCTGGTGCTTAAACCTCTATGCCTCACTGGGTCTCTAGGTATTCCACCATTGGTTTTAAAAAAGAATCAGAGTTAGCAGGGGTCCCAGAGGCCATCAAGTCCAGCTCAGTGCAGGATCTCCAGCTAAAGCACCCCAGCAGCAGGTCACTGTCCAGCCTCTTTTGGAAGACGTCCAAAAAAGGAGACCCCACCACCTCTCTAGGCAATGGGTTCCATTGTCGAACCACTTCGCCATCAGGAGGCTTCCCCTCCCTTGAAATCTGCACAGCCTGGGTGCTTGGGGGCTGCACGACTGGGGGGCTACACTTTGCTCTCCCCTGTGTCCTCGGAACTGTTTCTGACTGACCTATCTAGTCCAATCTGTCCATCTCACTCAGTCCTCTCCCAAGCCCTAAGCCATAGGCGTATTTCCTCTATCTGAAAGACAGAGGGAAGGCGAGAGGGTCTGGTGGAGACAGATAGCTGATAGGCAGGCAGGCAGGCAGGCAAGGTGCAGCTGCACTGCACAACTGTAGTGCTTTAATACCAATTTAACACCCACGGCTCCATCCTATGGGATCCTGGAATTTGTGGTTTTCTGGGGGTACTAAGAATTCTCTCTCTAGTCCGCTCCCCAAACCACAGGAGACCAGGGCATGGAGCCATAGACATTCAAGTCATACCAAAGCGCTATAACTGTGAAGTGTGGCTCTATGCGCAGGTAACCAGGCAGACAGTCATATATGGAAAGCGTGCATGCCGGAGCTTGACCCTGAGGGCTGGGCACGTCTTCATTCGTGGCTTGCGCTCCACAACTGAGTGACTAGGGTGCTCACAGCTTCTCCTAGATTTACATCCCTGCAGCTGAAAGAGCTTCACCCTGTCCAAAATAAGTGAGATGCAATAAACCGCATGTATCACTCCCACATGCCAGATCCACACGGAAGCAACTCAGGCATGCAGGGAAATTCCCGGCGCCCAAAAGTCCCACCTGGCACCTGTTTTTAAAGCCCAGGTCCTCTTGTTTTCTGCACAAGGAGTGAATTATTTATCTCTCCTCAGCTCCTCTTCACTCAGTCAGTGCGGGGATTAAAAGGCTGCCAATGCCAATCCCGTCTTTCTCTCTCCCTCCATCATAGGCAGTGACCTCACCCTTGACGGTGCTGGGCGTCCCTCAGCAGCAGCAGCAGCAGCAGCAGCAGCGAGTCTTGCAGATGCTCCGGGAGCTCTTTCCACACTCACTTCCTCACCGGTCCTTTAAAAGGGAACTGGAGTAGAGCAGAGACGCCAGTACAGCAATCTCAAGTCGCCTGCAAAAGACTGAAAGCGATGGCTGAAGAATATCTCAACAATGCCAAAGATGGGGAAGTCGTGGAACAGGTAAGAAGAACTGCTTTTAAAACTTCTAATAATCTCTCCAAAGCTTTGACTCCAACTGGGACTGAGATATCAGTGTGCAAAACCAAGAATGTGCAAAATCAAGAATTTGCCAAAGAGATGCACCTAGGTAGGCAAATAATTTTCCTGTGCAAACAGGTAGTTCACCTCTTAACCAGGACATTATTAGCTTTTTGCACTTTTTGTCTTGGAAAATTCTTACTATGCAGTTCAATTTTTATTTTTTTTTGGTTATTTTACTGAAGAGAAGCAATTTCTGTCCACCAATTTAGCATGCAATCCTCTTTAATGAACGGTGTTCTCTAGACTCACCTGTAGCAGTGGTTATAATTCTGAGAAGTTCAGAATGGGGAGAGCTAGTCTGTTTCAATCGAGAATTTGCAGTGGTTGTGTGTTATGTATATGTATATGTGTGTGTGTGTATACATATATATGTGTGTGTGTGTGTATATACATATACATACACACATACATACATACACATACATACATACGTACATATCTCTGTGAATTTCAGGTGCCTGCTCAGCCTTGTAGGCAAAAGCTGGAAGAACTGTAGAGATCATGCAAGGAAAATGTTTTGGTTTAGCAACAGTGGGGAAAAAGAAAGAAAGAAACAGCTATGCACTGCAAACTTCTTTACTTATTTCCTTCCTTACATTCCCTGGGACACAATGAGGGAGATGTTGTGTTGAAACAGACCTCTAGTTAGATGGATTCTAACCAACTAACAGGAAACTGCAAACAACAGATGCCTAGATAAGAGAGTCTGGGAAGAGAAAAGAGCTTTGAAGGGATCTTTTCTAAGACAGACATATAAACGGCATTGTCCTAAAGTCACCTTTGGTCAAACCCACGCTAGTCAATCTTGCCAGCCGTTTTAGAGGTGGCTGGAAGGGGGGAATGAGAGGTCATGCCATGAGCAGAAATCCCCACTTTCAAACCTTCTTTTGCTATCTTGGGAATAAAAGAAAGTATTAAAGAACCAGCCAGAGGGATTTAGCCAGGGTCTGATCACACCCTTCCTCTAGGTCCAAATGCTTCCACCAGAACTGGCAATTCCTTCCCAATTCCTGCCCCTCCAGCCCCCTAAAAGCCTTCCCTTCGGACAGTGAGAGCAGGTGGCTCACATGTCATTGAGGTGCTGGATCTGTGCTGCATTTCAGTCCAAACTCTAAAGACACTATCCAAGGTGCTGAGCCTATTTTGGGGGTAGAGTTCATTCATCGGATAGCTCTTTTAAAGTCTGGACTAAAACCCAGAGTGGATTCACCGTCCCTACTGCAAGACTTGGAAGCCACCAGCCACCGTTGTTTGCAGAGGGGAGAGCCCGGGAGACCCCTCTGGAGGAGTTTTTTTTGTGGCACAGAGGGCTTCAGTGGGGTAGAGAAAGTCATGGTTCTTTGGGCATTAGATAGCGAAGTGTAGTGGTTGGATTTTGGCCTTTGCTCTGTGAGAACCAGCCCCTTGTAGCGGTGGGTTTTCTGTGCAGAGTAAATGTAGGTGCTGGATCTCAGGAAGGATGCCTCGGAGAATCTGGGCAGCAAAGAGATTCTCTTTTCTGTCTGGATTCAAATTCAAGTGTAGTGAAGCCACCCTAAGCTAGGTCCTGGATGAGGTTGCTCTGGCTGATCTTACCCAAAAACTAGGGGGCCCCTTGGAAATCGTACAGTTGCAGCCAAGCCATGTGAGCATTTCTGACTGTTCTTGAAAATAGGCACTTCTGATGGGTGGCAATGAGTTGTGTAAGATTCAGAATCTTATACAATTTTGCCATCAGTGTCAGGATTAAAACGAACACGAAGTTGCAAAGAGTGGCAGTAGAATGGACACACCTCTTTGTTATGCAATATCCAGAGTTTTTTTTTTTAAATGAGATACATCTGACCCAAGCACACATCTGATGATACTAAACTCATACTTGTGATACTGATTTCACGGTTGCTGCGGGAAAATACATTGTTCCTTTTCTTGGAAAAAATGCTTGCAGGGGAAAATAAAAATAAAAACCAATTTTATTTTGAAAAACAAAAATCCAGTCAGACATCCAATTTGGACATAGATGTAGAAAGCTGCTTGCACGAATTAATTGGCTTTGATTAGGAGAGGGATTGGTTAATTAACTAAATATGTATTTAAAAGGTGGAGTTTTAATTGCTCTCATCATAAAAGAGGGTCTTTGTTGCAAGCCATTTCTGTTTGACTCTTGGTTAGAGGGAAATGTTGAACAAAGGGGATTTCCCAAGGAATGTGTTAATTGTGTGTGGTAATTAGTTGAGAGGATCTCTGGCTTTGATTGAGATACAGCAATATTTGCTTTAATGGAGCAGGTGGCTGAGGTTGTAAGCATGAGAACTGGTAAGCTCCATGCATAATGACCAGTCGGAACTTTTGGGTTCATCTGTGTGATTTGCCCAATGTTTGCAAAAAAGATAAGAGAGAGAAAGAATCTTCTCACTCACAGAACTGGACTTGACTTTCGCCAGGTAGCAGATTGCTACCGCTAAGCACCGCGTTTTCTCTGCGGGTGTGTTTGGATTTGAAATCTGAATTTCTGATTTCTTCCACTTTCTCCTTGTGGGGTCAGTTTAGTTCAGGCGCCTGTATTCTTTTCTCTAATTTCCTCTCCCTCGTCCCACCCTCCCAGGAGGGTGATGAGAATGAGGCCAACTTCCTTGGACAGTGTTGCAGCGAGTTCTGGACAATTCTTTGCAATACGCTTTCTGCTCCTGTGATGAAACTGGTTGCATAAGAGCACACCCTTCAGTTCTGTTGAATATTCAGCTGGGACCATTTTACTTCTCTGGACTCTTATCAGGTAGCATTCTGGATCTGTGAATTTTAGCCATTGTGTATGTCCCAGTAGACTGTCCAATACATCTCTCGCCCCACCCACTTGGAAAAAAAACCCACACAAAATTGCAATTGGGAAAAGAAGAGGCAATCAGTTCTTACTAGCCTTTAAAGGAGCGCTGGAATTGTTCTTGAGTGGGATGTTAGCTGGACACTGCTGGGCTCAAGAGACTAGTCCTGGGGACCACAGATTTTCTCCTGGCATCATGAGAGGTAATGACTGGAAGAGGAACAACAGCTGACCCCACCCGTTTCAACCATAGTTCATTATCCCAGACCAGGAAATCAGGACTCTGCTAGAGGTCCAGCCAGAGGACCCTGCTAGAGGTCCAGTCAGGGGACCCTGCTTGAGGTCCAGCCAAATATCACCAAATGATATAAAGGGCCCTGAACTGTACTGCTTTCCCCCCACCTGGTTACCTTATTGCTGAGGAAGGAGACCCCAAGACCTTCCCTGGGAGCCACCTGACTTTTACTCTTCCCTGCCAAATATCTCAGGGGCTGCCCCAAAGGGAAGGGTGCATGCTTGTTCTCCGCTGCCCCAGAGGGTAGAACCAGGTCCGAGATACAGGAGGGTAGATTTTGACAGAACATTAGAAGGGGCTTCTTGACGGTGAGAGCAGTTGGGCAGTGGAGCCACTTGCCTAAAGAGGTGATGAGTTCTCCTTCGATGGGCATCTTCAAAAAGAGGCTGGACAGCTGCCTCTTAGGGATGTTCTAGCTGGAGTTCCTGCAATGAGCAGGGGGTTGTGCTGGATGGCCCATTAGACTCCTTCCAATCTATGATTCTATGATTCAGTAGACTTTGTTTTTAACCTGATTTTTTTAAAAAATTACCAAGATTTTACCGAGCCACCAGAGCCTTGCCTCATTTGTGGATCGTTCTGGCTGGTCGCTATGTTGCCATCTTCCACTCAAAGCCCTCCTGTATTTTTCCATTGCTACCTCTCTCTTTCTCTTTCTCAGCATAGAAAAATCTGTTGGGGAGAATTTTTTAAAAAGATAAAATAGCAGCATAGTGCCTTCTTCTTCCCAGAGCAGCCCTCAGGAAACAAAGCCCAAGGAGACAAAAGTCGGATGTTTGTACGCACCACCCCTAACAATGCATCCATTATACTAGTTCAGTCTCTCTTTTAGTCTTCTTCCCAGCCTTGGCTAGGAATACCTCTCAGATTATTTTGTTATTTAAAATATGTTTATCCTTTTAGTTGACTGGAAGATCTCCAACCAGAACACTAAAGTCAACAGTAACAATGCAAAATGCAACAAAGATTTCTGGATGCAAGTGACTTTGCTGCCAGCCAATTGCTTGGGAGATGGAGCTTCAAACCATCCTAACCTGGAGGTCATGAGGGCAGTAGGACATGAAGGAAATAGATGAGGGGGAGCCTTTCTTTTAGCACTAGAAGCTATTCCAAAAGGGCTCCTGTCCCCTGAAGGTGAATGGTGGGGGAGACTCAGGACAGAGAAAAGGGAGGGTTTCTTTGCACAAGACACAGTTAAACTGTGGAACTCACAGCCACAAGAAGCACTCATGGCTACCAACTTGGGTGGTTTTCCAAGAGGACTGGATAAATCCATGAAGGATGGAGACATCTTGGGATACCAGGCAGGGTGGCTACAAGTCACCTCTGTTATCAGAGGGTGGTGTAGGCCCACTGGGCGACTCTGGGAATGTCACACTCTCTCAGCCCCAGAGGAAGGCAATGGCAAATACCCTCTGAACAAATCTTGCCAAGAAAACTCTCTGGTAGGTTTGCCTTAGAGTGTCCATAAGTTGGATACGACTTGAAAGTCCACAGCCACAATCGCATGGCTCTGCTTAGCCATGATGCGTGAGAGAAAGCCTCTGTCTAACCCAAATGACGCAGCTGAAGTTATTGCACTTTGGACATATGACAAGGACTCACTGAAAAAGATGACAATGCTCAGTAAAGTAAAAAGGAAGCTGAAAAAGACGCTTCATTACAGGCAGATTGACCCCTCAAGGAAGCTGCAGCTGCCCTGAGTTTGCAAGACCTGGGCAGGGTGACCTGGAGGTCTTCATTCAAAGCTGACATAACGGCAAATAACAGGGGCCATTTCCACACGAGACTGTTATAGCGCTATGATAGTTTCGTGCAGAAATGGCCAGTGATCAGTATGCCCCTGCAGGTTACTTTTCTGGGGAACGCAAGCCGGAGGGTGCGGTTGCACTCAGGTCCTCCTTCCCCTTGGGGCAACTGTTTGGCTACCACATGAAGAGAATGCTAGGCCACCTAGGCCTTTGGCATGATCCAGAATGACTCCTCTTCCATTCTCCAACACGGTTCACTGTGGCAAAGCCCTGTTTCTCCAGGAAGGATACCAGCCGGTGCTCTTGAACATCTTGGGAGCCTTGCTCAAAGCACTGTGCTAGGGAGAAGCTGACACATTTTGACTTCTCTTATTGCCAAATCTGGGTTTCAACAGACTGTCAGCAATTATCTAGAAATGGCCTAAGGTTGCAAAAGGTGTTTTGCACGTATGCACACCAATACTAGGTGATGTAGACTCTATTTCAGAGGAAGAAGCTGGCAAAACCACTTCTGAGGATTCATTGCATAAAAAAAGCTTGTGAAATTCATGGGGTTGCTGTAAGTTAACAGAGAAGTTGAAGGCATATATACAAACACACATACACACATATATGCTTGCAGGCAGTGTCATGCAAATCTATGTATGTCATTAAACAGGCAGTCCAAGTACAACTTATGGGAGGAGAAGGCCCTGCCCCAAGTGGCTTACAATCCAGAGTTGTGGCACAGAAAAGGAAGGCACAAAAGGAGATTGTGTTGGTACCACTTCTTTGATGTTTTGATCTCCAGTCTTTCCTCTTGGTGGCTTCCCAATCACGTATTCTTCAGGCCTGATCCTGTTTAGCTCCCAAAGCCAGGCAAAGGAGGGACATTTCTGCCCTACACTATATTATGGTGCTATTATTCCACTTAGAACTTCCTGTGGGGAATGCTGGAGTTTTTAGTTTCCTGATGCCAAAGAGCTCTCTGGCTAAGAATGCTAAAGACCCCTCTTTAAACTGCAAACCCCAGGATTCCATAGGAGGTTTAGAGTGGAATAATAACACTCTATAACAGTGGGGTGTGGAAATAGCCAAGATGTCTTCAGGCTGTGGAATGAACCTCATTCCACTGCACCTCACAGTGAGGGGAGGTGTGTCGAGCAGGAACCTTGTGTGAGTGCTGCTGCCATCTCCATGAAGCTCTTTCTCCTCAGAGAAGGAACGGAACCCTCCTTCCCATCATCCACGCTGCTGTTCCGCTCCTGGCTTCTTCTTCAAGGGCTGTCAAACGGCATTTGTCACAAAGCTGTCCAAAAAACAAAGAAAGAAGCTGGCTCTCCACCCAGCGGAAGGGTGCTCACGTGGCCAAGCAGATATATAAAGCACAGTCCAAAGGGTAGAGATGTTATTCATAACAATTTATTTCAGCTACGGATGTCCTTCATAAGTCTGGCCCTGGCTGCTGGCCGGAGTGTAGGTGCTACGAGTGCGTAGGGGGGAAAGAGGGCCTTGCCTCCTCTGCAGATAAGAATGTTTCCACCCCGATGAAATTTTTCTTCAGTGTCCAAATTTCTAGCATTGCAGTAACTTAAAGCTTCTGCTGGGCATTTAGAAATAAATTTTAGGTATCCAGAGAAAAGGGGCAAAAGGCCAAGAGACACAGGGAACGCCAACACACTAAATGGAAGAGCTCTGGAGGTGAGCAGTTTCCAACATCTCACTCTCTTCAATGTTAGAAATTTGGGGGTTTATGGAAAATTTCAGCAGGGGGCAGAACGTTTATTTGGTGGTGGGGGGCAACACTTTAATTTTGCCCCCAGCAGCAATCCCCTTACTTGCTACCAGAAAGAGAGGCTTCCAAGCTGGCATTATGCAGAGCTAGACTGCATTTTTGCAGAAAGCATCCAGAAAAAGCTGGATGGAACTGGGTTGGGAGACCACTAGGAATGAAGATCAAAGATCTCCAGGTAGGGCAGTCCTGGCCTGAAGCCAAGGAGAGCTGTGGCTGCCAGTCAGAGCTGACAACACTGAACGAGGTGGACCAGGGATCTGAGTATTTCTACGTTCCTATTATTTGATTGAGGAACCACCAATTTATGCAAAACCATAACAAAGCATGTTTCTTTCGCCCCTTATCTGACACATTTTTGGATTATGGGTGGGGGGCAAACTGACTATTGTGCAACTGAAAGCCTTGGTGTCCACAGCACAGTTACAAAACTGTAGGGTCCAGTGTCCCTATCCTGGGGTGTATTTACAGTGTGCTATAAATAATTGAGAGGCACCAGATCCCATCTGAGCTTCGAAGCTAAGCAGGGTCAGTCCTTGTTAGTACTTGGATGAGAAACCTCCAAGGAATACTAGGAGCTGGATGCTATATTTCAGAGGAAGGAATTGGTAAAACTACCTCTGAGGATTCCTAAGAAAACCCTGTGAAATTCATGGGGTCAGTGTAAGTCAACAGGGGGCAACTTGAAGGCACATATACTGGTTAGACCACGAAAGGGTGGCTACTACCTGAAAAGGATCTTGGCTGATGTTTCTGCCTTACCACCCAACATATCATCTCCCGAAAATGTTCCAGCAGATGGGTGTAATATTAGCCCAATGTCTATTTTTTTCCCAGGGCAGCGTGTCCTTGGAAATTGAAAGTATTTGTGTGTCTGCATGCTTAAATTCTCCCCACTCCTTCCTGATCCCTCATGAAATTTTCCAGCATGCTCTTTTCCTGGAACTCCTGGGGGTGGTAGTGGGGCAGGGCAGGGCAGGGTAGGGCAGGCCAGGTTGGAGACTGAGTTCTTAGGGGACAGTGGAGGGCCAAATACTCCTCCTCCTAGCTCTGTTTCCAGTGCAAATTGTTTTATCCCCAAAGATGCTTTCCAGAAGGGTGTGGGAGTTTGGGCCTGAAATGTCAAGGAGAGGTTGAGCCATGGTTGCCCATCCCAAAAATCTGAAACAGGCATCCTTGATGCACTGGAGGATTTGCAAAGAGGGGTCTGCCACAAAGGTGTGGGGAGTTATAGACTCATAGAGTTAGAAGTCAGAAGGTCCATCCAGTCCAACCCCTTTCTGCCATGCAAGAATACACAATCAAAACATTTCCAACAGATGGCCATCCAGTCTCTGTTTAAGAGCCTCCAAAGAAGGAGGAGACTCCACCACACTTCGTTGAGGCAGTAGCATATTCCACTATCGAACTGCTCTTACTGTCAGGAAGTTCTTCCTAACGTTTAGGTGGAATCTCTTTTCCTGGAGTTTGAATCTGGAATTTATGTAGTGAGTTGAGAAATGCCTGAAATAAGGGGAAAAATAAACAATTAAAGAAAACAAGATAGCCCACCAGGAAGAGCCAGACTCCATTCTCCCCTCTCTGAGTGCAAACTGCAAAATTTGAAATCAGTTCACGGCAACTGAAGTAAGATGAGGACAAAGGGAGAAACCATAAAGGGGCAAAAAAGACCAGGCGTTTTAAAAGCAGCAGGGAAACTGGGATGGAACTGAATTAAGAGGGACCTTTCTTGTCAAGTTGGGGCAGTTGGGAAGGGTGCCAATAGTGCTATAACAGTCTAGTGCGAAAAATGGCCTAAACTAACACTAGGACAGAGTACTAAAACATGTCACTAGGATACTAATCTGTTACCATGAACATGACTTAGTCACACTACACTAACTAACTAAAACACAAAAGAACTTTGACCCCCACACACAAACTGCCTGGGGCAAGTTCTGTTAGCTGATCCTTTTTCCCAAGATGGAGATGCCCAAGAACGGACTGGTGTCTTTCTGCATGCAAGGCCGAGCCTCTGCTGTGCTGCTGTGCCAAGTTCCCTGACTGCAGTGGTTGTGGCTCTCTTTCTGTCCTTTGTCTTGCGCTGTTACATCAGTAGTGACCTGTCTTTGATGTGTACCTAGGGAACCCACAGAAAGGAGGGAGGGCGGGAGACACCCTTTTCCACCCCTGCCAGTGCTTGTGGTGCCGAGTTCTCTCCTTTCCTGGCACGGCTGAGCTGGCAGCCTGTTCTGCAGCACCCACACCCAGCGTCACGTGTGCTGCCTCCCAGGTATCCTTTGAAAACTGGTGTGATCACCTTTCTTTCTATTCTGGCCTGTAAGGTGACCAGGATAAATCACTTGCCTCCCTCCTCCCCCTTCCCGCTCACTCACGCAAAGTTTCCAACAGAATGAAAAGTACCTTCTACTCTGATTGGTGCACACCATGAGATTTTCTGCAGCCTCCATTCTTTGTGAAAAGGCCGCAAGTGCCGGGTATTGTGTGTGTGTGTGTTTATTGCAGCTGCTGTGTGCTGTCAAGTCGTTACCAACTAATGGAAATCCAAGGCCAATCTATTGCAGCATTTTCCTGGCACCACGTGTTCAGAAGAGACTTTCCTTTGCCTTCCTCTGAGGCTGAGAGAGTGTGACTTGCCTAAGGTGCATGCAGTGGGCCAAGCCATGGCCAAGCGAGGATTCAAACCCTGGCCTCCAGAGTCGTAGTCCAATACTTAAACAACTATACCATGCAGGTTCTCATGTATGATGGGCAGAGTGTCAATTAGATTTTCTATTGTAAGCACTCAGGTTGGTGTGAGAATGGCGGATCCCTCCAGAGATTAATGGCCTGCAACTTCCAGGATTCCTCAGCACTAGCTATGCTGGTGCAGCCCCACATGTGGAGGGACACACTTGGATTACCTCTGGAGTCTGGAGGAGTCGAGGGCCACCAAAACAGCCTTTGGGCCACATACAGCCCACCCCTCTGCAGGAATAAAAAGGGCTGAGGAGTCAGCTGGCTCCAGTACATTTAGTTTTTGGAAGGACATTTTATTATTAGGGTTTTTTTTAAAGTCGTTTACAAGGAAAAGGCAGATGAGCTCTGCTCTGTTTGGCCTGAGTCACGCATTCAGTTTTGCCAAGGGGTTTAATCTGAGCTAAAGGGGAGCAGATGACACGGCATCACGCGCCACAAAGATTAAACAGCATCCGACATCTAGGACAGCGCCTTCCGCCTCTAAGCCAGGGATGGAGAGCCCTTGCCTTGTTGGTGTGGTTGTTGTCGCTGTGCCCCTTCAAGTCATTTCTGACTTACGGTGACCCTAAGGCAAACCTGTCACGGTGTTTTCTTGGCAAGATTTGTCCAGGTTTTGCCTTTGCCTTCCATGCTGGCTCTCAAACTCCTTTATACACTGCATACATCTAAAGATTTAACATCATAAAAATATACACGAGGAGACCAATATATAAAGTCATTTTTAAAATCTATACTTTTGTTGTTATATGCCTGCAGGTTATTTCCAGCTTTCTAACTTATGGTGACCTTAGGGTGACCCTATCATGGGGGTGGTTTCTTGGCCCAATTTGTTCCGAGGGAGTTTGCCTCTGTCTACCTTTGAGGCTGAGAGTGTGTGATGTTTGTGTGTGTGTGAGAGAGAGAGACACTGAGGGGGAGTGTCATAGCATCTTTTTTTTTGTATATTATTTTTATTCGACATTACTAACATAAAACGGACAGTTTCATAGTGTCTTTGCATAGCATAATTGGAGTGGGGCGTGTGATTTTCTTTGGGTTGTTTTGGCTTCATAGTGACGGTGGAAGATTGGTGAAACAAGGAGAGTCCCAGTCAACCTGGGCAAGGGCCAGGGATTCTGGGAGGTGGAGTCCACAGCATCTGGAAGAGCAAAGATGGAGAAGTGCTGATCTCGTCCATCTTCCTGGAAGGACAGGGGTTGTGATATTAGAGGTTATAAGGTTATCAACTGTAGGAGATAACCTTCCTCTTCCCCTCTCATAGTACTGTGTTCTCCCAATGACATTGGCTGACAGGAGGTTTCTCTGTGCCAAATGGCCAAGAACGTGTGGAACTCCTGGCCACAAGAGGGTGGTGATGATGAAGTTCCTTGATCTATTGCGTGAGTGATTAGACAAATTCTTCAACTATTGATAGGTCTGATCAATAGATGCTAGCTGTGACAGCTAGACAAAACGTCTGTATTCAGAGGTGGTTTACCTGTGAGTACCAGATCCTGTGGACAGACAAGAGAAGGATTTTGTGCCCTGTGTGCCAGGTCTGGCTGGCTGCCAGATTAGGTGGGTCAAAAGGCAAGAAGAGGCAAAGAATGTGCATATTAAGGGCTATGGTCTTTGTGAGCAAAGAACAGGGCTCAGGTTTTGTACTCCAGTTGACAGAGAAGACTTCAGGGCAGGGAGCTCTCCAGATGCTGTTAGACCCTAACAGTGGTTCTCAACCTGTGGGTCCCCAGATGTTTTTGGACTTCAGCTCCCAGAAGCCCCAGCCACTATGGTCAATGTTCAGGGCTTCTGGGAGCTAAAGTCCAAAAACATCTGGGGACCCACAGGTTGAGAACCACTGTGTTAGAGCTTCTCCAGCATTCCTCACCACTGGCTATGTGGGGATGGTGGGAGCTGCAGTCCCTCAGCATCAGGAAGGTTTGGCTGAATCCGTAGCAAAGTCTCATTCTCGCTCAGGGAGGTGAAGCTCTCTACCTGGAAGTAGACTTGGAGCTTGCCTGAGAGAACTCACCTCTTTTGAAAACAGTCTTTGCACACTGGAAAAAAAAAAAAAAGGGTTCTGGGCTAAACTTCTGCTCCATGGGATTTAGGGGGAGAGGAGGTGTGTGCCCGGGGTACGCTGTCAGTGGTGTGAGCTTCCTCTGCCGGTCCAAACTGGTATAGTCCAGACCTCACTCTATTACCGCCTGGGACAACTTGGCACCCTGTCAGTTCCTCATCAAAAGAACTAACTTTATGGGGCTATTACTGTGAAGGACTGTAAAACACTGTCAAGCTTTCATGTGCTTTCCCGGAACCCCTTGAGTAACAGCGTTCAATAAATATGAATTGATGTTATATTTAGATCACCCAGATGTCCCGGGAGCGGCTTTGGAATGTGCAGGACACGGTCTAGAGGAGGCAAAGGAGGACATGCTCAAATTGAAGTATGATAACATGTCAAAGTCAGTCTCTGAGGCCAAAATCCAGTTGCTCATCCCAACTAGAAACAGAGCCAAGGAATCAATGGCCTGGATTCTATGGGTTTCTCTCAACTAGGGCAGACTCATTGAATTAGTTGTGGAATGATGTGTCAACAGGTAGATTGCTGTAGTTATGTGCCTTCAAGTTGTTTCTGACCTATTGTGACCCTACGGCAAACCTATCATGGGGTTTTCTTGGGCTGAGAGTGTGTGATGCATCCAAGGTCATCCAGTGGGTTTCCATGGCTGAGTGGGGAATCGAACCCAGATCCTCCAAAACACTACACCATGCTGGCTCTCTAGGTAAATGCCATCAATTCAATAGTTTTACTCCGGTTGAGACAATTAATGGGAACCGGATCAATGGGAACTTGGAAAGTCAACACTTAAGTTCCATTGTTCAGAGAGTCTATTGCTGTGATTGGATTTAGACCTAATTGAGGAGATTCTGTTGAGGTCACTGGCTTTCGCCTCCGCTTTGGTGCCAGCTGGCTTCTCCAAGACAAACCCAATGAAGATATCCTCAACCATGCATTGTGATCAATGGGCCACTGTAAATATGCTTTGACTTTTGATGAATGTTGTGGGCATTTCCTTTATTTTTTCCATTTTTTTCCTACTGATGCTTTTTTTTCCCCCTTGTAAAATTGAAGAAAGAGAGGGAAATGGAATATTCTCTTTTAGAATGATGCATAAAATGTTTATAAGAAGTTCTTCATATATTTAACTCCCCATTTTTTCCTAAACACTATGTGTCCGTTAAACATTTATGTAAGATTATATACCGTATTTCACATCTTTGAAATAATGTACATTGAAATATTTTTCCTGGTCTTGGTTTCCTTGTCAGCAAACAAAATGCTGTACAAGCACACGATGGCCAAAAAAGAGCTCTTGTTATGGAAATGAATGCATTGTGCCAATTAACACTATTGAGGAATAGAGAGGACAGAGCAATTTTCTTTCTTTTAAAAAATATTTTTTATTTTTTAAAATTAACATAATTCATCAGTGTTAAAAACAACATTCCAGTCAGACTAACCAGGAAAAGGATATAAAAACAATTTAAAAATATTTTTCTTTGTTCTGCAAATGATGATGATTTGTTCTGTTTTTATTTGTTTTAATATATTTGATTCTATTTTATTGCCAGCTGTGATAAACTGGCAAAAACAAAGAGATTCAAGCGCTCCTTACGGCTCCAGACTTTGTGGTTCTATTTGACACAAAAATACAATTGAAAAAAGGAAATTCAATAAGCAATTTTTTTAAAAAAAAAATCTACCTATGATAGCTCAAACTTGATACTTTTAAGTCAAACCGAGTTACACAAAATGCATTTAATGAGTTTCAGTCTGGAAAAAAAATGCTGATAGTAATTTCCCCCCACTTTTTTTCCAAAATGTCCATTTTCTTTTCCTGAAAAATGCAGAGGAGAAGATATCCCGGCTCTTTTCCATGGTTTCATAATTTCTGGATGTTTTACATCCCTGTTTCCAAACAGAGTGAGCCAGAGTGACATAGTGGTTTGGACAACAGAGTTCAAATCCCTGCGTGGCCACTCCCTTGGGCGACCTTGGGTGAGTCACACACTCTCAGTCCCAGACGAAGGCAAAGGCAAACCTCCTCTGAGCAAATCTTGCCAAGATAAACCCCATGATAGGTTCACCTTAAGGTCACTGTAACTCAGAAACCCTGAATAACGAATTTTGCCACTGAGATCCAGGATGGTATACTAGTTCGAGTGTTGGACTAGAATTCTGGAAGACTTGGGTTTGAATCTGCACTCAGCCATGGAAACCCCTGGGTGACCTTGGGCACATCGCTCCTTCCAAGCTTAAAAGAAGGCCATGGTAACCCCCCTCTGAATAATAAATCTGGCCTGGGAGGCAGGGGTCACCCCACTTTTAAAGCCAGTGTTGTGGTGTGAGGGCTGGACTAGGACTTCAGGAGCCCAGGACTCAAATCCTCACTGGGTGTCCTTGGGCAAGTCACACTCTCTCGGCAGCATCAGAAGGAAGGCTGTCGAAAACCTCCTCCGAATCCATTTGGCTAAGAAAATCCCAGGAGAATGATAAGTCAGAGTCAACAAGAAGGCACACAACAGGGACAACAACCCTGTCCCCAGGCAGTCCTTAGGTGGAATCCCTCCAAACCTCCCCCCAAGGCTTTTGGTCGAACTCACAGCCTCTCTCCAGGTATTCTTCATCCTCCCTCTCCCAACATCAGCTGGTGTGGGGAGGCCATGTTTTCCTTCTGTATGCTCAGGAGAAATCTCTTCCTGTCATTAGCACCCAGAGATAAAAGCCAAAACCCCTGGGCTGTTAGCCTAACAAAGGAATGGATAACCAGGCTCTTAAAGGGGACTTTGTTTTTAAAAGAGATAGCCTGATGTGTTTCCAAGTAAAAAGGAGGAAGAGGGGGTGCTTGGTGCTCCTTTAAGAGGAACTGATGGATTTTCGGCACCCAGCTTTTGTGGATTGCAAGATGCACTTCCTCAGATTCACAAGTTGTGAGGGCATTATGGGGGAAGGTAAAGTGAGCGCAAATACGAATTCCACCCCCATCAAAATGAAATTTTCCTTTAATCCTCAAATTTCAAGCACAAAAAGAACTTCAGCTGAGCATTTAGGCATCCAAAGAAAAGGGACAGGCAAACGGATACCAAGGAAACGGTGGCATCTCACTCTCTGGAATGCTCAAAATTGGAGGACTGAAGGAAAAATTCTGGGAGGGGGACAGAATTCTTATTTGGGGAGGCAAAGTCCTCATCCTCCATAGCTACACCTGGATGTGATGCTTTTCTTCCTTAAATTCAGTTTCTCTTCTGGTCCTATGTAGTAAACCTCAAAGCTTGTTGCTTGAAACTATACTGTGATTTTTTTCGGACTTCAGTCCTAATTTTCTTTGAATTGCTTACTTATTCCAATTTCCCTAGCTATAACATAACATTGGAAGCTTACTATCTGGAAGACCATATCATGGTAATACTTTTAGAGGGCTAATCAAAGAGGTATCAAATACCCTGCAAGACTTTCATTCTTTGGAAGGATTTTCCGAGTAGGTGCTATAAAAGCATTTTCCTTCATCTTCCACTCCTATTTCCTTAATTTGGATCGGAGAACTTGATTTAGGGGCAGGCAAGAGGAGACCCAACTGCTTCTTCTATGTACCAGAAGGGCACATATCCTGTTCCCCAGAACTCAAACGTCCCCCCTTCATGATTCTGTTGATTTTTTTTTTTTTTGAGGGGGGACTGGGAAACAATTCAAACAGATCCCATCTGTCAAACTGCCCATTTAGGAGGGAAGGCACATCTGCTTAGATATTAGGGAGCAAGGATCTATTTGATGTGAAAGCTAAGCCTCCATGCACAGAGGAAGTCTACTGTGAAATGCCAAGTCCTGAGGACTGGCAACACGACATGGGTGTCATCTTTGTGTGCCCTGCCTGTCTGCCCCTGGACTACGGCTTCTTTTGGGCATGGACAGTTGGAGTGAGATGTCCCTCTCTGGTCAGTTGCAACCACAGGTGCTCCTAACATGCTTGTGGGCATCTCTACGCGGTTTTGCACTTCCAGCAAAGCCATCAATCCCCAGGCCACAGCCTGCAGGCAGTTGTCTCCTAGGGACAGAAACAGAGGCACACCTCTCCAGGAAACCAGGTGCTTGAGGCTCGCCTTATGCATCCACTGGGATGGGCACTTGTGCATCACCAGAAATGGGAGCACACACCGGCAAAACCATGGCAACCTGTTGGACTAGGTGACCCCTGAGGTGATGCCTTCTCGCAGCGTAAGAAAATAACGTTTCTTTCGCCTGCGGAAAGATTTGCACCCAACCGTCTGCGCCTCAGGCTGCTTTTTCTCCCCTCCTCTTGCACCCCGGGCTGCTGGGAGCTGCAGTCAGGAAAGCGGCAGAAGTGGGCCAAGGCTGTAAGGGCTGGGGAAGAGGTGGGCTGCGAGGCAGGTCCTTTGGCAGACCCCGGGCCCACCAACCCACTCCCCACAGAAGGAGTTAACTCTATTATTGGGGTCGCCCTTTCTTGCCCGGATGGGCAGGCTGCGCGTGGGCGTTCGGCCCGGCTGGTCCGCAAAGGGGACGAGGAGGCACTCTGGACAGGCTCAGAGGCGCGCTGCGGCGCAGACAGGAGGCCGCCGGCCTCGGAGCGTCAGCGCCTCCCCCCTCCCCTCCCCGTCCAGGCGGGCGGCTTAGAGGAGCGCCGTGCGGCTCCGCACGCTCGCCGGCCCCAGGCGGCATCTGGGCGGCCGAGGAGGGAGGCGGAGGCGGAGGCGGAGGCGGGGAGAGCGGGCCGGGGCGGCGCTTCGGGTCCTCGGCTCAACCCGGCTCGGAGGGCCCGCGCCGGCTCCGCCACGTGCGCCAGGCAGCCCGGCCCGGCCCGGCCTCGCTCGCCCCCGCCTGCCGGCCTGCCGTCTGCCTTCCCGGCCCGGGGCTCCCTGCGCAACGCGGGCGCGGAAGCGGCGCCCGGAGGAGGCGTCTGCCCGCGCCCTCTCTCCCGGGCAGGGCCGGGGGCCGGGGGCGCAGGCAGGGGCGCCCCCGGGTCGTCCCTCGTGGCCGGCCGGCGGGCTCGTTTGGCCGGGCCGCTCGGGGATGGAGCGGGGAGCGGCGGAGCCTGCCGGCTCGTAGCCCCCGTCCGCTGGGCGGGTCTCCTCCTCTTGGGGGGCAGGCGAGGCGTCGGTCTCCTCGCTCACCCCAGGGGGAGGAGGCCCATCGAGGCCAAGGAGGAACGCGGCAGGCCCCCCGGGTGGAAAGCCCCCAACACCGGAGGGCCCCTTCGGAAAATTCCCTTTTTGAACGACATCTCCCCTTCTGTCTAGGTAGAGTTCTAGTCCCTTCCGCAAAAGGAACTTTTTCTGCTTTAAGTAGGGTGCGCGCGCGTGGGTGGAAGGGCAGAGAGAAGGGATGCCGATTTGCCCCGCTTCTCGCAAATGGGCGACAAAAGCGGAAAAGTGCGGTTCAGCCGCGGCGGGCGGGGGCGGACCGCGGGAGCAGCGCGTGCGGCGGGGAGAGCCGTGTGGGCCACGATCCTCCGCACGCTCCCAATAAATAAATACAAAGGGGCGCCACGCTCCGAAGGGGGAGGGGGAAGCGCTCCGCACGCGCTCCGAGCCCGCCGCCGCCGCCGCCGCCGCCGCTTCCGTCCGTCCGTCCCTCCGTCCTCCTCCTCCTGGGCTGAGGCTTCCACACCCTCCGGCCGGGGCCAATGGGAGGCGTCGGCGTCGTCACGCGGGAGTCGGGCCCCCGGAGGAGGAGGGCGGCATCGCTTCGCCCCGTGCCCACAAGACGGCGAGGGCGGCGGCGGCGGCGGCGCTGGCGAAGGAGCCCCGAGGTTGCCCACCGACCACCAAGCCCCCGCCCCAGCCGCGCCCCCCGTCAGCCGCCGCTCGCCCGTGGCCGCCTCGCCCCGTCCCGTCCCGTCCCGCCCCGTCCCGTCGCGTCCGGGCGGCGGAGCTGCGCGGCCCCACCATGATCGCCTCGCACTTGCTGGCGTACCTCTTCACCGAGCTCCAACACGACCAGGTCCAGCGGGTGAGTCGGCGCGCGGGCGGGTGGGCGGCCCGGCCAGCTAGCTAGCCGGCCAGGCGACACCCCGTCCAGGGAGAGGGAGAAAGCTCTCCGCCCGTCTCGTCCGGAGGGCGGGCGCTCGCGTGGCGCGCCGGCTGCGGGAAGAGAGGGGAGAGGAGGTGGGTGGACGGACCCTCAAGTCCCAAGCGAGAGGAAGAGCAGGAGGAGGAGGAGGAGGAGGAAGAGAGGGTCCCCTCCGCCGTCGAGGAGGAGGGGATCGGGGCCCTGGCGGTCGGGAGCCGCCTCGCCAGCTGCGACCGTTGGGAAGGCACCAACTCTGGTTCCCAGCAAAGGGACCGTCCCAAGTTCCGACCTGCTGGCTCGTGGGGAAAGGAAGACGATGGGTCCCCCCCGCCATGCCGCGGCCTCCGATGCTGGGCGGCTAATCCCGCCCCGGAGAGAGGGGGCGGGGCTTCGAGGGGGCGCAGACCCCTCCTGCTCCTGGAAGAGGGGCAGGTTGGAGAGGTTTGGGTTGGCCGGAGGACTGGTCTTGTTTTGGGCCTTCCTCCCTCCCCCTGCTGGGAAAAGTCCCCTGTTTGGAGGGCCGCTTCCCGAGTCCGCGAAACACCTGCCCTGCTGGGACAGGTAGGGATGCCGGGCTGCCCTCCCGCCCCAGCAAAGGAGCCTTGGCCAGCTCTGCGAGTGGTGACTGCCTGGGGGGATGCGGGAACTGTAGTTCAAAAAGGGAACTCCGTCCTGGGCTGGTAGGAAGTAAAGGCACTTCTAGTTAAAATAAAAGAGGGGCTTTTCGAAGTCATGCTGAGCATTGTCCAAAATAAAAATAAAAGCACTCTCCCATGCCCTGGGACGAGCTCTCGGGGGATTCTGGGAATTGCACTCTAGAAAAGGGAACTTTTTGACGCTCGATCTTAACAGTCTGGCCCCGGGGAACGTTTCCCAATTTCAGCCGCTGGCTGCCCGGGGAGTCTGGCAGTTGCGCTTTGCGTCTGAACTTTTCCCCAACTCCGCGCGCTCTCTGTCTCTCTCCGGGCGATGCCTGTGATGATGCAGCCGGGGGGGCCCTCCTCGCCTTTTCCGGCCGCGGTGAGTCAGAGCTCGCCCTCTGCCTGCGCTCTGGTGGCCTCCCCTCCCGCCTCCGTTTCTGGGGGGCCGGCGGGGGCGGGAGTTGCTCCCACGTCACGGAGAGGAGCCTCCCGCATTGGCCTTCGCGGCAGGGGTTTCATTTCGACGTCTCTCCCTTTGTCCTGCCAGAGGGGAAGAAAGAGACCCCTCCGTGCCTTGAGAGGGCCGTGGGGAGGGCGGAGGGCCCTCCCCTTTCTCCCCCCAAGCCTGGCCCCTCCCCCTCCCTCGGGGAGGTCCCCTTACCAAGAATGCCTGACACCCCCCCCCCCAGTGCGCCATTCCGGCTCCTCTCTCCGCCCGCTGCCTCTTTAAAGAAGTTAGGCAACGTGGGTGATGGAGCTCAGGACCCGAGGACACCCGGAATCCCCATGCTTTGCCCCTCTTGAAGGCCATGCCCCCCTTAAAGACCCCCTTTTTCTGTGACATGAAGGGTCGCAGACACACACTGGCGGGTGAACTTCGCAATTCCATTTAAGGTTTTCCCGGCGTCCGCCAAGACACGTGTTTAAAAAACTGCCTTAAAAATCCTTGCGCGCCTGGGAGTGACCCAGCTTCTGAGCTTGAGAAAGTTCCTTTTTGGGGGGCGCATGATTCCCACAGTGCCCCTGCCAGCGGCTTCCCCGAAAAGGAGCTTTCCCAAGCTTTTGTGCCCACCGCATGCATGAGGAACAACGAGGCAAAGATCATTACTTTCTAACTGGAATTTGTATTTCTTTGCGTTGAAAGAAGGCCGAGATGAATTGCACACATGGATGGGAACACGATGCATTTTTTCCTCCCACGTTTCTGTCCCTATTGCTGTAGCTCCTAATGTCGAGTTGTGTTGCCTTGATTAATTGTTGCTCCTGTCTCTGCTCTGTCCTGGAATCTGTGGAGAGGAAGGAGGGTTTAGGGTTTTTTTTTAAACAAATAAATACCGGCTTCGGTCTGCCCTGAGATGCAGTTTTCAGCAGGCAGCCTCAGTGGCAGGGGAGACCGAATTGTGTCTGGTGTGTGTCTAGTTTCTTTCAGCCACCACCAGTAACTGCAGCTGGCATTCACACACAACCCTGTAACACCTCAAGGATGACATCAAATGCAAGGAATGTGGTTAAGTTTTGGTTTTGGAAAGGTCTCTCCATTCTCCTCCGTGTCACAAAAACATACAGATAAAATCATTCTAAAACTATTTAGAACAGGGAGAACGGCCAGAGTATGAGGGCATCATTGCCTCCCCCAGGACTTTGAAGGGGTCCTTCACCCTGATTTTTTTTTTTTTGGCCAGTTTTTGGCCCAAATGCCCCCAGTGCCCCCTACAGGTGGCTGTTGTTGCTGCGGTTGTCAGTCTTCAAGTCCTTTCTGACTGGTGACAGTTGGACCTGTCTGGAGTTTTTCTTGGAAAGATTTATCCAGAAGGGGATTTGCCATTGCCTTCCTCTGAGGCTGAGAGAGTGTGATTTGCCCACAGTTCCCTCAGTGGGTTTCCTTGGCCTAATGAGGATTCCAGCTCTAGTTTCTCACAGTCCTTGTCTAGCATTCAGACAACTATACCACTCTGTCTCTCATAGAATGCCTGGAAGGAATTTCACCCCATTTTCAGCTCCTTCCCAGACTGTTTTAGGTCCAGGAATGTCCTTTTGTCAATTTCCAGGTTACTTCCTGTTTAATTCCCCCCACCATCCTTTTTCAGATTATTTGACAGATGGTGAAGGGGTCTTGAGGCAGCATCTCTGAAACCCAGGCCTCCTTGTTTTGTTGCGGCTGTGACCTTCCTGACAGCCTCTTGAGAAATGAAGAGGTTTTCTTTTCCAAAGAAAGCATGCTGTCACATCCTGTAGTTCTAAACTGATTTTAAACATTTTTAGTTGTACATTTTGTGCTGTTTTTAGGGTTGATAATTGTTTAATCCCATTTGACGTTGCTTCCTCCCTCCCCTTTTTCTAGCTACCTTGGGCTTATTGTAAACTGTGCCAAGTCCTAGTTTGGGGAAAAGGTGGGCTATAAACAAAAAATGATGATACAGATACAGATACAGATACAGCTGATGTTCATGCAAGCATATTGGGGTCTGTGGGTTTCCTAGGATTGCTAACTTTTTGCATTACCAAGGTTTCTAGTCCAAGTATTGGGAACTGCAGCATGTTTGAGGGGGTGTTTTTTCTCTCTCTCTCTGAGACAGAAATTGCTGCAGCGACTTCCAACAGGGGAGAAGCAAAACCAGAAGTGACCAGATGTCTGTTTTTGCAAAACAGGCATTTTTAAAAATGTTAAGCAATGCAGGGCAGCTGTGGAACATATGAAAAAGGCGAGTTGCCACACTTCAAGCCCCAACCCCTTTTCTAGATCCCAGAGAGATCTGAAAGCAAGGCTGGCTGGATGTGCTCAAGATCTGCCTCTCGACCTCACTGCTCAGTGCACAGAGATCCATGTGTTTGCACTGAGAGGGAGGTAGGGGTTGCAAATGGTCGAAACAGTTCATGATGTCCTGATGGAAGTGTTTTGGCCTTCCGGTGCATGGACACATGGGACGTATGTGCAGAAGATGGCAGGCAAGGGTGAGGAGAGGAAGCAGCTGCCCTCAGTGGCAGCAACCATCACAAACCGAGTGGCTTTGGCTTGCTGGCCGGGCTCCTGTCCAGATGGGAGACAGGCCCACACAGGTGCACACAACACACACACACAGTGTTACCTTCTTTCTTGGAAGGCAGCAGAGAAATTGAATCCCTCTGGCCCAAGGTCATGCAGCAAAAATGCAACACCTGAGCTTGCTTTTAGTCTTTGAACCTCTGAACTTCTACGGGAATCATCCTTTCTTTATTCTCCTGCTCCTTGCTCCCAATCCCAGTTGTGCTGGGTTGAATGTTTTAGCTTTTCCAGCTGTTTCAAAGAGTCATCCAAGAGTTGGGGAAAGGAAGAACAGCCTTTTCTCTTTTGAACCTAGGTCAGGCTTTTTATTGGCAAAAGGTCAGGGTTAAGTTAGGACAGGTATGCTGGGAGTTCACGTAGGAAAAATCTCCATTCTGCAGGGCAGGAGAAAGCTCTGTCCCACATTTCTAGGGCTTAGCCTGGCATCTGACTCGTAACATTTATGCTGGAGATCCAAGGTCACCCTTCTTGGATACTGTTTACTCTCTTTCTAGGTTTGTAGAGAGTTGGAGGGGGGATGACACCAAAGGCATGAACACATGGGCTTAACACTGATGGAGGAAGACCAGATTATCTTGCCCAAGTTACTTTTAACCAGCTTTCAAGAAAGCATTTCTGCAATTTTGACTTATTTCAGACCTTTGCTTTGAGATTCTGCTTTCTCTTTCTTTTTGCTACTCATATAGTTTCTCTGTGTGTATACTTCTGCAAAACGGAAACATTACCCTAGTTCTAACTTCTGTCTAAGCAGAAACTTAATGGCAAATATAGCAGCACTGCATTTTTTGAGTTTACCTCATGGAGGCATATCTTGGGTTCTGTCCTTGGGTTGAAAAAATAGCAAATAAAAAGGGAGAGGTCACATGATCTCAGTCTCTTGCAGAGAAAGTCACTGGAAAAAGCACTTGTGTTGTTGCCCCAAAGGTTGGCTGCCGTATATTAGAGAGAAACTTAACAGCTGTGGGACCTTTGTAGAAGTACGAAGGTTAAAAGAAGGAATTGAAAAGACTATGCTGAATCCTCAAACATCATCGCAGAAATACTTCCTTAAAGAAAGGAACTGGACAGGTCCTGAATTTTCCTCTGCATCAGTACCATTCAGGAGAGAGATGGGAGCTGTTAAGTTTTTGGACCAGCACGCTCAGCATCTCTGGCCATGCTGCTGTGGCATTCTGGGAGTTATAGTCTAAAACCCTGATGTTTCCCATCTCCTGTTCTGAGAGGGTTGATTAGGGCAGAGGTGGGAATCATGCATCCTTCCAGATGTTGAGCTGCAGCAGTCAGAGGCCATTTCTGCACTACCCTGTTACAGTGCTATTATTCCACTTTCAACATCCTGTGGAATTCTGGGATTTGTAGTTTCCTGAGGCCAAGGAGCTCTCTGGCTGAGAATTCTAAAGCCCCCTCTCTACACTGCAAACCCCAAGATTCCATAGGAAGTTGAAAGTGGAATAATAGCACTAGAACAAGGCAGTGCGGAAATAGCCAGAGTCCTTCACCATTGGCTGTGCTTACTTAAAGCTTGCTGGCAGTCCAGTCCAGCAATATTTGGAGGGTTGTATAATACCCACAGTTCCTTTAATGCTACAAATGAACAGGTTTGCCTTGGTCATTCAGTGTTTCTAGCTTGGAAAATGATTCCTCATTGGAGCTAACTAGCACAGCTTTTTTCCCCCTGTAAGGCTAGGTTGTGGCTTTGTTAAAGGAAGGCCAGTGTGGATCAGTGGCTATAGCACTGGAGTAGGATTTGAGTTCATCCACTATTGCTCAGCCTATTCCACCTCACAGAGGTGTTACAGGGATAACATGAAGACTAGAAAAACCTTGTTCAGCTTCCCAGAGTTCTTACTCCATTGAGAAAGAGTGATAGGGTAGACATATTTTCAAGGAGCCCCAGATTCAGTGGTCCAAGCTTTTCAGAAGAAGATAAATTTGAGTTTGTTCTTGGCAACAACTGCTTCCCAAAATGAAACATGGATGACCTCATAACTCTACCATTTGCTTTAGGATCCACTGTTTCATAAGGGCTATTATGCCTGGAGAGAAAAAACAGGAGAGTGGCCCAAGGAGTCCCATGTGCTGGTGAGACTTGGGCCCTGGAAATGGCAAGGTCTCAGGGTCAGATGCAAATAAAATCGATATAAGCAGAGATTAAAACAATATTACGCAATAAATATAATGGAAATACATTAAAGCGTATTAAACACATCAAAAGTTAAAAGCAGGTTAATGGGGATAAATGCAGTTTCAAACCATGTGCATAAAGGTTTTGGAATGAATAGAGCTGGGCCCCATATGCACCTGAGATGTGTATTTCCCAGGCCACAGAGATCTGAAGCAGTGGACTGTTAACTCACAAGAGCTCGTGCTAAAATAAACCAGTCTTAAAGGTGCCACCAGACTTTCTTCCTTCCCCCCTTTGTACAGACCCACACCGCTGTCTCTCTGGAAATTGCTTGGGGTGTGCATACCCTGGCTCCCATATTGCATCTATTGTGTATTTGCATGCATGGGCGGCATTTGCACTGTAGAGCCCTTATGGTGCAGGCTGGGAGCTGGAAGATCCTCCCCTGCACACACACTCCTTTTGTGGTTTGCACCTCCAGCTTCATTTGCACATGAGATGTGGGTGGGAGGCAGACATGGTCAGGAATTCCTTGGCGTCTGGGACTGGCCGGGAGCAGTAATTCTTCCTTTGTCTCCGATTGCCCTCCTGTAACATGGGAGGAAAGGGTCATATTGCAAGGAGAAATGTTTTAAGTTTACCCAAATTTTTGTGTAAACTGAAAGCAGATAAATCTTCACTGTTCCATGATGTTTCAACAGCTTCTTTCTCGCTGCTTTGGAACATGTGGAAAAATCTATTTATCTTTGGGACAAATCTGGTAAATTCAGAATGCAAACTCTTTCCTCTCCCTTCTGCACTAAATGTGACCGTTTGTTTTGTTCAAACTACCTTCTTTCAAACCTTTCAGTAATCTTTCAGCAATCAAAGCTTATTTTTTTAGAAAAAGACAATAATCTTGGATTCTCAAAATTCAAATACTGCATGTTAGAATCCAGAAGTATCTAGTACTATGAAAAACAGGCAAAGCTCTCTTGTCCTTTCAGTGTGGCTAATGACTGCCAGTCATGTTCCATACTTGCTTCCAAAGAGTTCTGCCTTGTGCAGAGATAGAACATTGCCAGGAATCCTGAAGCTTTGTGCTGGGGGTAGTGGAATATTCTCCAAAATTTCTGCCACCTTTTGGGTTTTTTTGCATCTCTGTTTGCCTTAGAATCAGAGCTCTTTGTGAACTGTGTGACCTTGGGATCCCCACGTTCAGACCTGCAGGGACATTAAATAAGTCACGTGGCCTTTCTGTCATCTCTGCTTGATTCAACTGTAATCAACAGATTGTGTGTGTTTTTTGTTTAAATTACTACTTTGCAGCCATAAAGAAGAAGGAACTCTGGGAATCTTCCCCCCCCCCAAGTTAACACGTGAATCTGACTCACAGACATTTGTGCTGATTCACGTATTATGAGTTGAGTGTCATAAACAGATGTAATTTGGGGTGGCGAAACTGCAGAGGAAAGTGAACAGGAAAAGCTGTCTAGGCTTATAATTTCTAGTAATCCAAGGGGATAGTCAGGGTTCGTGTTACTGACCTGTTCTCAAATTAAACTGCTGCAGCCAGGTGCATTGGCTAGCGTCCTGGTGGTGATGACTTTGTAGCATGTATCTTGTTTGGGTGTTACACAAGGGTCATTTCCAAATTGCGGCTGCGCCAGGAGAGTTTTACCGGGGTAATTAACCATTGCGCAAGCAATTGTGCTGCTCGGCTCATTGAATCAGTGCGTCCATGTGCTCACTTGGGCGGCTGCAGCATGGGAGTGTGCCTCAATGTCATGTCATCTGCATGACTGACTTTGCAAGAATTTAGCCTGCCTTATAATCGTGGGCGGAGGGGTGAACTTTCTCTCAGCCCCACCGCCCTTGCAGGCCTGTGTGGTGAGGATGTGGAAAGCAGGGACTTCTTGGTGTCTGGAATTCCCTCCCACAAGAGGCTCAGTTGGAACTTGGCCCCTTCTCTGCTCTCTTTTCACCAGCAGGCAAAGACATTCAGAGAAGAAGGCCCTGACAACTCACTAAGCAATTGCTTCCATTTCTGAACCACAAATTCTGTCTAATACTCAATTGAAATCGACCACTCTGTAACTTAAACCATTAGACCTGGTCCTATGGTCTGGAGAAGCAGAGAACAAGGCTTCCCCCTCCTCTCTGGAGGAGCCCTTGAGATATTTAAAGAGGGCCATCATGTCAGACTTCAGTCTTCTCTTCACCAGGCTGAACATGCCCAATTGCTCCTTCATACTCTCTTCATAGGTTTTCTTTTCCATGCCTCTTGTCATTCTTCTCTGCCTTTCTCTGAACCTGCTCCAACTTGTGCCCAGAACTGAATGCAGGACTCCAAGTGAGACTGACCCAACTCAGAATAAAATGGGATAAATACTTCCCTTGTTTTGGAAACTAAAGTTATCCCCAACCTATTCCTCTGACAGATTTCCCGGAGCCTACGGCCCTTGCTTGGTAGACCTGAAGGGCATGAGTGGGCACCAGAAGCTGAGGAGAAACCAGTCCAGCTGGAAATTGACTCCTCTGTGCCTGCTGAAAGGGCCTGGATTGCACCTCCAGCTTCATTTCACTTCAGAAGCCTGCTTTCCATGTCCTCACCACACAGGCCTGCAAGGGCGGTGAGGCTGAGAGAAAGTTCACCCTTCCGCCCAAGATTATAAGGCAGGCTAAATTCTTGCAAAGTCAAATGTACTTCATTCTCCGAGTCCTCAATGGCCTAATCCTCCATAATACTCGGCTTCTTGGACTCTTGGAGGAGTACAATGCATGCTGAAGGTCTTTTGTGCCCTGCTTTAGAGGTTGCTCCGTGCTTCCCAAGATTGATTAAACACTGGTGGTGCGTCAGGTGCACGGTGCCTTGGCAACCCCTGTGATCTCTCGTGTGTCAGAACACCTGCAAGAGAGTCTTGAAACTGGAATTCAGTGTTCAGGTTCGCCACACTGGTACAATGAAACCACAGTTCTTGGGCAGGTTTTTAGTAGACGCAGCTGACCTGCCACTCCGGGCAGGCTTTGAGAGCAGCTCTTTTGAAAACTGCTTTTTGAGCTGTTTTGTTTTTCATGTGAGAGGCAGTGCTGGACTAGAGTTTGAATCCCTGCTCAGCTGTGAAAAACCACAGCTTTTGGGCAAATTGCACTCTCTCAGCCTCAAAGACAACCCCTTCTGAACAAATGTTCCAAGAAAGCCCCATGATAGGTTTGCTTCCGAGTCACCATCAGTTGGAAACAACTTGAAGGCATACAGGAACAATAACCATCATGTGGGAGATGGAGTGCTCTTGTTTTCTTATGCTCTAGAAGGAAGGACATGAAGCAGTGAGTTCAAATGATGCCAAAGGAGGCTTAACTAAACATTTGGAAGAACTTCCTGAAGGGAAGACATGTGCGACCTTGGAATGGGCTACCTGAGAATAGTGATGGACACCCACCCCCTCTTTTGGAGGCTTTTAAACAGAGCTTGAATGGCCATCTGTCAGGGATGCTGTAGGTGTGAATTTTCTGCACTGGTAGAGGGTCAGACTAGATGGTGGTTGGAGATCCCTTCGAGTTATACTCCACAGACTTGTCTGGGATTAGGATTGCATCAGAAATCTGCTTTGGCTGCATTTGAGAAAGCCTGCAAGTAGCGTACCACTTGTTTTGCAATGTGTCTTCGTGCCTTTCCTATGAGTATTCCTCCAGCTTTCTAACTGCTCATTCTTGCGTAAGCAAACTTTTTTTGAGTTTGCTCCGTCAATCTGAGATGTCCGTGAGAGGAGAAGCACAAAGTTAACAAGGAGCTGGTTGTTCATCTTTGCTGTTTGAAAGCTGAGCAAAATCCCTGAGCTTTACATGTGATTTCCGTGTCTTTAATGTGGGCGTTTCCTACATCTTCAGTGCCAGCAAACAACCATATGGGCAGGAATGTGTGTGTGTGTGTGTGTGTTACGTGTACCTTCAAGTTGCCTGTCAGCTTATGGCAACGTAGAATACCTTTCAAGAAAACACTAAGATGCATTGCCTTTTCCTTGATGGGGGAATTAGGAAGATGGGAAATGCTCCAGAGAGTTAATTAACACGTGTCAGATTCTCCATTCTTATGCAATTTGTCAGACTGGGTGGAGCAACTCCAGGAAATAGTCTCTCTTGCCACAGGCACATCCTCTTCTTCCTCTGTATTGCCACATGATTGTGAAAGCTAGCCAGAACCATTTAAAGGGCTCCGGTGGATACTTGTTCCTAGAGCTTGGCTCAAATGCTTTAAAAAGTAAGGTGTTGTCCCCATATGTGAAATTTTCATTCAACAGAATGAGGTCCTGGGGCTACTGTTGTGTCTCTGCCTTTTGAAGTAGATTGCAGCCCCCTCCTGTGCTCATTACCATAAAAATACCCTTCCTCCCCTCCCCAGAATTTTATTCACCCCACTCTGTCCTTTTGTGTCTCCCTGTGGCTTGCTCCTTAGACCAGGAGACTGGAGGCAAGGCAGGCCCAGAACCCAGGCCAGACAGAAAGGCTCCCCACATCCTTCCCCAAGCAAGCTTCTCTAGGCAAGAAGCCTATAGTGAAAGAGCAGAACTTGTGAGGTTCTCCAACCCTTGCCTCCCCCCGCCCCACAAGTGCTTCTTTGCTAGGGGAACCTTCCCTCCCAGCAGCTCCAATCAGCCATATAAAATCCCACCTCTGGTCTTCCTCCTTCTCTGCCGGCTGCTGCCTGCCCAGCTAAGGACAGCTCACTGTCCAATTTCTCAGCACCACAAACCCACTCCTGATGCCCCCCTTACGTACCCAAGGAAGGAGATGGGCAAGAGAGAGAAAGTCTAGGGCCATCAAGCCAATCCACCCCCTTCCCCTCTCCCTTTCCTGACCTGGTTTGGGTCCTGGGTGCCCATTCCCCCCACCCTGCCTCAGTCTCCTTCCCGTAGACACACACGCTCATTTTGATGTTTAGGATTTTTCCACTTTTGCAGGGATCCTGAGCCCCTAACCCTGACAAATGTGGAGGGCTGGCTATAGTCAGAGCAGACTGCATGGGGCTGGATGGCCCATTGGCCTGATCCTGTGTAAGGCAGAGCCAAATCTTCCTGAAGGTGACCCATCTTCCTTCCTCCCATGAGGGTCAGGTCTGTACTCAGCGCCTCACCATATGTTAGGAGGCGTTAATGAGCCTGATTGCAAGTATAGATTGATTTCCATCTCTGAGGGTGTGTAAACTCGACCTGTGCCTTGTGGCAGTTTCTCAGCATTGCCTTGTGTGTGTTTAAGTTGACAGCTCAGGGATTTTCCCAGGTACAATGATTTCCTTCCTGAAAGCTAGCCGGGAAACTTGGCCCTGAGTAACTCATTTGCAGAAGCATCAGCCTCCCTTCTTGGGGGGATATTTATTTATTTATTTATTTATTTGCTTGCTTATTTATTTATTTATTTATACACCACCTTTCTCCCGCTGTGGCATTTGCTCTCCTGGCTCCCGTACATTAATTAATACATTAATTCCTGCGTTGTGGGATGGGACAGACACATTGTGGCCCCTTTCATCTCTAAGAATCTATGATTCTATGAATTGTGGGTCTGTGGGATCGTCCTTCTCCTTGAACAGCAGTCAACCCATCTATGTGCCTTCCCCAGTTATCTCTATAGCACCCCATTCCCGTAACATCCTTTCGCCAAGTGTTTCTTGCTTTCACTTTCCAGCCTTTACTGCTCCTCCCCATTCGTCAAATGCAAAGTAACAGTGATATACCTTGCATCAGCAATTAGCAGTTGGTTTGATATGGGATACATCGTAGCCTTCACTATTGTTAAATACATTCTAGCCAGTTTGCAAAGAATAGATGTTTGAATACACTCTCAGCCTATTGGTACCTTATTTTATTATTCCCCTCTCTTTTCCACCCATTACAATGGCAGGGATGCTTTGCAACCTGATAGTTTCCATCCTGGAACAATGTAATTGTGCTGGAACAATGTAACTACCACTATACCGCTCAAATTTCCCCCCAAATACTGGAACCCCATAGTCTGGGGGGGCCAGGGGCACGCTTCTTGCAGTGGCTTCTCTACCCAGAACGTGCCCCCCAGTGCCCCAAAGGATTCTGGGATAGTTAGCTTGAGAATATTCTATCCTCTTCCTCACCACAAAATGGCAGCTACTGTACGGTGGGTTGAGATTAATCTCATTCAAGTTTCTGCTACAGTCATGGGCAACCTTGTTATCCCAACCTTTAGACATCTGCAAGCCCTCCATGGATTTTACAAGCCCAGTACCTTAATGCTGGTTTCTAGCAGTAGGGCAAAAATCAATCAACTGATGGAGTAATGAATCAATTAGAACATGGACTGCTGTTTGTGGTCCTCTCCTGTTGTTGTTGTTAATGGCATTATTTATTTATTATTTATTGATTGTATTTGTACACCGCCTTTCTCCCAGACTTGGGACCCAAGGCAGCTTCCAACAATAACTACATATTAAAACACATTAAAAAATTAAACACATTAAAAACATTAAAAGAATATAAAATCATAAAAACACTTAAAATGATATTCCAGTTACAACTGTCAGGTCAATTTTGACTTATGGCTGCCCTATGAATGAGAGATCTCCAAGTCTCCCCCGTTATCCGCAGCCCAGGTCTTGCAAACTCAGGGTAGAGTCTGTGTGGGCTGTGTGGCTGGAAGCCATTTCTGACTTATGGTGACCCTAAGGTGACCTATGGTGACTTATGGTGACCCTCTCAAGGGTTTTCTGGGGCTGAGAGTGTGTGATGTGCCCAAGGTCGCCCAGTGGGTTTCCATGGCCAAATGGGGAATTGAACGCTGCTCAAACCACTACACTAGGCTGGGTCTCTGGGTGGATTCTACCCCTCTGTGCTGTGTGCTTCTTCTTTTCCAACATCCTCCCCACATTGTCAAGGATTACCTCCTTCTCTAATGAGTCCTGTCTCATCCTATTACCTCAGATTTCTCCACGATTATCACGTTCTGCTTCCCATTCTTTTGATCCAGGTTGCTTGCGTCTCACAAAATCAGGGCCGTTATGTGCACCGGAAGGAGGAGATGATGTTCAGTGTTCTCTCCGGTTGCTAATTCTGAAAATGAAACCAAGCACACCAGCTAACGGAAAGACACTTTTCTGACACAGATGGCGTAGGGGGTCACCAGTAATTAGTAGCTTGGTGTGGTCATTAATCTGGGTAGACATGGGTGGCCCCTTCCTTGTGCCAGCTCCCTGGGGTTCTTTAGAAGTCTGTAATTTCTCTCAATTGCATTTTAATTTAGCAAAAGTTGGGTAATTAAATGACCCTCTCCATAGATTGCAAAGCAACAGTCCCTCAGCTTCAGCTGTACAACTGAGGAGGCTAATGAGCCAATCTTGGCTGGAACAAACCTTGGCCAAAATTCAACTAAGAAAAGATTCGGGGGAAGGATACTTTTTGTTTGGGCCCCATGGGGTTCTTTTACTTTTCTGAACCTTAGAAAAGTCTCTGGCCATTTCTGCACTCGAGTGGGAAAAGTGGGATAACAGCGCTATAACACTGGAGTGTGGAAATGGCCTCTGTCTGACAAATTGGTGGTAATCATCTCTCAACGATGGTGTTGAAGTTGATTTAGTGACACTGCGTAGTTCTCTGATATCAGGACATGAGTTCAGATTGTACCTCTGCCATGGCCTTAGCCAAAAGATCTCCACCACAGTTTTGTTTTGCCTGTTTATTAAACTTCTCTCATTAAGCTTTGTAATTTGTTAATCAGTTAGTTGGCTTCAGTTAATAAGTTTCTGTTGTTAAAGCTTATAATTGTGTGAGCGTTGTGAGAAAACTAACACAAACACTAAGACAATAAATGACAATAATAGCTCTACTTTCCTAGACTATTGTTGATTCTATTAAAGGATAACAACTTTTCTAACTATTTATTATCATTGCGGTGTTTCCACTGCCACTTTTCCCCAAAACACGTTGTCAAGTCCAACTATAATAATGCAATACTTTTCTTTTCTTGCTAAAGCTTGTTAATAATTCTCAGTCTTTGATGAAAGTGGCCCCCTGGGCCAGATTTCTTTGCATTCCTGTGAGGCTGAGAGAGCATGTCTTTCCTGCCCTACACTGTTATAGTGCTGTTGTTCCACTTCCAACGTCCTGTGGAATTCTGGGGTTTGTAGTTTACTGAGACCATTCTGGCTGAGAAGTCTAAAGGCCTCTCCCTAAACTGAAAATCCCAGGATTCTTCAGGATGGTGAAAGTGGAATAGTAGCCCTATAATGGTGTAGGGTGGAAATGGCCTATGACTGGCCCAATGTCATCCAGGGGGCTGCCATGGTGGAGTGGGGACGTGAACCTTTTGGTCTCCCAAAATCCTAGTCCAGCATACAAATCACTATGCTTCTCTAGTCTGTGATCAAGGCTTTTGTATGACCTCTGTGTCCCAGGATATCACACGCACAAAGAAAACCCCCACAAGGCTTCTCACTGACACACGCTTTGGATTCCTAAGTGGTTAAGAGACGCTCTGCCTTGTTTTCCAGAGGCAAGACTGGCCTCCCTGCCAGACTAAGGGATTTAGATTCTGATCAAGCAGGCAGCTAGGAACAGGTTTTGTCGTTTCTGAGGTCGGCTTGGCAAGACCACAGCGTGCCCAGTGGCAGACCAGTAGTCGACGCCAGTCCTTCTGTGGCCAGACTGGGCCTGCCTGACCAGATTCTTCTCGAATTTGGGGAATGTGGTGGTGTATTTCAGCTGAGATATTTTACTATGGGCAGGGATGGCCAGACTGGCACATGCCCAATGGCTTCAGGGCCTGCTTTGGCTTCGTTTCATTTACCAGCCTGAATCTGACTCTCAGACTTGGTCATTGGCATGGGGTGGGTAAAGGGAGGCCCCGGGCCCCAAGTGGGCCCCAAGGCTGCTTTTGTCACTTTCAGCCTCTTTTCTGGTTGCCTGAAAGGCAGGCAAGCAATAAGGAAAGGAAAGGAAAGGAAAGGAAAGGAAAGGAAAGGAAAGGAAAGGAAAGGAAAGGAAAAAAGAAAGAAAGGGAGCGGAAAACACCCAACAAAGATGAATTACTTTTTCCAGGAGAAATCATTAGACTTTTAAATAAGCCCCTGCTGGTACTGTTTAACATTTTTTTTAAAACCCTCATTTTTTTTCCAAAATTAGAAATGAATGCCTGGAGAAATGAATGTCTGGTTGAGGCGAGGGGCAGTCCGTGCAACCTAGGGAGGGAGCTGGTGCAAAAAATCAGCCCCTGGATCCACCGGAGTTGTCCATCCCTGTGTTGCCACCATAGTCAAAGCCTTAATTGCCAGCGAGGTGTAGTGGTTTGAGCATTGGATCACAGTTCTGGAGATGAGATTTCAAACCCTTGCTTGGTCATAGAAATCCACGGAGTGACCTTGAGTGAGTCACACTCTCTCAGCCTCAGAAGAAGGCAAAAGCTAACCCCCTCTGAT
Source organism: Iguana delicatissima (assembly GCA_948472985.1). Taxonomy (NCBI): domain Eukaryota; kingdom Metazoa; phylum Chordata; class Lepidosauria; order Squamata; family Iguanidae; genus Iguana; species Iguana delicatissima. Next base: position 246,841 of record CAOKZL010000608.1, on the reverse strand, counting down.
CTTGCTAAAAAAACAAACAACAACCCCAAACCTGATAGGATACCCTTAAGTCAGAAACAACTTGATGGCATACAGCAGCAACAAAAATTTCTATGTTTACTGTTTTTCTTTTTAATTGTATGATATGATTTTTTAGCTGTATCTGTTTTAAGTTTTGCAAATCACCTTGAGTCCTGGACCGAGAAGAAGGTGAAATTTAACTAAAACAGCAAGAACCCCACTGCTGTGATATTTTGCTAAAAACGCGTATGGCGGAGGGACCCTTGCCTTGTGCCTCAGTGCCGAAGGTGGGGCTTGTATGCTGGACCCTTGAATGTTTGCTCCTCTTGTTTGGTGTTTCTTCCAAATGTTCATTTTTTCCCCTCTTTCCCCAGATCGACAAGTACCTCTACCACATGCGGCTGTCAGATGAAACCCTGCAAGAGATCTCAGGTCGGTTCCGGAAAGAGATGGAGAAAGGCCTTATGGCTGACACCAACCCAACAGCCTCATTGAAAATGTTGCCCACATTTGTGAGGTCTACCCCTGATGGAACAGGTAAAGTACTCAGAAAAGCATAAGAGAAAAAGAAGCTAAAGCTCACCTCTAAATTATCTGATCTGGTAAAAAGTGAGTCTGTCTCTGAGCATACAGAGAATGTTTTTCCTCTGTGTGAATCAGCAGCAACACTTCTGTGTAAGTGCTGGTCAGTTTTTGATTTAGTATTTATTAGCTTTAACACAAGATACAAATCAAGCTTATTTCTGACTTATGGCAACCCTAAGGCAAGCCTATCATGGTTTTTTTTGTGGGGCTGAGAGTGTGTGACCCAGCCAGCGTCACCCACTGGTGCCAAAAAGCATAAATCAGTGGTTCTCAACCTGTGGGTCCCCAGATGTTTGTGGACTTCAGCTTCCAGAAGCCCTGAGGATTGACTATAGTGGCTAGGGCTTCTGGGAGGTGAAGTCCACGAACATCTGGGGACCCACAGGTTGAGAACCACTGGCATAAATGGTCAGAAGTCCAATTCTGCAACAAAACCCATCACCCAGCCAGCGTAACCAAAAGTGAGGCTTGGAGTTTCAGTTCAAAAACATCTAGGGGTGTGCATGACTTCCATCCTTGCTATACTACCTTGAACTGTTTTGTTTTGCAGCTGTATGTTATAGTTGTGGCTGGCTGGATTAAATAACTTACACTCTCTCTCTCCCTCTTTTTTCCCCATTGCAGAAGAAGGAGACTTCTTGGCCTTGGATCTGGGTGGAACAAACTTCCGGGTGTTAAGAGTCAAGGTTGCTGATAATGGCAGCAAGAAAGTAGAGATGGAAAACCAGATCTATGCAATTCCAGAAGATCTGATGAGAGGAAGTGGTGCGCAGGTGAGCTGGATTATGTGTTATATGTCTTCAAGTCAACCTTAAAATTTGGATTAAAGTCCAGACTGGATTCACTGCTTTGCTGTAGTTCTGAACTCAGGAAGACCATTGAGATGTGCTGTAAGTACCTGATTTCTCCCATCACTGTCCCCAGGGAGCTTTCCTAACCACATGTCTGTTGCTTTTCACCCTTCAGCTCTTTGACCACATTGCTGAATGTTTGGCCAACTTCCTGGACAAGCTGCAAATAAAAGACCAAAAGCTTCCTCTGGGCTTCACCTTCTCCTTCCCTTGCTACCAGACCAAACTGGATGAGGTCAGTGAATTTCCTGCCCCTCTGAGTTTGATCTAGACCAGGCTTTTGGAAAGACGGTAGGAGCTGAAAGCTCTTGAAACTTTGGGAATTTCCTAATTCAAATGTAGGCTCCTTGCATTAGTGGGGTGGTGCATCTTCTCTAGGTCTCAGTTGGAATTTAAAGGGAGCTGTCCAAGGTACTGATCCCTATCTCCCAAATAACTTCAAGAGTTTGGATATCTCCTTTAAAGTTCAGACTTAAAACACAGAGCTGGTTCATGAACTTTCTGACCTGTATGCCAGTCAGGCCCCTGGTGTCAGCCGGCTTTTGAAATGCACCTGTTTTGGGGCCCTCAATGACAGCACAGATACAATAATTTCTGCCTGCTTCATAGGGATGTTAAAAGGGTTACTGGAGCAGTATATCAGAGATGCTTTGAGCAGTTATGATATTCCCAGATGTTCCCAATATGAAAGGCAGAGATCTGGGAGCCTGGCAGTTCTAAGTAGTCATTCAGTGAGGAGGCACAGCTGATGGGGAGCAGGGAGAAGACAGTGGCTGGGTGTTGTGGTAGGTACTAAGAGAGGAAAAACGGAAATGAAAAGAATATGCAAATCTTGTAGGCTATGGAACACAGTTGCCTGCTTGTCTGGATGTGAATCCTTACCGCTGATCTTTCCTTCTTCCCAAACAGAGCATCCTTCTTACGTGGACCAAAGGATTCAAATCCAGTGGCGTGGAAGGGAGGGATGTGGTTTCCCTCTTGCGGAAAGCCATCAAGAAAGAGGGGTAATTTAAGCCCTTCCTTCCTTCCTTCCTTCCTTCCTTCCTTCCTTCCTTCCTTCCTTCCTTCCTTCCTTCCCTCCCTCCCTCCCTCCCTCCCTCCCAAAAATTGTTTGCTGTGAATCTGAGTAGTTCTGCAAGGTTGCTTTGTTTCAGAGCTTGGTTGCAGGGAGCTGCTGCAAAAGAGGCTGGAGGTAAAGGCAGCCAAACAGAGGCTGCAGCAAGTAGAACAAGGCACAGACAACAGACCCCACAATTTCAGTGGTAGATGTGTTGGAGGGAGCTGCGAACTCAAGGGTGGGAATCACAAAGCCGAGAGGAACCCCAAGCCCTCAGCACTCTCCCCCACAAAAAAAATTAAGTTGAGGAAAAAAAAACTTCCCCTTTCTGCTGAAATTGCTCAAAAGTACTCAAACATACTGTTTTGAGGAGTGTCCCCCACCCCAAAACACCAAGAAACCAATCCAGGAGACTCCATAAGGGAAACTAAGTGATGCCGTGTCACTTCTGATCCTCAAACTGGTAGCCATGACAAGGTGACAAATAGACAGATGAGACACTCCATCCTATGCCCATCCCTGATTTATGGCTTTTAGTGACTCCTCTGTTGCCTTCTTTAAACAGAAAGGTGTAGCAAGTTCCTGTATCCTCCTTTAAATACCAGTAACTGCACTCTTTTAGGATGAGAATGTTGTTTAGTCTCAATTTGCTCCATTATGGGGTTATTGGGGTACTAGGTGGGCAGGGCTGGTGATTGGCAGCCCGACTCTTCAATGCTGTTCCCTGCTGGATTCTGCTCCCCTCTTGTTGAAGCTTGACCCAGAAGAAGGAGGGGAATGTGTGGATTATGTAGTGGGGGAAGGATGGGAACCCATTTGAGAGCCAACTGGGGTCTTACTTACTCCCTGTGTTCGTAGGATTTTGACATAGACATCCTTGCCGTGGTGAACGACACTGTTGGGACAATGATGACCTGTGGATATGATGATCACAACTGTGAAGTTGGACTTATTGTTGGTAAGATTTAACATTCAGCCATGAGGAGGTTCAGTGACATTTCAGGAGAAAGACATTGAATAAAGTATCAAAAGATGTGAGTGCTTGCAAATCTTCCGTGAAGTTCTGGTGACCATGTGAATCTCATAGGCTTTTCTCAGGCAAGGAATGTTCTGAGGTAGCTTGCCATTGCCTTCCTCTGAATGTTACAGGCTAGAGCACCTGGTATTCAATGGTGATCTCCCTTTCAAGTATTAAGGGGGCCAGACGCTCCTTAGCTTCCAAGACCAGAAAGGATCTGGTGCTTTCTTCAGGGTACAAGACAGAGGAAGACAATGGAAAGATCTTCACTTCCCCTTCTGATCAATCCTGGTGTCTCTTTCGCTTTCCTCCTCCTCCCCCCTCCAGGCACTGGGTCCAATGCTTGCTACATGGAGGAAATGCGCCACATTGACTTGGTGGAGGGGGACGAGGGGCGCATGTGCATCAACATGGAGTGGGGAGCTTTTGGAGATGACGGGACTCTGAACGATGTCAGGACAGAGTTCGACCGGGAAATCGACATGGGCTCCCTGAACCCCGGCAAGCAACTGTAAGCAGAGTATCTCATCCTGGCCACAGCTGTGGCTTCAAGGTTACCCTTGGGGGCTGGGTGTGTTTGTCTCTTGCATGGCAAGGCTGGCCGGGTGGGTGACCAAGAGAGACCCCATGGTGGCTAATAACTTGGGTATCAGGGAATTTGTTCTGGGTTTTAAACTGCACTTTAACGGAGGTGTCCGAAGTGTTGAATTGGGGGTGGAGGTTAGGCTGGGTTGAGCACCTCAGACAACTCCTTTAAAGTTTAGACTAAAACTCAAAGCAGATTGGCTGCCCCACTGAGGTTGTAATCATCACTGGAGAGCCCTCAAACAGAAAGGTCCAGCAGCATTTGATAATTTAAGGCACCTAGGCTAATTTGTTTTGTTTGTTAAGTTACTCTCCCAAATGACCAGCGACATCCATTTCTTCTCTCATGGGACAGTTTCCTTGGGGGAAGTAGTCTTTCAGACTTGCTGAGAGGTACAGGATAGCTCCAAGTTCAAGAAATTAGGGTTAGAGGCTTCAAAAGCTTTATTCAGGAGCACTGAAGAAAACAGCTACACATCTTGGCATTACCAGACTAAAGAAGCGTTGGATCTGCAGTATCTTAAGAGAGCTGTTAACAGTTCAAATTAGCTCGTGCTAGCATTCTATTTATAGCCATGTGAAACAAAAAACGCAGATGCTTGCATCCCATTACAGTCAATGGACACAACATGGACGTGCCTGCGACAATGTGTCCATGCGCACATTGCATACATTGACTATAAGGAGGCACAACAATTTGCGTGACTTCACGTTTGCACATGCAGAGGTCACGGTAAGGGAGGGCCCACTGTATATGTATTTTTTGGCCCAAAATGACTGGTTTAACTGGAAATTTTGCATTTGTTTATTTATTTATTTCATATATATATATTATCTTTCTTCCAATAATGGGACTCAAAGCAGCTAATAACTTGAAAACAATACAAATTAAAATTTCACTGGAATGTTAATAAAAGTATAAATGTAAGAATTGCTTAAAAAGCAATTAAGCAATTTATAAAGTTAAAACATTAAACATTAAAAATATCAAAATTCATTAAAAGACCATATAACAATTTCAGAAACAGGACCACACAGCATTTAAACTCAGCTTGATCAATAAAATTTGGTAAGAACGGTGCTGGGGCCTTTGATGTATCAAAGCACCAACAAGGAAAGAGAGAAAAGAGAGAGAGAGAAAAATCAAGCAATTGAACAAAAAGGTGGGTAATGATATTATGAAACTATACAGAACACAACCAACGTCAAGAAAATAGGATGGATGACTACCAATGTGACACAATATAGTCATACAAATGCAAAACAGAATCACAGCAAACACCAGAACCAAGTACTACAAATATATAATATATGCAAAGAGTAACTTAGTCCAAGGAAGACAGGCCAACTAAAGCCTATAGATAATGAAATGTAACCCATCTCATGCAACAGAACAAGGGCAGCTGCATAATAAACAACAGTTTGAACCTAAATATAGAAGCTCATGATGAGCGAACGAGTCACAAACACATTACAGTCCACTGTGTTTGATGTAATTCTGTTTTGCATTTGTATGACTCTGTATTATATTACATGATAGGTCGTCAATCATATTTAATTGCCTTTGGTTCTTCTGTGTCTGTTTATTTTTCATAATATCATTTATTATCGTAGCCACCTTTTTGTTTGATGGCTTGGTTTTTTAAATCCTTCTCCTGCCGTTTCCTAGCTGATGTTCTGCCAGTTTTTAGACCCTCCTGTGTTCCGTGCCTTTGACGTATCAGTCGTGATCCTGAGGGTGGGACTAGACCACCCGGAGTTCCCCCCGTGGCTCACGGGCAACGGCATTGCCACAAAAGACCCACTGTGTCAGCTGCTGTATATGCAGAGAGCTTGTGGCAAATGGACTCTTGCTGGCTCAAAGTGAGTAATTTCAGCAGCAAAGAAAGGAAAAGCTGATGACACCAGGAAATCTGTGCAGTGAGTTATGCAACATGTCCAGGTGGAAGGAACTCACCTGGCTGAACGAGTCCACTCCTGCCACCCTCTTTGCCCTGGGGCCATGGACAAGGCAGGGAACATGAGCCCAGGCTCCACTCCCAGGACTGCGTCAGTCACGTTGAGGGAAGGAGCTTCTGCCTTGCGCATTCTGGCATAAGGCACAGCCATGTGCCAGGAGCCCGGCCCATTGCAGAGTTGGCAAAGGGGCAAGAAAGGGCAGGAAAAATCTTCAAAATATTGGGACCACTCCCTTGTGGAGAAAGGTTTGCTTGTTTAGGTGACTGATTTATGCCCCACCTTTTTTGAATATGGGACCTGAAGCTGCTTACAATACAAGTTAAAACAAAATAACCAAAACAACATGTGTTATGAAAGTATTAGGTGATCAATCCAAAGTTGCAGTGTTTGGGGCTGTTTAACAGAGAAAGAGAAGGAAAAACGAGCCCTGGGAAAGACCATGCAGGTAGAATCATAGAATAATAGAGCTGGGAGAGACCAAAATGGCTATCTAGTCCAACCCCATTCTGCCATTCAGGAATACACAAGCAAAGCACCCCCAGCAAGTGGCCATCCAGCCTCTGTTTAAAAACCTCCAAAGAAGGAGATTCTACCACACTCCGAGGCAGCATATTCTACTGCTGAAGGTGTATAAAATCATGCACTGTGATTCCCAGGTGTGAAGACTCATAGGGATCCAGAGGGTCATCTTGGCCAGCTCTCTGCCAGAGCAGGGCTTCACAGCTAATGCTCCTCTGGGAACTGGGCAACCAGTCGTTGCTTAAAACTCTCCAACAAAGGAGAACTCTCCACTTCGTTAAGGACTCCCTTCAACAAACAGCTCTTACCCTCCAGACATTCTTCCTAGGATTTATTTGGACTCTCCTTTCTTGTGATTTGGATCCATTGTTTTGGGTCCTGCCCTCTAGAGCAAGCAGGAGGCAGGGCACCCTCCTCTGACAAACAAAATTTCCAGAGAAACCAAGCAAGGAAGCATCCTCTCTCTTTCTCTGTCATGATACAGAAACCCATTGAGGGCAGCTGCTGAAGCTGAACGATGGGAGATCAAGAAAAGAGGAAACGGAGTACTTTTTCTGCTCTTTTAAAAAAAGACATGCAGAAATTTAATTATACAGTGGGAAAATGTTAACATATTTGGAGCTATCGAGTCCCCTGTTGGCTTATGGCAACCCCATGAAATTCCCAGAGTCTTTTTAGGCAAGGAATTCTCAGAGATGGGTTTGCAAGTTCCTTTCTCTGAAACAGAGCCTACAATACCTGGAATTTGTTGATGGTCTCCCATCCAAGTACTAGCCAGAGTGGAAGTTAGCAACCCAGATCAGACAAGATCCGGTGCCTTAAAGGGAGACACAGCTCTTGAAATAGCCTTGACAGAGTTGCACGGAGATGTGGTTAGTCTATAGTTTTATAGGCCTTGTGGTTCTTGAGGGGTTTGCTAAATCTCTGGGGCTACTGTGTGAAGAGAACGCTGTGCTAGAGAGGCTTCTGGCCTGATCAACAGCACGGTTTTGTTTCTTGAGAGGCCCCAACCCTCCACTTCATGGCCAACAGATTCAATCTCTCCCTCCCTTGTGTTGCAGATTTGAAAAGATGATCAGTGGCATGTACATGGGCGAGCTGGTCAGACTCATCTTGGTGAAGATGGCCAAAGAAGAGCTTGTCTTTGACGGAAGGCTCACCCCAGACTTATTGACGAGGGGACATTTTGAGACCAAATTCGTCTCTGCCATTGAAAAGTGAGTGCCTGGGGCTGGGGCAGGAGAGAGCCTCCAAAGGACCACTGGCTCGTGGAGCTCCCAGAGGGATGGGTCACACGAACATGTGCATTGCTCTATCCCCCATCCTTGGATGGCTCACAGTGTCCATGCAGTGGGTCTGTTGCAAAGCTGTAGCTGTCATGCACTGGCCAACTCCAGTCCCAGAAATTAGGCTCAGCAGTTTCCAAAAGCCTTTCAGGAACGGCAGAGCAACATCAGCACATTCTGGCGATTGCCAAGACTAAAGAACCTTTGAATTTACAATCCATTGTGAGCTGTAACATTACAAATTTGCACATGCAGCCATCTTATTCGACAGCTAATTAAAACTGTCTGCCAGTTAACTGCATAACCTTGAAGCTGTGTTTGTTCTGTCTTATCAGAGTTTGTTCAAATAACATTCTCTCATTCCCAACACTCTGTTTCTCACTCACTTCCAGCCTTTGTTTCAAACACTGAAGTTCTACATGGCATTGCATGGCATCTTTCCAACATCAGAGCGCTGCATGGCATCACATGGCGTTAGATGGCATGACATTGCATGGCATTATCTGACATCACCTTGCATGGCAGGGAGAGCAAAACCGACCTGACAGTGGCTAAGATCTTACATATCTGTGCCTGAAAATTCAGTCCCACATCCTCCCACCACTTGGAGGAGTGATTTTATTTGGGGGTATTTTTGTCTGCATGGTAGGCCATTTCTGCACTACCCTCTTATAGTGCGATTATTCCACTTTCAACATCCTATGAAATCCTGGGGTTTGCAGTTTCAGGGGGGGCAGCTGGCCCCTCCCGAAACTGCAAACCCCAGGATGCCATAGGATGTTAAAAGTGGAATAATCGCGCTATAAGAGGGTAGTGCGGAAATGGCCGTAGTTAACAACTGAGATGCCTTGACTCTTGGTTTTGCAGAAAAGGCAGGACACGGAAGGAGGAGGGGGAGGGGGAGATGATAGTGATGACAATGTTGGAAGATGATAATAATATTAATAATAGTAGTAATGCTGTTGGTGAAAGCCAGTGTTTATAGTGGTTTGAGCATTAGATTATGAGCCTGGAGACCAGGTTCGAATCCACACTTGGCTTGGCCATGGGAACCCACTGGGTAAGCTTGGGCAAGTCACACTCTCTCAGCTTCAGAGGAAGGCCATGGCAATCCCTTCGGAACTGATTTTGCCAAGAAAACCCCATGAGAGGTTCTCTTTACGGTGACCATAAGTCAGAAACAACTTTAAGGAGTACAAAAATAACAAAAATGATGTGGCATCATAGTAATAAAAAGAACACTAATAATATTAAGTTGGATGACAACAACAGCTATAGTGGCGCATCATCAGTGTCATCGTGGCGCAGTTGCAAAAATGTGGCCCTCCTTGGATCGTGCCAGGTTATCCCTTGAGGTCTCCTTGATTTTTATATTTCTGGTCAGAATTTGAATCCTTAACGATCCAGTCAATAACATGCTTGCTTCCTGGTTTCACTGAGAATAACATACAAAAAGTTACGTTTAAAGCATCATCGAATTGTTTGTGGGATTAAAACCATTTGAAACGTATCTGTTTAAATGCACAATGATTTTTTTAGAAAAGCAGAAATGTGCACTAAAGAAAACTCCTTTCTGTTAAAACGGTCTTGCTTGACCCTCTGAATCTGCAGGGAGAAGGAAGGCCTGTCGAAAGCCAAGGAGATCTTGACCCGGCTGGGCCTGGATCCGTCCCACGAGGACTGCGTCGCCGTCCGGCGCGTCTGTGAGATCGTCTCCACCCGCTCGGCTAACCTCTGTGGGGCGGCTCTTTCCGCCGTCCTCCGCCGGATCAAGGAGAACAAGGGGGAGGAACGGCTGCGGAGCACCGTGGGGGTGGACGGCACTGTCTACAAGAAACACCCCCAGTAAGTCAAGGAGGGACTGGGGGAGCAGCACGGGCAACTGAGGGGGCCAGGAGGGGCGGGAGGGGTCCACATACTTCCCCCAAGACGCCCTCTGCCCATAGCTGGAGGAAGAGGGTTTTGTCACTTCCAGATTTTACTTTTCAAGGGCTGTTTTTAGAAATGTACTGGCAGGAATTCTTCAAATTTTTGTGGCTTCCTGGTAGCACTAAATTATGCTTAAATTCCTCCCCCCAATGCCCTCTTGGAAAAAAAAATGGAACAGTAATTTGCTCTGCAACCAATAATGCAACAAGTCACTTTCCCCAGCTTGGTAATGAGTTGGGTTATTTTGTTTGGGGGAGGCAGAAAAAGAGCACTCCAGGGTAATTTTATTTAGGATAGAAAAGCATTCAAGGGGTTATTTTATTTGGAATTTGTTTTTTTTGGGGGGGGTGGCAGAAAAAGGGCCAGAACAGACATTCTGGGGCGGGTGTCTCTCTCTTTGCCCACCCCTCTCCTCATGGCTTCTGCTGCTTCTCCGATGCCTTGTTTCAGTTTCGCCCGCCGGCTGCAGAAGGTCGTGCGCCGGCTCCTTCCAGACTGTGAGATCCGCTTCATCCGGTCAGAGGACGGGAGCGGGAAGGGGGCGGCCATGGTGACAGCTGTGGCCTGCCGTCTGGCAGCCCAACACCAGGCCCGGCAGAAGATCCTGGATTCCCTCCGCCTGAGCCATGAGCAGTTGATGGAGGTCAAGAAGCGGATGAGGCAGGAGATGGAGAGGGGCCTGGCCCGGGAGAGCCACCAGGAAGCGACGGTCAAGATGCTGCCCAGCTATGTCTGCTCCACCCCGGATGGGACAGGTGAGGAGCAGTGGGGCCCAGCAACCTCCACAGGCTAGGGTGCTTGTGGGGCTGGTTGTTGCTCTTGCTGTTTCATTCCTTTGTATCCCACTTTTCTCCTGATAATGGGACTCAAGGCAACAGACAACATATTTGAATCGGTGTAAATTAAAAACAAGGCAAAACATTCATAAAAGAATGAATGTAAGATTTTAAAAACAAACAATTTACAAGTTTGAAAACAGTACTCATTAAAAATGTTAAAATGAATGAAAAGGCAATACACAGTATCAAAAGCCCAACCTTAGTCAGTTTGTAAAAGCCTGAGAGTGCAAACATATTTTGACCGGCTGGCAGCAGGAGAAGAAGAACAGGGCTATTTTGGCCTCCTTAAGGATCAAGACACAAAGGCCATTTCCGCACTAGATGGTTGTAGCGCGATGATTCCACTTGCAACATCCTATGGAATCCTGGGGTTTGCAGTTTCAGGAGGGTACGCGGCCCCTCCTGAAACTGCAAACCCCAGGATTCCATAGGATGTGCAAGTGGAATCAAATATTGAATAATATTTGCACACGGTAATATCTAATATTTGTTTCTTTAATTTGTATCCCCATTTCCTCCCAACAATGAGACCAAGGGAGATTTACAACAAAGATGAAACAAGATAAAGCTAACAATTCAAAACATGGCAATAAAGATAAGCACATGCACACACCCTCCGCAAAATAAGCAACCTGCAACAGATTAACCATCTTTAGCCTGTTTTTGCAGTTTTCTGGAGATACGTAGCCCTTTGAGCCACTAGCATCAGCAGAGAATTCTAAGTGCATCATGAAACTACAAATCCCAGGCTGACAGTTAAAATGGGGCCAAAGTGCTATCATTGCATTGTCTGAGAGAGAGCATTTTTTTTCATTTTTTGTTTTAACCACTATTAGTTTTCCTTTGTGTCTGTTTTCATGTTGATGAGCTACGTTGCATCCCAGGGAAGGCCAGGGAATTGGGAGGGATGTAAGACAGCAGGAACAGCCATGTGTTGTGAAGCGTGGAAGCTCTAAAGGCAACTGTATTCTGGGTTTCAGAAAAAGGGGACTTCCTAGCCTTGGATCTCGGGGGCACAAACTTCCGTGTGCTGCTGGTGCGAATCCGCCACGGGATACGGCGGAATGTGGAGATGCACAACAAAATCTACGCCATTCCCCAGGAGATAATGCAGGGGACAGGAGATGAGGTGAGTGAGTTGGAGCAGAGGACGGAGCCGGGGAGCTTGAGAAGCCGCAGCTGAGTGGCACATCCCTCACTCTGCCAGCAAAACATTTCTGGCCCCAAGTGAGACACGTCGCTCTTTGGGGAGAACATTCTCAGCAGCCCTTTTGCAAAACCAAGCCTCAAACACACACATGGTGTTTTAGTGGACTTTTTCCAAGGTCATTTAGATACAGATTCTGAATCTGCTGTTTCTGTGCAAATCCCCAGGTGGAACTTTCCTTGGAATCTGAAGGAAGGTTTCAGAGATGCAAAAGCTCTAGGCATCCCAAGAATGAGCTAATCTCTGGTTCTCTTTTCCCACCAAGACAAGAGCTGTGTCAGCTCAAGGAGATTGAAGCATTACCTTTTCTAAAGAAAATAGTTCTGTGCCACTCTACAGAGTGGAGATGGGAAAGTTAATAGAAAAGGACTGACTGCTTCATAATCAGGTAGTGAATTCAGTGGTCCAGATCCGACACGTATGCACAACTCTGTATGAGCAGTCCCATATCCTCCCACTGCCTGGCACCTCTCAAACCCTGCTGCTGTTTCTTATTGATGGGGAAGGGAAGAGACCATCGAGAAGCAGCTGGGAGAGCATCTTGAGAAGGGAGAGACAGAAGAGAAACTGTCAAGGGGGGATAGAATAAGGGGTGGGGGGCGGAGAGGGAAAGATAGATAAGGCTTTTTATTCAGGGCCTGATAAATTTTGGACAGTAGCAGAGGCACTATATGAAGATACATAAACCACAAATAGGATCTAAAAATGTGCCAGTTGGCAGTTAATAATAATATAGATCCATTAGAGTTATGTTATGTAGAGTATGAAACCGTTACTCTTGTTGGGCGTACTTGACTAAGCTTTCTTGCCTCGCAGCTCTTTGATCACATCGTCCACTGCATTGCCGACTTCCTGGAGTACATGGGGATGAAAGGCGTTTCGCTTCCTCTGGGCTTCACCTTTTCTTTTCCTTGTCACCAGAACAGCCTGGACGAGGTAAGACTCGGCCGCCTTCCCTCCTTCTTCTCCCTTTACCTTCAGCCCATCCGGCTTTGAAAGCTGCTGGGTTTCAAAATCATGAGCGTGATCCCAGGGGAAACTATATATCTTTAGGAAATATCTCCTGCACCAAGCTACCTTTAAAAAAATATTATTAAAAACAGTTGTTCCACAATAATATTTCTAACCATATTATTTAAATCAAATTACTGTTGAACATGTCCTCCCAACACCTCTTGGTAACATTATGACCTTCTCTGGCCAGCTCACAGTAAAATCAATTTAAGCGATTAAAAATAAAAAATAAAAAAAAATAATTGAAGCATTCCAAAAACATCCAGCAACTGAATAATCCAGATGTTGAATAGTTTTAAAAAGAGTCTGGATGTAGACAGATTTGGATGAAATCAGAGAGGCTGGAAGGAAAAGCTCAAGTTTTAACTTGTCACTGGAAAGAAACGAGTGTCTGCCTTCCATTGACTTCTACAACCACGGTGCCCCAGGGGAGAAAGTCCTGCTTCCATGATGTCTTCGTCTCCTTCTCCTCCTCCTTCTCCTCCTCCTCCTGATCTCACACAACTTTAAATGGTCACACAACAGTTATAAACACGGACACCAATTAAAACACATAATCAATTAAAAGAGCATGACATCCCTTTTAAAACAAAAGCAACTAATTAATAATTTTAAAACTCATAATAATAATTTAAAAACCATCTGGATGGGCCTGCCAGGAGTCCGAGAGTGGTCTTTAAAGCTGTTTGAAACTCAGACAGCACGTCCAGTGGTCAGATCTCTTCCGGCAGGTCATTCCACAATTTGGGGGCCGCTGATCCTCCGGATAACCATTGCCGGCCTGGTCGTGGCCGGCTGATGTCAGTGTCCCCCAGAAGACCTGAGAGCTTGAGGTGGGTTGTATGGGGGAAGGCAATCCCGTAGGTAACCCCAAACTGTGTTGTAGGGCTCGAAGGGTAAGCGGCAACACTCTGTACTTTGCCTGGCTCCACCTCACCCCTTCTGCCTTCGCAAGTGCTCGTACCCCAAGTCCCCATGTCCTTGCTGCATTTTATTTTAGGTTTGTTTCCTCACCCCTTCCTTGTGTCTCTTCCGCCATCTCAATCTCTCTTTTGGGTTTCCAAAGGGAATTCTCCTGAAATGGACCAAAGGTTTCAACGCCACAGGGTGTGAAGGGGAGGATGTGATCAGCCTGCTGAAAGAAGCCATCCACAGGAGAAATGTGAGTCCCCTGTTGAGCCAGTAGGCTTGCTGTTTATTTAAGATATTCTGTTAGTTTAACCACCACCTCCATTTCATTTTATTTACATCCTTCCTTTTTCCTAGTGCTTGGGCTGCCTTGTTGTGAGACATAATGTCACAGTGACTTGGTTTGTCAACAGAGGCTTGGCACGGATGTGTGGAAAGAGTCACGTGGGCTCTGTGGTTGAAATTAACTTCCACAGGCAGCCAAACTTGGCCCAGGTTTTTCCTCTCCTTTCCTTATTTCAAAGGCAGCATTGTTTTTAAGTCCTTTGCTTTGTTTTCTCCTTTTCAGGAGTTCGACCTTGACGTGGTTGCCCTGGTGAATGACACGGTGGGCACGATGATGACTTGTGGCTATGAAGACCCTTTTTGTGAAGTTGGGCTTATTGTTGGTAAGATTGAAAACTCTTTCTTAGGCGTCAGTGTTGGGGAAGGAAAATACCAAATTTATGGCCCAGCAGAACCTGGCTCCTGTGATTCCTCCTCGAGGTCTGAACCCTGGCCCGAGTCTAGTGGGATGACACAGGGCACAGCGACGGATCAGGCAAAGGCAGAGCTGTATTGCATGCCCACACAGTCCCTCCCCTGCACGGAGTGAAATCCATGCTAGAAAAAGGGGAAATTGGCACTGAAACTCACCTCCTTCCCTCAAGACCACCCCAAGAGGATCTCAGCAAGTTTCAAAATTCAACATTCACCCCAAATTGCATGCAGCTCTTTGGACAAAGACTTGTGACGCTTGTTTGTGCACATTCTGTAAAAATCATGTAAAAATAGATATGCTGGTTGATTCCCGTCCCCACCAAGCCTAACTCTCTCTCTCATCTGTTGGTCTTCCTTCCTATATCAAAACCACAAAGACAGATTTATTGTGTATGTTCTCAGAGTCACACTGTGTGTTTTCAGGTGTATTCCCTCAAGCTCAACAATGTGCTTTATGTCTGGATTTAAATGAAAAGTTATAAGATCCAAAGTTTGTAACTCCATTTTAGAATTTTAGCCCAAGCTGGCTAAAGAAGGCAAGTGTGGCTTCTTCCAAGGTATACCAATCCCCTGTGACTCCATATTCTCATGTCCCCAACATGAGGTTATGTTTTAGTCGGGTCTGTGCCTTCTGTGCTAAGAGTATCATCCCTAGTCCTGTGCAATAAGAACCTCCGTTCTTCCCCAAAATTCCTTCTTCTCCCCAGGCACCGGTAGCAACGCCTGCTATATGGAGGAGATGAAGAACGTGGAGCTGGTGGAGGGGGACGAGGGCCGGATGTGCATCAACATGGAGTGGGGGGCCTTTGGGGACAACGGCTGCCTGGATGACTTCCGGACAGAGTTTGATGTAGCCGTGGATGAAAACTCTCTCAATCCAGGGAAGCAAAGGTGAGGGGCAGTTCTGGAAAAGATGCTCTGTCTCCCAGTCTTGTTTTTCTCCTCTCTTTCTCTCTCTCTGTTCCTTCATCAGAGCTACAGAATGGTAGAGTGTGAAGGATGTTCTGAGCTAGAACTGGCAGCAATTCCATGTGTTCCCAAGGCCTCATTTGAGCGCCAAATGTGGCACACCCCCAGGCCATAAGACAGGCATTCACGGTGGTAGACGGATGCAGCTGGTGGTCTACCATACCGTGCAGAACCTCCCACACATCACTGTCACTGGATCTGGGCAATCTTCTCTGCACTGAACTTCGTGTCCAGCCAGCTAACATTCCCTTCTGTCTTTTTTTTTTTTTTCCCTGTCCCAGGTATGAGAAAATGATCAGTGGCATGTATTTGGGCGAGATTGTCCGGAACATCCTCATAGATTTCACCAAGCGGGGGCTGCTCTTCCGTGGGCGGATCTCCGAGCGCCTGAAGACGAGAGGGATCTTTGAGACAAAGTTCCTGTCCCAGATTGAAAGGTGAGGAGTAGTGACACACACACACACACACACACACACACACACACACACCCTGTGACCTATGTGAACCTGAGGCCCAAAGTGCACTCAATCTGCATTGGCCAAAATGAAGGGGGCAATGACCAGCTCCTCGGCAGAAGTGGCCATGGCTGCTATGACTCCTTCTGAAACTTGGCTGGGCCATTATTCTAGAGCTACGTGGCGCTTAAGAGGCAGGCCTTGTTTGCCCACCTCGGTTCGCCGGTCTCTGCTGATATTCAGTTTGTTCTCCGCAGCCATTTGCTGCCACCTCCTGGCCGATGGGCTGCTTGTCCTGTCATTCAAAGTCTCCCTGCCAGGATACAAATCTGCACTTATTTCATTTTCACATGCACAAAGCAAATCATTTCAGTTTTTCTCCCTTCTGGGTATGATTATGAGAGCTATTGGACATCTTTTTTGGAAAAATATTGTGTGTTTTTTTAAAGAAATCCACTTTCTTTTGTGCAGATAGGGTTTAGCACCTTGGATAACTCCTTTTAAAGTCTAGGTTAAAGCCTGGAGTGGATTTGTTGCCCAACTGACGTGGGCACTAACTGTCACTGGAAAACAGTGTATATTTTGCAGACTGCGGTATTATGCCATGCTTACTGACTCAATGGCCGTTTGAGAGAGGCCTGTTCCTTGTCTTTTCTAAAGCTCACAGACACCTGAATTGGCTTGATGTGGAGACTATGGGTTCAATTCTTGGCCAGTTCTCTTCTCAAAGAAAGCAATTTTAGCAGTATTTTTCCTGTGCAAACAAGTCTTTGAAAAATGACATTTTCAAAGATTAATAGTCTTTGCTGTGCAAAGTTTGTGTTTTCATAGAAAACAGCCTTTTCTTCCCAGAGCTCAATATTTTCCTCGGCAGAAAGTTTGGGATTTATTTTGTACAAAATTCACATGGGTGTTTCTTTGCACTGGAAACAACATTTTCTATGCAAACATAAAATGCTGTTCCCTACACAGAAAATGCTGTTTTCTGCACAAAAAGGGCAGTGTGTGCCAAATAAGATTCTTGGCAGTCCTAAATTCTCTTCCTTATGGTTCTCTGATGCTTCAGAAAAACATTTTCTGACCTTTTTTTTGCGGTGGGGCGGTATTTTCAACAGACACAGTCTCTGTATCAGCAAAGCTGGAAATTATACATGTTCACTGATCCAAATGAAACATGAGAAAGCAAGCAAGCCAGCCAGCCAGCCAGCCAGACAATTAAAACTGACTCTATAATGACATCCATGGAATCTCTCTTAATTTTCGGGGGGGGTGTGTGTGTCAGTTTGTTTTTTTGTTTGCTGAGGCCCTCTGCTCTCTTCTGCCCCTTCAGCGACCGCCTGGCTTTGCTCCAGGTCCGTTCCATCCTCCAGCACCTCGGCCTGGAGAGCACCTGCGATGACAGCATTATCGTAAAAGAGGTGTGCGCTGTGGTGGCCCGGCGGGCAGCCCAGCTTTGCGGGGCAGGGATGGCGGCCGTGGTGGACAAAATCCGAGAGAACCGGGGACAGGACTCCCTCAAGGTCACCATCGGCGTGGATGGGACCCTCTACAAGCTTCATCCTCAGTAAGTCCTTTCATCTTGGCAAGACCTTGCATGCAGTTATTCAGAGCGGGCAGGAGTTCTGATGACTTGCTTCTTCTGTGGAGGATTGGGTCCAGAGGCGGGTAGGGGCTTGAAACAATTTTCCTTTGTTTGGCTGATTTGGCGTATCAAGTTTTATGTCCCTTGTCTTTGACCTTAGAATTTTATCCCGTACTTCCAGGGATATGTGTGCGCTTTGAATTTTTGCAAGAAAATTCTTCCACCAGAATAGCTTGAATGATTTTTCTGCTAGCTGCAAGGACCCAAAGTCACTGCACCCTCAGATTCTAGGAAGGGGTTGTTCAACATTTTTATTTTGTTTCCTACCATGGAATGGGAGAAATTTGTGTGGAATTGATGCTGGCTGAAAGCTTGAGGAAGTCTCTAGGGCAGTGGTTCTCAACCTGTGGGTCCCGAGATGTTTTTGGACTTCAGCTCCCAGAAGCCCTGAGCATTGACCATAATGACTGGGTCTTCTGGGAGCTGAAGTCCAAAAACATCTGGGGACCCACAGGTTGAGAACCACTGCTCTAGGGCTTCACCAGTTCTACTCCACTAGTGGTGGTAGCAGGCCACTTCAGTGTTAATGGGGTGTTGAAATTGCTCTAGGAGCTCTCAAAGATGGTTTTGGAGGTAGGTTTCAGCACCTTGGAAGCTCCCTAAAGTTCAAATTAAACCCTGGAATGGATTAATCATCTCACTGACATGGAAGCCCATAAACCTCCACTGGTCCACACAGATCTTCAGTCCTGGCTTCCCAATCAGAAAAAAACTAGAGACTCCCTGCAAAACAAAACAACTCTCTCTCCCCATTCCTGAATATTCTTAGGATATTGAATTTTTACCCGGAGCTGTTTCTGTGCTTCCTGCAGGAGACAATAAGGTGCACCCCACTGTATGAAACAAAGCCATCCCTTTGGGGAGCAATATGCAACCATTCACAGAATGCCTAGACATCCCATCCTCGTTCCCTGACTAGGGGTGATTAAGGCTCAGGGACTTTTCCACACAACACCTTTGAGATCAGAGGGTTATGAGGCAGTTAAAAATGTTGCTCTGAGGTGAAAGGGGAGAAGGGAAGCCTCACCGGTGTTTCTCTGTCTCTCTTTCTGCAGCTTTGCCACAGTCATGCATGAAACCGTGAGGAAGCTTGCACCCAGATGCGAGGTGGGCTTCCTCCAGTCCGAAGACGGCAGCGGCAAGGGGGCGGCCCTCATCACGGCAGTGGCATGCCGGATCCGGGAAGCTGGCCAGCACTAAATTGACCACAGCTGGAGAACTGGGTCTTCTCTTTCCCCATGACCCACAGCTGTGGGTGCCCCTCTTGGATCTCTCAGGCTAAGTCCTCATTTTCCTCCGCTTTTGCTCTGAAGACACCACAGTGACCCAAGGCCTGGTGTCTCCAGTATGGACATATTCCTTTGACTCTTCTGCATGCCATACGAAGAGTTCCTATCAAGCTGAAGCTTAACAGTGTCTCTCCTCCCCACTCCAGCACTGGTGTCAGCTGTAACCCACTGCCAGTCCCCTTGCTGTGTCTTCTGTAGAT
Source organism: Iguana delicatissima (assembly GCA_948472985.1). NCBI lineage: Eukaryota > Metazoa > Chordata > Lepidosauria > Squamata > Iguanidae > Iguana > Iguana delicatissima. The sequence goes on along the minus strand of CAOKZL010000608.1, from coordinate 227,769 downwards.
GTGGTGGACAGTTATAGACATCCCACGTTGTCGCTTTACACCCCGGGAGTGCCCACCTTGGTCTTTCTCCAAATCCTAGGACCAACGGGAGCAAGAAAAAGGGAAACGAAAGGCCAGGCCTTTTTGGAGAATGGCTTGAAAGACCAAGGTGGTGTTTCCATGAAAAATCACAGCATCTCTCTTTATATAAGCACGGAGGATGCTCCTTTCAGGGCTGGAAAATTTGCAGAGGGATAATTGGAGTGTATCTGCATGACACAGTTATAGCACTTTAATTGCCATGTGTTTTCCTCTTATGAAATGCTAGGATTTGTAGTTTGGTGAGGTAGCTATTGCAGCATTAGAGTTCTTTGGCTAAGAATTCAAAGTACCTCTTCTCAAACTGCAAGGATGGATCTGTGGCAGGGAAAGTGGTATCCAAGTGTTATAATTATGTAATGTAGAACAATGGTTCTCATACTTGGGCCTTCCAGGTGTTTTTGGACTTCAGGCTCCCAGAAGTCCCAGCCAAATGTGGTCAATGATCAGGGATTCTGAGGTCTGGAGCTCAAGATCTCTGGGCCTGAAATGGCACTCCAAGCATCCATGTTGGGAGAATGAGACATAGTGACAGTGAAAGCAGCAGCGCTGTGGAATTGAGTCAAAGGGGCTTCCTTTATTTGGGTGGCTGAATGTGTGCCTGGGAAGGTGGGGAGGGGGCTGGAGACATTGGCTTGTCTCCCCTTGCCATTCCCCTTTAGACTCAGAGGTATCTTGCAGCTGTGTTCATGCGCGAGTGTGTGCGTAGAAGCCTGTCTCTTTGCCAGCTGGCATCACCTTGCCCCCCTCCCCTGCTTTCTACCGCTACTGTGAAAGGACCAACAGTCACCCAAACGATGTCGTTTCCTCCCACACCTTTTCCCAGAAAACTTGCAAAGCACTGTCTTCCTTGTGGTCCTGAGGGTGGGGGGGTAGTTTATTTCTCATCTGTGAAATTGCACCATCACAACTGGCATGCACCCGTAGAACAGATTTGTTGCAAAAAAAAAAGAAAAAAGAAAAGTGTGTCTGTTTCTGTACATAGTTTCAGAACGACAAGAAAAAAAGTCAGGGATGCTGTGTGTATAATATTGTTAATATTTGCGTGTAGGTGAAGAGTGGTTTGGAGAATAAGACTGCTTTGAGAAACCAAAATATCTGAAGGTGGGTGGGAGGGAGGGCAGCCAGCTCACTGGGGAAATGGGCTGAAAAAAAGCACAAAGCACTCCAGGGAGAACTAACAATGGCCTTGGCCATTTCTGGACTGACCAGAGGTATTGGAAAACTGAGCTTTGGCAGCAGGGTTCAGTAGGACAGATGCCACTCACCCTGCCAAATGCCGCTGCTGGAATTTGCAAATATATACCTCCCCACTGCCGGGGGGCACTAGCTCCCCAGACACACAGCTTTGTATCCCCTCTCTCTCCTTCTTGTGGGCAGCAACCAGAGGTGGGACGACTTTGACCGTTGGTTCCGTGGTTCCAAAAGGTTAATAGTAACACTGGTGCGTTCAGGTTAAATCGTTACAGTAATCCGATTCATTCATCTGGAAGTATTCAGAAATTTAATTTATTATCAGTTGATTTGCTGGACATTAAACTTTAACACACCATCTGGAATTTCTGCACACCCAAACAATAACAAGTGCAATGATCTACTGCCATGGGAAAAGTTGAAATAGCACTGTTTGGTGTCTTAATAGTTAAAATTATGAATTTTACATTTCTTAACAAATCAGGGCAATGAATTCTGCTTTTAATGTCTTATTTCAAAGCTCTGGGTTTAGGCTAGTCTCCTAATCAACCATGAAAATCCCATTAATTTTTGAGGAATATAGCATATGTCTAGTTTGCAACTGAACTGTGTTCAGTTCAGAATAAAACAACCTGGAATACGGATATTCCTCTGCCACTTCCAAATGCTTTCTCGGTCATGTTTGTTTCCTGCTGAAATCAAGTGGACTTTTGCTTCCTAGTTTTTGCAGGATTAAGGTTTGGTACTTTTTTCTTCTTTCCAGTTTCTCTCCCTACAGAAAACCAGTCAGTTAGCACAATCCCTTGAGTGTGCCAATGATTTGCGGTGAGATGGGAAGAGGGGCATGTTGGTGGACTTCTTTGTCATAAACGCTCCAAAATGTCTTTTCAGTCTTTAAAAAACAATGTTTTTTTTAAACAATACCTTCAAAGGCAAATGGCCAGCTCACCTCTTTGGCTCATACTCACTGTTTTATTCAGTCTTCAATGTGAAGAGAGAGGGAGCAATTTTTCCTAAGGGAAAGTCATAGCTGAGGTGGGGACAGTCCCTGATTCCTAAATGCCAACCAAGTAGTTTGTATTAAAAGAAAAAAGAAATATTTTTGGTATCTATTCACCACAAGGCAGTGCCTGTTGGTGATGCAAAAAGTACATTCTTGAGTAGGCTAGCCATTTGAAGGGAGAGATTTCTGTTTATTTTTTTATCGCTAGATCTCTATTTATATAGCTTGGAATGACTGAAGAACCAAAACAGTGTCTCCAGCAGCAAGGTGCCAGTTCAAATTTAAGCACATGTACCTTTCCTCTCTCCTTTTATTAAATTGTTTAATGTATGCAGCTTTTAAACATTTGAGCTTTGAAACTGCAATGAAGGTGAAAATTCTGAAAACTGCATATTGCAATGGGAACCTGTTGCTGAACAGATGTCAGCATAAATTTATATGTGTGTTTTTCAATGGGAAAAGAAATTTATACGTGTATGCTTTTTCAAAGGGAAAAGAAGCTACTTTCACCAAATAATTTCCTGAACTGGTTTTACTGGAAATGATGGTTCCTACCTGCTGGTAATGACTGAAACACATGTCTTACTATATCCTGGAGAGAGTGATGATATTTTTAAAAACTTGAATATGAGTGGTTGCCAAGATTGTACCTCCTCTGGAAATGCATTTGTATTTTGCTTGTTGTGAACTATATTTAGTGAATAGCAAATCTTTATTTTGCCATGATTGTTTATTCAGAAGGGGGGGTGGAAGTCTAGTAATAAAATATATTTTTTGTGTGACAGTCTGGATTCTGATTCATTGCAACCATTCCTGAATTTAAATACCACTGAGGTTCCTAACACATTTCGCTGAACCCATGAGACATGGAAAGAATTTGCTTGCACGGGAGTAAAAAGTGTCCACCTGGCCCAGTGCCATGCTTGGTCAGTGAAGCTCAGAGGCCAAGATTGTGGGAATGGGTGCAAATCGTGCATTCTTCCAGATGTGGTTAGACTGCAGGTCCCAGCATTCTTCACTATTGTTTTTTTTTTTTTTTATGTGTTCTCTTATTTTCTTTCTACCTGGTAAAAGTTTTTGCCTGCCATCCTGTTTAGCGGTTACGTGCTTGTAAACTGGATTTAGAATCTCAGCATGGCTCAGGGTTCATATTTGTGGTCATCAATGACTAAATGTAAGCCCCCCCCCAATCTGCTTTTTCAGCCTGCAGGGCCCTACTTGAGGGGTTTCTGAGTGTCTGGAGACCACAGTGCTGGGAAATGACCTTTGTGGCACTTTCCTGGTTGTGGGGCAGACCAAAGAAGCTGTCCCAGCAGGACTCTGCAGCCACTTCTCAACCCACGTGTAACTGGGAGCGTGCTCCAGAGGTCATTTCCAAGGTCTGGATCTGCAGCACCTCAAAAACCAGGGGCATTGCAGCATTTTTTCAGTAACTGTATTGCTATATACATGGTGATGTATAGGTGTGTGTGTGTGTGAGAGAGAGAGAGATTGGGAGGGAGAGAATTACTATCCCCAGAAGGCTTACAAATAACATTTCCCTAAAGCACCTTGTTTTCAGTTTTTTAATTTTTTAAAAAAATTATATTTATTAATTTTAATACACCCCCCCAACAATGGGGAAAAAACGCCATCAAAAATAACTACAATTGGCCCTCCATATTTGTGGATTTTGTGTCCACAGATTTTATGTCTGCTCTGACTTCTCCTCCAAAACCTTACAAGAGCTATCCAAGGTGCTCCCTCACATAGCTTCAGCATCTTGGAAAGATCCTTTAAAGCAGAACTTTCCAAACTTTTCATGCTGGTGACACACTTTTTAGACATACATCATTTTGTGACACAGTAATTCAGTAAGTAATTCAGTAAGTGGAGGGCAGCCCGTCCACCCAAGCCTGGCCTACCCCCCACCCTCCGCCAGGGTCTTCCTTGGCCCGGGGTGGCAGCGGCGGAGGGAGAGGCAGCCCCTCTACCCATTACGTTCATGTGACACACCTACACACTACACGCGGCACACAGTTTGGAAAGCTCTGCTTTAAAGTTTGCTTATAGTTAGGAATTTACAAATTAAATGTGGAGAATGAGCAGGGAGAAAAAGTGGAGGGATTAATACAAGGAAGCCAAGTTACAAGGAGTCCTGGAGCCCAGCGTCTCCCATGCCCCACCAAGAATAAGGAGCAAAGTGGGACAGCCAACAGAGAAGGTCTGCAGAAAGTCCTGTTTTGCTCTGGGAGGGCTACCCAAAGATCTCCATACAAAAAAATATGCAAAAAGGAGGGGACCCCAGATGGCGCTATTGCCCTTTCGATTAGCATTGCGGAGCTTATGAAGACACCCTTCTTCCCTGGCTGCTTTTAGGACAAAGCTAAGCAACTATCATAACCATCCTCTTAAAGGACTCTGGATGTTCTGGAAGGGAGTGAAAGCCTTTTGGACCATGAATTCTCTGCAGTGTCTCTCTCAAAATTACCAAGAATAGATCCTGATGTAAACCTGCAACACATAAAGAGATGCAGCTCAAGGCATGGAGGGAAAAGGACGAGGCCAAGGGTGGCAGCTGGAGACGTGAATCCCGTCTCGCCTTTTAAGTCAAATTGTAAAGCAGCTGTCTAAGGTGCTGGATCCTATGCCCTCTCAGCACCCTGGATAGATCCTAAAAAGCTTGTAGTGTTTTCCTGTTTGATTCGATATAATACATGTAGAGCTTTGCTGTCTGATGCCATGTAAAAGGGGCTGGAAGGGGATGATGGGAACTGAATGAGAAAACCAGTGTTGTGGGAAGGTGGGTATGTTGCTAAAACAACCTTTGATAAGGAAGAGAACAAAGGCAAACACAAGGTCAAGATGTCGTCGGGCAAGAAGCCAGCCTGAGAAAAGGAGTTGTTTTAATTAGCTGGCAAACAAGGACCTTATGCATTCAAATTTGTAAATTTATTGCTTATAAGAAACTGCAGTTCCAGCAGGGCTTTTAGTCTTGGCAATGGCCAGAATGTGCAACAGTTGCTCCACTGTTTCTTGAGTAAAGCTCTCCAAATTTCTAACCTTGTTTCCTGGGACGGGAGTCATCCCTTATCTGACAGCAGGTGGATGTTCGGCTTCCTCTCTGAGCATCTTGCCACAGTGGAAGCCATACCTGAGAGCACCTTGCATCGCTGACCATGGCAGGGTCATGTGGCATTTCCAACTTAGCCACTTGCCAAGGGAGGTTCTCTCCCCGTACCCACCTTCCTTCTGATTGCTTCCTCCTCATCAACTGCCTCACCCTTCAAAGACGTGAGTTGCTTTCCACCCGTACCAAAAGCCGGCTGGAGATCAAATCGACAGATGGATCTGCTGACCTTTTCTAGGCATGTGACTCCACATAACTCTGGGTGGAAAGCATCAGCACCTTATTCTCTTTTGATCCTCTTCCTCCTCCTCCTCCTCCTCCCCCCCTCCTGTAGGCTGTAATAGATCATCTCTTAATTTTTCATTCTGCTAACAAGGGAAAACATTCAGCTCTGTGCATGAGAGTCTTGCCACAACATTGGCAGCAGTGGTGGCAGCTGCATTTTTAGACCTTGCTTGAGCACATGAGCTTCACACATGATTGCGCAGTGTCCCTTCTGCCAATCAGATGGAAGCGAGGCCCAGGAAATGACTTTTGGAGTCAGGGTGTGTTTTACAACCTATTTCAAATGCGTGGGAAAGTGTGGCCCATGGGCCACTTGGTGCTTCCTGGTTCATTTTTGTGGCCCCCAGAGCCCCTAGAAGTAAAAATAATAAAAAAAGATGGCTGAAATAACTGCATCAGAGGCAATAGCGAGTAATTTTATGACAACGGAGCTATCTTGCCAGCCCAATATGCGAGTACGGTTGTGGATTGTGATGATGCACAAGATGTCCTGTTCCACAGCAGGGGCTCCTTCCATGGGCCGCAACATCTGGACACATTCCACATCAGGAATGCTGCGCAACAGCCAGGCTGCTGACTCTACTTGCTCAATCGCCCAGGAAAGTTGTGGCATCTCTGCTCCACTCCTGAGAATACAAATGTTGCACAATAGCACAATCCAATTTTCTACAATAGTAAGGGTGTACAATAACATTCTTTTTCCTCAATTATTTATTTAATAATTTTAACCTAAACAGTCTAATTCACAAGGAAATATACATTCAGAAAAAGATAAAGGAAAAGCAGAAAGAAGAGGGGGAAAACGCTAAAACTAAAATACGACACTAACAAACTAAACTGAAACACTAAATACTAACTTACCAAAACACAAAGGGGGTCTGATCCCACCAAGCCAAAATACGAGGAAACAAAAGAATTAAAAAGAAAAAAAACCTATATATTATTCTATCACTTCAGATCCAAGTAAGTAATCCTACTAGAATTACTAGTGATGATATCCACATATTATTTCATTGTTAGATTTCCTATTGCTCAGAAAGTGAATAGATTGTTTCTAGTCTTTCAAGAAATCTTCAGTTGGCTTGTCCTTTAAAAACCCACGTTAGTTTGGCCATTTGGGAGAGCAACCTTACCAATCCACTCATCCATTGTCAGTACTTTCAATCTGTTTCCGGGTCTGAGCAAGCAAAGTTCTTGCTGCGTTCATCATGTGTCACAAAGGTGTAATCTATATTTATCAACCAATTCTTTATCCATAACACTCTGCAAAAAACATTTCTAGTGACATTATAAAATCCATCTGTACAATTTTTTTGAATCATCATGATGATGTTTTTTCAGAGGAACATGATGATAGGACAATGATACAACTTTCTAATGAGATGCCTGACAATTACTTTTCAGGTTCCCTCCGATGTTCCCAAATGGCCACCTCTAGCCTTTTTTTTTTTTTAGCCCAAGAGAGGCCTTTTAAAAGCAAGAAGTAAACTGGAAAATGCTAAGTAAATGGCAAGTTTTAAAAGGTCCCCAAAGGTGGCAAAAATGGCCACCACCCTCAAGTGGGCATTTAGGGCATTCTTAATTTAATTTAATTTAATTTAAATTTGTTTGTTTGTTTGTTTGTTTGTTTGTTTGTTTGCAGTGAATGGTGATACGAAGGCATGTCTCTCCAAGGGCTTCTGCTGGAGCCAATGCAGCCCCTGGTTTAGTGGGACAAGCACAGAAGCTTGAAATTGGGGTGGAGAGGTGACATTCTCTCCCACTTTGCACATACATGGATTCCCTTCTGGATGTCCTGCCCACATGGTCACATCAGAAATGGAACTCTACAGACAGAGGACTTTTTCCTCTCCCCAGGGATCCAAAGGACTGTTCCCACATGCCAGATGTCCATCTCCAGAGGGGATCGGTCAATTCTTGTCCCCCATGTGCCAAAACATGGTGACTGAGATCCTACATTGGGGCTGGGTAGAGTAAATTTTGACTTGTGGCGTTATGCATTAACTGTGCTACACAATGCTTGTACTGAATGACAACATTGTGCAACCACAGCAAGGCATTAAATGTGCAGTCCAGTGCACAAGCACACCTGCATCTACATTCTTGCACAATCTACAATGTGCATCATGAGCAATGCACATTTGCACTTAAAACTCTGCTTTTGCACTCATGAACTGTGAATGTAGCTTTTCTGCTACAGACAGATACGTCCAAATGCTTCTTTAAGGGAATTTACACATGTGCAAGGTGCCAGAAGGATTACAGCCTGTATGCTCATTCTGCCCTTGATGTTTTGAGGCATACCAGGGATGAGAAAATATGCAAGTATTCTTTACATCTCTAGGATGTGAGTGAGGGGGAGGGAGCGTGATTCTTCTGCAAAGGACATGATCAGACACATTCTCTTGCAAATCAGATCGTGTTAAACTTGCTTATGAGCCCAGTTTGTCTTTCTCCAGGGGAAGAGAAGCCACTGAAAAGCTGAAGGATGACTTTCTGTTGGTGACAAGAGGGGTGACAAAGGACACTCCTGTCTTCACTCCCCTCCAATAAGTTCAGCATCCTCAATAGTGTCTTTAAAATCTGAAATAAAATCCTGAATGGATTCACCGTCCCTCTGACATGGAAGCCACTGATCATCACTACACCACCTAGATGTCAGGGTTGCTCCGGAGAGATTCCTGTAAGGACTGTGAGCATACTTCCAAGCCTGACTCCTCTGCCTCAAAGGCAGGAAATTTCACTCAAAGCAAAAAAGAAACAGAGCAAGGAACTTAGGATTCTGCACCCAGACTATGAGACTGGGGGCCCTGCAGTTACAGAATGATCACATTACGAGGAACTGGGGAGCAGTTGTGTCCTCGGCTGATATTGTGGGATGAGAGTGGCAGACCTGCTGTATTACAAAATGCTTCTGAAGACCATAGCCTGAGAGCAGTGGCATTACAGAAAGAGAGCGAGGAAGCAAAGCAAAGAGAGAAGAGCAGGAAAATAATGTAGATGTCAAATTGCCAGATTGCATGGGAAGCAGAGGAGCTGCAAAACACAAGACACTCCGTCTGGCTCCCATTCAATTGCTACGGGGTTTCTGAATGAAGCTCACTCAAACTGCCAGGCTCAGCATGGGGCGCACGGAAACTTTTTTGCCACAGAGCAATCCTCCTTGGTTCTAGGAGCATCAATGACTCTTGGAGTCATCCATCATTTATGAAAGAATGCATGTTCCCTGAGAGCTGCCTGGCTTCAGTTTAAGACTTAACATTGCTGAGGGGCTTTTGTAACAACCACACATGAAAAGGCATTTGGGCTCGAGAATGTTTTTGTTTCTGAAGGCTGTAGGCGTTTATTCTTTATTCCAGCTATTCTGGTCTCTTCTAATCTAGTGATGCTGTTTGATCACCCTTCTGCTTCAGTTGTCACCCACATCTTTTCTTCGCTGCACTGGAAGAAGAAAAACTGTCTCTTTCTTGAATAAGTTTCTCCTCACCTGGAAGGTGTGCAAAGCCAAGCTGCACAAAGACCTTTTGCATTCATAATTGTCTCCTTCCAAATTTTTGAAAATCTTCCCAGCATTGACTCTGGGGTTGGTGTAGATCGATGCACCTTACCTTTACCCTCACCCCATCTTCAGTGGTTTGATGGATCCAGGGCTCACCGGGTTGATGTCCTGAGACTTTTTGACAAGTAGGGACTCAACCTCTCCTGCCACTCCCCTGGGACTCTGCATAGCCTGCATAACGAAATTGTGTAGCACAATTAATTGTGTAGCACAATTCATGCATAGCTCTGCCTGCAGAGCTTTGTTCTCCAGACTCGATGCAGGATCTCAGCTTTCCAGTTTGGATCTCTTCAGAACACTGCTTCAAATCCACCATAAGTCCCTGAACCTGATTTCTCCTCCTTCCTGTAACTTTGGATGGTCTCTGGCAGTACCTGTCTTCCTGGATCTATTACCTGAAGTGTGTCAGAACCTCTCAGAAACAAACCAGTTTTTTCCCCCAGCCATATATTTTCACCTCCTTCCTCTGTGCCTAGAATTCAGATGGCTTTTGCTTTTCAAAGACTTTTCTTCTCATGGAGAATGACAAAGAGGGCTGGTAAACAGTTTTAATGAAATCTGATTTGCAAGAGAATGCATCTGATCACATTTGTCTGGAATAGATATTGCCTCACCCCCTTCCCTCAAAGGACAGAATTGTTGGTTTTAGAAAAATGCCAGCTTCTGGGCAAAGTTACTTTCATTAGATTGCAGTTTCTAGAACTGCCCAGCCAACGTGGCTAGAAGATGTGGTCTAGAAAAGTAACCTTTCTCAAGATCTGGGAAACTCAGTGATCTGTGAGGAAACTAATATACGATAATGAAATATTAAGTGCATTTATCTACTTGGGACTAAGGGGGGAAAAAATCTAATTGAACCAGACTGGGACTTAAATGATCCTAAGTTGTATAACATTTTTTAGCTTTTGGCTTCTTGAATCATTTCCTTTAAGGTGAAATGACAGGCTACAGCAAAGCAAAAATTGCCTCAAACAACATTTCCAGAAGGCTTGGAAATGTTATCATGTTCTCTCTTGCCTTCTTAAAAAGAAAACTAGGCCAAAGTCACTCCCAGTTAGCAACTGTGCTTTATTTTTCATTAAATTTTTCCTCTCTGTTGAAGAATTCACAAGTTAAACTACTAATTAGACAAAGTTTCTGGTGCACAGAGAGACAGAACACTCTGGCTCAGTCAAAGAACATCTGTTTACCTTTCGTTCACCAGGTCACAGCCCATAACATTATGCAAAGTCCTAGATGCTCACAGAGCCTAACCATTTCAAAGCACCGTGTCCTTCTTATGTTTCCAAAGTTTAATGTGATCCAGGCTGGAATATTTCTTGATGCCTTACACCTGTGTAGGTGCCCTTGCAGAAGAAGCAGAACCCTTTTGTCAAATGCTGAACCTCTGCATTCAGTTCAAGAAGCTGAGTTGCACATATGGTGCCATTTGTTATGGATGCATGTTGTGACATCTAAAGAAATGCACAGAGCTCACTGCCCATGGAGGTACATTGTGCATGGATGCACATGGGTATCCCTGTATGACTTAGGCCCAGGCTATCTGGCAGACTGTATCTCCCTGTATCAGTCCTTCGGAGGTTTTAGGGAGATTAGATGGGTCCCTCTGAGGGGTGCTGTGGCTGAAGATCAAACTAAGTTGCCTCTTAGGGTACCATCCAATTTTGATTTCTATGATCATATGTCACAGACCCCATACCCACTGAGTTTGAGGCAGCCTGTTGCTAGAACTCAATAGCCAAGCTGCTTTTCCCAAATCCTTGTATCACATCCCAGTCATACCGGCTGAAAGAGAGACAGACAGACAGATCCTGCAGTTCTGTTATCGGGAAAGGCGAAGGCCAAAGCTGGCTTCAGTCTGTCCCTCAAATGGAATCCCTTACAGCGGCTGAAATTGGAAACAACCTCCAGCCAGGTCAGGAAAACTGCAAGCCGAGGAAATATCTTGCTCGTTCTCTGCGTGGTGCTGAACTTCAGCTTCCCTACCTAAAATGATTACTGAGGAACTGACTGTCTGTTTTATGACTTCCAAACATTAACGTGGCTCAAGAGAGAGGAAGTCGGCCATTCACCAGGCCGTAACTACCTTCTGATGTCTTGAGCTACCCTGCCTTGCGGCTTCAAGATTAAAACATTATACATGTGAGTCACTGTCAGGCACTGAAGCATTGCCTTAATTTTGAGCTATACAGCAGGCATTAATATTTTACTCTTTTCCCACAATGTTTAATGGCTCAGGAGCAACGAGAGCAGAGTTGAATGCAATGCCGTTTTCAAAGAAGGGCAATTCTGTTTCGGGTAGATATTAAACATCCTTGCTCCTGAGAGTCTTTTCCGAAGATTTCCTTGATGACAACTTGGGCTTTCCTCAAAGATTTAAAACAGAAGGAAGAAGCAGTGCAGTAGAGATGCGGAGAGCGGGGTTTTTCCCCTTTAATGTTTGTTTATTTAAACTATGCATTTTTAAATAGTTTTGTCCCTTCCAGAGCTTGGAAGTAACAAGTCATAATCCTACCCGCAATGAGTGACCGCTCTCTGGCTGAGAATCAGATTGGAGAGCTGGGCCAAGGCTAACAAAATGAACTTCAACAGAGAGAAATGTAAGGTCCTACACTTAGGCAGAAAAAATGGTATGCAGAAATATAGGATGGGGGACACGTGGCTGGATAGCAGTACGTGTGAAAGGGATCTAGGAGTCTTAATAGACTACAAGCTGAACATGAGTCAGCAGTGTGATGCGGCAGCCAAGAAGGCCAACGCAATTCTTGGTTGCATCAGTAGGAGTATGGTGTCTAGATCGAGGGAGGTATTGGTACCACTCTATTCTGCATTGGTTAGACCTCATCTTGAATACTGTGTCAAGTTCTGGGCACCCCAATTCAAGAAGGATATGGATAAGCTGGAGCAGGTCCAGAGGAGGGCAACCAAAACGGTGACGGGCCTGGAAGCCATGCCCTGTGAGGATAGACTTAGAGAGCTGGGTATGTTTAGTCTGCAGAAGAGAAGGTTGAGAGGGGACATGATAGCCATGTTTAAATATTTGAAGGGAGGTCATGTCGAGGAGGGAGCGGGCTTGTTTTCTCCTGCTCTTGAGACCAGGACAAGGAGCAATGGATGCAAGCTGCAGGAGGGGAGATTCCGCCTGAACCTCAGGAGGAATTTCCTGACAGTCAGGGCTGTCCGGCAGTGGAATGTGCTGCCATGGAGCGTGGTGGAGTCTCCTTCTTTGGAGGTTTTTAAACGGAGGTTGGATGGCCACTTGTCGGGAGTGCTTTGAGGGTTTTCCTGCATGGCAGGGGGTTGGACTGGATGGCTCCTGGGGTCTCTTCCAACTCTACATTTCTATGATTCTATGATTCTATGTCCCTCCCTAAACTGCAAACCCCAGGACTCCATAGGCTGTTGGAAGTGGAATAATAGCACTATAACAGTCTGGTGAGGAAATGGCCTAAGTGTTTAGTGTCCTAGTTAGTTAGTTTAGTGTGTTAGTTCTGCTTTTTCTTTTTTCAAATACATACTTCTCTGATTGTGACTGTGATTCTGACCGTGAATTAGGTTGCTTGTTTTAAAACTAATACATAAATAATACTCAAAAAAAAATAAAAAATAGCCCAGCCACTTTTGCAGGGAAACTTATACACATGTCAGACACCAGCAGGATTCCAGCTGTGTTTGTGTGTGTCTCTGATGCCGTCTGATCTTTCTCAAGTTGTGCAGAACCATGCAAGTGGAGTCATTGTGCATTGTTGCACATTGCGCATTGACATGTATAAGCACATTTAGTTGTGTGCCCAGCTGCACATTTGGTGTCTTGGTTCATCTGTGCAACATTCTTACTCAACACAAAATTATTTCATCACACCACAGGTGAAGGGTTATGCTGTGAGCCCCAAAGTAGGATCATGGCCATTTATTTGGTGGGTCTACTGTGGCTGGAAGTGACAATGGGACTGAGACCGTTGGCAGCTCACTGCAGTTGAAGGCTTGTTATTTCTGCCTCGGCAATACTTTTCAATCAACTGGAAGAACCACCAAGACTAATCTAGTGAAGCAATCTTCCCAAGCCACCGTTGCTGAGTAATTTATCAGGCTGTCTGGCTGGCCGTGAAAAAGGCACAACGGGAACCAGGGAAGATGTCACTATGCAAACAGTGCCCATGGAAAGGTTTGCTTTAAGAAGCACCATGTGCTGAATATTGCTTGATGATTTATGGTGAGCATCACTCCGAGGGCTGGATGCCATTCGGAAAGAGAGGTTCATTATAAAGACGGACAAGTATTCCACTACGGGATTATTGTTTTCTCGAGCATTAGTCTCTTAAAGTCCCTGCAATTAAGTAACAAGTTTCTACACACAGTAGCACCTCATATGCAATTCCAGTTTTGCAACCCTGAACTGAACACAGAACATACACACTGCATTGACACTAACACATTTCCAGCCAAGATCTTTACACTGTGTTTGTGAAGAATTTTAGAAATTTTGGAAAGTCCATATTGAAGAAAAAAAATGCTTTTTTCTTTAAGCAGACGGTCTGAAAACCATGAAACCCTCTGAGGAGCGGTTTAGAGGGCTGAGTGTGTTTAGCCTGGAGAAGAAAAGATTAAGTGGAAACATGGTAGCCATGTTTAAATATTTGAAGGGATTTCATATAGAAGATGGAGCAAGCCTGTTTTCTGCTGCTCCAGAGATTAGGATATGGAGCAATGGCTTCAAACTTCAGGAAAAGAGATTCCATCTAAACATGAGGAAAAATTTCCTGACGGGAAGAGCAGTTTGACAGTGGACTATGCTGCTACCTCCATGGAGTGTGGTGGAAGCTTCTTCTTTGGAGGTTTTTAAACAGAGGCTGGATGCCCATCTGTCAGGGGTGCCTTGATGGTGTCTTTTTGCACAGCAGCAAAGGGCTCAACTCAGTGGCTCTTCCGATCTCTTCCAGTTCTGTGGTTATGATTCAGAGAGTCTTCCTTTGTTAACAGCTTCCTAAATAAAAATCTTGCATTTTTTTTTCAAAAGACCTGAGCAAACTTTTATTGTTGCATGGTGTGAGGTTTGTGACTGCCAAGGTGACATACTTTCTTTCTTTCCCCGCTTCCTTCCCCGGGAAGATCTTAATAGGTGCTCCACTTCTCTTGGATGGGCTGTCTTTATGAACTGGGAGTTAATGAGGCAGGTGCAATTGTAAGCGCTTGTTCTGATCAGAAACCAAGAAGGCAAATTACTGCTATTACGCTATTAGGTGCTATCACTGGCTCTTCAGCCTACTGTTCTGATTATCTATTTCCATTTCCCTTCCTGCAGACCACACCTAGAAAATAATTTTTTTGCAATGCCTGGGAGGTTTTAAAATCAACCATCATGGTAAAACTGGAAACTGCTCCGGCTGTGGAAGGTGGAAGAAAGGGGGAGAAAATGATCTGCCTGAGTTCAAAAGATCAGTTTAATTAGGTGCAAACTCAGTGAGCTCTTTGGCTTAGCAAGGAACAAGTGATCAAAGGCACAGCTTTCTGAGGTCAGGATCCAGAGTTACAGACATGAAAAGGTACTTTTCTAACGGTGTGAAGTAAAAGGAGACTTTGAGCTCCATAACTTAGATTCCAGTCCCTGGAAAACTCTGTCTGACCCCAGCCTAGGGCTCTAGTAGGGCATCAGCCTATATAGCAGAGTGAGCAATTGTTTTACAATAGGTTCCCCAGGCACAGATAGAGAGCCACACCTTTGGTGCACATTTGCTGCAAGACAAAGGAATTCATCATTTTTTTACAAACACTCCCTTGGAGGCATGGGGAAAATTTAGTCATACTCCTCCCTCAGCCATTTTGGGACAAGAGGGTCATATGTTTTTTGGCAACAGGAAGTGAGCCAGGGTCATTTCCTATTCACTTCCTGATTTTTTTAAAAAAGTGTTCTCCTGGCCTTAAAATGTCCCAAGTGGGACCTTATATAGGTCCTCATATAGGTCAGGGCAGCATAGCTGATTACTCAAACAAACAAACTGAATAGCTCATGGCTCTCTGCTTACCTTTATGCAAGGTCATAAATTGAGTCCCACAGAATCCAAGGCAAAGTGAATGAGTCCAAAGTCAGTTAGCATAATCCAAGGATCAGGCATGGAGTTCAGCAAGGAATCCAGCCGTCAGGAAGGTCAGTTAAGTTCTGACAACTCCTGGAGGGGAAGGGCAGTGCCTATTTAGGTCAGGAGCTTAATGCAGCTGCTGCCTAAGTAATTGCTGTCCTCTGTAAATCCTTTTGAGATTAGCATAGTTCTCTCTCTGCTGTCTACACTCAGCAAAGGTGGGCATAGGTAAGTTGTCTTCTGTTTCTGAAGGGGCAGGGCTCCCTGCTGGAGCTGGCACTCCACCCTGTTCTCCTTGTGGCACTGTAACCGCCTCCTGTTCATGTCTCCTGGTTCAGTCTTTGGCATGTCCCATGTTTCAGACTCTGAGTCTGAGACCATGTTCCGGAAGCAGGGCATGACACCAGGGCACCCAAAATGTGCCCGTGGTAAATATTGTGGTAATATTTTAACCTTGGGGGGCCACTGGGGAGTCACAAAAAGGCCCTGAGGGCCACATGTGGCCAAAAGGCTACGCCTTTGCTCAACCCAGTGATGATCTTTTGTACAGCCCAAGCAGCCCTATCCATACACAAGAAGGAGGTATCACCCAGTCCCAGGAGGAAAGCCTCCATCGGGCACTCAGCAGTCCCCAAATCCCCAAGGGAAAGCTTCTCCTATTGATCATAGGGTTATTTTGTAAGTTCTCTCTCACATTACACAATTGCAAAGCATAGTGTATGGGTTCATCCTATGGAATCCCTCAGACTGTGTTTAGAATTTTCTGCCAGAGAGCAGCAGGGCCTCCCCAAATAACAAACCCCACAATAATATAGGATGACGCTATGGCAGTTAAAGTGGTAACCAATGGCTTTATGTGTACAGTGAATGTCTAAATGTGTATGACTTAAAAGGTGAACTTAGTTATTTCCCTTTCTTTTCTAAGAGGAGATAATACTTTTGGTACATTTAACAATGTTTTTAAAACAAACAAAGACTCATTTCATATATAACACGTCTATAAATATTCTAAAGCTTGCATCTCAGTTCTTAATGCGGAGGCATAACTACAGAGGATAACAAAAATAATTTCAGCTATGGTGCTGTTTGCTGTGAAGTCAAGAGGACATCTGCAGCTGAATTCGCCCAAGGACCCAGCAGGGAATGCGAAAGAACAGTGTGGTTTCCAAGCAGCAATCATTCATCTCCCTCCCCAGTGCATTTTTAAAGTGTAGACCTTTATTGCTGGGTATCATACAATCAAGAGAGGATGAATGTCCAAGTATAGTGTGAATAAAATCAGAAAACAGCTACTGATGGATCTGATGGCATCAGTTCTTCAGCTTTTGCTTGATGTACAATGCCAAGGCACATTGAGAAGTGTTTATGTATGTGTGCGCGTGCACCCATGTGTGCACGCGCACATACACATATTCTCTTCTGCTCTCATGCCCCAGAAGAAAGCATCCAGGGTGTACAGTAGTTCCATTACAACAAAGACTGTAGAAAACACTAAGAAAACACCAGCAGAATGCAGTTGCAATCTCACGCATGTCAATTAGCAAAAAGTAATTCATGCCCCAGGGCACCTGCTCTGACCTAAAGACAGCTGACACAAGAAAGCAGATTATGCATTTGTTCATGATGGATTTTAGAGCAGTGGTTCTTAACCTGAGGTCTGCAACGTCCTCACAGGAGGTCTGTGAAGGTTTAAAGAAATGCTATGAGCTTTTATAGCTAAAATAGTTGGGAAAAACACCACAAAGCGCTAAAAGAATTTAAGGGAACCCATTATACAGAGGAGGGTGGACACAAAGTTTGTGTCACTCAGCTATCTTGCAGGTGAGTGGGGAATAATTTTTTTTAATGGAAAATTGGAAGGGAAAGATATTTAGCAGCACAGGTGCAATATGCACCAATTTTCTTGCCACTCAGGGAGTGAACATTTTCATAAAAAGAAGAAGAAGAGGGGAAAAAAGCAAGCTGATTATCTGTTGAACTGTTGTCAAAACAGTTTCAGTTTTCCTGCAGAAGATTCAAAGCTCCCTTCACATCAGATCTACGGATGCTACAAGGTGATGCCTGAACATGGAATGACAAGCTAAATAACATCAAGGTAAAGTGACAATTTCTGTGGGCTTTCCCCCTCCTCCTGGTGCTCTTTTGCTTAATGACTTCCACTGACGTTTCTTTCTCAGCTTTAGGATACAGACACAAGCTTGTCTCTGGCCTCTTCTCATGCGGTGGAACAAGCTCTACGCAGGTTCATGACATGAGGATGGCCATATTGGGAAGGACACCGAAGGCGCACCGAGAAAGAGTTGCACATCATGCAAGAACATGCAGCTCCACGTGCAACAGTTGTCAGCTGCTTTGAGTCTCTTCCTGGGAGGAAGACAGAGTATAAAATAAAATAAAGATTTGTGGAACTCTGCTTATCCAACCGTGAACTCTGACAGGATGTCTCGTGAGGTGTGTTGTCTTCCTGGGGCAAAGTCCCGTGATGCAACACAGCGGCTGACAAAACTACTCAAGCCCACTGACCGTTACCCCTTCCTTTTGGTCCACGTGGGAACCAATGACACTGCAAGGTACAGCCTTCAGGAGGATGCTGAGTTATCCCAACTGGCCAAATTAACATGGGTTTTGAAAAATAAACCAACTTACAATTTCCTGAAACACTGGAAACCACTTGTGGACATTTTGAACAACAAGAAATCTAATGATGGATTAATTTGTGGGTACAGTTACTAGCTAATTCTACTGACATTGTTTAGTTGGATCTGTAATGGTAGAATAATTTTTTTTGTTTTTTCCCCCTTGCTCCAGCTTTTCTCTTTTATTAGCGTTTCATATGAGGGTTGGAGCCCTTTCTGCATTTTACTGGATTACTGTTCGATTAGTAAGAGTGTTTTATAAGTTAGTGTTTAGTGGTCTTTAGCTTACTCTTTTAATATGCTGTTTTGTTCATGTTATAGTTTAGTTATTTTGTGTTAAAATTAACAAGTGCACTTAAAAGACAGACCGACAGATAGATATTCAGAACTAGCTCTTCATGCACAGTTGTTCTAGGGTGGGTACATTAATCAACTGCTCAGACCAGCACAACTTATTTGGAAATAGGTGTGCGAGGGCTTCAGCCAAACAGACAATATCACCTTTCTCTCTCTCTGATCTCCCATTCCACAGAGAAATTCTTCTGACACTTTGCTTTGGAAATTTCAAGAAGTGCTGAAGTTTTCGTTCTTTCATCAGTCTAATGGGAGCTGAAGATGATACCTGGGAGAGCACACAACACTCCTCTGATCATGACTTTTAAAAGGTAATGGATATTTTCCACTTAGCTGACTGTTATTTGTGTGGAAGGCTCAGAGCTTTAGACGCACTGCACGGCTAAGATGTTACCACAGATAGAAATGGAATGAATGATAGTAGCTGCCTACAATTGGATTAGTTTCCTCCCTTGTGGATGACAAATTGAAATGATTTTGAAACTAACAGGTGCTGATCAAGCCAGAGAAAGAGCAAGAGAAATGGAGTTGGAGAGGAAACACACACCTGCCAGAAGCTTCTGTGGTGAGATCTTGGCTCATTCCCAGGTCTTCAAAGGGCCCCATGGGAATGGAAAGACGTGGTTTATCAGAAGACCTGCAGTGACTCCAGAGAGTGGTGGCTAGTGGCTCCCATGTCAGCAGGGTAGGGAATCCACTCCAGGTTTTAAAAAGCTATCCAAGGTGCTGAATTCATTTTGGGACTTTGGATAGCGCCTTTAGAGTAATACCTGGAGTGGAGTCACCATCAGACTGACATGGAGGACACTGCTGATTGTGGCTGTAGCTCAGATTGAATGGTCCCTGGCTAACTTCACAACACCTCAGTGAGTTGCTGCAGATTGAGGCGCTGAAGTTCTCCACTCACAGTGATGGAAAAATGATGCCCACATGTCACCGGCAGGATGCCACCCCCATATTTCTCCCTTACCTTTGCCTGCTTGTGGATCCCTTGCATTCACAAACACGTTAGCAAATTTTCTTGTTCAAATCTCAGTGCAGGGACACTGCTTCTAGGACCCTCCCAATAGATTTAGCTGTTGACAGCCTTCCCTCTATTCACACTCTTTCCTTACAGTTGCTGCCAAAAGCCGAGCAGAACGTCAGTGACCTTGTGACTCAAAGGGATTGGATCTGATTACTCCAGACTCCCTGCTTAACACTCTGCCAGTGTGGCAAACAGCTGTCTTGTTCTATCAGCGTAAAAAGCTGTTGGCTTTATTTGATTCTGTTTTCCATCTATCAGAGGGTTTTCAGCAGAGGCAGGATGTTGGGTTCAACCTCCTGATGCTGCTGTGGCCAGACATGATCTTCCAGGTGCAACCCGAGCTGTTGGCAAAAGAAGCCATTTTAGGAGGACTGGGGAAGGGGCAGGAGTCCACCTCCATGGGGTCAAGGAAAGGGATTCTCAAATCTTTGCATCAGAGGTTCTAAGACTTCTGGGAAGTATTGTCTCTCTATGAGGGCCACAGGTCCCATAGCTGCTGGTGCCACCTCTGTGTTATTAGCTTGCTCAGACCCTCATGGAAGGGTCAATATTGCAGTCCTGCCTATGAGTAGCATGGTTTTTGCAGTTGCATTTGTAGGTGAATAAGAGCATTCTTAGCATCAGCCTAGAATTGACTGAAGGAATAAGAGGACAAAGGCCTGAAGCCTGCTTGTGTTACATCTGGAATGTCCCTGTCTTTGTATTGCATGGTTCTGGATTCCTACCTATGAAAAACCTATACTTTGGTAGATACAGAGTGAAGCCTAAACACAATTGTTAGTCATTCAGCCCTTTCCCTCAGTGGGAATTTGGTAAGACCCGGCTTAGGTAATGTTCCATTGATTCAATGGTCCTACTCTACGTGGGTCTAACAACATGGTCTTAATGTTTGTAAGCAAAATCCAATTACTAAGGCCAAGTGAAGTATACTACTACAAGTACTTGGGCAGGGGAAAAAAATGAAATGCACAGATAAAGCCTGGAGAAGAGAAGGTTAAGAGGTAACATGATAGCTTTTTAAAAATATTTGAGGGGTTGTCATATGGAGGAAGGAGAAAGCTTGTTTTCTGCTAGTCCAGAGACTAGGACACTATGGGTTCAAATTATAGCGAAAGAGATCCCACCTAAATATTAGCAAGAACTTCCTGACATTGGGAGGAGTTTGACAGTTGAATACACTGCCTTGGAGTCTGGTGGAGTCTCCTTCTTTGGAGGTTTTTGTGCTGTACAGGATAGGTCCAAGTTCAAGAAATTAGCCTTAGAGATTTCAAATGCTTTATTTAGGATCAGTAAAGAAAACAACTGCACAGCTTGGCAATTGCCAGGACTAAAGAAGCCTTGGATTTGCAGCCCCTTATAAGCTGTAACGTTTCAAATTAGTTGGGGCTAGCATTCTGGCGTTTTATGTGATAGCTAATCATAACAACTCCTTTCCCAGGCTCTTCCGTCCCCATCCCATTTTCTTGCTCAGCTTGCCAACAATTTAACCTTGCAGTTGATTCTTTCTGCCTGCCCTTGTACCCTTATCACAATTTGTTACAATTTCCTTGTTCCCAGCACACTGATTCCCAGCTGATCCCATCATCCCCCAGAGCACAGTAAAGCCCAATAAGGCATCAAAGCAAGACAGCTACCTAAAAACACGGCAGGGAGAGCAAACCTGACTTGACAGGTTTTAAACAGAGGTTGAATGGTCATCCGTCTGGAATGCTTTGATTGTATATTCCTGCGTGACAGGGGATTGGCCTCGACTGCCCTGGTGGTCTCTTCCATCTCTATAATTCTGTGAAATTACAGTCTCTGGATTCTGTATATCAAAGCCACGTATACACACCCTGCAACTCTACCAGTGGATATTTACATTAAACCGAAGCAATATTGGATCTTGGCCTACGGTTGGGAGTGGTCCATTAAACTCCCCTGCACCTGAATAAGCTTTTGGAAACCACCCAGAGAGAACCCCAAAGATTTAGAGCCAGTGCAACCTGTGATTAACTTGGCCACACACTCCACTGCTTTGATGCTGGTCCCTAGAGCCTTTCATCCTCAAAAGAGAAATGCCTTGGCAGATGAGTTAATAAACTGAACACCTTCTAAGAGGGAGCAATGAAAAATATAAGCTTCAAGCAGCTAGCTCTGAAGTTTAGGGAATGAGAAGTCACAAGAAAGACAGAAGTGGGTTTTGTGTGATCACCAGGCCTAAAAGGAAGGAGGAGACCTTGAAGAAGCCTCAATCAGAGTCTGATGTGTTGTGACTCGTGAAAAGGAGGAACGGCCAAAGGCATATCCAGAGGAGAAAATTGGAGAGACACTGTGTGTTGACATCATTATCAGTTGTCAGATAGCAATAGGGGTTTTTTTCCCCTTCTATAACTAGAAGGTTTTGTTTTTTTTTGAAAGGCTGCCCTCTATTTTCTCTGATGTTTGCTTTTAATCATCAAGTGTCACTGCAAGAAAAATGTCAAGAGGAAGGGCACAGCCCAGCCAAAGGTCAGCACCACCAGGTCTCACTGCCTTGAGGGCTCACAGAGAATACTTGATGAAATTGCACATGGATGTCAAAGGCTGAGATCCCACATTGGGAGACATCCACCTGGCATGGAGCTACTTCTCTGTAGCTACATCTACCATTTCTACCCCACCCACCCACCTTTTAAGCAATGCAGGCTGCGTGGGGACACATCTAGCAATTGCCGAGGAGCTGGACATGCTGCAAAGATATCTTCAGCCAGAACATCCTGAGGATGCCTGGGTGGCCTGTGCGGATGACTGTGGTAGCCCATCCAGCTATGGGAAAACAGCTGGATGCATCTCTGCTGATCCATCTCCACTCCCCAGTGACATAGAGATCACTGTGTATGTGTCGTGGGAACACTGTGTCAGTAAAAAGGTGGGGTTTGAGGAGGATTTTGGTTGTTGCATGGTCAATATTAAGAACCTGCAGAGCGTTGGACTATGACTCCTGGAGTCTAAGTCTCTGTTCAACCATGAACTCCCTTGGGTGACTCTGGGCAAGCCACACTCTTCTCTTAGCCTCAAAAGAAGGCAATGACAAACTTCTTCTGAACAAATCTTGCCAAGAAAACCCTGTGAGATGCTCACTATAGGGTCACCATAAGTCAGAAATGACTTGAAGGCACACAACGGCAGTGGCAAAAGCAATGGTCAGTAAAGAATTCTGACTTCTGCCATGGCCCAAAAAGTGGGTTACAATAGCATGAGTTGGAGTAACTCACCAACACAATGCCAGCCAAAGAGTCCCATCCCTATGGGACATGTGAAAATTGCCTAGGGCCGTTTCCGCACTTCATGTCAGCAGCGGGGTGCTGCCCTTTGCGTGCATGTGTGTTGCTTTAGCACTGTAGGAATCAGGCTCTTTCCTGAGCCATGCTTCTCAAAATGTCACCAAACTAAGGGACATACAGCCTTTGGAGAAGCTGGTCCTGAAATTATTTGGCTCGTCTTTGGCTCTGCTTCACATTATGTCCCAGCGTTTGATGTTTACCTCCTAGGTAAAATAATCAATGATTGGAATTAGTCAAATCATATGCTTTCACTTTCCACTATTTTAAAATCATTCCTCCAGTTTTTCAAAAAAAGCCTTTCTCTTTCCTTTGGCCTATAAGTTACTCTCCAGCAAATTAAAACATGGTTTTTTCTTGCTGACAGTCTGTCTGAATAAATGCATCTTTATTAGTGTCTCTGTGGCCGCTTGAATTTGTTCCAGATCATTTGGAGACTGCAGCCAAACCATGACATAATTGTACCTCCAGACCGAGGTTTTGAAGTAAAGACAGAAGCAGTTGCATCTTCACAACCATGTCATTCAGAAATCACACCTGCCCTGGAAATATTTTTGCTGGGAATTATTGATAAAGAACTGTATAGGAAACATAGATTCCTTCTTCAAAACATGATCACAGCTGCAAGAATGCTTTTTGTGCAAATCTGGAAATGGACTGAAGTGCTGATGATGAGAGAGTGGGTTACAAAAGTTGCAGATCTTGCCCAAGTTGCAAAATCACACACAGATTTTAAACAATTCATGTTTGTGTGTGTGTGTGTGTGTGTGTGTGTGTGTGTGTGTGTGATTTGCAGTATAGGCTTTAGTTGGAAACAACAGACCAATTTCTCAAAAGAAATAAATAAGAAAAGATAAGCTTATATTTCTAGAAGTTCACAGTTCCAGGGTTCATTGGCACAAAGATAAAGTCCTGCCTTCCGTCATTGGATTTTGTAATGACTTCCACCATTACTTACGTTTTATGAGTTCTGGTTTGGTCTGGGGTGCTTTCTTACCATCAAAGAACTGGCAAGCAAAGTTTCAAAGAGGCTGCATGTGTCTCTCTGCCATGGACTCCACTCTCGTGCAAAATAAGATGGGGCACCGTGAGGACTGTGGAAAAGCATCTGATCGGTACCAGATTTCTGACTTCTTGTGCAGCAAGAAACAAAACTGGGAATAAACCCTGCATTCTTGGAAGATCACAACATAATATTAAGTCTCGTCTTGCTTTGATAATGATGAGAGAGCAAGTGCTGTTACACACCTGACTCCCCTGGCAAATATTGATCACCTTGGTGCTCCTTTCTCTCATTTGGAAAAGCTCTTTGATGAAGATCTTTGATGACTGCAGTGACATTTGGGGAAGCAAAGCAAGCTACAGGCCTCTTCTCTTCCATACCAGAGGACACATCCACTGTTAATGTTCTAGCTTTAAAAATTCTAGCCATCAGGCACTACAGCCTTTAAAAGCACCATTCGTTTACTGACAAGAGAGACTGACAGGTCCATGCAATCCAATGCTGGTTTTTGTCTGAACTTTAAAAGAGCCATCCAAGGTGCTGGGAGGGAGGATGTCGATTTCATCAGCACTAGAATACAGGTAGACATGATATTGATTTCATGGGGAATATTGGGGGGGGAATAATGATTTCATTAGCATTGGAAGGATAGGTAGACATGAAAGAAAGAGACAGAGAGGGAGAAATCCTGGAATATCTATACCTTGAGTATCTATAGCTTGAATATTTCTACCAAAACCTGCTGTTTCCATTCTGGCCAGGAAAGGGAAACTAAGCGTTTCAATTTCTGGAGTGGATTCTTCTTACCCCCTGACAATGGGAGACTGCATTTCTGCCTTCCACCTCTGAAGATGAGACTCCTCTTGTGTTTAATTTGGGTCACCAAATTAGACACAGTTGCCACCACCCCATGTCTAATCTGCTGACCCTGAGGACTTATATCTTTCAAAATTTATGAATGCTAAATGTTTCACATGGCCTTGTCATTTAAATTTTATATCTGCCTTTTTGTAACTTGCGGTGTTTTGAATGCTGTGCCTTGTAAGAGATGCTGGAACATTAGAATTCTTTTTTAGGCTAACGTGTTCGGCAAGACTTCTTTGCTGACAATGGAAAGGGTTAGTCTGCAATTACTGCCTTTGACTTCCTAGCTAGCAGATGTGGCTGGGATCCTGTTGGTGTCTTACACAGGAGTAAATTCCCCAACAGAGAAGCACAAATGTTCCGTTCTTCAAGACTGTGCATGGAGTGCCGCTGAACACATGGAAACACATTGGGTTGTATGTATCAGGTCGTCCATTCAGTTGTGCCGGCAGTTGCATAACGTGGCCATTCAACAGGAAAGTTAGCAATACCATTAACGCACACACCACAGATTTATGCTGCACAACCCCCAAAAGCAGGAGCCAAGCCATAATGTTTTACTAAGGATGGAAGGAGTATTCCAATTTTTTAAAAAATAATGGTCAAAAAAATATGTTTCTGGGGTGTCAAAAAACCCTGACTGGGAGAACCTGGGGCTGATGAGCATCCCCACAGTTCAGGACTTTGTGAAAAATTCACATGTAGTTGTCTTGCACAGAAAATAGCATTTTTGTGTAGCATGTGACTACTTTTTTGCCATCTTTTTGCTCCCCCTTTGCCCTGAGCTCCACCCTGATCTCTTCACCAGAAAGGGCAGATTTGGCAAGAGTCATTATCATATGACACAACCTGGTTATAGCTTCATATTGCATCAGCAAGTGAACTTTCCATCCCATCTCTCCTGATTCCTCAGTGCTAGGTATTGAGAAGTGGCCGTCTGAAAGCGTTTGGATCCCGTGTCATTTTTGTAACACATCAGGGAAAGGTCTGGGTGTCTGCAAGAGAACTGATGAAATGGCTTTAAGCGTCACCAGTTTCTGCGTGCTTGATGGCAACGAAGCTCTCCCGCAGTGAGGCATAGATGCCTCTGCTTCATTTTACATCTGGCAAAGCATCCAAAAGCTGTTTTGATTAGCTTCCCTGGCGCCATCCACCATTTGGTCTTAATGGACAGATTTTCTTTGGTTTAGACATAATTTCAGTGTTTGTGTTAAATGAGCTCCCCCAGCAGGAAGATTTTGGAGGCATTTTCCCTCCTAAATTCTCACGGCTTCCTCCTTTTCTTTGCACCTTCAGAGATTTGAAAAAGTAAAAGATGGCTTTACAAAAGGTATAAATCTGGAAATGGTGCAGTGGAGGTAAGGATGAGGTAAATTCATGGAGGGCAGCCTGTCCAATCTTGCCACCACAATATGAGGTGAGACTTGTTGGTTACTTAAAACCAGAACAGACCCATTGACCTATTTGTGAAACGGTGAGTCAATACATGGGTAAATCCCATTCATTCAGCAGGGTCTGGTCTAGCAACTCAAAGCAGAAATCAACCCTAAATTGAGGTTGGGCACTAATTTGGTGATGGTTTGGAAACAATTCCTTTTATTTCTAGTTGTCTTTTTTTAAAAATGCACTCTACCTAGAGGTGAAAATGACTCTAGTCAGGAGTGACTTGGAATTTCACAGATTGTCTCATTTTTCTTAGAAAAAGCCATCTCAATCTGTGGCATTTCCCTCTGTGAAGTAAAGTCTACACATATGGCAAGCAAGGAAGGACTGGCTGATAGACCAAAAGGCTGCAAAGAAAAACCCCACCAGATGCTTCAAATTTTTATTTAAGAAAAAGTCCATGCAGGAAGGCAACTGCTATCATAGTTTTGCACAATTATTTAACGTCACAGTTTGCACAAGAATCAGTCTCCTATTTGGCAAATTCCTATTTATACTGACAAGTTCAGACCCACACCCATGTGCACGCGCACTTACATCACGAAGGCCAAGATAAAAAATTTGACAGCTTAGATTCTACATTGGGATTGTGAATTTTAAATCTCCACTTCTGGAATTACACGATAATTGTGTTAAGCAACCCATGACTGGAATCCTGTTGGTTAGTCTCAACTCACGTGGATCTATGAAATCAATGTTTGAATGGCAAATCGACGCAAGGGTAAATCCAACTATCCAAATCCAGTTTGGACTAACAATAGGTTTCGGACCCTTCTGTTGAATGGAATATAGTGTAAGCAAATGCATAACTCGGTACAGAAGCCAGTGCACACAAGACAACCCATATCTGCATGGACAATGGCACTACACGTGAAACTCTGCTTCTGCACCCCTGAACTGGATACAGATATTCCACATTAGACAAAAATATCTAACTCCTTCTGTAGAGGAACTTATTACGGGCATGTGTGTGTGCTTTCATGTCACCTACTGACTACTTAGAGGTGGGTTTTGCAATTTCCACCCTCTGAAATATAGCCTACAGCACCTGAGATTCCTTGGAAGTCGCCCATCCAGTTACTGACCAGAGCTGCCTCTGCTTAGCTTCCAAGAGCAGACGGGATTTGGTGCCTTTAGGACATTTATGCATATCTTCTACTGTGTGTGTATGGGCCTTCAAGTTGCTGGTTGACTTATGGAGACCTCATGAATTTCCTAGGATTCCCAGAGTTTTCTTAGGCAAGGAATCCTTGGAGATGGTTTTGCCAGTTCCCTTCCTTTGAAATAGAGCCTCCAGCACCTGGCATTCATTGGAGGTCTCCCACCCAAGTACTAACCAGAGCTGATTCTGCTTAGCTTGCAGGATCAGCTGGGAGTGGGTGCTTTTTAGGGTGTTTATGCCAGACTCCAGATTCTGCCTTGATTTTTTTCCCCTTTTCTCAGGGAAACAAGACAAGTTATGCTTCCCATCGCTACTCCTGATTGAGAAGCTGAGTCTGTTTTACCTCCTTAGGTGACTTGGTCTGATAAAGAGCAACAGGAAACAGATGGAGGCACTGAACTGCCTGGCTCCGTCTTCCCTCCTTTGCCGTGTGATAAATTACAGCCAGGCGGCCAGAGTCGGAAGAATTTTACCATGGCTGGTTTAGATGTCAGAGGCAGGGCGGCCCCTGGCTAATCCTTTCAATTTATTTCCTTGATCCTTGTTTTCATTCCGCATGCAGATGTTTTTAAGCCCCCTATTCACTGGCGATTTCTTCCACAATTAAATCTATGCCAGCATCAGGATGGCTTAGTCTTATAATTGACTACAAGAGGGAGAAAATAACATCTCAGCCTTTGAGGGGAAAGGCAGAAGTAAATCTCATGTTATGAAACATTATATTAATTCTAATATGCCCCCCCTGCCGAACGTCAGCTTGCTCTCTGCCGAGCACAGAAAGTCTGTTCACGATTATAACGTTTAACTGAAATGCACACTTTCCCTCTCTGACTACAAAGGGCTGCCACGGCCTGCATTCCAATTAGCTCACTTGGCTTGACATATATACATTTTTTTTCCATTGCTGTTATTGGTGAGTATCTGATTTAATTCTGAAATCTCTCCTTTCTTTTCTGTCTCTCCATTCTGATAATCCAGTTCCTTTGAGGGGAAACACTTTTTGTGAGGCTTCAATACAACGAAAGACAAGCAAACAATTGCTTCTCAGAGAATCCTCATCCCTTTTGTGAAGAGAAGGCAAGGCTGCATGCCAAATGCTTTAGACACCTACCCTGGGTCTTTAGGTGATCTGTGCCAACCCTCTGCTGCTCTGAAATGGTTCCAATATACAGCTCAACATTCAATATTTATCTGAAGGGAGGAAAATTTATAGCCCATGGCCCTCCGTGCAAGGAATGGAAACCTTTGTAGAATCACAGAATTGTAGACCGGAAGTGGCCCAAAGATTATCCAGACCACAGTTTCCTGACCTGGAAACCAAGGATCTTTGAGAGGTCACTAGGGGTTCCACAAGAGATTGTGATTTTTAAAAAATAAACATTTTTTTTTATCTATAGACGTAATAATTTATATGCAAGGGTTCCCTAAGACCTCAAAATTATTTCAAGGGTGCCTCTGGGGGAAAAGACCAACCCCTTTCCAGTGCAAGATATCTACACCTAACGGGGAGGTGGTTATCCAACCACTGTTCATTAACTTACAGTGGTGGAGAGGCCACCACCTTCCATGAGATAGAGAGAGAGTGGATGGACAAAGTTTAGCCCGCTCCCAGGACCGTTTTCATAGGCAATAGTTGATGCTGTGTCCAGCATGAAGCAGTTACTTGTGGTCACCCTCTAGATCAGTGGTTCTCAACCTGTGGGTCCCCAGATGTTTGTGGACTTCAGCTCCCAGAAGCCCCAGCCACTATGGTCAATGCTCAGGGCTTCTGGGAGCTGAAGTCCAAAAACATCTGGGGACCCACAGGTTCAGAACCACTGCTCTAGATTGTTCCTTCTCTCAGGAATAATCTGACACCTTCCAAGGGAGTCTGACCCTACCGTTGGACAGCTCTTATTCTTAGGAGCTTCTTCCTGCTATCTACTCAGAATCTCCTCGCTTGTAGTTGGAGTCCACTTGTTTGGGCCCTGCCTTCTGGAGCAGCAGAAAACAAACTCACTCCGTCTCCCATGTGGCCCTTGAGGTCTTCCAAGATGATGCTCATCTTATGACCAGCATGTAGGTCTTCACCAACTCAGCCAGTGGCATCATTGTTGTTCACATTTGGGGACTTTTTTGTGATATATTGATTTGTACAAATTTGGGGGGTTGTTTGGCATAAAATGAAGATTAAAGTTCCTTTAAAGTTCAGACTAAAGCCCAGAATGGATTCAAGCCCCACTGACAATGGAGCCACCGGCTGTCTCTACTGGGGCAAATCTAGATTTTGACATGAAGCTCAAAATGTTCTTCAAGCCAAGTGCAGAAAACACCAACAACTGGATTTGGCAAATTCATTTGTGGCAGAATCCCAGGGGTCATTTTATTCCCCTGCTTCACAGTGATCTCTTGCGTATTTTTTCATTCTTTGGGGTTAAGCAAGCAGAAATAGGCAGACGAATGCAAACTACTGTTCGGTTCCTTGAAGTGGCAGGTTTGAAATCACAGGCTGTCAAGATGTTTGTTCAGGGAGATGCCTTGCTCGTGTCTCGCCCTGCAAACGTATTTCAATTTATTGGCACATGCAAATAAGGGACCTGTGAGAGCAGGAGTCTCTGCGCACTTCCTGGCGCCCGCGGGGGCCCTGATGCTCCCGGGGGTCATCCCACGCTGCTATGGGAATATTTGCTTGCATTCAGTGAGCCCCCAGTTCCCACCTCCCCTTCCTTGGTAGTGATATTTTATCTTCATTTCTTAAAATAACAATTTTGTTTCATTTCAGTTAACACAGAATAAAACACCGTTTTAAAATATAGTGAGAAAAGGTACTAAGAAACCAAAGAACAAATAATAATCAGCAAGTAACCTTTTATGAGGCAAGGTTAGAACATTGTTTAGCTTAGGAAAAAAGGCTCAGAAGGAGAGGCGTGATAGAGGTAGATGAACTGATATCTAGGGTGAAGAAAGAAGGCAGGGAGAAAAATCCATCCTCACCGGGGCTCAGGACTGTCCTCTGAAGCTGACCAGTGGGAGGCTTTTAATACGTAATTGCTCGCAGGGAAGCATCCTATTGAAGTAGGAACTTTATTTTCTTCTAAACTTTTCTTGGCTTCTTAAATAATGTCATGCTATTTTAATGTGCTGATTTTAAGTGTTTTTTTTTTAAAAAAAACTATCAGGTTTTAAATTGGTTCCTTTTGTGAGCCATCTTGGGTCCCACTCTGGGAGACAGGCAGCAAGCATATGAAATGAGAAAGAAAGAGAGAAAGGAAGGAAGGATTACTTTTTAGGTGCTGTTTATTCATTTCAGCTTTTCCTCTAAGTTCTGAACTAGTTCATGTCCAACCAATATAGGAATTCTGTACCTAACACACCCTTGATAAGGGCCATCCATCAAATTTGGTTTAAAAACCCTAAGAGAGGAGAGTACATCAAAATCCAACCCAGCATGTTTTTCTTCTTCTGGATGTGTGCTCACCCAGAGAATGAAGTGAACAAAATTGCAGTGATTGTGTGTGTTGAAGTCTGACAGGGATCCCAATCATGTTTGTTTCAGCAGACCCATGTTGGCTAATTCAAAACTTAATTGATAATCAGCCAGAGATGATTGCAGGGTGTTTGGCAGGATAGGAATAATCTGTTCCTAATTATGGGTAAATTCTATTTTTATGCATGAAGTCATGAGGAGGAGAGGCAAGGAGGCTGGTGTGTACATTGGGATCCCAATGGAAGTTTTGGGGGTGGCAGACGGGGGCGCCGAGATCAGTAAGCTGGTTAATCTACTTTAGGTTTCAGTCTGAACTTTAAAGGCATTGTCCATGGTGCTGAACGCTAAAGAAAGACACGTAGGGTTTCTTTTCTTGCTTCTTGCTTCCAGGCTCCTACCTGACTCCGCCAACCCTGGATTTTACTCTTGTTTGCAAGAGTGTCACCTTCTCAAAGGCCTTACTGAAGTCAAGATATGCTACAGCTACTGCATTCCCTTCATCTACCAAGCTAGTAACTCTTTCAAAAAAGAGATCAGATTAATCTGACTTGTTTTTGAGAAACCCATGTTGACTTTTAGTGATCATGTAATTCCTTTCTAAGTGATTACAGACTGTCTCTTTAATGATCTGCTCTGGAATCTTTCCCAGTATTGATGTCAGGATGACGGGGGGGGGTAATTCTTTGGGTCGTCTCTCTCCCCTTTTTTAAGATGGGGACGACATTTGCCCTCCTCCACTCTGCTGGGACTTTTCCCATTTTCCATGAATTCTGAAAGATTATTGCTGTTGGATAGTCAGTTTACCCGACATGGTAATGGGCCATGAATCAGTTGGTTAGCCGTTAGGTAAATGTAGAAGAGGATGAAGCTGTGGAAGATAATAGCCTGCCTCCATGGGAACCTTGCGGCGGAGGTTTTGGGCCACGCTGAATAACTGCTTGCACTTTCTCCTTCTCATTAGTCCGGACGCTGAAGTCATTACGTGTACTCAAGTACAATAAAGTATAGTCTCTACCTATATTTTATACAAGTTGGTTCTGTTCCTGACGATTGCCCTGCCTAAACTATAAATCCCAGAATTCCATGGGAGCCCTGGTGGCGCAGTGGTTAAATGCCCGTACTGCAACCACAAGGTTGTGAGTTCGATCCCGCCAGGCTCCAAGGTTGACTCAGCCTTCCATCCTCTCGCAGGTCGGTAAAATGAGTACCCAGCTTGTTGGGGGCAATTAGCTAAAAATACATTGTAAACCGCTTAGATAACACTTAGTTGATAGGCGGTATAGAAATAAATGCTATTGCTATAAAGACATGTCTTTTAAAGTGAAATCCTATGGCTATAATTGCATTAGTTCTTGGACGATTTTTCAGAAAGCTTGCTGAACACCTCTAGGTATTTGAATACAGGTCATTGTCACTTTTAACTAGATATATTTTTACCCTTATCCATTCTTCTTGTAATTATAACCTCACTAGCTTAGGAAAGAAAAAACCCTAGGTTTTATTCTTTTGAAAAGATTTCCTTTAGGGCTAAATTCTTATTTGATATTCTTGGGCAGAGAATTCATTAAAATATAGTAGCCTTGTATCAACGGAAGATCTACTTTTGCTCTTTTAAAAGATAGCTTATATGTTTATTTTCCAGACACAAACCATTCAAGGCCTCTCAAGATAAAACATAATTAAGATTCTGGCCCATCAAACATTCCACAATATTTGTCTAATAATCTTGAGTGGACTGAATTACAATTCCTTATCTCGGCTTGTCAACACATTGTAAACAGTAACAGCATACAGATATATTTAGAACAGTAACAGCACACATGGCATATATTCTACCCTTACCACCCACCCCCCAGCCCCCATTTCACAGCAAAAAAATATACATTCCTCTTTTATGGATGCCTTGCTGAAAATTTAAGTAAAAACACAGAGGCGCAGACAAAGGGGCCCCGGCAGTAGCAGAAATGTGCACAAAAAGAATTACATACAGTGTGAGAGAGGCAAAATATGTTCTCCTTTCCCCAAGCTTAAAAATAATATTCTTCTGTCTTCCAAAGACATCTTGGCCTGAAGTTATCCCCAATGAATATCCAAGGAAAGAATCAGTTCACTCCTCAATCTATGGACCGTTTCCACGCTACACTGTTATAGTGCCATTGTTCTGCTTTCAACCTCCTATGGAATCCTGGGGTTTGTAGTTTAGGGGGAGGCATTTGGGATCCTCATCCAGAGAGCCCTTTGGCCTCAGGAAACTACAAACCCCAGAATTCCCCACAGGAGGTTGAAAGTGGAATAATAGCACTATAAGAGTGTAGGGCAGAAATGCCCAATTATTGATGCGCTAGGTTTACTCTAGTTGGGACTAAGCCCCAGGATTAAGGCTCTTGCATTTTAGGATTCGTTCACACATGGCATTCCGTTGCTAAGTGATTCAACACTAGAGGTTTCCCACTTTAACAGGATTACTGGCTATAAGGAGCTGTTGTATGGAATGGCCCATTCACACACAAGCAAGGCAACATTTGATGCTGCAATCAGCAAATGATGTGCCTTCGGGTACACTTCACTGGGCAGACAGCGTTCTACCACTGGTCCCACTGGGGTGCCCAGAATTCCAGATTGGAGGGGTCTTGCACCTAATCCAACCAGAGTCTCTTTGTGCCTCCCCCTTGCAGATGTTCAGGCATCTCACAATCCAAATTTAGACTCCTGGCCTTCACGTCATGCTTTGGACTTCCTACTGATCTTTGTGTCCCTTTGTTGTTGAAAGAGAGGTCCTTGGTCCTGACAGTCATAGTTGGGATGGAGCTTAGCTGTGCCAGCCCTGTGCCAGCAGTGTGCTTTGTGGCAGGGCACTCTGTCTCTTTTTCCCCATTGCACAAAGCTCAGTGAGTGTGATGATGGAACAGCACATCCCACAGTCAGTGCAAAACTTCATGTCCCACACAGGTGCCACAGGGATGTTATGATGGCTTTGCAAGAAGACACCTTTACACAGATTTCTAGAGTTCAGTGGCACATGACTCAATCATTTTCATTTCCTCTTCTCATCTCATTAGAGGAACGTTCACTAATGATCTAAGGAAATGGCTCAGACTACCCTGTGGAAAATTCTGCCTAATCAAACACACATCTCCTCACATCCCCTTTTAGCATCCTCAGCATCCAGTCTGTTACAAGAATTTGGAGGTTCATGGGCCCTTCCTGTAATCGTCACCATCCTTCTCCCTCTGGAACTGAGTGCTGCTTGTACCAAATAAAGGCTGCAAGAATACCCTTGGAGCACGATGGTGGTGCAACTCCTGAATTACACTGACAGTTATACCATGTAGACCCTTGCGTTAGGAGGTATCCAATACATTCTTAAACAAGCTATTTCTTCTATCCCTTGGGTGCACAACCCCAGCTCTGTCCCATCCCATCCCATAATCATAGCAACTGCTGAAACTTTCTTGGAACAAGCAGCAAAATAGTTGTGAAGTCACTGGCCTCACTGCCCCCACACCCTCAGTCACTGTCACACCCTCTCCGTCCATGTAAGTAACCGGTAGAGCTGCATGTTCCACCTGCATTAAGCAGAATCACAGCCCCCCCACCTCTTCTAATGCCATCCATGCCATTTTGGTTAACACAACACAAAGTATCCTGTTTGGTCAAATGCTCTTGTCCCATTTCTCTTTACAGCACTGTTTTTCCTCAATTCATCCCACTCAGTTTAATTTCATTTAAACATAGCACCCCTCCCTCTCTGTCACATGAGAACTGGCTCTGTAGGATGGCTCCACCCTGGTTTTCTTTTTGGTCCTTTGCCAATTGCAACCCATTACCCTAAGCAGCCTCTTAGTCAGGTTGCAGTGCTGCAGGCAGGATTGAACACAGGTGAGCTTTTTTTTTTCCTTCCAGCTAAGCAGACTCTGTCTCGCTCATCAGGTAAACAAGAGAACTGCACAGTAGACAAAGAGACATCGCGACCAGTTTACACAGTCAGCTGGAGCAAATGAGACTGCTTTTCCTAGAAGGTCCCAGTGGCCCTTTCAAAGGGCACCCATCACAGTGTGCAGGACAAGAACCAAAGCTGAGAATCCTCTTGTGGATGGTTGGAGTCCTGTGACCAGCCAAAGTCTGGCAGCAGGACATTGTGGAGGACACCACAAAAGATGGACGGCCCACTCGTGGTCAGAGTCAGGAAGGAGAGGAGAGTTAGAGGTGGTGGTGGTGGTGGTTGGTACAATGAAAGAACCGTGTCTCTGCAAAGGAGATGTAAACCTATCACACTCTTGAACACAATACATTGTTCAGATGGACAGACTGATCAGGAAAGTGTATTTGAATAGAAGCTCAAGCTCTCCGAGACCGTTTTAGTGTCGCTGCGGGAAGAACCGTTGGACGCCAGATCCACTGAAAGGCGCTTCGTTTTGCTGCTGTCCTCGAGTTCCTCCTCTGGGTTGCCAACCATGGAGGAGACTGTGGTCTCCATCCGGCTGATCTTGTACATGCTGCTCTGAGTCTGGAGATACCTGGCCGACTTCATCTCCAGTCCTTCGTATTCACTAGCACTGATGAAAGGGCACCACCGGAAAGCGTGCTTGAAACCCATACGGAACCTGAGCAAACAGATGAGGGAGAGGAAGAAGCAGCTTTAAAACCCCTTTTAAACCTTTTAACTCTTTTTCTCCTCTAAGGTCAAATGTACACATCTGGAATGATATAGAATCATAGAATCATAGAGTTGGAAGACACGCCGGGGGTCATCGAGTCCAACCTCCTGCTATGCAGGAACACCCATCAAAGCATTCCCAACAGATGGCCATCCAGCCTCTGCTTAAAAACCTTCACAGAAGGAGACTCCACCACACTCCAAGGCAACATATTCCACTGCCAGACAGCTCTGACTGTCAGGAAGTTCTATGCAACATGGAAAACAAATGTTTTTTCATTCATCTGAACTCATCTTCATGTGCTGTTGTTGTGTGCCTTGAATTTGTTTCCAACTTACAGTTATCAGAATGTGAACCTACCATGGGATTTTCTGGGCAAGATATGTTCAAATGGGGTTTGTCTTTGCCTCGTTCAGAGGCCGAGAGAGAGTGACTTACCAAAGGTCAGCCAGTGGGTTTGCATAGCCAAGCAGGGATATGCATCCTGGTCTCCAGGGTCCTAGTCCAATTGGGAAATGACTACATCACACTGGCTCTCACCATCATGTGTATATGATGCCCACTTAATGGTTGGCTTTCTGTTTGGGATGTACATCTTCATAAATTCATTTATGCACATGGTTTTCCTTTTTGGCCACAGCATAACATCCAGATTCTGTTAAAGGCTGAAAAAGCAGGGCTAAACAGGCAGATCCCTGCAGCTTGTGTTGCTATTGCACATTGCAGAAGCAGATGCACACTGAGCATTGCATTCATGCATTTCAGACTTGTCTGCAGCTTCATTGAGGCAGTGTTGCCATTCACAAACACACAATCACCACATCACTCTGTGACTGTGAATTTGCAGTCCACCTCCCTAATGCAGGATCTCAGCCTACATGCATTAAGTCTCTATTTATGGATAATCAATAACTTGCTCTTTGCTAGTCAGAGAATATGATCAAAAGTGTAACACACCATCATAATGCTTTAATAATTTAGTAAAAGTTGAGAGGAGGGGAAAAGAAACAAAAGTTGTAAGAAAAACACATTGGCTGTAGTCCTGTTGGTGACATAGCATGCATATAATTCAGGGTAACACTCTTGTTGGCCTTCTTTTGCATACAGTGCAAGGACAACTTCACTAGGCCTCTGTGCCCCAAAGGGAAGAGAAAGAAGGTCACTTTCTCAGGTGGACAGAGACCTCATTTTCCTTCCCTTCACAGCCAAAACAGACAGTTTTTGGTTGCCTGAATTGCCTCCTCGCTCCCATCCACAGCTATTTAGGTTAAGTGTTACACTCCCTGTGCATGATGCAGGATCTTCTCCCTTAGATTTGGCCACATTCAGTCACATCTTAAATTTGCAAATATGTTTTATGTAATTCAAACATGAGCTCTAACTGAACCTGCCCTGGCTCACCACCATGGCATCCAAGGGTCTCACCTGTCATTGAGGCAGCAGTAGATGATGGGGTTGTACATGGTGGAGCTCATGGCCAGCCACAAGATGGCTAAGTAGACCTGCTGGATATACTTCTGTTCATACAACTCGCTACTGAAATGCTGCAGGAGGAAGTAGACGTTGTAAGGCAGCCAGCAGACGGCGAAGGTGCACACCACAATGATCATCATTTTGACCACCTGTCCGGGAAGGAGAGCCTCGTAAGGGCACAGCCACCAGCTGGTATCCAAACACAAACCCTTTGCATTGCATGCATGATCTTAGGGCCTAAATATCCTAAAGGCACCTGATCTTGGAAGTTACACAGGGTCAGCCCTGGCTAGTACTTGAATGGGAGACCACCAAGGAATCACAGGTGCTATAGGCTCTGTTTTGGAGGAAGGGACTGGCAAAACCACCTCTGAGAATTCCTTGTCTAAGAAAACGCTGTGAAATTCATAGGGTGGCCATAAGTCAACAGCTGACTTGATGGCAGTCGCATTAGCATCCATGAACACACAGAGATATGATCTTAGAGTTTACTTCCATTATCAGGTGCAGCTTCTATGAACTGTTCTGGAGTTGTTTCACAAGTCAGAGATACTGTCTCCAAATCTTTGATTTCACTTTTGATACTCAAGAATTCTGCTTCTCTTTGACTTTGGGATGTAACAGGTTGCTGCTGTCCAGCAGAGAATGTGGGCGCATGAGAGTTCTTTCATATTGTTGTACAACTTAAGATGCCACCACAAAACCCTTTGCTTTGCACTCATTCTCTCCAAGTTTACTTGGCTGAGGACATTTCTGCATGACACTCTTATAGCACAATGATTCCACTTTCAACCTCCTATGGAATCCTGAGGTTTGCAGGAGGCCCGTCCCGGAACTGCAAACCTCAGGATTCCATAGGAGGTTGAAAGTGGAATCATTGCGCTATAAGAGTGTTGTGCAGAAATGTTCTGAGTTTGCCTTTCCTGCACAACGGTTACCTGTTGTGAAACAGACCCATCACAGAGGATGTAGCCTCTATGGGGAAATGCATGTCAAGCTCCTACACTAATCCCGGGTGGCAGCCCTTCAGTTGCTTGCAATCCCAGTCCAGAGGCAAAGCCGCTGCATCCATAACCTCCAGTTGTTCCAATCTGGCAGGGCAGTCCCAATTGTCCTCTACCTTCCCACTTTTTCAGTTGCTTTTAAAATGTTCCAGTTTCTCTCTCCTCCTCTCGCTTTCCCCCTTCTTCCTAAGCTTACTGCAGTGGCTGCAAACTGAGCTCCAAGTACAAAAATTTGCACTCTGGTAACCCAACAGGGAGAAACAGAAAGTAGGAGGCAGAGTCTTGCCCTCCCCAGGAGGCTCAGACAAAAATAAACCGCTGCAACCTCTCCCACCTTGAGTGTTCTACCTCATTTTTGACCTTTTCCATTTTGAGCATCCATCTCCTAACTTTCCCTTGTGAAATGTTGGAGGGTAGGTGCATCCCTCCAGTTGCCTTGCAGCAGCACAGGCTTTCAGGCCAGCAACTGGCTCCCCTTCCCTCCTGAGGCCAAAGAGCGGGAAACAGCTGTGTTTCTGATGAGTCTGTCTCTTCCACAATGGTCCTTTGGCTTGGCCCACCACAAGCTGCCCCATTCCTGAGCCCAGCAACCAAAGGAGGGTTGCCGTTGCTAGTAGTATGTCTGGCTCCTCCTGTACGGCCATTCTAGAACTGGAACTAGGCTGAGAAAATGCTATTCCTTCCTCTCTGCTAACTCCAGCTTTAATAGGCCAAAGCCACTCACCTTGCGCTTAGCAGACACCTGCTCATGGTAGCGGTCAGAAGAGTCCCCTGGGATCTCACTGGCCCAGAGTGTGATGCCAACCACAGTATAGGCGTAGCCGATCACTAGGAGTGGGATGACGTAGCTCAACACGGTCACACTGAAGTGGTACCTGGAAGGATTTGAGAAGTCTCTTGCTGTGGACCCACTGCTTTTCCATCAGATGGAGTGGGGTGGACAGCTGACCCCTCCCTGGTCATCCTTGTTCTTGGCACCAAGGGCATTAGGAGTCTGAAAACCATGGCACTTTTAGGATAACATGATGACACATGCATAGTTTGGGTTGGATTTGCACCAGGTGCAGCTTATGCTACTGTATGAACACGTAAAACCATTCTAATTTGGCCGTGATCCTCTTTAACAGTTGAATAAAGCAAATTCATACCAGCAGGGCTACACTGGAGTTATACCATGCCATGGTTATACTAGATGCCATTGACCAGAACCCTGATGGTGCCTTACCCGTGAGTAAGCTCCCCTTTGGAAAGAACTGAACATTTTTGTCTGACACAGAACTTGAGTCTTCAGTTCAAGGTTTAGTTGTGCATCTGACGCCATGCTCACACATTGCGCACTGATGTATCATACATGCATATTCACTCAGTTGTCCAAGATGGCTGATCATCATAAGGTGTGCATAGCACAAACAAAGCAGCACTCCACACATGGAATTTTATTATATGCAACCCTATGGGGGATCTCAGCTAATTTTGTGCAATTGACCACACCAATGGGGACAATCTCTCATGCTCTCGTGTTGCACAAAAGTAACGTTGCATGTGCATTGTTGATTTGTATTCCATCCTTGTGCAACCTCCTAGAATGGACAGCTGCTTGCATGACGATGTTTACACCAACATAATTCACCAACAGAATTGTGAACATAATTCACCAACAGGATTGTGACATACATGATAACATGGAGGAAAATTTCCAGTCTTTCCTTAGAGGTTTCATTCCCCCACAATACAGAATTGCGTGGTTCTCCTCTGGCATCAAACAAAATCAGAATAGTCATTTTAACATTAATTATTAGTTTTTAGATCATCACCTTCAAATGCAAGCATTTTAGTGGTTTTTTTAATTAACAAAATGACTGTAGTTCTAACATATCCCCTTTTTATAAGGCTTGTTCACAAAGTCACTCAAAGTCTGCCAACAAATCATAGACTGGAATTACTAAGCAGCTAAGATTTAATAAAGCAATCTAATTAATTTGCAGAAAGGCTGACATCTTCCAAGGAACTTTGTTTTGATCTGTTGAGGGGCTTATTTGAAGTAACTTACAGAACTACATTTGGCTGTCTCCCAAAATTCCACCAGACCCAAACATCACCCTTCCCTTCCTCAGTTCAACTCCATTTTCAGATCACCAGTGCCAAAAACTGTACATTTGGTCTTCAGTTGCCGGA
This sequence comes from Iguana delicatissima, assembly GCA_948472985.1. Classification (NCBI taxonomy): domain Eukaryota; kingdom Metazoa; phylum Chordata; class Lepidosauria; order Squamata; family Iguanidae; genus Iguana; species Iguana delicatissima. The sequence goes on along the minus strand of CAOKZL010000608.1, from coordinate 187,897 downwards.
GAGAAACTTGTTCTTCCTCCCCAGAAATCTACCCATTAAATTCATATTTCCAAAAACAATCCTAGAGTCAAACACCCAGGAGTTTGATATCTGGTAAGACATGCAGCTGCTCTCTGTTCAATTGAACTGAGTTCAGTCTGAGTTGTCGGTAGGTCTCCAAGCTGTCAGGACTTGTTTCCAGCCAAGCAAGGTACCTTCTTTTTAGATGAAGATTGAATTTGGCACCTTCAGAGCATGAGCAATGTGCCCTGCTGCTGATCTATGGCCCGTTTCCTCTGCTATCCATCCAAAAATATTAATGAACTCCTTATTAACCATGCTGAAGACAAATGACTTGGTTAGAGGAGACCGATTCTTTTCACCAACAATTCACCTTTAAACACACGATGAGGAAAACAGAGCTTTGGGACAAACTTCAGATAATAGATCAGAGGTTCTGTTGTAAGTATCGCACACCATTAGGCATTTATAGAAACTTAGGGATATGGTTCCAGAAACCGTTTAATGCCTAGCATGGAATAACGAGACCAAACACAGAAAGATGGGTGAAATAAGGGCCACATTGGACCTAAAGCCTGTTTACATTGTGTTGACAGGGAAATGGAGCAGGCAAGAGTGGGGAGCAACCCAACGCATGTCCAGCTGAGGCCAGGTTCCACTCCTTGACTACCTCCTCAGCCTTCCTTTGGGTGGAATGCCTGAGCCCCAAGGGCAATTCAAATACCTGGGTTGCTCCTCAGCAGGCTGCAGTTGGGAGGCAAGCCCCAGGGGAATCCCACTCAAGCCACAGATTCTGCAAGTGAGAGCCTGAATCCCAGCTCACCTCGAAGGGAGCCTCCTTCCCACTCCCCAATCTCAGGACCTGAAGAGGAAGTTTCAGAGCCCTACCCAACACACCACTGCAGCCTGATCTCCCCATTCCTTAAAACGATTCAGCTTCATCTCTCCCTCGCTAAGGGAAGGAGCACTTCAGAAAGATCCCTCCCAACCACCCTGACCAGTCTTGATCTCATCTGATTTCAGAAGCCTGGTTGGTAACTCTGAACCCCTTGAGAGCTCCTTTAAAGCTGAAAGTAAAGCTGGGGGTAGATTCTCCACTCCATTCCCACAGAGGCCACACCAGACAATGCTGTTTTCTCCACATGCCAGGAAGGGAGGCCTACACTAGCCACGAGGAAGGCCAGCTCAGCGAAAGGTGTTGTAATTGCAAATCCCTCAAATACGCTGTCCTCAATTCTTGCTCTTCTGGTGTTGCTCATACAAATTCTTCCCTTGTTAGTTGTTACGGTTAGTCATCGCTGAGTACAATGTGAATTCAACTACAGGAAACAGGGCAAAGATGACAGGGGGCTCGGCTTTTTCCGGTCCCATCTAGCAGCGTACAAAACAAGGGCCTCTGGTCCCTCACCTGAAATTGCCAATTCCATGGAGTTCCGTCAGGCAAACGTCCTTTCAAGTCAGGCGGCCGATGACGCCAACCTGCTTTGCATCACACAGTTGAAAGGGACCCTTTCCACCGGGCATCTGTCTTTCTCCTGCTCTGTGAATCAGCAATGACTCAGTTTGCGGAGGGGGTGAGGAAAGCTACCCAATGCACAGTGCCAAGGCTCTCATTTTATCACTCCAGACCAGCCCCCCCCCACACACAAACACACACATCTCCTCTATGGGCTGTCATTAGAGGTGCAAAAATCATATGCAGTTTTAATGGTACCATACTAAAGAACAGGGTTGATTCAGTTTGAATCAGATTGATTTAAATCATGACTTTTTTCCCCCAAAGGACTCAAGTTTACTGAGTTAAATCACACTTGAAATCCATTTAAATCATTTTTTTTAAAAGTAGGTGTTCATTATGGCTTAATAAAGCAGAGAGAGAGAGAAAGGGATGCCAGCCCATTTCCAGGCACAGTTTAAAGTGCTGGTGACGACCTTTAAAGTCCTACAGGGCTCAAGTCCAGGTTATTTGAAGGACTGTGTTCTCCCCCTATGAACCAGCCCAGGCTCTGAGATCCGCTGAGGAGGCCTTTCTTTCTGCCCCACCATCCTCGCGGGTACATCTGGTGGGAACACGGGAGAGACGGGGCCTTCCCCATGGCTGCCCCCAGGCTCTGGAACTCCCTTCCCAAAGAATCCAGACTGGCACCCTCCCTATTCTGAAGACAAGCAGAGGCTTTTCTGTTTCCACAGACATTTGATGAGTGACTGTATAAGGCCCATCTCAACTAAACAATGTGCTAATTGTTTTGTTGGTGTATGTGCATGTGTAATGATACATGTTTTAATCTGGTTTTAAATGTTTTGGTTGCTTAATCAAACTTTGATTGCTTTTCACTTTTGCATTGTGTGAATGTTTAGTGATATGTTTTTCAAACCACTTGGAGTTCCACATGGGACAGAAATTGTCATCAACATCATCCTCATCACAGTCCCCGTTAGAAGGAAGGTAAACCTTAAACAGTTCTTCTCAGATAGGATATGCCCACACTGGACTAGCCAAATAGGACCAGCGCATTACTAGAACTGTTCCAACTCTAGTTCCCAACAAGGGTGGAGGAAAATCAGGCCAGTTTCTGTGAGCTGCAAAAATGAAAGCACATTTCTGCTTTGACAGGGAGTGTCTGACTTGAAGCACTGGAGATCTGTGGTTGTGGTGGGTGAGCAATCGCCAAGTAAACTGGGATATTTGGGGAAATGGCTGTTTAACTGCACGCAGGCAGACAAATGAGATTTCCTGATACCTGTCCTGTTTGAGTCTGCCACAGCAGAGACAAGTGTTTTAAAAGACTCATAGCACTGCTCACATCTGTGGTGACGATCTGAATGTCTTTAGAGCAGCTCCAACGGAGGTACACAAAGCTCTGTCTCATCAGGCTCTAGAAGTGAGATCATCCACCGTCTTATCTGTTTTATGGCTTCTTCCCCACAAGGGCTTTTTAGCAGAGCTGAGAGAGTTCCACAGTCCTTCCCACCACCTCATCCAAGCATGACTCTCCAACTTTGCCTTTCTAACTGGCCCTGCAAACAAAACAGAAGCCAGGATGGGGCAGTGACTTAAGTGCTGGACTGAGATTCCGGGAGAACAAGGCCATTTCCGCACTAGACTGTTATAATGCTATTATTCCACTTTCAACATCCTATGGAATCCTGGGGTTTGCAGTTTAAGGAAGATGTTGAAAGTGGAATAATAGTGCTATAACAGTCTAGTGCAGAAATGGCTGAGGATTCAAATCCCTGCCCAGCCATGGAAATCCATTGAACGACCCTGGGTGAGTCACACTCTCTCAGCCTCAGCAGAAGGCAGTGGCAGACCTCTTCTGAAGAAATCTTGCCAAGAAAACCCGGGCAGACAATTACGATAAGCCAGAGTCCACTTGAAGGTATATAACAACAAAGTAGGTAGTGGGAGAACTGGTTTGTAGTTTGAGGCCCAGTAGCAGAGCCAGTTTGAAGCCTGGTTTATAGTTTGAAGGCTAGCAGTTTGTAGTGTGAAGTCTAATTTGTAGACATTACTTGGGACCTAATAATTCCAAGTGTATACGGAGCTCACATGGTATAGCAGTTTGAGTTTTGGACCAGAACTCTTGCAGCCCCGGCGTTTGAATGCCTGTTAAGTCCTGGAAGCCCATGGGGTGGTCTTGGGCAAGTCACACTCTCTGAACCTTAGAGGAAAACAATGGCCCTCTGAAGAAATTTTGCCAGAAAAACCCTAGAAGAGGATTGTCATAAACTGGAATCAGCTGGAAGGCAAGTAACAACAAGAACTATGATGTTTTTTCCCCCATGAAGGCCCTTCACCACTGCCAAGAGATTTCTTTCCCACAGTCCGTTCCATTATCTCACCCAAATATGACTCCCCAACATGGCCTTTCTAGCTGGCCCTGCACAAAGAATGGGCAGCATATCGGAAAAAGCCACCCTGGAGAACCTCACTTTCAACCTCCTACTTGGCAACGTAAATTAGCTTCCAGGCCCTGACAACAAAATGGCCAAGGACATCACCTGCATTCTTTGGAAAACGTGAGCAAACAAAGGATGACATCCTCTGGCAAACTAGCTAGTGTGGAATCAACCTGCGTCTCTTGTGCTCTGGGGCCAACTTGCCCACTTTTGAATTATCATAATTATGGAACGCTTTGTGTTCAAGGTTTAATGACTAACTCTCTAGCTTCACAAAGAGGGAGAATTGGATAATGTTCCATTTATTTCCAGCCTTGAAGTCCTTCATACTGACAATCAGTTTATATGCTTCGCTTGCCCTGGTTGGTACTATGTTTGGATATGCGAGAAGACTCCCATGCTTTCCTCAGGAATGATTTGAGTAAAGATATTTGAAGAGCCAGTGTCTTCTTTATATGGATCATTGTCAAAGTGGCCCAGAATTATCCTGATGGGGCATGATTGTTGGCTGCAATTGCCTACCTTCTAAAACTCTGCTAATCATTTGCAAGAATAGAGAACATCTTTGTCTATTTTACATAATGCAAAATGGCCCCATCAATCAAAGGTGATAAGACAGGGGATGGAACAATGAGCATTTCCAACAGGAACGTAAATTGTACACACTAGCCACAGTTCAACAATGTGCTACCCACGCTGAAATAAATGAAGTAGGATACAAGAGTGCATGGAGGGCAGTGCACATTCTGATTCATTTACCAAAAAGATGTTGCTGGTATGTTGCCAATTAGGCCAATCTTCTGAATCCTTGGGGCCAGGCTGAAATAGCAGAAGCCAAGTCTTAATGGGGAGAGAGAGAAGTGAGAGATCATTCATTCCCCTTCCCCATTATGGGTTGGCACCTTGTTTGCAACATAGGCTGCTCTTATGCCAGTGTGTGTCTCTTTCTCCTTGTTGCAGAGGCAGGGGTATGCTGCCTTCTCCCACAATGACCCCCCCGCCAAGACTGGCCTGATGAGAGACCACCAAGGAATAACAGCCGCTGTTGGCTATATATTTCAGAGGAAGGAACTAGCGAAACCACCTCTGGGTATTCCTTGCCTAAGAACACTCGAGGAAATGCATGGGGTCCCCTTAAGTCAGCAGGCGAATTGAAGGCACATACGCACATGCATACATAGAGCCTCCTGCACTGCTATAATTTTTTGAAAAAACAGATTTTCAAACCCAGATGTCTGCTTTTGGCCAGTTCCAGGAGGTTCCTGATTTGTGTGTGTGTGTGTGTGTGTGTGTGTGTGTGTGTGTGTTGGCCATCATTGGCCAACATCCAACACCAGGCTTGTGTAGTGTAAATCTCCTTGTGTAGTTTTACATGTTAATGGTATGACAAGATCTTTGTGCTGAGCAGTATTATTGTCCAATGGAACCAAGGTACCAAATATGCCACTGACTTAATGCACAGCAAAATGCCCACCATATCTACTCACCCTTGCAATTGAGGTAGGGTGTGAGTTGATATGGCAGGATACCCCAAAATCATTTTTTTATGGAGTTTTGATGGAGAAATGTTCATCACATGTAGGATCTGGCAGACTGGAATCCAGATGGATAATTTTTGGGCATCCCTTGTGCTTTTTTGAACATGTAAGTCTGCTCCTGCTTTATACCATCTTCTCTCTCTCTCTCTCTCTCTCTCTCTCTCTCTTTATTTTCAGTTTGGGCTCATCTATGTGTGTCTGTGTGTGTGTCTGTGTGTGTGTGTTTCTCCCTTTGGCAGATGATAAGAACTGATTGTGCCAAGCAAAGCCTGAATTAACTGGTTACAAATAACGCAGTTGCAATGAACCATTAGGGCAGCAACAAGGATGTAGCAAGCTAGTAATCAATGTGAAAAAAGGAATGGTCATTCTGTTTGTCTAATGAATAACATTCCTAATTACTTTTTTAAATGATAAAAGTAAGGTATTCTGAAGTTAAGATACTTTAAAGGACATTTAGAGTAATAGTCTGTGGAATTGTTAAAGCTGCATGCCATTCTCTGATGACTATCTTGGCGCTCCTTTGCCTGACAACAGACAGCTGGCACCTACGCTCTTACACCCTCTGTGGGCTGTTGTCCCATCCATCTCCTCTCTCGGCAAACTCCCCTGTGGCCCAAGATGGGGTCCCCCATGAGTCTTCATTTGGACCACTACCACAGGTGGAAGGAGTGATGGCTGATGGCTGCCATATCAGAGTACAGGCAAATCTACTCTGGGGTTTAGTCTGAACCTGAAAGGAGCTGTCCAAGTAGCTGAATTCTATTTCCAACATAGCTTCAGAAACCTAGCTAGCCCCTTTAAAGTTCACACTGAATCCCAGTATGGACGCAGTGTGATGCGGCAGCCAAGAAAGCCAATGTGATTCTTGGTTACGTCAGTAGGAGTATGGTGTCTAGATTGAGGGAGGTAATGGTAGCACTCTATTCTGTATTGGTTAAGCCTCATTCGGAATATGGTGTCCAGTTCTGGGCACCTCAATTCAAGAAGGATATCAACAAGCTGGAACGTGTCCAGAGGAGGGTGACCAAAGTGGTGAAGGGTCTAGAAGCCATGCCCTATGAGGGAGCTGGAGACGTTTAGTCTGCAGAAGAGAAGGTTAAGAGGGGACATGATAGCCATGTTTAAATATTTGAAGGGATGTCATGTTGAGGAGGGAGTGGGCTTCTTTTCTTCTGTTCCAGAGACAAGACAAGGAGCAGTGGATTCAAGCTGCAGAAAAGGAGATTCCACCTGAACCTCAGGAAGAACTGTCAGAGGTGTCCAGTAGTGGAATATGCTGCCTTGAGTGTGGTGGAATCTCCTTCTTTGGACGTTTTTAAGCAGAGGCTGGATGGCCATCTGTTGGGAATGCTTTGATGGGTGCTCTTGCATGGCAGAAGGGGGTTGGACTGGATGGCCCCTGGGGTCCCTTCCAACTCTATGATTCTATGAATCACCCCAGCAGCTGCCTCATATGGGGCCGAGGAGCACCACATGGCTGCCTCCACCTCCACTGGTGGGGGAAACTGTGCTTCTGACTGAGATTAGCAACCAAACGCAGTTAGGATTTCTTTATAGCCTTGACTATAAATATTTATACAGGCATAATAGGAGAATGGCTGCTCTGGGGAATTCCATTCTCCTGTCCTCCCTCCCTGCCTGCTTTTGTACTCAATGAACAAGTTCCAATTAACGGGCTGGAAAGAGAAGCCAAGGATTCTTCTGAGACTCTGGGATCGAGAGGAGGAACCACGCACAATGCCTGGTGCTTACAGCTTCAGTCGCAGTCTGCCTTCAAAGGCAGAAAGGAAGGAAGCCATACGCTGCCATATGAACAGAGAGTGGTCTTACATGTTAATGGGACAATGAAGCCATTCCATATTTCAGTCCAAACTCTAGAAGAGATCACTAGGAGCTGAACGCAACTGGAGGGGTTTAAGTGCATTTAGAGTTTAGACTAAAACATGGAGTGGATGTCATTGGCCCACTGACATGGAAGCCATTAGCAGTACCTGCTGTAACCAATACAGCGAGTAACCATCAATGCATACTGTAATCATCTATTCAAACTGTATGTTTGTGTGTGCACATATACACATACGGGGGGGGGGAGAGGGAGAGCGCCAAGGTTCTGGAAAAGAAAGGTAACCACACCAACCAAACTACCTCCCAGAATCTTTTGGAACCCCTATACTGTCAGTCCTCCATATCTACAGATTCTGTTTCCATGGATACAACCAATCACAGCCAAAAAATACTCTCAAAAAAAGAATTTCCAAAAAGCAAACTTTGGCTTTATCATTCTATATAAGAGATGTCATTTTGCTGCCCCATTGTACATAATGGGTCTTGAGCATCCACCAATTTTGGTATCCATGGGAAGTCCTGGAGCCAAACCCTAATGGATACCAACGACCAACTCTATTACTCTTATTATGCCTCAGTGTCACACTCAACCAGTTGTTATAGACTGTAGTTTTGAACCACAGTTGATTTGGATTCTGGTTATAAATCTAGCAATCCCTGAGTTAATGAACACAGTCTCAAGGGAAGTCACTTTTTGCAATGATCCTATCCATATCACTTTCAATCAGATTGGTCCTTACAACAACAAAAAAAGAACATTTTAACGAATCGTCTCCTGAAGTCAAAACAGGGATACTTAATGACCAGGGCCAAGCGTCAAAGATGAAGGACTCTTTCCAGAAAACAAGGGCCGGTGATGCAAAATAACTGCTTTGAGGAGAAACCTTATCTTTGGTGTGATTTCATTCAATGCACTGGAAACCGCTCACAAAAGTTTGACCTCAGAGAAAGCTAAAATGTAAGTGAAATTTCAAGCAACTCGCTATGCAAAAGAGCCCCACCGTGGTTTGACAATCTAAGTGGTGTCTCAATCTTCTTTCACATCAATTCTTGGAGATAAGAGAGAGGTTCTCCTATCTGAAAAAGGACTAAATGAGGAATCATTACTAACAAAAACCCATGGAATTACTCTCTTGTAACAGTCTACCATGGGTGAAAGGATATCTGGTTCAAAGCTGGAGCGGTATTATCTTTAATGCCTAGCTATTTATGCAGCTTGCAAAGTTACAGGTGGGAAAATAGCAGAGCATCATTTAATCATGTTGTTTGGCAGTCACAAAATGGCACATGATAGATCCATCAAGATGCACACTTTCATTCTGCAAATGAAAAGCAAGGAAAAACAACTTAATTGGAGCGAGCGGCAAAGCAGGAAGGTGCTCCCTTTGCGCACCAAACGCCTCTGATCAGCTAATAAAATCGGGATAGATTAAGCTTCTGTTTGAAAAACAGGGAGGCAAACTTTCAAAGGCAGCAGCACTCAAGAACAAAATAAGAGAGGGTATCAGCAGAGACGCTGAGGAGGGGAGCGCGCTGAAGTGACAGCTGCAGCCACGGTGCTGGGTGGGGGGATGAAATGCCCCCCCAAAGAGGCTGAGGTGACAATTCTGCCGGTCCCTTCCAGCGGGGTCAGGGGAGGGAAAGAGCCAGCATGCTGTAGCGCTCTGAGTGTTAGGCTATGACTCTGGAGAGCAGGGTTTGAATCCCTGCTTGGCTATGGAAGCCCACCTTAGCAAGTCACATTTTCTCAACCTCAGAGGAAGGTAAAAGACAACATCCCCCCTCTGGACAAGTCCTGCCTAGAAAACCCCATGATAGGTTCACCTTAGAGCTGCTGTAAGTTGGAAATGACTTGAAGCCACACAGTAGCAACAAGAATCATAGAATCGTAAAGTTGGAAGAGACCACAAGGGCCATCAAGTCCAACCCCATTCTGCCATGTAGGAATATGCTGTCAAATTGATAGATTTGATAGATTGATAGATGGCCATCCAACCTCTGTTTAAAAACCTCCAAAGAAAGACACTCCACCACACTCCCAGACAGCATACTCCACTGTTGAACTACTCTTACTGTCACGAAGTTCATCTTAATATTTAGATGCAAACTCTTTTCCTGAGGTGTAAAGCCATTGCTCTATGTCCTAGTCTCTGGAGCAGCAGAAAAAAAGCTTGCTCCATCCTCCATCTGACATCCCTTCAAATAGTTAAACGTGACTATCATGTTGCCTCTTGACCTTCTCTTCTACAGGCTAAACACCCTCAGCTCCCTAAGCTCCTCCTCATAGGGCTTCATGGTTTCCTGGTCTTCTATCATTTTGGTTGCCCTCTGGACATGTTCCAGCTTGAAAGAGGAGGGACCTGTGACTTGTTCAACAGACACCCTACATACCTTTCAAGACAGTGCCCTTACCCTGGGATTCCTCCCCCTAACATGGAGGAAGAGACAAAAGGCCAGGCCAGGCCAGTCCCTGAAATCTGGCAATCCTATTTGCTTTCCACCATTACTGAATGTGTCCAATCCTTATTAGGTTGCAATCCTTATTAGGTTGCAGCTGGTTGTTGTGGTTGATTTTTCCAGCCTCTTAGTACTTAGTACTTTTTTTATTTCCGGCGGGGGAGAGCTTGTTGCATGTGGTGGTTGCCTCCTCTTGACTCACAGTGCTTTGGTTTGGCTACATTACCCACCAGCACTCACAACTGGAATCTGCAGAGAGAGTGATGAAATTATTTCAACTTTAACTGCTTTAATGTGGTTTTGGACTGGCCACTTGGTTGCTCATTTTAAAGTAGATATTTACCACTTACTGTGCCATCGCTGCATTTGCTTTGTGTGCTTTGCATAAATACGGAGTGGAAAAGAAAAACAGAAATGGAAAATGTTGTGTATGTGCATTCAAATCAGTTCAACTCCTAGAGCTTTCTTAGCAAGATTTATTTATGTTTATGTTTTTGATGGTAATGGAATTATAAAAGAAGAAGATCTCTAACCACTTCCTGCACTCTCAATCAGGTTATGGGCCCAGCATGATTCTGCCATGCAACTCTGCTTCTTTAAAGCCTACAGGCCGACGGAAACAGAATTGTACAGCGGAAGCACGCTGGGCTTAAAAACCAATAGACAGTGTGCGCAGCAGTGAGAGATCCTGATTAAGGAGCAAAGACACCAATGGCTTGGAGAAACAAACTCAAGGCTTTACTGTGAGAACTCCATTCTAAGACAAGAAAGTCACTCAGGGTGCTAAATCTAATCTAGCTTTTTTCTAGGGAAATGCTGAGAGTGAGAGGACCGACAGGAAGAGAAGAGGTGAGAAAACATCCCTAGGAGTATCAGTTCACATCACAGAGAGGTCAGGAGAGGTGGATGAGGAGGGACGACACTTTGGGTCACTTGACTCTTCATTGCTAAGCATTATTGAACTTCTAACAGTTCTGAAGAGGTTTGACATGGACTTCCTTTAAGGCTGAGAGAGTGTGACTTTGCCTTTCCATTAGGGTGAGAGAAGGTGATTTGCCCAAGAGTGAGATTCACGGTTGAGCAGAGATTTGAACTCTGATCTCCTGGAGGTTTGGTTCAACACCCAAACTATTGTACCACTTTGACTCAAATGGGGAAAAAAATGACAATTATGACAGAAGTCTTCTATGGGTTTTTAAATTTATAAATTTAAATGTTTAATTCCCCATTACAAACAAAGAAGCAACTTAGAGCTTCAAGGGCTGTGATGCTCGTGTAATATTCTTGGTCAAGACCAAATTTCCTGCATGAATAATAGAAGCGGGGTAGGAAAAGTGGGGAGAGGGTTCGAGGTTCACCACTTTCACTCCTCTGGAGAAGAAAGGCAGCAACCTTTTGTGCATATTAAGGCAGTCTGTGTGTTCTCACTGTACTTGCACACACTTTATGGAATGGCTGTGAAAAATGGTCCTAAATACCTGTACCGTTCCCAGAACATCCATTGCATATCCTAGAATAGGTAAACAAGGTTTGCCTTGTGTGGGAAATAATCAATGCCATGCCTCATTAATCCATTGGCCCTGACATGACATTTCATGAGATAATAAGAGATGAAAGTTAATTGGATTTGCTCTGGGAACTAATGGGCTTCAGTTTCCCCACCCTGCAGCCTAATTGTGAGAAGTCAGGGAGAGGGAATCTTGCAGGAGCTGAATCTCCACGGAAGATATATTTCTTTTTTAGTTCACGGATGGACACATTTGTGGCCTCTGGTGCCCCAAGTTTCCTCCAAGCCCCTCCTTTAAAAAAAAAAAAAATCAGCATGATCTTTGAGCAATTTTTGCCTCCAAGTCAAACTGAAAGCCCCCAAGTATGAGAAAATGTATAAAAATACCCCTCCGTCCACATGCATCCCAGAATACCATACTGACACCAAGTACCTCTGTTTTGCTCTGTGGTCCTTCTCAAAATGGTGACAAGGAGTGACACGACATCACTTTTGAAATGTTGCAGAACATTTCAACCTTCCTGGACATACAGTAAGGGATTTACAGGTCATAATCCTTGAACAAGGAAATTACAAAGAAAGACTGGAAAGAGAAACAGCTGAATTATATTCACTAATTCTAGTCTGTTTGCAGAGGTATGAATAAAGACAATGACTCCATGGCACACTACGTATGTTGATGCAAGAGTTCTCACTACTGCACATGTAACAAAAGGAATTTCCTCAGGAAGACACCATCAAAGCACTCCTTTGGACAGATGGCCATCCAGCCTCTGTTTAAAAACCTCCAATGAAGGAATCTCCACCACACTCCATTTAGGCAGCAGCATATTCCACTGTTGAACTGCTCTTAGCATCAAGAAGTTCCTTCTAATGCTCAGGGGGAATGTCTTTTTCTGATGTCTGAATCCATTGCTCTATGTCCTGGTCTCCAGAGCAGCAGAAAACAATCTGGCCCCATCTCTCATATGACAGCCTTTCAAATATTTAAAGATGGGTGTCATGTAACCTCTTCACCTTCTCTCCTCCAGGTTAAACATATCCAGCTCCCTAAGCCACTCCTCACCGGGCTTCATGGTTTCCAGGCCTTTCTCAGCCTTTGGTTGTACTCTGCTCCCGACTGCCATAATCCCACCAGGGGAAGAAGAAACAAGAGAGCTGAAAGGAAGCATCTGTTTCCACAGATGTATTGATGTTTTCTAAATCAGCGAGCTGTACGACTTCTGTTGACTGGCCGATTGGCACACTTTGCTGCCAACTTTCTGCCTTATTCACAAGTCCCTTTAATGAAGCCAACAGGCTTTCTAGCATTTGGTAAGTTATTCAGCAAAGATGCCAAACCTGGCTTAGAGACAGAGCACAGATCTAATACTTGTTATCAGCTAGGGAGTGGGGGCAAGCAGTTAATCAGCACATCAGTAATTATGGTTTACATTCATCGACATGCAGCAAAATGAAGCCTGTGATTACCGGGTGCCAGAGGTCCTTTTAACCTAGCCCTCTGAGGAGGTTATGAGTGCATCCAGTCTTGAGTGCAAGTCAAGCCCTGAATTTCAGCCTGGCCTCCCATGGAAGCGAGCTCCAGAGGGTGGAAGCAGTCAATGGGAAGTCTTTCTCTCTCGTGTCCTCACCAAGCGAGCCTGTGATGGGAGTAGGACCAAGAGAAAGCCTTCCCCTATAAACTTTAAAACTATGGCAGGTTCCTACGGACATACAGATCAGTCCCACTGATGCCAACTTCTCAGCTCCATTAAGGACAAAGAAGAGGATTTAGGCCTGCATGAAATGGTTATGCTTTTGGAACTTAGCCTGTGCAGTCATGGGCTACATATCTCTACTACACAATGGCCAAGAAAGTACAACTGCATGTGTAAGCTAATTGCATGTGTGAGACACCAACCAATCTCACAGCCAGTGTGTTTTGCACAGAAGATACTGTTTCCAGCACCAATGCTATTTCCACATAAAATAATTTCCTAGAAAATTCTGCAAAGTGGTGAATACCTTCCAAGAATGGCACAGAAAGGTTCAAAGGACAGGCTGAGCTGTCACATTCATGCGAATAGCTGCACTGGCTGAACATCTGTTCACCCACAAGGCCAGATGTTGGAAACACAACTGTTACTCTGTGTGCTTGTCTACACGTGTAATCCTCTTGTATACATGAGGGATGTTTTCCCAACAGAATTTTTCTGCAGCAGTATAAAATGAGATTCCCAACTGGGGAAAAGCAACAGACCTAAAGCTGAACCTTCTGAAGTAGAGAATTAGCAACGAGACAAGAGCCACAGATCAGAATAATAATAAAAGACAGAAAATACACCAGTGGCATTCAAATGACACCAGCAGCTATATAAGGAAGTCTAAAGGGGACAGGCTGCTGGGTGAGAGGGAGGCTGAGCAATGTGGAGAAGAGGAACCAGAAGCCAAATTAGATGGGGGAAAGCTGAGAAGAGATAGGCAGACCTGTGGAGATCCCAACTGGGGAAAAAGAAGAAGAAGCAGTCTGTGATGTACCAGATAACCCACGCCTCAGGAATCAGGCTTAGAAGTTTCCAAAAGCTTTATTCAGGAACTGCAACGTAGCGGACCGCACATCGTGCTTAGACTAGGGAAGCAATGGATTTGCAGCACTATTTGTTAACAAAGCAAAATAACCCCATTTCCGGGCTTCTGGGCCCCCTCCCAAATTCTCGCCTCAACAAGCCAAGGAACAGACCTTGCAGCCACACCTGTCTCTGCTCATCACCACCATTCTCATAACATTCCAGAGGTCCTCACCTCATCCATCCTTCCTCCTTCCCATCTACCAGCAAACCATCTGAAAAACAAACTTATTGTCAGATGCATGGCAGGGAAAGCGTAGCTGACCTGACACAGTCAGAGCGTCAACACACGTCAGGCTGAATCAGAGCCAAAGGATCAATTGCTGAATGGACAACACAGCGAAATCCTGTTGGTTCAGCGGGTTAATTCTAGTTGGAAGAACCATCACGTTCAAGCAGTTATTGGACATGACACTGCTAAGTTGAGGAGTGAAAAAGCAACAGTTTTTGTGGGTCTCAACCCCTCCAGACTCCATGGACTATGACCTGAGAGATCAGGGTTCAGTTCCCAACTCAGCGCATTTCCGCACTAGGCTGTTATAGCATTATGATTCCACTTTCAACATCCTATGGAATCCTGGGGTTTGCAGTTTCGGGAGGGGCCGGCCATGGAAACCCACTGGATGACCTTGGGTGCATCACACACTCTCAGCCCCCAGAAACTCTCATGGTAGGTTCACCTTAGGGTCGCCATAAGTCAGAAACAACTGGAAGGCACCCAATGAGAACAATGCCACTTACGAGAGCCAGCAACCCTCTGGCCGCCAGTGCCAAGGAATTAGATCACTGCCCTGTAGGGTGTACAACCACCAGCAGGATTATGTTCCACTTGCATTACACATTGCCTACACTGAACAGCAGTATAGCACAACACATGTCGGTTAGCAGTCAATGCTGACAGCTGAAACACTGCAGTACAGCAACAATGTGCAATATGCAGCAGTAGTGTGCAGACATAGCTGGCACACACACTGTGAGATAGAAGCCCAATGCACAGTTTGCACTGCTCCATGAAGAATCATGAACTACAACGCATACCCGTACGTGCTATGTATCTGCATGCAGGAATCTACTTCAGTCACCATCAGCCACAGATGAACGTTGTGCGTGGTCCACAAAAGGCACACTGCAGCCGTAGCATGACTTGTACAAGCATATGTCACCAACTGGTTCCTTCCCTGATATGGCATTGGGATAACGTAGCTTATGTCTCCTTCTTTTGGTGTTACACTTTGATTGTGCCATGCAACCTTTGTTTTGAATGTCAAAGCTGTGCAATTGGACACAATTCCCCAAAAATGGAACTGAATGTGCATGCATGTGCACCTAATCATGAGTATGCACACTGTCCCCACTTTTGCAACTCTACTTCTGCAACACCAAAGTGAATGCACGCCTTCCAATCTGGACAAGAATGTCCAGCTGCTTCCATAGAGGAATTTACACGGACATAAGAAACCAACGCGATTCTAACTTAATATTCCCAGAGACTCAAGATCAATTCAGAGATACACTGGGGTGTGGGGGGAGATGGCAACATTATTGCCATATTTTTACGAAGCCCACCTAAAAGCAAGAATAAAATAGACATGCTAGCTATATATTACCAGGGCAATATTCCACTGATGCTCTTGAGGATAATTTCATTCTCTCTGACTTCTATAAAGCTGTGCATAATTTTTCCATTATTATTTCGAGGAATGCTTTTCTTGTTAGAGAAAATAAAATTACTTTAGATTTTTTGTCAATAAACACGGAAGAAATCCACTTACTGTTAAAGCTGACCTTCACTTGACACTTACAAGCTTTGCAGTCTAAAAGTTTGTACAGTATTTGTTCTTTCAAGAACAAGGAATCAATTGCATGGGTTCACATCTGCAAGCTGCAATGCTGTTTTAATATTTATTTGTACTATTTTGATATTACATTTTTAAAAAACACATTGAACAGTTAAAATATAAAATGAGAGTGTACAGAGGGCTAAAAAGGGAAGGCAGTATCACATCAACAGAAGAATAAACAGCAAGCTCCTTATGCAGTCCAACCATATGTGTACCTTTCATTGCAAAATGTACAAGTCGATGCACAACACAGTCACTAGAAGAGGAAAAAGCAACGACTGTTCACAACCCAAGCAAAGATGACCAATGGGCAGGGAAGATGGGAACTGTATTCTCACAGAATCTGGATGTCTACAAGCTGCCCATACCTGCACTAGAGAAAATGTTAATAGATTTGATGCATTGTTTAACAGAAAAATAGATTCATTCAACAGTTGTGCCTTAGCACTCCCTTGTTCTTGTCAGTCTCTACCCATGTCAGGTTTCACTCCTGCACCTAATTTGAAACACACAACATTTACAAAACATGCAATCCCCGCAGTGGTGTCTGAAACGCTGTTTCTAAAACTCCACATTTCAAATGCAGCCCACGGACTCCCTAAAATCTTTAAATGAATGCTGGTAATCAGATTGGTTATGAGCACAATATTTGCCAATCGGAGAAAGATGGATCATGGTCACAAGGGAAGCCAGCCTGAATTACAAAGGGATGCTTTTAAAAAGGAAGTAAATGAAGAAGAAAGAAAATCTCTATGAGGCAACAAGGAAAAAAAGAAGAAAGCTAACCAAGGCAAGGAATTGCTCAGATATCCATTACTAAAATATAGCAGGAAAATCTTGGAGTCAAGAGGTGTGCAGAATTCAGGGCAAAGCTTTACCCAAGACCATCCCAGAAATGTCTTCCTAGCCAAGTCAGGATGAAACAGGATCTGTCCCCTGTGATCCCACCAAGGGCATCTTTGCAATTGTCCCTTGGGTCTCAAGTTGTACAAACCTGCCAGTGACTGTGATGGAATAAAATTAACCACAGTTTTATTGGCTACAGCTAGGGGCAGCCGGGAGGGGGGCTCCCAGTTGGCAGAGTCTGGGTTTTAGTCCAAAATTTAGCAGCATTATCTAAGATGCTGAACTCTGTCCCCCACTAAGGCCAAGATGTCAGAAAGGACTAAAAGTCAGGGTAGATTCATTCAGCCTCCCCCTAGTAATATGGGAAGACTCTAACTGCCACAGGTTACAGCTAGATTTTGGCATTAGGATGGGGCAATGGATTCAGGCATCAGGGCCTCACTTGTTAGCCAATGTGCAAGCCCAGCAGTAGCAGCCAGGATCCACTCCAGGTTTTACGGGGTGATCCAATGGACTGATCTCTAGGCTCCAAACAGGTTCAGCGCTATGGAGAGCTCCTTCAAAGCAAGCCAAAACTCAGACACTCCACCCCCCACTAGCCGCCATTGCCAGCCAGTCTGCATGCTGAGAAACCACCACTGTTTGGGGGCCACATGTCTGCTTGCCTCTGTATAGGTCTCTCCAGCCATTGAGGGCTAAGATGGCAAGCCGCTCTGGACACAAGTAAATACAGTTCAAAGCAGCAGAGGCTGGTGGCTTTAAGGTTGCTGGAGAGAGGGTTCCACTTCAGGGTTACATCTGAACCTTAAGTTGTCCAAAGCTTTGCATTTGTTTAAGTGAGGTGAGTCAGCACTTTGGATAAATCCTTTAAAGTTCAGGGTAAAACCTGGAGCAGGTTGGTATGGAAGCCACCAGAGGTCTAATGTGAAAGTGCCATTGAATTTGTGCACTGGTGCACTCAAATAAACATGTGGAGGCCAGGAAAGGAACAAAATGTACAGTCCTGTCTCCCTGCGCTTTCCTCACACATGAGGCAGCATCGCTTCTAGGCATTAGTCATCTGTTTTAAAATACTAGTCAGAACCCTTTTGGTGTCTTATACATCTATAAGTACCTCTATAGAAGTGGTTAGACTTTTTTTTCCAGGTGTGAAACATTTGCATTCTGTCCAAGTTTGCAGAAGCAGAGTTGTGCAATCGAACTCATTGCATGCACAGATGTGCCATGTGATGTGCATGCCCATGGAGGGGGCAGATTGCACAACTTTGCTATTCAGCACAAGGATAGTGTCTCACAAGAAATCCACAACTCTGCAGACAAGGATTTAGGCTACATAACCCTGGCATGTCATCTTTGCCACAGTGACAAGCAAAGACATGTCAATATCCTCTCCAACATTATGCCAGTGAAGCTATCCCTAAGGAACATTTGTAAAAATATGAAGGATTGTTTCCTTTGCATCAAGATACTTATCACAGAATTTTCAACAACATCCCTGGAGGGAGAAAATAATGTCTGGCAGTCTTCTTTGGCCGTGAAAAACATTTTCTGGTATAAGAGAAGACAAAATGTTATCTAGGTTGAGTCAGCAGTCGTGAGGCACTAAGAGCCATTTTTAAGAATCCTGTATTGTCAGGTCCTAAAGCAGTGGTTCTCAACCTGTGGGTCCCCAGATGTTTGTGGACTTCAGCTCCCAGAAGCCCCAGCCACTATGGTCAATGCTCAGGGCTTCTGGGAGCTGAAGTCCAAAAACATCTGGGGACCCACAGGTTGAGAACCACTGTCCTAAAGTCTTCAAACACAGGATGCTCAAAGAGCAACGTTATCCCTTAGATAGAACACCTAAATAGACAAATCAGCTGTTTCCATCAAATTTCCTGAACGGGGCTTCCTTGCTGCAGGAAAGGCACACAAACAGACAAGGCTGTGAAGTACTCAGATTACCTGAAGCAAAAGAACTACAAAAGGAGTTGGAAGGCATTAATCAGGCCAACTCCACTCCCCCAACAAGGACTTCAAAGGAGCTCTGAAATCGCATTACAGGGCAGTTGGCTACAGACCCTAATGGCTGTCATTGCGTCAACCCAACATAAAAGCCTCCTAGAATCCCCTTGAACACACAAGGATTAAGGCAGAGATGAACTCACAGTCCACCATGACATCATCTTTAAAGCACACACAAGAAAATATGTTGCATACACCAGTTATCAGTCATGTCAATAGAAGGCATCTGTCACGATCCAGAACAGCCCTTAGGAACAAAATATAGATTGATGTCTTTGTGGGAAGGGACAGGAGCTATTCTATTCTCCTGGTGGGTTATTCAGCTTCTCGGGGACAGAGTTAGCTGCCAAAGGTTACAGCAGCAAACTCAACAGACAAAGGGCCAGATTCAACTGGACACAATTTACACAATTAGCAATTACAGGAATGATTTCTTTTTTTAACCTTTGTGCACAAGGACAGGACATTCTGGTCTCCTGGAGTCAAGTTTCGTTGCATAGTCTACAGAGCAGGCATTCCACAACTACCATCAGAATCCTCTTGGGGACACATGGTGGCATAAGTTGGATTACATGTGCAGAGTGTGTTTTTTTTTTTTTTTGACAATATAGAGTGGATGTGTTCAACTGATGGTGACAGGAGCAGAGTTCTGCATGTGGAACCACTGTACTTGTGCAATAACATACCTAGAGTAGTGAATCAATCCAACTGCACACTGTCTCTGTGCACTCCACATTGTACACTGTGCAATGGGGTAAAAGCTATGTTCATTCAATGTGCTAAGATTATCTTCAGTATGTGGATTGCATAATGCTACTATAGTATGACTCCACTAGTATCCAACTGATGGCTGGAGATGCAAGATCTTGGCCGTTGCCACACGAAGAGCTGCAAACAATGGCTTTGATTCTATTGTTAATCTCAACTACAATAGACCACAGAATCATAGAACCAAGCCCTGAGGGATCCCACAAGGCAATAGCCAAGGGATCAAATAGGAGGCCCCCCAGCACCACTTTCTGAATTCAACAGAAAAAACAGTAGCCCCAAATCCCACCCCTTCAAGTGACTGTGAATGATACCATAGACCAGTGGTTCTCACCCTGTGGGTCCCCAGGTGTCTGTGGACTTCAGCTCCCAGAAGCCCTGAGCATTGACCATAGTGGCTGGGGCTTCTGGGAGCTGAAGCCCACAAACATCTGGGGACCCACAGGTTGAGAACCACTGCCATAGACAATGGCACTGAAAGCCACCAAGAGGTCAAGCGAACTAACAGAGATGCACTCTGCCTGTCGAGCTCTTGGCATTGGTCATCCAAAGTTGTTTCTGCCCCTCAGTCAGACCTTAAACCAGATTGAAATGGTTTTAAGATGGTTCATCTCATTCAGAAACCCCTGGAGCTGGGCAGCCACTACCTGACCCAGAAACTGAATGTTGGAAACTGGTTGTCCAATGCAGTGGGCTCCAGGTAAGGCTTACTTGCTCCATTGCATGGATAGAACAGGCCTTCAGTTGGGTGTAGATGATCTCTCGCCCTTTGTGCCACTGCACAACAGTTCCCATCATCCCTAAGCACTGGCCTTTCTGGCTGGGACGAGTGAGGTTTGGAGTCCAATGACATCCACGTTTGTGGTTGTCATCCCACTAACTGATTCCCTGAAAGGCAATTATTAAAAAGCCCAAACTCACGTTATTCTGTAGGCCTGTGTGGTGTTTTCTGGCCATTCCACAAGACACACAATTCGCTCAGGCAGGTCAGCTGTTGTTGCGTAGTAACCTTGTGGAAATGACAAGAGCAGAGCCATGACCCATATGACACAGATGACGACTTTGGTGGCTGTCGCTGAGAGTCTGGGTTGCAGTGGGCGGATAATGGCCATGTATCTGCAACAGAGAGAGGGAAAAAGAGATTTAAAATGCAACAGCAGGACACTGGAATAAATAAGATGGAACCTTGCTCTCCCCCAAATCTTCGAAGACAGAAGTGGGCAATGGGTGGCCCCTCATATATTTTTGGACTGCACATCCCATGAAGAATTGCCAAAGATGATAGGAGTCATAACCCAACTGCTGGGGGAACAAAAAGAGCTAACCTACACTTTTAAGGAGTGACAATAAGGCATACATTCAGTGGCTTCCATGAATGTATTTATCTTATTTATGGTTTGTCTTTCGGCCAATATGAGACCCAAGGTGGATAATCTGCTCCATATTTTAGTCTCAACTGTACAGGACCTAACTAAGATTCTGAATCCATTTGGGAAAATAGGTTTCAGCATCCTGGATGACTCCTTTAAAGTATGGACTAAACCATGTAGTGGATTCATTGTCCCACTGACATGGAAGCCACCAGCTTCCGACACTTATCTCTCTGCAAGCCACTTTGAATGCAGAGAAAGGCAAACCATGAAACAACAGTAATGTTACCATCATCTTCAATAAGCACAACCAAGATGCTTCCAAAGGCTTTATTGGGTGTTTCCATTTTAACATGCTTTCAGAACAGGAAATTACCCATTCGTACAGTCAGTTATGCATCACCAACCATGAGGACACAAGAGCTGCATTAAAATTGCATTTGCTGATTTCAATATACGGGTGCAAATAAGAAACCATGAATCATATCAAAGGCCAAGATCCAATCTAAAGCTGGCAGAGCATCAAGTTCCACCTACATCCTTACACAGAGATTTGGGAGGGCGATGGCAATGGGTTAGGTGGTGGTGGTGCACGGGTATTTTCCCGGTACACCCCCATGGCCAATTGGTGGGCGCTTGGGTCAGGAAAGCATAGCTACTCCCGGCACTATCTTGGAGCCTTTGAGCAAACTGGGAAAACATGTTGCATAAGGAGGTACTGGATACCCTCTTACACGACACTGTAAAAAGTAGTTACCACTAGGTATTGCACGCTAGCAGGATTCTAGCCATAATAATTAACTCTAGCTGGGGGGCTCTGGGCCTCCACAATACTTTGTTCGTTATCAAAAACCATCACATGCCACTGATATAAGATGACCATAATTGGAAAGAACCTCTGCTGAATGTCTGCCGGCTCCTGATAAAACAGGGCTCATTGTCTAGGAAGTCTGCATTGCCTGTGTCTGTTCTGGATTGCTCAGGCTCTGGGCAAGCACTATCTGTCTTCAGGAGCTGGGGGACCTTCTTGGCCTGACTCCTCTGTGTCAGATTTCTCAGATCCCACAGTGGGAGTTACAGCATGGTTATACCGGCTGGGGCTAACGGGAGTTGCAGTCTGACAGTGTCTAAGAACACTGCATGAAAGTGAGGGTTTGTGTTTTATTCCATAGGACTCTTGCTCCCAAGAGGGACCCAGGGACCACTAAATACATGTTGAAGGCTGCCTGCAGCCCCGAGATTCTGTGCATGTCACCTCTGCTTTAAAGGTGGGCCCAACACTTTGTCCCACTAAGGGAAGTGGGAGGTTCTTTGCATAGGTATATTTTACATGCACATCCCACTATAAGTTATCATAGCTGCAATTTTAAAAAGTCACTGGGCAAGTACTGAATAAGGGCATCACAGGCTGCCAAGTGAATTGCCCTCCTGCATATGCTGAATCTCAAAGAACATCAAAAGTTTGGAGAGGCATGGCTTTCCCATAGAGAAGCCATGCTGATTTTCCCCTGGAAAGGCGTTTTTCTTCTCTCTGTTGGACAATCCTAACCTCCCCTCTTGCAAAACTACAACACACAACTGAGAAAGCCAAAGCTCTTCAATAAATACATACAGTCACAAAGGAATAATTGTTATTCACCAAAGATAGGCAAACTGCCCAGATGTTATCACTTTATTGCTGTCTTGAACTCAGGAGAGAAGGAAACAAGCTGCATGAATTTTTAGAAAATCCCATTTTCCATTCACCCCACTCTTTTCTTGTCTTCCCTTTCTCCTCCCCTTACAATCTCATCTCCCCATTTGGATTTCTGACTTCCACATGGGTCCCAGCCAAATCCCAGGGCTAGCAAAACTGTACCAGCAAAACTGCTTAACACAAGAAACGTTATCAGAGCAACTGGAACTCTGGCAGCAGTTAGATGGCCTTCCCTACCTGAAGTGATGCCAAGAACACATGTCTCTAAAAAGGCAGACATGGAAAACATTTCTGAGGAAAACTCCTCAGATGAATGCTCATCTCTCATTTTGCTAACCAAGTCAGCACATCAGCAGTTCCCAATGCTTGATTGGCAGGACTTCATGTTGCTCTTGCAAAAATTATGGCATGCATTATGCGTTGGGCTTGTGTGCGAAGCCAGCCTGGGGCGCTGGAAGTGGTGAGAGAATGGAAGAAAAAAACACACACAAACCAGCATCAAGACATGATGTGCTTATTCTACCCCTTATCAGCAGCTCACAGCTAATCCATCTTGTTAATTATCCATTGTTTTCTACACCTCAAACAGCTGGGCTCTGGAATTTTCCTGAGGACAGCCTTTGACAGTCTCATAAATCTCCCAGCATCATTCCCATGCACAGCTGAGAGTTTCATTTTCTGTTTTCACTCTTGTATTCCAGCTTCTGAAGTGTGGCTGCTTCTTGGCAGGGATCTTGCTCCATCGCATGCTGAAATTCTGAATCTCCTAGGTGCTCGGAGAACCCCCCTGTAAGAGTCATGAAGGCTAGGTGCTTCTCTCATATTCCCTTTGCCCCAAGGGCCAACGGTTGGAGAACAACATGATGGACACAAAAGCCAGCGGCATCACATGTCTCCAAAGAGCCAATCCCACGACACTGCTCAGAACCCCTAAACTTCATTATCTTATTGCTAAGAGTGGTCATCATACTATCTTACCCACCTGCCTCTGTATGCCTTGGCCTTGAGGCTAAACAATATGTTACACTAAATGACTAGCAGGAATTTTCTTGGTTAGCCTTTATTACAGCAAACCCATTGAATCAATCAATGACAAGGAATATAGGCAAATTCCACTGATTCAATAGGCCTCCTCTAGTCAGGAATACAATAGCATTCAGTCTGATACGTGTAACTGATTCTCCCTTTCTTCTTTTTAACTTCCAAGTAAGTCCACTGGACTGTGATCTGGATCAGGACTAATGCATGCAGAGAGGTGAGGTCAAAACCAACATTTTTTGGCTGCCACAAATTGGGGAGCAGACCTTTGGGAGATCAGTGGAGGTCCTGATGGCCACATCAGAGTCCCCAAAGGGCCACCTCTGCCCCTGGGCAGAGCAGGCATGGAGTCAGTAAGGAGCACATCTGAGGCAGTCCACTGAAACAGATGAAGAAGGAGAAATGGGAACCGTGAGTGCAGAGGAACATATTTTCAGTCAGCTTGTTGATTTTACACCGCGTTTGATAAAATTTATTTGTTTGACTGCACCTGTTGATTTGGCTTAACGGGCTTTGTCAAAGCAGCAAAGGAAGAAATATTTGAGGAAATAGTGGCAGCAGATTACCAGCCAGAGCTGGAAAAGTAAATTGTGTTCCTTTTTAAAAAGCATCTTCTTCTTTTGGAGGAGACAGGTCAGGTGGCGAGGATATGATAGTCCCTAAGCCTTGCCAAAGTTGTTTTCCTGCCTGAGGTGGAAGAAACCATGCGTACCCCTCTGTCCCTTGGAGGAAAAATGCAGCAAGGATACATAAAAAAAGCCTATTTGCTGCCCTCCCGTGACACCGGAGACCAACTGCTTGGGGCTGTTGATTCCTTTGACAAGGTCAGCTAAAGCCAAGCCTCTCAGAGCAATGAAATTCTTGACCGGCAAAAGGAGCGGAGTCATATTTATCACCCGGTTCCAATACAGAATACTCCTAACGCCAAGCAAGGGAACTTGATGTGCCAAATATTTTCTCCTCAAGAAAAAGGAATCACGCACTAGTGACAACTCTTTTTCTTCTTTAAATAATTTATTGTAGTCTTTCAGATTTCCATGACAACAGAATGTCCCTCAAGTGGTGTTAACATCCAGATGGCTCTCAGCACAATGCGAAAGGAAAACAAGCGGAGGCAAAAGGACTATTTGATGTCTCCCGGCTCCCAGAAGAAGGCATATGGCCTCCTCTCCTTCCACCCCTTATGGAGACAAGAAGAATATGGCATCAATCACAGGGTGCAGACTGGAGAGATACCAGTCATGGCAGAGGCAGGAAAAGGTTCCACTCACTACGATTCCACCACATAGAGTCTGCGTGGAGGATAAAAGAAAGGAAGGATGGTCTAAACTTTCCAAATTAGTAGTAACTATGGTACTAATGGTACTAATACTACTAGTAGAGAAAAGGAAGCCATACAATTCTATGATTCTAAAACTAATCTTCTCTTCTCCAGGCTAAACATCTCCAGCTCCCTAAGCCTCTCCTCATAGGGCTTCATGGTTTCCAGACCTTCTACCATTTTTGGTCTCCCTCCTCTGGACACACTCCAGCTTGTCCATATCCTTCCTGAACTGTGGTGCCCAGAACTGGACTCAAGATTATTTCAGGTGGGATCTGACCGAAGCAAAATTATGTGTATTCAACAAAGCTCATGCCACTCTTTCTCCTTCCTCACAGAGGCAGAAAAAGGTCAAGATGTCACACCGCTTCACACAGTCCTTACTCCTTAGTGGCTCTTCAAACATGACCTAAATGTGAATCCATTCTCTCTTGGCCAATCCATACATACCCAAAACAGCTCCACTTAGGCAGACAAGAGAGGTTTCCCTCCTCACCATGTGATGGCGTCCATGTCAGTGCGGTGTTGGATCTGCTCTGGATTTTAGCCTGAACTTTCAGACACAGAATCTATTTTTGGGGTAAGGGTCATGCAGCACCTTGGGCATCTCTCTTAGAACTAAAACCTCCGGTAGATCGATCGTTCTATGACATGGAAGCCAACAACTGCAAACAATGTTCCTCCTAACTTCCTCAGAGCAAAGGTTAGGGGGCTTCCCCCATGGAGACTGTGACAAGGGTTAGAACTTCACTCCCAGTGAGGACCCCAACTGACTGCGTGTTTCTCTTTTCAGCCACATGGGCTGTGTACCGTTGTTACCTGAGGCTTGTTCTATGCCTCCGTCCCTACATATTCCCTCCTCTCCCTAAAGGCAAAACAGGCAGATAATTAACTGGAAATGAAGCAGTGGGACCATCTGGTGGCAACTGGTCTTTCTGAAATGGACAGATGTCCGTCCTTCCAGCCACTGCCAATGAAGTGTGTGGAAAACTGTGTGTAGCCTCTTAGCTGGAAGAGAAGTCAAAGGTTTAATGAAAAATTCAGCAAGCATCTCTTGTTTGCTGCTACTCCTACGATATGGGATGCAACTGCCAGATGAATTGTGCACTTCTGCATTGCTATGTTAAAAAATTGTGCAGCCCTTCAGAAGGGAAATGCAAGATGTTTCGACAGAAGTTACTCAAAAAGAAAAAAAAACCCTCTGAGATTGTTATTCTCAGAGAGAGAGAAAAATACAACACACAAATGGAGCATCCCCTCCATTGTTACACAAGCTGCCACAAAATTGATTTGCCATGGAAATCGCTTTCTGATGTGTGCAAACTACAGTATTTAAAAAAAAGAAGAAGAAGTCAGCAGTGACAGATGGCCTGTTACCCCCCTGGGAAGATTTCAATAGTTCCACTTTCACATCAAAGAGGGGTGGCCATGCAGCAGAGAGGGGGTGATGAATGCCCAGCCCTAAATATGGTAAAGCCTAAAGTCCTCCTGAATTCCACAGTGCCGACTCATAAGTAAATGCACTGGGAACAGCAAGCACCCTTGGCGCACCGATCCTATGCTAGCTGTGCCTCATTTAATTACTGGTTTGGATGGGTTCAAGCCTATCTGCTGCCTGAAACATACTCTGTGTGTGCCACAATCCAAACCTATTGGGAGGAGAAGTCACAGCTCACAGCTGAACCCCCCAGCATTTCCCACTTCCCTGCCAAGCCCTTGAAAAACACAGCGGTGCTCAAAAATCCAGGCTCTGCTCTCAGTTCTGTAGGGCTCCTCAGCGCTGACTCTAGACTGCTGCTTTCTTTTGCTTCCCCTAAGGGGATTCGTGCTCTGTCTTGGTTATCCTTGTGCTCCTTTTAAAATATTTCTCTCAGGTGTTCATCTTTTCTTGCCTTTTCTTTTTAATGCATTTTAAAAGGAGCAAAGGAAGGCTGGATTTCTGTCAATATACTACCCCAGCATAACTGCACTGGTGCCAGTATGAATATGAAACTAACATACCTACTCTATCCCATTCTCTCTTGTCCCTTGCTAGTACTTCAACCGTGAGACTCTGAGCGCAGGCAAGTTGTTAAAAAGACACTGGAGGGAAGTTAACATTATTCAAAAGGCAGTAAAATTATTAATAGGCAACATTAGCCTGGTTAGAGGGCAGAGACTGTCAAATATGTGGCTTAGTCCCCCAGTCCCTAAGCCAAGAAAGCTCACATTCCACTTAATGCCTCTGGGATTTCTAAAGTCCAGGGCAGATGCAAGAGCTGCCCACTTTGGCAGAGAGGTTTGGAGCATCTGTGCTCTGGAAAGAGGAACAGTAAAGTTTACAGGATGGACACAGCACCCATCAAATCCTTGACAAGCAGCAGGTGTGGAGGCATGCACAGAAAGACTGTGGCCATTTCCACACTACGCTGTTATAGTGCTCTTATTCCACTTTCAACCTCCTGTGGAATTCCAGGGTTTGTAGTTTCCTGAGGCCAAAGAGCTCTCTGAGAAGTCTAAATGCCCTCCCTCAGCTGCAAACCCCAGGATTCCATCGGAGGTTGAAAGTGGAATAATAGTGCCATAACGATGTAGTGCAGAAATGGCCTGAGTCAGGCAGTGACACTGGGAATGAAGAGAACTGCAAAAAGATTTGCATGCAGGGAGGGCAGAGACAGATTCTGCTCTTTCACACCCAGGATCTCTGTAGTGAATCTGTAGTGGAAGCACCCTAACAGCAGGGGCTGGTGGAGCCAATGTCTTTAAGGCTCTGAGTCCATTCTACATCTTAGTCCAAACTTTAAAGGAAGCAACCTATGAGAACCTTACAAAAAGTGGTCTCCGGAGGCTTGCATGCCGGTGAGGGAGCAGCAAACCCACTCTGGGCTGTAGTCTGAACTTTCAAAGAAGCAGGTGAGCCCCACTCTGTTATTCTCTCCAAGCACTGGGCTTCCCTCCTTCCCACGGGAGCAAACAGTAGCAGCAACAGCAGCAGCAGAAGCAGGCACAGCTCCGTCACGCCCAGGCCCAGAAGCAGATGAAAGGCTCTCTCTCCATTCCAAGTCATGACAGGCAATCCTATCACCGGGTTTCCTTGGCAAGGTTTTTTCAGAGGCAGTTTGGACTGGGACATGGGATATCTGGTTACCAATCCTTTCTGAGCCATGGGATCCACCGGATGACCTTGGGCCAGTCTCTCTCTCTCTTTCTCTTTGAGCTTGACCTACCCTATAAGACTGTTGTCAGGATGAGGCAGAAAAGAAGACAGACATGTCTGCTGCTCATTGGAGGAAAGATTAAGTAGAGATGCAAATGGAAAAAAGCCAGTAGGCTGAATCCCATTGTTAATCCCAATTACATGCTAACTTTACTATTCAGTATCTGATTTAATGGATCTGACTTTAGCTGGGACTAATCAAAGATCCAGATCAATAAATCTTTTTCATGTTTAAAAAGGATCCAGACAGGGAAGTTTTCACTTGATAAGAACTATTCCAGAGAGCATCGTGTCTTGGCCGTTTTCCTTTCCATTCAAATTGCCCGATGTGACCCCCATGACTCACATCCTTCCTTCTTTCCTTCCGTTGTGATGGCTGGGGAAATATGCCCGGTCTGATCCCATCAAATTCTCGCCCTGTTTCCAGCCAAGAGGAAATGCAGGAAGGATCTCAAAATAAGCCCCTTTCCTCATCCAGGAATAGCCAAATGTCAGCCAGGGCTGCATCTGGTCCAGCGAGATCAAAGAGCAACAAACAAGGTTTCAAAGGTGACGGCAGCCCTAAAGGCGAAGGCAGGGTTTAAATACCTGCAAAATAATTCAGTTCAAACTGTGTTCAGGCATCATGGGCAGAGCGGGGTGTCACGGCCACCCAGTTTCCATCATGCATGTGCTAGAAGGTCACAGAGCAAAATCAGACAGGACATTAAAGGTATCTTTGCAGTGGACATGGATATTTTTTAAACAGGCAAACAGCAGCCATTGGAGTGGCAGAGAGGACAATATCCAAGATCACAGCATGATGAAGGAGGCTTCAACCCATTTCTTCCCTGCTGCACTCCTAGCGAAAGCTGTTGTCTCAGAGCTGCTTCACGAATAGGGCAGAATCCCTAAAGAAGCAGCTTAGAATTAACACCACCAAATCCTCTTTTGCAGTCTTAAACTTCCGCTTGCACCCCACAAAGCCCTTGACTTCTCCCAGAATATTTCAGGCCAAAAAAATTACCCTAAACTTTTCCAAAATGCTACAGAATATCTTGCAAATGCACCAGTTTACCTGCTGCATATCTCACAACTCCCAATACATGACGGGTGGGTAGGGGGAGGGAGAAGATGAAAATCAGCCCAAAATTGTGTTGTTGTTGTGCGCCTTCAAGTCGTTCCTGACGTATGGCAACTCCAAAGTAACCTCTCACGGGGTTTTCTTGGCAAGATTTGTTCAGAGGGGAGAGTTTGCCTTTGCCTCCCTCTGAGGCTGAGAGAGTGTGGCTTGCTCAAAGTCAGCCAGTGGGTTTCCATGGCTGAGGGGGGATTCAGATCAAACCTCGGTCTCCAGAATTGTAGCCTGACACTCAAACTACTAAACCACGCTGGCTCTCACAACCAAAAGCAGAGGAAGTTAAAACTGAGAGTGACTTCTCATCACTTCCAGACTGCATCTTTGGCTAATTTTTTTTACTGAGGATGAGGGGGTGCAGGGGCAAAAGGTGTCTCCCATCAGAGTTTCCCAGCCCTGTCCCAAAGGATGCCACCTCATAACCCAAAATATCACAAAAAGAGAAGTCCCTTAAGACAAACTCCAAAGGGAAATCAAAGACCTAAAAGCCACAGAAGACAAAATCAGAAATAATCCAACCTATCTACTTCAGATGAAAAATATAAAAAGCTCAAGAACCACACTATCCAGGTAATTAATAACCCATTAACAGAAATCCACCAAGATCAAGATCCTTTATAGAAATAGATATCCACTCACACAGCACAGACAAGCCCAAGGAAATGGTCCACGCTTCCAAACAAACAATCTGTGTTTTTTTTTATTATAGTCCAGATCATCATCCAGTTCTTCATCAGAAGAAAACACTGAGGTTTCTTGAAAGATTGGAAACCATTTATGGACTCTCTGAGCAATAAAAATCCTAACAATGCAATAATTTGTTGGTATAGTCATCAGTACTTTCGCTTAGCTGGATCTGTAACAGAAGAAGAATATTGTCTTCTTTTTGTTTTGCTTTTCTCATTAAAGTTTGGTAGGGAGGGTCAGAACTCTTTCTTGTATTAGCATGTCAGTGTTTTCGTTATTTAGTTAGTTGCTAAGTCAATGTTCTGCTGAGTTTTTTTAGTTGGTTGCTTGGTATTTTATTTTATTTAGCACGTTAACATTAGTTTGTGTCTCTGTTAAAAGTGTTTGTTAGCATTTATGCAACTTTGTGTAAAAACTGATAAGTAAATATTTAAAAAGTAAGAAAAAGAAGGAAACATTGAGATGGACTTGGATGGATGGCAGCTAGATACAATTCTGCCACCTAACATGAATCAATAGCAAAATAACCAAAGAAAGGCTGCTTCCTCTCCTGAAATACTAATACTCCTATGGTTTCAAGGCAACAGATCTATTGCAGCAGATCGATATTTCGAAATACAGCTTTATCGTCAGCGACAGCAGGTAGCTGCCATGCTAGTGTCAATAGTGAATCTGTTCCAGGTTTCATCTGGAGCTTTGGAGGAACTCCCCAAGGTGCTGAAGCTGCTGTCAGTACCATGGAGAGCGCCTCTGAAATCTGGACTAAGACCCAGAGTAGATTCACCTCCCTGCCAATCCAGAAGCCACCAGCCCCCCCCCCCGTTTATAGGGAACATGCAGAGATCAGGCACACAGAACCCTTGTTTCCTCCCCTGCCTTGACACAATCGTGTGCTGTCTGGTGTTCCCCTGTAGCACCACAGAAGAAGTTTTTCCCAAGTGCTATGGTATTATTAAGCTCAGCCAAAAGCAAAGTCTCTTGACCTGGAAGCATGAGAGAAACAGCTCTGGGGTCGGAAACAAACAAAAGCCTGGGGACAGAGATACACAGCTATTTGGTGTAAAATATATGCAGGGTTAACACTACCGCAGGAGACTGGGTTACCATTTAACAACACATTTGCCATTTCCAGTGGGCACTCCTCCTTCCCTACTTGATATTCTGTGGGACTCCCATGTGCAGCCAGCTGAGG
Source organism: Iguana delicatissima (assembly GCA_948472985.1). Taxonomy (NCBI): domain Eukaryota; kingdom Metazoa; phylum Chordata; class Lepidosauria; order Squamata; family Iguanidae; genus Iguana; species Iguana delicatissima. The sequence continues at coordinate 156,965 of CAOKZL010000608.1, read as the reverse complement.
CATGACATCTGCTCCTGCCTTCCTCTTGACATTATTTGGAAGCTCATTAGAAAATACAACTGTAAGCCCATGAAAAGTCATCCCAGAGGGGGGCTGGACTTCTCTGTTTCTCGTCTCCTCCACACAGTTCTCACCCCGTGTTCCCAGTGGTGGGGGCTGCTGCTGGAAGCTGCTAGGTGCACCTTGTCCCTGCTTCCCCTTCCAAGAGAAAAAAGGATCCTAACCCTCAAGGCACCAGATCCATCTGATCTTGGAAGCTAAGCAAAGTCAGCCCTGGTTAGTCCTGGGATGGGAGACCACCAAGGAATCCCTATATGCTCTATTTCAGAGAAAGGAACTGGCAAGACAACCTCTGAGGATTCCTTGCCTTAGAAAACCCTATGAAAATTCATGGGGTCATCATAAGTCAATCAAAGGCACATACACACACACACACACACGATTCAAAATCTTGCTGCGGGAATATTACTCTTGCATTAAGTAACTTGCTCATATTATCATTAGGAGCAATTTTGGATACAAACTATAACCAATCATTAAGAAAAGGCAGATTTGCAAAGTGTAAAATTGCCCTGCTCTCCAAAAAGGAGCACTGTTCTGAAGGGTGACTAAGACACCAAGAAACTCACAGGACGCAAGCACGGCCGCTGTTGACTGAGATGAATCACTGGCACCAGGAGAGGAGCTGCGACATAGTATTTCATATTTTGCCATATTTCTTCCCCCCTCTCTCCCCCACTCCCACTGAGGACGAATGGCAAATGCAGTTGTCTTTGATTATTAGGCCGGTTTTTCATCAGAGCTTTTAGGCAGCTGTTCTCTGCCTGCCTGTCCGAGGCATTAATCTTCCAGGACCTGCAGAACTGGGAATGTGCTTTCCCCTTTGGCATGCCAGGGCTAATTTCAGATCCATGGCTTCTTTGTAGCGGTTTATTTTCTTCCGGTTGGTCAGAATGGTTTCACTTTCCTCTCACCTCCACTATGCACCACAATTTCAGCCATGGAGTCCGGAGTCCTTGCTCTTTGTCACAGTGACAAAGATCTGGCTCTTATCTGTTACTTGATGGCATCAAAGGGATGATCTGCATTTGCAAAGAAAGCATGACGAAGCTGGTGTTGCAAGCAGGAGAGCTGCATCCTCAGTGGTGCTTGTTCACACTCTCAGTTGCCACTCCTTGAAAGGAATCCTGCTGGTGTCTTACACCTGTCTAAATTCTCCTACAGAAGTGGTTGGACATTTTGCCCCATGTGGTTCAAGTGTCAAGGTTACAGAGGAAGAGTTGCGCATGTGGTGCCACATGGAAGTGCATAAACATCCTATTATGTACATTCAATGCATGTACATTCCATTATCCATTCAGTTGTGTAACTTTACACAAGGACTGCATAGCACAATTGGTGCATAGCTCCACAAGGGGAGATTTATGACATACAACCCTGTAGTAGGATTTCCACCATTACACGTGGAAGCATCAACAGCAAAAAAAGAAATCTATGCATGTGTAAAGCAGCTCCATGCAGAGAGTCTGTCAAGAACACTCCTTTCTTATGCAGAGAGAAATGTTATGGCTTACTTGTATCTTAAGACATTCAGAAACAACTATATCTCACTGAGTAACAAATTAAAAAATATATTTAGCTTCATTGTCTCTCTCAGAGTAGATTCTTTCTGAAAATGATTTGCTTTGCTCTGAAAGGCACCCAAGATGGAATTAAAACCAGCTGTGCTGGAATAAAGTGTTTTGCAATGCAATCTTAAGCACTGTTTACTCAGAAGTAACTCCTACTGTGTTCAGGGGAATTAATTCCTCTGTAAGTCTCTGTGTGATTGCAGCCTCAGAGATCATTTCTGCCACCATCTGCCAGGAAACAGATCCTTTTCCCAACAGCCTTCTTGTCTTTATTTCTTCTCTGTTCCTCTGCGGAATGCTCCCCTTGGCTTTCTGTCCTTTGATCACTGAGCAATTTGGTATCTATCTGTGAGCCAGCGCGAGGCAGTCGTTTCAGCTTCAGTCTAGGACACTGGGAGACCAAGGTCTGAATCCCAATGAGCCATGGAGACCCACTGACTGACTTTGGGCAGGTCACGCTTAGCCTCAGAGGAAGGTGAAGGCATAACCTCTCTGAACAAAATCTTGCCACAAAAACGCTATGATAGACAACATGGTCTAGTGGTTTGAGCATCCGGCTATGACTTTGGGGACCAGGGTTCGATTCCTCGCTCAGCCGTTGTCACGCCCTGCCTTGGAGACCCTGACAGTGAGGAGGAGGAATCTGAATCAGAGGCAGAAGTTTTCCCAGAGGCTTGCTCAAGGGAAGACAACAAGCAACAGCAGGGGCCTGAGCAGGGGAAACAAATATCCGATGAGGCAACACAGACTCTTACGGTGCCAGAGGGATGGTGCCAGAAAGAGGGGCTTTGCTGCTCAGCCCATTTAAATAACAAGCGAGCCCTAATGAGGGAACACCTGTGGCAACATCATTGGTAAGATAAAAGGCAGCCAGCTGGCCCTTCCCTTCCAAGGTCAGCAATTGATCTTCCCAGTTGTTGAAGTCCTGTGCTGTGTTCTCTTGCATCCTGACTATCTTGAACCTCTGTTTGTTTGATGACGATTCGTATTTGCCTTGTGGATTTGGTTGCATCGGAACCTGAACTTTCTTTGGACTGCCCTTGTTCTTGCCTTTGTGAGCAAGTCCCGCTCTGCTACTTGCTAATTAACTGCCTGTTCTACCCTGGACGTGACAGCCATGGACACCCACTGGGTGATGTGGAACACATCAGACCCCCAAAAAACCATGAGAAATTCTCCTTGGAGTCTCCATAAATTGGAAATGATTTGAAACAAACAACAACTACTAGAAAAAGAGCAACAAAGCTGTCTGTACATTCTGTCTTTCTTGTTTCAGGATTAAATTTATCCTGTTCTTCTCACCCATCCTGTATCAGGCCTGTGCAAAAGGAGCTCCCAGTGGTGGGGGCCTGTGGCCATGATTTCCCCCTGCTCCGCATATCCATTCATTGCTCAGAATTGATTTCAGTAGTGACATGGTGGCATCTACGTCAATGGGATGATGAATGCACTCTTGTTTTCAGTCTGAACCTCAGAAGAGCTAATGGGGAAGATAGGACAGCACCTTGGACAGTTCCCTTTAAAGCTCAGACTGATGACTGAAGGCAACTTGAAGACTCCCTGATCCATTTCTAGCTTTTGATGTCCTGTTTTGCAATGTGATGGGCAGAAACAAACGTGTCAGGGCCTTCACAACCTCTTCACATCTCGAGTTTAGACATCTCTAAAGCTTTTGTCAACATACAGCTAAAAATGTGAATCTGACAAATGTGTTTGCAAGTCCAGACAGTTCAACAGTGGAATCCACTGCTTCCTGGAGTGTGGTGGAGCCTCTTTCCTTCTTTGGAGGTTTTTAAACAGAGGCTGGATGGCCATCTGTCAAAGGGAATGCTTTGACTGTGTCTTTCTGCACAGCAAAATGGGGTTGGACTGAATGGCCCTTGCGGCCTCTTCCAACTTCAGCTTCTGATGTCAGTTAAGCTCCTTCCAAAAGTCTGCATCTAGGTCTGAATTTACAACTGAAACTGGGAAACTCTGAGACCTCAACAAACAACAATAGAGAGGGTTTTTTTTTCCAGAGGCAATGTAAACTCCTTAACTGTTTACCTTGGGAAGGTTTTAGACTAGTCAAGAGGGAAAGTGTGACGTTTTTCCAATTTTTGCTCTAATTGGAAAGGGCAAAAAGTGTTCCATGCTGCAGCTGCATCAATGCTATAATAGGAGATGTTTCTCATTTTGTGAAATGATTGTGGATTTCAGAGCACACAGAAACAAGAAAACATGAATCTCAGACACAAGAAATTTTGTAGAAAGAGATAACTTCAGCATCTACATGTAATCATTCTAAATCCAGAAGGGGCTTTTGCAGTGGATACAGGAAAAAGCTTCAGGTTTCTGCTGATGAAAAAGAACTGTTTGCAAAGTGTGGGTGGTTACCCACTCTCTCCCTCCAGGAGCCATTAAACAGGATGCTTTTCATTCTGCCAGCAGGTTCCCCCCACTCTATCTCCCCCCATCCTGCACCACTTCGGCCTCCCCATAATTACTGAAAGGAGAAGGGAGGACGTGTCCTTGGGACCCAATCTCCCAGGGGGTCTCTTGTGCGCAAGCCTCTCGGAAATGAATGGGAGATGCACAGCTGCATGTCAAGAGAGGCAACGTGATTCAGCCATCTTCCAATATCTGAAGGGAAGATCAAACAAAATATACACTTGTTTTCTGCTGCTCTGGAGAGCAAGATGTAAACCAATTGTGGATTCAGATTAGAAGAAAGGAATGCAGGGGTGCAGCTGGGAGTGGGGAGCAAAAATGAGAGCAAACAAGAATTCTGCCCCTCTGAACATAATTTTCCTGTACATCCCAAATTTCTAACATTGCAGTAACTTAAAACTTACAATTTAGAAGCACAGCTTAGGCATGCTGAGAAAAAGGACAGGAAAAGTGACCAAGGGAAGGTGAACACAGCAACGAGAAGAGGACTTCTAGGTGTGAATTTCAGTGCCTCACTTTCTGGAATGCTGGAAATTTTGGGGACAAAAAAAAATGTCTTGAGATGGACAGAATTCTTATCTGAAGGGGCAATTCCATTATAACTCTTTCCCCAAGTAGCTACATTCCTCTAGAAGAAGTACCTGGTGGAAAGAACTGTTTGACATGGAAGAGATTCCTTTCAGAGGTTATAGATTCTCCTTTCTTGGAGGCTTTTAAACAGAGGTTGGATGGCCATCTCTGGGGAAATACTTTAGCTGTGGAATTCCTGCACTGGCAGGGGGTTGGACTAGATGGCCCCTTGGCTTCCCTTCCAACTCCAGATTTCTATGATTACTGTGTCCTTGGCAGACACAAGAGCAAAACCTCCAAACCCAACCATTTTGGAAGAACCTGGGAATATAAGCAGTGGGATTTCCTTACAAAAAAACATGCATAGAATCACCCCAGTTCAATTATGAAGTGGGAATGAATGTTCAGGTAGCAGTGAGGACCGAGGGTCACTTATGTCCTGGATGCTATGATGATCTTGGACTCAATAGCCACAGCTCGCCTTGCGTCCAAGTCTGACCACTCTCTTGCATACAAATGGGCTCACGCTCCCTCTTGCTTTTGGAGCTGCCTCGGATGGAAAGAGGTTTGCCACTTCTAGGATGCTTCTGGTGTTCCACCTTTTAGAGCCACACTAATTTATCCAGAGCTCAACAACCCTGACACCAGCATAGCCATACAGGCCAACATTACAATGGATACATTTTGCTGGATGGGAGCTAAATGGGAAAAAGAAGGCAGTTCCAAGACAGCGTGTTGTAATTACTGCTGCTGCTGCCACTATTGTTACTACAACCACTATTATTATTACTATAATTACCATTATTATTATCCCAATATCTAGGAATCAATAAGCAATCATCAGATAAGGTGCCTGTTCCAAGCAGTGTCGCTAATTGTTCACTCTTCATCCTGTCTATAGCAGTTTAATTCAGACATTTTGTCAACTTGTTTGGAAGTGCTGCCAGAGCATGTATCAACACAGGAATTTATATTTATATTTTGTATTTTTTAAAATTACGATTACATAGTTGTTCCTCCAGGTTCACTAGGGTTAGGGGTGCAGGATCCCCACAAAAGTGGAAAAATCACAAATATCAAAGTGTGTGGAAGGGGGCTGAGGCCGGGTGGGGAGAGGGGCACCCAGGGGTCCCAACCAGGTCAGGGAAAGGAGAGAGAAAGGGGGTGGGTCAGCAAGGTGGCCCTAGACTTACTCCTCTCTTTTTTGTGGCATGGTGGGCATCGGGAGAGGGTTTGTGGTGCTGAGAAACTGGGCTGTGATCCATTCTTAGCTAGTTAGGCAGCAGCTGGTGGAGGAGAAGGAGGAGGAGGACCAGATGTGGGTTTTTAAAGGCTTCCATGGCCTGTTCAGAGCTGCTGAAAGGGATGGAAAAGAAGCACCTGAAGTGGGGAGAGAGCAGGGGTTGGAGATCCTCACAAATAACCAGATCCATGAAAGTCAAACCCACAAACGTGGAGAGCCAACTGTATTATTATTACCATTACCATCCTGCCTTTCCTCCCGCCGAAATGGGACTGAAGCTGGCTTAATGGAAATTCATTCTTTTTGTGGACACCTAGCTAGCATTACCAGGCTCCCAATCCAATGGCTCTGGGGAATCTGCTCTAAGTTTTAGTCTGAACTTTAAAGGAGCTATCCACGGTGCTGAACCTACTGTGTGGACAGGGCTGCTCCTTTAAAGTTCAGACTAGAAAACTGTGGATTTAGTGCCCCACTGCTGTGGGAACCTTCTGCCACTGATGATCTGTACCAACCCTGGTCATAGTTCTCCAAAATGCCGGATGAAGCTGTTTTCCCATTCCTGCTTGATCTGCAAGCTGCCCATGCGTACCAGCTTTGTGCTGCAAAATCATGCAAAGATGTGAATCACACAGGAGTAGATTCCTGCTCACCAGACCTGAGGCGAAGGCAGCAGGAAACAGGCAAGCGTCAACTTATGGGCTTGAACCCTCTTGTGAGTCCCAACTAGAGCAGAACCATCGAATCAGTCAGCAATTGATTCCTGAATCCATTCTAGCTAGAACTAGGCTGTTCTTTTTGGGGGAAAAACCATGAGGACAGGGCTGCTTGGTCACATTTTCACAGGTGGGAACTGAGCCCGAGAGAGGCCAGCTTGCCCAGGGAAAACTTGTGTGAAATTGGAGGAAGGACTTGAAACCAGCTGTCAACGAAATGAATGTGATAACCGTTAGACTGTGGTGGGAGAATGCAAAAGACAAGGAGCTTCTAAACCGTTATCAGTCACAGTTTGAAATAAGGAAACGCCCAGTCTGTCTGTTTGAGAGGTGAGAACTGCCATTAAATGCAGCTCCCCATCTTCCCCCCACGTTGATTTCCTTTGGGAAACCCACAACCAAAATGAGGAAGACAGCCATGCAGGGAGAGCGATCCTGAACGTCTGGTCTTCCAGTGGCTCTTGGGTTCCATGCATTTAGAAATGGAGGCTGCCCTCATCCTTATGAGACTGCTCCTTCCAAAAGCCATCCACCACCTCCCCATGGGATACTGGGGCAGCCTATACACCACTTTGTATCTGGGATGGGCGAAGGCACTCCCTTCCTTTTGACTAGCCACCAAATGGTAAGAACCCAAGAGCCAGAAAGAGGGCAAACGGCACAGAAAGAAAGCTGGAAAACGCCAGTCTACCTCCCCGCCAAACAAACACCAATTCAACCGATACTGAACTGGCATGTTGCTTTTCTTTTCCTCCCCATAAATCTCCGACGGTGGAAGAATGGATGGAACTGCAATCGTTCCACATGTTAATAGTTCCAAACCTCAGCTGAACCCATATCTGAAAACAGAATGTGAGGTGAATGGATCACGGTGCCCTAGAAAAAGCAACAGCTGCCCGGGCTTGGCGGCGCAACGCTCGGCATGCCTGCACAAAAGGAAAGCCCCGCCAAAAGCAACGGGGCGGGCTTCTTTCCCCGCCAAGAGCCCAGGGGTGCAGGCTGAGCGCGCCTCAAATCACACACAAACGCCCGCAGCACATCGGACAGAGGCCCTGCTCATAATTCCTCACAGCTGAGGGTGGAATGAACAGCGGGTGGCTAAGAGGGAACCGCACTCTGCACTTTCTCAGGGATACTCTTCACTCTCATTGTCTCCGGGGACAACAGGTGCTGAGCCATAAATCACAGAAACTGGGGCCAAAGTCCCGCAGCCGCCACGGGCAGGGTTCCGCCAAAGCCGCTCGCCTCCCCGCAACTTTGCGAGCCTCGCCAACGCGTCCACAGAGACGCCCACGGCCGCCGCCGCCTCTCCTCCGACGGCGCTTCGGGGCTCCGCGGCGGGACAGAGGCGCGCTCCTCCCGCGCACCGGCCGCACCCGCGTTGCCTCCGCCCTCCCGGCCCGCGCGCGACACGCGTCGAGGCGCTCCCACGTGCAAAGCCCGGGCGGGGGGCTCCCGCTCACCTGTCCACGGCGATGGCGGTCATGGAGTAGATGCTGGCGAAGACGGAGGCGACGGGGAAGAAGTTCTGGAAGCGGCAGTAGAAGGGCCCGTAGTACCAGACGTTGTGGACGGCGTAGGTGAAGTTGACGAGGGTGTTGAAGGCGGCCATGGAGGCCTCCGAGAAGGCCAGGTTGACCAGGAAATAGTTGGTGACGGTGCGCATCCGCTTGTGGGCCAGGATGATCCACATCACCACCGCGTTGCCCACCACCGAGACCACCACGATCAGCGCGTAGGCCGCCGCCCACAGCGCGACCTGCCACAGCGGCTGCACGAACGGGTTGCCCGCCCCCTCGCCCGCCGAGCCGTTCCGCCACGAGCCGTTCGGCCACCCGCCGTCGGCCAGCCCCGGGAGCGCCTCCATCGCTCCCCCGCGCCGCCGCCGCCGCCGCCGCCGCCGCCCTCACGGGGACTTTGGGCGCCGCAGCCCCCCGCCAGGAGAGGCAGAAACCGCCGCCGCCAGCAGCAGCAGCAGCAGCAGCCGCCACCAGCCCGGCAAGTCCGGCGGGAGTTCGGCGGCGGCCGGCCGCGCCGCGCGCCCCCGACGTCCGTCCCGCCTGGCCGTGGGAACGGCGCCCGCGTGGGCTGGGAGGGAGTCGGGAGCGGGGAGGCGGAGGGATGGCGCGCGCGGAGGGGGACAGGGGAGTCCCTCCTCCTCTTTCCACGAAGGTCGGCGGAGAGCGGGGGCGACACGGGCGCTCCGCGACGCCCCTTGGCACAGGCAACCCTCCCGCCGCCGCCGCCGCCCCCCTCTCCCGGGCCGCTGCCTGCCCGAGTCTGGCTGCGGCAGCTCGACGCCTGGTTTTATAGCCCGGCAACGCCGCCGCCGCCGCCGCCGCCGCGCGTCAGGGAAGGTGGGCAGCGGAGGCGGCGCTCACACGCGCGCACACGCACACACTCACGCGCGGAGCGGGATGGGCCCGGGCTGGGGGGGGGTGGCCGGCGGCGGGGGGTCTTGGCCAAGGGGGGCGCCCTGCCAGGAAGAGGAGCCGGGCAAAGAGGACGGGCGACTTCGCCAGCGGGGCGGGCTGCCCCTGCCTTGGAGAGCTGGCTTTTTGGAGTGTTTTTGTTTTTAAGAAAAGGGAAGATTCATTGGACGGCCCACCCGTCAGGAACGCTGTCGCAGCACATTTCCTGCAACGGCGGGGTTTGGCTGGATGATCCTTGGGGCGCCCGTCTCCTTCTGCCCTTCTGGGACGCTCTGATTGTCTCCCAAAAGATGGTGGAGGAGAGGAGAGGAGTACAGCCCATTTCGTTTTTTGACAGCGCTGGTCCCAACCGCTGGGATAAGTGGGGAACACCTCTAGTTGTGGACAGAACAGGTAAACCAAGAGGTAAAATACTTCTCTGGACTCCAACTCCCACCATCCGCCAGCCCGTGTAGCCACTCATGGCCGTGGTAGGAGAGGGATGTGTGGAAGCTGTGGACCCAAAAAGGGACTTTCCCAAGCTCGGAACTTTTCCAAACGCTGCCTTAGTGTGAGGAGGTAGCTCAGGTATCCCTCAGATACAGGAATGCTATATTTCATCATCTTTCGTCACTGTATGGTGATGAAATGAATCCTTCATAACCCCATCACCACCTTGAGCCAGGCGTGTGAGTGGGCCAGCGTCGTGTAGTGGTTGAAGTATCAGACTATGACTCTGGAGAGCAAGGTTGAAATCTCTGCTCAGCCATGGAAAGCCCCAGATGACCTTGGGTGAGTGACACTCTGTCAACCTCAGAAGAAGGCAATGGTGGCAAAAACCATCTGAACAAATTTTGCCAAGAAATTCCCCTGTTAAGTTCATCTTAGGGTCACCATAAGTCAGAAATGGCTTAGAATCATTAAATGATTGAGTTGGAGGAGACCCCAAGGGCTGTTGACTCCAGCCCCCTTCTGCCATGCAGGAATACCCAAGCAAAGCATTCCCTACAGAAGGCCATCCAGCCTCTGTTTAAGAGCCTCTAAAGAAGAAAAAGACTCCACCACACCCCAAGCAGCAGTGTAGTCCACTGTTGAATTGCTCTTACCATCAGGAAGTTCTTCCTAATGGTTAGGTAGAATCTCTTTTCCTGGAGTTTGAAGCCAGTGTTTTGCATCCTAGTCTCTGGAGCAGCAGAAAACAGGGTTGCTCCCTCCTTCATATGACATCCTTTCAAATATTTAAACATGGCTATCATGTCACCTCTTCATCTTCTCTTCTCCAGGCTAAACATATCTGGCTCCCTGAGCCACATCTCAAAGGGTTTCATGCTTTCCAGGCCTTCTACCATTTTGGTTATATTCTTCTTGAAGGCACACGACAACAACAAAAACAATGGAGCATTCTGTGGCTCCCGTGTCAATGAGGAAGTGAATCTGTTCTGGGTTTGAGACTGAACTTTAAGGAAGCAAATCAAAGTGTGGAAATCCTATCCCCAAGATAGGTTAGGTCCCCACTTTGGGTAGCCTCCTTAGCGTTCAGACCAAACACCCAGAACTGATTCACCACCCCAGCTGTGGCTTTTTATGGGCAATGTTTTCATGGTTCCTCTGCTCACAGGGTCAAAGCAGGGACAGATTCAGGATCAGCCATTCCCCACAGGGCTTCCCTCTTCCTTCTCATCTTATAGGTGCCATAATGGGAGAAAGGCAGGGCATAAATTAAATTAATCTATTGATAAGATAAGCTTAGCCACAGTCCTCACAGTGGTGAGCAGAGGACAGGAGAAGATGGATTCTCCCCAACAGTAGCCTCTTCTTTCCTGAGATGCCCCTCTTGTCATACAAAGTATGTGGGTGCTGGCTTAGTCTTGAATAGGGCAGAAAGACCTATTAGCTTAACAAATAACCTGCTTCCCATGGAGAGGAAATCTGCCCATATAGGTTTCAATAGCTGTCATTTAAAACAGCCACTCATTTGAAATGTGGTGCTCTAGGAGGGATCTGTGGATACCATGGATAAAAAAAATGGGTCCTAGAGTAAATCCAGCCTGAACTCTTCCTAGAAACCAGGATGACTAAACTGAGACTATTGTACTTTGGCCGTATCATGAGAAGACATGACTCACTAGAAAAGACAACAATGCTTGGTAAGGTAGAAGGCAGTTAGAACAGAGGGAGACTACAGTAGAGGTGGATGGACTCCATCAAGGAAGACCACATCCCTGAATCTGCAAGACCTGAAGAGGGCAGTTTGCCCAGACTGGTTTTCTTTTGAAATTCTTTGGTGCACTCCATTATCCAAACTATGTTTGCAATATGGTCTCTAGTGCCTCTTCCTCTCATTTTTCACCTTTGACATCTGGCATTTCTCACTCCATATATGGTAGAAGTCTTTGTTGTAGAATTTTGAGCATGATGTAGAATTCAAAGAGACTACATATCAGAAGCAGAAGGTGGAGAAGCTCCATCTTCTCTGCAAAAACAAGACGAGGAGCAGATTGTAGCACAAACCATGAAGTACTAATAGCAGAAATTAGAGTAAAGTTAAAGAAGAACACTAAGCCAACCCTCACGCCAACCATCATGCTCTGCGGAGAACATCCCCATAGAATTTAAAAATAATGTGAAAAATAGATGCACTGTTAAGCCCAATTGACCGGGAGCTAGAAGACCTCTGAACTGAAGCCAGAGACGCTGTCAGGAAAGAATGCAGAAACACACTATTGGTAGCCAAAAAGAAAGAGAAGCCTCAATGGATGACAGATGAAACTTTTCGAGCAGTTAAGGACAGATGAGAAGCAAAAATGTGACAGAAATAGAATCAAAACTCTGAATGCAACTGTTCAGTGACCTGTGCTCAGAGACAAGGAGAACTGCTATAATAAACAATGCAGAAAAAATAGAAGGTGACAACAAAAAAAGAAAGCAAACCAGCAAGCTTTCATCTACTCCCCCAAACTATAGTGCAAAGGTGATCTGGCAGAAATTTGGAGATGTGGTTTTCTTTGCAACAAAAGGAATGGCATCGACAAGGTGGACAATACAGTTTGTCGGCAGCAGGGTGGCCTGTCTCGGTACACCACCCAGACCTGAGAAGGTGCCCACTTCTGATCTGGACCTTGGATGTACTGGAAGCCTCTTCAAATAGAGGTGGCTGCACCCCTTTGTACAAAAACACACTCACTGTATTTCAGCCTCTTTGAAAGAAAGGGATCTTGGATCCAGCTGGTCTAAATAATAATAATATCTGTTATTCTACTGGTTCTTGGGGGAGATGTTAGAAAGGATGATAGCATTTCTGCTGTATGGAGTTGAATTGATATTTTCTGGATCTTTTCCAGGCTGATCAGCAGCAAAGTTATGAGAACTGATCATGAGATGATCTTTGAGAGATGATCTTTGGTAGGAGATAAGATGTAGGAAGGCAATACTATCTTTTTCTTGCACTCTTGTAAGATAAGGATCTCTCTTTTTTTTGTTTTTGTTTTGGCTCAATGGTAACTGACCTTATAAACCAATGGAAGCTACTTAAGCTACTTACTTCTTTTTGGTTTCATGCTAGTTACTCACCCTTCACAGAAAGATGGATACATTGCCCCCACACTGTGCAAAATAAGTCACATGGGCTCCATGCTACCAGAGTTATGCACAGCCGCCTGAAAGGGCAGAAAGTGAGTGTGCGAAAGCCAACAGTGGCAAGTGACGCCCCAGGACTAGAAAGGGGAGGTTAGATCTCCATCATGCCTTAGCCCTAGCTGCAGATGACACTCCATTCAAACTGCCATGGCTTTGGCCTCGGAGGGAGAGAAGGAGAGGCAGGCACAGCTCCACCATGCCTTGACCCAGAAGCAGAGGAAAGGCCCTCCCTCCATCCTGACTGCCACTGTCATGGCCTGGGGGGTGCGAAGAAGGGGCAGGCACAGTTCCGTTGTGCCTAGGCCTAGAAGCAGAGGAAAGGCCTTCCCTCCATCCCAGCTGCCACTGGCCATGGAGGGAGAGAAGCAGCAGCGATATCTGCTGGACTGAATCCCTTCTCACACTGCCTTCCCCCTTTCCCTTTTGTGTCATGTCTTAATTAGACTGTAAACCTAAGGGCAGGGAACTGCTCTGTTGTTCTTTTACCTGTAAAGCGCCTTGTGAGCACACCTGTTGCATTGGCATCCATGAGCACTGTTGTGCTTTTCTAACAGCCCATTGGAAAGATCAGGAGAAAAATGTCACCTTGCTACATCCTTGCTGAAAATTACAGGAGCTCTGAGGATAATTCTGTACAAGCCCAAGCCTGAAAGGTGTTTTAGTCTGCATGACTGAAATTTGGGTGTCAAATCGAGAGCGCGTGACATCTCTTCTTCTGTGAGGTCATATATAATTGCAGTTTGCAGAGTCAGGGATGTTAACTTGACTTTCTGGCACAAACATTTTTGTTGTGCCCGCCACTCTTAAACATTATCTCAGCATGAGTCTTGTTTCACAGAGAAATACAGAGAAATGTATTCACATATAATATGACTTGGAAAGCAGAGGCCTGTGTTTACTTGTCTCTCTCCACTAGCAAAATGTGACATTTATTTATTTACTTGACATATTTATAAATTGTCCCTCTGCCCACAGGGTGCTCTAGGCAGTCTACAAAATTCAGATTAAAAACAGCAATAAAAAAATAGTATGAAACCAATGCATCATAATAAAATAGCAATAGAAGCCAGAACATTCATCATAATGAAACAGGGAAGTGATATTATAAACCATTAAAAGTTTAGGGTAACCATGTAGACCAAGATTCTGTACCCTCCACCGGCATAGTTGTGTGGGAAGACAGTGGTATGCAGTGGGATGAAATGGCTCATGTGGAGGAAGAAGAAGAGAAGGCGGAAGGAGAAGAGGAGGTGGTGGTCAGCAGGAGCCATGGCATCTTATGTGCAACTCTACATGGGAAACCTTGAACCTGGCCATTTTTCATTGAACAAAAATGTCCAGCTGCTTCTGTAGGAGAACCAGCACATGTTTAAGACAGGCGTGGAAACATCTTTGAGGTCTTTGAAGAGCATCTTTGGGGAGTGCTTTATTTGTACATTTCCACATGGTAAAGGGTTGGACTAGATGGCCCTTCCAGTCCCTTCCAACTCCAGGATTATATGATTAAATGACTTTCCTTTCTGTTCAAAAGTCTAAAGCAAGGGAACAGATCTTCAGGGAAGCTCTATGACAAAGGACAACTTCCTACCCAGTGAACACATTGTTCCCTGTGTGTGTGTGTGTGTGTGTATAGGGGGGAGTTATTCAGAAGATGTAATCTAGATTTCCATGTTACTTAGCAAGAAAAGAATACATTTCACAGACACGATGGCCAGATGGACCATTCTCATTAATCCTTTATGGCAGCCTTTTTGAGATCTCAAAAGGGAGGCAGCATGTAAACAGTGGCATTGCATTACGGGCGAAACCCCCCCCCGTCTTGTCTGGTGGAGTAGGCTTTTGGAAAATGAAGCAGAGGCACTGGGGTGGGCAGGCAAGGTGTAGCCTTCCCAACAGACTAGCCACCATAACCTTTGCTAAGGAACGGTGGAAGTTGCAGTCCTCAAGATGTTGGCCTGAATCCTATGGTAAGTCCCAAGTGTTGCAGACTCATTGGTCAATGGAATTTACCTATGTGTTCATAGAATCCTAGAGTTGGAAGAGACCCTAAGGGCCATCCAGTTCAACTCCCTTCCGCCATGCAGGAAGATTTCTTCAGAGCACTCCCAACAGATGGCCATCCATCCTCTGTTTCAAAGCCCCCAAAGAAGGAGGAGACTCCACCACATCCTGGGGCAGCAGCAGCTTCCACTGTTGAACTGGTCTTACTATCTGGAAGTTCTTCCTAAAGTTTAGATGGAATCTCTTTTCCTAAATTTTGAAGCCATGCTCCATAGTGTCCTAGTCTCTGGAGCAGCAGAAAACAAGTTTGTTCATCTTCCATATGACATCCCTTCAAATATGTAAACTTAGCCATCATGTCTCCTCTTTACTTTCTCTTTTCCAGGCTAAATATACCCAGCTCCCAAAGCCACTCCTCACAGGGCTTCATGGTTTCCAGGCCTTTCACCATTTTGGCCACCCTTCTCTGGACATGTTACAGCCTGACAGTATCCTTCTTGAATTGTGGTGCCAAAAACTGGACACAGGATTCCAGATGAGGTCTGACCAAAGCAGAATAGAGCAGTACTGCTACTCATCTTCAGCTTGTGGTGTGTGTTGACACAGCATTCCACAACTGATTCAATGGATCTACTCTAGTAGGAACTAACCAGTCCAGTGAGCTGGAGCCAAACTAAGGTCTGGATCCAACTGGCAAGCCCAACTAAAGTAGACTCATTAAATCTACTTTTGGATGGTGAGTCAACAGGTATACCAATCTTATTAATTCCGTGAGTCTGTTCTAGCTGAGGTCCAGACTGCCAATGGGATTCAGGCCATGGCAGTTACACTCACGTGCCTTGCAGTCAATGGGAGTTTAGTCACAGGAATAGCATTGATGGTTATGGGATCTCATTGCCATCAACTTTGCTTGCATTCCAGACAGTAGTCTACAATTGGACATTTGTGTAGCTAGTCCAGTTGGACCATTGTTGCTGCTGCTGTTGTCATCTTTCCTCTTTCCCAGCCCTGGAGGCTTCCAAAAGTTAAAACAGGTACAAATAAAAATACACAAAAGCTAAAATATAATTAAAGTATTAATGGGATTGAAAGTAATTAACAGAATGCGTCTGAAAGAGAAAAGCCACAAAGATGAACACTATAGAGCTTTACAAACAGCCCTTTCCCTTTCAGCAGTCATCTTCAGAAACCTGCCAGAACAGAAAAGTCTTCAGCTGCCTACAGAAGGAAACAAGGCGGCTGACAGTCAGGGCTTCCTGGGAAGAGAGTTCCAGGGTCTGGGAGCACCTACTGAGAAGGCCCTGCCTTCCGCGGTCCCATCGGCTGTGCCTGCCAAGGTATCCCCAGGAGACCTCACAACATGGACAGGTTCCTACATGGAGACGCAGCCTCTCAGATGGTCTGGACCTAAGCCTGGACCTTTGTACAAACAAGCAGCTCTTTGTGCCTCTGACAGAATCCTCAGTATAAACAAATAATATGAAAATATTCCCAGACTGAGTGAGGAACAGAAAAGAATTGTGTCTGATCCATCATGGATTTAGACCAGTGGGAGGGCTGACATGTTCTGGCTCTGTGTGCCTTGACTTCTCTATCACCACTCCTGCAAAATCAGATCTGATCATCTTGATCAAAGGAAAGTAATTCCCTCAGACTCTTAGTACTAAGATGGTGTGGTGAGGTTTCTCTGTCTGTTTTAAAAATAATAATTCTGGCCCTGCATTAGCCTCTGCTGCATTTGTTCTGGACAGAAGGTCCCTCCGGGCCATCAAGAGATTGTTCAGTTTGGATCTCAAAACCTCCAAGGAGAGATCGGTGATTAAGTATCTAAAGAGCCCCCGACAACTTGCTCCTTCCCAGCCTCGGTTTCCTACCCATAAAAGGAAAATATTAGCGAACCATCTACCGTCATTGGTGTTACGAGAGATGAGCGATGAAAGAGATCCAACAAGGCTGACATATTTACTTAAAATTAAGACATGCTGAAATCAATGAAGAATTCTTCCAACTTCTACTAAGCTTGATTTGGAAGAAGCTGGAAAATGCTTTGCACCCGAGAAGTGTTCTGTTGTGAACCATTAAGAACTCATCACAAACAAGCCCAATAGGAATCCATAAGGCAGATTTCAGCACTGGGGGATCAGCTGTAGAAGTAAACCTAGGAAATGACAAATTAAGAAGAGTGTGCTATGTCAGGCTTCTGGGTTTTTAAAAAACAAAGGAAACAACTTTGTTTTCAATATAATAAGGTCTATACAGTTTAAATACTGGTACATCAGCTAGCCAGTTTTGAGTCCTTTGCTGTGGTTGCTATGCTTTTGCCTTTATCTCCAATCAGAGATTGTGGATAAGACACTATTTGAAGTCTGAGAATGTTTTGCAGTAAAAGGAGCTCAGCTTCACAGCCCTAGAAGATTTTGCGTGAAAACTGATCTCTGGTGTGGCAAGGTTTTGCATGGAACATCAGCTCTGGTCCACTACAGTGGACTTGTTAAATTCATTATTAAATGGTGCATAAATAAATGTGTCCTTGGATTTACCCTGCCTGGGATTACCAATAAAATTTAGGCCTGGGTATGCAGACTACAAATGTTTTGCATGGAACAGGACCTGGGGTTTGCAGACTGTGTGTGGTTTTTTTAGACAGTCATGATGGCTGAAATCCAGTTGATGCCTTACATATGCGTAAGTTTCCTATAGAAGTGGATGGACATTTTTGCCCAACATGGGATGTCTGCACTCAGTTCATGGCTGAGGAAGGGCATTTGAAACTTCTGACCTAATTCCTTGAACTTGGAGCTATCCTGTCCATCACAGTTTAGCTGCTGAGAGTCCCAGCATTGAAGCAGAGAGATTTCCTCACCAACCCACAAGTACACAGCACCAGCAAGGTCCAAGGTCTGTGTTGAAGCTCACTGAGCATACCTCAAGGAGTCTTATTTGTCCATGCAAAGACCCTGTGGTCTATGTGTGATTTTACACTTCTAACTAACAAGTACACCTAAGCGTCTAGACCTTATGACAGGTCATCCATCACACGTGTCTTTGAGAAAGTCATCTTCCCAACACTTAGCAACTGTCCTTGGCCATCTGCTTGGATGCAGATATTTATACCAACTGAAACCCAATTTACAGTCAGGAGTGGCTTTCTTCTGAGGCTGAGAAAGTGTGACATGACCAAGATCACCTAGTGAGTTTCCATAATTGAGAAGGGATTCAAACCCTGGCCTCTCAGAATCCAAGCCCAAAACTCCAAGCCCAGCGCTACAGCAACCCGGCTCCATGCATGCTTGCAAGGAACTATGTAGTCCGCTGAAATATATTTTGGGGAAATCATCCTTAGGTTTATTTTGTAAGAGAGGTCATGTCGAAGGAAGTGTTGGAAAGAATGGAAAGAATCACAAAAATGAAAAGGAGGAAGACAGCTCTGATGAAAAGCTATGGCTGAGGCAAGGAGCAAAATAGAAAATGTGTGTTTGAAACAGCCTGTGAAGGTCCCTTTTATTAAATATATTCGTAGCTGCTCCAAAATGGGAAAACACTTCTGTGAGGCATCGCGGTCCTAAGTCAAAGTCTCATGAAATCCCTGATCCAAGAAGCTTCGCTTTTGCACACATTGGTGGGAAATTGTTTCAGAGATTAGCATGTTTGGACTAGAGATGTAAATCTCTGCTTGCTCTGTTCTCCATGAGAGAGCAAAAAAATTCAAATCTTTTCTTCCCACTGGGTGAGATTAGCTGAGTTTGTGTGCATTTTTAATGACTTTTTTCCCCCAGTATTCCAGGACTTTGTTTTGGGGGAAAAATTGATTTAACTTTTCTTTTGTGAAAAATGGAAGGGTTTATTTGAACAAAACCCTTTGTCTTTGTCCCTGCAAAGCAATCTATTCCATGCTCTGACAGCTCTTATATTATAGAAGTTCTTGCTAATGTTTAGGTGGAATCTCTGTTCTTGTTATTTGAATGCATTGTTGGTGTTCTAGGCTCTGGAGCAGCTGAAAACTAGCTGGCTTCATCTTCTTCATGACATCTCTTCAGAAATGTCAAGACAGTCTTCTCTTCTCCGTGCTAAACATACCCAGCTCCCTCAGTTGTTCCTCATAAAGCTTGGTTTCTAGATCATGGTCCTCACCCCATGGACACATTCCAGCTTATCAATATCTTTCCTTGGCCATTAGCAGCCCTGCTCAGATCTTGTAAACTCAGAGTAACCAAGTATTCTTTGATGAAATCAATGCAGCTATCATGTGCTTTCACCTTGAACTCAGAGTGGAAGCACAACAGCAGCAAGTGAAATTTCTTTTGAAGTGATATTATAAGGTTTCGGAGGGTTTTTTCCCCCCAGTCATTATCTAACATGGCCAGCAGTCGCTCCAGTCTGACTTCCTGTGTTTTCTGTATTTTGAGAAACAAGTTATCTCAGATTTCAGTGTGCAACATTTTCGAAAACAGCAGATCAAAAACGATATGAAGGACAAAGCACCAACATTTCCAGAAAGAGCCATAGATCTTTTCAACATCTTTGTCCACAACCAGCCCTCCAGTATGGTGTGGCACAAGAACCTTGCCTTGGAAAATTCCTGGAAGTTGGGTTCTGGAGGCCAATTTCCTGCTATATCCTCCAGGGCAGGCATACTTATTCAACTCCATGGAACATAAATCTAGCAGAGGAAGTCCATTGACGGGTAGGATTTTATAGGATGGCAAAAGAAGTTCAGTCCAAATTCTAGGCTATATGTTGAGATTCAGATCTAAACAACAGAGCTAGAGTTATCTACAGCCAGATTAGGCAAGCAGGGAGGATCTCAAATATGCAAGGGCTCAAATTCTTGGAGGACAGAAACATTTGCAAGAATCCTGCATGAGTCTCACACATGAACAAGGTCTTCTATAGAAACAGCAGGTTCTTTTTGTCTAATGTGCAATGTCCAATAAAGATGTTGGTCTGATTCCTATGGTAAATCCCAACCAGTATCAACCCATCCAATAAATAGAATTTATTTATGTGTTCATAGAATCACGGATCTGGAAAGGGCCCCAAGGACCATCCAGTCCAAACGGTCACAGACAAACCTCTTTCAAGACAGCCCATGATAGCGATCATGATGATGATGATGACAGCAACAATTATCATCATTATTATCCACAGTAAGCTAATAAATGGTCTTTTTCATGTAGCTGCTCAACCAGATGCCAAATTCAAAGCATCTGAATGTTGATCTTATGCACAGTTTTGGTCTGGTTCATGCCATATCAAAGCATGCAGCAGAATATTGTCATTAGAAGTGTGTGTGTGTGTGTGTTTGTGTGGGTTTACAAAGCATATTGCTAAGGATTCCAGTGACCTGAAATCATAGAATCATAGAAATGTAGAGTTGGAAGAGACCACACGGGCCATCCAGTCCAACCCCCTGCTATGCAGGAACACCCTCAAAGCATTCCCAACAGATGGCCATCCAGCCTCTGCTTAAAAACCTCCAAGGAAGGAGACTCCACCACACTCCGAGGCAGCAGATTCCACTGCCGGACAGCCCTGACCATCAGGAAGTTCTTCCTGAGGTTCAGGTGGAATCCCCTTTCCTGCAGCTTGAATCCATTCCTCCTTGTCCTGGTCTCTGGAGCAGCAGAAAACAAGCCCTCTCCCTCCTCTACATGGCATCCTTTCAAATATTTAAACATGGCTATCGTGTCCCCTCTTAACCTTCTCTTCTGCAGACTAAACATACCCAGCTCTCTAAGTCTACCCTCATAGGGATCCTCATAAATGTTTGCTCACTGGAAGGAAACCTCCTCATAAATATTGCTCACTGGAAGGAAACATTCACATCTCCCCTCAGGACCCCCTCAGATGCCTAGCTCAACAAGGAATTGCTAAGTTTTGGTTTCAGCAAAATGTGGATACACAACCAGCACTCACATGGGAACTTCTCTGGGTGTTGCCTCACTCAAAGGTAACAGATCTCATGCATGTCTCTTCCGAAGGCCACAAACACAAAAACAGGAAGGCCACCTTCAGGAACAAAGGAGGACTTCTCTCAACACTCAACCCTAGGCTACATAATTTCCAGTCAAGCTTCTTCCTCGGAAGGCAGGAAGCAAAGATGTTGTATTTCTGATGCCAACCTTTGTTGATTTAAGGAAGGAAGCAAAGGCAGTGAGTTAACTCAATTCCCATTAAAATATTGGACCCCACAGAGACAGCAAAGGACGACTTGGCCAGGGCATATTCTTGAGGAGCAAAACATGTGTGATAGATGATGATGCTGTGATTGAAGAACAACTGATTGTGCTTGGGGCCGAGCCAGTGAGCGAGCAAGTCAACCTGCAAACATCCCCTGCACTGGAAGGTCAAACAGAGACTGCGTTGCCCCAGCCAGCTCAGGACGGAGAGGGAACCAGCAGTGATGCAGAGGAGTGGCAGCCAGCTGGGCCCGTCAGCCCTCGATCACGCAGAAGGCTGAAACGGGCGGCTGAGAGGGAGGCTGCTTGGACTCGGCTGAGGAAACAGTAAGGGAGACAAAAACAACAGGGATGCCATTGTGGGGGTCTACTATAGACCCCCAAGCCAGACCGAGGACTTGAATTATGCTTTCCTGGAACAGATGATAAGACATTCAGAAAGGAGAGATGCAGTAGTAATGGGAGATTTCAACTATCCTGATATTTGCTGGAATACTCTGCCAAGAGTGTCAGGCCCAACAAATTCCTCACTTTGCTTCCAGACAAATTCATCGTCCAAAAGGTGGAAGAGGCAACAGGAGCATCAGCTATTTTAGATCTGATCCTAACCAACACGGATGACCTGGTTAATGGAGTGAAAGCCGTGGGATCCTTAGGTGGGAGTGACAGTATTTATTGTACAGTGGAAAGAGGAAGCCAAGCATAATCAAACATACATTCTAGACTTTAAAGAAAGCTGATTTCAGGAAACCTAAGAAAATAAATGGGTGTGATCTGATGGTCAGGGACACAGCACTCCAGATGAGGTCTGAATTTCGGTCCATCTGCATCTGGAAGGCAGCCGATTCCCAATCCCTGGTTTAAGGCAACATAATAAAGTTCAGCCCACTCTACCCAGAAACTGAGTAATTGGGGAGAATGAATATTCTCTTCCCACAAGGGTTCTCCATTGGTACCCACAACGTCTGACGTATTCCAAACCAAACTGAGTGGAGTATGCCTGTCACTAGTTTTAATTCCAAAGCTGAGAAAAACTAAACTGTATAAAACATTTGCAAGTAGGACAGAAGTGTGCCTTTGGTGGGGGGGTGTAGGCAAAGCCCTGGTATCTTTCTTCACAGAAACTCAGACTGACAGGCAAGCAAGTTTTGCTAAATCTCCAGCTAGTTTATTCCTAGCAGCTGGTGAAATTCATTTTAAAATTTGCATCCAAGCCCCCGGCTCCCTCCTGAAACACACCACGCTCACATCTTTCATTTGAAGAACTATGCCTAACATGAGTGCTCTGGCAGTAGCAGGGAGACCCTCAACTACAGATTAGTTCAAACAGTGGCAGGATGAAAAGAGAGGTGAGAAACAAACTAGCATTTGAATTCAGAGCTCTCTTGTGCATCTGCAGAAGCATCTGCAGGGCACAACAATGAAGTTGCATTTCCCCTTCTTCAAAAAAGAGGAGGAAAGAAAGAAAATGACATCAAGCAGAATTTTGCTATTGAAGACAAAAATGGGCACTTGAGAAATGATGTCTTGCAGAGGCAAGAGAAGGAAATGGAGGTCATGTTCATCAGAGGAGTGGGGAGGAAACCGTTTGAAGCAATAAATGGAGTATTAAGGAGACAACACACAGCTGGGCTGACTTGAAACCTTTCTCTCCTGGGGCCCAGCCTTCTCAGTTATCACTGGTGAGATGACTTAGAGAAAGAGAACTAGAAGCCCTTGATGCTGAAGGCTCCCCAGGAGGGAGTCCCACTGCAAGGCCCAAGCTGTCATGATTTCAGTCTCTATCCCACCATGGCCAATATTTGGAAGAAAAGCATCGCAAAGCTACATGTCCTAGAGAAACATTAGTTGTTATTTATTCCAGACCCCAACAGCAAGTAAGAAATGCCTCGGGCCAAGATTGTGCATGCCACTGTATTTCTAATGTCTATGCACAGCAGTGAAAGCTGGACAGTGAAGAAAGCTATGGGGAAGAGAATCAACTCATTTGAGATGTGGTGCTGAAGAAGAGTTCTGAGGATACCCTGGACCACTAAAAAGACAAAGAAATGAGTCCTGGAACAAATCAGCCCTGAGCTGTCCCTGGAACCAGGATGACTAAACTGAGACTATCATGAGAAGACATGACTCACTAGAAAAGACAGTAAAGCTCGGCAAGGTAGAAAGCAGCAGGAAAAGATGACAATCACATTACAGGTGGAGAGACTCTATCAAGGAATCCATGGTGCACCGATTCTGCAAGACCTGAGCAGGGTGGTTGATGACAGGATGACTTAGAAGTGTCTCAAGTCTCAAAGTCAACTTGATGGTTGTTAACAACAAACAACAACAACAACAAACAACAACAAAGACTGTGCATACTGAAGTTCTCAGCCAAGCTAACGCTGCCCAATATGCTGCCTGGGAGCATGGTGGAGTCTCTTCCTTCTTTGGTAGTTTCTAAACAGAGCTTGTGTGGCCATCTGTCAAAAGGAGTGCTTTCATTGTACCTTCCTGCATGGCAGAATGGCATTGGACTGGATGGCCCCTGTGGTCTTGTCCAGCTCTAGGATAATGTGATTTTGGGGGGCGGGGAACAATTCTTATTTGGGGGCAGTGGTTTAATTTCTCCACCCACCCCACCTCTGGAGCAGATGAAAGTTTGAGTACTTCTGTCCACAACGAACATTAAAAGACATGCACAGGGATAATTGGTCATTATATCTGCAGCGGGTCTTTTCTGTCCCTGGCAGCATTCCAGCCTCAGTCCTTCTTTCAAAACATTAGTGCTGCAGAAATGCTCCCCTTCTGCCTCTCTTTACTTTGCTTTCGGTGTTTGCCTCAAAATTGGTCCTCCATCTCGGACTCTCCCTTTGATTTATCACCTAATCTACTTGAGCACTGGCAGCCTAATGGCCACTTTTTGTAACCAAATACCCCCTTTTCCCCAGCTAGTTACACAGGAACTGTTTTCACCTTGTTTACGCTAAAAGCACCCTGTTAGACTGACGTAATACTGGAGCCAGAAAGGAAAAACTTCAGAACACAAGAAGCTACCAGAGTTTGCATGCACGAACTCAGCTGTTTTGCTGGAATCTTTTTTTCCCCCACATAGTAATTCTGAGAGTTTTTTTCCTTTGACTTGAGCTGAATAAAGAATAACTTTCTTTGAATCTCTTGCTGGTGTGTAACTTACTGGCTTTATTGCACTCCTAGGAAAACCTGCCTATCATCGTTATCATGGGGACCATACAGAGTGCCCAGAAAAGGTGCCTCATGCAGCAGCTTGTCTCCAGCTTTGAAAAATGGCTCTTGTGGATCCAGTGGTGATGATGGATGCTCCACTTTGGCCGAAAGTAACAGTCACATCCTCATGCCTACAACATTCGTGGAATTAAATAGGCTGCAACTTTACTGGGGATAGTGAAAGAGGCTTGGTGCAGTTCAACCAATGTCCGATCTGCCTGCCAAGCAGCAATAAAACTTCACCCAGCTCACATGTTGGGCAGGCCTGGAACAGCAGAGGTGGGATTCCACTCTTCCTAGCTTTGCACTAAAATCATTTACAGTTTGCCCCTCCTCCATCAACCTCATCTGCTACAACTATCTAATGTCCATAACTAATCAGAAGATAAATATATGGTGGGACCTTCCCTGACAAACCCAAGAAGAAATTAAGACTTGGTGTATGACAGTTGGTGGTGCCAGGGGGCAGTGAATCCACACCAGATTTTGGATCAGACATTAAAGGCACTATCCAAGGTACTGAACCTGTCTCAGAGATAGAATTCAACAGCCTGGAGAGCTCCTTCAAAGCCGTGATTAAAACTTGGCATGGATTCCCCACCCCACTGACTTGTTTCCATGCCTGCAAGGTAGTGAATCCACTCCAGGTTTTAACCTGGACTTTAAAGAAGCTATCCAAGGTGCTGAACTTATTTTGAAGGTAAGGCTAAGCCCCTGGATAGTTCTTTTAAAGTTTGAACTAAAAGCACGCCAGATTCAGCTACACCATTGTCATGAAGATACAGCTGCCAATGGAACTCTGATGAGGACCAGTCTCAGCCCTTCTGAAGATCTGATGCTGACAGAGCTGAGATGAAAGAGAAGTTAACCAGGCAGAACTGACCCAGATCCTTGGCATGTTGTTCTCCCTTTAATTAAAAGAAGGTAAAAGAAGGCAATAACAACATTAGGAATTAAGCCCAGCAAGTACAAAAGAGCCAAATAATCCATTTGATTTTCCCTCTTTGCAAATTATCAGAAAATCAAGACCACGTACATGGGAATTGTCTTTCCACAGAGGAAAGCAAATAAGGAAAGGACACATCCTGGCTTTGTTGTTGATGTCTCACTTCAGGCTGGCATAGCTTTGCTTTCTGTAATAACCAAGTCCTAAGCAATGCACAGCTAGGTTGCCTTTATGGTAATACATTGGTGTTTTAGTCATATGTTTCAGTATTTTGTCTTAGTTTAGTTTAATCTAGTTTTAGTTAGGTGTGAATATTTTTATGTATAGTTCCTCCCTTCCCTCCCTCCCTCCCTCCCTCCCTCCCTCCCTCCCTCCCTCCCTCCCTCCCTTCTTTCTTTTTATCTTTCTTTCCTTTCTACTGTGGTGAATTAGTTTGTTTGCATTAAAATGAATAAATAAGAATTTGGAAAAGAAAGCCACTCATTCCTTTAGAGGGCATTTGGGGGCATTCTGAAGCAACCACATTTTCTAAATTTTGGGGAGTTGAGGTGGCCCTCCAAGGTCTCATAGGGGGCTCACCTCCAGCACTTGCCCACTCCAGCCATTAGCCAGCAGCTCGGCAGTTTGTCAGGTGCCTTGTGGGAGCCAACAGATTCGATCTGATAGTTTCATGTCCCAGAACTTGGCCCTTGGTCCCCTTGGCCAGAGCAGTTTGTGACTGGTGCAAAGCTGCTCTCAAACTTCCCAGCTGGGCTCTTCCTTGGACTCCCGCCTGGCCTGCCAGTGTTCCTGAAATGCTATGCCAGGTGGAGACTGAGGCAAGCTTTGACGTGAATGAGAAGAAGATGGCATGCAGTTGTGTAATTTGCTGGCACTGTTCTCCTCCATGTGACTGCTGAGCAACCCAGGTGGCCAGCAACTGGTGTTCCAAAAGCATTACTGAAAATTGTCTCTTCAAAGTTAAGAGGCGGCTGTTTCTTCCTGACAGCTCTCTATATATCGGAGCAAGAGGGTGGTCTCTCTTCCTATGAGCTGCCTGGATGAAGGCTTAAAACTGACAGGGAATGGCAGGGGCATAGCTCGGGAACTTTGGCTCTTGCTGCCAAAAGCATCCACCTGCTGCGGTCCACCAGGAATGTGGTGACAGAGGAAGTCTGTCCCAGCTGTTTTTGTCCCCCTCCCTGATTCTGCATAGTGACTGATTATTATTTGGCCTGATGGCCCTGGCCCTGGTTTGGAAGGGAAACCAACAGCTTGTTCTCCACATGGTGGAAGGACCGTTGCTGCTTCTGGACATTTGGGAGGGTGGAGAAGACAGTGATCTGGACTCCTTCACATGGAGGCAGATGAATTGGCTCACAATCCAAAATAATACAGATTTCTGGATTTACTTATTTTTCCCAAGTGCATTTGAGTGGGAGGAATCTTCCTGGGAAAATTATCTTCACTTCCCCTCTTCATTTTTCTGTTCCACCATCCCTGCAGGTTGTGGGGCTTAACCCTGAATGTGTGGAGACAAAAGCAGGGCTGCCCAGTGCCTGTTTTCTTACTCTCTTTTCCTGATTCTAGGAGGAAAATCTGGAATCCAGCCCATTCTTGACCCATTGCTAATGCTGGTTAAATGACAGCTCAACCAGATGCTGTTATTGTCCATATGCAGCTTATGTAGAAAATGTCATTCAGATAAGACTGTAAATGCCTCAGGAGTTTGTAACTACAAATGGTTGAATCAATACCAGCATATCTCAGATCACAAAGCCTCTGATGGAGAAATTTCTTTTTCACACAGGCTTTTTATGTCCACTGACACCTCCCCCCACTTTCCACCTTGTCCTCTGTCTAGCTGGAAGCTTTTAGAAAAACACACACACTAGATTTGGGACAAAGGCAAGGGAAGGCTGGAGGAATGCAGACTTTCAGTATCAGGTTGCAGCAGTGTGCATGTAATGAGCAATGCAGCAAAGTCTGAGCTGGGAAAGGATGAGATCTGCTCTAAGTGACTCTTTTGTGGTTGTGTGTGCCTGCCTACAGCAAAGCAAGGTGAACAGCAGCTGCCCCCAGAATTCCTTACTGAGCATGCAGGAATGCCTTGAATCCCACACTGGGAGAAAGGCTGGATATAAAGAAAATCATTAATAAGTGTGTTTTTTTAAAAAAAGACGGAAAAGTGGGGGAAAGAGAAAGACAGGCCTGCCTCACCAGCATATTAAATAGGGATGGGACGAATTCAGAATTTTCTGAATCCAGATCCGGATCCGGATCCGGATCCCTGGAAGGTTCTGGGAATCTGCGAATCTCACGAATCTCGAATCTTTCGAATCCTTTTTTAAAAAAGAGTTTAAAAAGCAAGGGAAAGAAGAATAATCTTGGGCAAGACACACTCTCTCAGCCTTAGCAAAAGCCTAGGCAAAGGCAAACCTCCCGCTGAAGAAATCTGAGCAAGACAATTTCCTAGCTTTGCCTCAGGATCTCCCCAGATAGAAAATGACATGAAGGCCCTTTCTACACAGGCAGGAAAATGTGGATTAACCCCCATTTTCCTGCCTGTGTAAACAGGGCCACATACTACAGTAGAGAGATAATCCAGGTCAAAACTGGCTTTTCTTTGCATAGCTCCTTCTGGCACAATTCTGGGGTTTGTAGTTTGATGATGCACCAGCACACTTTGGCAGAGAAGGCTGTGACACCTGGTAAAACTCCAAACCCCAGAATTGTGTCTGAAAGAAGTTTGCAAAGGAGCTCTGCAAAGGAATGTTTCAGCTGTCCTTGAAATCTCTAGCTTGTAGCTGCCAGTCAAGTACTGAACTTAAATATGAAATGTTCAGTTTAAATATCTTAGAATACAAGCCCAGATGTAATTTGTGAAATTGTTAGCAAAGGCCGTTATTACTCCAAGGGAAAACTTCACCTATTTACTACCTTCTCTTGTATGTGTGGTCTCCCAGGTTTTCAGGCATCCCGGTCTCCCTGGTTTTCAGGCGTCCCGGTCTCCAACCATTTATTTAGTTGGTGGATTCGAAAGATTTGTTCTGCCTATTTTGGCACAGGGATTTGGATTCGGGAATCTTGAATCCTTACCCAGGATTCAAGGATTTGGTTGGCCCATCCCTAATGTTAAAGGAGCACAGAGCTATATGTCTGGCTATCAAAATAGAAATAAGAAGAAAAGTGGAGGCTGCTCAAGGAAAAACGTTATCACTGAAGACATTTTGGAAGCAGTCTTGCAAGTGGCCTCCGAGAATTATGGAGTCCTAGAGTTGGAAGTATCCACAGGAGCCGTTTTTGGCCAAACCTCTTGGCGTTCAGGAATATACAACTTCAGCATTCCCAAAAGGTGCCAGAAGGGAGGAGACTGAGGCCAAGAAGGTATTAAATAGATTAAATAGTTCAGCCTTCTCTTTATCCCCTGTTAGCATGTCACCATCTTCTCTACAAAGTAGTCCTACCATTTCTTTCTTCATCCCCTTGTATCAAATACAGTCAAAAAATTCCCTTTTTATGATTTTTAACTTCTCTCACAAGCTTGAGCTGATTTTAAGCGTCAGCTTTTCTAACATTTACTCTGTGAGTATTGACTATTCATTTGCATTCCTCTTTGGTGGTCCCTCCCTTCTTCTTAAGCTCTCCCTCCAAAAAAACCCTTCAGTTCCCCATTCTTCAGTTCTGCTATTGGAATAAAAAAGGCTTTGCCTGCTGACAGAAGGATAGCAAAGCGAGGGCCATTCTCGCTTCCCTGCAGAGGGAGATCCAAAGCAGAGGGGCAGCCACCAAAAAGCCCTCTCACGTATCCCTGCTAACTGTGCCTATGGTGGTTGTGGGATTGAACGAAGAGCCTCCCCTGAGTATCTCAGGGCCCAGCCAGGCTTATAGGGAGAGATATAGACAGTGAGATACCCTGCACCTAAGCCATATAGGGCTTTGCAGGTCATAACCAGCACTTTGAATTGTGCCCAGAAGCAAACTGGTAGCCAATGTTGCTGCTGAACAAAAGAATTGTAAACTCCCTGTAAACAGTCCAGATAGCAATCTGGCTCCAGCCCTCTTTTGACCAAAGCCGCTGCCAGGAATCATCAGACCGGTTCTTTTGCCATCCATCCAATACAGTGTCCTAAATGCTTCTGGGCTTTTGTTTCAGATCTGCACCATAACAAGCACCATGCAGCAAGAGGGGAAGGTAGAGAGTCAGCAAGGAAAGCTGTAGAGAGGGTACTCTGATGCCAAGCCAACGGCACCCACACCCTCTTTGAGAAGCATTTCCAAGACAGGCTGCGCAAAAGAAAGGCAAAGGATCTTGCGGGAAGGAAGTCCCCTGGTGCAGCAGGCTCATCTCTTGGCATGAAAGGAAGCTGGCTAAGACAAGGAAGGGGCTGAGGCCTGTCTCTGCTTTCCCCACCTAGAAGGGCTTGTCCTGCTAGAGCAGTGGTTCTCAACCTGTGGGTCCCCAGATGTTCATGGACTTCAGCTCCCAGAAGCCCTGAGCATTG
This sequence comes from Iguana delicatissima, assembly GCA_948472985.1. Classification (NCBI taxonomy): domain Eukaryota; kingdom Metazoa; phylum Chordata; class Lepidosauria; order Squamata; family Iguanidae; genus Iguana; species Iguana delicatissima. The sequence goes on along the minus strand of CAOKZL010000608.1, from coordinate 127,496 downwards.
ACCATAGTGGCTGGGGCTTCTCGGAGCTGAAGTCCACGAACATCTGGGGACCCACAGGTTGAGAACCACTGGCTTAGAGGGATGAATGAAGCCCACAGAAAGTTATTACTGGAGAGTCAGGTAGAAGTAAAAATGCTATGTGGGAAAGACTGACCAACACCCCAAACCCAAACCACTACCCTTCATTGGCTCTCAGACACAATTTTATCCTAGTGTGGGTTTTTTTAAAAAAATTCTTGTGCAAGTTTATAACTTATTCAGTGCGTTGTTAATTTCCTGCTGCATGAGGGTGAATGCAGTGGAAGCAGAATTCCAGCAATGCCTATAGATTATTGTGGAGGCAGAAGGAGGTCTCGGTCAGTGATCCTTCATAAAAAAGGGACTGCTACTCAAGCTAATCAAGAGAATCTTTGTTTTCATCTCTAAAGAGCTGGAGGCTATGAGCTTTCTTTCAAATGTATTACCCTGATATATTCTTGATTATTTATTTATCATTCCCCATATTGCTTTTTCACAATTTTGGACCATTCAGCAGCTATAGTTCTCAGCTAGCATTTGAGAAATCGCATTTGAAAGTCATTCTACATCAGCAGGAGACCACCATAAGTTGCTTTGCATATTCTTGGTCACTCACAGCAAATACTGGCTGGCATTTTCTTATGCAGTTGAGTAAAGATGTCTTGCATTGCCATCTAAGCAAAACATATCACCACTGGCCATGCGTATATTCCTCTTTCCTTGTGACCTAATTGCACTAGAAATAATTAAATTACTGTCAGGCTTCAACAGATTGCAGCCAATTACTTAACTGTGGCAGAATCAAGAGTTTAGGACAATCAGTCTTATATTAGGCACCCCAAGAAAGTATACCTTCAATATCATTCACAACAAATGAAAAAGCTGCTGGCCAAGAGTAACAAATGAGATGACTTTGAAAATGAACACATTGAGTTCCACTGTCAGCCAAGTATTAAACTCATCCTTCAGGGGAATGCTCCAGTGGGGTATTCCCTCCATTGTATTTATTTTGCCTCTGCCCATCTGAGTTGAATGCCTTACCAATGACCAATCACAAAAGGAAACATGATAAATGCAAGTCAGGAGAGGAAACTCCCACATCCTGACAAGCAGACATCTTTCACCACTGGAGGGAGCACCTCTTCTAAACATAAGCAAAATTATCATTTCATTTGACCCACAAAAACTGGCTAACAGCCCGACAGAATTTGCTGTTCAATGCTGGAATCCTTGGTTTTCAGGATGGTTTCCAATCTTGGATTTTTTCCTCCTGTAAACTATAAAGTATATTAACTAATATTCCCAAGTCTGATGAAATTGCAAATTCTGGTTGTTTTGAAAGCAAGTACAAGTGTTCCTAAGGTCTTCCTCACTTTCACAGTATAGGAAGAAAATGAAAATGAAGCACATAGGCCCAAGTTCAAGCAAGCTCATTCACACAGTGCTAATCTCTGGTTTAGTGTTATGTGAAATGTAAACCATAGTTACCAGTCCAGGCAAATGTGCTTTGGATTTGTCCATCTCTCCTCCTGCAACCTGGGTCCAACTCTGCCTTGAGAAGTTTTAGAAACTTTGGAAGTTTTTGAAAGTGTCTCCCTTCTCTGTAGGCTTGGCAATTTAATTACCTAGCAAGAAGCACCCCGAGCTGTTTTGAAATTCTAAGCAGCACTCCTGAGAAGAGGCTTGTATTGTATACTACTGTATAGATGCATTTAGCCAGCAGTGAATGTATGTTTCTTGTGGTCACATATTTTGCTGAAAATAGCAAGCACTTTAATTAAAAGATGTTCCTTTTTCTCCTTTGTAAAGGGACAAAAAGGAAGATATGCTGCCTAGACGGAAGGCATGACCAACCTATTTGAAGTCCTTTATGAGGAGAGATCACGATTCCTGCTATTTAAGTTCTCATGATAACAGACTTACATACACAGTTGGTGTATTTTTGTCATCTGGCCTTGTGTAGCGTGAAAAGCAAAGCAGTTCTAAAAGAATACAAATGGAACAATACCGGTCAGACCTGGAAGTGCCTAATGATTTTCCACCAGCTAATATTCTGGTACCTACTCTGAAATTTTGTTTCTACTTCTTCCTTTCAAAGTCCAGAGAGGCCAGGCCTGGTTAGTCCTTCAATGGGAGACCAGCAAGGAAGTCCAAAAATCTTCAGGCAGAACTAGGAAAGAATCCCACCTAAAGTCCTGAAGATCCATGGCTGCCAGTCAGAGCTGGCAATACTAACTGCTCTAGATTGATCAAGGCTCTTTTGTGCCTAAATAGTTGCTATGTACTAATATAACAGTCAAGGGCTGGTGTGGGTTAAGCACTGCACTATGCCTCTGGAAACCAGGGTTCAAATCCCTTCTTAGCCATGGAAATCTACTCAATGCCCTTGGGGAAGTCACATTCTCTCAGCCTCAGTTATAGGCAAAAGTGGCAAACCCCTTCTGAACAAATATTTAAAATACACAGTGCATATTAAAACAACACACCCAGTTACGCACCACTCCACCTGCCTCTTCAATATTCCATACATTTTTATCTGACTCACAAGTTCCTTTCTGTCCAGCGACGGCTGTTGGCTCCCATGTCAGTGGGGTGGCGAGTCTGCTCCAGGTTTTAACCTGAGCTTCGAGTGAACTGTCCAGGGTGCTGAATTCTATCTCCACTGTAGGTTCAGTACTTGGGACAATGCCTCTAAAGCCTGGTTCAAAACCTGGGCTGGACTCGTCACCTCCCTGACATGGAAGCTAACAAGTGTCCTTACTACTGCCAAAGAAGGAATTAAAGGCTAAACTCCAAGCCTTGGGGAGTTAGCTTGTGGATACTTCTCCACTCAGTGTTTTCCAGGCCAGTTTACTCTGCCTCTGGCGTGCTCCAGCACTCCCAGTGGGCCTCCTAGCTCTTTGGCAGCTCTGTTACCAGCCAGCTCTTCTCAATAAACTCCTATTCATTTTAATGTGTTAATTACATTGCTGCGGCAACCTGGGATGCAAATGAATGTTATTGCAAAAGCGGGACAGAAGTCTCACCACTTCCTTTTAACAAATTAATTGTATCAGAGAATTGTTGCAGACAGCAAAATAATTTCCCAGTTTAATTATCCTTCTCACTGTTGAAGAGTTATGAGCCGTGGACGCATTTATCTTCCCGTCTGTTGCCATTTAGAAGCTCTTGATAGGTTAAGAAAAAGGGATCCTGCCTCATGTATCAGTTCCAGGATGCTCCTTCTTCTTTGGAAATGGCTTGATCACAGTTGAGGAAAGTGCAGCTCTCCGAAGGTGGCCTCGCTGACGCTCACATCAGCCACCAAGCCAATGGTGAAGGATGCTGGAGCCACAGCCATAGCTCCCCAGAATTTCCAACAGAATTGTGTCCTAGCCCTAGCTGAAGATGCAAAGGATGAAGCCAGGGGCCTTGTGCAGAGGACAAGGGAACCTGCCTTTATGTTGTGTCGGATCTTTGGTCCATTTAACACAGCATTGGCCACTCTGAGTGGCAGCCTTGGCCTGCCTGGTTTTAGGAAAGACTCTTTCCTACCTGCACCTGAAGATGCCACTGGGAAACAAACCTGGGCTCTTCAGTGTAAGAATATGGGGGGCTGACTTATACTGAATCAGAGCCTTTCTCCCTCAATCCGTGGCTCTCCACGTAGGTTTCAAGCACAATATTTTCCCAATACAGGTTGAGCTTTCCTTATCCAAAATGCTTGGGACCAGAAGCGCTCCATATTTCAGATTTTGGGACACTGTACATTTTTGGAATCACCTCACATCTCATTAATTCACTATTTGTGTTGTGTATGAGACACAAGGCTGGAGAGAGACTGAGGACCTGTGAAATGGAGGGAATCCAAGCACAGTGCTCAGTGCAAACCCACACCTCCTGCCATTTCACAGATCCTCAGTCTCTCTCGTTTTGCAGCCAGCTGCCAGCTTCTGCCTTTGAAGTGGTGGCTGCCGTGCTGTTCATCCCTCAGATCCTCAGTTTCTCTCTTTTTGCCACTGCTGAGGATCTGAGAGATGAATGAGCAGGAACACCACAGCCACCAGCTAGAAGTTGGAAGCAGGCAGAGGGCTGCAAAGAGTTTTGTGTTTTGGGGGTCTGCAGATTTTAGATTTCCAGATTAGGAAGATTCAACCTGTAGAGAAAAATACAGCTTGCAACCTGGAGCTCCCCAGTCTTGCCTCCTAATGGTTTTCCATCCAAGAATTTTTCTAGCCTGACTCTACTTTGCTTCCAAAAATCGGAAGAGATGGGGTGTGTTTTTGGACCTTGCTGAAGAATGCAATCTTTTTCTTGAGCCAGAATATTTTCCTGCCTCTGACAGGAAAAGACTGGCCCAGAAATCTGAACAAGAAACCTTAACCCACTTACTTACACACACACACACACACTCACACACACACACAAATCTTTTTCTTCCCTTGCCTTTTGTTGTGATCCAAAACTGTCTCACATCTCCCAGAAAGCGTTGCATCTCAAGGCTGTGTCCATATTTCAATATGCAGGCTTGGCTGGAAGTGATGCCTGCATGTCTGAGATAGAGATTCAAAGCCCTGAAGGGTTTCCAAAAAGCCATTTCAACACTCTGATAATTCTAATGGGGAAAGAGCAACATCAAGCAGTTTATGCATTTACTACTTCTTTATCAGCTTCCCAATACAGATTTTATTTCCAGCCCAACATACCAGCAGCAAATCTTTAAAAAAAATACAACCTATGTGGCTTGGGCAGGAGGTGTGTCAAGTGTATCCGATTTTCAATATGCCCATCAGGAAGATTCTCTTTCCCTTTGGCTTCTTCCACTCATGATGGAGCAAGGTGGTAAAAGGTGCTGGAAAGTTACAGGACCTGCTAAAACCAACTGACAAACAATATTTGTAGCTGTTGCGTGCCTTCAAGTCTTTTCTGAGTTATGGCAACCCTATTATGAGGTTTTCTTGGCAAGATTTGTTCAGAGTGGGTTTGTCTTTTACCTCCCTCTAAGCCTAGAGAGTGGAGCTTACCCAAGATCACCCAGTAGGTTTCCATGGCTGAGCAGGAATTTCATCTCCTGGTCCGATATTCAAACCAGTACAAGCCCACCAGCCCTCCAACAAACAATAAAGGTGACGTTGCTTCATGAATTGTTTTTTGTAGTCTGCAAAATCAAGCAACCTCTCTGTTTTCCTTCCATCTCACCTCCAGCCAAAAATCTACGGTGCAACCCTAGATATATCTTCTCAAAATCAGGAATTTTGATCCCAGGAAAGTGTTTACAGAATTTCATCCCCAGTAAGAGGAATGCTTTAAGTTCAGTTTCGCATGATAAGTGAGCGATGGTTTTCCTTTTTAAAAGGTACGTGCCACCAGACAGCATTTTTGTGAGGGCTACTCTAACATGAAATTTTAATTCGATTACCATTTTATGCAACTGGATCACACTTAGCAGTTCCTATGCAAATCTCCGGAGGTCATGGTGGGATTGTGTCTCTGCAGATCTCTCGAAGTTTGGAGGCAGATTTACGTTTGTGGGAGGATCAAAGCAGGACGGGCAACTCATGCAGGGCAGGGGTCAGTTTTCTCTCACACACACAGACCACACACTGGAAATAGTGTCCTATCAAGTTTCAGATGAAAACTGGCATGAAAGTTTCTCTGAGGTGGATGAGCTAAACCACTGCATCTGCAGGCATTTTGGAGTGATCATCACCCAAATATCACCCCAAAGGGATTTGGGGAGCTTTTCATGAATACTGACGGGGGCCTCAGGGGCTGTAAAAGTGGGGTTCAGAGACCACATATGGCCCACAGGCTGCCCTTTCCTCACTTTTGGGTTGGACATCATAGGGAATTGACCTATTTTCTCTCCCACAATGGGATTTCCTCAGAGTCACGTCCTTCAGCAAACAGACTTACAAATTAAGCCTGTGTTTACTTCCCAATAACCAATCAGAATATAAAACATGCAGAATGCAAGTTATATAGATGAAGAAAATCATGTGCTGTGATAAACAACTGTCCTTCACCACTTGAGGGGCCACCTCCAGTAAAAAAAAAATATGTTAAAACATGCTAAGCGTAGCACTGAGTTTGATCTGGATTCAATTGTTCTTTTGACAGGACTTTATGGCTGACCTTTATGGAGATATTAAGATACATTCTTAGGTGGATAACTGGGTCAAAATGATGTGTCTACAAAATTAATAGTTTCCATTTAATTAACTATTATGCTGGCAGACTGGCAAACTTTGTGATATTTGAGTGTAAATTCCATTTGATGTTAATCAGAATTAAATAACTTTGAGAATGAATTTATGAGAAGATTATTTCAATGAATGGCATTAGTTGACTATGGATGAATGCATAAGGATGAGGATTTTATTACAATATGAGCTCATCTAAGAGATTAATGGGGTTACTCTGTGGAGGCTGATAGAGCCAATATTGGGGGTAGGGGCAGGAAATGAATGGCTCTGGGTTTTAGTCTGACCTTTAAAAGAGCTCACCTAGGTGCTGAACGTATTATGGAGACAGAGTTCAGCACCTTGGATAGCCCTTTTGTAGTTCTAACTATAACCTGGAGAAGTGTCACTGGCAGAGCCACCAGTCCCTGTGGAATCATAGAGATGAAGGGGTCCCACAGAGGCCATTGAGTCCAACCCTCTGCTTAATGCAGAATTTCCAGTCTCTTTCTAAAGACATCCAGAGAAGGAGACTCACCACCTTTCTAGGCATTTGGTTCCATTGCCCAACCGCTCTCACTATCAAGAAGTTCCTCCTAAGATTCCACTTGAACCTCAGGAAGAACTTCCTGATGGTCAGAGCTGTCCAGCAGTGGAAGATGCTGCCCCAGAGTGTGGTGGAGTCTCCTTCTTTGGAGGTTTTTAAGCAGAGGCTGGATGCAGAGCATTCTGTTGGGAATGCTTTGATGGGTGTTCCTGCATAGCAGGGGGTTGGACTCGATGGCCCCTGTGGTCTCTTCCAGCTCTAGGATTCTATAATTCAATTGAAATCTACCATCCTGTAACTTAAAATCCTCCAGGGCAGCAGAGAGCAAGCCTGCACCTTCCCCTCTGTGACAGCCATTGAAGTATGTAAAGAGGGTGATCCTGTCACCCCTCCTCTTCTCTTTACCAAGCTGAACATGCCCAGCTACTTCAACCTCTCCTCATGGGTTTTGTTCTCCGTACCTCATGCCAACTTTATATCCTTCCTAAAATGAGACACCCAGAACTGGACATAGTACTTATGATGCAAAGGAGAGCTTCATGTTCAGAAAACAGAATTAGAGGGTTTCAAAAACTTTCTTCAAGAACAGTGAAGAAAACAGCTGCACACCTTGGCAATGGCCAAGACTAAAGAACTATTGGATTTGCAGTACCTTATAAGCTGTAACATTACTAATTAGCATGTTCATTCTATTTGACAGCTAATTAAAACAATTCTGTTCCCAGATTCTCATTCCACCTGGCAGCTGTATGACCTTTTAGCAGCATCTGTTCCTCCTTATCAGGGATTGTTAAAAGAACGTTCCTTCATTCCCACCATGCTGTTTCTCACCCAATCCCATCATGTCCTCACCAAATGTGCCTGTGATAGTTGCAGGGGCCCCTCTCAAAGATCTTAAAACATGGGCTGGCTTATATGGGGAAGTACTGTCTTTTAGATAGTCTGGAACCAAGGTTAAAGGTTTGGGTCCAGAGGTCAAGCCAACACTTTGAATTCTGCCCAGAAATGGACCAGTAGCCTGTGAAACTGTTTCAACCATGGACTTGTATGATCCCTGTAACCAGCCTTGTTCAGAAGCCTGATTGTAGCAGTTTGAACCTGTTGAAGTTTTCTGAACAGTTTTCAAAGGCAGCTCCACATACAGAGTGTGACAGCAACCCAAATGGATTGTAATCAAGGCATGTGTCACCCTGTCCTTAAGCAATTCCTCCCGGACAAGAATAGGAAAGCTGTGAAATCTCTGTTGTGCCAGAAAAAAACCTGCTCAGCTGGTTCTTACAAGGCACATCTTTGCCCTGTGCAGTACTGGACTCTATGTAAACACAGACTCTGCCCCCATCTTTCCCAAATCTGACACTCTTTTGTACTCAAGTTTAATGAATGAATTAGAGCATTCAGTGCCCTGCTGAATGAAAGAGTCTTTGGAGAGGCAATTATACTGGAGTTATGAGATGGCTGCTTGGAGTTTTAGAGGCAAGCATTGATTAAAGTTCCAAAGGCTAGCCTGCCATTGTGCAAAGGTTGGCATGGCAGGCACCAGCCAGCCAGATAGTTTGCAAATACCATGGCCATAAAGCGCAGCAAAGTGTGTGTATGGGTGGAATGGGGCAAGTGGAAGTTATGGGGTACAGGATCTGGATAGCTGGATTTCAAAGGACCGGTTGGCAGGTCTGAGGGCCACTTGGATGGAGCCTAAAGGAGATACATCAGTGGCAACCAGGGGCTTCCATTCCAGTGGACTGGTAAATCTACTTTGGGTTTTTGCTATCCAAAGTGCTGGATGTATTTAGGAGATACAGCTTAAGTCACCTTGGGTAGCTCCTCTAAAGTTCAGACCAAATGCCAAAATGGACTCATCATCTCGCAGACAGAGAAGCCTTCAGCCATCACTGATGCCTCTATTGTGGTAATGAAAGGTGAAAGAAGAGACAGTGGTTCACCATGGACACTTTCAGTTTCTTCTTTATTTGCTTCTGAAGGTTTTGCATGGGCTTGACCACCATTTCAGCATGGGTTGGACTACAATTATGGGCTAAAATTACCATCATCCACAGCCAAAATGCTCAATTGCCTTTCTGATTGAGAACAATTATAGCCCAGCATGCTATTGAGGCTGTGCATCAGCATCAGCATCTAGCTTTGGCCAAAATTGGAGGGCAGGATACCCATCATGTACCCTTCCCAGATGTTGTTGGACTGGAACTCCCATCAGCCCTAGCCAGCATAGCAGTGGTGAGGAATGCTGGGAGATGCAGTCCAACAGCATGATTGCCTTCCCTGTTATAGGGAAACAAGCCCTAGAAGCCCCCACAAAGCAAGAGGTCCAAAGTGATCAACCAAAGAAGCTACCCAGTCCCTAGAAAGCCTTCCAGACCCTGGTGGTTTGCTGCTCTGGATCAGTCTCCGGTGCCTTACAGTGGGCCCTGAGTACCCAGGGGGAACAGTTCTAGGACCACCCCTGCTCCTGATAACAAAAAACATGAGTGATTTAAAAGTGCTATCCAAAGTGCTGTCTGTCCACTGTTTTATCTTAGTTCAACTGTGGCCCTCAATTGAACACACGGAGAGGTTAGGCTGGGCTCAGTTCCCATTTCCTTGCAAGACCAGGTGACTTCCAGCTTCATGGCTGCAGTTTATGAAGCTTCTGAATAGTCAGGTTTTCCACAGCTCCTTGCTAAGCCTCCACATGCAATCAACACACTTGCTTGGAAGTTTCTTCTGTCTTAAAAGGCAGCAATAACAACCCAAGACAGCTATTGATTTCTGGCAATTCAGCAGAATCATCCTTCAATCAAATGTAATATATGGAAATGCCTCTTGAAAACACACCTGGGCCTTCACTCATGTGCTCAAAAGGCAGAAAAACATCATCCCACCTGAAGCTCCTGTCCTTTTGGAAGAACAGTTCATTTTGTGAACGAACAGGATGTGCTTCATTTTATGAGATGTTCAAAAGCAGAAGGGTCCACCCACTGGTCATCTCTCCTGGAAAAGAAGATAAAGCCAGCTCTCCTTGTTCTCCTGTGTACAGCATATTCCTTTTCTGTACTGCGGGGTGCATGTGGAAAAAGGCTTTTTTCCATTTATCTGTGTACAAAAATCATACTGAAAGAAGATGAGAAGAAGAAAGCAAGAAATACAAAGAAGTGGGAAAGAATTAATTTTTTAAAAAATAAGCCAGCAGCAAACAAATAGAAAATTGTTTCAACGAATGAACCATCTATGAATAAGCTTTTAGAAAACTAAATCTCCAAAGAGGTGTCCATACAAAACTGAAGAACATATGCCAATGTGTCCATATTTTGAATGGGTTATGCATTCCTCCATCCAGCAAAGAACATACGATGGAGAAGTTCTCTTTCCAACACTGCAAGATAAGGCCTGAGTTTCTACTCATCAGTTGTGTGGTATAAAGTAATTCAGGTGTAGCTGAGTCACTTTGCCAGACTGTACCTGAAAGACTATATCCCTCTGTGTGTGCTGAAGGCTATTTCCCCACTACGCTCTTATAGTGCAATTATTCCACTTTCAACTTCCTATGGGATCCTGGGGTTTGTGGCTGGCCCCTCCCTAAACTGAAAACCCCAGGGTTCCATAAGATGTTGAAAGTGGAATAATCGCGCTATAAGAGTGTAGTGCGGAAATGGCCAAAGACAGCCAGTATGATATTGTGGTTTGAGCTTTGGACTACAGACCCTGGATGCCAGAATTCAATTCCCCTCTCGACCATGAAGATCCAGAGCAGTGGTTCTCAACCTGTGGGTCCCCAGATATTCATGGTCTTCAGCTCCCAGAAGCCCCAGCCACTATGGTCAATGCTCAGGGTTTCTGGGAGCTGAAGTCCACAAACATCTGGGGACCCACAGGTTGAGAACCACTGATCTAGAGGGTGACCTTGGGTGCGTAACACACTCTCAGCCCCAGAAAACCCTAGGATAGGTTCACCTTAGGGTTGCCAAAGTCAGAAATGACTTGAAGGCACAAAACAACAACTTGTGTGCTGAAAGACTGTATCTCCCTATCTGAGCTGGCCTCCATTTCAGGAATATTCACAGTCCCGTCAGTGTCACAGCCGCCCTGTGAGACAGGGCCTTCTCAAAGGCTGCTCCTGGGCTCTCTGGACTTCCTTTCCCCTTTGCTCTCCTTCTGACAGCAGGTAAAGACCTTTCTGTTTTATCAGGCTTTTGAGCATTAAACCGAAGGGTGTTCTCATGCACAGCGTGCCTCTGTTGTACTTTGATGCCCGTAGTTAAGGTCAGTGGTGGAGCTTGGTGTGTGTGGAGGGGGCACGGGAGGGGGCGGGGCTACAGCGCGAGGGGTGTGGCCACTGTGTGCAGGGGCGGGGCTGCGGTACGCGGGGCATGGCCAGGGTGTGCAGGGGAGTGGCCAAGGATGTGTGGGAGTGTGGTTATGGGCCAGGACGCCCAAAAAACATTGCCGCCTAGGGCAAATCGCTCCCCCCGCCCCCAAATTCCTGCGAGACTGGTTAAGGTTTTGAATTATTTTAACCCATTTTAAAGTGATGCTGTTTTTAATAACATTGCTGTTGCGGTGGTGGTGTGCCTTCAAGTCATTTCCAACTTCAGGCGACCACAAAGCAAACCTATCACGGGGTTTTCTTGGCAAGATTTGTTCAGAAGACATTTGCCATTGCGCCTCTTTGAGTGTGGCTCGTTCAAGGTCACCCAGTGGTCTTCCATGGGCGAGAGGGGATCTAAGCCCTGGTCTGCAGAGTCATAGCCTGATGCTCAAATCGCTACGACCTAAAGAGAGAAGTAGCCATTTCCACACATCTTCCTCCCCCGCCTCTTCCTTTCCTCTTGTCATTACTTTGCCCAAATTAATGACATGTAGATCATCAGCTCTACCCTGTAATGAAATTGTTGGCTAACCGGGCTTAATCATTTTAGCCTGGTGGTTCAAGACACAAGGTTTTTAGTGCATAAAATTTGTTTAGAAGGAAGCAATCAAGATGGTTAACAACTGAGCAGAGGAAGTGGAGAGCAAACAGAGGATGCCACAAATGAGATAGTTTTTCACCAATATTTCTCCTAGCTTTAAAAACACAGAGCTTTATAGAAGTCTAATCTGGTAAGGGTTTTTCTGGAGTGGGGTGCAGTTGAGGCTAATGGTTTTCCTGTTTGGTTTCTAGTCTGAGCTTTACAGGAGCTATCCAATGGACTTGATCCTCTTCCCAAAATAGATTCAGCAGTGTTTTATTGACGGCTTTAAATTAGTGTATAATTTTGTATTCATAATTTATTGACCAAGATCCAACATCAGAGTTGCTTGACAAGTGATGGCGAGAATCCTCGAACTCTGCAGAAATATTGTTTCTGTGCAGAAAATGCTGTTTCCTGTTTTTTGTGCAGAATAAGCCCCAAACTGTGAATAGTCTTTGAAAACTGTGCATTGGGAAGAGAACTGCTAATATTATTTGTTGCTTCCCTTCAAGAACAAAATTAAGCCAAGAATTAAGTCTCTAATCTCTTCATGCCAAGGTTTGCATGGATTGTGCTATGCAACCCTTGTGTTCAATGGCAATGTTGGACAACTGAACACATGTCTGAAGGGGCAATCAGATACACAACTGATTGTGCATCTCATACGTACACACATCTCACACACATCGCACATGCTCATGTGAGTATCCCACACATGCGTCATGGGGATATCCTTCTGTTACACAATGCAAACAGCCTTGAGCTCAATGGAGACTTTCCACATTGGAAAAAAATGCCCAAAATTTCCATAGGACAACTTGGGCTGGCATAAGACACCAGCAGGAGGCTAATCAGCATGTTTTACTATGAGCCACCTTATGTCACAACATTTGGAGAATCTATGTGTAGAGCAATAGCATGTGTATTTCTATACTGCTTATAAGTTAAGCATTCCCTAAGCAGTTTACAATGTGTTTTTAGCTAATTGCCCCCAACAAGCCGGGTACTCATTTTACCAACCTGCAGAAGGATGGAAGGCTGAGTCAACCTAAAGCCCGGCAGGATCGAACTCACAACCTTTGTGGCTGCACTACCGGCATTTAACCACTGCACCACCAGGGCAGGCTGCAGACAAAATAAAATAACTTAGTATCTGCAAACGGTGGAATACCTGCATTTGCCAGCATGTAAGATGCATTGGTGTATAAGACGTAGCCCATTTATGCACCAGCAAATACTATTTGCCAGCATATAAGATACACCAGTGTATAGATGCATCCCATTTTCAAGCAGTTTTTTTTGGGGGGGGAAGTGTGTCTTATACAGCAGCAAATAGGGTACATTTTCATATCAGACAAGGTGCATTCCAATTTGATACAGCTCACATACTGATAAGCTTGTTATAAAAACACCACATGTCATTCCATGTGAGAAGACTTCTCCCCAAGCCATTTGGGGAATGACCAGATGTCAGTCCTTTGCTCCACATTTGCTGTAAAGCAAATGCCACCCCAGCCTTGGACCCCAGCCTTGATCTTGGAAGGAGCTGGAGGTGCTTTGGCAGGGGCAAAGAAAGTCCATTTCTGCTTGAAAGCAGGCATCCATCATCCTCAGGCACTTGCTAAAAATGACAAATGTTTCATCTCTGGAAGAAATTTTTATACACTACCTGGTGAACAATGTGGTTGAGTTCACTTAATGTAACACCCTGGCAAAGCAAGACAATGGAACAGCAAGGCAGAGAAACTTGGGAGGTAAATTTAGCGTAGACGCTGTGCAAGCAAGCCACATTAATTTTGCTCAAAACACTTTTAGTTAAACGAGAGAGTGGATTCCATAGGCTGGCTTCAGAATGGCAGCACTCTCCTTGGCCTTGAGCTGCTGAAATGATACAATAAATAGGGCAGGGTCTGAATCTTGAACCAGGAGGAAGGTCTTAAGAGTTCTACCTCAGTGGAACTACAATATGTCTCCCCGTTTCTGCTAGGACGCAGGGAGCTATTCTCTAGCTCCATTGTGTATTCTGTCAAAAATGTCACCTGCTAGAAGCTGTCAAACCTAGTGAGGAACCGCTTCCAGTGTCTACCAGTGGGAAGGAGAACCAGGGAGAGACAATTCAGACGAGGAAGGTGTGGCTGGTCTGGGCTCTGAGGGGAAGGAAAAGAAGAGTGTACTCCTTATGGGAATGCATTCTTGTTTCCTTCCTCCAAGCTGAGACCAGTTGCTTCTTTATCCTCACCATGCTTCTCCCTCTTTTTCGTCCTCATGAGTCAGCAACAGAGGCTCCTCTAGGGGTTTCGCAGCTGCCAGGTAATGGGAGGACTTGGAACTAGATGGGCAGAATATTACGCCCTATGTGGTTGATGCCATGACTGACCACCCAAAAAGGCACCACATACAAGATAAAACAGTCATGGAAGAAGTTAAACAAAGTCAGACAAAGTCTTAGACCTGAAGAACATCAGACAAAGGAAGACCTTCGCACAGGAGCAGCGTAGACCAAGAACAAAGTATCTAATACTCAGTGTGTTTCTCTCTTTCTGGACTAAGCTCTCACAGGCAAGCCTATAATCTCATTTTGTTATTGACCGAAAGGCCCCTCTAGGGTGGAAGCTTCACTGAGGCCTGGTTAGAATGTCACCTGTTCTAAACTAGAAAATAACTCTTTTGTGCTTATTTTACGGTATCCGATAATGGCCTGCTCACAGGATAGATGTCTACAATAAGTCCCATAGGCTGTGCTCAGTTTAAGGTTTGTGATGGCATCTAACTTTGGGGGAACGGGCTCTCTCCATACATATCTCTCTGAGGTCCACAGGAGGGACCCATCCTACACCTGCAGGCTGCAAGTCTCCAGAGAGACAGATCATCATAAGGGAAGCAGTTACAGGTAAGTTACAGGTGCAGTCCAGGTAACGCACAGGTAATTCACGAAGATGAAAGGCAGTCTAGGGGCAAGGTCTCAGCCAGTCCAGAAGTTATTACACAAATCTAATAGCCCTAATATTCAAGGCCAAAGAGGGGAAAGACAAGGAGATGCCATTTCCACACCAGACAGTTATTGCACTATTATTCCACTCTCAACTTCCTATGGAATCCTGGGGTTTGCAAGGAAATGGAGATGCCATTTCCACACCAGTTATTGCACTATTATTGCACACCAGACAGTTATTGCACACCAGTTATTGCACTATTATTCCACTTTCAACATCCTATGGAATCCTGGGGTTTGCAGTTTCGGGATAATACACCTGGCCTCCACTCTGAATATCTCTCACCGTGGAGGTCTACCTGTCCTTCGACTCACCCATCAACAACTATCTCATCTTGCAGTGAAGATCTTCCATTTTCAGGGATACCTGGAGGGCTCTGTGTTTTATGATGTGTTGGAAGATAGGTTTAACTGTTGCAAATTGATTTCAGTGGATTGATTTTTTTTTTTAAAGAACTACTTTCAATTTTGTTTTTGTTTTATTGCTTTGTGAAAAAAATCCTTGAGAACATTACTTTTAATTTTCCATTGTCAATAGCTCACAGGAGAGGCAGGATAGAAAAATGGTTTAATAAATAAAGCACAAAAACACTAAATGTCACATAGGAAGAAAAACCTTTAGCAAACAGACTCTATTAAAAGCCTTGAGAGGGGTCTTTTTCCATATCTGGGAGGATGCTTGGAACGAACAGCGCCTACCAGCTGAGCACGGTAAGGGATAGAATTACATTCTCCTACATGCTTGAGTTCGTATTCCACCAGAGAGCTTATGAAAACTCCGTATGCACTGTTCAATTCACACAACAGTTAGTCTGTCTCACAATTTAATACAATAAGCTGCATTTAAGTGGATCAGAAGTATTATATTCAGAATGTTTATACCAAAACTTTGTATTACTTCAAACAGAATGTGCCAGCCAGGGAAGCTGAAACTTCAGCTATAATTAACTAATATGCCTATTATCTCTCTTTTTTCTTCCTTTTTGTTTTGTTTTAAATGAAGATTGTCAGATTGAAGATTTCTACAGTGAACTCTGTGTTCTACCCTGGACTCAGTGGAAGATTAGTGCTATTCCTATTGTCCTAAATTTAAAGGTAACAAAATGGGATTTAAGCTGAGCAATGGAGACATTGAAACCACCCCAAGGGAGAAGCAATTTGTTCTTTACAAAGACCAGAAAAGGGGAGTCTTGGAAGATTGGCAGGGTCGTAGTATCCAAAAAAAAAAAAAAAATCTTTAAGGGTCATACTTTGCCCTAAACTAAAAGTCTGGTACAGAGAGCAAAGCACCAACTGAACATTCCTTTAGAAAATATCTGGCGTTTGCTGTTCGAAGGCCTGGGATGTTTTTGCCTATGAATGGAAGTGACAGAATCTTGTGTCTACTTGCACCATGACAGAAAGCGGCAATTTCATTTTGATAAAGGAAATCTGCTTGCTTGCACTGTCTCCTCCAAAAGGCTGCATTTGACTAAAGAAAATACACCCTAAATCAGCCTCATGTTATTGCAATGATGCAACCTTCCCCAGGCAACAGGAGGAATAACAACTTATTTCCAGTGAAATCTTCTGTGAGGAGATGATTTCCTTAACAGTTTCTCATCTGAGTGAAATTAATGTTGATGGAAATTGCCTTTCCCTCTCAGGTGACCTCTCTGGAGCTTTGGCAGATGGAGGCAATAAGCCAAATGCTCATACTACCCACAGAACCACACATATCTGTTCCAGGTCCTCCCTAAAGGAACGGCATAGGAAGCAAACAGAAGTTCTACAGTGAAGAAGAAAATGTGTAAAAACTTCTTTCCACCACCATCTCCAGGAGTTCCTGCCTCAATCAACCAGTGGTGCAATGGTAAGTGAAGGCTTTCACCGTAACAATAGCCATGCTTAAGAGAGGCCAAATATGCAGCCAGCTGTGTTGATCTACCTGCATACCTGTCTCTATCCCATTCCCAGCAGTTTTCATCCTCACCCGGAACAGGAGTTTGTTTGTTTTTTGTAAAGCTGATGGCTGTTGCCCTGTCAAGACAAAAGCCAGCCCCAGATCCTCTGAACTGCAGTCGGAATGGTTCATTGCAACACATCATTGCCGGAGAAATCTCCGACTGTGGGGGCCGCAGCTAAGCTCCAAGGCAACAGGGGAGTTCCAGGGAAGTGAAGGATGACCTCACGGTGACAGTGCTCATGAAGAAGTCCTGGGCTTGGAGTGAGCGAGCCCTGCCTCCAGGACACCCCTACTTAGAAAACTTTAGGGAAGCAAGTGAAGCTGGAGGCTCAAACGTGTGAGCACCCTTGCTAAAATTAAGGCCATTCTTGCACTGGGCTGTTATAGCGCTATTGTTCCACTTTCAACATCCTATGGAATCCTGGGGTTTGTGGTTTAGGGAGGGGCCTTTGAGGATAGCCTTTGAGGCCCCGCCCTAAACCGCAGACCCTAGGATTCCATAGGATGTTGAAAGTGGAATAGCAGCACTATAACAATCCAGTGCAGAAATGGCCTAAGACACAGCACACAAGGGAGAAGGAACTGGCAGGGGGAAAGAAATTAAGTTCAATGTTTGTCAGCATTATAACAGTGTGCACCAATAATATGAGCTAATAATAGGCACCGTGTGGGCCCCAGCACAAGGCAGAGGCCCCAGGGCATTTTTATTTACTAATTATGGAGTCATGTACTGTAACTGTCATTTAGAAGATGTGCTTCTACTTCCTGCCATGTTGTTCACATAGTGCATCTTAGCTTCCTTCCTGCTAGAGACTTCCGTATATATCGCCTCCCTTCCTCATATGGTTGTATTTTGGGGGGCATGGCATGAATTCTGTACTCAGTTGAAGGCTGAGAAAGCAGATTTGAACATGCAATGCCACTTCACTTAGAGGCAGATGTGGACTGATCATTGCATTTATGCATTTCACACAGGTTTGCAGATGTGCAGTGCTGCAGTTCACAAATGCACAGCTGTCACATAAACATGAGCTTAAACTTATGTCTCTTTCTCTTGATGTAAGATGTCAGGCTTAATCTTCTTCTTCTTGTGTTTTTTATTTCTTTATAAAATTTGTAAGGTTTTTAAATACATAATTTAAAAAGATGATTACAAAGAAAGGAGGAAATGAAAGCAGGGAAAACAAGAAAGTGGGGGTAGAATTGATAGTGGAATTAAATGTGGGCTAGGTATATATATTTATATGAGCTGACCATATTTCCAAATCAAAATGCAAATTCATGTATAGCTAAAGCAATGAAGACCTTCCGACCACTGAATGATAGACAGTGCATCCCTGTATTTCCAGATTTGGTGCATAACTCTTCTAAAAGCAGGAAAAGCATGCAGGATCCAACTACACTGACCATGTTACCTGCATAGAGTTTAAAGGAACATGCATCTAGAAATGCCAAAGATTTTTCCAGTATAAAAATGGGTACACCTCTAGCCAAAATAAGAGAGAAACCACTGAAGTGGGCAGTTCTTTCCTAAAGAGACATAAGGATGTCCTATGTACTGGAACATCAGTTTTGGCCACACCAAATGTAGTTTTAAATCTATAGCAAGTTAAGGTTTGGAGCTAGGGCAGTGTTCCATGGGTTGTGTGCTGGATAGGTCTGTATTCATGCAGTCCAGACCTCATTAACATCCAGTGGAGTTCTTTCAAACACACATTTATAAGCTAGAGTTGATGGTTTCACTTTCTCTGAGGATATAATTAAGAAATGCTTCCAAGGACAGCAGCAGAAGTAAGGAAGTAAATCTTACTCAAAAAAAATCTTTCCACTCACTAAGATTTATTTCCTTACTTTGCTGCTGCCCTTGGAAGCATTAAGTAATTATATCTTCAAAGAAAGTGAGGAACAGAAATCAACACAAAGACATCACATTCAGTTAATTGGAACACAGATCTCTCCATTCGGAGCTGACGGGGCTGCGGCCACAGCAGAAAGGCACTTTTGCAGATTGGAGGACGTTACCCATCTGCACTGCAATTTTCTCTCCAAGATGCCACAGCATCTTCACATGCCATACGGAAAGGCCACGTGGCATCAGTACCATAAAGACAGAAGACGGGCAGCCTATGTCTTTACGAACAGCTTCTGCTGTGGGTGCTTTTCCCTAGAGGGGAATTAATATTCAGCCATTTCCTCTGCTCAGGCAGAGAAGAGAGCCCCGGTAATGAAGACAGTATGTCACAATTCTCCATCTGCAAAAAGCAGCCCATGTTTAAAAAAGGCAGCTGAACCAAGTTCTCAGAATAAAAGGAAGTTTTATAACTCAATTAAGTGTGTAGTTGTTTTTTTCCCCCTACCCGATGCGCATGCATAAAATCTTCTCTTGAGCCATGTCTCTGCCACCTACGTGGGCACACCAAAGGGGAGAAAGAAGAGCAAATCCTAGGTTGATTCCAGCTCCAGAAATTTCAGATAAGCCCTGAGGTGAAGGATAGGCACTTCACAAGGGGCAACACCATGTTCCAAAAAAACCAGAAAGCCACTGTGGAGTACATGGATTCTAGAATATTTGTCAGCATCATGGCAAAATATTATCTCCTGTTCAGTGGCATAAGAAGGGTAACTTTGAATGAATGAATCAATTTTGGTCACAGACCAAATACAAATTTGTATATATACAAATATATACAAACCTTGCAACTACACATCCCAGGTAAATTGCTTAATTATGGATTTACCTTTCTCACATCCCAGGGTTATTAAAGGCTGAGGCATGAGCCCCAAGATTCTCTAGCAGCATAGATTTGTCTGACATGTATCTATTGAAGTTAGAGAGCCACACTCCCTGGAAGAAAAACCACTTTTAACCTGTAATGGATTTTAAGGGTCCATGCCTGAGCCTTGAATTTATTTGTCCCACATCCAGCTGGACAGCTATATTAGGTACTCAGAAAAGGACACCCCCCCCAGCACTGTGCAACAGAATTTGGTTTGGAGAATTTAAAAAACAGTAACATTTTTATAAGTGTATACCTGGGAGTCACATAAAAATTGAGAAATAGCTCCTGCTACAAATACTCAGGTAACTACTGGGATGAACTATCCTCTTTTTGCATAGAATTGTAGTCACTTTGATATGCCTCTGGGCATTTGCAGTGGCATTTTTTTGATATGAGTGCCCATATTCCTCTTGTATGAAAGGTTATGCCGAACTACTACCTGCTCTTCAAGTTGTTTGTCTTCCTTGGAAGTCTGTGTACATTCCTTAATTAGCATGGACTACTGCCAAATCTTTTGTACTCCCATTCGATTTGTTCAATTTATCTTGTTTGGAAACAGCAGAGCCTTGAGTGAGCGAGTCGATGTTTTATAGATGCTCCTTCTTCTGATCTCTCATACTTGAAGAGAAGAATTCTGTTACTTTTGCCTGTTCTCCTTCCAGAGAAATATATTCAAGGGGAGGGAGATCCAACATACTTCTAGGAGCCTTTCTTATATACACACCATTGCTACATGGGGTTTGTAGCTGTAAGCCAAAGAAATTCAGGCTCAGAGTGGTTCAAGGGAACTCAGGCTGTTTAAACAACTTTAAGCTGCTCCACAGGTTTGCAACAATCAAGGGTTTTGCTATCAGCCTCTGCCAGTCTGCATATCACATAAATGGTGCTATTAAGCCTTCGCAGATTCCTGCCTCCAGCTGAGAGCTTCCCTTAGTAGAATGGACTCCACTCTTGATTAACTTCCTCACACTCCTGGTTCCCAAAGTACACACTCTCTGACAGTCTTCTGTCCTTGGTAAATCGCCCCGTCCCATTCAACAGAGATGCTAGCAAGGTCATCGATCTTTCTTTCTTTGCTGCAAGTATTTCTTTTTGTAACTGCTCTGTAGCAATTTGGTGTAAGACTCTGAGAGACTTTAAGAAGTCCTCCGTGTAAAAAAAAAAAGAGTTCTTATGCTACACATCTGCCTCTGCTGAACTTTGGGTTCAACAGACCTTGCCAGATGGCTTCTGCTTTAGTTTAGAAGTTCAAGGATATAGAGGCGACTGCGAATAGAGCTGCAAAACAAATCCTCATGTAACTTACCTGCCTGAACTCTTCTTGTGTCTATTAGGACATCTTTGAAGTCCAGACCCCTTTCATGGAATCACACAGTTGGAAGAGACCCCAAAGGCTATTGAGTCCCACCCTTTTGCCAGGCAGGAAGACTCCATCCAAACCCTCCCTTTGACAGATGGCCATCCAGCCTCTCTTTAAATTTAAAGTAATTGCCTTGATTGTAACTTGTTTTCAGGTAATTTCTTGTACCCTACTTGTGTATAACAGTTGTGATAATAATTTGGTTCCAGGCAATCACCTCAGTTAAGAATAACTCTCTTGATTGTATCCTTAGGTGTTGGCAACTACATCACTACCACCAAAGTTACAAATAACTGCCTTGACTGTAACTTGTTCTAGGTAACTACACTATTTATACTTGTAAGTAACTTACATGCTAATAACTCCTGGCACCTATGGGTTACTATGCTGATTGCAACCTGGTTCCAGGCAGCTACCTCACTAGCACCTTAGAGGAGCGTAACTGCTTCGACAGGAATGTTGCTCCAGGTAACTCCCTTACTCGCACCTTCATTGTGAGGAACTGCCGGGGTTGCAGTTCATTCCAGACAACTAAATTACCCCTGCCTGTTGCAAGTACCCGCTTTGACTAGAACTACTTTCCTTGGACCTTAACTGCCAGTCACTGAACTTAATCGCAAGGCAAGTACTACTAATCACTGCTGTCTTAGCACCTGCTCTCACGAACTGCTTTCCTCCTCCTCCGGCAGCCAGTAGCTGCCCAGGCTGCAGCTCAGGGGGGCTGCTCCCGCTCTTGAGCGCCTTCAAGGCGTTTCCGATTTAGGGTGACGGTCTCGGCCCTTTCCCGCCGCGGGCCCTGGGCTCCGGCGGGGCCGGGAGCCCTCCTTCCCGCCCTGGCGCCCTGGCTCCCGGCTTTGCTTTCGCTTTCGGGCCCGGCGGGAGCGGCGGCGGGCGTCCCCGGGCACCAGCGGCGGCAGCAGCGGCGCCGCCCGCCCCCGCCCTCTTCCTCGCGCGCGGCTGGATGGCGGCGGCCTCCCCGGCGGGGCCCCGGAGCCATGACGGGGAGGAGGAGCAGCCCCGAGCCCCCCGCCGCCGGGGACTCGCTGGCCGCCTACTACTGCCTCAAGTTCTCCCTCTCGGCGTACGCCACCCTCTTCTCGGTAGGTCCCGGCCGGCCCCCGGCCCCCGTGCCACCCTGCCCCGGCGGGCCCCGGGAGGCCCGCTGGGAGGGGGCGGGCGGGCGGGCAGCGCCCTGCCTGCCTTCGGCCGCCGGGCCGTCCCCGCCTCGGGAGCCGCTCCGGCGGCCTTTGTTTCCGCCCTGCGAGGGACAAAGGGCGGGCGGGCGCGCGCCTGCGTGGGCAGCGCGGGGCAGCGCTTGAGCGGCGGGTTGCGCCCGGGGGCCCAGGGGCCGGCCCCCCGCCCAGCCGTGGAGACCCCCGGGGCGACCGTGGGCGCGCCGCGCGCTCTCAGCCCCGAGAGAAGCCCTGGCGCGGTCGCCGTGAGCCGGCAAGGACGCGGAGGCACGCGGCCGCAGCAGTGAACGCGGGCACCGGGCCTCCCCGCGCCGCCGCCGCCGCCGCCGCCGCCGGCTGAGACCCCGGAGGGTGGGGGCCCGGGGGGAGCGCTCCCCACTGGGCGCACGCAGCCCCCAGCCTTCCCTCTGCAGCTGGCGCAGGGTCCCGTTTGAATGGTTTGCTTAAAAAGTAATGTTGCTAGTGTGATCAGGTGACGCAACCCTTTTGCAGCCCCCTCCATGCGTTGCATTCGGTTAATTGTAGAAACATTGGTGGATCCTGCCCGACTGCCTGGGACAGTCTCAGGGCAGCATGCGGTAAAATCCCTTCAACCCGTTCACACCGTGTAAAACACCAAGAAGTGATATAAACAGAAGAAAGCTATGTTAGACAATTGGATGGATTAAAACAGTTTAAAACTATTTGAAATTCTAATGGACATGCAGATTTGGATAAAACCCAATAAGGCCCAGAAGACTTTGGTAAAACACCGTACTTTAACTGAATGGCACAATGAAACCAGTGATGAGGCCACTTGGCCCCAGAATGTGTGCGTTCCATAACTGGGGGGCCCTGGCAGGCGAGGCCCTGCCCAGCATCCAACTGCACTGTGTTGTCCCATTGGTTTGAGACAAAGGGGAGCCCCTCCAGCAGGCTCCCCAATTCTCAGGCAAGCCTATATAGGGAGAAGAAGAGCTGCTTCGTCAGGCGTGTTCTCTACTGCCCCAGAGGGTAGGACCAGGCCTAATTGTTTGAAGTGACAGGACAGTAGGTTTCAACTGAACATTAGAAGGAATTCCTAGAGGCAAGAGAGGTTGGCAAATGGAACCAGTTGCCTAGAGGAGTGGTAGGGTCTTCTTCTCTGAATGTCTTCAAAAAAGGCTGGACAGCTCCCTGTTGAGGATGCAGATGGACATCCTGCATTGCTGGCCTATGAGGCTTCCTCCAGCCCATGGATTCTATGGCCATTTCCACACTAGACTGTTATAGTGTGATTATTCCACTTTCTACATCCTATGGAATCCTGGGGTTTGCAATTTAGGGAGGGGCCTTTGAAGATGGCCTTTGAGGATGGCCTTTGAGGCCCTCCCTAAACTGCAAACCCAAGGATTCCATAGGATGTTGAAAGTGGAATAATTACACTGTAACAGTCTAGTGCAGAAATGGCCCATGACTCGAAGAGCCCAAGTCTACTCAAGGGTAGGCCCTCCTGGAAATGATCCATCAAAAAGGGACTAAAAGCAAGAAGTGGACACGCACACCTCCTAAAGACTGCAGTTGCAGTTTAGCCCTTCCAGAAGTAAAACTAAATAAATAGGCAAACTTGGTGAGGACTGCTGGGAGTTGCAGTCCAACAGAATCAGGAAGGCTTCGCTTTGGTCATCCTTGCGGGCTCTTGTCTTAGTCTTTCTGCCACAACAAGTGAGTTGTTCAGGGAGGCCCAGTCCGCTCCCATCCCTCCAGAATGAATGGCCCTACTGTTCCGCCTCTCTCGGCTGCTGTGGTGCCGGGTTGGGAGGCAGGAAGAACAGCTCGACCCAGCTGTTGAGAGCAGCTTCAGTGAGCAGGGAGGAAAAGGGTGTCAACCTGCCATGCCATTTCTTCAGAAACATTTCAATAATCCCAGCTTCTTTGTGATTCGGAATATTTCTAGCACCTGAGGACATTTCCCCATCTCTAAGGCAGTTTCATCTTCACGAAATCCACAGGTTGTGGACTATGCACACATACTACTTCCTAGCTAGCGTCTGGTTTTCACATTTTTCTCCTAGTCAGGATGTCTGCGGAGTGGAATGCAAAGACTAAGGCTCCAGAAGTACCCCAGTAATTCTGGTACCCCAGTTAATCAGTTTTAGTTGCATGTAGCAGAAGAGTTGCAGTAAAGTGCTGGATTCTGTATGGCAGTACATGGGATAGTAATTGATTTTTCTTTTTGCTTTACAGTTGTTAGGAGGGGCCAGAGATGTATGTTCATGTAATTGGGATAGGTTTAATGTGAGACACAAATATTTTAGTAATGAATTGTATTATTATGTTTTAATTTAGCTCAACTTAGGTCATTTCTGCACTAGCTTGTTATAGTGCTATTATTTCACTTTCAACATCCTATGGAATCCTGGAGACTTTGGCCCCTCCCTGAACTGCAAACTCCAGGATTCCATAGGGTGTTGAAAGTGGAATAATAGCACTATAACAGTGTGGTGCGGAAAGGGCCAATGACACCATGCTCGCTCTCTACTTGTAGAGATGTTAGCATTCACATTCCGTCACTGTATGTATTATATTTAATAAATACAGCACCCTAGAATATGCTGGCAGTTGTCAACAAGGGGAAAGCGGTGCATAAGGATGCGAAAACAAGGTGAGAAAGGAAGCAAAATCTAAAGATAGAATTATTGTACACATGTCATAGAATCTAATAATTATAGCTACTCAGCAAAACTACTTTCATTAAGTGATTTAGATACTCCAAACAATGTGGGATGTTGCAGGTGAGAGCATTGGTTTGCTTGAGCACCATCCAGTGTGAATTTATGGTTTCAAATGAATGGGCTGATAGGAAGTTGTGTTTGCTCAAGAGATTTTCAGTCTAGCATGAAGTGAGTGGGAGCTGATGTAACGTATGTGGCTTACAGGAAAAACACTTCAGCTTTTGCTTTCTTTAACCATAAATCCATTGTGTAGTAATTCTTTTTCTCATGTCCATATACCTTCTGTCCAGAACCAAATAGCACTCTCCGTTGATTCTGAGTATTGAAAGTTTTTTCTGCAATGTTAGCTGCTAAAGAGGAGAACGCTTTGCAGAATTACAGAACTAAAGAGCTGGTTTTCTGTAGCAGGGATCATCCAAACAAAATTTTAAGAATGGGGAGAAAAGAAACTAACAAGAAGTAAATGTTCAGCAAATGCAGGTAGAAGTAATAGGGATTTATTCCATAATGCAGTTGGTGGATCCTGTCAGGTCAGCTTCGCTTTCCCTGCCATCTTAATGTTTTGATGTTTAATATCATATAATGCCCTGTAATTCACTGTGCACTCTCAAACCACGCAGTTTGCTCTTTGATGCCAAGTAATACTTGGAACAAAGAAGCTGAAAAGGAGATGATGGAAACTGACAGAGAAAACAGTTTTTTGTGAATGAAGGTGCAGAACCTGGATAAGAGGGAGAACAAAATCAGATCAGATCAGGACACTGGCAGGAGGGAAGTAAGCCTGGGAAAGGATTAATTAGCTTGCAAATAAGGGCCTTGCAAATGCAAATTTGTAATGTTATTGCCTATAAGACACTGTAAATCCAATAAGGCTCTTGGTCTTGGCCATTGCCAGAATGTGCTGCTGTTAAGTATGAGAGATATGTAGGTTTTAACTGGTTAACTGGTTTCAAAAAATCTGACAGCAAATAAGTGAGTGAGAGAGAGAGAGAGAGATTGAGAGAGAAAATGAGTGAGTGAGTGAGAGAGAGAGAGAGAGATTGAGAGAGAGAGAGTGAGTGAGTGAGTACTTTTTTCTTTTAAAAAAAAATAAGACAGTATTAGTTGCTGGCTGTTTCTTGGTTGACATAACTGACCTTTGCAAAATGGGATTGAAGCTGGCATCTGTCTGGCAGAAGAGTATTTCATTCTTCCCTGTGATATATCATGTTGATAATTGGTCATGTTGATTGCTTTGCTGGCTTAAGCTGGAATTAAAAGAAGGGGGCAGGCATGTAAAGTGTGCCGAAGAGGTTCACACCACTCTCTCCTTTGTATGCACCAAGGGAAGACTCACCCACATCTACAGTGCCACACATTAGAGAGTGGCTCTTTGCACAATTGCCTGGATTACATTCCTTGCCATAGTTGTGTTGCAACCAAGAGGTTCCTAGAGTTTTTATCCAATGCATCCATTTGATTTTTCTGGAGAAATTTTGTTTCTGTTGTTCGTAGCTGTCATCTCTTTCTGACAACTTGTCTATCATCCTTCCAGGGGTTTAAAGGTACAGGCTGTCTCACTCTTAAGGATGACTATATCAATTCCCCCCACCACTGCTGTTGAAGTTTTGAAAATTTCAAGTTTTTTTTTTTTTAGGATTTCTGTTTTTAAAAGTCCTAAGTTTTTTTTTAAAATCTCACCTGGAAGCCTGGATGAAATCAGCGTGAATGGAGCTGTGATGGATGGATACATACTGGCTGCTAATTTTGCTCCGGGAGCTGTCAAAAGGAGAGTTGGAAAATAGCATCCCTACTGAAAAAACAACTGTGTGCAGAGAGGTGAGCCCATTTGCAAGAGCCAAGCAAGGGCAACTGACCACTCTCTGCCCACAGTGGACCGGTGATAAGGAAGTCCTCTCTGACTTCTCTTTCTCCATGGGGAAATGCTGCCCTAAGATGAACCACTTCTTGTGTGTCCAGAACAAATGTGTCCCAAGTAGTTTTAGTTTTAGCCTGAGACACATCATCTTTTTGTCATGAGTGGAGAGAAGAAATCCCACTCCCTCTAGCAGCAGAGGCGGAGTGCAGTTTACCCCCTGAACTGGGTTGTTGTTTTTGTTTGCCTTTTCCCCAGAAAGGGGGTTCAAAGCACAGTTTAGAAAAATTAAAAGATATACAGATGAAAGCACATACAAGTTAAAACACAGAAAAAAAGTTAAAATTTGATTAAGCGTTTAAATGTAGCCATTAAAAATGTAAGAAATAAAAGTAGGACACTTCTGGGCACTTGGTGTGCTTTAAGAAGGAGATCAGCAAGCTGGAACCTGTCCATAGGAGGGTTACAAAGTGGTTGAAAGGATCCTGAAACCGTGCCCTGTGTTACGGGGAGGCACCCGAGTCCTGTGAGGAATGACTTAGGGAGCTGGGGGTGTTTAGCTTGGAGGAGATGGTTGTTTATAGTATGAGAAACTTGAACTGAGTATAGATTATGTGAGATGTGCCATTATGTGAGACATTATGTGAGATCATCTGTCACATTTCCCTTTTTCCAAGCAAAATCTACCAACTCCCTCAAACATTCCTCACTGAATTGTTGTTATTATGGAACCATAGAATTTCATATGACCACAAAGGTCATCTAGCGCCCCTTGCCACACAGGAACACACAACTAAAACAGCATCCGTCTTCCAAACAGGGTGAATGCACTACCCCTCAAGACTGTTGGCTTGGTTTCCAGATCTTTCACTGTCTTGTTTGCCTTTCTCTGGAAATGACCCGGCTTGTACTTGTCCCATGTGATGTCCGGAAGTGGACACATTACTCAGGCGACATCTGACCAATGGTGAACAGAGCTGGACTGTTCCTTCCATTCATTTGGAAGCTAGTTGCAAAATTCTCCCACTTCTTGTCTGTCTAAATTCACATACTAAACTGTTTCTTTAAACTGGATTTTGAGAGGCTAAATTGGTGTCTATGGGGAACCTTTAATGTTTGTTCAATCTGTCTGTGCATGCATAAGAAGATTTCCATAGAGACAGGAGTGTCTGATGTTATTCATGTGCTCAGCCCAGCATCAGTGGTAATGTGGAAGGTGCAGAAGATGTGTTGAATTGGCTTCTAAGCTCTTGATTGCATTGCTTCTGGAAGCATGGAAGGCTGTGCAGGGCTGCCATCGGTATGTGCTTTTCAGCTGTTTTGATCTGACAGGGAGGACATCAGTTTTACCTTTCCTTCTCCCAGCCTCTGCATTATCACAGCTCAAGGATGATAGGCATAAAGTACGTGAGCTTTTGACAGCGTGGGGCTCCTCAGTGCAAATTGCCAGTTCCAGTCTAACCTACACAAGTGGAGATGCCCAATTGTTCATCCGTCAACTTAATTGCTGTCAAGATGAGAACCGAGAGCAATTGCTGTAGATCTGGGAAGTTGAGAAGTCTCCACCCAACATGAAAGGCATGTGTTCTCTTGAAGAAAGCAAAGAGATCCCATACTTTTCAATGTGATGATGAAGGTCACACTGCCTTTTAAGGACCATACTCTCACAATACAGAAGATACACAGATTGTTGTTGCTATGTGACTTCAAGACACCTCTGACTTGGGGTGACTGTCTCCTAGGTTTTCTTGGCAAGATTTCATGGGAAGAGGTTTTCCACTGCCTTTCTCTGAGGCTGAGAGAGTGTGACTTGCCCAGGTTCACTCAGCGGGGGTTCTCTTAGACAAGGAATCCTCAGAGGTGGTTTTGCCGGTGCCTTCCTCTGAAATAGAGCCTACAGCACCTGGTATTCATTCGCGGTCTCCCATTCAAGTACTAACTAGGGATGGTCTTGCTTAGTTTCCGAGATCAGTTGGGATCTCAGACCTTTAGGGTATTTAAGCAGATCTTCTACTGTGTGTGTTTATATACCTTCAAGTTGTCTGTTGGTGTATGGCAACCTCATGAGTTTCCTAGGGCTTTCTTAGGCAAGGAATCCTCAGGTGGTTTTGCTGGTTCCTTCCTCTGAAATACAACTGACTGCACCTGGAATTCATTGGTGGTCTCCTATCCAAGTACTAACCTGGGCTAACCCTGCTTTGCTTCCAAGATCAGCCAGAATCCGGCGGCTTTAGAGCGTTGAGGCAAGTAGGATATAGAAAGCTTGAATGCTCAGCTAGACAGTAGTTTCTTCAACTGAAGTGTTTTTGCTTTCACTGAAGTTGTATGCTTTTGGTTGCTAGTGGCCCATGAAGTATATTAAATATCAACCAACATGATAAATGTCAACTAACATGTCAAGTTTTAATGTGACCTCAAAATTCCTCTTATTCAAATTGAGAGTGATGTGTTGTTCCTAAAGCCGGGTTCACAGCTGGATAGTTCTTGCGAAGAACAGTTTCGAAAGAAAGAAAGAAAGAAAGAAAGAAAGAAAGAAAGAAAGAAAGAAAGAAAGAAAGAAAGAAAAAGACAGACAGACCGACCGACCCAGCTTGACATGGGCTAATCCCTGGAGATGTGAATCCAGCTGTTCCAATGCTTTCAAAAGATCCTCCTTCTGTATTCTTCTTAATGAACACTTAACAACAGCGTGCCTTTTATCTCAGTGAGTTAAGTGGCAGACAACACCTAATTCAGAGCTTTTAATAATATTAGTAGAGCATTCTTCCCAAGATGAGCCCAGACTGAACAATGACTGTCTCCATCCAAAGTGTCCAGGCAGTTTAAAATAATATCTCTGAACTGTTTTCACTTCACTAAATGCTTCCCAAATATTTCTGAATCTCTCTCAGGAGGTGAGGGATTTGTGTGTGTGCGTGTGTGTGTTTTAAAGGTTCTGCTTTTGTTGTGAGTCGCCCTCCGAGTTTCAGTGCTGCCTTCCCCAATGTGGATGTTTTGGGGACTAAACTTGAGAAAATCAGGTTCTCCTATGAGGCAGTAAACCAGAGACAGCTTTTGTGATTGTGTTGTTGTGTCCATTGAAGTTGTTCCGACCCATCATGAGGTTTTCTTGGCAAGATTTGTTCAGAGGGGAGAGTATGCCTTTGCCCTCCTCTGAGGCTGAGAGAATGTCACTTGCCCAGGGTCATCCAGTGGGTTTCCACGGTGGAGCAGGGATTCAAACTCTGGTCTCCAGGGTCCTAGTAACCAAACCATTATATCACATTGGCTCTAAAGCATGATGTGTCTGCCCAACTTTGGATGCAGGACCTCTCCCGTGTTAGGTGAATGTGATAACCACCGCACTACAGAAACTATCTGGGAAACTAACTATGCTACAGAAACTAACTAATTAACTACACTGCAGAAACTAACTCTCTGTGTTGCTGTAGTCACTTTGAGGGGAGATGGTTGGATAAAAATGGAGCACATGTTGCCAGCAAAGGTGTTGGTGACATTGAGTGCCTCTTGAAATATCCAGAAGCAGATGATGACTTGCCGTTCCTTAAAATTGGGGTATGTGCTTTTGCGAGTACAGATTAGTTCAGTATGTGTGTGTTTGGGAGGCAGGGAGAGCCATTAGTATGCCGACCATGACTGTAGCTTCTGTAGCCATTTGGAAACTCATTAACTGTGCTTTGTTCTTCTCAGTGACAAAAAAACAAAACAAAACACTTCATTAACCATTGTCCTTTCATATATTTCAGGCCATTTCCACACTAGGCTGTTCTAGCGCTATGATTCCGCTTTCAACATCCTATGGAATCCTGGGGTTTGCAGTTTTGGGGGGGCCAGCCAGCCCCTGCCGAAACTGCAAACCCCAGGATTCCATAGGATGTTGAAAGCAGAATCATAGTGCTATAACAGCCTAGTGCAGAAATGGCCTCAGTCTCTAGCCTTGTTGGTACAATGGCCATTCTCTTACTGAATAGAACAGTTGCAGCTCTTAAGAGGACATGTAAATCACTGAGCACAAAGACTAGAGATGATGGAGATCAAGTCAAGCCCCCCTGGCTTCAGCCTTTGCCCAGGCAGTTTAGGAAGATGAAGTGGCCTCATTCGTTGTTCTTGTTGTGTACCTTCAAGTTCTTTCTGACTTATGTGACCACAAGGACAACTTATCATGGGGTTTTCTTGGCAAGATTCATTCAGAGGGGAGAGTTTGCCTTTTGATGGCCTCTGAGGCCGAGAGAGTATGACTTGCCCCAAGTCACCCAGTGAGTTTCCATGGCCGAGTGAGGATTCAAGCCCTGGTCCCCCAGAATCCTAGCACCATGCTCAGACTGCTATATCCCATTGATTCTTAGCTTATTAGAGGATCTTTTAATTGCACAGCTCCACTCAGACATGGAGCAGTGGCATCAAAGTTCAGGAGAAGAGATTCCATGTAAACATTAGGAAGAACTTCCTGATAGTAAGAGCTGTTTGACAGTGGAATACGGTGCTGCCTTGATGGAGTCTCCTTTGTTGGAGGTTTTTGAACAGAGGCCGGATAGCCATCTTTTGGGAATGCTTTGATGATATATTCTTGCATGGCAGAATGGGATTGGACTGGATGGGGTCTCTTCCAGCTCTGTAATTCTATAATACTATGGTTTTGGAGGACAGGAACCCAGCAATTTTGTCCTGCAAGCCAGATTGTGGAGGGGGGTTCTGGTGACCCTGCTCCTCCTTGTTCTTAGTCCAGAAGAATCTAGAGCACACTCCCCAGATTAAGATATTTGGAAAGCTTTTCTTAGAAAGGACTACAGTGTGGGGAAGGGTTAATTCTCCCTGCTGTTGCGCCAACATCTTAATTCTGATCCCTCCAGCAACTTAGAAAACAAGAGTGGAGGTTAGTAAAGCCGGGAAGTCATGGATAGAAATAACATAGTTACCAGTCTCAAAGGTATAATTACAAAAAAACAGAGGTGGGGGGAGAGAGAACAAGAGGGAGAAAAGAGAAAGGAGATTGCTTTAAAAAATGGAGTGTGGCAGTAGCAAGTAGAAAAGCTAACACAAGTTACATTGTGAACTATGTACAAAAAGTACATTGTATAAAAAATGACCAAAGTTACTTTATTACTGCAATGAGTAATGTTTTCTAGTTACTATTTAATGGCCTTTTACAATGTGTTTGGAGTCATTGTGGCAGCATATTATCCTTTTACTAGTCTTTTACCCTCCAAACTAAGACCCCTGAAGGCCCCCAGCATCTCAGCTTTGCTGTCGTCATTTTGTGTTTGGAGACGGGGCCTAGCCGGATGCTTCTGCAATCCTCCCTGCTCCCCACGAAGCAAAGAAGGGCCATGCAGGGGGGCTTCAGAAGCTGTTCGGTACATTGGAGGGGGGGCTGGTTCAGCCTGGCTTAGGTCCACGCACGGACCTGCTGCGCTGTGCTGAGCCACACAGGATTGCAGCCAACGAGTGATGCAGGAATAGCGGTGCTCAGTGGATCCCAGTTGTGTGTGCCTGCTGATGTTGCTCTTCTGAGGTTAAAGGTCAGCACCTGTTGCTTTTGTCCATTCTCCGTGTCCTCCTCCTGTTCCATGAGGCAGAGAGAGGGCATGGTTGGGTTGCAATGTTTTAAACAGGCTTCAAAAATCCTCGCTTTTTGAAATGACTTTTAAAATAGCTTTCTGGAAGGATGGGATTCTCTTTCTCTCATTCCTGGGGGTTCCATTTCCGCAACACAACATCCCGTAACAGCTGTCTCCCATCCCTCTCTTTGCAGATCATAGGCCTTGTGATACTGTGTGTTGGCATTTATGCCGAAGTGGAAAGACAGAAGCACCGGACCCTGGAGGGAGTCTTCCTTGCTCCAGCCATCCTCCTCCTCCTCCTGGGCATAACCATGTTCGTCGTTTCTTTCATCGGGATGGTGGGTTCCCTCCGAGACAACCGGATGATGCTCAAAACTGTAAGGATGCTGCTGCCTGCTCCCTTTAATCACTCTGCACCCCTTCGTCCCTCCCAGCTCTGTATTGTCTCTAGACCCTAAGGATGTATACACACAATGAGGGAGAAAATCTTGGGGATTCTTGTCCTAAGGGGATGACAGTTTCCTGTTTACACTACAGTGTTTTATTACTAGTATTATCTTGGTCGTTAGTATTGTCTTGGTTGAGTGGCCATCTGTCAGGAATGCTTTGATGGTGTCTTTCCACCTGGCAGAAGGGGGTTGGAATGGAGGACCCTTGGGTTCTCTTTCCAGCTCTACAATTCTGTGATCCTAATCTGCTCTGCTTGCAATATTCTGAAAGCCACCTTGAGTCTTAATCTTGGGGGAAGGGCAGGAAATAAATGAATGAAATCACAACAGCCCGTGGATCTCCCAGGGAAATGAGCTGGTGCTGCTCTGCCCTCCGTCCACCCTGGAGGCCTTGTTTCCCTCGACAATCCCACTGTATAGCAGTACCCTAAACTGGCTCTCAGCAGGATCTCTGCCACTCTCTGAGTAAGAGGGAACACTTGATGCATTTCGAGTGCTGTGAAACATGTGCATTGCGTGTTCCTGTCAATAGGACATTCTTAGAGAGAACCTCTAACATGTGGTTGCCCAAAGCACACTGGTAAATGGCCTCATGACAGAAGTGCCTGAAAGGAGCTCCTTAAACTCTCTGATTTCCTTCGTGCAAAGACTTCACCTAATGCAAACCTTCATTTATTTTTCACTCTTTCCTTCTTTAAAAGTCCTTGCTGTACAGCAGTATGTATGTCGGGGTCTTCACTGGGGGTCTTGACTGAAGCTTTAGGAAATTCCATTCATTTGGAGCCTATGTCTGCCTTTGCCCACCACCACATTACCCAGAAAATATGGCATTCTCTCCCAGTTTTGACATATGATAGTTCTTCTGTCCAGAAATGGATGGTTTCCATCTCTTCCAGAAGGTCTCCTAATAGCTTCCTAATCTGCTCTGTATGTGGAGAGTTCTCCACAGCATCTGGTGCCCCCAAGGTTGTTTGTCAAGCCATTAAGCTACTCCGCTAAAACATTCATGGTGATATGGTCATTTTTATTGCAACAGACATACTTATTTTTATATAATATTCTTTGCAAAGTGACAGACTGTGTCACAATATAAGAAGTCAAAGTAAGTGACTTTCTGCTTTATTCTGACATTCCGATTCGTTGTTCTTCTTTTTATGGTGAGAGTTCCATGCTTAACAGAAAGAGGAGTCTTGTTAGTTTTATATTGTACAGACCACAGAGCAGAGCAACACTGTGGTCAACAAACCGCTGCCAGGAAATAAAACAAATTGGCCAATTAGAGCTCCTTGGTGTCACAAAGAAGAGGGTTTCACAAGAACGCTGGTGAGGACGTGGAATACGCCATAATCAAAAGTACTTGGGGGATAAAGCTATTAACAATTTCAGGCTCTGACAGGTACTGGCCTCAAATCTAACAACTTAGGGAGCTTTGGTATGTTTAAGTTGGAGAAGAGAAGACTAAGAGGGGACATGATAGCTATCTTGAAATATTTGAAGGAATGCCATGTGGAAGATGGAGAGCGCTTGTTTTCTGCTGCTCCAGAGAACAGAACACAAACCGGCAGATTCAAATTACAAGATAAGAGATCCCGTCTAAACATTAGGAAGAACTTATTTACTGTAAGAGCTGTTTGACAGTGGAATAAGGTTGCCTCAGCGATTGGTGGACTCACCATTTTTGGAGGTCTTTCAACAGAGCTTGGATGGGCCTCTTTTAGGCGTGCTGTAGTTGTATATTCTTGGGGCCCCTCTTGACTCTGCAATTCAATGATTCTAAGTAAATGCGTAGAGAAGGGGTGGCTGTCTCGCACTGAACCAAATCTCATACTCAGCAGACTGACTTGACTTTTAGCAGGGGCAACAACAAAGGGCTCCTATAGAATCATAGAATCATAGAGTTGGAAGAGACCACAGAGGCCATCCAGTCCAACCCCCTTCTGCCGTGCAGGAACCCACATCCAAGCACTCCCTTGGAGAGGTGGCCATCCAGCCTCTGCTTAAAAGCCTCCAAAGAAGGAGGCGACTCCACCACACTCCACAGAGGCGGCAGCATATTCCACTGCCGGACAGCTCTGACTGTCAGGAAGTCCTTCCTGAGGTTCAGGTGGAATCTCCTTTCCTGCAGCTTGAATCCATTGCTCCTTGTCCTAGTCTCTGGAGCAGCAGAAAACAAGCCCACTCCCTCCTTGACGTGACATTCCTTCAAATATTTAAACATGGCTATCATGTCCCCTCTTAACCTTCTCTTCTGCAGACTAAACATCCCCAGCTCCCTGAGCCGTTCTTCACAGGGCATGGCTTCCAGACCCTTCACCATTTTGGTCGCCCTCTTCTGGACTTGCTCCAGCTTGTTGATATCCTTCTTGAATTGAGGTGCCCAGAACTGGACACAGTATTCCTACTAGATAATTTAGGATGTCAGACTATAAAACATGCTACGCACATGGGAGGACTTTTCAGTGGTTGCTCCAGGACTTGTGGGACTCTCTCCAACAGGAGATTTCAAATCACAGGAGGGTAGATTTCAATTAGAAGGAACCTCTTGACAGTGAGAGCAGTTTGACAATGAAGCACCAGTTACCTGAAGAGGTGGTGGGGTCTCTTCTCTGGACATTTTGAAAGAGATACTGGACAGCTGCCTTCTGCTGGGAATACTGTAAATGGAGTCCCTGCCTTGAGCAAGTTGGACTTGATAGCCCCTGGAGGCCCCTTCCAGCTCTAGCGATCCATGACTCTCTCTCCTTTTGTGCTCCATTTTTTAAAGTGGTTTGCCCTAGCTTGATAGCACCATAGAGGTGAGTGATGGGTTGTCAGTGAGTGATGTTACACTGCTGACGTCCCACCCAGCCCAGTACAGATGCTTTTTCATTTAAGGCTCAATCCACTCTCAGGTCACGAGCTCATAAATGAAATCTGGGACAGGATTTTGCTGAGGACACTTCTAGGTCTGTTCAATATTTTTACAAGATCTTTTCTGACATGATGATATAAAATTGAACTTCCAAATGTAATTTCTGTAGTGCTGCTCCTTCCCATTTTGTCCTTGTTACTGGAACGATTTGAGCAATTGTGTGAGTGACACAGAGAAATATCTGTCATGTCCCTTTTAATAATGTCTTCTGTGCTCAGCCAGCAAGGCTCTAGCGATTGGCCACATTTAGTATTTCAGTTCTTACAATATTCTGCTTGGATTTCCTTAAACTAATACCAGACGAAACAAGCATATGAATGAGATGAAAAAAGGAAGTGCCAATCTTCCATGAATCCTTCTGAAATATGAACATCAATTTATTGTAATAATTTAGAGAAACAGAATAGGCTGAACAGCAGGATTGGAAGGCCTTGTATGTAGGATCTCCTTTTGATTCTGCTTTTGTCTAAAACCCACACAGATTTCAGGTAAATAACTCTGCTTTGGGAAACTTATTGAAAACATCATCCCAGGGTGGTTGTTGGTTCTTTTCATTTAATTTTATTTCTGCTTACATTCAACAGTAACAACCAAATCAATTAATGCCATCCAGGCCCCCCAAATTAACAATATAATTATAACAACATATCCAATTCAGCCATGTATAAACCATTACCAAATTGCACACAAATAATGTCTCTCTGTCTATCCATGTGCAATGTTGTGAGGCACTTTATTTCTGTGCTGTAGTTGTGTGCCTTCAAGTTGCTCCAGTTCAAGCTATCTCTCCTCCTGATGATGATATTTATTTCTTCCCTACCTCTCCTCATGGCTCGAGGCAGAGGACAGCAATGGATTAACATATATACCAGTTAAAAACTGAACATTAATTAAGAACAGTAGTTAAAATGCATAGTCCCTTCTTAAAAGGGTAGCCCTTGAGGTTTCTTCCACTTCTAGGATTCTTGGACTCCATGACGCGGGTTGGAGATAGAATTCATGGAGGGGTTTTCAGTGCCTCTTGTTCCAGAGGGCTGGGTTGGCCCCTGGTAACTGTGCTGTTCCTCTTTTCCATCTTAAGCTTGGAAGGGTGCTTGCCATATAACTAAATCATACTGATTTGTCTAATAAAAGATTGTTCTGGGATGGAACTGAAGACAGGCAGGCCAGTTTAAGAGGGTGGTGATGGAAGAGGCTGTCCTTTGCAAAGGCATCAAACTCTTGTTGTCGTTTTTACCTGGGCAGAGTAGAACCCTTGTCTGACTGTGCTCTTCAAAGCACAGTTGACAAGTCCTTTGCTACGTGAGAGCAGTTTTTTTTCCTCCAAAGCATCTGTTCGATAGGATTATTCTTTGAGAATGAAACTTTCTCTGGGTAACAGTGTCTTTAAAGCAGAAATATTTGTTCCCAATATTCTGGAATGGTCTCATTTTTGTGGAGAGAGAGTTCTGGATGTAGCCTCTGTCTTGAGGCAGATTGGTTGTTGAAGCCTCACGACCAAATGTTAACAGCTGCCCCCAGGGCAAAAGGAGGGTTAACTTTGGTTGGGACACCTAGGTAGTTTCACTTCAGCCTGCCAGTTCAAGGCTGGGAATGGATTGAGAGAGTCAGCCTTCCTGTTAGGAATTTGGCTGTACAGTAATCCCCCCCTACATCTGTAGGGGTACATTCCAAGATAACTCCCCCCTGTAGATACCGGAAACCATGGATAGTGCCAACCCTATAGCGAATAGGGAAAAGGGCCATTTCCAGTGATGCCAGAGCTGTTACTGTGACGGTGTTGGTGGAGGGGCCATTAAAGTGGGGGGGCAGGTGACAGGACCCAGAGCAGGCCACGTGGGTGGTATTTTCCATTTAATATTTTCAAAATGGGCAACCGGGAGGTGAGACTGCAGACAAGGGGGAGATCCTGGTACTCAAAGTTGTTAGCTGAGAGATGGATCCCTCCTGTATTTGCTTCTCTCCTGCTCAGCTCCGTGGATTCATTTTGTTGTCTCGCCCTGGGAAGGGGGTCCACTCCAGCCCAGGAGGCTCATTATCCAGCCATGTGGAGGTGGAGCATTGATCCTGGGGGAGTCTGGATAAAATTTATTCTTTGGAGCACAATGATGCGAAGGGTTCTGGGCGCCATCAGCTCAAAGGCCGTGACGCTTCCACCACCTGTGTCCATTGACCACCAAGAAAGCTCGTCTTACAGCACTGACATATGGCAGCTTTCAGGAGCAGGTGAAGCCCTGGGGAGGTCTGAGAACAGGAAGGATAGTTTGCTAGCATTACTAATCATTGAAACTTCTATGTAAACTCAGATGTATACATGTGTTTGCAACAAACCTGGCAGCTGGAAGGCATTCCTCTCAGAGGCCTGGTTTTGCTCACATAATTTCACCTGATGCAACAGAAAGAAACTATTTTGTATGTATAGATTTGTACCCTGCCCTGTTATCATAGGATATTTAACTATTTAAATTCACAGCAATGCTGAATAACTTAAACAGTCTAAAACTGAACTGAACAAATTAAAATATTAAACCAATAACTGGTTTTAAAAGATTAACAGAATTTAAGTCCTTTCTGTGTTGGAGCTAAATTGTTAGACTAACAAAGGCACTGATAAATAGTCTTGTAACTGCTAATTTTTCTCCCTTTCTTTGATCTAACTGTTGCTTGTTTGCTAGACACCTTTTTCATTATAACTGAGTGCAAAACAAGCTATGTATTTAGCTACTGAGCTTCAAAAGCTGGAAGCACCAGATGACTGTTTTCTGTGTTTTGATCAATCAGCCCAGTTCTTCTGTGTCTGAATGCACACAGAAGGGAGTTTTGTGCACAGAAATTTGGGCAAAGAGCGTACGTCTCTACCCTCCCCCCACCCCACCCCCTACATTTCTGTGTTCTTCGTGCTGGCAACGAGAAATCTTGCAGGGTTAACAGACTCTCAGGCTCTACTGGAAACATCAAAACAGCCTGCTTCATTTGAGATGGGTTAAAAGAGATTTCCTCCCATCCCTCCTGAGAACTATGCATCCATTTCTAAGTGAATGCCAAAGGGCCCTTTCCCTTCCTTTCTCCAAGGATCTGCTCCAGTGAAATACTGAATTGTGTTTATCCTTTCTGCTGCCTTGACAGGAATTAGATTTCTTGAGTTGGCTTTGTTGGTGTGCCTCTGAGAAGCTGCGAGTGCACCTTGGCAGCCAAGGGAAAGCTCTCTCTCTCTCTGTGTGTGTAGGTGCATGTGTTTTTAAGTCACCTGTCAACTTATGGACACCCCATGAATTTTTCATAGGGTTTTCTAAGGCAAAGAATACTCAGAGGTGTTTTTTCCAGCTCCTTCCTTTGAAAATTAGCATGGAATGCACTAGCACAGCAGGATAGGACCCATCCCTGCAGGTGCGTGGAAAGTGGGATTGAGCAACTAGGGTGGGTCTACGCCCCATGTTTAGGTCCTTGGGTTCCTCCTGGGACTGCAAGGACATACAAATGCACACATACAGAATTGAACAAAATTCCAGGGGGCTGTGTAACCTATTTAACAGGGGAATTCCACCTCCCAAAAGAGAAGCAGTTCATCCTTTTTAGACCAGATGAAGGTCAGCCCAGAACATCTGGGGCAGTTGGAGCCACAAAAAACAGCCTTGAGAACCATGCTTGGTTCCAGAACTGCACTTGCCCAGCCCTGGTGTCAAGATGGAGGGCTTTGTTTTATTTTGATGGCTGTCATAGGAACATAGAAAGCTACCTGAGAACATTTAGTCTGTTCAGGGTTGTCTGCTCTTCAGCTTTCTGTCATCCCCCAGAACCTGTGAACTTGTGGCAATGAGTTCCACAGCTTAGTTCTTCTCTTTTGGTAGATGTCCTTCTTTTCATCTGTTCAGAATCCTCCCTCTGTTAAAACAGTCAAAACCATTTCACACCTCTTTTGCTGGCAGAGAAATTAACTCTTCTCTGACCCTGACAGCCTCAGAGAAACACTTGGCAATGAGCATGCTCATGCTGGAATTCTTACCTTCTCATAGGAATTTGATGCAATATTTAAAGACTGGTTGTCCTTGTAGATTAGCCAGTAATGGACTGATTGTATGTTGTAGATCAACCTTCTTGTAGAATCCACAGAACAAAAGGGTGTACTTCATGGATTCCCTTTCGTGGTTATTTCAGGGACCACAATCTCGCCGCAAAAGAGACACCGGTAAATCTACCTCAGAGCACCTCAGAGTTGCATCTGGCCATTGTAAAAAAAGTCTAAGATATTTAATAACAATCAAAGTCTGTAAATACTCAACTGGGTGAAACAGACTGACAGATTCTATACTCAGAAGGAACAGGATGAGTATGAATGAGCCCAAAAGCAATATCCTACAGCCTTTGTTTTACCAACTGGAGACAAATGTAATTCCCCAGAGGTAAAAGGAGAGATGATGTCAGTCCA
Organism: Iguana delicatissima; assembly: GCA_948472985.1. NCBI lineage: Eukaryota > Metazoa > Chordata > Lepidosauria > Squamata > Iguanidae > Iguana > Iguana delicatissima. The sequence goes on along the minus strand of CAOKZL010000608.1, from coordinate 87,662 downwards.
GCTGAAGCAGGTTTTGAGGCAAGAATCTTTGGCCAAGACAGATGTTGAAGTAAACCTGCACCCAATTTAGAAATATCAACCTTAACCCCAAATTTTAAAGCTGACAGCCAAACTCTTGACAATACAGGGTGTCTCCCTGTTTGCAACAGTAGAGCTGGATTAGGAATACCCTTGGTAATTTGGAGAACTCATAAAAATTTAGCTTACGGTTGTCCAACTCTGTTTTTACTCCCCTAGTCCAGATAGCAGAACCATAAAGGACTTGTGGAACAGTCTTAACATTAAAAACCTTACCGGCGGTTGATATATATTGATCCCCTTTAGTTTAAAGGTAGTGGAAGATGGCAGACTGACAACTTATACTTTCTGATAGGCAGTGGATCTGTCAGCAGGCCCTGACGTTGCGTGATGGAATATCAGCTCTTGGTACTGGAAGCTTCTGACAGTTTAAGGAAGAGCGTTAAGAATTCTCAGCCGGAGTATTCTCAGTTCCTTCTGAAACGACAAACCCCAGGATTTCACAGGGTGCAGCCATAGCAGTGGCAGCTGAAGTGGTCTAACCGTGCAGTATGGAAAGGTCCTATGTGTTGGCTCAGCATTCACGGTTGAGTCAGTGGATCTGCTGAAGTTGGGGGTCCCAATACAGTTCGCTCCAGGGTAGCAGAAAGCAGAGAATGGAGAACTGCCTCGTCTCTGGGATTTTTGGCTGGTTTTATACTTGGTGATGTAGGTGGGAATGAACTACAGTGTTTAAATCTGACAGGAAAGGTTGACTCCACCAAGGGGATGTGGAAGCTAGAAAGAAATCCCATTAATGTTGACAAAACCACATTGCACACTGAGCAGTCATAGCACACAGATACCATTTAATTGTCAGGAATTCATCCCACAAAATCCTAGGATTGGATGTGTGGGGAGAAACTAGAGCCCTCTGCAAGAGAATTCTAAATACCTCATGAAACTACAAATCCTGGGATTCCATAGGATGGCGTGATGACAGTTAAAGGGGTATCAAAGTGCTGCAATGGTGCAGTGTGGCGAGACCCTTAGCCAGCTCTATATTGATTTGATAGGTGATATAGTTTTGCTTCTGGACCACATGTGCCAAATCTTACTATGTGCTTTGTGGGTCTAAATCTTGGAGAACCTCAACTGCCCTCCAGCTGAAGTGTCAAATAGGCAGGTCCTTCCTGTCATTCTCCTATGGGCCCTTCCAAAAAAATATTTTTTAAAGGCTGCTGCAAAGTGTTTGCTGTAGCAGCGGGAAGGTCTGCCAGCTACTGATTCTTTTCATATCTAAAACATGCCTGCGGGTCAGGTTTGCAAGCAGTGGCATCAAAAGGAGGCAGGTTTTAACTTGATCTCTCTGGCTCAGGTTTGTAAAGGCTGTTTTATCTTCCTTTGGATTGAAAAAAGGCGATTCAGAGAGAGGAGGGGGTTGGATAGGCAGTGATTCAGACAACTGCTTGACAGTTTGGAAACTTTAAAAAAAATGCCCTGAGAGAGCTGTGCAAATCCTGATTAGATCCTTCCTTTTGTGGCTTTAAAAAATGCAGACATTTTCTCCTTCCAAGAAGATGGAAAATCTAATGGGCTTGTTTGTTTGTTTGTTTCTCAGATAGAATTTGCATGTTTCTTTAAAAAAATGTTTTTATTAAACACCAAGTTTAGATATATAGAGCAACACATGCAAAAAAAACCCCATACGACAACTAGCTAAAACAAACAACAACGAAGAAAAGAAAACACTATGTAATTTAAAAAGGACAAAAGACAAAATTAACCTAAAACAGAACTAGAAGGATAAACATGAGACTTCCAGCCACCAGACTGATGGTTATAAGGTAAAATACTAAATGTACTTCTTCAGCATTTTACAACTAACATATGCTTCTGCTTATTAATAAAAACCATTAATCTTCAAAACCCAAAATTGAAATTCTCCCCCAGTGATCTCTCAAGTATACAATTGTCATGTCACAGACTTTCATAAATTTACTTAATGGTCCTTCCTTAATCAAAATTATTAATGTGTCCATTTCTGCCGAGTCAAGCAGCTTCATCAACCAGTCTTCATGAGATGGAATAATTAGATCTTTTCATCTCTGGGTGAAAAGTATTCTGGCAGCCTGGATCATGGTCTGTATGATTCTTCCAAACTTCTTATCTATCTGGCCATCTATCAGTCCCAGTAAGTCGAGCTTAGGTTTCAGCTGAAGCTTTGATTTCAAGCTATCTTCTATCAGTCAACGATTCACACCGAAAATATCTTTGCTTTCTCACGTGTCCACCACATAAGAAAGAAGTCCTTTCTTTCTGTTTACGTTTTGAACGAATATTAGACAAGCTTTCTGGTGTTAGGTACCGTCTGCACTGTAAGGCAGTGTATTCCAAAACTGGGAAGAATCCAAAATATGGAGCACTTCTGGTCCGGAGCATTTCAGATAAGGGAGGCTCAACCAGATTCTCTGCTTGAGAGTTGTAGTCCACTCCCCCAAAAGATGATGTTTGAGCTCTCTGATAGGGAATTCCACATCCCTCACGAAACTACAAATCCCAGGGTTCCATAAGATGGGGCCAGAGCAGTTAAGAGAGGCATCAAACTGCTGTGACTGTGTAGTGTGCACCTTCCCTTTTGCTCTGTGGACTCTCTGCATGCCAAATCGTTTTCCCCAGGGGAGGGTTTGGGGGCTGCCAAAACCAGAAAGTGAGAAACTTGCGCTGGATTTCTGAATACTTACTTAGCTGTTGGCAAGAAACTTTCCCCTGGAAGAGGGGTGTTTGCCATCACTCACCTTTCATGAGTGGAGGTTCCGTTTATTAAATAAACATCACAGATTATCTCTGCCCGACACTGTTTTTCACCATCTAGAAATTCAGCTTCCATCCAAATAGAAATGTCTAAGACTTATATCCTTCAACTAATAAATAAATAAATTTTTTGAAAGGAGCAACCTTTCATCTTTTTAGTCCCCCATTAAGATCTTATTTCTGCAACTGAATGATGGGATGTACTTCTGCTCTGTGTGATTTATATCTATTTCTTTTAAAAAGTAGGAGTTTTCCTTGCTTAAGAGCCAGCGTAGTGTAGTGGGTGGATGATAGACTATGACTCTGGAGACCTGAGTTCAAATCTCCACTCAGCCATGGAAACTCATTGGGTGACCTGGGCAAGTCACACTTTCTCAGCCTCAGAGGAAGAAGGGAAAGGCAAACTCTCTCCTCTTGTTTTCCTCCTGCCAGGAAAACTTTGTGACAGGTTGTGATAGGAAACTTTGTGATAACCCTTAGGGTTGCCATAAGTCTGAAACAACTTCAGAGATGCACAGCAGAACAGCTCTTGCCTGTCACCTTCCTCCCAAGCCCCCTGGCAGGCCCTGAACTCAGAGCTCTGGGCAACTGCAGGATCAACCGGTGCTCAGATGCTCTAAGGCCTTTGAAGTGACCTAGTGACCAGAACTGGTACCTAGTGGGGGTGGAAAGTCAACATAGCAAAACAACACACTCAATCTACATTCCCCCAGCTGCACATCGTGCTGCAAAGCACATACGGGGCATAACGCTGGGTCAGAACAGAAACCCAACTGCATTGTCACCCCAACCCCTTGCTGATCTATCTTGGAGGGCCTAACTCACAAAACCACACCATTATCAACAAATTTCAAATCAGCAAAAGCCCTACGTGAAATGTCAGATTTAGCAGCTACCAATAATTCACTAGTATGCAAACCCCCTAAAACGCAGTGAAATCTACTGCATGAAATAGGGCAGCCTCAAAAACTGAACTATAAATTGCAGGCCAAGTAGTCCCTAAACTTTTCAAAACCTGTGGAGACAAAGGCTCCTATTTGTCAGCCACTTCACATATTCCCTAGACCACCCCTCCAAAGCCTTGTGGATCCTAAAATCGGATGCAAAGTCCTCAAAGGCCTGAATCTTAGCAGCAAATGCCAGTGCAGACAACTTGGACCTAAGAGACTGACGAACCAACTCCTTATCCCTGAAAAACGCACAATATTGCAAAATATGCTGCACTGGAACAGAACACACATCCTCCAAACCCATCTCCATCTGTGGGTTTATGGCGGTTGGACTTGCAGCTGGACTTAAATTATAGTATTTTAAGGTCATGTGGTATTGAGAGGATGAGAGGGAGGGACAGAAAAACAGAAAGCACAAAAATAGCACTTGGGATCCACAGCGCTAACTCCCTTGCCTCCCAGAGTAGCTTTGGCTTGTGGTTCCCAAGCAGGAGTCCAACCCCAGGAGGTTTTGCAGAGCAATTTGTCCAGAGGCAAGCAGCGTCTAGGATTCAAAGTCAAAAGAGAGAATCTTGCTGGCAAAATGTGCCCAAATGGCTTTGAACATTCCTAAAATAGAACTGTGATCTTGGCCAGCAGCAGCAAGAAAAATAGAACCGAGGTCCTACTAGGGAATTGGATACTTTTTCAATGCATTTTTTCCTCCTGTATAATGAGCAAGAGAGAAATGAGTGGGGGACACAGCTGTCAAGAGGAAAAAATGAACTTTCTGCCATCAGGGAGGTAAAGCAACCTTTGCTATAATATCTGAACAAAGGCAGAGAGCAAATAAGAGTGGTATTTATTCATGTTTTTATGATTTGATGACACAATGTTCATCTCTTCTGTCTCCCACACAACACCCTGTTCTTTCATTTCTGTTTCTCTCTCTTTCTTAGTTCTTCTGGGTTCTCTTGACAATCTTCGTCATTGAATTGCTGCTGCTGTTTATTGAAATAATCTTTGAAAGGCAGGTAAGTCGCCCTTGCTAGAAATTATATGATGTATTTTCAGCCCCTTCCAAAAAAATTGGAGATCAGCTTGTCCCATAAACAATGAATAAGAAAAACTGGCTGCTTTTGGATTTTGACCCAAGTACTTTAGATGTCATGTATAACTTGACAAGCCTAAGATTGCATTGTACATGTGTCACTCCACATGGGGACATTTATACTCTACATTCTTGTGTTAGAGTAAATTTTTACAGATCTTGGTAAATTAGATTCCCACAGGAAAGGATGAATGATTTTTCCAGTTTTCAAAGACTGCTTCCCATTTGGGACAGTTTGGAACAACATTTTCTGAGCAGAAATGTTATTTTCTGTGCTGAAGATAGTGTTTGCTTACTGAGAAGCACATTTTGTGCACATAAGAGCTACTTTCTGCACAGAGCAGGTTGTTTTCTGCGACAGGTAAATTGTTTTGTCCACAACAAGAAGAAGCTAGCTATGCCTCACTTCTCATGTTTGGAAGTTGCAGCGTGGGAGGTTTGCCATTTGGAAATGAAACAGAGTTGACTGGAGGGGGTAGCTTTCAGTGAGGGAGGCTGATGGCTGCAATTGCAGTGGGATGATGAATCCACTCTTGCTTTTTGGCTAGCCCAGTGGTTCTCAACCCATGGGTCCCCAGATGTTTTTGGACTTCAGCTCCCAGAAGCCCTGAGCATTGACCATAGTGGCTGGGGCTTCTGGGAGCTGAAGTCCACAAACATCTGGCGACCCACGGGTTGAGAACCACTGGTTTAGACTAAAACACTACCCCTGACAACAGAGACCCATTCCGCACTGGACTGTTATAGCGTTATTATTCCACTTGCAACATCCTCTGGAATCCTGGCGTTTGCAGTTTCGGGAGGGGCCAGCCGGCCCCTCCCGAAACTGCAAACCCCAGGATTCCAGAGGATGTTGCAAGTGGAATAATAGCGCTATAACAGTCTAGTGCAGAAATGGCCAGAGTCACCAGGCTCCATTAGCTTTGGGTAGGAGAAAATTTAGGCACCCTCCCATCCCATTTCTCCCCAGGAATTTTCATTCACCATGCTTTCCAGTGACTGACCAGGTCTCATCAGGCAGTGACTGTGTGGCTCTGCTCTGTAAATGAAGTTTAAAAAATAATACACCCTGAAAAATGCCATGGCTTTAGTAGGGCATCTTTTTTTTTTTTAAAAAAAAAGAAGGAACAAAAACAAATCCATCAGCTCACAAAACAATTGCAACACATATGCATGTGTTTTCTCAAATTCATGCTGAAGTTGTGAGTTTTTTTTTTGTTTTGTTTTTAATGAGCAGCCTATTCTTGGCTGTGGTAGAATAAGAACTTGCATTTGAATCAACGTACATGTTGGGCGTTCCTTGGCATATGGTGTTGTTTGTGGGGTTTTGATGCCGTTGGCACATCTCCCACTTTGAGATATCTTCACATTTTCCTGGCTTTGCCTTCCTTGTGCTTCAAGGTTCTGCTTTTTATTCATTTTGTTCTCCAGCTTTCCACCTCTATAATTTTCATGTCAGAATTAATTAAGCTGTGTGTGTGTTTTCTAACGAAAAACCTGAAACGCCGTTCTTCATTAATATTTCTTCCGCGTTTGTGCCTGGCGGGATTTTTGTCAGGAGTCAAAACCACAAGAGGTCTTTGGGAAGGCCTCTCCTCTGGCCCCAGCTTTGAGGGTTGCAGGAACCTTCTGAAGAATCTGTAAAATGCATTTTAGATTCAATTACGACTTAATTTGAAGTGTCTGACATGTAAAAGTAACCCTGAGGGCATGTGCTCTAGGAGTTATGGGAAGATGCTTTGATTGCACCCACCCATCTTTTTACCTCCTGTCTTTTTCACTAAGTGTAGCTGTGTGCATAATTACATTGAATTATCAAAAGCAACTGCTTAAAAATTGAAAAGAAGTGCTAATGCCCCATACAGAGCAGCCTTGCTTTCCTGTAGCTCTGCTTCCTCGTAAGCATATCTTTAAAAGAAAAAGAACTTCTGAAGGGCTCAGTATTTGCTTTCAAAGCCTCAAATGAACACACAGCATCTGTAGCATGTGAGTCTGCTTTCCTACTCTTCTGGAGAAGAGGGGAAGCCTAGAGAGGCTACTTGCAGGAACAAGAGATGTGTTCCTTGTGGATGCTTCTCAATGACAATATTGGGGGGTGGGGAAGCAGAGGGGTGTCCTTTAGATGGGTACCTTGAACACATACCACTCTGAGCACAACTGGCCTCACCTAAAATCAGGCTCCGTTAGTCCTCAGATGGGAAACCACCACAGGGGTGTTCACACGTTACGTTCAGCCCAGATCAAAGGAGGATTTTTTCCCATGCAACACACCAACACTTGCACGTTGTACCCAGACTGCTGGAGTGTACCCCAAATGATACACAGGATCATTTTACCCAGGTACAGCTGTACCCTAGCTCTGGAGCCTGGAGTTAAGAAGTTTTTGGTACCTAGGCAGAAACCAAGAATGAACACAGGTCTATAGAGATTCTTACAAAGATGAGTATATACTGTGGGAACCACAGTTTCCAAGCAGAAAGAAGTAACAGCTCCACTATATTTTACACCGGTCAGGCCTCCTCTGCAGGTTCTGTGAGCCTCGTTTTAAGAAGGATGGAGAGACGTGGGCTTTCAGCTCCAGCACTGGCCCAGTCTGCCAAAACAGCACCCTCATTCCATCCCATTTGGCCTCAAATGGTCATTTCTGAAGCAAACAAGCCGGTAGAATTCCAACTCTCAGCCACATTTAATACTCAATTTTTAAATAGTTATTTATTCCATGTACACGCCATCTTTCTCCTGTCAAAGGGACCCAAGCCAGCGTACAAAAATTAAAAGTTTAGCTAAAAATATGCCATTGCCAAAGTTTTAAAAAGAGTTGAAGATCTGTTCCATTAAAAACACGTCGTGCCAAAACCACGATTGATGTTGTGATTACTTCACAGCATCCCTTTTCTAAATTGAGGCCTGGTTTCCAGGGGTGGGAGTTATTTAATGTCTGGTTTTTGGCTGTGGCCAGAGCTCTTAGCTTCGTAAGATGGCATGAAGTTCTCACCTTAGCCAGCCTTACTGCTGCTCCTCCAAGAGCTCTTCTCTCATGTGCCGGACTCTGCCCCTTTCCAGATGAATTCCATCTTCCACGCCAGCCTTCAGGATGGGATAAAACACTACTATGATGACTTGGATTTCAAAAACATTCTGGACTTTGTCCAACAAAAGGTAAAAGGCAAAAGATTTGTATGTATATATGTATGTATGTATAATGAGGAAAATCAGATTAGGAATAAAGATGAGGGGAATGAGCTATATTTAGTAAAAACTGGAAAGCAAAAGCCTACATTGATTTAAGAAATAGTAAGAACAGAAAGCATTCTTTGGTACAACATATATCAGGGATAAACCATAAATTAGAACTTTCTTTGGAAGAATGGTTAAGATGGAACTGCAAATGTCACTGTGTTCTAGGAGGAATGGAGGAAGGATATAAAGAAACTTATAATAGCTAACTTGTCAATGTAAATACGTAAAAATTATAAAGTTGAAGGCTTTCATGACTGGAATCCATGGGTTGTTGTGGGTTTCTTGGGCTACGAGGCCATGTTCTAGTAGTATTTGCTCCTGACATTTTGCCTCCATCTGTAGCTGGCATCTTCAGAGGATCTGGAGATACGGAGGTGGAATGGTGTATAATCCTCACCCAGGGATTACACAAGTATATATACTTCATTTCACTTCCATGCCACCAGATCCTCTGAAGATGCCAGCCACAGGTGCAGGCGAAACGTCAGGAGCAAATACTACTACTCATAGCCCAAAAAATACACAGCAACAACCTATGTAAAAATTGCTGTTATTTAATATATTTTATTCATTGAATGCACACATAAAAAAGATTTTTTAAAAAAGGTAAGGTCCTTGTTTTTTTGTAAACTGGTGTCTTCTGAGCATGGGCAAGTAATGTTGCTGTGGATGGGTGCACCACAAATACAGTCACAAGATCACTTTGGTGTGGGCTTAAGCCAGGCTAGAATGGATTCTGCAGTTCATCCAAGGCTTGGAAGCAGACTCTTTGTAAACATGGAATCATTGGAAAACGTCTGATGGGTTCAAAGGCGGCTCCAGAACTATCCTGCTCGTGTAAGCTGCAGTCCTGTTCACCAGCCATGCAGCGTTAAATTGCACAAGTGGAACTGTGCTGCAACATTCGATCTCACCGTCGTGCAATCGGCCACTCAGCTGTCCTGTTGTGTGACAGTCCATCCAAGCAATACAGTTATTATCGGTCTGCCTAGTTACTTACCTGACTACCTTTCTAACATGTTTATTTATAACCCACCTTTTCCCCAAACCTGGGATCTGAGGCAGCTTGCAAGCCAAAAAGAAATACAAGTAAACCACATGTAGCTGAAAATGAGCAAAATGTTTCAGTTGAAACAGTGTCCAGCTGCAGAATTTAAAACTATTTAAAATAGTGCAATAGAATAAAAAGGACTTTGCACACAGAATAGCAAAGACAGGATGCTGGCCCAAGGAAAGGAAGGCTAGATCGCAATTTCTTTTTTTCTCTTCATTTATTGAGATGGGGTAACAGATTCCTCTTGTGTATCTTTGAATGCCCTTGCAGCCTGGTAAAGTCTGCTTTTGTAACTAAAGGTTGCAGCAGCAGTTCAGGAATTTTATAAAATTTAGTTGCCACTGTTTAAATTCAGCCTGGCAGCTACATGTCTAGGTGTATCTGAGTGCCAGACACGAGGGCAAAGTTCGGGAGGCCACACCTCTGTAATGAGTGCTGGAATTTCTCTTGCTGCCTTCAGAGATAATGTGTTCTGCAAGCAAATGAAGCAGATTGAATTTCAACTCTGCAAACTGGAGAATCAATATAGTATGAATCATTTTGCATGGCATTAATTTGTACAGAGTCCTTCCAGGCTGGAGAGCAGGATGGAAGAGCTAAAGATCAACATTCCTATCTGCAGCTAGTGAGAATGTAATAATAAGCATCAAGATGAGATTAGGATATAAATTAGAGCCCTTTTCTCCACCCCTTTTTCCACCCTGCAGAGTTCTTGAAACCTGCAACAGAGGTTGGCATGAACCAACCAAAATGAGGGAACAGACCCTATTAAAATCAGAGACCCCTCAATACAGCACTTTGTGGGTCACTTGGCTTCTCAAAGAGAGTCCCATTAGCCTGTTTGAGGAAGATGAAGGAGCCTCATGGCATCATGAGGATTAACAGATTTATTTCAGCACAAGCTTCTGAGGATAACATCCCCTGTTTGAGAGATGTGACAGACTTTGCTGATGGCCAGCTCTAGCTCCCAGTCTGGGGCAAGAATATCTCCAGCATTCTTCAATTGTGGTGCTTGTGGAAGGTGGGGTGGGATAATGTGAAGTCTTCGAACTGCATACGTTTGTTTACATGGAGTGGTTGAATGGATGGCGGGTTTTATAATCCTGCCTTTATCCCAATAAGCGACTCAAGGCAGCTGACTGAATAGGACAAAACGAAATGCAACTAAGGCAGTGTATAAACATTTTTTAAAAACTATTAAAACATGTCAGGATAAGCACACTGAAGATAAAAGTAGAGCACACCCCATTAAAAAGACCTCCTTGTCACAACCTGGTAAAAGCTGAAACTCCCTCTAAACCAGTGGTTCTCAACCTGTGGGTCCCCAGATGTTCGTGGACTTCAGCTCCCAGAAGCCCTGAGCATTGACCATAGTGGCTGGGGCTTCTGGGAGCTGAAGTCCATGAACATCTGGGGACCCACAGGTTGAGAACCACTGCTCTAAATAAAAAGGTCTTTGCTTGCCAGCGTAAAGAGAGCAGAGATGAGGCCAGCACAGCCTGGGAGCAGCCACCAAAAAGGCCCCGTGCCACATGTGCATCAGTGACAATGGCGGGACTGAGAGAAAGCCATCACCTGCAGATCACACAGGGAGACATGACCTTCCAGACAGTATTGTGTTCGTTTCTGTCCTTTTGGGAGATTGAGTGTGTTGCAAAAACATTCAACCTCCATGGTTGCTCACTCCTCCTTTGTGTGGCCCAGTGTGGCTTTTCCCCTTCTTCAGGTAGAAAAGGTCTGGCCCTGAGACCTCTTGAGAGCCCCACAGCTATTTTTCTGGCCGTTGAGCCCACCTAGCCTTCCCTAGCCAAAAAGGGATAAATGGTCTCTTTTGGGAACCTCCATAAGCAGTAGTTCACCTTTTAAATAGGTTGTGAGGTATCCCTGCACTTTTTAACGTTTTTGAAAACCCTGATTTTAAAAGAAGCAGATGTGGTGTTCTGGACATTTCTGCCCTTTTTTAGGGGGGCTGTGAAGCCCCAGAAGGTCCTGGAGCAGAAAAGTGGCTCATGGACTAGCTGTGGTTGCCCCGCCACGCCTGCTGTGTTGATGCTGCCGACACACTTTGGCCCCTTTGGATTGTGCTAGATTGGCTCAGCTCAGACCATGTAGATTCACTCCAGATCCACAGTGAGTTGATCCAGGTTTTGTCCAAAAACCTGCTTGCACAGCTGTACAGTGAACAGCCGCTAACAGACAGAAGAAGAAGAAGAAGAAAAAGAAGTGAAGCTAAGCTCAAAAACCACTGCTTTGCCCTCATGGGGCATGTCAAAATTACTCAGCTGTATGCCTAGGGTGCGTCACCAAATTCCAGCCATAAATGCACACTCCTCACAATGTGACACATATAAACTGCTGTCCATGGGCTCAGTGAACTGTGATCCAAGTGCCTGCCGGCTTGAATCAGGATTAACTCCTCAGGGTCGTATTCTTCGGAGTCATCAGAACAGTTCACAGAAAGAGGGAGACCTGGATTGAGTTTCATTGCAAGTGTAGCCAGAGGAGGAACCGCTGATGGTCCTTAAACTTGGCATCATGGGCATGGTACAATTTGTGTGTGAGAGAGAAAAATTATTTCCTGTCACAGTGTTCTTCAGCTGGGTTAAAAGGATGGCGAGCAAATGAGTGGAGGGGGATGATCTTGGCAGTAGCTAAGGTTCAGCCCCAAACAGATTGACTTCAACCGAGGAAAGTGCGTACTGTTGTTGTTATCATCACCACCATCATTTATTTATATAGTGCCACGTATGTAGATGGCACTTTCCAAGCAAAACAGCCAAAAATAGTGGGTCTTGTCAAAGACGTACATTCTAAAATATATGTATACAGAGAGAAAGAGAGAGGGATCGAAGGAATAATAAACTGTGAGTCAAGTGTTTCTCCCCCTTGTGTCTTTTTGTTTTGCAGTTTTCCTGCTGTGGAGGGGATGAATTCAGGGACTGGCACGTGAACCCCTACCATTCCTGCAATGGCAGCGGCCCCCTGGCCTGTGGGGTGCCCTACACGTGCTGCATCAGACAGGTGAGAGCGCAGGGACGTTGCGGGTTTGCTTCCAGAAATGAGAAAGGAAGAAACCCGTCGGAATGGGCCTTCCTCGGAGGCCAAGCACGCCAACCTTGGGCTGAAAGTTTGGTAGGAGAGAAGCCGTTTTAGTGGCTGCTCCAGGTCTTTTGTTTTCTTGCATTATTTCACTTCCGGCTGAGGCCCTGGGTTCAAGTCCAGCATTTGTCCAGCAGGCCCAGCTGTATTGTTAGAATGGAGGTGGGCCTCAGGTGACAGTCCGACTACATTTCGGACATCTCCTGGGCTTCAACAGGCCACATTGGCAGTGACCAGAAGTGACCTTTTGGAGGAATGGAGGTCGCTTATTGTCACAGTTAGATGCTTAGGAGTTGCTTTGGAAAGGGAGGTCACTGAAATACTATTTGCAGGCAAAATGACCCTCCTTGGAGGTTCTTTCTGAGCTAAAATGGGCCTTTTCAGGTAAAACTTGGGAAGGAGGGGGTTATAAAGGCCAAGGTCCATTTGTGTCCACTGGCCACGGGATTCCTACCTCATTTTATTAGAAATAGATGCAATAAATAAATGCTTACACCAGACCAAAATAAACTAAACACTAAACTAAACTAATGATGGGATCAGATTTGACTTCCATCCTCTCAATAGATGGTTATGAAATGTATATTTTATTACCTTCCTCAAACTTAAAAAACCTATATAGTAATATAAATTCATTACACAAAGAACCTATCTCGTATGCTACTTTATATTTCTGGTAGTGGAGTCGCTGTTTCTAACTATAACTCAAAACTTTTTGAAAAATCCCCAATAATCATAAAAAAAAAAAATTGAAAACTTATCCCAGTCTTTTCTGATATCTCTTAGATATAGAAGTTTTTCCAAATCTTTAGGTGAAATCAATTTTCTTGTAATTTGAATCCGCTGGTTTGGGTTCCAGTCTTGGAATCAGCAGAATATAAGCTTGCTCCATTTCCCACATGACATTGCTTCAGATACTTAGAGAACTCACTTCTCTTGTCCAAACTAGACATCCCAAGCTCCTCGCTGGACTTGATTTCCAGACCTTTGACTGTTAGGACCATGGAGGGCCTTTAGGCTTCAGTTTCTGATAATTTAAGCCTTTGGGACAAAAATAAAAAAGGCTGCACATTAAGGCAACACAGATATTTGAACTGTGTGTGCTCTTCATTTGTGGCTTTTATGTCTTCATTCTTTCCAGTGGAATTAATATTGATCCTTGCTCTCTTTCATTTCCCATATTTACTGGGTTCTGGACTACTGTTTACAAGCACGCACTGTTAACCACCATTAGGCTTTGACAGCAACCCAGGATGGAAAATGAATAATTTAGAAAGAGAATAAACATTGGGAGCAGAGCATCCACCCGAAGGAAAAGGCTAAAGGTTTTGAGGAGCCCAAAGCATTTTGCCAGACAATCTTGCTGTTATTGTTACCTTCCATGTATTTACAGAGTTATGCATTTAGTTTTGATAACTCGCTGTCACTACCTCGGGCCACAGAGAGTTCAGCGGTGTCTCCGGGTGTCAGGAAATGCTCTCTCTTCCTTGTTTTCCATCTTAATTGGTGCCCTCCTGCCCAGGTGTTATGGGCAAAGGCCAGCAACAGCTCTTGAGTGATTGTCTGCAGACCTATTTTCTGCTGTGCAGAGATGTATGCTGCTGCTGTCTTATCTGTGATGCTGGTTAGGATTAGAAAGAAGCATCCTTGCTTGGGACTCTGGGTGTTATACCACCCTGAACACCCCCGAGCTCAGCTGACTTTGGAAGCTAGGCAGGGCCAGACCTGATTAGTACTTGTATGAGAGACCACCAGCTGGGCAGATTAGGGGGGCCGTATTGGGAAATGTGACAGACATTAGTGGATCTCTCAGGCAGAATATCTAAAAGGCCTAGGCAGAAGCTGAAGCAGCAACCAGCCCACTCCACCCCACACACAATAGCTTTTGAGACTGAGGGAGCTCTTGGAAGGCCGTGCTTCTCAGGGGAAGGCAAGGAGAAGGAGAGGGGGAGGAGGTGTGCACAGAGAAGACCCCAGAGAAGAACGGGAATGCCTGTGCAACACAAGGAGAGAGTGGGTGAGAACAAATGCACAGACAAACAGGAAATGACCAGAAACATGCTGTGTCTAAACTCCTAGAGAGTGACATGCAATCGAAGTACCAGCAAGCATAGACATGCAAAGGTTGCAAACTCCCAACAGCCCAGGAAGCCCTGGGAGGCAAATCCTGCCTGAAGCCCTGGAGAGCCACTGCTGCCAACCAGAGCTGGAAAAACTGGGCATAGTAGACCAAGGGTCTGATCTACTATAAGGGAAACTTATTCCTGTGCAGAAAATCCAAGACTCTGTCTGTCCCAAACATCCCTGGCTTAGGACTAGGAAAGAAAGAACCATGGAAGAACTGGGATAGATGGGCCAGTGTTCTGAGTCGGTATACAGTTTCCTGTTTTCTTAGTTTCTGACACGTTGGGCATGCGATCGAGAGTTGAGAGCCTAAATACCATAAAGACTCCAGATCCCATCTGATCATGGAAGCTAAGGAGGGTCAGCCTTGGTTAGTATTTGGACAGGAAGCCACCAAAGAATACCAGGTACTGTAGACTCTATTTCAAAGGAAGGAACTGGGAAAACCACTTCTTGAACATTCCTTGCCCTAGGAAATTCATGGGGTCACCATGCATCAACAGGTGACTTGAAGGCGCACACACACACATGTATCTGGAGTGGATGACTGCTTTTGTCCAAAAATCAAGAAGGTAGAAGGCTGGGGAAGGCTCTAATATGTCTGCTGCAGATCGTGGCCCAGTATTTCTTTGTCCATGCTGTATTCTACAGTCTTGCCTGTTGGCGATCTGAGAAAGTTAAGTCAGTGTCGATGCAATTGAGAAATTTTGTTTGTCTCTTTAGCACACTTGTTTATGGTCACAAATATCAACACTTTTTGTTTCCAAGTATGTAAATAGCCCTTGAATCTCAATTAAAAAAAAGAAAAGAAAGAAACACGGTGCCTGAGATGCAGTGCAGCGTTGTTGATCAACAAATTGCTGCACCGCCACGGTTGCAACAAGTTCTATTCTGTGCAGTTCTGGTGTCAGTTAAAAACTATGGTCTTCTGCTTCAGGTCATATCCTGATGTGAGATTATACTTTCACAGCAGAGCTTTTCAAAGGTGCTATTTGTCACCTCTCCACAGGAGCCAACTTGACTGTACTGTTGGCTTTTGAATTTCTCCTGGTTGTTAGGAAAGATTCAAAGTCCTGCAGGGAGCCAGGCGGACGCATGAACAGGCTCACAGAGGGAGGTGTACCGGAGGTTTCAGGTCCCATTGTTGGTAACCTCCATGTGCGACCCCTCCCCACACACACACACGTGATCTTTGCTACACAACTTTTGTGCACAATGCAGTGAGACCTTTTTCTCTGAAGGCTTTGTTGCTTCATAAATGTTAATCCAAGTGTAGGTGGTGGAGGAGGAACGGAAGAGGAAAGGAAGAAATCTCCATCTTCAAAATTCAAATAAGGAGGGAGATTGCTCCCCGATGGCTATTCTTCATACTGGAGAGAGGTGACATTTGGGGTCCCTCAGGGTTCTGTCCTCAGCCTGGTGTTGTTCAATATTTTTTTTTTTATAAATGGCTTAGATGATGGAATAGAAGGCACACTTATCAAATTTGCAGAGAACAGGATCAGAATTCAAAATGACCTTAACAGATCTGAAAGCTAGCTCAAAACTTAAAGAAGAAGAATTTCAATGGAGATAAATGTCAGGTACTGCATCAGAGCCTGACAAAACCACCTCTGAATATGCCTTGCTTAAGAAAACTGTATGAAATTCATGAGGCTGCCATAAGTTAACGAGCAACTTGAAGGCACGTACGCATACACGCGCTAAATCTTGGCAGAAAAAAAATTAAAAGCACAACTATACAATGGGTGCACCTGGTTTGAAAGCAGATCCCATACCCAGTTCCACCGTTCCTTACGAAGTCACTCGGGGACAGGCAGCTCCGAAAGTTTGCTCTGGCGAAGAAACGCTGCTCTCCTGTTTTGTTCCAAGCAAGCACTAAGGCTGAGAGAGCTTCATTCATTCTTGAGAATTGGGAGGATCCTGCTGATTTCCTTGAAGAATGCCATTATTGCTTCTCAAGCAGGAGGTAAAGACTTTAAAACAGGCTGAGAGCTCAGAATGATCCGGCCTTAATGAAAATTTGTGTCAGCAGCTTGTGCTTGATTGTTTATCCAGCAGAGAAAGCATGTAAAAGAGAGCCGTTTTAGCGGAGTCTTAAAAACTTACTTTTAGGTACTTGATTGTTGGTAAATACAGGCGGCTTTTTCCTTGAGTTTGGGTTGTTGCCACACAAGCCAGCAACAAATCCTAGCTATATAACTCAAGTTGAGGGAGAGGGGTGTCTTTGATCTCAGTTGCCTAGAGAAACTGCTCTGGGTTTCAGTCTGGATTTTAAAGGTGCTGTCCAAAGCATCTGTTTTAGAGGTAGGTTCCTAGGGATGGGATCATACTTTTAAAGAGGCAGAAATGAACTTGTGTTGGGGGCTAAAGTTCAGTATGTTGGGTGGTTTCTTTAAAGTCTGGACTAAAACTCAGAGCCGATTCAATGCCCCACTGGCGTCGGTGCTACCCACTCCCTTTGCACTAATCTGTGACCTGTGGTGGTGATATGGCCGGGGAAAAGATTCCAGGGATGGCTCAGTATAAATGTACATCATACGGCAGTAAAGATTGGGACTTTTCAAGGAAAGAAATGGTTGCAGCCTTATGCATATATTTAATTTATATCCCGCTTTTCTCCCATAAGGGACCCAAAGGTGCTTGTCCTGTATGTTAAAACAATACAGCTAAAAACATTCTGCAATACAAAAATTGAAAAAGCATTAAATACAAACTTACTTTAAAACATTAGTTTTAAAAAGCACATTAAAACCTGCCCATTGCACTATTCGAATCAGTTAAAAACAAAAGGCCTGTTTAAATAGAAAGATCTTAGATATTTCCGCACTAGGCTGTTATAGTGCGGTGATTCCACTTTCAACATCCTATGGAACCCTGGGGTTGCAGTTTCCCTCCCAAAACTGCAAACCCCAGGATTCCATAGGGTGTTGAAAGTGGAATAACAGCCTAGTGCGGAAATGGCCCTTGGCTTGCTGATTAAAGGAGAGCAGGGGGAGGGCCAAGCAAGCCTCTCTGGGCGGAGGGTTCCACAACCTTCCCAGGTCCTCACCAGCCATACCTGTGAAGGTGGTGGAACCAGGAGAAAGCCCTCCCTGAAGATCTTAAAACCCTGCTTGGCTCATACAGGGCGATATGGTCTTTCAGATAGCCTGGACCGAGGCCACATGAAGCCTTGTTAGGTCATAACTTTGAATTCTGCCCAGAAGCGGACCACTGGCCTGTGAAGCTGTTTCAGCCAGACAGCTACATGCAGCTGAATGAGAAGAAAAGGTAAAGGTATTTAGTCTGCCCCCAAAGTCATTAGTGGAAATGAAGGCTGGACTCGAGCAATCAGAAGATGACAAAGATTGGAAGGGCATCTCTTGTAACATCCTACCTGGAGATCAGGAGGAGGAAGGGGAAGAAGGCAGCCTCCATGACAGGCTCCGGGCCAGAGGAGAGGAGGGCAGTGTCCCTGCTCCAGGCCACCCACTGCAGACCCGGAAGGGCAGGAGGCAGAGATTCTGCACGTTTCTGAATGACAGAGGCTGAAGTGGCACCAACAAAAAAGTCATGGCGCCCTTTGGCATCCCTCAAAAAGGAAACTTTTCTCCTTCAAAGTGTTCAGGAAGGAAGAATCCAAGACTCCCTTGCTTAATGAAGCATTCACACAAGGTGCTGTTCTGTCAGCACAGGTGGAAAAACAGTGTTTTTATGGGAGGGAAAATGAGAACAGCTCTTGCTCACAAGTCACGTCGCCTTAGTACTTTCCTCCTCCTCCATTGAGATTTGCCCCAATGTCCTCGGGATGCAGAAAAAGTGAAAACTGTGGACAACATTTTGTTGTGGCGTTCTTTCTGTTGTGACCTCTGACACCGTTTTATTGCTTCAGTTTTACCAAGTATGCCTGGGAGATCTGAAGCATTTTATATTGATTAACTTTTCGGCTGGTCAATTCACTCAGCTGACAGCAAAAAAAAAAAAAGTTTCTTGCTTCAGATGCTGACATACTACTTAAAGTACTATTGTTTTAGGCTATTTTATACTGTTGTATTATAAATATTTTATTTTATCTGGTCTTTGACCAAAATAAAGATTTACTGCAAAATACAAAATAGCATCCACTTAGTGTTCTTGCAATAATAATGTGTTAGCAAGGTTCTTCTGTTTGTTTATTTGTCATTTTGGCAGCCCAGGCTGTCGGCAGAACTCTCCTCCGGCACCGCATAAGCAAAGGAATTGATTCTCCTCCTATCCACTTTCCTTCACTGTCCAGGTTTCACAGAACACAGAAATGCAAAATACAACGGTGTAGACCACCCTAACTTTAGTATTCAGTGATATTATCTTTACCCTTCAGGATCTTGTCTAGTTCCTTCATAGCTGCCCTTCCAAGTCCTAGTCTTCTTCTGATGACCTATAAAGCCCTCTTTGAAAGGCTGTATCTTCTGGTATAAGCCTGTTGGAGTTCTTCAGGAGAGGCTTTGCTCTTGTCCAACCCCATCTCAGGTTCCTTTGGTGGGAACAAGGGAGGGGGCTTTCTCAGTGCCCGCCTCCAGACTTTGGACCTCTTTCCCCCAGGATACAAGGATGGTCCACTCCTTCTTTTCCTCTCTTCAGGAAGTCAAGTCATTCTTGTGCCATCAGGCTTTTCAAAAGAAACTGATGGGCTTCTGCTGAGCTGTTTTGTTTCATATTGCACATGAGTTGATTTTTAAGATACTACAGTGCTAGAAATCAGGGAACTAAAGGAAAAAAATTATTTGCAGAGTAGATTATTCTTAGCTTGGAAGGACAGTGCCCTCATTTTGCCCTGTCAGCCGTACAGGGAAATTGGAAATAGTGTGGACAATCTGACTTTGGTAAAGAACTTGAATTGCTGGATTCACGTGACAAGAAAGGAGACTCAGCCTTTTTGGAAGCCACAGATATGTTTCCATGTGCTGTTATTAATTTTTCCTCCAATTCTTCTTATATTAACAGACTCCAGGAGAAGTCATTAACACACTGTGCGGATACCGGACACTGAATAAAGAGGTAACAAACTTAATTACCTGGTGGTTTAATTTAATATTTGGAGTCAGAAAAGGGGAAGAGGGACAGGCGAGAGAAGCATGATTAGTTCTCCTGAACAAGCCATCGATTCAAGGGTAGCCGTGTTGGCCATGCAGCAAAATATAACAAAATCCAGAATCTACAAGGAGCAATAACTTCATTGGGCCTACTCCAAAACATAAAATACATTATGCAATTTTTCAAAGCTTCACAGACTTCTTCATCAGCAATGCTGTTATAAAATCATGACATGGTAGAACAAATCAGTCTCATCGTCGTGTTCTAGTAGTTCAGCCGTGCTTCACGCCAAGGCCTCTGTCAGTGTAATGCAGGATTGAGGAAATGCCAGTCCTCATGATCCCTTGCTGATGGCAGTGGCAACCAGGGATGCTGGGAACTGGAGTCCAACAACATCTAGAGAGCCATGTAATACCTCCCCTCCTACTGTCTCCTCTCTCCTACATAAAGAGGTGGTGGAGTTCTTACCTCTAATTGCCTGTAAAGATTTGGAATACCGTCTTTTGATGCTGATTATTCTGTTTGTAGCGGTTGGAGCTGGTGGACACGATCCATGTCCGTGGCTGCATCCATGCGGTCGGCTTGTGGCTGAAAGACAATTTTGAAGCCACTCTGGGAATTGTGTGCTCCCTGCTGCTACCTCAGGTACGTGAATACAGTTGGCTCTTAAATTTGCAGCGGCTGGGCTGCAGGATCCCCATGAAAATGGAAGAAAACAAATACTGTAGCCCCCCCCCCGCACACGCAACTTGTGCATGGGGGGTGTTGGGAGAGGGTTTCTGGTGCTGGTAGAGGAGGAGGAGGAGGAGGAGGAGCAGAGGTGAGTTTTTAAAGAGCTGCCATTATTTAAAGGAAGGAAGGGGAAGGAAGAAGGAGGCATAGCATTGCGTTCTTGGTCTCCTTGGCTATTTGTATAATTCCTCTCGCATGCACCCGTCTATCATTTGGTTGGGTTCAAGCAAGGGGAAGAGACATGCCATACCATTATCCTCCCATCCATGTTACCTTTCACAGTCTTCACAATGACTTTGCATGTTGTAAAAGAGGTTTTTGTGGTCATGAGGAACTTGTTCTGTGACATCCCTAAGTGCATAGTTCTTTGATTCTGTTACTCCGTGTGATTCTATCAAGAACAATTATAATATTCATTGCCATTCCCTGCAAGAAAAATTAGCAGCAAAAGAAGAAATCAGGGGAGCTCATGGTTTAGATGAAACATCTCAGGAATCTCTCTCCTTTCAGTACTTCTGCCCCTGTAGCTGTGTTTGGCGTTATGCCATTCTTTGGTGGCTGCTTCCATACTATGAAACTGCCTGTAGAGACAAGATTTCCCTTAGGATCTGTGCCAATGCTTCATCCAGCAGACCTGGCAGAACAGTGTGCCTTCCACAGGAGAATGTGGGTATGGATTCCCCCGGTTTCTAAACCTCATATCAAGTAAAAAGCTCTTGTAGAGGCAATTGTCAATTCTGTAGATCGTTGATCAGCCAATCTCAATCCTATTTCCTGTTCTATGTTTCCATGATCCTAGACGTATTGGATCATGTACGGAAAGTTTTCCTGACTGCTGTTCAAAAGCTCCTTGCAATGGATTCTCTGTTAGCACTTCTTGTGCCATATTATTTCATTACATTCCAGTCCTCCTGTCATTGATTTTTCCAGATTGTTTCACATCTCAGAAACTGCTCTGTCTCAACATCTCTGGGGAGCTGAGATAAACCATGGCGAGCTCACATAAACACCGAGGACAGCCTGTGAAATGTATTTCCTTGTCCTACTCAGTAAAATCCAAAATCCACAAAACAGTGATAACCTTTATTGGTCCAACTAAAGTGCGCAAAATACATTATGCCAGCTTTTAAAGCTTCATTGTTTTTTTCATCAGGCAAAGACGTTAACAATCATACAGGAGGAGAAAAGTGATATTTGACATTTTTTGCCTCATAAAGAAGCCAGTGAAGCTTGGAAACCTTGTGTGATGTATTTTGTGCATTTTAGTTGGCTCAGTAAAGGCATTGCTGTTTTGTGGATATTGGATTTTGTTGTATCTTGCTGCGTGGCCAACACAGCCATCCCTGAATATGTTTCCTTGTCCTACAGAGTCTCTCCTTGGTCTCAGTGGATTCACAAGGCTTTATTTTGATTGATTGATTGATTGATTGATTGATTGATAAAAATTCTAAAGTTCTCAGAGGGGTGTACAAGCCATTGCAAACAAGTTAAAACAATAAAATGATTTAAATAGTGTAAAAACATATTGAATCATTCACAAGTTAAAAGAAGTTTAAAAGATTAAAGCTGTTTTAATACCAAGTGCAATAGCATAAATCATAACCATAGATTATTATATCATTAGCTTTCTTGTTGCTCAGAAAAAATCCATAAACAGTTTCCAGTCTCTCTCTCAGAAAGAAATCTGCAGTTAGTCTGTCTTTTAAAATCCAAGTCAGTTTTGCAACTTGGACAAGATCTGCAACTTTAACAGCCCAGTTTCTCAGAGGTTTTTAAGCAGAGTGAGAGGGTGCCTGTCAGGCACGTGTTTCAGCCGTGGATTTTTTCATGGACGTAACGTTGGGCTAGGTGACCCTAGGGAACCCCCCCCACTCTGTGGTTCTGTGAAACAAGTGATGCTTTTCATTCAGCAGTGCCCACCTTCCACAGGCAATGTCGTCTTACAGTGTTAGCTCAGCATTCGGACCCTAGGTCCTGTTTTCTCCTGGAACGTGGATGAGAAACTACTTCTTCTCAAGTTCTGCTTATTATTCTGTCCTGTTTTCCCTGGCTCCACGTTAGTGAGACATAGCCAGCAGTGAGTGCAGAACAGTCTGTATCGGAGGGATACAAATATATTTGCAGCCCCCAGCCCACAAACCAGCACCCTTTGTGGCCACCAAAGGCTGAAAGGATTGCACAGCCTTGGCTGAGATCAGTTTTTTGGGGCGTTTGACTCCACCAAACAGCATTCTTCTTCCCATCACCCTCATCACTCCACGGTTATGGTTTGAACTGGTATGGGCTGCTGATTATTTGCTATGTGCTGCTTCTATCCTATTTCATAGCCTTATTATTCTCAGGCCTGTGAGCAGCCGGGGGCAATATCTGGGATTCTGGACTAGAAATGTTTTGACATAAATAGGACGTGATGATGGCCATCAGCTAAGATGACCTTTATAAGCATCTTGGTATGGAGTTTGCATGTACCTTCCATCTCAGCTAATAATCCGAGACAGTCAGCTCCACCCTCTAGGACAGCGGGTTTCAACCTGGGGTACACGGGGAAAAAAATTGAATAATGGTGGGAAAAGCATAAAGTGTAAGCCATTCTCAGAGGACATCACAATTTGATGAGGGTCTTGATTGCAGGTGTTCCTGTTAATAAAGAGATAGACAGGTAACTGATAGGCTGAAATAATAATAATAATAATAATAATAATGATAATAATATCCCTACTAAATTTGTCATGAAAAGGTAACTGGGTTTTTAGTATACACAAATTTTTGACTACGCATTGTACAGCACAAAGTGTTGACTACATTTTGTTGACGCTGCAATTTGGCATGAGAATTCTACCGCCAATTTGCTATCGTTGCTGCCACTATACACGAAAGCCTAATTTTAGTGTATTTAGTGCATTGTAATAGTATGTAGACCCAACGAGTAATTTCTGGGAGTGCTGAGTGCTGTGTAGAGCTACGGTACCAGAGCAATAGATTTTTAGGGTGCTCTAGAGCTCCAGCTCTGTAGAGCGCTTTTGAAATTGTACCCTTAGCACCTCCAGAAGGCTTCCCTGAGCATTCTTGGGTGCTTTAGGTGCTTTAGCTTCAGTTTGAAGGAAGAGTCAAGGAGAGAAGGAGAGGCCAGTGTTGGGGGGCGGAGGAAAGACAGACCACTGCAATGATTCAGAGCAGATCCCCTCCCTCTGTTCTCAATGTGGAGAAATTGGGAGGTTCTGCAGCCTCATTCCTTTACTCCAAAAAGGAATTATTGTTGTTGCTATTGCTGCTGCAGGGAAAAAAAATTAAAAATAATTTTAATAAGATTTTTTTATATATAATAAGTTAAACAAAACAAAAACTGTTGAATGTAAAAAAAAGAAAAGAAAAAGAGATAAAGA
Source organism: Iguana delicatissima (assembly GCA_948472985.1). NCBI lineage: Eukaryota > Metazoa > Chordata > Lepidosauria > Squamata > Iguanidae > Iguana > Iguana delicatissima. The sequence continues at coordinate 64,124 of CAOKZL010000608.1, read as the reverse complement.
TAAGAAAAAATATAGATAGAAAGAAGAACTAAAAATTATTTCTCTTCAGCAGTTATTAATGTATATAATTAATCTATATCCCATCTCATCCTGCTTTCTGTAATGCAAACCTAGTAATCTCTGAAGTCCTAGCATATAAATTCTTAATTATATTTTCTACAGAAAGTCAATAAAGCCTTTAATAAAGGCTTAGTATTCTATTGACAGAAATTATGATTACTCCCCTCAATTAAAGTAAACAAATGAACCCCTCTCATTCTAATTTAACAACTGTCTACCATCATACAAAGTATCAGATATTGCATCCTTCTATCATCCTTAAATCAGTTTCCTAATTCTTTGCTGGAAAGAATGACTTCCATGCAGCTGTATTACTTGTCACACAGGTTATCTGAGCTCTGGCTTTTAACTGCACTATCAGGAAAGCTTGGCATCACCCGCCAGCCCCATGGCATGCAAGGTAATGTCTGGCCCAGTGTGTGCCAGCCACTCATGCTCCTTCACCATGTCAGCAAATGCAGTCCCTGCAGTTCCTTCTGCCAGCTCCACCCCTGTGTTGCAGAGGACTCATTATTTGGGCTGCAGTTCTAGAGCGTGGTTTATTGGTATGCAAGAGTTCCTCTACCCAGGGGACCGGATGTTTCTGTGGAAAGGTTTGAACAATTCCCTGTCCACTGTCACAGGAGAGACTATCACAGAAGTGGGTTTTTCTCTCATTCACTTTCTGCATTTCAGCAACTGGTCAAAGATCACCAGCTTCAGGGTACTAATGTATTCCTTATTTGCACATTTGTTCATTAATGTACAAAAGCATCCACTGTTTCCAGGGTCTCTTCTTAGCAGATAAATGCAAAGTGTAGTTTAATGGAATCTATGCATTTAAAATAATTCTTTGTTTCAACTAATAAACAGCTGCTCAGGTCTCACCACCTGGCCTCTAGCTAGACTTAGATCTGTCTCAGGATTTAGAGGGGCAGACCACCTGGAAGACCAAGAGAGGTTGGGAGATCATCCCTCAGCCAGTGGCAGCTTGGTGGTAGCTTCCATGTTAGTGAGATGGTGAATCTACTCAGGGTTTTAGTCTAAACACTAAAGGAAATACCCAGGGTACAGAAACCCACTTAGGAAATCGGTTCAGCACCTTGTCCAGCTCCTTTGAGGTTCAGGAGTGGCTCCTCCATTGATTCAGCACCTTGGATAGCTGCATAGCCACTGCAGTCAAATCACTCTCGGCTCTCCAGAGATTACTTTCTGAAACCCAGAGAAAGTTGCTAAGTGATAGAGTGAGAGGTACTTAGTTATCATATCCATTACCGGAATAATATGCTTTAAAATGAGGAAATGAATACTTCAAGGATCTCATAAATCTGAATGCTGCCTGTTAAGCAAACATAAGTACGTTATTCACACTAGGTAAAAAGGAAAAAAAATAGTGATGTTTTGCAGATGCGTTCAGAACTGAACTTTTTGAAATGTTAACATGTTTGTGTTACATATACATGATTCAGGGACAGTGATAATAATAATAATGTTTACTATGTTAGCTAGGGTCTGCACAGATTTAGAGAAAAGAATATATTCTAGGTGGTAAACATTATGCAGTATTTTAAACAAATTCCAGCTTTTGATATTTTCACACCACTAATTTAGTTACAGGGCACAGTGCACTTCAACTGTTTAATGTTAACTACACAGTGGGCATTGTATGTAGGTAGATATAGATATCTGGTGTTGGACATCATACAAAATCAGTCTGGCAGGTGAAGAATCATTTTCTTTTTAGAACTTTTATGAGCATTTTTGAGTCAGGTCTGCAGATGCAAAGGCAGACTTTACTGTGCAGATGGGCTGGATTCTGTTCCCTTCAGTGTCATTTGCAGTTGGATGAAAGAAAAACCCCTGGCCCCTTTCGTCTAGTTGATTAATCACATGGATTAATCACTTCAGACATCTTTAATTGATTTTCAAAAGGCCTATTTATTAATTAGTCAACTGCTCTTTAAAACTTCTGACATTATTTTTAGCACAAATGCTGTCAGAAACCACAGGTGTCAGGGCGCTGCCTTAAAAGGGGCATTCTGTCTTGTCTGTCACACCAGAAGGAAGGGGAGGCCTCTTCTGAAATGCCACTTGCTGCAAAGCATCCTCTGAATGCAAAGAAATGACTTTCTTCTTCTCCTGGACCAGTCACTGCTAGCCTAAAGTGGGAGACAGGAGGCCAGGTTCCTATCCACTTTTATCATAGTGTAAATACATGCCTGCATTGTTATGTTGGATCCCATAATGCCATCTCTGTGCAGTAGGCTCCAAGGCCTTGAGCTCACCCATGGTGCTTTCTGTTCAAATAGCTCCATCCCCATCAAGTTTGCGTCAACAGGAGCATAGACGGAGGGAAGAACTCATTCCCCTCTCTCCTGCTTTGGTCAGATTGACTAGTCTGGACACAGACGAGAATCCTGTGTCCAGTTCTGGGCACCACAGTTCAGAAAGGATGTTGACCAGCTGGAAGGTGTCCAAAGAAGGGCGACCAAGAGAATCGAAGGTCCAGACGTGAAGCCTTATGAGGAATGATTGCAGGACCTGGGGACGTTTAGCTTGGAGAAGAGGGGACTGGAAGGTGACAGGACAGCAGTCAGGGTAGTTCTAGTCATCTCGGTTTAGGAAGGATAGAGACAAGTTGGAGCTGATTCAGAGAAAGGCAACAAGGATGGTAAGAGGCATGGAGAACAAAATCTATTGAGGAAAGGTTGGAGCAACTACTGGGCATGTTCAGCTTGGAGAAGAGAAGACTGAAGGGTGACATGATGGCACTCTTTAAATACTTGAAGGGCTGCCACAGAGAGGAGGGGGCAGGCCTGTTCTCTGCTGCCTCAGAAGGTAGAACTAGATCTAATGGCTTTAAGTTACAGACAGGTAGATCTCAACTGAGCATGAGAAGGAGCATCTTGACAGCAAGAGCGGTTTAGCAGTGGAACCAGTTGGCTTGAGAGATGGTGGGTCTCTTTCTCTGGGCGTCATTGAAAAGAGGCTGGGCAGCTACCTGCTGGCAGGGATGCTCTAGCTGGGTTCCCTGCATTGAGTGGGAGGGTTGGACTGAATGGGCCATGAGGAAGCTTTCAGATTCCTGTGATTCCATGATGAAACCTGTTCATCACAGGTTTGTATTTGTTCTACTTAATTGTAAACCACCTTGAGTCACATTCTTGGGGGTAATATGGAATATAATTCCAAGAAATGAATGCCTAGGCAGCAGGTAGGATCTGAACATAGCCAGCTGGAGACCTCGTGAACTCCCATAGCATAAAATTCCCAGCCTCAAAAAATGGAAGCTGCAGACACCTTGTAGTGCTACAAAGGCCAAGTACATACTAGACCTTCCTCTTGTGCTCACCAACAGGGCAGTTCCTGAACAAATAGCTACAAGCAGAGAAAATGGGAAACAACTCCTAACTCCAGTGATCTCTTGGGGAAAACTGGCAATATCTGTGAGAGCTAGTTGAAATTTAAGCTCCTCTAAAAAGCCATTTTCACCCTTTCACTCTCAAATCTGTACAGACTGCTGTCAGACCTGCATGTTCTGCCCAATTTCATACCAATCTGTTGACCTGTTTTCCAGGCACAAACTGTAATAGCGACTGTCTTCCCACCAATTTCCCATTGCAGTGATGGAATATCACACTCTCTCAAGACAGGACTCTGCGTTACTGGGTCCTACACTGTGGTCCTGCGATTAAAGAATCTGCTCATAAATGAGCTATTTTCACCTTGATTTCATGGCCCTTACTGTGAGTCTTGCTGTGGCTGTTAACTGGAGGAGGAGGAAGGATGGTAGGTTTAAGAGTCATTGTAGATTTATTTTTTTGCTACTTACAGTGGCAGGATCTTAGAGTTGGAAGGGATCCCAAGGGCCCCTTCCATGCAGGAATATACGACCACCACGCTCCAGAGAGACATTCACTCAACCTCTGTTTAAAGAGCTCAAAAGGAGGAAAGGACCTCAAGGCAGAGCATTCCCCTGTCAACCACCTCCTTCCACCAGAAGAAAGTTCTTGCTCGTGTTCCGGTAGAATCTCTTTTATTATAGTTTGAATTTATTGAATTTGGGTCCTGTCTTCTGAAGCAGCATAAAACAGTACATTTTAAACCTCTGTTTAGAGGCCTCCAAAAAATGGAGAGTGTACCACCCTCTATTTACCACAGTCCGTTCCGCTGTCAAATAGCTCTTCCAGTCAAGAAGTTCTTCATAACGTTCAGGTGGAACTTCCTTTCTTGTAACTTGAATCTTTGTAGGGAACGTGCTTTTGGTTTCAGTAGAAAATGTCCTTTCATCTCGAGATGTAATAAAAGCAGAATCCGTGTTAGGAGTTTGCATCAGAAACGCAAGGCCCTTGCTGAGTGCATTATCGAATGGATGGATTATATCTTTGAGAGCTTGTTGTGGTTTTATTAAGTAAAGCATATATGGAGGTGATTGAATGAACAGAGGATGAGCACAATGTGGAATTCAAAGCAGCTGAGAACTATTCATATGTCAAGGTTTGCTTTGAGTGTTGGAATTCACATTGCGGCAGCCCTGGCTGATGGCTTTTTAGTCGCTAACAGCTGGACTGTGGCTCTCATACCTGCTTTCAGCATTTGGGAATACTAGATCGCACTAATATTTGAATTCCAACATTATACAGTAGGTCCCCCATATCCATGTGACTGATATCCATGGTTTCACTTATCCACACAGTCCAAAAATGTTTCGTTCCCATCTCCTTTTTGACCACGTGTTAATTTTTACATTTTTATCAGTTGTGCACTGTCTTTGGACTCCGGATAATGGCTACAAAGCCTTCTTTCTCTTAAATTCTGAAGTTTTGTCAAGTTGAAAAAAGCATTAAACAGAACAATTCAATTAAAACACTATTTTAAAAACGTTAGGTTTTAAAACAAATAAAACACTTAAAATACACAAAGCATATTAAAACGGCGCACTCAGCTACACGTCATTCCACCCTGAGGGCCTGTCTGAAGAGGAAGGTCCCCGCCTGCTGGTGAAGAGACCTCGGGAGGGAGTTCCAGATCCTAGGAGCAGCCACTGAGAAGGCCCTGTCTCCCGTATGCCCACCAAGCAAGCCTCGGAGGGTGAGAAAGGCCTCCCCCAAAGATCATAAGACTCGAGTGAGCTCTTACGGGGAGATACGGGCTTTCAAATACGGTCATCCCTCCCCATTCGCTAGGGTTAGGGGCACAGGACCCCCCATGAAAGTGGAAAAACCATGAATAACTCTAGGCCCTCCCAAACCAAATTTAACACACAAAAAAGTATGATCACCATATTCAACCCACTATGGATTCCTTTCAGGCACCAGGGTTCCTTCACAAGGCAGAAGTGGGGGGCTGGTGGGGCTTACCACCATCTCCGCTGCTGCCCCACACCATTTTTAATGGGGACTTACAGGCCTCCTTCGCAGTTTCTCAGTCTCACGAGGCTTGCAGTCCCTATTAAAAATGGCACAGGGACAGCAAATAATCTGTGAATAGTCAAATCTGCAACAGAGAAACCCACAATTGTGGAGGGCTGGCTGTAGTCTGGATTTGGTTTCAGCACTTGTATAAATGTTACATTTTGAAAATCTACTCCACCCTTTTCCAAGAATAACTTGCTGATATATACTCTGCATACTCCAGCTATTAGTTAATGCTAATTAATGAGTGTCCCTTTTTCTCCAAAGTACTCTCCAAAATATTTATTGCCCATTCTGTTGTCTGCTAATTGTGCAGCTACTCTCTTGACTGTTCTCTATTCCTTTCCACTTACTAGACTCTTAAATATTAAATAGAGTAAGTGTAATCTAATAGACAGGGCATTTAAAAGCATCCATATAAGCTCACATTTCCAGTTTACCAGGCTGTTTACAGGACTGATTAGCAGCAAGCAACGTAATTGGCATCATGTCTTTGCAACAAGTCCAACGCAAGACAGAAATGGCATTAAGCTGGATTGCAATAAATACTTCTCCTGCCACTTGATTATTTTCATTCTCTCCCCAATCTCTATTTGAGTAAATCTCATTTTCAGGAAGAACGTCTCCCCAACCGGCAGCCCTTTAGAAATCACATGTGGCTAAATTAAGCCGCTGGATGACAGAACATTAATTGGTTGCTGGCAAAAGACATGTTTCTGAAGTGATCCCAAGGCTAATGGCAACAGCCGCAATTTTTGAGGAGAATGTCAGGCATGCAAGTTATTTCTATGGATCCTACAGCCTCACATTCCACTTGCAAGCAGAACTCTTCATTCAGATGTCTGTTTATACCCATCTTTCAGAATAAACAATCTTGTCGAGACTTACCGAATACACAAAAGCAGCACTCTGAACATCGGCGTGTTAAGGAATTAGAGGAGGATTCCGAGAGTTGTAGCCTTAAAAAGTAACTTGTCCAAGCTCCAAATCTGTTGAAATTCCCTATTCCATGCAGCTTTAAAGGAACAGGAGTTGCAATCTCTTTTTCTGTACAGGCATCCTGCTCCCTATAGCCATTGGTGCTCTTTTTAAAAAAATGACATAAGATGAGGACGGAGGCCAAAGCTCAGTCACAACTAGGTTAGATCGACTGAATCAATGAGGTTTATTAAGTGGCTGTCTTTCCACTCAGTGGTGGTTCAGTAGGCAAACGGCAGTTGCAGCTAACAACTGAATGAAGGCTGGACAGTGCTTTTTCAAGAAGGTAGAATAATAGTGTCCCTTGCACACATGTTTATTTTGTTTTCCTAACTGCCTGCAATCAACTAGGCATGGTCAGTTATTCAGAGAAAGTAGAATCTGTGCCATGCGTTTGATCGCAATTATGGAACAAAGAAAATGTGTCCTTGAGTGGCAGCCATCACTGCCTGACAGACAAAATGGGGACAACTGACATTATTAACGATGCTGGGCAGGGGAGCAAGGCTCTGGTGGAACACATGAGGCTGTGCACCCGAAGCCATCCCTTCACGCCCCGCTTTTGTTCCAGGCTCTTTCCTGCGGAGACGTCCTCCCTTGAGCAGCCGCCAGGGAGTTAATGCAGAACAAGCTCAGCTCTCCATGATTTTGCCGGGAGGCCTGCTGTTTCCAGCGAACACAGGGTGGTGTTGATTAATACTGTTACAATTAGTATTTATCAGCAGCATCTGTCTCTTGCTAACAACTTGTGTCTGATTATTTTCAGGCTGCATTCTCTCTTCCAGCGTTACTGCTCTCAATTGCTGCTGTAGGACTGGTGTCAAGGAAGATGGCAGGTGGAATTGGAAGCTATAAATAAGCTCGCTTTGCAAATGAAGAAATAGCACTCCCGAAAGGGGAAAAAAATAACTCTGTTATATTTGTTTTTCTGAGAACATGCAGCATCAGTTCTCTCGATCTGGGATGAAGAAGACCCAGTGGTGGTGGTGTGGTTAGCATCTCAGACTCTCCCTGCGGATTCTACACAGTTTATTTATTCATTATATCACTGATTTATATGCAGTTTATTTATTTAAATGAATAGCTGCCACAGTACTGGAATCCTGATTCTCTGGGTGCAAAGGGATGCAACAGGATGATTCAATTCAGCCTTGGTCCAACCTCACTTAGACACCAGTTCTGGGCACCAAAGTTCCAGGAAGGGTATGGGCAAGTTGGAACGTAACCAGAGAAGGGCAGTCAAGATGGTCAAAGTTCTGGACAACCACCAAGTCCTGTGAGCAACAGCTTAGGCAGATGGGTGTGTTTAGCCTGGAGAAGAGGAGACTGTGGGTGACACAGTTGAGCTATCCAAAGGCCTGCGTCCTGTGGAATAGAAGTGAGCAGCTGGCTGAACCTTTGCATTTCAGCATGCCAGAAGGGATGTGACATCCCTTCTGGCTGCCATTTCAGCCATTTTTGTTGGTTGGTAGTGCATGGTAGAACCGCTTGAGCAGCTATGTCTCTGGAGACCGGGGTTTGAATCCCTGCTCAGCCATGGAATCCCACTGGGTGGCATGGGGCAAGTCACACTCTCTCAGCCTCAGAGGAAGGCAAAGGCAAACTCCCTCTGAAGGAATCTTGCCAAGAAAGCCCCATAATATATTCACCTTAGAATCACCATAACTCAGAAGTGACTTGAAGACACTCAGCAGCATTTGAGAACAGAAGGTTTTTAAAGGGCTTTTAAGAAGACGCTATACTGTTTTCATTTATACTGTTTTTAGACTACCTTTTATCATTTTCAAGTGCATGTTTTTTTTATTGTTACTAATTCCATTTGACTATTGCTTCTGGATGTGTTTTAATTATATTGTTCTTGTTTTGATTTTTCAGCTGTCATGAGTCCAAGTTTTGGGGAAAGAGCAGGTAGAAAAGATAGAAAAATAGCATTGCTTGTGTGTTGTGGTTGTTGTTGTAGGGGCAGGGAGCCATGCACTGCTTAACATTCTTTTCAATATTTTTGGAGGAAAAAAAGATTGGGTTTATGTCCATTTCCAGCTCCTGATATCTCTCTCGGATTCCTCTTTCCCCCGTTTCACCCCAAGCCTTGCCTCCTTTCTCCTTCTGTTGTGTTTGTTAATGCAATTGCACATAGCTGCACGTTGAGCCCCTTGACAGTGACTCCATTAGCGAAAGAAGGGTGCATTGAGAAGGAACAGGTGGAGCTGGTGAAGTGGGGGAAACAGCATGCAGATGGGAGCGAGGGGGCATGAGGCATGGCGTACTTGATTACCTGGGATGGGGAGTGATCGATCCTTCTTAATTACAAGGCTTTTTCTGGACAAGGCATTCCTCGGGTATTGGCAGACGGAGCTGAACGCACTGCAGCTTCCCTGCTGCAATCCTGGCATTGTGGGACACATTGGAAATGTCATTTCTCCAGAAGGAACTTCTGGAACTTTAAGGAGACAGGACCAGCTAAACATCCTGCTAACATCCTCCAACACTATAAAAATTAAACTTCCAAAGTTACCCCAAAATGGACCTATCTTTGTCTTTTCGTAGTTTTCTCCTTCGTTAGGAATAGACTCAGAAATAATGATGGCATTCTTAATGGCTGTGGAACTTTTCCTGCAGGTTTTTCCTCCACACTGCTCCAGTCTGCATTTCCTTGGCTTGGACTCTCTTGCACACAGGCACCTTGACAGAGGAGGCTGTTGGCTCCCATGTCAGCGGGGTGGTGAGCCCACTCCATGTTTTAGCCTGACATTTAATGGAGCTGTCCAAGGTTCTAAACTGATTTGGGAGGGAGAAAGGTGGCCGCATTTTGCATACTTTCTTTAAAGGTCAGACTGAAACCCAGAGCAGATTGACCTCCCCCACCCCCAAGGGACATACACATGCGCTGATTGGAAGCCACGAGCATGCCTCTCAGTGCATGTCAGAATTCACTGGCCCAGTTTTGTGGGGTCAGCAGCAGTGTTGGTGTCCATGTCCGAGGGGCAGTGGATCCACTCTGCCTTTTAATCCAGACTTTAAAGGAGCTATCCAATGTCTTGAAACTATTTGGAGAATATGGGACAGCCCCTTGGATATCTTTTGTATATGTTTCAGAGCAGATTCCCTGCTCCACTGACACAGAACGCACTGGCCGGCACGGCACTTTCGCCCAGCAGAGATAGCAGCCAGACTGGACACTCTAGATTCTCTTTTTGTGGGGAAAAACAGAATGTGATATCTGTTGGTTTTGATAATTTGAAAGGCTAGACATGCTAGATTCTCTTTTTGTCGGGGGAAAAGAATAATGTGATAACTGTGGGTTTTGATAAGTAGTAGATTTGCTTTACAGGAATGAGTGTATGAAATCTCAGTTAGTTGTAGAAGCAAGATTTTATATGCTTAGAATCATTGCAAAAGACATTGGAAGTTGTATTTTTTTCTTTTTATCTTTAACCGTCTTCTTTTTCCTTTGTCTTTTTTCTATTTCTTTTTATTTTATCTCTCTTTTTATATACATTTTTTGACATATGTGGAAAGCTTTAATAAAAATCTTCATTAAAAATAAAATAAAATAGTGGCCACCCATCAGAAAGACTGCTAAGGCTGCATTTCAAAATGTCCCCCTGAGGTTGCTCACAGGTCTCCCATCTTTCCTTGTAGGCAGTGGGCTTGGTGATGGCCTGGCTGTACTGGCAGAAGCTCAACGAGATATGCGACAGGCTGGACACTGTGGATTTCAAGCGACTGGACCTGAGAGACTTTGACTTTGACTCTCTGGACCTCACGGGGGCCGGATGGTGCTGGTGCTTGCCCAGGGAAGGCGGCTACCTGCCGGTCCATGGCGATGATGATGATGTCACAAGGGAGGAGGGGGTGGGCGATGCCATCGGCCAGAGCAAAGTGTGACCTCCTTGGGCTATCTGATGTGTTGACCTCTCAGAGACCGGCCAGTCGAGGGCTCGGTGGAGCCACAGATGGCGGACAGCGGTGTGTGGGGTGCGCTCTTTGCTTTGGGTTTTTTAGTAGAGCAAGCAGGAGGTGTCGCAGAGTCGCAGAGTGTGCCGGCTCTTTGGAGGAGTGTGCATGCACACACGCATAGAGGGTCGTGTTGCCTGCACTGTTCATAACCAAGGAAGCATAGGATGGATTTTTAGTGACTATAGGGCTTCCACAGACTTGACTTTTTTTTTTTTTTTTTGGTATGTCTTGATTTAAAATAAAACTTGCTCTTGTCTTTACCTGGCACTTCATTTAATGCACCTGGCACCCTAGCAGCAAGAAAAGGCAAGGGTGGCCCTGGCTGGCATCCCCTGTAAAAAGTTTGTTTCTCTTCTTCCCTCACCCACATAGTGCCAGCATTGGGTGGGCTTTCAGGGGCCATTTAAAAAGAATGAGCCAACCATGTCACTTTGTGTCTTTTGGGGTTTTTTCAGGCACTCTTTACACCCCTAACTATGGTGTGCTTCAAAATTACTTTTAGGGCTTCATGCTTTAAAACCCAAGCCCCATTCATGTCGACCCCCTGTTAGCAAGAGAAGAAATGAGAAGGTGCCTCCCAAGGTACTTGCTGTTCAGTTCACCCTCCATTCTCACTTTTTAATGTTGAAAGGGATAGGTCAGCAGAGGTGAGGCTTCCACACGCATGGAGGTTCTCTCTATGGATGTGAACCCTGGGAAATCACGCTGCCACCCCACTGGCGTGGGAGCCACGTGCCGTCACTGAGACACATGTACCTGATTTCAAAGAAGTCCCTGCACTAGTCTCTTGCAGCCTAAGTGGAGGAAGGGAGGACAGCACCTGAAGAAGTGGGTTTCTATCCACAAACGCTCCTGCTAAAATAAAAACCACTTGGTCTTAAAGGCACTGCTACATTCCGTTTTCCCCCCTCTCCCTTTTTCCTTTTTATGGCATCACTTCCTGCCACCCTTTGAGAGGGGTTGCAGAGGAAGACAGAAGTATTTGGGCTTGGTGATGTTACCTGGAACCAGACAAGGCAATGAAAATCCTTGGGGTTTTTATTTTATTTTATTTTTTAACATCTCAGCTTTCTCCCAGCATGGGACCTAAACAATGGATCTTACTCAAGTTAAATAAATTAATTAGTATATTAAAAGCGATGCTTTAGCACAATCCAATTATAAAGACCTCTGGAAAGACTTGCTAAGTAGGAAGGTCTTTGCCTGCAGCAGAAAGAGAGCAGAGAAAGGGCCAGTTGAACCTCACATGGGAGAGAATTGGGAGCAGCCACTGAGACGGCCCCGTCTGCCGTGTTGCCACCAAACATGTCTGTGAACATGGGGAGACTGAAAGGAAGTGCTCCTCCAAGATACAACACATAATCTGGGACTATAAGGAAAAATGTGGGATTGGAAGGCAAAGGTGGCTATCAGGTGCCAAGAGGAAGACAATGGCACAGCTGTCCCAACCGCAGACAGCATCAGAGGGAATGGAGGAAGAGGAAAATCACAAGGGGTAAGCAGCAAAGGAAGGGTCAAGGGTAGTGAACGTGCTGCCAGGTCATTATGGGAAGTAATGCCTGAATAGGACTCCTGTCAAGAAAGAATTTGGTAGTAGACACAGAGACATCATAGGTACCACTGTGCAGGGTTGCATATTGCACACAGATGCATGTGCACATTGACTTGTGCATTTGGTTGTGCAAGACTGCAATTCAGTGAAGTGGTATGGCACAACTGCCGCATTACCCCATGAGCATAACTCCTCAGCATCTCAGGGTCTCAGTCTCTCTGCTACAGGAATGGCGCCAGGTCAAACACGGTGAAGACAGTAAAGTGTCCGCTGTGCCAAAATTAGAAATCCAGGCACTGAAAGCTGCCTTGAGTCCCATATTGGGAGAAAGTTTGGATATAAGTTTAATAAATAAAGGATGCATAGCTGAAGTAGGGGCTGTAAAGAAATTCTGGGCAGAGACAGTTCTACCATCTCAGCCACAGCAATCTTGTTTTTTAAAAGGTGGACTTTTTTTATTTATGAGTTTGGTTTTCCCCACTGGCTCTCTCAGACTTGTTTTTTTGGACAGCTCTTCTTCTGCATGGGTTGAGTCTTGTCAGACTGAAAGAGCAGCGTTCACAAAGCTTTGATGGCAAGCGATTGCCATGGTGCGGATAGCTGGTGCACAATGCATGGCTGCTGAGTGGCGCCAGTGATTCATTCAGCCCACATTCCCTACCTTGCCAGACGGGAATCTGCGTCGGAACGAGTTCAAGGTGGGCATCCCAAGGTAAGAGTCTCCATAGAAGACTGAACACGCACGCACAGACACCCACGCACACACCCGGCCTCCAGAAGACAATACCAGAAATGGTCCTTCACCTTCAGCTTGCATTCAACTTGTACTGTGTTGCTTTTAGTACTCTTTTTTTTTCACTCTGTTTTTATTAAACCATTTAAAACTATAATATTAATAATTACATGGTCAATAAAAACTGATAAAAGATCAACAATCAAATGAACAGTCATTATTTCTTCATTATTTCAGTCTTTTCCTCATTCTTGTTTCTTCTTCTGACTTCAGTCAGGATTTCCTCTGTTATCTTCCCATTTGTATTAATTATATAATACATATTTGTATATGTTACATAATTTTTACATACATTTACATAAAACTTAGAAAAGTACATATCTGTATCTAGTATTATCTTTTTTTGTCTATTATCTTTTTAAAAAAAGCATACTTGTGCGTTTCAGGCTACAAATTAGTTATTTCTTAATATATTACCTCCATGGTCTCTACCTAGGTTGGAATAAGAATTTTGATTGTTTTCTTACACACTTTTCTTGTAAACACCTATTTTCTTTGTAAAGAGAAGGTTGGTACTTATAAGGTAAATGTATAATGGAAATTATGAGGCCTCATTAGAATTACAGGATGACTCTAAAAAGGGAATATGTAGATGCAATGCAATGAGCATGCCTGCCTGCCATGTGGTATGCAATCTCATCCCTTACTTTTAAATAACAAAAGAAAATTGAAATTGTAGAAATTGTTCAGTCTGGGTATAGGACAGGGGTAGGCAAATTGTGGCCATGGGGTGCATGTGGCCCTTGGACCCCATTTTGTGGCCCCTGAAGCCCACCACCAGTAACTCCAAGGCTGCCAAGCCCCGAATTGGATTCTGGGAGATTTGGGGAGAAAAACCCCAAAACATATGAAAGCACATGAAAATACCCCCGCTCCATCCTCCAAAGCACCCCAGAACCACAAAGTAGCTCCATTTCCCTCTGCAGCCTCTCTCAAAATGGCAACAGAAAGTGGCACCATGTCTTTGGGGGAGGCGAAATTTGGGCTTGCTGTGGGGCCTGTGGCCCACTCTGGCTGTAGGGGAGGAAACTGTTCCCGGCCACTGTGCAGCCGCCCAGCTATAGGAGTATTTTCTAATTTCAGTCCTAAATTTATAAGGCATTCCTAGCCCCCTCTGTGGCTGTGGAGGTGGAGGACAGGAGGAAGCCCTTCCCCAGGCTGCAGCAAGTGAGCTGGGGCTGTAAGAAAAGGCTTGGGTTGGAAGGCAAAGATGGCTATGCCAAGGTTGTCCCAGCGGCCCTCTTGCACAACTGCCCCAAGACAAGGCACCATCAGAGAACATGGAGATGGAGGATAGAGGGAAGCCAAGAAAAACATCCACAAGTTTCAAGACACTGTGAGGAAAGTAATTACAGAAGCAAGGTTACGGAAGGTTAGAAGACTCATCCCAGGGCCTCTCAGATGAGCCCCACGTGGGCTGGGAGCAACAAAAGAAAAATGACTCATGCCGGCTGTGGGTTTCTAGAGAGATCACTTTGGCAGAGGAACCTGTTGTTGCAAAGGATAGCCTGGCCCAGGGTATAGCGATGGGGAGGAGCAAAATGAGGGCATGGCTCCCCCAATAAGAATTCTGACTCCCCCTGAAACTGTCCTGCTGTCTCCAAATTCCTAGCATTGCAAAGAGGGAGTTCACACCACGCACTCTTCCATTTGCAGTGTTCCCATCCCCTTGGTCACTCTGTCGTTTGGCTGTGGCTGGCATTCCTGCAGGTAAATTGCAGCAGTTTTAAGTCAGACTCAGCCATCACAACTCACTTTTATGGCTGCTGTGCAAGTCGGAATTCTGTTCCAATCACACAACAAACAGAATCCTCCTGAAAGCAGCGCAGCCGTTTCCATATTGTTGGAGAGCAGGGAGCAAGTGGGAATGTGTTTAGCTGTTTTCCAGTCACTGGACAAACTGCAAGGGGGTTTTCCCCCTGCAGAGAGTTTGCAAGGACCTCTGGAGGTCTCTGCTGATGCCCGTCACAGCAAGAGGCAAGGTGGCACCACTCACCCCAGACACCCTACCTGCAGCTGAATGTGGGATGAAGCCATGGAAAGAGGCCAAAATGAGAGCATTGCCCCATAACAAGAATGATGCCTCCCCCCAAGAAATGTTATCTGTTATCTTCCAGGAGAAACAGTTTGGTTTCCAAACGGACTCAAAATGTCAGCAAAGGGATATGGACAGCATCTCTCACATGCCTGGTGCAGAAAAATTTGTGGGCTTTTGCCACCTCCTAGTGGTCCAAAAGTGGATGCTGTGTCTTGAGAACGGAGCACACAACAAGGATTTTGTTTGTGCGCTTCTTTTGAGGTTTTTTTTAAATATGTATATATATTTTTTAATTGTGAAAAAAGGTTAAACCACACAAACTGGAACTGCAGAGTACATAACATATCTTTGCACAGATATAACATACATGTACATACTTGCATTTACATACATACATACATACACTTAGTAATACTCTGAATATCGACCCCAAGAAGGGAAAAAAGAAGAAAAAAAAAAGAATAATAGAAAAAGGAGAAAGAAAAAAAGGAAAAAGAGAAACAGAGAAAGGAGGAGGAGTTTCCCCCACAGGGAAGAGTACGGCTTGTTCACATTATTTTTCCCGCCTCCCTCCAAAAATAAATAGGAGTTTGTAATGAAGAGATTACTGATCAGCTGGTTACTAATTACACTTTTCCCACATTAAGACTATCAGTATCGTTAAATGGCCTCCGCCTCTCAGCTGAATACTATTTCTCTTCACTTTATCATCATAATAAAATTACCAAAAAGAGAAAAAGAATCAGAAAGAGGGAAAACCCATCTACTTTTGAAATTGATATATATATCCCAAGTATCTCCATCTCAATGTTAAAAAAAAAAGAAGAAGCATTTTTGTGGACAACATCTTTTTTAAATCCAATTTGGTTCCCAATCTCCTAAACTCTTACTTTGAGTAATCGAAACTATGCTTATCTACCTATCAGTTGACTCCATAATGTTGGTTTAGTAGGTAATCTGTCAAGCGCTGCCATGTTCTTAAATACTTATTGTTAGATTTGTTATTTAACATATATGTTAACCGGTCCATTTCTGCAACTTCTAACAACTTTTCAAACCATTCACCTTCTGTTGGGACCAACCTACTTTTCCAATATCTAGCAAATACAATTCTAGCCGATGTTGTCATGTACCATATCAGTCTGTCTAACCTCCGTTCCAAATTTTTTTCCAAATTGAAAATGCCCAATAGAAAGAACTCTGGTTTTAAATTGATTCTAATAGCCAGCATCCTCTGCATTCTAGACCAGATCATATACCAATATTTCTTGGAATGACTACAGCTCCACCAGAGATGAAAAAAAGTTCCTAGCTCTTTCTCACACTTCCAACATTGTTTCTTAGTCTTCTTGAACATCTTGGCCATTTTTACTGGTGAGAGGTACCACCTGGACATCATTTTTAATGCATTTTCCTGCAATGTATATGATCTAGTGTAATTCCTATGATTTTTCCAACTTTTTTGCCATTCATAGAAACTGATTGGACGCCTGATATCTTTAGACCACTTTACCATATACTCTTTAACAGATTCATCGGCAAGTTCATACGTTAACAACAAAGTGTACGGCTTTGATAACAGATGCTTTTCTCCTTTACAAAGCAACCTTTCAAACTCTTTGACCTCCAGATCAATGCCTCCTGTTTCCATGTGTGGTGAGGGGTGTTGAGTTTTCATTTCTTGTTTTTCCTGTGGGGGAGTTGCACCAGAGGGGGTCTGAGGCCACTGGAGTGTCACCTCCTTGAAAGAATTCAAAGACACAGCCCTGCTTGGTCTGGAATATCAGTGTCCAACGGCATCTTGTAGCATCTTTGAGCCTAAAAGAAAGAAGTTGGTAGCCTAAGCTTTCATAGGCTTGACTCTGCTTCATCAGGTGCCATGCAACAAAACAACAACAAAAGCAGGATGGTGGGAAATCTTTAAATGGTATTGCATCACTTCAGCAAACTGTTGTTGTGCCTTGAAACCGTTTCCAACTTAAGACAACCCTAAGGCAAATCTATCACAAGAGTTTTCTTGGCATGATTTGTTCAGAGGGCTTTGTTTTTACCTCCCTCTGAGGCTGAGAGTCTGTCACTTTTCCTGGGTCACCAGTGGGTTTCTGCAGCTGAGCAAGGATTTGAAGGCTGGTTTGTTGTCCAAGGCTCAGACCACTACGCCAGTGGTTCTCAACCTGTGGGTCCCCAGATGTTTTTGGACTTCAGCTCCCATAAGCCCTGAGCATTGACCATAGTGGCTGGGGCTTCTGGGACCTGAAGTCCACAAACATCTGGGGACCCACAGGTTGAGAACCACTGCACTATGCCATGCTGGCTCTCTTCCACACTGACTTGGGCGTAGGATTCACTGAAAACATGAAGGACGATTCTCAGGACGCATGGTAAGAACCTTCGTCATAAAGGCAGTTTCAGGTGCTAATGGATGGGGAAATAACTTGCCCTGCTCCAAGGAGGAGCTGCAAGGAGACAAAATTAGGAACAGTCTGCCTTCTGATGCTGAGCCCTCTCCACTTTAAAAAAATGTTCTAGTTTCCCAGGTCCAGACAACAATTCAGGACGTCTACCGCCTCTTTGGCATGAGCCGTAAAAGAGAGAAAGAGCTGGGGGGGGTATTGTTGGCATAGCTGACTGCCATGCTCCAATGACCCCAGAAGCCTCCTTTCCAAAAGCTGGCCAGCTGGACTCCTGAGTTGCCCTTCCACTCTGGGGTGAGGAGAGAGCACCCTCCACTGCACCCCAAGGGAAAAGGCTGCCTCCATGGCCCCCATCCTGCTAGGCTTTGCAGGGTCTGCCGCCTGAGGCCCCTACCTCTCTCTCTCTGTCTCCCTCTCTCTCTGCCTGATGGTGCCATCGGCCCCTCCCACCCCACCCTCTTTTTCAGCTGTCAATGCCAGCAAGGGCACTATTGACTCCCAGCGCGGAAGCCCTGCAGCTTCCCAATTGAAACCCAGATTGATTCTTTCAGAGCACAGGCGGCGAGCAGTCACGGGACATGGAGAGATTGTGTGAGAGGAAGCTACGGGCTAGCCTTCTCTTGGCAGTGGCTGCCCAAATCAGGGCAGGTGGCTCAATCCTGTGACCACGCCATGTGCCACCAAAGCCATGCACTTTGCCAGGAAGCTCACGACTGGTATGTGTACTTTGGCTCCCAGAAGCAGTGGGGGGCACCCCAAAGAGCTGAGAGAAGCCCCTTCCCCACTGGGTCCATAAGCCACCCATGGCCAGAAGGGCCCAGTGGGCATTGCCCAAGAGGGCAGAATGGAACTCCTCCAGCACTCTCTGGTGCCCATGGGCAGAGTCCACCCGGGACTAATGCTAGTCTCCCTGGGGCTTCTGCTGGCAAAATGACTTTGAATCATACTGCATGGCAGACTACATATATCAATGCAAGAGTCCTCACGGCTGCACGTACAACAAAAGGAGGTTTTGAACCCAGGGAAGTAGACTGCTAAGCAGATTTATTGCTTTCACGCATCCACACTAATTGATCACTGTAAAGATCTGAAAGACTTGTATCACCTCAGCTGGGACTTTGCAAATTTAGGGCAAAGGACAGGATTCCAGATCCAATTACTTGCTATCCCACTCCCACAACTTCATAAATGTGGGTTATGCCTGAGGCCTAAATACCACTCAGTACCGCATCTAAAGAAGTGGGTTAATATCCATGAAAGCTCATGCTAAAATAAAGCCTAGTTAGTCTTTGCCCAGATTGTGCTAGGGCTGCTGAAGTAGCTCCCATGCCCCACAGCCCAGCAGGCAGCCTTTTTAATTTGTATTGTTTAACACTGATAGCTGCCTTGAGTCCCATTGTCAGGAGAAAACCAAGATTTAAATGAATAAAATAAATTAACAACAACAACATTCAAGTGCCAAAAAAGAGAGAGAGAGCAAAGAGATGACCACTTTGACTCCCCTAGAAAAGGAGGTCCAGAGCCTGGGGCAGCCACAGAGAAGCCCCGTCTCCTATCCAAATGAGTCTGCCAGGGCATCAGCTGTGTTCCACACAGAAAATCTGTCTCTGGACTTCCTGACTTTTTCATCTCTTACTTAAAAACAGCAGAGGTGAAAGGCTCTGAATTTGGTTGAAGCAGCAAGAACGGCACTGAGGTCAAAGATGTTGGGACTCTTTCTCCCACTGCCCTCCTATCACCATTTTCTGTAATATCAACTCCATCCTGCCTCAAAGCTTCTGTGAGTCTCACCCCAAGCAGAAAGCATGGCCACTCATCTCTTTGCAGGGAAAATAAGAACATGGCCCAGGGCGCTTTGCAAATGTTAGATCTGATTATTTCTAATGGCTGCTTCAGCCCAAGCTGGGCCCAGGATTCTGTTTCCAGCAGTGGGTAGCCAGAAATCTGATGGGGGACGCCCACAAGGAGGGTGTGAAGATGATGGTAGGCACCCCCTGTTGTTTGGGCCCAGCCAGTGGTACTGAGAGGTAGACAGTTCCTGCGCCTGGAGGAAGCATCCTCACTTTTGTCCATCATCACAATCCACCTAGGGATAGCCTAGCTCCTCTGGAGCCTTTCCGCCCCTCCATCCAAGAAGTGTGGCTGGCCACAGAAGGAAATCTTGCCCATTTGGGATGTGCAGACTCTGATTTGGACTTAGTTGTCTTTTATCGAAATGGGCCAGGCTCTGGGTGCACACCCTCCATGGAGAATGGTCTGCGTGCCCCATGACGTGACGTCTCTGCACTCTGCAAGAATTGATCTGCTCGGACCCAAACATGTTTCAATTGGGCGGCTGCTGCAGGGCCTTCGGCACGGGGAGTCAATACTGCCCTCGCGTCCACCGCTTCGCCCGTCTTGTTCCTCACTCTAAAGTCACCCCGGGAACTTGACAGAAACCCAGACCTGCTGTTGACCAGGTGCTTTGGATCCCCTGAACTTACTCTTTCTTTCCTGGGAGGCTGCAAATGTAAGTACAGTACTTATTCTGTTTAAGAGTATTTTGTAGGTCTGTTGTTGCTTGCCAAAAAGTGAAACGGTTTGTCTCCAAGCTGAACAAAATAGGTTGACAGTATTGTAGCGTTCCCTAATTTGAGTGTTTCTTCTGGGTGGAAGAAAGGAAACAGATTACATAGATCTCAGAGATGCAGTAAACTCTCCCCCTTTGCTAATTTGCTGATGCCTGTTTAATAGCACAAATGTTAAGGTTCCCAAAGTTTAGGGGTACTTAATTCCCTAGTAATAATCTTTTAGGATGTTGCATCCTGAACATTCACAAGTAGGCTCTTTTTTAAAAAAGTTTGGCTGGGAATTAGGGGCTGCTTGATTTGTTATGTTCTGGTACGTTAACCTCAGTAGGCTTTTGACTCGGAAGGCAGTCGGTGAACCAGCTCAGAAGACATTTCCTGGTTGCCAAGCCATGCTGGTACTCATCTAAACAAATAATTCTGCTCTTTAGCCGGCTGTGAAAGAAAAGATTTTCTCCTGGACTTGGGGCAGCCCTGTTGCAGCAACAAAAGGAGTGGGTTGTGTCAGCTGCCCGTCGCAGGGGGAGAAAGCCCTGGGTTAATGCCGGCTGTTGCTCCTGCCTCAAAGTGACTTTGGACAGGATTGATTTTGCTGCCACGGAGGGTAACTGTAACCTTGTCAGTCGCCCATGAAGGGCAATCCGTGCACATGAAGCAATTAGGAAACAAATATGCATTCACGATTTTAAAAAAAAAATAAAACTAAAAGATAGCCAAAAATACTCTGGAGCAATGACATGGAGGAAAAGGGTGGACAGATTAACAGGTAGATGGTTAGATGGATAGACAGACAGCAAGTGATGCCTCTGTTCACATCTCACAGTCAGGAGATGATGTGACCTATTTGTGACAACTACAGCCTGAATTCTATTGTTGACCT
Source organism: Iguana delicatissima (assembly GCA_948472985.1). Classification (NCBI taxonomy): domain Eukaryota; kingdom Metazoa; phylum Chordata; class Lepidosauria; order Squamata; family Iguanidae; genus Iguana; species Iguana delicatissima. The sequence continues at coordinate 43,489 of CAOKZL010000608.1, read as the reverse complement.
GAACTTGAGTAGACCCATTAAACCAACGAGAGTTACCTTTTCATCTTGAATTATCATTCAACAACTGACTTAATAGGTCTACTCTAGTTCAGGCTAACAGAAGAATGCATGTCTTTGACTTTATTATTTTGAACTGTATGTGACTGTTGTGCTTTAAAAAAAGAAAAGCTGTGTTGCTTTCCTTAAAAAAGAGGTTTCCTTCTGATGTCCCTGTTTGGTAGGTAGAGTCTCAGTTAATCCTCTGTTGCTGCATTTTTTCAGCTGCGTTTAAAATTTCTCACTTTCTCCTCCCAGTGTCTCCCTTTGTCCCCAACCTATTCCAACTGCTGCAAGTTGGGTTTAAAAATGCAGGACATAGAATGCACTCATTTAACACAGCAAGGGGGAGAAAATGAGGTGAGGAAGGAAATATGCCCTTCCCAGGAGGCTTAGGCCAAAGCAAACTGCTGACGGCTCTCCTAGCTAGTGCATTCTTCAGTATTAGCAACTTTTACCGTCTTGACCCCACTCTTTGGCCACACACATTCCAATATCATCTGTAGAACACGGGAGGGTATGACCCCAACCAGTGAGCTTTCTTCACATTGCTGGGGGGTGGGGGTGAGAGTTTCAGCTTACCCCCTAGCCAAGATCCTGGCCAATATCATGGGGGAAAGGTGGTAGATTGTTTTGGGGATGCTTAGGGAGGGAGAAGCTAAAGCCCCCTCCCCGCTGAATAGCTGTTTCCTTGCCACCATTAACAGAACAGAAATGGTTGTGTCATCCTCATCCATGAGGAAGAGGAGGCTAAAACCATTCCCTTGGAAGTCTCAGTTCAGATCACTGGTTTTTACCACAATTAATGACATGGAATCCGTGGATTCAGGGTCACTGAGGGTGGGAAAGCCCAACAGTTCCCTGGAAGTCTGCTAAGAATGGGGACAGAATTTGGTTGCAAGGTCATGGGAGTCATGAGGCGCATAAGCAAGGCCTCGAGGGAGCCACACACACGGGCCGTGTGCTTCTGATGTGAAACGTGGGAGGCCTGGAGTGGAAATATCTGAATGTCTTTAGCCGTGAAGAACCAGCATGGAAGACGCTGAGGAAGAGTCCATTTGTGAGGCAGTTCTCGGGGGAAGTGGAACATCTGAGCGTAGAAAGAGGCTGGGGAGAGGAGCATGGGGCAAAAAGAGTGAATGAAAACCACCGAGAGGAGAAGAAAGCTGTGGAGACAAGTCTAGTCAAAGATCCTCGTGCAGCATTCAGCCAACTGCAGCTGGGAAGCCAGAGAGGGGCAGGGTGAGACCTATAGCTGCTGTCCAGCCCAGGGTTACGGATGAGCAGACAGACCAATCACCTGTCAACTTATGGCGACCCCATGAATTTCATAGGGTTTTCTTAAGCAAGGAATACTCAGAGGTGGTTTTGCCAGTTCCTTCCTCTGAATTACAGCTCACAGAACCTGGGATTTGTTGGTGGTCTCCCATCCAAGGACTAACCAGGACTGACCCTGCTTGGCTTCCAAGATCTAACAGGATCTCATTCCTTTAGGGCATTTAGCCCTACGTGTGCGTTTGTATGTGCCTTCAAATTCCAGTTTCTGGAATGAACCCTCCCCCTTTGACTCCTCAGGCTCCAGCAGTCACATGCTTGTGACGTTTATTGAAACCATGATTTTCCCCAGTGATTTATTGATCAAACTCTAGCTTATGGAGTTGTGTGTTTTTATAGTCTTCCGTTGCTTTTCGAATTTATTGTAAACTACTTTGGGATCTTGAAGAATACTTTTTGAATCAACCAATGACAGCCCCCTAAGAGTTCACCAGCATGGAACAAATGAGTTGTTGGGACTCTATCTCTTCTGTCTCTTGGTTTCATTTTTATTTTAGTTTGAACTTTATAGTGCGATAAACATTTCAGTTCCTTTCTTACTTTCTTATCTCTTTCTTGTTAAATACCTTCCAGTGAGCAAATATTCTTTGATGCTTACTAATACTTTAATTCAGTTTTCAGAGTTTCATCCTGTTTTTGGTGGGTAGCTTTTTCCCCAAAACGGTATAGATAACTGGACCGTTTATATTAAGGCAGAACTTGTAACTCTTCCAGAGCACATAATGGCATGCAAGCCTCACTCAACACTAGCCATTTCCGCACTAGACTGTTATAGCACTGTCATTCCACTTTCAACATCCTATGGAATCCTGGGGTTTGCGGTTTAGGGAGGGGCCTTTGAGGATAGCCTTTGAGGCCCCTTCCTAAACAGCAAACCCCAGGATTCCATAGGACGTTGAAAGTGGAATAATCACACTATAACAGGCTAGTGCGGAAATGGCCACAGTCTAAGTGGTTTGAAGTTACAGAAGGGTAGATTGTGATTGAACACAGGAAAGAAAGTCTTGACAATAAAAGCAGTTCAGCAGTGGGGCCACAGTTACCTAAAGAGGAGGTGGGGTCTCTGGACGTCTTCTGAGAAAGGCGAGACAGCTCCCTGCTGAGGATGCTTTAGGAGGAAGTCCTGCATTGAGTGAAGGGTCAGACTCAATGCCTCACGAGGCCCCTTCCAGCTCGAGGCTTCTGTGATTTTACACATAGCTATTGCCATCTCAGAGGTTTAGAAATACAGCCTTTGGACTGAATGAATATCTGGGAAAATATTTTTTTTCTTGTCAGGCAGACTAAAGCATAATAAATCTACCCAAGCAAAGTACTGGGGCTTTGCAGGGCATCATTTATTAGGTTAAATGAAAGTGAGAAGCCAGTGGGGTTTGTCTGTGTGCTTCCAGTGACCCATGGGCGTGAAAGAATTCCCACAGGCTGACGTCCTTGTGGATGAAAATCTGAAACAGGCTTAAAACTCTGTTAATTATGTTACTTCTATTTAGGGAGAATGGGAGGAAAAACAAGGTGTGGGTGCTGTTTTAAAAAAAAAGCACAAAGTATTTCGGTTGTTTCTCCTTTTTCCATATTTCTCTGCAGTGCCCACAGAGCAGCCGTGATGGACGATGATGATGCCATGAGCGAGAGAGGCCTCAGTACCTCCAGGATGAGGTACGATGATGAAGAAGGTAAGCTCTTTGGAGGTTTCTTATTTGCAGGCCAGGTGGAGGGGCACTGGATCTACTGCTGTCCTCCACAAATCTCTCCCTCAAGCGACCATTTTTAAGAGCCTTCCAATGCCATGGGTACTTTGTGGAGAAAATGACCCTCCTCCTTTTCACATGAAGAAATCTGTAAGCCACCCAGCTTGGAGGGAAAGGTGGGCAATAAATAAACCAGTGCAGCCCAATGGCTGGAATCCCACTGGCATTGTTTCCTTGTGGAAGGGGCTGGACATTTTTATCCAACGCAAAACAGAATCGTTCAGTTCATGGTTGCGGAAGGAGTGTCATGCATGGATGCCCAATACACATGAAATGCGCATGCACATGTGCTTACAGTTGCACATGGTTTCTCTCAGTTCAGTTGTTCAACACTGACATTCAACATAAAAGTTGTTGCAGCATTGTGTGTTTCTGACTTATGATGACTCCAGGGCAAACCTATCATATGGTTTTCTTGGCAAGATTTGAGCAAAGAGGGGTTGCCGCCACTGCCTTCTACTGAGGCTGAGAGGGTGTGACTTGCCCAAGGTCACTCAGTGGGTTTCTGTGGCTGAGCAGGGATTCGAACCCTGGTCTCCACAGACAAACAGTCACACCAATATCCAACTGTGGGTCTCCTTATTGTAGTACAATTCGTGCGCAACTGAACATGTGACGTGAAATCTCAGCCAATCTGTTCCACCCACTTGGAGGTTTTTGAAGACTGGCTAGATGACCCTCCATCATAAAGCTCCGGCTGAGAAGACCCTGCACTGGCAGAGGGGGCCGGTGGCTTCCCTGTCAGCAGGGCAGTGCATCTGCTCCAACTTTTAGTGCTGAGGAAAGATGGCCAAGGGAGTCCACACTGGGCTTTAGCGCACACTTTAGAGAAGCTCTCCATGGTGCTGGAACCTCGCTTCCAGAGACTAGTTTAGTTCTAGTTTTAGTTATACATGTGCATTGTTTATGTATAGCTTTTCTCGTTCTTTCTTTTCTGTAGCTGTGGAAGTCTGTTTGTACTGTCCATTGATATTAATAAATATTAAATCTAAAAAAAAAAGTGTCCGGAATATAGGTAATGTAATAAGAAGAAGCACGATAGGCTGGGATCCTGCTGATACTCTACAGTGGCATCACTGCGTTGTCACAGGCGTTGGCAGCACCAGTGGGCACGGCAAACGAAAGGAAGGCTTGCTGGAGACACAGGGGGCCCAGAGCAGGCAAATTTTGAGCATTAGTTGTTTGAGTGCTAGGCTACAACTCTGGAGACGGGGCTTCAGATCCCCACTCAGCCGTGCAAACCCACTGGTTGGCCTTCAGCAAGTCATGCTCTCTCGGTCTCGGACAAAGGCCATAGCGGACAAATTTGGCCCAGAAAACCCCATGATAAGTTCCCCTTAGGGAACTCCATCATGAGTTGGAAACTATTTGAAGGAACACAATGATAGGAACAACAACTGCTACTAGCAGAATGCTAGCCAACAAGCTTTAAAAAAAAAGCTATGCCTGAAAGAGAAAGCCCTTAAAAAAATGGAAGGTAGGAGAATATGAAGCTGATGATGAAGGAAAAGAATCTGACTTGCCTTCTCTCTCTCTCTCTGTTGTTTTGCCTTCTATCTCTAGGAGAATACCATTCCATCTACATTGGGGTGCCAGTCCCACGGGGGTACAGGAGGAAAAGACGCAGGCGGAGGTCTGCATCCAGCCGGGACAAAAATGCAGAAAACGAAAGATACTACGAGCGGCAGGACCGGTCAGATACGGACGAAGGAGGGAGGATTAGCTATGAGAACGGGAACGATGCTGCAAGTAGAACAAGTGAGTAGGTGGGCACAGGGAAGGCAAAGAAGGGCCAAACAGCACCCCTGGCAGGCAGGCAGGTGACGACCATCGCCACATCCGTGCACATAGTGTTCATTCAGTAACATCAATCAAGAACACAAAGAAAATGTACAAATTTCTCTAATCTTTGCTGAGGAACAATATCTTGACATGTTGGCACAGTCAATCAAAACAGCTTCCAACCACTGAGACATGTTTCATCCCTGCACAAGAGCAAAAAGACTGGATCATATATTGCGGCGGGGGGCAGTGTCAGCAGCAGTACAGATAGATAGATAGATAGATAGATAGATAGATAGATAGATAGATAGATAGATAGATAGATAGATAGTTGCATGAGAAATCCCCCATGTTTGGCAGAAATAGAAGCATGTTGTGGGTGACACCCACATAGGATGACACCATTTTTCAGGTACATGGAAGGAGGCATTCTCTACCTACTTCCATAGCATACACCCACTGCCAAGGGACACCGCATCTCTTGCTGGGAAGCATATGCCCCACAGATGTGTTGTGGCTGGGGAGGCCAGAGGGTGTCTGGCAGCAGCCTCCTGCAACTTTGCTTCTGGGTGATGAAAGGAGACGTTGCTTTCCCAGGCCTGTGGAGCTCCTTGGGGATTTGGGGGAAGTGGCATCTGCTTTCATCCATGGCTGGAAAATTGTAGCCAGCACTCCTCCCCTCTCCCACCAGGGAAGTTGCTTTTCTCAAGACCAGAAAGTACCCCACCAGCTGCAGCATCTCAGACACAGTGGGGGAGTTGTTTGCCAGAAGGAAAACCCTCCATGAAATTTGCAATGTTTGGTTTTTGCCCAAAAAAGGTCATGAAATTGGCAAAGATAAGTTCCAAAATGTGAAAAATCAATTTTAAAATCTGCAGAATGTATGAACTTTTTTGCCCAGTCTGGAAGCTTTCTCACCATATTTGTGTGTGTGTGTGTGTGTGTGTCACTACCCTATTCTTTTTTCCAATTTTGACCTTTCCTGCTGGTGCCATTTTGCTGATGCGAAAGCCCCTGACCTCACAGCTGCTCTTTGCTCTCAAGGGAAGAACTTAACCTGCCTGTGTTTATGTTTTTCAAATTGAGGCAAGTAGCTACTCCAAGTACAAGTGGCTTTCTTAGGGAAAAAAGAGAATGGTGCACCTCTAGCGATGCCAGTATCCTGGCTGTTCACATTTGCTCTTTCCAAAACATCTTAGGAGGCACTTCTCTGCCCACGTCTCACTTTGACACAAAATCCCTATTTCTGAAATCATATGAAATTGGAACTAGTGTGGTAAACAATGCACAGTGCAGTGTTGTCTAGTGATGCCCATCTCCGTGGCTGAGATCCTTCTGTCATGCTCACTGAGAAGTCCCACCAACAAAGATCCTCTCCTAAGAAAGAGGCTTCACTTTTTCAGCTTCTGCCAGTAATTGCTTCCTGTTCTATGGAGTTCCAGAGTCGCTGGCAATTGTTTCCTGTTCTGTGCAGGCAGAGTGTTGCTGACAAACTGCCTGTTACATGTCTTCTCTGTTATTGTAAAAGAGCACTTCTTCAAGAAGAAGAAAAGAAAAATAATAACGAAGACCCACTGTTTCATCCCTCCAGCTGGAAACAGGAACCAAATGATTGTGGAGCAAATAAAGTCGGGGGGGGGGGATTCTTTAATAAAGCTTAACTAAACAGGAGGCAGACAAAGAAAGGCAGGCAAAGCTATTCCTTTCAGAGGCGGAAGTTTCTCATTAAAATACACAGGAGATTTGAAGCACCATAATAGCATGTTCTCAGTTTACGATCACATTTTAAGAGCGGAAAAATTATTACAAACCCACCCTGCAAAACTAGAAGCAGGTAGGGCAGAAAATAATGGAATGTAATAGATGGGCAATAGTGTTATTATCTTGATGCTCTCTGAAAAGTGATTCAGTGAAGAAAGGCCGTTGCAGGCTAAACATTTAGCACGGAGGAAACGTCAGGCGGCCAATCTCAAATTCAGCTGGGGGGTTGTGGATGAACACTTGGAGCTCCCATGAAATTCTAGGGCAAAAGAAGTTCCTCACAGTCAATATCTGGATGAGTTAAATGCCTGCCGGTGCATGACCCTCACTGACCCGCATTGGCTTTTTAGATGGTGACTCCAATGATCCATCAAACTGTGTATGATTTGGAGAGAAATGAAGTCAGGAGGAGCTATTGTTTTCCTCTTTCTCTGCAGTTGTAGGAAAGAATCAGAAAGAGGGTTGGTGGTACATGGGTGGAATTGGCGAAGAGAGGGTAAAATGAATTTTGAAACTGGGGCGGTGGTTCTCAGGGTAAAATTCTCTACAGATAGCTGCAGAAGAGGGCTTCTCAGTAGGCTGAGACATGCAAAACATCAGAAACAGAAAGGATCTCAAGTCCAGCTCTCCAGTCGCTCTCTGGACTTCTGCAGAGTAGCCTCTGAAATGATGGAAACTTTTGCTGAGGTGGGACCAGAGCACACAAAAAAGGATAAAAAAAATAGATGTAGTTGTGATATTCACCTTGATTAGGGGATATAAATCCATAACGGACTTGAATGCTGAAAGTAAAAACCACATATTGGAGATTGTAAAAAGTCTATTTTTGCAGAAAAAGAGAGGTGGAAAAGAGAGTCGCTGTGAGAAAATATAAAAACAAAGGTCATCCTGTATTTATATCCTGCAGGGATTCCCATTAGCACCCTTGGGAATGAGAAGGAACGGCCAAGCACACCGACACACTTTTTGGAGGGCAAGACAGAAATGGTTTGCTCCAAACTCTGCCCCACAGCCGAGGGCTTAAGCTCCTTAGCAAAGCTTAGCATTTTGCATACCAAAATAGTTGTCTGCTTTCCATGGCGCTCGCAGGAAAGAACTTTGCTTGGGTTTTTACAAAATGATTAGCACAATGCCCGTCATTAGGACAGGTGGGGGTGGGGAAGGGGCGCCAAGTAGTGGCCAAGATCCTGCTCTGCGTTGGCAGAGGACCCTTACGCAGTGGAGATGTCGCAGGGGTATTTCTGGCGGTCAGTGGGGGTCATTCCGGTCATGTCAGGGTGGAGCTGTGCTGGCTCTCCAGACTGGCCATTGCGCCAGCCCACTGCACTGTGGGTAAATGGGGAATTACCTTTCTAAGGTAGGTGCACTGGATTCCTCCTTAATCAAGCACCCAAACCCACAGCTGTGCCAGGGAGGTTCCCCAACAGAGTCCCAGCCGGTAGCTCCATCTTTTGGAAAGGATTCCTGGAAGAGGAGGCACCCCACCCCCAGGGATGTTGCTACAAGAGAAGCAAAATGAGAGAATTGTCCTGTCAAATAAGAATTCTCTCCCCCTCCTTTGAAATTTTCCTTCTGCTCCAAACTCCAAACATTACAGTAATTTAAAACTTGGTTTGAACGTTTAAAAATGCTGTTTAGGCGTCCAAAGCAAAGGGGCAGCCTGGGTGACTAAGGGGAAGCAAACACAGCAAAGAGACGAGGTCTAAGTGTAAACCGTTCTCAACGCCTCACTCTCTGCAGTGCTAGTACTTTGGGGGTTTGATGCCATGTCCCTTCAGGTCATTTCCCACTTATCACAACCCTAAGGCAAACCTATCACAGGGTTTTCTTGGCAAGATTGGTTCAGAGAGAGTTTACCTTTGCCTTCCTCTGAGACTGAGGGAGTGTGACTTGCTCAAGGTCATCCACTGGGTTTCTGTGGCCAAACAGAAATGTGGGAACTGGAGGAAATTTTTTTGGGGGGTGCAGATTTCCTATTTGGAGAAGCAAGACCCCATTTTGCCTACCCATAGCTACACACCCATAGCTGTCTTTGTTCCGCAACCTAGATATCTTGTGCTCTGTTTCTCTCCCATGAGGTCTTCTTCACTTCTAGCTGGCCAAGTCCTCTACATCCAAAAGCTCTTTGCCTTTCTCTCCGCAGACATGAGAATGCTAGCTAGTCGCTTACACAGGAGAAAGCAATCATGGGACATTATTTGGCTGAAGGCTAACTTTGACATCTCCCCTTAAGATCTTCCTTTCTTTTAGCCTTCGCCCAAGTCTTTCTTAAGGTGAGGTGGTGGCAATTTTGTATTTCCCCCAATAGTATGAGAAAGAGATGGTGATGACAATCACCTAGAGCTAGATGGTAATCCACAATTTTATTTCTTAACAGATGTCAGTCCAAGCTTTCCTCGCAAATCTCCAAGAGATCCATAACCAGGATCCCAGTTCTAGGCATCTGCATCACCATCAGCAGCATCCTACTCCATATGTACATAACCTTTTTGCAGATTTCTCTTGGCATTGCTCCCCGTTACATCAGCATAGCCTCTTTTAGACATGGCACAAGTAGATATCCAACAGATATCCCACTGTTGAATATAAAACGATGCCCTGACTTCTCTGCCTGACACAGTAGACCAAGGCATCAAGCTGTTACTCAGAAAGTTTCTACTAATGTTGTTATTACATGCTTTCTGGTTGGCTCTGACTTCTGGCCCAACTACCCTATGCTTAACTTGGTGGGTTTCATACTATGGAGGCTTGCTCCCATGGCCTTCCTCTAAGGCTGGGAGAGTATCACTGGCCCAATGTCAGCCAGTTGATTTCAATGCATAGGCAGGGATTTAAAGCCTGCTGTCCCTGAGTCCTTGTCCAATATTCAAACCACTAGGTCATGGTGGGTCCCTCTGGCAACTCTTTCCTGGTGGTTTCCTGGAAAGATTTTTTCAGAGGAGATGTGCCAGTGGTTTGAGCATTGGACTGCAGCCCTGGAGACCAGCGTTCCAGTCCCTGTTCAGCCATCGAAACCCGCTGGGCAAATTATATCCATGCTGGCAAGCCCCCTCTGAACAAAACTTGCCAAGAAAACTCTGTGATAGGTTCTCCTTGGGGTCATCACAAGCCAGAAATGACTTGAAGGCATACAACTACAACAGCAACAACAACAACATGTGCCCTTGCCTTCCTCTGAGACTGAGAGCCTGTGACTTGTCCAAAGTTATACAGAAGGTTTCCATGGCTGAATGAGGATTCAAACCCTGTTCTCCTAGAGTCCTGGTCCAGTTGACCGTGCTGATTCTCTTCTATGAAGGACTGAGATCCCACCCTCGGTGGTTAAAATTAGCAGCATCTGTTGCCTTCATTAGGCAGCAGAATCTGAACTGGGGCAGGGAGGCAACATACAAATTCATTGCAAGGTGAGATGAAGAAAGTTCTGCTTTAGGTGTTGTGGGGAGCAGCCTTGGTTGCATAGTCCTCAACAAGAGTGGAGACATAAGCCATTTCTGCACTAGACTGTTATAGCAGTATGATTCCACTTGCCAGGCGGCCCCTCCCAAAACTGCAAACCTCAGGATTCCGTAGGATGTTGCAGGTGGAATCATAGTGCTATAACAGTCTAGTGCGGAAATGGCCATAGAGTCAATCGGTCAGCTGACCGTGCAGTGGTTGATTCAACTGGGACTACTCTAGCCAGGATGAACACTTGGATTTAGGTTGAGCAGTACTTTTTTTTTTTTTAGTGGCTCAAAAACAGAATAATAGTGTCAGGTATATGCATGTTTATTTTTTGCCTTGCTCGCATTCTCTGGTCAAGAAGGCATTGCAGAGGTATGAAAGGTTCCTTCCAAGCAACACTGGGAGGAGTTCATTTCTGACTTTCATGAAACAGCTGTTTGTCTAATAAATTCTGATGGCCAGGTTGTGAGGCAAGCCTAAGGCAGGCACCGGACCTCTCCGTGGGGCATGGGAGGCTTCCACAGAAGCCAATATGCAAACACAGCCCATCTCTTTTGGAAAATATACCAAAAGATGGTATATCTCTTGAAAAGGGAAAATGAAACCAATGGTAACTTTTCAATTATCAGCTTCAGGTGATAGGTAGGTAGGAAGGTACAGGTCTGGTCTCTGCATCAATTGGGATTTAGTCAGCCTGTATAACGTTCCACAAATCAAGAAGTATATCCGAATGCCTCTCTCGCCTAGCAGTTCACCTGCCTTTTGTGATGGAACTTTGCTGGCACACTGCACAACGTACGTTGTCATGTTTAATGTTACTGGTTGCGAAGGGATTAATACGAATATATTTTAAAGCTTCTATTGTTTCCATCTTTTGAGCTCTCTTACCGTCAGATATGCGCACACGCACACACACACACAAATCTCTCCTTCTCTCCCACGGGCGCAAAGTCACCCAACAGCCCTCCTCTTCCGCAGGACTTGTGTTTGGTAACTTCATGCCATGCGAGCTGAGGGGGAAGAAAACAGCTTCATATGCCCTGTAATCTGCTTATTAAGCGGTGGAGTTTAACCAGACAGGGTGGATAAAATAAGTTAGAGGGCATTTATTTTTTTTGCTGTTGTTGCCGCTGCTGTTATTGTTTTGGTCAGGGGGCTCTTTTGGGGAGGCAAAAAGGTTTGTCGTGTGTGTCTCTGTGAAAATTTCTTTCTTTGGCCAGAAGCAAAAATGGGTGAAAAGCTCCAAACGTCTCCAGGTAGGAAAACCATTTCTTGTGTTTTTCTAAGCTCTTCAGCTCTGAGGAAGGCCTTTTCCTTCTGTTTGAAAGTTTCCTTAGAATTCCTGTGTTCTGACTGAAGGTGCTGTGAAGGTCTAAGAGAATTTGCTTCATGTGCTGCAGAGTCTGTTTGCTTCTTAAAATTAAGCTAAATACCTTTACTGAATTCTTTAGGGAGGATTGGGTCAATGCCAGCATTTCCCACAAAGGTACAAAATTTAGGTTGTCTGGAGGTCTAGGGCAACTAGCCTGGAAGACATATCTAACCCTGGGTAGAAGATACTGAAAAAGGACACCAGATCCAAAAATCAAGATGGAGGGCTTTCCAAAAACTGTAGTGACTGAGCCAGTGTGGTCTACTGTGAGTTTGGACACCAGGGTTCAATCCCTCACTCAGCTGTGGAAATCCTCTGGGTGACCATGGGTGTGTCACATACCCTCAGCCCCAGAAAGCCGCATGATAGGGTCACCTCAGGGTCGCCATGAGTCAGAAAGAGTTGAAGGCACCCAAGAACAACAGTGGCAGTGACTGAAAAGAAGCGCAAACCCTTTCAGAGGAGAGGCGTCTGGGGAAACTGTCAAAGTCCGGAAGGGGGGCTTCCATGCCATTGTCCCAGGGATCGAGGTCTGTGGAGAGGAGAGAAGGAGATGCAGAAGGTTTGGCTGGAGGATGCAACAGACGGCTGTTTGGCGTAAGGTCAGCTGAGTTTAGAAGTGCCGAGGATATATCAAAGCAGCATTTTGAAATGGCAGCTGGACCACCTTGTAATTTCAGGTGCGCCCTGCCAGCCTTGTGCCTTTGAATGGTTACCTGCCTTTCCTCTCCCTTGACAAATTATCCTCTAAAAATCTTAGAATTTGGGAGACCTCCCCCTCCCTTGTTTTTTTTTAATACTGAGAGCCAGCATGGTCTAGTAGTTTGAGCATTGCACTAGGGTTCAAATCCCCGCTCTCTCAGCCTCAGAAAAAAGGCAGCATTAAACCCCACTCTGAACAGATCTTGCCAAGAAAACCCCATGGTGAGGTCATCTTAGAGATGCCATAAGCCAGAAATGATTTGAAGACACACAGCAACAAAATCTAGTTTGATCTGAATCAAAGGATGTATAGCTAAGTATCTTTCTTCTTGAATGAAGAAAGGGAGATCTTGCTGCTGACTGATATTGGCAGTTAACAACAGGTAGAAAGATAGGCTAACACCTTTCTTTGTGCTCCAGAATGTCTAATTGATCCAGCTTGTGTTAAAGGGGCCAAATATGCTGGCGTAATCCATCCAGTTCTCTTTGTGGGTGGTTGCAATCTTTCTAGTATAAAAGAGCCAGCATCATTTGTTACTCCTGTGCAAAACAATGCAACTGTTTCTATGACACATGAACCGTTGTGGGTGATATAACACACCGGAGTCTCAGATTTCATAGCCTGAAGTTTGTTCCATCTGTTGCATGAAACGGGGAACAGCGAAATCAGGTGCAGAAACAGCAGGAACCAGGTGGAAAGGAAGTAAATCAAGAGAACATGCTGTGAGTCTGAAGACAGGAGGAATGGAATCAACAGGGTGGCTTCCTTCTCAAAGCACTTTCGAAGGCCAGATCCACCAGACAGAACTCAACTGCTTTTTGTAGGATGAAAGCAATATATAATTGACCTTGACATCATGAGATTTTGGGTGCTTTCAGAGAAGGTTCTCTGTTTGCAAATATCTAGTCTTCATTTTACCAGGAGACAGCTCCCAGGAGATGAAGTCTTCTACTTCTCTCATTCCCACACCTCTTTCCATAGTTGTTTGTGTTGCAGAAGAAGAGAGAATCTTTAAAAAGGCTCACTGGAATAGCTGCACGAAGTCTTTGGGTTGGTGCTGCTGGAGAGGGATGCCTGCAAAACCCTCCACAAAATCACTGGTACTGGTCCTTCCCTGCTTCCAACGGGCAGCATCTTTCTGATGTCGAACAGCCTTCTCTGCACAGAGTCTGCAGCCAGGCAGGAAGAATCTTCTACCCTTGAAAATTTCAGAGATATTTACATATATGCCTGTGGGAAATATTGTTCTGAATCAAATGGGTTAGCACCATTCAGAGCAGACCCCTTAATGAAGAGTCAATCACAGGCAAACCCTGTGGATCCAATATGTCTATTGGAGTTGTGTCTAACCCTACGATTTGGATCACTTTTTTGCTTTTGAAAGTGATGGATGATGATGATGACAAAAGAGATGCAAATAAAGGAGAAGGGAGAAGAAGCATTTTTGTTTTGCATATACAAGTGCCTATAGATGGTTTTATAGAGCCAGAATAATATCGTGAGTTGAGCATTGGACTACGGTTGTGGGGACTAGGGTGTGAGGAAATGCCATCTGTCTGGAGCGCTTTGATGGTGTCTTCCTGCATGGTAGAATGGGGCTGAGCTGGCTGGCCCTTGCGGTTTCATCCAACTCTGTCATTCTGTGAAAGTCAAGTTGTGCACGTGCTGTCATTGGTCATGGATGCTCATTGGGCACAGATGCACATGTGCATTCCTTTGTGCATTCCATTGCACATTTGGCATCTTTTATTTATTTGTATTCATTTAATTATTTAATTTGAATAGGATAGGAGGTATGGTACCTTGGTTCAGGTGTACAGTGCAACCATTCGCCACAAGAGCTGCATAGCAGAATGAAAGCATAACTCCTCCTGGGGAGACTTAATGCTATATAATCCCCATGCCAGGTCTCTGCCTAGGTACACATGAAGGTGAGGTGGAGCGATTTCTTCTGCTCTGTGTGCCTTGACTGTGATCTTGTCAGGTTAAAAGCACTTGTGAATGCGTGAGAGGTTCTGGCAGTGGGCAGGGTGGCACTGCTGGGCTTTGCCAAGAAGAAGGAACTTTTCCCAAGATGCGGGCAGGAGCACCCAGCCTTGGCTAAGCTTGGAGCCTGGCCAGAGGCAGGGAAGCGGTGTGCTGCACTGCTCAGACATGACACTTTTAAATAATTTGCTAAATAAATTAGTGTTCCTCTGGAACTATTTGAGATTCATTACGTTATGTGTTGATAGCACATTGTTGGGCAGTGTTTTAATTTTGTTATATTTTAGTTGCATTTATTTTGTAGGGTATTTGTGGCCAGAGACTAAATGATGTTGTTGTTGTTGTTGTTGTATCTCTCCCTTTTGATAAGCATGAGAATCAGGGTTTGGCAACCTGATGCTCCTCTCAGATGTTTTGGACTACAGCTCCCTCAGTCCCTGGTCATTGACTCTGCAGAGTGCAAGTCTTGGCATCTGTTGTCCAAATCATTTGGAAGGCACCAGATTGACGATCGTGCCTGGTTTTGTAATGCCCAGGTCTCAGAGGGCAGTGATTTGCCAGTCGTGTCCGTCAGTGTGGTTCTGCCACTGAAACAACTGGGATTGTCCCAACTAGTGTCTGCGGCCAGAATCCAATGGAGAAGTTGCATTGTGTGCATGTATACCACTGTAGCTATGCTGGAGGTACTGGACTGCACCACTGCTCAACTGATCATACCATGGTCCATTCCCATGTTACACACCAGTCCAACCAACTCCCCATTCCCACTTAAATATTTCTGACTTCTTGGGTAACAGGCCTTGCCTTGGACAATGATTTCTGTCAAGGTCATGAAACTAGGATGCCACCTTTGTGCAACTTTCAAGAAAGCCCAACCACTTCCACAATTGCACTTCTGCCAAATTAACATTGCAACAGGAGTCTGGATTCTGTTTTTTCATAGTCTTCTTTGCAGTGAATGACTGAGGTTGTTTATGTAACAGCTGCACATCCCAGACAGGTCTTGTAGACCCCTTCAGTGCCATAATGACCTCAAAGATTTCCAACATAGCAAGTATTTCAAATAATCTACCAGTTAGAATTTCCTTTGAGATGCAAAAGTTCCTTGGGGAATCGGATATGGATTTCCCCCTCTTCTAATCCTTCCAGTGATGGAATTTAAATAAATTTTCTTCCCCCCGCCCTCCAGGTGTGTTTTGCACTTAGCAATCACAGCTGGGTTTCAGTGGTGGTGTTGGGTTGACTGGAAGGAGGATCGGTCCCCACAGGTGAATAAACACTAAGAATTTCCCTTGACCTTTTTCTACCCTCCATCTCTGCAGGGAATACTCTCAGGGTTGCTTTAACTTCAAGCTTAAAGTTTAGCAAATGGTTCTTTTGTCCGCATTGGTGACCCCACTCAGAGACCCCATACAACCAGGGAGGAAAGACTTGTAAAATGACTCTAAGATCTTCCATTTGCAGAGTATTGGATGTTGGTGCTTTCTGCAGGTAGAATGAAGACAGCGCTTCAGTATCCCAGTAAAGCTGCCCAAGATTACACATTTCATGTAGACAGATCGGCTTAGGCCTTAAGCTGGGGAGAAGGAAAGGAAAGGAAACTTCTACTTTTCTTATTAAATGTCCTCCTTTGTTTTCTGTTTGCTTCACTGGCTGGAAGTTTTATAGGATGTTTTTAAAGTTTGCTTTCTTTTTGTAAATACGCAGTCAAAATAGAAGAGGCAGCAAACATGCCTGTTTACAAGTTAAGCTCCCAGACTTGGTGGAAAGCTGGGAGGAGGGTACTTAAATCATTTTTTAGAGAGAGAAAGGGAGAGAATTTTAAATGTAATGAACAGGGTGTCACCTCCCATTCCCACACTTTGACATGGATCTGGAGAAGTTTTGGCTGAGATCCTAAAAGAAGGAGATGTGGTACAACCTGACGCTCGTAGAATTAGGCTTCAGCTGCACTTTGCCACTTTATCACAGGCCATTTCCGCACTAGGCTGTTATAGTGCGATGATTCCACTTTCAACATCCTCTGGAATCCTGGGGTTTGAAGTTTTGGGAGGGGCTGGCCGGCTAGTGCAGAAATGGCCAGAATTGTTATGGTGTGCAGCTAAGACGCACAACAATGTGCTTCAATGCTACCTCATGCGTAACTTTTCTTTCAAAACCTAGAACTACAGGATATGGACTGTTCCATATCAAGCAAAAATGTCCAGCTGCTTCCATGGGGGAATCCCTTAGATATGGGATTGCAGCCAGCCTCTTCCACCCATTACCCACCAAGTGGGCAGTTGAGACAAAAAGTGCTTAAGCAACGATGCCATCTGATTGAAGGGGCAGGACTCCTTGTTGGCCCACAAAGGGAACCTGAGCGTGGTAGTCTAGTTCTAACAATGGAGACCATATCCTCCACCTTTGCATGTAAGAATGAAGAGTGTCCATGGTATTCTCCCTGGTGTGAGAGAAAACACAGATAGAATCATAGAATCCTAGAGTTGGAAGAGACCCCAGGGGCCATCGAGTCCAACCCCTGCTGTGCAGGAACACCCATCAAACATTCCCGACAGATGGCCATCCAGCCTCTGCTTAAAATCCTCCATCACACTCCGAGACTCCACCACACTCCGAGGCAGCAGATTCCACTGCCGGACAGCCCTGACCGTCAGGAAGTTCTTCCTGAGATTCAAGTGGAATCTCCTTTCCTACAGCTTGAATCCATTGCTCCTTGTCCTAGTCTCTGGAGCAGCAGAGAACAAGTCTGCTCCCTCCTCAACATGACATCCCTTCAAATATTTAAACATGGTTGTCATGTCCCCTCTTAAACTTCTCTTCTGCAGACTGAACATCTCCAGCTCCCTTAAGCTGCTCCTCATAGGGCTTCATGGCTTCCAGACCCTTCACCATTTTGGCCGCCCTCCTCCGGACACATTCCAGCTTGTTGACATCCTTCTTGAATTGAGGTGCCCAGAACTGGACACAGTATTCCAAATGAGGCCTAACCAATGCAGAATAGAGTGGTACCATTACCTCCCTCGATCTAGACACTATACTCCTATTGATGTAATCAAGAATCGCATTGGCTTTCTTGGCTGCCGTGTCACACCGCTGACTCATGTTAGCAGCTTTTTTTTTCAGTAGATTTTTTTTTTCCAGTAGATATGCATGCCTCAAAAATCTGTTGGGGGAAAAAAAAGACTTTTAATCTCCCTCGGGAAACGTGGAGTGGGGAGAGTGTAATGGCACAAGGCATACAGGTAATCTGCAATCTGGCATCTACTAAACATGGATGGGGTGTAACTTTTCCTTGTTGATGGATTTGTTTTGTGCCGTGTCAGGCTGAGTGCACATCAGCAAGGATGGGAGTGTAAGCACTGCTGTTTCAGTGGGAGAGTTAAGCTGCTGCTGCTTTGAAAAAAAATGAAATGCGTGCAGTCCTACAATGCCTATAATCATTGGAGGGGGGGACAAAGAAAATCAAGGGCACCGATGATTCTTGTAATTAAAGAGCTAATTGAAGTGTGAGGATTAAGGACATCTTTTTCCAGGAAGCAAGGAGTGAGTTGGTGTTTTGGATCGGTTCGGGGAAGGAGCCGCTATGCCTCTCCTGCTAGGAAGTGGGGGGCACTCTGTGTCCAACACCCACCTTCCCCAGGGGCAAATCCTCCCGCAGGGTCCTCATGGTGCGATTTCCTACTCACCCCTGCAAAAAGAGGCTGAAATCCTGGGTGCTGTGGGTTGGGATGGCACTTCAGTCTCAGAGGGGAGTTAAATCCTTTTAGGTCTCAATCTGAACTTTCTTTTTTAAAAAAATTTATTAAAACAGAGTTTTCTGATAATATAAAACTACAGACATAACACAGTTGCAACACAAAACACTACACAAAAATGTCATGCTTCAAGATTGTTTAATCTTCAACTAATTGAATTTGACTTTTTTATTGCGTAGATTTTAATTATTAATAAATTGAATTAAATGCCCAAGATACATTGTCAAAAGTTTTCTCAGCATCCAAAAAATATTGAAGAGGCTTTTATCTCACTATGGGTCTCCAGATATTCCAATGATGGCCATCCCTGTATTGGCTCTCATTTGCCTTCTCAATAAGAAGCCACATTGATCTTCATGTATTATTGTTTCCAGAACTTTTTAAAGACTTTCTGCTAAAATCCAAACAAAATTCTTTATAATTGTTGTTCCAAAGAGAAATTGGTTTATAATTCTTCGGATATGTCATATCTCTATCTTCTTCTGGTATCAAAGTTATATTTGCATTGTTCCAACTTCCTGGGATCTGAATAGAATCTATGACAGTACTCGTCAATTGTTTTATTTGAACTTTCAAGAATATCCCAAGATAGTAAACCTCTTTGGGGGGACAGGTTTTTGTACCTTGGATAGATTCTTCTGACTTCAGAGTAAAACCCAGAAAGGATTTACCACCATCGTTGGCACGGAAGCCCTTTGGGTTGTTCTGACTGTTTCTTTTGTATCCTTTTGGCATAATCTTCTTTAAGTTCTGATGCTCTCATTGCAGCCCCTCTGTTGATGTTTTTTAAGTCAGTGTGATTCATGCTGATTGTTTCATTTTCCTTTTTTTTTTAAAAAAGGAAAAAGTTGTCATTTGGGCTACAACCTCCTGTTTTGGCAACATGCAGGAAATATATTAAATCACTTTAAAATCTATTATAACTTTTCCCACTTCAAAATACTTTGATTACATTTACTTCTCATTAGTTGGCCAGGGGGAAAAAATGTGTAAAGTATTGTAAATATTTTTAACCCTGGGTGGTTTCTTTAAATTTGAGACTAAAGATTCAGAGTAGATTCACTGACCCTGTGAAATGGAAACCACTGGCCGCCCCTGCTGGAGGCATTCAAAAGAGATCGGACACCAATCTCTGAAAGTCATCCTACAGGGGGTTGACAGGATAGCCTTCAAGGACCCTCCAGCTCTACGGTTCTTGAATTAAACGAAAGCTTTCTGAGTAACTTTAGGGGATCTGTAGGACTTTCCATTTTAGAGGTCATTGTAAGAATGTTAACTTTAAGAACTAGTGCCTGCCTAGGGTTTTTAAAATTGATCTTCAAGCAGCTGATGCTCTTACTTTGTTCTGATTATGATTGCTTTCTGGCAGCCTTCTTTGGCAAAAGAGTTGGGGGAAAATGCTTTCGTCCTTTAACAGAGGATGGCACATTCCAAGAGACTGTCCTCTGCATTCCTTTGCAAAGTTGCAGAAGGTGCTGAAATGCTGACTCCTGGGTCATAGATAATCCTGGCTGTATGCCCCACTTTTGGAACATTTCAAAATAACTTCCATCATCACCACCACCACTACCAAATGATGTGGCCAGTTGGAACAACCTAATGCCCTGGGGCATCCCTGTAAAGCAAACTTCCTCCAGTGGAGGTGAATCCATTCCATCTTTTAGTCAGCTTTAAAGAAATGCGCTTTCTCCAAGCTGCCATGCTAGTTTAAGAACAGAGTCTAGAAATTTGGAGAACTCCTTTTGAGCCTGGATTAAAACTGACATGGGAACCACCAGCAGACACTGGGCCTCTGTTGCATTTGAAACAGCTACCCAGGGTGCTGGAGGAATTTCATAGTGGGGACCGGCCCTTTGGAGAGCTCCTTTAAAACCTAGATTAAAACCTGAAACTGATTCACTGCCCCACTGACATGAAGCCACCATCTCAGAACTTGAAACTCAAAATGAATCTCTTTGTGTTCAGCTTGAAGGAGACAAAGCAATCTGGGGCTGTAGCTAGCACTGGGCAGAGGAAGGCAAAGCTCCAGAACCTTAAGCCAGAAGGTGCCACCTCTCTCCACCCACCTGCAAGGTGGCAGTGTCTGAACCCAGGGGGCCTGTTATAGTTCATGCACTCAGCTAAGTCCCTGGTGCAAATGGCTTTTCCAGAGACTCCGCACGCAGCCCTGTGGACAGTAAGCACTCCCACCTCCCACTGACTGTTGCTCCAGCTTCTGGTTGTTCTTGTTCTGTTAACACCACCGTCTTAGCTCCCCAAAGCTCCTTAAAAGCCCAGCCTGGATGCTTCTGTGATAGAAACACTAAATCAGATATAAGTAGGTGCCAAGCCTTTGATGTCCTCTAAGTCCTGGAAGATATCATCTTAGTCCTGGCAGTTTGACTGTAAGGCTCTTAGTCCGGTTAAGCAGATTTAACCTCTAAGATGGTGAACATCCCATTCTTTCTGGAGCTCAGTGATCCTCGTACATTCCCAGTGGAAAGCAAGTGGTCTTTGCCAGAAATCCAGAAATCTAGATCCAGCACTCTACTGCACAGTCAATATTTCATTGGCTTCATCAGGACTCACGTGCACACCTTTGGGCCAAGATCCCACCTCAGGGTCATGTAGTATGAGTGTCTATGTGTGAAGTTCTGCATGATTGTGCTACACAACCCTTGTGTTGAATGGCAACATTGCACAACTGAATGCACACCTGAATACTACTCCACTTCTGCAACCTTGAATATGGATGTCCGACGGGAGACAAAAATGGCCAGCTGCTTCTATAGGGAAGCAGGATCCCGGTCCAGGGGGGAGTTCAGTTGTCAATCCCAACAAAGGTAGACACATTATTCATGGAAACCTTTTCCTTCCTTCCTTCCTTCCTTCCTTCCTTCCTTCCTTCCTTCCTTCCTTCCTTCCTTCCTTCCTTTTTTTTGAAACTTATTTCAACGCTCATGTCAGTTCCTTGGATTCAGTAAGCCAACTCATCTTGGCAAGGACAATCATGCAATCATCATTGTCATCATCCTGGATAGTTCCTTTAATTTCAGACTAAAATTCAGAGTGGATTCACTGCCCCAGTGACCTGGAAGCCAGTAGTTATCCCTGCTGGAGGCATTCAGAAGGAGATTCGGCACCCATGTCTTAAAGACATATAAATGCATCCTGTTGGGGGGAGGGTTTGACAAGATACCCTCCAAGGCCCCTTCCAGCTCTATGGTTCTTAACCTAAATGAAAACCTTTTGATTAACTGTAGGGGATCTATTGGACATTCCATTTTAGAAGTCATTATATGAATGAGAACTTTAAGAAATAGTTCCTGCTACTCAGCTTGACAAAGACGATCGTGTTATCATCATTGTCATCGTCATCGTCATCATCCTCATCAACGGCTGGCATCCCTTTGGAAAGTTACTTACGATCATGTCAGATGGAATTGTGCCACTGGGCAACAATTGTCTTCTCAAGAGAGGAGAGGAGATGTGGCACAAACAGGCCCAACAGTGTGGCCACGGTGCTGCAGTCCCAACGCACGATGCCTTCCAGTGCACAAAGGCAGCCCCATCTTGCACTATTTAAAGATAGTTATCATGTCATCTCTTGTTTCTTCTTCTTCTCAGAGCTCAATATATCCAGTTCCCTCAGTCATTCCTCATAAGACTTGGTTTCCAGAACTTTGATCATCTTGGTCGTCTTTCTCTGGACTCTTCAACATCCTTCTTGAACTGTGGTACCCAGAACAAGACATAGGATTCCAGTTGCAGTCTGACTAACGCAGATTAGAGTGGCACTAATACTTCCCTCAAGATCTGAACACTACCGGTACTTCTGTTGATGCAACACACAATTGCGTTGACCTTTTTGATTGCTGCCTCACACTGTTGATTCACGTTTAGTCTGTGGACTGTGAGGACCTCTAGATCTCTTTTTTTCATGTACTGCTTTCAAGCCCAGAGTCACTCACCCTATGGTTGTGCATTTCAGTTTTCTTTCCTAGGCAGGATGGGGTTGGACTGGATGCCCTTGGGGTCTCTTTGAATCCCATTCAACACCTTCCATCAGCTACGGCTCCCTCCTTGGCCCACCTACCTGACTTCTGTCTGGGAGCTGCTCCGCTGGACCATCTAGTGGCCAGGAGAGGGAGGACAGGGACAACCAAGTAGGCAGCCAGATCTACTCTTGCAACCACCCATGGAAAGCAAAAGGTCCTCCATCAGTCCAGGAGGATGATATCATCTCCCTACAGCCGGGAGACTGTGGGACAAACACATGGCTGTGGGGAGTGCAAAATGAGGCCATCACCCCTTATAGAAGAATTCTACCCAACCCATGAAGTTCTATTTTAGTCTCCAGATTCCTAGTATTGCAGAGAAGTTGTTCATGCTTAGAACGCCTCTATTTTCTTGGTTGGCATTTCCTCTGTTGCTTTACCTGCCCCTTTTCTCTAGAGGGCTAAACCCTATTTCTAAATGCCCAACAGAACCTTTAAATTCCTGCAATACTAGAACTTGGGGAATAGAAATAAATTTCATTGGAAAGGGCAGAATTCTTGTTTGGGTTGGCAGTGTCCTCATTCGGATGCTGCCTGGTTGCAGCTACACCCTTAACCAAGGGAATAGGTTTATCAGGTCTAGCAGGAGGGGACAAAACCAGGCCTGGACCCGGGGGAGCTTAAAAATTGCAAGGGCAATGCAAGATCCCAGCCCTTGTTTTCACAGGAAATGGGCTTGTTGTGAATAATATACTCTTTTTCCTGTCCAAAGCCCCCCCCTTTTTTTTGCCAAACACCAGTTGCTTTCTGAATCTTTCACAAAAGAAGTCCAACGTGTGAAAAATCGGCAAAAAAAAAAATCACAAGAACTCTCATCATTTTGCGCAGCAGGTTCATTCTTGCGCAGGTGAAACAAGCAAAGAATTAGGCTCAGTGTGCTGATCCCACATTGACCCACCAAGACCTGTCTCCTCAAGCTAAGCATCTTGAAACAGTGACCTCTTGAACTGGTAACACAACTTCCTACTTTGGGTGCCAAAATTTCCATCGTTCCCCAAGCCCTCTTTGTGTAAAGAGTTTTGGCATGAATCGCTAATCATCTTTGTTCTGATGGGGCCTGAATGGGCATATTGTTTTTTAATGAGTCCCTACCTGAAATAGCTTATTAACCTCTAGAACAATCTTTTTCATTTGAGGTGCCTGAACAATGGGTCGCTATTTGCCATGTTGTGAAATGACGAATACAGAATTTCAAAGTGAAAGGGGCGAGAAAGGAAATGCCTCTTTTGCCATCACTATTGTTGTTGTTGGACATTTGTTGTTGTGCCCTCGGACCCACCCAGTGCTGGAACATGCAAAGCCAAGAACTTTCTAGAATTCGAATTCTGCCTCTGGGTTTTAAAAGGAGATCCCCCGTTCCTGGTTTGTGAAAAGGATGACTTGGTTCTCCAATATGAGTTGCTCCAAGCTGTTGCCATCTCTTTGTAATGCATGCCAACCTGGATTGCAGAGCTGTGGGGAGTGGTGCAGAGGCCGTCTGGTGGCATTAGCTGGCCTTTGGGTGACCAAGGAGATTAGTTTCCAAAGTACTCTCAGAGACCCGTTTTCCTCCGAGGTTAAAAGGTGCAGAAGGAGGTCAAGAGAGTGAGAGTGGGGAGGAGAACAGAGGGAGAGAGAGGTGGAAAACACACTCAACTGCAAATTCAAAACAAGTTTTAACCAACTTGTTGTGGTTATAGCAGAGCCTAAGGTGAATCTTAGTGTTTTCTCAGCAAGATTTGTTCAGAGGGTGTTTGCTTTTTCCTTCCTCTGAAGCTGAGAGAGTGTGACTTGCTCAAGGTCACGGAGTACATTTCCACGGCTGAACAAGGATTCGAACCATGGCCCCTCAGAGTGCTAGTCTAACACTCAATCCACTACACTATGTTCACGCTTCCTAACCCTCTCTCATGGATTCCTGACAAGGAAACCTAGGAAACCAACTTGTTTCATGAGGGTACCGGGACACCAATCTAGTTTTCTTACTACCAAGCTCCCTTCTAAAACTGCTGGGGCAGGGAAGGGTGTTGCCGCTTACTGAATTTGTAAAGAAACTTTGGGGTAGGAAAGTCACCTGCTTGGAATTCTGGATTCAGGACCAAGGGGTTCTACTTCCCCCAAAGCTGTTGGTTTACGCAGCCAGACGGCTGTTCCCCCACATCATTTGGGCCACTGTGAGAGATGGTGGCAGCAAAATGAGGACTTTGGCCCCCAATAAGTATTCTGCCCCTGATGAATTTTTCCTTCAGATCCCAAATTTCTGGCCTTGCAGAGAGTGAGATATGAAGAATTGTTGGCTTGTAGAATTCTGCTTTCTGTGCTGGCATTCCTTTGGCCTTTTGGCCTTTTTTTGGGGTGCATAAACATAAACTGCAGGCTAGCCCCGTTGTCACCGTAAACATATCAAGCAGCTAAGTCCTTCCAGGAGTCAGGGTAGGACGTCCAAAGAGCAGAGATCAAGTAAAAAAAGCCTCCTCCCCTGAAAAAACAGCATCCCTGGCTGTGAAGCTCCTTTTTCTCCTGTGTCACTAATTGGTTTTCTGGAGCAGGGCAGATGGGAAACACTCTGCTGTGCTCTGCCTGGCATTAACTCTCTTTCTTCTCCTGGTTCAGTGTCTCCGGCAGCAGAGCGACTCCGGTACATCCTGGGAGAGGACGATGACCCCCCCAACCCCACGCTGTTCACTGAGATGGACACACTCCAGCATGACGGGGAAGAAATGGAGTGGAAAGAGTCGGCCAGGTACAACACCCCCTCCAAAAGAAATGGGGACATATTGTCATTTTTTTACTCTTTGCACCTTGCCCATTCAAGTCCACAGGCTTTGGGTTTTCCCCCTCTGTCTCTTGTGCTGTGGTTTACCGGATGCTTGTAAGTGAATGTGACAGAATGGGTCAAATCTGCGCAAGGAAGTCCAAGGCATGGAGAAGGGCTGAGTCAAAGTAGTCCACATTGTGCCAGGTAAACAGAATCCCACCAAGAGAAGTGCGCTGGGCCCAGCAGGCTGAGGACAGGCAGATCTGTTGTGCTGAGGGCATCTGGAACAAGACCATGGATGGTTCCCCATGAACTGTCTACCACAGTCATTTACTGTAGCTCTGGATTCCCGAACTGGCACAGGGTTCACGCGGATGGCCCTTGGGGTCCTTCCAGAGAGACAGCACAGCGCAACTCTACAAGCGGCCCCTGAATTAAAAACTGGAGTCTGTGTAGGGTGGTACTGCTGTTGGCAAAACAGCCTCTGATCGTCAGCCAAGAGGTATTAAAAATATAAATATAAAAAGGTAGAGCCATCACAGGGCCTTTCCGCCTTACACTCCTAAAATGCAATTATTCCACTTTCAGCCTCCTATGGAATCCTGGGGTTTGGAATTTAGGTAGGGGTATTGAGAACACTCAGCCGGAGAGCTCTTTGGCTTCCGGAAACTACAAGCCCTGGAATTCCACAGGAGGTTGGAAGTGAAATAAAAGTACTATAACAGTGTAGGGTAGAAAGGCAGATAGAAACATTCACGGGATATGAACTCTATCAGGCTACATTTTTCCATGAGATGTTAGCAATACAGGTTTGCATCAGAGGCAGCGATGTGGGAGGTGGGAAGAAAAAAGGGAGGATGATGAGGAACAGGTCTCTGTAGGACCACCCGTTCTAGAGAAACAGAGGTGGCTGCATGAAACTGAATCAGGCGTCTCCCAACATAGTAATAAGTTCATGGGAAGCTGTCCTTATACCAAGTCAGAGCCCTCATGTGCAGAGTTTAATTTAGCAATAACTTTTAATATAGTTTTAGCTCTTTTTTAAAATCTCTTTTTAAATGTATTTGTGTTAACTTTGTAAGTTACTTACAGTGTTGTGGAAAAGGCTGGCTATAAATCTGTGCCTTTTCCTACAGCCTGGATTTGTGACCGGGTCTGCTCAGAACAGCCGCACAGTTCCCACCGCCGCTGTCAGAGAAGGTGACACGATGTCCACCAACCCTGCTCCCACAGATAATGGGAAAATATGGTTGCTGTGACTCTCTCCTGTCCCCACAGTGTGGACAAGGTCATTATGTGGCTCAGGGTGGAAGCTACTGATGCACGTGGTCAGGAGAGACAGGCCAGTTAATAATAATAATGAAAAAAAATCTATCTTATTAACTGCCTGACCTCACGGCATTGATCTGCTTTAGAAATGGCAAAAACACGCAGAGGCCCTTTGTTCTTCGTGACCAAGAGGCTCAGCTTGGCTCCAAAAAAAATTTCTCTGTGAGTCCCCGACTCGTTCTTTCCCATTTGTGCTGGAAATGTGAGATTCAATACTAATGCTGCTAATAATTATGAAAAATAATGGGCTAATGCTCAAAGAGTCTCAGCCAGAAAGAGAAAATTCCACGTGGATTTGACCTGTTCAGAAGGAAAGAAAGAAAGAAAGAAAGAAAGAAAGAAAGAAAGAAAGAAAGAAAGAAAGAAAGAAAGAAAGAAAGAAAGAAAAGGAGGGAGGGAGGAGAGAAAGAAAGAAAGAAAGAAAGAAAGAAAGAAAGAAAGAAAAGCTTTAGTAAGCTCATAATTCAATAAAGTGAGGATATCTTAAATCTTTTCTTAGTATTTGGATTAAATTTTGGGAGGCTCCAAAAAGCCAGTTTTTATAGGTTTACAATAACAGTGAAAACTTAACCAGTTTGCTGAGATCCAGTGTGGTTATAATAGTTTGCGTGCTGGACGCAGACACTGGGAGAGCTTGGCCATGGCAAGTCACATTCTCTAGCCTCAGAAAACCCTATGATAGTTTCACCTCAGGGTCTCCATAAATAAGAAATAATTTCAAGACACACAACATCAACAAAATCATAGATTCATAGATGCATAGAGCTGGGAGGGACCCCAAAGGCCATCCAGCCTAACTCCTTTCACAAAGGAATGCACAACTACAGCACTCCTGAGAGATCCCCAGTCTAACCTCTTGTTGGAGTTGTAATCTAACAACTGCATGATTCCTACCCATGCTAGACATTCCTGAGAATAAGCCCTTATAGAAGTTCACTGGGTTTACTTAAAGTAATAGGTGATCAAGTGGTCCATGTACGCCTATGGCAGCGTTAGTTGTGCCCCCGGTACATGGTTTACGCTGAAGCTCCTTGCAATTGCAGCCACCTTTCTCTCTCTCTCTCTTTCAGGTGGATTAAATTTGAAGAGAAAGTGGAAGAAGGAGGAGAACGGTGGAGCAAACCCCACGTCTCCACCTTGTCGTTGCACAGTCTCTTTGAGCTCCGCACTTGCCTGCAGACGGGGACTGTCCTGCTTGATCTCGATGGCTACTCCTTGCCCCAGATCATAGGTACAAACCACCAATACGGCCCCCAGGGGTTTGAAATAAATGTATTATATGTGACATAATGCAGTGGTTCTCAGTCTTTGGTCCTCCAGATGTTTTGGACTTCGGTTTGCAGGAGCCCCTGCGGCCAGCTTGGCACAGCTTTGTCAGGGATTCTGAGGGATAAAGTCCAAAACATCTGGAGGACCAAAAGTCGAGAACCACTGACGTAATGAAGTGGGGTTAAAAAAAAAAAGAATAAGGAGTGTTAAAAATGCTGCATGCATTCATGAAAGATCTTGCATTGCTATGCCTTTTACATGATGTCAGGATGTCAGGAGGGTGGTTTTCCAGAGCACCAAATGATATCACAATTAATGGTGGATTTTTTTAGAAGAAAAAATTATTTCTATGAACAGTTTCACAGTTTATTAAAAGCATTACCAATTTCAGCCTCAGTCTGGTGAATTAAGCTTATTTCATGTGGCATTTTCAGATTCAGGGACACAGTTCATGTCCTGAGACAAAAATTCATTGTCCATTCATATTAATAGCTAGGTCATAGCATTTGAGTCTTAAGTCCTTAATTAATCATATTTCTCTGCATATTCCACAGCAGTTGCATGCTCTGTTTGAAAACATGAATGGAAACCAAAGACCCTCACAATTGTCTGCTTCGTTTTTATTTTGGTGGCATTTCATTTGGCTGGATAATTTCTCCACGAGCGCCACAGCCCACAGTCTGTTCAGCCCGGACCCAGCTGGGATCCTCCTTGGGCTAATTTCGATCTTTTAGCTACTTCTACTGTAGCTAACCTCCACAAAAACCATCAGAGGTCTTTAACTAGCCGGCGTTCATTCTCCTCTGTGGAAGCTGAAAATTAATGTTGGGATATTGGATGGTCTCATACCTGGGTTACATATGCAACGTCTCTCCTCTCAGATGATGTCATTGAAAAGCAAATAGAAGACGGCCTCCTGAAGCCAGAACTGCGAGAGAAATCAGCTACGTGCTCCTGAGGAAACACCGTCACCAGACCAAGAAGCCCATCCACCGCTCTTTGGCCGACATGGGCAAATCCGTCTCAAACACGAGTGAGTGGGGATTCTCATTCTGTGCAAAAGTGGAAAGAGGGATAGCAGTCCCTTTGTGGTCATCGGAAAATAAGGACTGGAGCTGCTGGCAGCCCAGGACTCCCATCTCAGAGAGATGAAGAATCCTCTCTGGCTTTTAGTGAGAACTTTAAAGGTGTAGACCTGAGAGAGGCTGGCTCACCCAAGTTTCCCCAGTGGGTTCCCATTGCTAAGAAGGGATTTGAATGCGGGTCTTCCAAAGTCCTATTCAAACCCTCAAACCACTACACTATGCTGCCTTTTAAACAAAATGGCGACTCTCTCCCAGGGCTTTATGGACCAGATTGAGGCCATTTCCACTCTATGCTGACCCATCCGCACTCGACTGTTATAGCACTATTATTCCACTTGCAAACCCCAGGATTCCGTAGGAGGTTGAAAGTGGAATCATTACGCTATAACAGTCTAGTGCGGAAATGGCCTGTGACTGTGGTAGGCTGGAGGACCACATTAGTCCCCCCCTTGCAAGATACTTTCTTTATTTTAATTATTTTTCACTTGTATGCCACCTTTCTCCCAGAGTGGGACCCAAGGTGGTTTCCAGAAAGTCAATTTTTTTTAAAAAAAAATTGAACAATTAAGTTTTAAAAACAATTAAAATCCTCACATAAAACAATACAAAATCATTTAAAAGACATACAAATGTTTTAAAAAGATAAACAAGTGTCCCAATGAAAGCTTCCCTGCTTATACATTAAAAGGCTGCTGAAACCAGAAGTTCTTCCTCTGCTGGCGAAAGGAAATCAGGAAGGGGACCTTGGATGCTGTGTACCCCTCATTGCCAAAAGTTAAGGGAAAGCTCCCAAATAACCCCCCCCCAACAGCTTCTGGCAAAAGCTTTGTTGCTCCGTTCTCTATTTCCAACTCTTTCCAAAGCCAGGGCTCTCGTGACGCCTCTTCTTTCTGACCGCAGATCGCAGTCCGGTCCGGAGCCCAGCGGCCGGAGCCAGCTTCCACCGTTCTTCTGAAGACCTCCGAATGAGGCAGAGCGCAAGTTATGGACGATTGCGTGAGTTTCCTTTCCCAGCCCCAACATCACAAATGGGAGTTACTTTGCAAATCACCACACCTGCTTTAGGATGGCACCAATTCATACATTTCATTCCTCGTTGCTCAGGGTTAACAACTGATTGCTGAGTGATGGGAATCTGTCTGTGGACCAGGCTTGACCCTGAGGGCCAAACTACATGTTACACTCAGCTCGGAATCCTTTGGCAAAAGCTTAGGATTGCCCACCCTGCAAGTCTTAAAGGCCCTTCAAAGAACTTCTTACCATAAGTAAATGCACACACGTTTTCCCTCTTTAGGCCATGCGCAAAGCAGAAGCATGAATGACATCACAGACACACCAAGCACAGACCAGGTAAGAAATCCCCGAGAATCCTGCTAGCAAGGGCTGCCACAAACTGCAAACCAGAGCTTAGAGATTTTCAAAGGAGTGCTACCATATTAATCCCCAAGGAAAGAGAACCTTTTGAGTTTCAAGGGCTAAGAAATTTAAATTGTTAGCTGGTTTAGTGCGTGAAACCATTAAGCTTTAAAATTATACCTAGTACAACTGAAGAAGAATGCAGTGATGCTGAAATACCACCATTTGTTTTTTTCACATACATTGCTGAAAATTTTAAAGAGTAGGGGCTATGAATTACTATTTAATCACTATTTAACAAATTAATTCCACAATCTGGTGGCTTCCATGACTTCCCGAAATTCAAAAGGAAAAGAGGAGCAGGGATAAGGAATGTAACAGCACCTTTAACACGAGTGGATCTATTTTAGCATTAGAAATCCAGAAAAGCTTGTGTTAAATCAAAGATTCTGCTGGGTTTCTCCCCACCTCCCCCTTTTCCTTTTGATGCTGTGACAGATTGCCACAGCTATCTCATTTAAAATTTTCCAAAATTAGAGCACCTGAAAATTTGTGACATTCCTGCATGGATGCAGAAACAAGGAAACTGTTTTTCAAAACACCCAGTAGGTGCAATCCATCTTGCTGTGTATTTGGTGTTTGTTGACCTGAGTCCTGTTGGTGGCTGATGCTGGTGCCATCAGCATAAGCCAGAAGATGTCCCATGAGAAGATACCCTGTACCTACTTGCACAGTGCCTTTGCCTTAGGTACAGAAGGGCAGCCAGAGGATCCCGGGCACAACTCTGCCCTCAGGTGTGGACTGAGGGTGGGATTCAAAATGACTTGGACAGACTGGAGAGCTGGGTCAAATCTAGCAAAGCAAATTTCAAGAGGGATAAATGTAATAGGATGGATGACACTTGACTGGACAGCAATATATATAAAAAGGGTCTTAGTAGACTGGCTAAATACGTTGAGCAGTATAGCAACCCAAAAAAGCCAATGAAATTCTCATTTTCATCCAGGTGTCCAGAGACTGAAGGAAGTAGTAGTTCCAATTCTGCAAATGCATGGCAACTCCTCCTATATTACAACATCAACAACTCTGCACAACCTACTCCTCTTTCCTACCTCTGCTACCTTTGACAGGGAAGGAAAGGGAAGGAAAGTTTCACCTTTCTTGCAAATCTAAGAGCAATTCCCTGCACTTTGGAACTGATTTGGTTTTCCTGCAGATCTACCTTGTGTCTGAATCCAAGCACTAGCATTTGTTGGGGGGAAATGGGCGTGGGGAGGGTTAAGGGAAAGGCACGCGGGGTATTTCGTTCCCAAAGAACACGAGCCTTTAATCAGTCTCGAAGACCATGACAAAGAAAGTTTTACATGGAGTTTTACATGAAGCTTAGAGGTTGCTCTTAACTCCTGCTCTCTGCTTAGTCGGAAAGCTGCACTGGCTTTTCCCCCAGTATGGATTTAGAAGCTTAGAAGAAAGAGGTGGGACGGCCAGATGGGGGACAGCTTTTTACCTTGCTCACATGCCTCTCCTCATGCCAGCGTGTAGATTATCGCCAACCCCAGCCTAGAGTTTGCTGAACCCTTTGGAGCTAATAATAATGAAACAGCCCCAGGGGACTGCCTCTGAGCAGGAGGTGCCTCTTATTAAATGAGGCTGCCAGCCTTCTTTGGGGTTATTCCATGCTTCTTCTGCTGTAAGGACGGGACTGGATGCAAAGGAAGGGTTTAAGGGTTGCACAAAGGAAGGAATTCCAGGAAGGCCTTTGATCCAAAGCTCCAGGTGCTGGAATCCTGCCTCTGTGTCTCCACGCTGCATCTAATCCCTAATAAAACCTTTCTGGATTCACCAACCAAGCCTGGTTATTGAGTTAGATTAAGACAAAACATTGCAAACCCTGACTAATGCTCCTCACCGCTCAGACTCCCAAACCACACCTGCTAATCCTCACAGATGCCACTCTCCTCCCCAGCCATCTTTTTAAATCCCTCCCCTACATTCCATCAATCACCAATCACTTCCATTCTCTCACCTTCTCTGGACAGATCCTTACCTTGCAACATCTACTATATATTACACGTATTCATGTTGCGTGCCTTCAAGTCCTTTCTGGCTTATGGAGACCCGAAGGCGAACCTGTCATGGGGTTTTCTGGGGCTGACAGTGTATGACGTACCCAAAGTTGCCCGCTGGGTTTCCATGGCCAAATGGGGAACCGAATCTGGTCTCCAGGATCGTAGTCCAACCCTCAGACCGCTATACTGTACCAGCTCTTGTTACATGTATTACCGTATTTTAATAAATGAAACAATATTTTCCCCTGGAATGTTCATAAAGTCACAGACCACAGTTCCCATCAGTGCTAGGCCAGCATAACTAAGGGTGAGGAATGCTGGGAGTGGTACTCCAACAGCGTCTGGAAAGGCTTGTGATTTCCTGCCCACCCTGATGTGTAAAGTCTGCAGATGCAAGACCTACAGAAGTAGGTTACAGAAATTGGGAGTGTGAAGCGAATATCTCTGTTGCAGTTGCTCTAGGCAAAGGGAACAAAAGGCACTGAGGAGAGATCTAGCTAAGGGCAGATCTCTCAAGAGACCCAGCCGGTCTCCTGTGTGCCCACTTCTCTCAGCACCCCAAGCCCTTCCCGCCTCACGAATGGAACTGAGTTATAGCTGAACGGTTGCTTTCGCTCTCA
The DNA here is from genome assembly GCA_948472985.1 of Iguana delicatissima. NCBI lineage: Eukaryota > Metazoa > Chordata > Lepidosauria > Squamata > Iguanidae > Iguana > Iguana delicatissima. Next base: position 11,062 of record CAOKZL010000608.1, on the reverse strand, counting down.
CTTGTGTGAACTGGAAAAGTATTACTGAGATGAATCAAAAGAAGTATTGCATCTCTCGCCTTCTGAAAATGTGCCTTTCCCCCCCCACCAGCTCAAGAACAAATTCATTAAGAAGATCCCCAAGGATGCAGAGGCCTCGAATGTGCTGGTGGGAGAAGTGGACTTCCTGGACAAGCCCTTTGTGGCCTTCGTCCGGCTCATTCAGTCCACCATGCTGGGTGGTGTGACGGAAGTGCCCGTCCCAACCAGGTAGGGGGATGAGAGAGGCTGGGAAGAGGGGCAGGAGGGATATCCATAAATATGCAAAACAATGCTCAGAAAACGTGTTTCTCCTAGGATCATCGTAGATCAAATCTTACACAATGCAAAAATTTATATGGGGCCGTTTTACACAGAAAACAGCCTTTTTCCTGCATATTCTGTTCAATGCACCATATGCCCACTGTTTCTGTGAAGAAAATGCCACATGCAATGGGACAATCCCATGGCTCATTCACACATTCAACAGAAACTAGAACTGAATTCTCTATGGTGATCCCAGGTTAGCAAGCTAGATCTTTCACTCTGAGCAATGCAACATTTGGGAGCTTGGAAATAGAATAATCTTAATGAACTGGTGCATATCTCCACCCTATAGGCAAAGTCTTTCCAACAGAAAACTCTGGCTAAGGGGGAACTCTTAGAGAACGTTTAGATCCAAGAGCAGCACTGTGAAAGAGCATTCACATCGGCAGTGTTGCTTTATGACTTTCCTTTTTTTCACCAGATTCCTGTTTATTCTGCTGGGTCCCACTGGCAAAGCAAAATCCTACAACGAAATTGGCCGTGCCATCGCCACTCTCATGGTAGATGATGTAAGTACATTTTACCAGTTGTGATATAGAGGATCACAGCAAACCAGCTGCATACATGGCAACGATACCAAGACTAAAAGATGGTTACACATGCCCGTACTTTATAAGCATTAAGTGATAAGGTCAATTCTGCCAGTGAAAGGATTCCATTTGCTGTTATGAGCGTGACCTCACAGCTCCGACTTTCTCCTTTCTGTCCTTTACTGTGGCAACCCTTTGGCCTTGATTTTGGTGTTCCCAGGCACCAAACACGTGAGATATCTCTCAGCAAAACATCCCTTGTTTCCCAGCTACATACTAAGAAGAAACTTATAACAAAAGCAGTGCATCTTATTATAACGTGCATATAAAAAAGCAATAAGAAAATCCAAACAATTTCTTCAGACGGAGTTTATCATCTTGTGACAGCCAATATGTAGATGGGTCTTACTCTATTGGGTTGGTTGTTTAATGCTTTTAAAACTTTCGTACCATATATTGTTTTATCTAATTTTTTTAACCTTACATTTTAAGTCACTGTGGTAGAAAAACAAAATACAAATGAATGAATGAATAAATAAAACAAATAGTATCCTAGACGCTTTCAGGGTTATCATCATAATGTTTATTTCTGCCCAGCCCTTCCAAAAATTAAAGCAGATACCAATAAAAGATCATGTCATTTTATCTCTGTTGAAAGGAAAACATTATTAAACCAGCAATAGGAGACCTTTAACAATTTGCTTGCTGATAACTTGGGCTAATAATCTTTCTCCCTCTCCCCACTCTTTGGCTTTCAGCTGTTCAGTGACGTTGCCTACAAAGCCAGAGACAGAGACGACCTGATTGCCGGCATAGATGAGTTTCTGGACGAAGTCATTGTTCTTCCGCCGGGAGAGTGGGACCCAAACATCAGGATAGAGCCACCCAAAAAAGTCCCCTCCGCTGAAAAGAGGTAGGGACGAGTTCTCAGTCGAAGCCTCTTCATTTGCTCACCTGGGGCTGATTCACACTACAGAGTTCTTTAAATTCTGAATCATTAAACGGTAAAGGTGTCCACAAGGGCCAGCCAGTGTGCCAGGCGGGAATAAGCGAGCACAGCGTTCCCAGCCGATGCCCACCCAGCCTCTGTTCCAAAACCTCCAACGAAGGAGGAGACTCCACCACACTCCGGGGATGGAGCAGATTCCACCACTGAACTGCTCGTACTCTCAGGAAGTTCTTCCTAATGGTTAGGGGGAATCTCTTTTCCTGAAGGTTGAAGCCATAGGGAGCTTGGTGAGGGGGGAATCTCACCATGTTTTAAGGCCCAGGACAGGTCTTTTTAACAGCAGAAGCTGACCTTGAAGTCAACTTCTAGTTCACTGCCTGTTAGGAAAACAAAAACAAAAGCTTTTCCTGGCCCCAAATTGTTCCGGTGGGGTGGGAAGGTGGCAGATTTCCCCCCATATCTCCTGGAGGGCTTTTTTGGATGCTGGGGACCCCAGCTACTACCAAAAGGGCCCAGGGGGTCTACATACACACTTTGCCCACCCCTGCATGAAGAGCAGAGCCCAAGGAGTACTTCCAACACAGCAAAAGAGAGAAAGGGAGAGAGAATCTGACTCAAAACTTGCAACCAGCAAACCAAAGGAGTCAGAAAATTTTCAGTAAAACCAGTATACTTTACAGGGTAGAAGACAGGCGTAGAAGACATCAGCGCCAGTTCAAGCCAGGAGCAAAATACCCGTAGTATCAAAAAAGAAACACCAATTCACAAACAGGACCCTTTAACCAGCCACTGAAGAAGAAGACAGCACACCTCAAAATACGTTCCTTTTGTTCAAAAGCTTCCTGCTTCGCGTGACTCCTGAGATCTATACCTGGCTGACTTTCACTTTTATTTATTTGTCTGTGTGACTCTTGTGTTAAGCTTTTCTTAAAGGGAAGGAAGGAAGGCAGGAAGGCAGGTGGATCGATAGAGATAGATAGATAGATAGATAGATAGATAGATAGATAGATAGATAGATAGATAGATAGATAGTATTTGTAATTAATCAAGTGAGGCTTGCCCATTGGGGTGTGTGTGTGTGTGTTTTGTAGTAAAAATATGTTATTCCATAACTTTGAAGCAATCACCATAATCTTGTACCTTTCAATCAGCCTTTAATTCTGCCTGACAAGTTCTTGCCTTGTTTTGCTTTTCTGTAAAATGGTTATATTTAGAAATAAAAAAAACAGCTTACTTGTGCGTGCCAGTTGTTCTAATTCCACTGCTCATCGCAAGGGTCCCTGGCCAGTTGGGTTGGGTTGCTCTTTTCCTGCAGAGCTATTACTTTAGCAGCCCCTCTGAATCCCCTTCTGTGAGTGAAGAGAGGTTGTCTTCCAGACCCTGGGTTTGCTGAACATCATGTGTCTTTATTTCCCCCTCTAGGAAATCTGTGTTTTCCCTGAGTGACGCAGGACAGATGAATGGGGCAGCTGGTGGAGCCGGAGGCGGGGGCGGCGGCGGGGGCGGAGGGGGCGGCAGCGAAGACGAAGAGATGCCCGCTGTACACGAAATTGGGGAGGAACTGGTCTGGACTGGAAGGTAAGCAAAATATCTGCCCTGCACCTCTGCGGCAAGCAGTAAGAGACTGAGGCCATTTCCGCACTCGACAGTTATAGTGCGATTATTCCGCTTTCAACACCCGATGGAATCCTGGGGTTTGCAGTTTAGGGAGGGGCCTCAAAGGCCATCCTCAAAGGCCATCCTCAAAGGCCCCTCCCTAAACTGCAAACCCCAGGATTCCATCGGGTGTTGAAAGCGGAATAATCGCACTATAACAGTCGAGTGCAGAAATGGCCTGGATTGTAGGAGAGAAGGCGGTCTGAAAGATCCATCCAAAAGGCTGTATCTGCCTAGATGAACCGGCCAGGGTCTTAAGACCCTTAAGGGATGGAGGGCTCTCTCTCAGCCTCAGCACTGTCACAGTCCCATCTGGTGGGGACGTGGGTTACGGGGCCTTCTAGGTAGCTGCTCCAGGGTTGTGGAATTCCTTCCCATCAAAAGTCAGCTGCACCCTTTTCTTTCACCAGCAGGCTTCTGCTTTCGCCCGCTCAGCAAAGTTGCCGGCAAAAGTATTTTTAATCCAACAGGCATTTAGTAATTAATTGGTTACAGGGAGTGGTTTTTTTTTTAAGAGTATTTATTTGTGTTAAAACAATCAAATTCACAGTCACCATCAAAGAAATATATGTTCAGAAAGAAGAAAGAGAACTAAAACTAAAGCACAAAAGTAACACACGAGACTAAAGCGCTGAACATAACTAACTAAAACACTAACAAAAGGGCTCTGACCCCTCCCAAGCCAAAATGTAATGAAAGAAAAAAGAGATTAGAAAAGAAGTATAATATTCTACCATTACAGACCCAACTAAGTAATCCTGCTAGATCTTCTAGTTACCATAGCAACAAATTATTCCATTGTTAAGATTTCTTATTGCTCAAAAAGTCCAATAAACAGTTTCCCGAAGGGAAGCTATTATTATTATTTTTTAGTTGGGTGTGTATGCTTTATTTTTAAGGCATAGCAGGTGATTATTTAGTCCCGTTCAAGCTGCATTCTGACCTAATTATGGGATAGAATTAGCCGTAGTTGCCCTGGTGAAAGAGCTTTCTTAGGACAGGAGACAGAAAAAGAGCAATTCCTAGAAATCGTTGTGTTTTATCACTAAAAGACATGAAGGGAATCCGGCAGCACCTCTGAGACTAACGGGGAAGATGAAATTTCTAGCAGAAGCTTTGTGGACTCCTTCAGATGCACAGATACTAGGAGAATAAAAATTATTTCTCTTGTTCTCTTCTGTAAATATTGGTCTAGTAACCAACTGAGTGGATTGGGGCCAGGGGCACTTAGATAACAAAGTTTCTGCCTATATTTATAAAGCAGGCTCCAGATAAAATATTTGTCAGGAACTTGATCTCAGCCCTCAGCATGGAAATGGTCTCCCGTATTCAGAAGGGCACCCTTAATACGCCTGTTTTACTGAATACATATCTTTTTAGTGCTTCTCCATCCCATCCCCAGCCATGAACTGTTCTGAACTCTCCCACATTATTGCATTATTGTATTGTATTCTTTGATTCTCTTATGAAATTTTTGTAAGCTGTTTCAATGTCTTTGCAAGTGAGAAAGATACAGCACAGAAAAATGTCAACTAAATATATAAACCAGTCCAAAGATATTTCATTTGCATAATATATCAAATACTCTAATATATTCAATAGCACATATTTTCATTGTATAACATAATTTGTGTTAATACGATGTATTCAAAGAATGGAATCTGACCCTTCTGGAAACTTGAAGCCGTAATAACTGGTGACTTCACATGACAAGGGAGTGGTGAATCATCTCCTAATTTTAGTCTGAATTTTAAAGGATCTGTCCAAGGCGCTGATGCTTATCATCCACACTAAGTTCAGCACCTTGGAGAGATCCTTTAAAGCAGTGGTTCTCAACCTGTGGGTCCCCAGATGTTTGTGGACTTCAGCTCCCAGAAGCCCCAGCCACTATGGTCAATGCTCAGGGCTTCTGGGAGATGAAGTCCACAAACATCTGGGGACCCACAGGTTGAGAACCACTGCTTTAAAGCTAGATGAAACCTGGAACAGACTCCCTGTCCCACTGACATGGAAGCCACCAGCTACCACTGCCTGGATGTAGAACTCTTTTTTGTGCAACCTTGTCTGCTTTTGCAGGTTTTGTGGTGGCCTGTATTTGGATATCAAGCGGAAGCTGCCCTGGTTTCCTAGCGATTTCTATGAAGGTTTTCATATCCAATCGATATCTGCTATCCTCTTCATCTACCTTGGCTGCATCACAAACGCCATTACCTTTGGGGGGTTGCTCGGTGATGCGACAGAAAACTACCAGGCATGTTTCAAGCCAAAATGGAAGCGTAAGAAAGCGCCTCCTCCATTTGGAGGAGAGAGGCTGGGGGAGATGAAAACTAGTGGGCTTTTTTAAAAGAATAAAGCCGGGACCATCTATAAGCGCATGGAGTCTAGGCTCCTTCTTTCCTCATGATTCAATATGGATGCTTTCCAGGATTTATTCCTGCTCCTTCTTTGTCCTGCCTCCAGGGCGTCATGGAAAGTTTCCTTGGCACAGCAATGGCTGGAGCATTGTTCTGCTTCTTCGCTGGGCAGCCCCTCATCATCTTGAGCAGCACAGGGCCCATCCTCATCTTTGAAAAACTGCTCTATGATTTCAGCAAGTAAGTGAAAGCATTCTCGCTCAGTTGGCTGCCAAAAGTCATGTTGCCAAAGGAGATGGGTGTCATTTCCTTTTCGTTTCTCTTCTGGTTTGCTTAAGCACAAAACTCCACTGCTCCATTCTCTCTTGGATGTCTTTGAAAAGAAGGTGGACAGATACCTGCTGGAAATGGTTTAGTTGGAGATCCAGCATTGAGCAAGGGGGTGGACTTGATGGTCCATGGGGACCCTTCCAGCTCTATGCACATTTCCGCACTAGACCGTTATAGTGGTATGATTCCACTTTCAACATCCTATGGACCTGGGGTTTGCAGTTCCGGGAGGGGCCGACTGACCCCTCCGGAACTGCAAACCCCAGGATTCCATAGGATGTTGAAAGTGGAATCATACCGCTATAACAGTCTAGTGTGGAAATGGCTTATGACTCCAGGATTTATTTCTGTGATTTCTGTTCCATACATCCTATTCCATCCCAGATAACAAAAATGTCTACATAAATTGTCACGCATTTATTACTTTCCTATCCTGCCTTGCCTCCATGGTTTTTTTCCTTGTTATTGTATCCTCACAGCAACCCTGTTAGGTAGGCTAAAGTCCACCCAGTAAGTTTCCCAGCTCAGCATTTTCAAAGCAGCAGTCGTGTAAATCTGTTTAAACAAGAAATGAATAAAGGATGAGAGGAGCAGGAATCCAGAAACACCTTTAGGACTGGTTTGCTCTAGTATGAGTTTACGTGCATATCTTATGCTAAAATAAAACAGTCTGAAAGGTGAGCTTACCTGTATACCAGGCCTCACTATCCTAAAGGCACCGGATCCTGATCATTGTCACAATTTGCTAAGAAGGCTGCACTGCACAAAATGCTGTGTAACTCCATGGGTGTAAAATGGCACGCTGTCTCTACAGTGTAGGATCCTAGCCTAAGAAATCTAAGAGAGTTCTGCTGTGGAGGAGTCCTTACCAAAAACAACAAGTGTTATTTCTTGCGTTTCTTTTGAACCACAGTTTCTTTCTTTTCTCAACTCCAGAGGTAACAGCATAGATTACATGGAATTCCGCCTCTGGATCGGCTTGCACTCTGCGCTCCAGTGCCTTATTCTCGTGGCCACCGATGCCAGCTTCATTATAAAGTACATCACGCGCTTCACAGAAGAAGGCTTCTCCACTCTGATTAGCTTCATCTTCATCTACGATGCCATCAAGAAGATGATCGGAGCCTTTAAGTACTACCCAATCAATGCGGACTTCAAACCGGACTACGTGACCATGTATAAGTGTGAATGCATTGCTCCAGACCCAGGTGAGCACAAGTCCTCTGTCTGCCTGATGCAAGTTTGTGGCCGTGCCATCAACTAGTCAGATTGCAACACAATTTTAGGCTGGGTGGCCTCCAGAAGTACTGTAGCACCTTCTCACAAGAATATCCATTGTGCAAGTATTGGAGAAAGCTAAGAAATTTACGTGAAAAATGTATGACTCTGGCATTTAAAGAACTGAAAAATTCTTTCTGGTTGTATAGTCAGGAGTACTTTCTTGGCTAAGATAAGAAACCAAGAAGTATCCTAGAAAGACAACCCCACTGTTTTCTAAGAAAAACAAGAAGAACAAAATGAATAGATGCTTTCTGGATTGTGCTGATATGTAGATGGATTCCCAGTCAGATGACAAATAAGAACCAGTCCTATCACTATCTTCTGCAAAGGGACAGGAGTTGGGCAGGGAAGTTAAGTCTTCACAAATTTCATTTTCACAAGCAAGAAGGAATAACTTCACAATTTTTCTGGCTGTTGCAAGGTAGCTGTCCAAAGCTGTGCAGTTGGGGATTTATTCTGTGCAAATATATGAATGGGATGGGTTGCACAGAGAACAGTGTTATCTGCATAGAAATGTTATTTTCAGAGTAGAAAATGCAGTTACCTGCACATGAAACTTGCATTCTGTGCTGAAAATGTTGCTTTCAGCATTTTTTTTAAAGCTGTGTTTTTCAAGCAGAATAATCCCCAAATTTCACAGAACCTCAACCACGTAGGGTTCTTCTTGGCAGTATTTCCTGATATTCAGGAATTCCATCTTTTGACCGTTTTCTAAAAAACATTTTTGGACATTCTTTTCCAGCGTCAGAGTCTGTTTCATCCCATGTTTAAGGGAGATGATTCCTGCAGAGATTTCATCTTTGCAGCAATCGTACTTTCTTCTGCGTACAGATTAGAGCTTGTACGTCGGTCAAGATTGGGGCAAAGGCTTTTCATAGATGTCGTCTCTGACCCAGAGCAAGCTGGCTTAAGCTGTATCATGAGCTATTAAATCCTAAGGGAGTGATGTCGACAGGTGACTCTTGTGACCTAGCCTTCTGCTCTCCATGAGTGTGACAAACCCAGATGTGTTTCCTGGAAGCAAGGTATTAATTTGGCCTGAAGGATACGGCTATATGTAAGGTTGTGTTATCTTCTGGTCAACCAGGAAAGGATTTTGGAAGCATGTGGACACCGGCTTTCTGTTCGTTGACCATGACTTTGGCCCATCTGAGGTTGGCCCATTGAATCAATGATGGTTGAATGGTGACTTGACTCACACCTAAATCCTATATATTCAACGGGTGTCCTCTATTGGGACAGACAGTGGGATCCAGGCCGTGCCCACCTGGGGGGATTTTGTACAATCTCCCCCTGGCCTTTAGCGCGTTCTCTCGGGTGGGAAATTTCCCACTGTAGCTCCTTCTGGACTGAAATCGATGGCTGGGGAAGGACCCTTCCATTTTACTGTTTTGTGTTTTTACTGCTCATGTTTAAAATGGTATCAGATTTAAATGGTATCAGATTTAAAAGGAGAGATTTATCTCTCCTTTTTATATTGAGAGTATATGTTTTGATCCTTATTTTTTAACATATTTTTTGCTAGTTATGGTTTTTTTATTACTATAACTGATTTGTACCATATTTGTCTCTGCTGCAAACATCTATTTGGCTGCTTTCAAAGTGAGTATCATTTTATAAATATTAAAATTATTTAATATTTGATACTCGTACTTTTTCTGCTCTGAATTATTCTCTTTATTGCTACTTCACTATATACCTAAAGCTTTTAATGGCCCTTCTCATTCAAAAACTTTTTCATTAAGGAATACAGCCAATGCTGCAGAACTATTTAAAGTTGGGTCATGAAAAAAAAATCATTTTCACAGGTATTAAAATTTGCAAAATATGTCTGGTCCTGGCAGAACTGATGGTTGCGGAGAGAAATATTGTTGAAACCTATAAAAGAAGCCTAGAATTCATAGGAGCAAACGCCTCCATTTTTTCCTCAGTTTGGCCTTGCTTTTTCTGAGCGGTCCAAGGTTGATTCTGTAGCAAAAGAACAAAAAGAAAGCCTCTGATTCTAACCCAGCAGTCACTTCTCCCTCATTCATTTTTTTTTTACTTTTTAAAATGTTGAAAAAGAAGGATTATTAAAGGATTCTGACCTCTTCCAATTGCCAACATAAAGCTGTGGCACAGGTAGGCTTAGCTGAAGCCAAAATTCAAATAGAAGGTTCTTCTGCAACTTAGAATCATAGAATCATAGAAATGTAGAGTTGGAAGAGACCACAAGGGCCATCCAGTCCAACCCCCTGCCATGCAGGAAAACCCTCAAAGCACTCCCGACAAGTGGCCATCCAGCCTCCGCTTAAAAACCTCCAAAGAAGGAGACTCCACCACACTCTGTGGCAGCACATTCCACTGCCGGACAGCCCTGACTGTCAGGAAATTCCTCCTGAGGTTCAGGCGGAATCTCCCCTCCTGCAGCTTGCATCCATTGCTCCTTGTCCTGGTCTCAAGAGCAGGAGAAAACAAGCCCACTCCCTCCTCGACATGACATCCCTTCAAATATTTAAACATGGCTATCATGTCCCCTCTCAACCTTCTCTTCTGCAGACTGAACATACCCAGCTCTCTAAGTCTGTCCTCATAGGGCATGGCTTCCAGGCCCCTCACCATTTTGGTTGCCCTCCTCTGGACCTGCTCCAGCTTATCCATATCCTTCTTGAATTGGGGTGCCCAGAATTGGACTCAGTATTCAAGATGAGGTCTAACCAAAGCAGAATAAAGTGGTACCAATACCTTCCTCGATCTAGGCACCATACTCCTATTGATGCAACCAAGAATTGCGTTGGCTTTCTTGGCTGCCGCATCACACTGCTGACTCATGTTCAGCTTATTCAGACTGGTGTAGATTCTGTACATGTTTTCCCTGCCTTCTTTATCGCTCTGTGCTGGCAAAGTACTGGGTTTTTTTGTGAAGCCATTTGGGGAGGGTGGGGAGGAAATCACTTGATTTCTTTCTTAAACGGTGGGCAGGGGGGATCTAGGAGCTTTGAGGGCTTCACAGGCACTTCGTGTCCCACCAGTTACACCGGCTACCTGCCTTGTGTGGGCCATACGGCAACCAGAATCTTAAACGCTGAGATATTGAGGGAGTGGGAAGTGACCACAGAGTAATCCTAGAAACCGCAGCAGGGAAAACACAACGGGGTGTGGAGAATGTGTGGGTCTTAATAGGTCTTAATAGGAACGGGGCTCCAATGAGTTTGTTGGCATCATCCCCACCCCACCCCACCCCACTGTTCATTCTCACAACAGTCTTTCAAGGCACATTATTAGCCATTTCCGCACGAGGCTGGCCCCTCCCGAAACTGCAAACCCCAGGATTCCATAGGATGTTGAAAGTGGGATAACAGCACTATAACAGCCTCGTGCGGAAATGGCCATTGAGAAGCCATAGCTGGCCCAAGATTGTCAAGGCATAAAATCAATTGACTAGTCACGGCTAAAACAGACCCATTGAATCGACTGCTGAATGTAAGTAAATATATAAAAATGTATCATGGTCAAAGACCAGCACAATCTACCTAGTTTACAATGGCCTGAAGTTTAGTTTAAGGTAAATTGGACTAATTGATTAATTGTTGAAAGGTGACTGGACACATAATTAAATCCTGTCGAGTCAAGGCAGC